>OX392463.1:1947500-3197500 GCA_947623515.1 Neoascia interrupta
TATTCATGCCACACCACATTCCACATTCCGGCAATTTCAATTATGAGCGTGTGTGCGGGTGAGGATTTTTAACTTTTTTGCTACTTTTTGGTTTTCCATAGAAATGACCGGAAAACCCACTTGTTTGTGATGCCGAAATGACTCAAGGATAAACCTCAAACCTGCACCACACAAGTTGACACTACACAGAGGCGAGAGCATGCGGAGTGCTATTGCATTCAGAGACTCACTTAATTTAACTACTCTTCTTGGAAGTTGGTTCGTCCCGACACCGACACCGATCCCGACATCGACACCCGTGTGCATGGCCGAGGAGAAAAGTTTCCTCTTCATGCCCAAAAGCACTCCGGGACAGGCGAGACTCGGAGGCCCAGTTCTCCATACTCCATATACCTACACACACATTACTGGGCTAATGCAATATAGAAAATTGGGTAATAAATTCAAGGATATAGCCGAGGCATTCATTTATGTCTTCTTAAACGAGTTCTTTTAGGCACTTGTCCAATTTAATTTTCAGCTTCCATTATACCCTTGGGTAATGTTATGACAACAAATAAATTCCGGATGAAATAAAAGTCGGCCAAGTGTGTTCGGGTGTGGGTGTGTGTGTGTGTCTCATTGCCGATGACCATGTTTCCGCAGACGTATCTAGAGAAGGTCCACCTCTTCTCGCGCCAAGGATAGGCAGGAGAGGAGCATTACTATTATGATTATTATTTTATTCGAGTGCTCGTTCTCACTTCGTTATGTGTGTGGAAGGGACGAAACGGCGGCGACGACGACAATCCCTGGGAATGAAAAGCGATCCTGCCTGCAGCTGCACACAACGGCCGTATACAGAGGAGGAGCGGCGAACACATAATTACTCTGAACTGCTAGTGTGTGCGGTGAATAGGTGGAAATAAGTGAATTGGTGAACAGGTCCAAAGTTCACGAGGGCATTCCCCACTTGTTTCCGGAATTGCACTTTGGGCACAAGGCACACATAAAATTACGCCCTCCCAGTCCTCGAGATGCCAAGCAGCAGCATGGACCGCTTTAATGTCGTCCTTGCAAGTAACGACGTCGTCGTGGATGTGGATGGTAGGGCGCCCACCACAACAGTCAGCCAGCAGGAGAATGTTTCTTCTTTTTTTTGTCGCAGAAAAAAAGGACTCCATCATCCACCTTGAGTGTGAATGGTGTGTTATTAGTTTGGATTTTCGAAGCATGTAGCGCTCTCCGAGGGTGCCGAGAGGTTAGGGTCGTTAATTCAGTTCTTTTCATTTTTGCCCCGTGTGTACTTAGCTTTGTCGCCATCAAGCATGAGTAATGTTTAAAGCTGTGGCACTGCGACCAGCTTTTTCCTAAGAAAAACTCTCTCTTGACATCATTGGCAACATTGTTGGCTGGCTTGCAGATAACCAAATTACAATTTAATTAATCTAATTGAGAGGCGATATCCATTTTAATTGTCATCCAGTGTTATAAGCCGGATGACACCCCCTCCGGCTGGAGGCCAAGATCACGAACTAAATTCTTTTCAGGCTCTCTATTTGGCTGGCTTGCGTTTGGCTAAATGAGTCGTGCGAGCCTTGCATGCAAATGCAAATACAGGACGAGTACGAGAGACTCTATAGGTTGAACTTTTGTCACGGTGTGTGCCGTTGGAAAATTAGTGGGGAATTTAATTACAGTGCTAACAGCAACAGCAACGTTGAAGAGAAAACTTGGAGTGGAAAATACGCCCGCTTTTTAAACGCAAGCCGGTCGATTAAGGACATTTCTAGGGCTGTTGTCGTGCCGTTCAAGTGCATACACACAAAGGCACGGCAATGGCAACTATGAGAACACAGTGTGAAGTTGGTTGAGTACCTTGGGAAAATATTTGTTAAAAAAATTAACAGAATACAAAATGGAATGCTTAATGGTCTTTATATAGAAAATGGAGGTCGGCGCAGTCCACACTCCAGACTCAGGTACAATTGAGGGAGGCTAAGTGCTGTTGTTGCAAATTACGAGGACGTTTATTTGGGATGCAAATCTTGAGCTGTGAAATGTTTAATTTTTGTAATTTTTTTTTTCTTATTTTCATTATGAGTTGAGAAGAAAAAAAAGGATTCGATGCTTTTGTTTATTGTTTTACTCGCGCAAAGGGTCTTGACTTTTGCAAGAACTTAGAAATTAATTTACAGAACGAAATGATTGCTTGGGCGAACTTTAATGACACCAGGTTTTGGCCTTGTTTTTTTTTTTTAATAGCTTTGGTGGTGGGTGGCAGCCCAAGGTCGTCGGCGAGTACGGACAAACCGTGTGACCCTGATCGCGATTAGTAACATGGGTCACTTAAATTTATTTTGTTCTGTGAATGCCAATTTGCGTCACTTCTGGGATAACCTTATGCAGAATGTCAATCGTGGCTTCCACTATGTGTGGCACGATCCATTGCCCTGCCGGAAGTATGTGCTAGAATACAACATTGCTACATATTGGTTATCAAATTTGACAACCAAAGGTTGAAAGTCAACTGAATTCCTTTTAGTTCAAAGAAAGGTCAGGTGAGTGTGAAAGAAGCTTTCAGCATCTGGAATACCGGTTATGCTTGGCACAATCCTGGCTTACCACACCAGAATGCAGACGATTGTAGTCACAGAGCTATTGTGCTTGATATACACGAACACGACTGGTAGGAAAAAGCTGTCAATTTTATCAAGGAAATTTTTTTCAGGCCAGAAAGGAAAAGCCGGTGTCACAAGACGGAAAATTCTGGTTGCCAAGAATTCTTCCTACAAAATTCTGCTTTTAAGAATTCTGCTTTTAAAAATTCTATTTGACAAAATTCTGAAAAATTACACAGTGAAATTGGTGGGGTTCCGCCTCCTGCAGGGCAGCCCTCCTCTCTGTTACATCTTTTACCTTTACATATGTTTTTGCCTCAAAAAAGTAAGAATTCTGAATAAGCAATTTTGAAAATAAGAATTTCGATATCAGAATTTTTTACGGCTTTTTACTTATTCCGACAGCCTAATGCTTTGAACTAAATGTTGAAGAAAAAAAATAATTTTGCTAAATACCAATAATTTAAGCACAATTCTTTGAAACAGAATTTTCACACACCGAATTTTGAAAGCAAGTTTTTGTTTCGATGGCACAAAAGAATGCTGTGCCATCGAAAAGTTGGACTAAAAACGCGAGGCAAGCTATAATAAGAAAAACGGCTCAGAGTCGAATCCTCCAAACTAAACCACTCAATTCTGAAAAAATGTCACATCACCCAATAGTTTTGGCTGATTTGTCACTATGACAGATCGATCAAAAAGTAAAAACGTCAAATCTACCAAAATTGATTTCTGTGAGTAATTAAAAAATTCGCGTTGATTTATTACATTTATTTTTATTGAATTAAATAAAAATAACAAATAAAAAAAAAATATATATATATATAAAATAAAAAAATAAAATAAATGAGATAAACAAAATAAACAAAATAAATAACATAAATAAAATAAATGAAATAAAAAAAAAATAAATAAAAAAATAGATAAATACAATAAAGATAAGCAAGATAAACAGAATAAGATAATCAAAATAAATAAAATAAATAAAAAAAATAAAATAAATAAAACAAATAAAATAAATAAAATGAACAAAATAAATAAAATAAGTAAAAAAAAATATAAATAAACAAGTGGGAAGGTTACAATCCACTTAGGGAAATCGTTGCATACCCCATCCCAATTGACTACTGTCAAGCTCCGAATTGTGTCATGGTTGGTTATCAGTCAGTCTTGGTTGTTAAATTTCAGTTTCATTTAACTTCAATTGTATTTAGAATTTCTCAGTTAAGAATCTTCTCCCTAAGAAAGGGGCGTGGCATCCACCCCTTCTCAATAACATATTTTTGTTTATATTTTTTATCTGAACATTTGATAGTGCAAGTTTTTTGGATTTAAAGCAAATATATCAAATATAAACCGTTTATTAGAATGCATAAGTATGACCACGCCGACAAGGGGGCGGTGTTCGCTTTTTTTTAAATGCCAATCACAATACACTTAAGCGAGGATATCGCATACCAAATTTCAGCTTCCTGCGACAACTTTGATATTTCATGCTACTAAGTAAAGTGGGCGTGTCAGTGGGCGGATTTCAAAAAATTTTACGCTTGTACTGCTTCGGGACCTAGAAAGAACAGATATTAAGTTTCAAGTTCTTAGCTCAAAATTTAAGGCCTAAAAACTACCGACAGACGGACGGACGGACGGACATCCCAAGTAACAATTTTACTTCGGTAAGGCTTAAATTTTCGATTTTGGGAAGTTATTGTTTCTATAAGGCCTCTATAACACTTGCCGATTATTTCCAAGCCAGAAATTTCTGACACAATTTGTATAAGACCTTTTAGAAGCTACAACGAGGTCTTACAGAGGGATAAGATTCTGTTAATCTCTTATATAAGTAAATGCCTCTATAAGACCTGCAAGAGGAAGCCTTATACAAGTAACGGCCTCTATAAGACCTGCAAAAGGAAGCCTTATACAAGTAAAAGCCTCTATAAGGCCTGCAACAGGAAACCTTATACAAGTAGTAGCCTCTATAAGGCCTGCAAAGGGAAGCCTTATACAAGTAACAGCCTCTATAAAGCCTGCAGCAGGAAGCCCTATACAAGTAACAGTTTCTGTAAAGCCTAACAGGAAACTTTATACACGGGTGTTAGGGCTTTAACAGTTTCTGTAAGTGCGCCAAATTGGCTTCTCTAAGGCCTTATACAAACTATTTTGCGGGAGGGGGAATAGCTTGTATATAACCTTACCGGAACAGAAATGTTACTTGGCATGGCTCATTCAACTTACAATTCGGTCTCGATCATATGCCCTTAAGGTCTTGGGGGTCTACGGTGATTATTTCTCTATGTTACAAACTATGAATCAAACTTAATATACCTCCTATCCTATGCGGTGGGGTATAATAAAATAAATAAAATCAATAAAATAAATAGAGTGGCGCAACTGCTCGAGGTGAACCATAACTAACTTTTCAACCATTTATGCTGTGTGTGTTGCATTCTTCACATACAAGGGGACCTATATATTTTTTTTTTTGCATAATCCGAACGGCACTTTCAGAAATTTTTCGTGACAAATGCTACTCTCGGAGAGCTTGTCAGTGGGGAAGTGGGGATTGTGAAAACGAACAAGTACTTTTTCCAGATGACCATACGCACGTTAGGATTTGATCCCAGACCTCCCGCGTAAAAGGTACACACATTGACCAATACGCCACGGCACCCCAGTAATCTTCCAATCGCGAGATCAGCAAGGCATTACTCTGACAAATAGAGGCGTGAGGCAAGGGAAAAGAAAATTGAAACAGGGGGATTGCCCATTCATATTTAACTCTTTGTTTAAACATAGCTGCCCCTTGCAAATCAACGTTTGTCTGTGTCACCCAAAATTTTGAAAATGTCACCCCAAAATATTTCTATAAACACGTTATTGTAAAGTGCGTGGCAAGCCAGGCTTATGCGGTCATTATCCAGTAATTTTCGACAGTTATTTGAGTGTACTTTTCCGAGCCGTTCTATGAATTTTTTTTGTTTCCTCTGCAATTTCAATACTTTGGACTCATGGCATCATAGCAACATGAAGATGGACCCACCCTATTTGGTCCTTCGTACAATCGATAAAGCTCCGGATTCATTCGACAATAAAATGCCATGTTTTGACCTCGACTCGCCTATTGCAATCGATCTCCGGCTCTAGCATCCCCCCCCCCCCCACTTCCCTATAAAGCATCGTTGTATAGCAGCCCAAATCACCACTTTTTCCACATATAGCCCAGGTACAGGACGACCCTATACCCACAGTCATGCCCATAACATGCCCTTATTAATACGACGACGTTGGCTTTTGCATAAATTGTTTTATTTAAAGGATATTTTGTGGTCGACTCGTATATGAAAATGTATCCCCAATGAGTAGTTTATGCTTCGTTTTTGTGCTCAGTAGCTCCCCTTTGGCCATTCGCATAGCGGCAGGTTGTGGAGCTGCGTTTATTTAACCGAAACCGCCACCGTAACCGCACTTCACCACACACATCCGTGTGTGTGCTTGTATAGGTACACCCATTTCGTAACAACTATACAAATGGTGTACGCGAGGAGGGAATAATGGATTAATCCTGTTGAGGCCATATTTTTATTGTTTCCTACGGAATTCCCTACACAGATAAATTACCGCGAACGAGGGGGGGGGGGGGGGCAAGCCAAGCTGAGCTGAGCAGTCGTTTTCTTTTACAAACCATAAAAAGCCGCCATACTTAGGTGTAGCACACACATAAAAAAAACTAGATCCTGCTCCTCGAGTCAGGTAATTGCAATAACTTGGAAGCAAAATATGAGGAAATTACCCACACACCGTCAGCACCGTCACATGGGCACTCTATTAGGAGGATCCGGGATAAAATTCAATTTGCCTACGGATGTAGTCGTGGTGTCGTAATTGTTAAATATTTTATAAGGATATTCTCAAAATCCATTAGTTTATATTCGGGCCGGGCAGGGGGCCGAGCTAAGCGTGAACCTGGACAGTATAGTCCGGATGTTGCCGAGCATCAATCGATGCCACACACGGGGGAAAACGTAATTTTGATATTTTGGCAAATTCAATTATGGATGCGGGGAAGTCCGGCGGGAGAACTCTGTCAGAGATGGACAAAATCTAAAATTTAAGGTGCACATATTTGCACGCGTGTGGTCGTCGTTGACTCGGTATCACGTCAGTTTAGCTGGTGAGTGTAATCCTTTCCAGAGTCATCACGGGGTGGCAGGTAAGGCACCACCCACCAGCACTACTTGCTTGCGTAACGTGAATTTTCCAATGCTACGCACGTAGACTTCCTTTGAGGTAGCAAGGAGTTTTATTTATTTTTATTCCAAAGACCTGACCTGAGCTTACGATTTTTCGGCATTTTAGATTAACCTCTTTTGGATATTGCGTGGTAAGATACTCATTTTGTAAGAGCATGTGGCCCTGACCTTATGAAACTTGATTTATTTCAAAGGAATGGAAACTCTCATCTTGTCGGTATGGTGTAAGTGCTCTCCTAGTTGTTGTTGTTGGTGAAAAGTGTTTGGCTGAAAGCATTGCACTTCATTCATTTAATGTGAAAACTGTGTAAGTTGGTTTGTGTGAAGAGTTTTCCGTCTTTTGTTCACGGTTCGTTTAACATTTTTACTGGTTCTGAAGCTTTACATAAAGTGCGTCTTTGAGAGGAAAGCCTTTCAAAGGGTTTGTGGTTTGCCTTGTGCTCTATTATCAGTTGTTGGCAATTATCCTCAAGGAAGCGTGGAGCGTAACTGGTGTCGATTTCGAGACGGGACTTTCTTGTTTATGGAAGCTTTAGCGGGTTGATGATGTTTCTGTATAGATACTTACGGTTAAGCAACACTTTTCAATCGTCACAACGTTTGAATGATTTTTTGTGGCGCGGTGAGTAGCACGTTTAAAATTGCATTGATTTCTAACATAGATACTAAAATAAAAGCCAAGTGACCGGTTGATGTCTCTCAAGTAGGTGTTGAAAGGTGTGGAACATCGTTTGTGCATATTCTCCCCGAGTTGGGTGAGAGCAGAGGGAAAAGATGCATTCTGGATAGATTTTCATCCTTTCCCAAAGGAAGAGCTTTTGCTTGTAGGCAGAGCCTTGCACGGACATGTCAGGAAATCTAACGAGGACTATAAAGACTGCCATGGTGGATTAGGGTATGGAACTAGAAACTCTTCTGGTGAAGATATCCTAAACTTTTGCAAGTCATACGGTCTTGTCTTACTTAATTCCATGTTCGTCAAGGAAAGCAGACACCTGATGATTTACAGCAGCGATGGGAATAAGACCCAGATTGGCTATCAGAAGAAGTCTCCTTGAGCAACAGAGATGAAATGCTTCGGCTGTGATTGGAATATAGACACCTCAGCAGTCTCACTAAGAAGAAAAGCGCCCAGGTTCAAGCAAAGAGAACGGAGGGCCTATATCAGAAATTAGAGGAAGTTTCTGCTTCCACAGCTGATACACATCAGGCCGCACCGAATTTTCGGCAAGGCAACTTGAATAAAGGGGCTAAAATCTTCAAAATTACCGCTACGAGGAGAAGAAACGCCCAGGACTCGTTCGCCAACGATATCAACAATGCTCAGGGACAGCTTCTTGTGAATGACAACAAAATTCTTCACAGATAGCGGCAGTATTGTGATCAACTTTTGAATGAACAGTTTCCCATGCAACACTTTCCAGAAGTAGTCCTAACCTGGAAGAAGTACCAGACATCACAGTCGACGAGGTTGGGAAGGCGGTTAAGTACTCCAAAATGCGAAAAGCGGTTGGGCCGGATCAGATTCCCATAAGACTTCTGAAAAAAATTAGGAGACAGCGGCTCCAGATGGCTTACGACCTTCATGTTCAAACTAATAAGAGGGAATCCAATGCATAATCAGTCGAGACGAAGCTGTGACAATGTCCCAAACAATGAAGTTTGTAGAGAGGGTTCTTAGATAGTCGACTGCGGAAAATAATAAGGCTATCTGAGGACCAGTCTGGGTTTGTCGAGGGTAAATCAACCACTGCACTGAGGCAATCCAAAGCATAAGGATCATAATGGGAAAACATCGAGTTGTCCTTGAAGATTTGCATATGGTGCGGGTTGATTTTGAAAAAGCTTTCGATAGATTTCCACGAGATCAGATATGGGTGGCGCTAGGAAAACGAGAAGCTGGAGAAACCTTCGTGCGGATCATGAACATCTATGATGGAGCAAAGACAGGAGTAAGATGTCCTCCCGGAGTCATTGATGAGTTTGCAATTAAAGTCGTTATACACCAGGAAAGTGTCCTAAGTCCTTCGCTTTTCATTGCAGTCCTTGATGGTCTGCTGAAGGAAAACAGCCGGACCCGTAAGTACATCAGTTATTCTTGAGTGAGGATCATGCATCCCTGCATCCCTGCATCCCTGCATCCCTGCATCCCTGCATCCCTGCATCCCTGCATCCCTGCATCCCTCCGAGCACTTGATATATGGATTGATGTTTTGGATTGGAATGGTATCGTATTAGCGAAGACAGAGTACCTCTGCTTCCCATTCTCTGACCCACCCGAGCCAATTCCAGGCATTAAATTGAATGGAAATGTGCTTCCCAAGTGTGAAAAGAATAAGTGCCTAGTAGGATCTATGATCAATAGCAAAGCAAACTGTGATGACGACATCAATCACCGCGTAAGCGTGGGGTGGATTAAGTTGCGAAAAAAACTCCGCCATCTTCTATGATCAAAAAATGGCCCCTAAGCTTAAAGGAAGGCTCTACACCACAGTTGTGCGTCCGACGCTCACATATGGTTTACAATGTTGGACAACGTAAATATTAAAGCAAATTAACGACAGCTGAGATGAAGATGGTTCGCATGACAGCAGGAGTAACAAAGCGAGATAGACTAAGAAGTATGAAAATGCAAAGAAAAAAACTTATATCCAGAAAAATCGAACACGAGAGATGCTATGAACTCCGTCAAAAAGGCAATTTCAATCAACATTTCAGGCAGGCCTTAACATTCGTGGATCACATAAAAGCAACTACAACAGCATTAATTTGGCCCCAGTGACGAAGACACCCAATCCGGGTAGCCTGCCGCTATATTCTGGGGTCAAATCAGCGTAGCCCACAAGAGGACCATTAGGAATGCAGTAGAGTGGGATGGAAGCGTTAAAATCCATTACTTCAGATCAATACCTCGCGCCTAAATGGAAAAGAAGAAGAAGAGAAGAAGAAAGGTCCATTCGAAGTTGTTGCACGGATAAATGGTGTCACTCTTCGTGTTAAGCAAAGGGAAAAGAGCTAAAATTAATATTTTTAAACACGGAAGTATTTACGAAAACATTGACGATGTTCTTGCTATGAACAAATAAAATAAGGAGAGGAACAATGTGATGTGATGCCGCAACCTTATCAAATATTTTTCAGAGAAAGCGTTTTCTTTGGGTCTTCCGAGAAGATGAAGACCTCACTAAACCGAACTTGCTTGCCCACTGTCATTCGAATAATGAAACTCGAATGTCACCAATAGCTTCACCTTGAAGCGTGCCCTGAATTCTTCGCGTTTTTCGATCGATTCCCAAGCAATTTAACCTGGCATTTCCAAGACGTCAGAAGATAAGATTGTGTTCTATTACGGCTTAGAACCTTGAACACTTTGGGGGGCATCCTGGTTCTGTACCGTTTTTACAGAGCATCAAAAAAGCAAGTAGAAAAAAATGGTTTTTCAGACCATGAAAGATGATTTGACAATGATTTGACAATAGTTTGACAAGTTTTTCGAGCCAAACGTTACTCTCTTTTTTATATGACAGAGAAGGGGGGCCATGAACTCCGATCACCCCCGAAGTAAGGTGACACACTACGCCACTACACCCTATTTCACCCCCCTCCAAGAAAATAAATTTCATGTCGAAGAATCTTTAAAAGCAAACAGCATAATGAATATCTCCTTTAAAGATTTTAGGTGACTACCATGAGAGCTTCTTGCGTTCTCAAATTTCCAAGAACCCAGCGCCAGCATATATGATCAAAAGTTGGTTACAGATAAACTTGAAACTCAAAGCTTCCTCCTCGGCGTTGTTTGCAACATTGCAAAGAGCCGAGGACTCAAACACGAAACTACCTGGACCAACTTTCGCTGCGAAGAACACAGCATCTTGCGAATCTGAAACTTTATGACATACCTCCATAAAAACCACGTGGAATTGTTTATGACCCCATTTGCTTCCTTCTTGTGTCATGGAATTAAAGCGAGATCAAACAGATAAATCCATTGTTTTTACTTAAATCCTCCGTCCAACATCCGCCCCCATATAGGTACGTCCGCCCGCGCCAGTCCGCCTACGACACACAAGAATGCTGCAGCTTGATTTAGGAATTTGAGTTAATTTCACTAAAAAGGTTGCAAAACTTTCTCCCATATCCGAGTGAGTGTGTCTTTTATTATCCTGCCTCTGGCGTCTGTAGCCACCGCCACCGCCCCGGCACTTGACACAATATGGGCCGTATTTTCATCCGAGGTTTTTTAGGCAGTTATACTGCCATTGCCACGCCGTAGATGTCATTACGTTCGTTAAGTACGCATAAAGGAATAAGTCATTAAAGTTCGGTACAAGTATTCTTTATCTCTGCCGGTACCCCGACCACCCAAACACACACACACGCAGACATTTTCGAAAGTTTAACGTCGTTTCATGAGCTCTCGCTCTCGGAAAGTATTTGCTTGTCAGAACAAGGTGGCAGGTAATCTTTTAGGTAAAATATACATTTTTGCCAAGTTTTACTTTTTTTTCCGTGTTTTGGATGCCTGCATTCCTTTTTGCAATTTCGCAGGACCTTCAATGCGAAATAATGTACCGAAACACATATACCTGCGCATATGGAATAGGGGAGACAGGGTGGGCAAATTTTTATTGTGATGTAAACGAAGCGTTTCAACTCTGTGGCGGGGGATGTTAATTGCGCCTTTTGAAATACAAATTTTGCGGATTTGCAACTTTAAAGGATATTACCGGGAACGTATCATATTTTATTTCGTTTTGCGCGAAAAGTATAATGTGTGGCCCAGCAGCACGATGATGGATGTATCGGAAGAGGAATGCTTTCCTAGCGAGTAGGTATAGAAAAATATATATTCGCGCGGCTCTGTATGCCTTTTAAGCAGTCGTCGACAGTTCGACTATTATTCTCTCTGGGTATAAGTCCTTGTGCCCAAGTGGAAGAAGGCAAGAAACAATCAGCTTTAATGAATACCCTTGAACGAATAATAAGGCATTGCAATACATTCGTATACTTAATGCTATATTGAGGATAAAAATGAGGACACGACGAAGTGTGTCGTCGTCGGGCACGACCATGGCAAAATCGAATTGTCATTGCCGTGTATTGAGAGGAAACCGATCGATGCCTTGTCGTTTGGTATGGAGAATTCTACGAAAGGACGACATCTTTGAGGAATCGATAATGTGGAACTGGAAGTCAAGGAATGCACACAGGGAAAGAAATGTGTCGCGACTGGCACAAAGCCGATTTGAGGCGGGGAGCAGGAGAGAAGGATGTGAGTGCCATAAAAATTGCATTGCCTTGGGAATCCGCATCAAGGATATAGCACTGTGGGGGGGTGGGAAATTGATTGGCAGATACTTATTTATAAATACTAAGAAGACTCAGGGATGTAGGTTTGGGGATTGCGTCTTTCAAAATTCGAAGGAAATGTGTAAGGCTGATTGGTCCTTCGGCAGTCATATGGGATGTCAGGTCGAAGAGAACCCAACTGGCATTTGATTGAAGGATATGGTTACTTCAAAAAGTTCTTATGTAGGTATAGGTATGCGCGCTATTGAAGAAGAATAAATCTTTTCTCGTTGCATGGAATTAGTGGCGAGTGCCTTTCGATGTAAGGGATTTAAGGAAGCCTCATTGAGACAAGTTTGTATATTGGGCTTCGAGTCGGCTAGCTTTTTTTTGGAAAAATTAAAACGAGTTTTTTTCTATAGCTACGTGGATCTAGGTGCTGTCTTAATTCAGAGGTGGTGACGCCTAGACTTGAGCTTTCGGCACTAGCAATGGACTTTTAGTGAGTCCTCATAACTACGGTTTTCCCCTACATGAGAAGCAATAATGCCAGTAATAGACAAGACTTCCAACGAAAAGATCCTCAGTAAATCAAATTGCTTTCGGCAAAATCTGAGCCAGGTCTTCAACATCTTTAGACGTTATCAAAGTCCTCCCTTCAAGGACCTACGACTTTTAAAATAAGTGGAGAAGTAGACGAACACCAGCTCCCGGGTAAAATCTGCGCCGGGTGTTATTACTACAAAACCGGGCAGAGGTCAAGAGCTGAGCGTGAACATAAGACTTCTTTTAACATCTAAGTTAACTTGAGCCCGTCTTCAGAGGAAATATATTCACCGTCCTTATGCCTGTCCCCATTATACTGTCAATAAAAGTGCAAGCAAGAATGCTTGGGCTCGCCGTGTTGTATGGCGCAGTCGAAAACGAAAACGATCATAATCTTGACAAAGAAAAAGATTCGAGCAAATGATTTTATTTTTAAGAAGTAACCCTGAATAGACTGGGTGTAAAATCAAGGAAGTGTTGCTAGAGTGCTTGGGTTCACCGTGTTGTATGGCGCAGTCGAAAACGAAAACGATCAAAATCATGATGAAGATGAAGATTTGAACGAATGATTTTATTTTTAGGGAGTAACCCTGAATAGACTGGGTTGAAAACCAAGGAAGTTATACTGGAATGCTTGGGTTCACCGTCTTGTATGGCGCAGTCGAAAGCGAAAACGACCAACATCGTAACGAGATTTGAACAAATGATTTTATTTTTAGAGATCAACCCTGAATAGACTGGGTTGAAAACCAAGGAAGTTATACTGGAATGCTTGGGTTCACCGTGTTTTATGGCGCAGTCGAAAGCGAAAACGACCAACATCGTTACGAGATTTGAACGAATGATTTTATTTTTAGAGACTAACCCTGAATAGACTGGGTTGAAAACCAAGGAAGTTATCCTGAAATGCTTGGGTTCACCGTGTTGTATGGCGCAGTCGAAAACGAAAAAGATCAAACTCGTGGCGAAGATAAAGATTCGAGCGAATGATTAAATTTTTGGGGAGTAACCCTGAATAAACTGGGCTGAAAACCAAGGAAGTTGTACTGGAATGCTTGGGTTCACCGTGATATATGGCGCAGTCGGAAACATAAACGATCTGACGAAAACGAAGATTCGAACGAATGATTTTATTTTTGGGAGTGGCCCCGAATAAGTTGGGTATAAGAACCAGGAATTTATGCTAGAATGCTTGGGTTCACCGTGATATGGCGCAGTCGAAATCGAAAAAATTCTTACGAAGACCACTGGAGTTTGCATACCTACTTTTGTATTGGACAAAACTTTGCCAAACAATTTAACCCAAATAATATCAATCACCCAAAAGTAAAAAAATATACATTTGGCACAGTCGAGTTCGAAGCGATACAAGGAAACCCAACCAACAAGATTAGCTTTGAACCAGCTTTTTGCAAAGGCCTTCAATATCTTCAAGTGTTATCAAAATTTTCTTCTCCTGAAGAACCCGTGACTTTAAAACCAAGTCGACCAGTAGACGAAGACTAGCTCACAGCTAGTCTTATCGTAAATGCATGTTAACTGAGGCCCATGCTCAGCCTGAACTTAAACACGTTCAACAAAACGTGGCAAAACACAGAAAAAGGTAGCACAAATTGTTGGTAATTGCGTACGTAAAGGGCCCGGATCGGTCTTAAAAAATGAAAGCGCAGCCCAAAATGGCTACCAGCGTTGTTGATATTTTTTTTCGATGAAAACAGACGGTACTGTCTGTACAGCAACAATCTGTACAGACAGTACAGATTTTTCGGTTCTAAAGAGGCGACCCCCACTTCAAGTCGATTTCTTAAATAAAAGGAAAAGACACTGTCTATAGACATCGGTCTTCGTAGTCGCGTTTTCTTTTGTCCATACCCTTTTGCCTCAGCTTGAAAGAGGCGGTTGAAGATACCTACAGGACAAAACTACATGAAAATTGTACCTCTTAATCAATTATTATGTTTGAAGCAAACTCAGTTTGATCGTTTTGTAAGTCGTTTCAAAGGCCCCCCTACATATGTCTAAAAAGATTCAGTTGAAACTTTGAATGCTGGCACTGTAATTAATTCATATCCTCCTCTGTAACACAAAATTTAAACTAAGGCTTAAATGTTTCGGCATGTGTTATTTATCAACATTCTTGCCTTTTTCGAGAAATTGACTCATAAAACTGAGGTGTTTAAACTTCTGTTGAGTCGCAATTAAAATCTCTCAATTATTTAGTTTCTCACATTCAAGTCGGACTGAATAGGGCAGGTTAAGTGTACCTATTTAATAGAGGGTGATTTTCCGGTGAAGGAAATCTGAAGAAAATCTGATAACTTTGAAGCTCAAAAGTGCTGGAGGTGGCATTTTTCCTCACCTTTTGCAAAGTAATTGAAGCTGAAATATTTGCATTGCTGAGGTTGTGTTGTACACAGGCACTCAATCAGAGACCTGCCAGAAAAAGGTTTGTTAAGGCATTATGAAAGATGAAGAGTTCTCGGAATGGAAATCTATTAAGGCACGCTCGTACATCCATTATAGAGTTCGTTTTTTTCTCAGAAATCGGTATTCCTGTTTTAATTCCAGATTGAAACAGTGTCCTATTAAATCTCATTATTTCCTGGAAAGAAGGAGTGTTTCCTGGATAGCACCTTTAGCTCGGAATGCTAACATTCAGGAGTGCCTAAGGTCCTTCTGAGTTTTTTGCATACCATGGCAAAGGTATGGTAAGTGTGCAAGTAAAAAGAAGAGAGATTCTTAAGTTTTGAGAAAACACAGATTTACAGGATCAAAGAAAACACCTCAACTTATTCTAGTAGATGCAACCGGTGATTTTTTCGGACCCCATAGCTATGCCCTATTTCATTAGCCGCTGAACCCGTTAGGTTTAGGTCACAGGTCACGTAGCTACAGATTATGGTAAGCAAAAAGTGAGTTGATTCCCGTGGTACTACTGCCAAAAGACCCCCTTGTTGTAGGTTTATGAGGTACTATTAAGTTGGTCATCATGTCTACTTGATAATAAATGGCAAAATAGCAAGGACCAATTTCTCTTCCCTCTAACATTGGATCATTTTTCGCTGTGTTAATAGTTTCTGATGAGATCAATGTACCCAAAAAAGAGCATCGACAAAAAAATTGATTTAGTGTAAGTAAAACTTTCACCGGAAACCCTCTCGATAAAGGTTCTTTAAATAATTTCCCCTTTGCTCAGGAAATTTGCCTAATTCCATTTTCCGGAGCTTTGGAGGCGCCAAGCAACTACATGTAGGTAACCCTCTTGTTTTCCTTCAGTTTTGCGCTTGGATGCTGATGGTGACGGCGACAGCGACGGCGATGGCGGCGTTGTCTTCATCGTCGTCCTTCTTGATGATGCTAACAAGCAGGGTGAAGGAATTAATGTAACCTTCGGAGAAAGATTTATTGGTGTGAAATTTCATCGGAGACCCAGGTGATAGCGGCAACCAACCAAACTTGTATCGTATGTACAAAATGAAACAGGAATTTTTGGCATAATATCCTTATACGGGTGTGAGATGTGTATGGTGCCTGCAACGTTTTTATATATACGAAAAAGGGCAAAAGTGAAAAATTTTCAATTTTTAGGCTGTCAGGTATTATGAGTTGGCAAGTTTGCCCAAGGCTTAGGTGGATCGTGGGTGCCTGTATAGCTTGTGTGTGGAGCTCAACTGTTTATTGGTTTTCATAATCACTTTTGCGAATTGTTTTCACAAACAAGCGTGCGCCGTGTAAATTGGTGTAACCGTATCCGTTTATATTTCTTTTAATTAAAGGCAGACGTGCTCCGTTGAAGGGATTTTTTATGTGCCAAACTCTTATATTTAGCCTTAAGTTTAAGGAATCACAACAGAGTCTGACAAGGTGCTGTGAGAAATTTTGATATTTGTTGGCTATTTCTTTTACTTCCCCGCTCTAGAGCCGAGAATTCTCCTTATCCCTTCACGCTTTAAGGGCAACGACTATAGTTCTTGAAGTATTGCTATATTGTTAACCCGATCTTTGTCTAGGCTAACAAGGAACAAACCATCACATCAGGATTGGAGACGCTAAAAAGGAGAAAAAGAGGATTAAAATAAAAATCGTGTTTAACTTGATAAATTTTTGACGTTTCTTAACGTGCTTGAAGCCATATTTTTTGAACCGCTGAGTAAACAAAGCCATTATTGAGCGCACGTATAAACCAACACAAAGTTAACCAAGTAAATAAATAGAGTGGCGCAACAGCTCGAGGTGAACCAGGGCCAACTTCTCAACCATGTATGCTGTGTGTGCTATACTTTTTTCACATACAAGGGGACCTACAATTTTTTGCCGATTCCGAACGGCACTTTGAGAAGTTTTTCAAGACAATTGTTACTCTCGGAGGGTTTGTCAGACCCTCGCGGAGGTGGGAGCCGTGAAAAAGGACAAGTCTTTTTTTTCAGGTGGCAGAGGCAGGATTCGAACCCAGACCTCCGGCGTCAGAGGCACACACACTAACCACTGCGCCACGGCGCCCACAAGTTAACCAAGTGCTTAAGTCATATTTTTGTAGAAAAAATTTTAATACTGTCGTTCTAATGCATTTTTGAAAAAAATTTCCTGACATTCATGAAAAAAGTATGCCCTCCCCTCTGATACATGTGATATGAAAAAAATCACGCGTATCAGAAATTATCACGCGTATTAAATTATTATTATTTAAAATTTTAAAGAAGATTATAGCGAATTTTAAATTTTTCAAACTAAATAAATGTGCGATTCAACACTTAGGGCCGATTTCACAGTCGAAACTTAAGTATAGATTCGGACACTTCCCTCACTCACGATGAAATTCCGTTTTCACATTGACTTTTTTTCAATCACACACTTAAGTCACCAACATTGGCGATTTAAGTTTTTCATAAAAAACAATGCAAGTTATTTTAATTTTGGTGAAAAGCACATCAATGTAACAATAAGGAATGGGAAAGGCTGAAAACCAACACGATGCACTGAAAATTTTTATTGAATGTTTCGAAAATTACAAAATAAAATTGTTTTGACAGCATTTTCTAGGAGCTTACGGCTTATATGCAAAACCGCCAGCGGAATTGGAATGGAGGCTGAGTATTGGAGCGTTCTCAACTTAAGTTTTACTTAAGCTGCCAATGTGAAATCGGCCCTTTGTCCAAAATAGCTCTGAGGTATTTTATGTCATAAACTTTTTCAATAACTTCATCATTTATAGCAACATTTTCATTTGTGTCATTGTTAATTATAAAAAGCCTTGGTCTTTAACTGTACTGAGTTTTCGTTTATTCATTTATAAATAAAGTTCTTGTCTTTTGATAGCTATCAGAATTCTGTTTTCTTATGCACTCTTTTGCCGAATCACCCGTCACATACAAAAAAGAATCATCTGCAAACAGTCATTTATATAAATTCTGAAAAGAAGAGTACCCAGCACCGCTCCCTCAGGTATTCCTAGATTTACAGATGGACGCTCCAACAATTCCTCTTCCACTTTAGTTTGCTGCGTCCTGTTACACAGATAGCTTCTAGGCCACTCAAGTTCTACTCCTCGTTTCGTACCGTGTCTTTTTAGTCTTTGCACCAACATGCCTCGATCGAGGTCTCCAAAGCGTTTTGTAGATAAAAAAAACCGCAACTACACTTTTTCAAAGGGTTGATGACTTAAGATTAAGTAGGGATTCACATCTGTGTTGGCGTCTAAATCCTGACTGACACAAAATTGTTAGCCTCCACGTAAGTCTGCAGCTATTTATGGACAATTTTTTCTAGGATCTTACTGTCAGTCCTTAATTGAACAATCTCGATAGAAAACAGGGTTTGTTCAGCCTGTCCCGAAAAAAAGGAGGTGCTTCTTCTCCTTCTAGTTACCGTCCCATTGCACTTTCATCCTTGCTTTCTAAGGTCGCCAACTAATGAAATATCTTGAATCACGGAAGCTCTTAAATGAGCAACAGTATGGCTTCCGCTGCAAAAGGTCCACTGGTGATCTAATGGCTTACCTCACCGAACAGTGGAACCACTCTTTGCATTTTCATGGTGAAAGCAAAGCTGTTGCACTGGATATTTCTAAAGCTTTTTTCAAGCTCTCTTATCAAAATTGTATGCTTATGGGATTGACAAAACTCTGATAGAGTGGATTAGGAACTTTCTTTTGAAACGTTCAATCCGTTTCGTAGTAGATGGATACAAATCTGATTTCCATCATATCGATGCTGGCGTACCTCAGGGATCTGTTTTAATTCCGACACTTTTTCTGATCTGTATAAACGATCTTTTATCCACCACTTCCAATACAATACACTCACTTGCTGATGACAGTGCACGCTTAGCTCATTATACTCATTCCTAGAAAAGACATCCGGGCCCCTTGGATGTTGAAATGGCAAGGTTGGGTATGTTAAACTCTCTAAATTCCGATAGTGCCCCAGGTGCATCAAAAACATCATCACTGGAAAGGATCCAGAAACGAGCAATAAAATTCATAGGAGACCCTAATATAACAAAGCTGCTCGACTCATTAGATAAAACAATCGCTTCTTCTACAGAGATTGTTTTAATAAAAAAAGCTGAAATGGCTGAAAAAGCTTCGAATTCGGGCGCATAACACGTTTAAGAACTCTTTTTATACCCGACCCAGGGTATATTCAATTTTATGTACAGTTTGTAACGCAGTAAAATAATCACCGTAGAACCCTAAGACCTTTTAGAGATATGAATGGGACCGACAGGAGAATCGATTAAGCCATGTCCGTCCGTCCGTCCGTCCGTATGTAAACAACTTATAGGCCTTAAATTTTAAGGCAGAGAGCTGAAATTTTGTGGGTTGGTTGGAAGTCCAGTCCTTCAGATCAAGTTTGCAAAAAAGCTGAATCCGCCCACAGACACACCCACTGTATGTGTGACCATCTTTAATTTAAGAAAATACATTTTGCAAATTTTAGCTATTTACAATGGCGCTAGCGCATTCATTTTTGGTACGTAATATTGCCTTATAATTGTCTGTAAGGTAACCAAAAAATTTTAGCTTTTTCATTGACCACGCCCACTTTTAAGGGATTAAAGGCTTAAAGTGACTGTTTTTCAATAAATATATATGAAATTTGACAAAAAATTATATGACAAAAGCTGTAGATATTAGCATTTTCTAACTTTTTGTATGTGCCTCCGCCCACTTTTGTGGGCGTGGCGTTAAAAAAGTGATTTTTTTAGTTAAAAAGGCGGAGTCTTAGGCCGAAATGTATGCAACCACCTAGTATAAAGTTTTCAACAGTTATGTTTTTATATCCCGCCCACTTTTTGGAGGCGTGGCAGTTTTCTTTTTGGTATGGTCGGATATTTTGCAGTCCGTCGTAGATGGATTGAAGCTTTTGCATACCCACTGTTGCACTTTCCCACTTGTTTTAACTGTAATTCTTTTTTAAGCAGAACATCACAGATGTGAAACAGACTTCCACTCGCATTTTTTCCTCGTAATTATGGTCCGCACCATTTCAGAACCAAAGTGCACCTGTACCTCCTTTTTCTCCCCTTATCCTTTTCACCCGCGTTTTGTTAAACCATTGTAAGACTAGTCGTAAACCGTTCAACGAGTGTAAATTATGAAAAAAGACAATTGACAATAGTTGAGTCGAAAGAAGAATTGGATAAAAAACTAAATCTCAAGACTTTGGTTTCAAAAGTGACTAAGTGCTCCGACTTCAGAATTGTATGACCGAGAAAGATGGAAAACTCGATACCATTCTGTTTGATGGTTCGACAACGACAGTAAAAGCTCATAGCTCATACAGGTATAGGTAGGTACTCCCAAAGAAAAACCATTCCCCATGAAGTTGCTTTTGAGCAAATTCGAAAACTGTAAGGCTTATCGCACTTATGGCACCTTTATTCACGCAACGATTTCATTGCCATTTTGTATGCTACAGGCTTGGGAATGTGCTGACATGCGCAACCAATACGAAACCAGTTTGAGGCAACTTTTAAATCTGTGTGTTGCCATACATTTTTTAGTTGTTTGTTGTCATAAATGACTTTTCAACACATGCAGTTATTTCTATATTTGACTAGATCTCTCTCTCTCTATCCCCAGAGGCCTGGTCCAGGCAATAACAAGAGCATGCAATTCCAATGCTCTCGACTGAACACTGCGGCACGGCAAAGTACTTAAGTGCGGTGTATACGTCAGCTCCAGAGCATGCTGCGTCTATGTGTGGGTTATATGGTTTAATTGGCGCTGCCATGAAACTCTTTAATTTAATTTAAAAGAGCACAAAAATGATTGGGATGAGGCAAGAGTACGCCAGGAAGTCTCCAAAGCTTGTTTTTACGAACGAACGGATTCTCTTGAAAACAATTTTAATTTTTTGCAAGGGTTGAGGTATCGAACCGTCGAGATCCTAGAAAGCGAACAATCTGCTAGTCTTTCGGCAATTTAGAAACAGTTATTTGGGTGTGTTTTGAAGCTGATCCTGGAGTAAGTACTGCTAATAATTTCTCGTCGAACGAGACGACAATAAAGGAATTTCAAAATCACGTCGGATTTTGAGCCCAAACAACACACCGTCAAGCTCAGAGTAGGAAAAGTGATTGGAAAATGGGTACCCACTATCCACTGAAGTTGCTTCGTCAATAATGGAGATTGAATCTGTGACACTTAAGCCTGCAACCCAATGAATCCGTTGCATCCGTCACGTTGAAGTACACAACTGACAACTAAGTTCAATACACACGTTCTTATGGGAAGCGACCCATAGACGAACTTCGTGACGTACGTCGCTTCCCATAAGAACGTGTCAGTTGTGTACTTCGACGTGACGGACGCAACGGATTCGGCTAAAGGCATTAGAATAGATGATTCTTTGTAAACCTGGTCTGAAAGTAGGCCACTAGCAGATCCAACCTGAATACATGAAGAAAACAACTTCCCTATAGAAAACAATAATAGTTAAGCGTTTTTTAAATTTTTGATTCGTTTTTTAAATAGGTACTTATTCTCTTATGGGAAGGACAAGCTGTCACTTAGTGAAAGTATCAATATTATGTCAAGGATCCGGGCGATGTTCACCTGGCAGCGTTTGAAATGATCAAAGGGCCACCCATTATTATAATGTTTGTAAAATTTTAAAGTGTAGTAATTTTTCACTGTATAAATTACCTTAAATCATTTTAAAGGCAGTCGATTTGAGTTTTGCCAACAACTTTTTATTTTCCATTTTTACTCGGAATCCTTCGAGCCCCAGCGGGGAAATATTTTCCCCCGAATTTCTCACTGAAACAGGCAGACATAACGATGTGTGTATTCGACGAAACTTTGCTATAAAATCGCCTCGCCGCCGCCACTTCCTTCGGGAAATCCAATTGCGTCATTTACGCACACCCCCCCTAGCCCCATTCGTCGAACACTAAACAAGCAATTACTCTCTGTTTACCAAGGATTAATGCTAAAATCCGCCGGATATACCTCAGGTATTAAATTTAATCCCTTTTGATACAATGGCCCGCAGTAAATCATTTTCATTTTATTTGTGGACGGCACCACCCCCCATCACCGCCCGCCCATCGTTAACACTTAACATTTTGTTGCGAATAAAAATTTTTACAATTTTTCCGCCCGCCAAACCGACACAAGAAAGGACATTGAAAGGAAACTATTACGTGCACCCAATAGGCACTCACAATGAGCCGGCTGGTATTTAATTTTAATTAAATTTTATTTAAATCTGTTTGGCTTTAATTAAAACTGAATTAATTTATTATATTCCCAGGCATTCATCCTGCTGGCATCTGAATCAAATGCATTTTTGTGTCTGTGTGTTTGTCGTGTTGCGGCGCAGCGTTTACTTGCGGGCGCGCCCTCGTTTGCTCGTAAAAAATAATAAAAATATTCAAAATAAAACAAGAAATTATATATTTAATTTCTCGCTGCGGCAGGAATATTTCACAGGAACAGGACACGCATAAAGGCGCCCGCGCGCCCAATAGTGGATAAATGTTAAAACGCTTTAATAATTAAATAAAAGGCTCAGGCTCTGCGGAACGCAATAATGAATTTGTTTGGCCATTAATAATTCTTTATTGTCGATTGAAAAGATTGCCTGGCAACGCGCAGCGGATGGATGGATGATCGCCGGGAATCTGCTTCTAATTAATTGTGCGGACAGCACGGCAGCGCCAGCACAAGCTCGATGTAAAACGGCCGTCGTTATTGTTCCTACAAGCGCCTCCATCAATAATGCACGGCAGTGTGGGCAAAGAAGCGAGGCTGTAAGTGTGTACAAGCATCCCGCATGTGAATAAAAGATTCCCAGGGCGGAAGTCCTGGCCAAAGTGGATTTATTTCAATTTGGCGCCATCAAACACCGCACCAACAAAGAGGAATTGCAGTGGGCTCCGGCCATCATCCTTCACGGCACAGCATGCAGCAGTCTTCATCTGGGGTCCTTTCTACACGGAAAATAAATTTGGGGATTTTTTCCTTTCATGTCGCTTTCTCTCTCCCGTCCAGTGTCAGAGAGTATACTGCAGTTTACAACTTTTTGCGGTCCCTACCGCACCTAATTTCGGTTGGGACACCCGAGGACCTGAAGATACTGCAGTCGGTCTGGTCTCTGTAGCCACTTCCCACTCCTCGCCCACTCAGACAAGGCTGCTGTGCAATTCAAATTGAATTTTCTATGTAGGTGCCTGTGTTGCCGCCCGAGGCTGCCACTGCTACTGCCGCCTCTGCCTGTCACGAAAGTTTGTGATGAAATATTAATCGGGCGAAAGTTTTTGAAAAATTTCACCACCACACGGACATCACAATGACAAACCGTGCCAGCGCTTCATGCCACAAAAGGCTCATGCGACCGCGGGGACCTATGCACAGCAGTTCGACCTTTTCGGAACGCAGGAGTCTTCGCGCAGCGCATAGAACTTTATGCTGCTTAAAGTATCGCTCCTCCGGGAAATGGTAAGCGCTTTAAGAGCAGAGTCCTCGTGCTGCCGCGCTGAAAGGAACTGCATCCTTTGTAATATAATAGCTCGCATGCGGTGGGATGTGGTGGGAAGCAGAATACGGAGCACCTCTACCTACATACGTGCTTGTGTTCCATTGCTCGGGAGCGAAACAAAACAACGCACAAACAAGTTGTTTTATCCTGTTATACAGGGATCGCGTATATGCACAGCACACCGTCGCCGCTCCCCACCCACCAGGAGGAGCGCACATGCAAAGCACAAAGGACCCCCTATCGTAGGTGGAAAGAAAAGAAATTATTATCTCAAAGCAGCGTGTAAGCTGCAAGGAGTGTAGGTCGCAGGATATAATAATGATGACAATAATGACAATTTCCAAGAGAGGCAACCGTATAGGTACCTACACGCGATACAACCCTACCAAGCTCACTGTAGTGCCTTCAAGAGCTACGGAGGCAATGACACTTTCAAGAGGCCATATAGCATAGTGTGCAAATTGCAGTGCAGCGTCTTTTACATGCCCTGAGCATTGTCCTTGCTAACTCGTCGTCGAGTGCCATGCACTGATATTCGCGCACACAACAGAAAAAAAACTGATTTCATTTAAGTGCTGCAAGCTGCACTCCAGCTCCAGCTCGAGAGACCCCGTTCGACTTGACTCGGCTGTTGAATTGAAACGCAAAGTCTATATGCCTGCCGCCACACCACGAGTCCTTTATGCCCGTCACCTCCTGTGTCGCAAAACGCCAGCCCAACAAACATCATCTACATAATGACATTTTGGGGCAGCCAGGAGCCACCTCCCGAGATCACACATATGTAATGTGTCACTGTCACCGCACCATGTGCATGAGTGTGTGCGTGTGCGGGGGAGGCTAGCCCTTAGGTATGATGACATCTGGTGCCATTCCGCAGTTAACAGGATGATTTCGAATATTATGACACGAATGTCTGGTTGGGTTACGTCCGACAAATGGAATTTGATTCGTTCCCAGACGTGTCCGTGACGATGACACAATGAAATTCGAGATTCGTTCTTATGGTTACCAGGTCAGGGTATAGAAAGACACACACACACACGCGCACACTCTGGTGTCCTGCCCACATTGTTAGCTAACTAGTGTGATATAATATTCATTAACTGGGCCATATTGTGTAATGCGGCAAGGAGCTGGTTTTTGTGCGGGCTGGTGTTCTTCTTTAGCTCCACGTCTCCACGAGTAGAAACGGATCATTATGGTGCGTTTGTTGGCTCGACCGCAGGAGCAAATGAAGACATCCTTTATATTGACATGTCACATTGCGGGGTATGACAGACGCCTGGGCGTTACATCGAAGTGGGCTTATTATAATCGAAACCGCTCGAATGAGTCAGACGCGTTTATGTAGAGTATTTTCGTAGCCCCAGAATGACACATATTGGAAAACAGTGGTTGGGCCTGACACACATCTCTGTTACAAGGATATGAAGACAATACATTTATTATGATTGACTGGTGTTACTGAATGTTAACGTGGAGCGGACTCATGTTCATTTGGTTGGTAAGCTAAGGAGCATGTGGGGTAATTCGAGTGAAATAATGTCGCCCTGTTATTGAAGATGTTTTGATTCCTTCTATTTCAGGCTTGTCTGTTTGGGAACTATGGTGCCATCAGGACACTATGCAGGGTAGCACAAAGTCGAAGGATCAATTCAAGGTTATATTGTGTCGACAACTCGAACCGTGAAAAAATTACGTTCATTCAAGATGGCTTGGTGTGGATGGACTTATGTTTTTTCGATAGGTACTTTGATTGAAAGATCGAGAGAAAGAGGCAAAAGTTTCATGATTTGGTTATCCAGAGAGTACCTGCCCTGCAGCCTATGATTTAAAACTGATTATGACAATGGACCGACACTCTATATGGTCACTCTGATGGAGATGGACAGGACACTTGGCAATGTGAACAATTCTACGTTAATTGCATGAAAAATCCAATCCAAGAATGACGGATGTCATCCACGAGATGCTGAAGCATTTAAAGCTGATGGTATGTCGAAATGGAGGATTTTGTATCCCAAGAATCTATCGTCGATCTCGAAGAAGGGTTATGTTGAAATTTTTTGCCGGAACAAACTGAATTTTTTTATTTTTGTATTATGCTCGTGATTTAGCGGATATAATTACCCTTAAAATGCGTAGTACAAACCGAGCGGTAAGAATTTGGGGAAAGAAAAGATAGAAGAAGAAACTCATCAGCGATCCATCACAAACGCTGATGAGTCAAACATGAAACCTTTGCACAAAAACAACAAAGCTTACCCCCGCAAGTGTTATGCCTTTACAGGTCATACGATAGAAAAAGATGAAATAGCTGAGAAAATCAATGAAGCTTACGAGTTCAAGGAGGAGCTGAAGAGTCCAAGAAAGACCAGTGGATGTCTACTCCAGTGGGTGGATCTAAGCGAAGATTACTGACAGTGCAAACATCCGCCATTTTCTGGATCTTGTTGCTGGCATTCCACGACTTCTGGCTGTAGCAAAGCTATCCGTCCTGATGATGAAATCAGTGCTCCTCAGAAGCTGGCAGGGAGATGTTTGGCCGGTGGAACATAACAGCTTTTGTAACACCCCTGTCATTTGAGGCAGGCAATGACAACAAGCTTAGGAGTTGCTGAAAGGAAGAAACGGCAACAAGCGTCTTTTGACGAATTCAAGATTCTATGTTTAGTCCAGATGCTTGGCAAGCAATCTATCAACGGCTTAAGGGCACTTTTAGAATTTTGGGTCAGTCAAACACTGGAACGCTAGGCTCACTTATGTCGTTTTTCAGAAACTGCTGACTATGACTCAACAGCTTTGAGAGGAAAAGCTGTGTAGCTAAGATATTTCAACCCTCCAAAAGTTTTTGGAGTTTAAATGCCATTGGAAGCGGCTTGTTGGCTCGACCGCAGGAGCATTACAGGTAACCAAAGCAATACGCTTCCGGCGGTCAAAGCTGATCAACCAACATTTTTTTTCAATCTGAAAACGCGGTTCCAGTGCAAATAATGCAGCCAGAGTTAACATCCTATGCCTAAGTGTAGGATGTTTTTGGCCATGGAAGTATGGCTTAGGTGTGTAATAACTGCCTAGTATACAGCAATGCTTCTAGGGATTGTCAAAGCATCGAAACATGGTATATGTGTCAGCAGTGACAAAACAATTCGTTGCAACGATCTCAACGCTTAGGTAAACCAAGCAACCATCGCACTTGCACGTGCACAGTAACACAAGCAATCATAGCACGCAAAGTCCACACTGTAGGGAACACACTAGCACAAATCAGAAGCTGACGTTTTGGTTCCATGGTCTAAGGAACCAGCTTACGAAGAGTGTTAAGCCATTTTGAGGTCGGTCAAAACTGCGATCGAGGCATTGTCGGCTGATGGGAGCTATATTGACCTGAGAGCGCTAATCGATCTGTGGTCAGAAGCAACCTTTATCACGTAGTCAGCAGCTCAACGACTCCGACTACCGGATTTGGGAAGGTCAGCAGCGGTGTCTCCAAGCACTATGTTGACTCAACGTTTACATCGCGTTACTCGACGTTTGCCACACAGTGCTGCCAAAGCCTTCATGTTAAAGTCGCTGACTTGGCTTCTTCCAGCCCATCAGATGACACTCGATAGCCTGCCTTATATGAAGAACTCAGCTAGCAGTCCCTTGATTCCTTGTCCCTGCACCTATAAACCTTCTTCTGGGAAGTGAGGTTCGTAAATCAGGTGGCATAGATAATATAAACAAATGGGAAACTGCAGCAGTGCGTATATAAAAACTGAAGTCTGCGACGGATTGCAAAATACTCTACCTACCCTAAAAAAAGAAACTGCCACGCCTCCAAAAAGTGGGAGGGATATAAAAATATAACTGTTAAATGCTACAAACTAGGTGGTTGCATAAATTTCGGACTAAAACTCCGCCTTTTGAACTCAAAATAACACTTTTTTTAACGCCACGCCCACAAAAGGAGGCAAAAAAGTTCAAAAAAGTAAGAAAATGCTAATATCTATAACTTTTGTCACATAATTTTAAGTCCAATTTTATATAATATTTATTGAAAAACAGTCATTTTAAGCTAAAGTCACTTCAAGCTAAAAAAGTGGGCGTGGTCCATTAAAAACCAACTTTTTCTAGTACCTCAAAGACAATTGCGAGACAAGTTACATACCAAAAATTAGTGTACCAACGCTATTGTAACATATTTATGAATTGAACCTACTAGGTTGAATTTAACCCTTCTCTTCATGTCCTTTCAGTTTAACATTACTCTACGTTTCAAGGAATCAATAATAATTAGGCAAAATAAAAAATCTAAGCTTTCGCCTATATGAGCTCATACCATTATGTTCATGCGTCAACTTTCTTGCTTTGTGCGGTCGTATATAGATCCCCAGTAGATGATTAATTCAATTACTATACGACTCTTGAGGTCCCTTTCCCCTAATCAGTCGAAATCGGGCACAGAACACAAAAAACGTCAAAACGTCACTCTTGTCAAAGTTATGACGGCTGACCCATTTATTTTAAGCATGGCCACGGGTCAATCACATCCACCCGCTCAGCCCGCTCGCAGATATTGATTAACAACCAAGTCCTTGGTTTTTGATTAATCATGCACCACAAGGACACTAGATATACATAGGAATGCCTTAATGCAAACGCAAAAGATATAGAAAGATAGATTCTTAATTAATTACTCCACACACATCACTTCCATTGCATTGGCTCAATCAATAATTTAATGGCCCCCATAGGCTATGGGTTACCGGAACGAAATCGTGTTTACATTTTCAATATTTACAGTTGAAATGGTTCTGATTACATAAGGATCTGGCGGGCCCCATGCCACAAGAAAAGCGAGTGCTTGCCGTATAGGTATCCTTTCATCCCTCACTCGACTTCTAAAAAATTAATGTAAGTGGAAACTGGAAGCCATCAACGTACCTCATCCACTGCCTTTGTACCTACCTTCTCCTTGTTATGTGCATTAAATTTATAAAATTTTCAAGGAACGAGGACCTCCCTAGATATGGTCCCCCGGTGCACGAGAACCGGTCTCAGGCAGGAAGCGCTGGGAATAAAAAGAAAATTAACCGAACGTAATTATGAAATAGTGAAATGCATTTAATTTCACGCAGTACAACACCACCTGCAGCTGGAAAAGATATGTGTATATGTTGGCCGCTCAAAGAGACCCATAACCGACACACCACCGCGTCGTCGGACCGCCACGAAGACCGACCAGGCGGGAATATAAATTAGGGTGTCGGAAAAATTCCCCAAATTGGATTGTGTTTGAGCATTATGCAGTCGCTATAATGCTGGTCTGGCGGTGCGGTATAGTTGTGTACTGGCTTCCGACTTTCTAATTTAGTTTTTAGACCAGTCAGTAGCCTTCTCGTGGAAGTGGCTTAATGGCGTGTATATCGCAGTGGTGCAAGGTGAGAAAGCTTGCTCCTGGTCTGGACGTCTCTGTGAATGGAAAAGTATAACAGAAGCTTTTGCGAAAATAAATTCATTATGAGTTATTGCGCCAGCAAAGAGCGCGTTATTTGACAGAACCTGCAAAAAAGTGTACACAACAGGAACAGGATGTGAGGGAAGTTTGGAAATTACGAGAGTAGCACCCATATATGCACGAATACGATGGAGAATAGAGTTATTTCACGTACACTCGTGCAAAAAACCGGAATGCATTTTGGCTAAATTCATTTAAATTTGCATTGTGACCTTTATTCATAAACAGTCGAGAGTTAAAATTCCTTTTAGAGTCACAAAAGCTCTGACCAACACAATTCACTAGGTTACCTTTTCGGAATGGTCCACCTCTTCTTCTGACAGTATAGTCATGAGTCTCCCTAATTTTCGATGAAAGTCAAAAAAAAAACTTTTAATAATGCTGAGAAAATCAGCGAAATCTCAGTAATTTTCTCTTTTAGCTTGACTAAATGGGATTGTAAATAGGTACCCAAAAGGTAAAATAGTTAAACAGCTTTAACACTTAGATGGCATCTAGCCATGAAGGAAAAGGAATTCGAAGTTGAGATTTGAAGCAGGACCCAAAGGTAAATTGCTTTGGATTTTGTATTAGCGTAGGTAAATTACGGACTTAGTAGAACGATTACTTTATAGGTTCTTGGCTTGGGTTGACGGGTCGTTCTTCGGAACTTCTTCTGATGTTGCAGCTTAGATATCTCGATTTCATCTTATATTTCCTTATCCTGTAACCCACCCTTTTCCTGTTCCTTAAAAGCACAGTATAGGGTTGGTGGTGGTACGAACTGTGACTCTTAACAACAAACCGATGGGCCAGACGGTGTTACTCTCACTCTTTACCCCTGGCAATTTACCTGCCAACAAGATGGTCACCCGCTCCAACCTGACTTGTAACAATGGCAAGAATACATACTTTAACGATGCTTTCCACGTTTGACAGGTCAATCACAAAATATAGTTTGCATTGGGATTTTTATAAGGAAATTGTTTATTAAGTTCCTGTGAATTCTCATTAGCACACTCATTTGAAAGGCAAACAAACAACAAAATAGTGCCCGTATCAAATAAATCTTATTTTTGTGCTGTGGAGACACTTCGCGATTTATTTTTAATCGTCTCGAACTGAAACTGAGTCGAACATGAAACTGAACCGAAATCGTTTCAACATCGTTTCTTAAGTCTCGAGATATGTAGTAGATTATTTGAAGATTTATGTTAATCTAGGATTAGTGTTTGGTTGGGACATGATGTAAGTAGATAAGAACAGGTCATATATGCTCGTGTACTAGCACAACAGTTGGAGCCATCTGTAATTTGTATACATAGCCTGTGACAAATTCAAAAACTCCTAAGGTCAATTTTTCAGTACGACATCATCCGAGTTTCGGAGTTAAACTGAGATTAAACAGTCATTTTCTATCTGAGGTTAATCTCAGCTAAGCTCGTCAAATTTGGTTGATAGCTCTGGGTAACAGTTTGAACTTCTTTGCCAGTTTTCTCTCCTGTGAAAAATTACATTTAGGAACAACGCAAACTTCTGTTCCTGCTTTTTATATGTAAGGCGACGCAGTTGGAAGGATCAATAATTTCGAGATTAGAAAATTTTGACTTATACTTTATTGACGGAGCTAACTCTGCACTGAAAAATTGCTCGCTGGGTTAACTTCAGATTCATTCTGTTCCGGAATTAACAGTTCTTGGCTTGGGCTGGGCTCTGCAAAAGTGGACCCTGCACCATACGGATGATCTTTTTTCGGGTTGATGTTAACGGATGAAGCAAATCTTGTGGAATAGATCAAAATCCACGTTTGTCGACAATCAACCCGATAACGACTTCTATGGAGCAATTTTTTGTCGGTTCCAACATCGACGAGTTTAGGAACCGTAGCGGCAGTAGCATTTTTACGATCAAGGAAGCAAAGTGGCGAATTAGTTGGCTGGATTCTGTAGCGGAACTATTTTTTTTCCTTTTTATGTGATTGTTTGGCAATGCGCGCACATGAGCAACCAACGCGAAATCAGTTTGGGGCAACTTTAAAACTGAGTCTTGCCACGGACTTTTTAGTTGCTTATTTTCGGAAATTTTGGTTTTAGCACTGTTATAGCAGCTTTATTTTTGAGTTGATGATTTCTTCCAAGTCGCCAACATTTAAGAGAGTACAGGGTAAAATATTTAATCTGTGTGTGTGCATGTACCTTGAGAGAACCAGAAAATTTACGCATGCCAGCGCTAATGCCATGGATCGTGAGAAAACTATTGATGCTTCAAAAAATCGCCCATTGTTCATCCAAACAAAACGAGAGTTCTAAGATACCCATTAATATTTTGGTGTTCATTGATCCGCTCTAAAGTTTTGAATTATTTCACCTCTGGACATTCAAGGAATTGTTTCGTAACCCATTATGTGTAATCATTAATGTATAGAGTAAACGTACTGTCAGATCACTATATGGATGTCCTTATAAAAGGATTTTACTACAGACCCAAATGGGCTTTAAACTGTAGTCAATAAACGCAGCAAAGTTTGATGGTATTGCATCGAGCAACACGATGCTGAATGCTGAATTGATCTCTCTCCTTTATGGCCATCACATACATTGCTACTTATTCATTCATGCTGTCATATACAAGTCCCCGCATATAAATGTTATCATAAACTGGTGAGTTTGTCTCTCCTGGAAGCATAACTCTTGCATCCTTCGACTGAAAGGTGCATTAAAATTTAAAATTAATTTCAAAAGCAACTCTGGGTTTTATTGTGGCATCTCTCCTCGGAGTTATATCCTCCTTAAATCATGTATGTGCCTGAGTATAAACTGCACAAATTGTCGTGCAATCTTCAGATGCACTCTTTAAATGCGGAACGACGAACGATGTCGTCTGCGACAGGACTATACGTACTTGAACTCGGTCGTCCTCCTTGAAGAGACAATTATGATGAAATTCATTAAATTTAAACTACGGGAAAATAAATACAATTCCAATTCGATTTCCACTTCACAGTGCTCAACTGCAGCAGCAGCAGAAGCAGCAAGAGTCGGAGTAGTGAGATCCTTTCATTTCAATATCTTGCTGGGGTACCTACTTCCATCATCTGGTTCCTTCCATTCGATTGCATTAAAGAGGCACCCGGAAATAATGGAACGAACTGCTTATTGATTTGTGCGCCCCGCAGTCGAACATCCTCGGAGTAGACATCTATCGATACAAGACAAGACCATTAGCATCTTGGCCTAACCGTAGGCAGTCAGTCACTCGGACACAATTTATGCAGCAACTTCGAAGATGGGACATTTAATTCGATTTTCAAGTCACAATATAGAAAGGTGTTCGGTGTCGTCCTGGCAACGATGATGGGTGAGATATAAGGTTCAGTTATGTCCACTCTGGGAGATGATTGAATCTTCTGCCCGCCGGCCGTAGCGCCCTCCGCCGCCTCCTTCGGTGTTCGGATCATTCAATCATCCTTTTCGGGTGTCCCTGAGCTCCGATTGCTTCAATAGTGAGTGTTGTTTGATTTTGGGAATTCGTCGTGTTGGAGTTGGCGCCGATAAATCAAACCTTTGTATACGTACGGACGAACCCATCAGGCCGTGCTATACCTACCCTTGGGCAGCAAGCCAACAGGGCGTTAATAATTGATTGAGTAATTAAGCCCTGCGAGGAGAGCCTGGATCTTCTGCAGCAATTTTGTGGCTCATTTGGCGGTGACAGTCGGTAAACTTGTTATTTTTCGATAATTTTCGTCCTTTTCGGTCCCTGTTCGCGGGCGTCATGTGCACGGTGCGCTGACAAACTCAGGGATTAATTAAAATTCGCCGTAATTGCATTATTATCGATTTGTCGATACATGCCTATACGGCACCTTGGTCCTGGGTAGACAAAAAAAAAATTCTATAATTTGACTAGGCGGCGAGGGCGTTGTTTTTCACAACTGAATGCGCTCAGGCGGCGCGGCACATGGGGCAAAGAGGAGCCGCCAATTTGTTTTTCGTTTTCGTAATAGATTAATAAAAATTTTAATCACACTGAGCGATGTGCTTCATGTTTCCTGAAACATATGGGATTTTTTCCGAGCTCCAGAAACAACTGGAGGGGGAGATTTCAGGACCTTTATCCTTCGGGTAGTGAGTATAGTAATTGGGGGATCAGCGCGCCATGTGTGCAGCATAGGGCCTGGCACCTCGAATGAAGTAGGAATATCTGCTCATGCTTTCAGGACGAAAAAAAAAAAAAAACACATGGGGAGTGTAATCTGGGTTTTGATTTAAAATTACAGTGTGGATATAATCCCAAAGCGGATTACGGTTTAAGTGGTTGTTGTTGTTTATTTGTTTTGGTTATTTTTTTCCTGCAAATTGTGCACAGTTCGATAAATTTTTGCACCATTGCGGCTTGGTAAACAGGAAGATTTGGTTTGGTTAACCTCGCATGGACTGGGTGATAAAGCACCGGGTACAGGGAATTTTTTGTTGAAGTTTCAAGGAAGTACTTATATAGAAAAATATGTTGGCAATTTTTTTTTAATAGTTTTTCTGTATACGTAAGCTAAAGCAGATACATATTTCACACTTTACGGGTTTAAAAGGTTTTTCCTGGAACACTTTTCAATTAATTCCAGACGTATTTAAAAAATCCTACATATGAAACACAAACAGCCAAAGCCGATATGTCTGTTTGTCTGTGTTTGCCCTATAGAAACACTATAATTAAAATAGATCGCTTTTCGAACCGAATGGAGTTTTGTGTTCCGCAAATCGAATGTGAAGTAAAGTTTTTTTTTTCGTGGGTAGGAAAAACCTTCCTAGGCACTACGAGGACCGGCCGCGCTTGCTCATAGTAGTGTGAGATTCTTAGTCACTAAAAACCTCCCATTTTCCGTCAGACTACGACTAAGCTTCCTTTACAAGTAGTTCAAGCTTCTGTAGTAATCGCGTGTTGCAGGCTGCCTTCCAACAAAGGCACCTACAATACCGTCAATTTATGCGGTTTCATCTTATGCTGCTAGATCCAAGTGAAGTAAAGTGTGTACCTAGGTTATTTCGTATTTACTTTTTTGGAATTTTAATTATTCGATAAGAGGGAAAAGGACTCGTGTGTTTTTTAAAAATTTCGTTTTCATATCTCATATTGCGCCAACCCCGACTTAAAACGTCCAATCAAGCAAACGAAGTTTGTATAAAATGAGTCGAGACAATATTTTTTAACCAGAAAAATGTAGCATAGGCCTTATGGGCATCTGATCGATACTGAGTTCTATTCGTCCTTCCACATGTCACCAATTTTATGACCTTACATTTCTAACTAGTAATTTTCTGCCTCAAGACTTCGACATGCAAAGCAATACAAACCCTTCAAATTTTTCAGGTCCGCCTATAGACACGACTTCAAACTCATCAGTTTGTGCAGGATGACGATGGAAAACTCACGCTGTTCCCTAAAGGTTGGTTCGGTAAAGACCTCACCGAACTCTTTGATGCCAAAAAAGGATTTGGACAAGGCGACGCGCTGTCACGTGATTTCTTTAACATCATACTTCAGAGATTTGACTTGAGAACTGCCGCGCCAACGCCAGAGGCACAACCTTTCAAAAGTCTTTTCAACTACTCGCATACGTAGACGACATTGACATAATGGGAAGAACAGAGCGTGATGTCAGCTAAGTCTTCTTGAGTATTGGGACGGAAGCGCGACTATGGTTTTAGCAGTCAACGAGGGCAAAACCAAGTTTATGCTGCCATCAAGAAAACTCACCCAACACCGACGTCTCCAACAAAACTCCACCTTCGATATTTTCGACACCTATAACTTTTGAGGTAGTTAGGGACTTCGTCTATACCTGTTTTCCGCTGTTAATTCAGACACCAGCGCTGAAATTTAACGCAGGATAACTCTTGCCAATCGCTGTTTCTTTGGGCTTTGAAGGCAATTGAGTAGCAGAGCCCTCTCTCGAGCAACTAAAGTGTCCATTTATAAGACCTTCGTCATCCCAGTCCTGCTCTTCGGTGCAGAAGCGGATGAAAGCTTCTGCACCGTAATGGACCCTGTCAAAGGCGGATGAAAGCACCTTAGGCTGCTTCGAGAGGAAAATTGTTCGGGCGATTTATGGTCCTGTCTGCATAAACGGAGAGTGGAGGAGAAGATATAACATCGAACTGTCGGTGTCGCTGTACAGCCCACAGCGACACCAACCCAGCCAGAAGAGTCAAAATACAAGGGCTACGATGGCTGGGTCATCTAGAGCGGATGGACATCAACGCCCCGGCCTGGAAAATGTTAAAAATCCACCCCGCAGCGACGGCGCAGTAGAGGTTCACCGAGATTTAGGTGGCGCGCGCAAGTGGAAGGGGACCTCAGCCCACTTCAAATGGGAAACTGGAGGCGGCAAGCTGCAGTGAGAGCTGGGTGTTGGCTGAAGCCGAGGTCCATCCCGGCGCCACCTTAAGTAAGTAAGTTCGGAATGAGGTAATTTATTTTAATTGTTATACCCGACCCAGGGTATATAAATTTTATTGCATAGTTTGTAACACAGTGAAATAATCACCGTAGATCCCTAAGACCTTAACGAGATATGATCGAGACCGACAGGTGAATCGATTAAGCCACTTCCGTCGGCCCTCTCCGTCTGTCCGTATGTGTGAAGTTTTTAGGTCTTTCGAATTGAGCTTAGGATGCTCAAACTTGAAGTGTATTTTAGCTCTTATTTTGTTCGCCTACAGCCACGCCCACAATTGGCATTGATGGCAGACAACTTCAAATTTACATTTCATTTAAAATTGACTTTTGGTCAAGTTAAACAAGGCGTATACACTCAGAAATGAACGCTAAATTTGGACCGCCTACACCATTGACCATGCCCACTTTTAGCATATTAAATCTTTAAAAACCTGATTTCTCGGGGAATTCATTCTGAGTCAAAACAACTATGGCAAATATTAAAGATATTTTCATTTGCTAAATTTGTTTCAAACAAAGCATGGGGCTCAGCCCACTTTTAGGGGCGTTTTTAGAAAAAAAAATGATTTTTTAAGTATTAATATTCTCTATTATCGACTTTACTCATGAGTATAATATAGAATTAATTGATTTGTATTCCAGGCCAAGCCCTTTTTCGGAGGCGTGGTCAATACCAAAAAGAAACTTTGTTTGGCATCCCGAATTAAAACTAGTAAGTGCTTGAGTGTGCACCGTGGAGTGTTCGTTCCGACCCTCATCTATGGTCATGAAATTTGGGTAATGACCGAAAGAATTAGATCGCGGGTACAAGCTGCCGAAATGAGATTCCTGAGGTGCGTTGCTGGTGTCAGTCTAAGGAAAAGAGTGAGAAACGTCAGTGTTCGTAGGAATCTTAATATTGAGCAGCTACTTCTCCGAGTGGAGCGATCGAGTCTTCTATGGTTTTGACACGTTGTTCGCATGCCCCCTGACAGACTTCCTAGAGAGGTCATGCTAGCCGAGATGCGAGCGCGTCGTCCCCCTGGTAGGCCAAGAAACAGGTGGTGGGATCAGGTAGAGAACCTTTCTGAATCCCGCCTGGGGATTGCGCCGGAGTCTCTTGAGTTGGTGGCGGAGGATCAAGAAAGATGGAAGGACCATTTAGCCACCCTCGCTCCGCGACCCTTTTAAAGGATAAGCGGCATTCGAAAATGATGATGATGATGAATAAGTGCTGGAAGTCCGTAAAACGGCCTGTTGAATACCCCATCCTACATTGTAAAATGCTGATATTATTGTTATTTTGTGACATTTTATAAGTAGTGCAAACTTCAAAAAAATATTTTTTAAAAATCGACCCCTCAAGATGGGCGTGGCTAAAAACTTTGTATAAACGATATCTAATATTAAGTTTCATTTATATAACCTGCTAATTTTTTTGTTTCATGCTTTCCAAAATTAGGCGTTTTTCTGGAAAATTTTTGGTTTCCCTCCAATTCTGCAAATGTGAGCGTGGCCCAAAGTTTTGTATGAACAAAATGTAGAACTAAGTGTTTTCTACATAAAATATTAAGAAGTTTTTTTTTTCAATTTTGAGCAAAAATATTGAGTAAACTGCATTTGAAAATGTACCCTTAAAATAGATGCCACGCCCACTGGAGGAGGTTAACCTATTTAATTTTTCTTGTTTGTCTCTTACATTCATTAGGAAATCCTAAATGCCGAATTTCAGCCTTTTGGAACGTCTTACAGTTTTGAAAGCTTTGGAAGCAGTTGCACATTTAGACCGATTGTGGGCGTGTCTGTTTGCGGATTTGAAAAAATTTAACACTTATACTGCTTCGGATGACAAGGAGCATGCAGATAATTTCAGATCTTTAGAAAATGTAAGCCCTAAAAACGTATGACACACAAACAGACGGACGGACGGACGGACATTGCTTATTCTATTTAAGATTCGGGCTCGAGCATATGCCCTGAAGGTCTTGGGGGTCTACCATTACTATTAAACCGTGTTACAAACTATGTGACAAACTTAATATACCTCCTATCCTAAGGGATGGGGTACAAATATCAGTAGACCAAAAGGTTTAAAAACTCCTGTCGATGGGTAGTGGTAGTGGTTATTTTTGTTTAAAAACGAAAAATAAATTGCTCAAAAATTTAAACAACGTCTGCTCTTTAGCGAGTTTTAAACACAAACTTTTATATCCTTCGCCTTAAATTACTAAAAATTTCACCCAAACAAATGTTGTTTTCGATGCATTTTTAAACTTTCACCGGTAAACGCGTGTTAATGCCACTTTAATTTCCAAAACTGGAAATTTAATTAAAAAATTTTACTCATAATTTTAAAAGCCTTAACGTCGGGAGGTCGGTTTGAAAAGCCAAGGCACCAAATCAAAAGCCTTCAAATACAGTCAAAACATTCTTTTCCTCAGGTCTGACACGATGGAAGCTGTAAAAGCTTTTTCACCTTAGCAACCTTATGGGAGCACAGGATCACGGAATATGGATGTCTGCGGCTTTTCAGTCAGGCTTCTTTTCCTCCTTGCTGTACGAGACGCCCATCGAAAAGAGTGCATATAGGAAAGGTAGACGAGAGCTACCAAATCAGTTAAATTATTTCGGGACAATGCTAGGGAAGAGCTTTGCCACATATCGTAGGTATAAATAAAAACGAGGTCGTAACTTCTCAAATCACCTATCCTCTAAACGGTATCACACGTTTACTACCAGCCCTGCTATAGTTAGTTATTGAACTAAAAAGGCTTATTTTAAAAGGTAACAAATGTAGGTTTTACCCCCAGCTCTGTTACGAGACACAACCAAAAACCCTTTTACATTCGTATAAGTACCTCATCAGCACCCATAATAGTAATCCTCAATAATTGAATGCAGTCATCGGTCGAACATTTGTTTAATCCTGATCCTTAGTTCTTTGTTCCCAGCTGTGGTACGCGTGTAGTCCAATAAAACAACAATTTGTTGTTGCTATTTATTAATCAGTAATCCAACTGTTTACACACGTTGAGCACTTCATATCACGCCGACCGACCAAACTTAATCCCATGCCGTGCGTATACGTCGGGCTGGCATCACTCACAGCAAGTAGTATTGTCTCTATATACGTGTTTGCCTTTACAGGAACCATCAATGCCAGGCCGCTAACATAATTTCAGGTAAATGATAATTAATTTAATTGAATGCAATTCGACTGAGCCGAGCCGATGAATAAGCCCGATGCCACCCCGAAACAGCAAGATGCAATCCATGACATTATCGCAGGCACAAATTACATCGCAATCTAATTACAAGCTGTCATGCCATGCCATTGTGTTCACACTGTCATACAATGACCGCCTAACCCGAGGCGAAGTGCCAAGGACTATGCATAAGGTACATCAATCTATATTCCCTCCGGGGAGGGGCCAAGTTCAAAGCTAACCACACGAACATGTGTCTTCGTCGTCGTCGTCGTCGTCGTCGATCGAGGAAAGGACAAGATAATACCCACTGAATCAGTGGCGAAAGTTCGCCTGATATCACAGGCTTAGGAGCTGCCTGCAGAGATTACACTTCCTGCTGTGGCTGCTACCCCTCTCGGTGTCCGCTTGTTGGTCACGCTTGCCTGGTGCTGGGGACCAATAATTCAAAGGTTAATTAAGAAAATTATCTGATACATCTCAGGTTGAGTCACGCGCCATATTAACCACACATTATCGGCTCATTCATCAATCTCAGGCGAGAGGAGACCTCACGTACGCACAAGGAATACAGTGCTGTGAGCCACCAACAACACACAAATCATGCCAAATGCACGATAATGACCGGACTGCAGTACATCTGAGATGGCATCAAGGAATTCCTTTCCGCATCCTTGCGCCCAACTATCGCCCCCACCCCAGAATACGATTTAGCAGCTTTAACTTAATCTGGGTCACTAGGGTGCCTCCTTAGAGCACATTGATTTAAACGACGCTGCAGTTAATAAATTTAATACCGGTTCACAGGAAGCTGCACCTTAACGCAGCCTGACAGCGTTAAGTATGTGGGGGAGGATTTTCGTTCAGTCACCCGCTTGTTTGTTAGTTTGACATCTCCAAGCTTCGTTACTGCATACCCAGCAAATGTAGAAAGTTTCACTTTTTTTGCGCTTCGCAAACTTTTCGAAATCCTTCTCCCAGGCAAAAGGAGGACAACTAACATGAGAGCAGCACTCCAGGAAAAAATCAAATAAAACGAAAAAAAAAGATGGGAAGTGGTAGATACACATAGTCCTTCGAAAGCACCTGGGAGCACCCGTGGTAGTTTACAAAGAGAAGGATCCGAAATGAAGAAAGTTTTACCATTCAATAACAATTTGTCACTGAGAGTGCGGGCACCCCGGTAGGTAAGGTATAGGGCACCCCTACTACAACTCTATGGCAGCGGCTTTAAATTACACGTCAGTGCTGAAGTTTTGCAATCTCGTCAATTGTTCATCAGGAGGCCGGTTGCGGGTATCCTTCGCCGGCCTCCAAGCAATGGCAAATAAATTGCCAGCACAACACACTTTAAAACGGCCCCACTTACGCGAACGAGGCAACTTTAAGGATCTTGTATGACTTTCGAAAACACACACACAACCGAGAAGTGGATGCCCTGCGATACGATGACGACAACGATGCAACATTTCATATTTCACTTTGATAAAGTTGCTGCACTGCGTTCTTCAGGGTACTTGTATCGTTTGCGGGATGCGATTTATGGGTATGGTGTAGCCTGTAGCTCCCTACATAACAGGTGGCACTATGGGGAGACGATGATGGCATACCCCCTAGAGGTACTTCATAGTTTCATTAACTTGATTCTAGCCACTAATTGGGGTTCAAATAGTTTTGATTTCCACCTGAGTTCGGTCTCTTCTCTGCCCGAGTATATAGCAGCAGGTATACATACAAATGGACTATACTGGATGTTTTGTGGGAAAAGTTTTCCAAATTGATTTAGAAAATCCATTTTTGGTTGGCTTTGACGTGTGCTCCAGAGTTTGACACGTATTTAAGGAAATAATGAGAGCACACTTACGGCGCGCTCAACATCCGATTAAAACGATTAAGAGGAGGCCGCTTTCGCAGCCGAGCCATACCTAATTTAGTTTAAGTGGCGATTGAGTTGTGCAAAAGTTTGTCGAATAGTTGCAAGGATTGGGATAATTCGATGAATTAAGTGCTCTAAAGGGACTGCGTAGAAGTGGAGTAGATGGGTACGTTTAATCATGGGAGTTTATTGCGAAGTGCTTGGTTGTCTGAAAGCTATTATTAATGTGCACTTTTTAGGTACAGCAACGAGACAAAGCTTATCACTTCAATCATGTAATAGGACAAACCCCTTTGGGATTCATTCGAAACGTTTTGAAACAGTTCTTAGATCGTGCAAGGTTCGGCCTGAACCCACGATTTTCTGCAAGTCAAACGACAATCATGTGATTACTCCACTGATAGAATTTTGCAGCAAGCTGTTGCTTCAGACTTGCCGCCAATATCATCTTCATTATTTTCAAGATGCCGCTTATCCTTTAAAAGGGTTGTAGCGGCCAAATAGTCTTCCATCGTTCTCGACCCTCCGCCTCCAACTCAAGAGACTCAGGCGCAATCCCCAAGCGGGACTCGGAGAGGTGTCTTACCTGTTCCCACCACTTGTTTCTTGGCCTACCAGGGGGCGACGCGCTCGCATCTCAGCTAGCATGACCTGTCTAAAAAGTCTGTCAGGGCGCATGCGAACAACGTGTCCAAACCATCGAAGAATCGATCGTTTCACTTGGAACAGCAGGTGCTCAACCTTGAGATTGAATACCTCAACCTTCTACGAATACTGACGTTTCTGCCCCAAATATATCTTACTAAAACCATCCTGAGAATTTTTCTACCAGTTATGCGAAAATAGGTATGCTCATCGGGAAGGTGTTTTATTTTTTTGGGATGGGATGGTATTCTGGTCAGAGATAAGCTAAAAACTACAAAAACTGTTATAGAGAGCCATGTTTTCTTCTAATAAGAAAAGAGTCTTCCCGAATTTTTTCTTCCCGTTGAAAAATTCGGGAAGACTCTTAGGTGACATCTAAGTCACAGCCCAACTAAGATTCCAGCTCCTATAAGACTGCCAAGAAACCTAATAAGAATTCTTTCCAAGATTTAGGCTCCCGACATTTCCCTTCTTAAATGCTATAAAGGGTCTTATCCCAAGTAACACAGAAAGATTTCTAATGGCCTCCGAAACATTTAGTTTTCAGAGTTGTTTCTATACAAGTAATGCGCCCCTTACGAACCCCTAATTAAGACGATTCGGGGTTCGTAAGGGCATACATACATATTTAAGCACTTAATATAGGTGCAAATAGAGTTCTACTTCGAGCTCTAATGTAACTTATTTGAGTGTCTGACTGTTTTTCTGACAAGGAAAATTTTTTAAGGAATCTGTAGGTACACACATACTGGCAAGTCAATTTGTATTTTATAAAAAAAGGAAAAATTACTTATAATTGTTAGTCTTACTTACGTGCCAATTTATGAAAATATAATGAAAATGAACGATACGCTACTAAAAATCTTATTATTAAATTTTAAAATCAAAATCCAAAGTTTTATGTAGAGCCCTTATAGCACCATTTTAGCACTTTACGTGTAATGCGTCATTCTTAAGAAATTTTGGGTATTATGTATGGACTGAACTAGGTATTATTAGGCTTTGTGTCATTCTGTCAAACATGGCTCTAATACAGAAACCAAATTTTTGTATGGTATTCCTTTTCTAGCATAGAAATGTAAGCTAGCTAAAATTTATATTCTTCTATTAAAGATGTAAAAGTCTAATATCTAAATTCTTTTTTTAAATGTTTTCACAACACCAGTGTTTTCTGTTATGTTCAATTTTGCATGGCTTTGCCGTAGGTACCGCTCCCCAATATAAGCAACGATACGTTCGGTTCACTTTTTAAACAGTATTTTCTATTGTGTGATATCTGAAAACCCTAGCACAACTATATAGGACAGCAAAGTATAACTTCGTATGTGTCAAACTTATAGTTTTATAAAGAGCTGCCACGAAGGTCTATAGAACCATCGCTATGGCACTTACATCTTCAGTTATTATAGCTTTCCAAATGCAGTGTTTGAAACGTTTAGTATCCCTTCTAAAAAACAAGGGGTGCTTGAACTTTTGCTTTTATAACTATGGAGTCGTTATAATTACGCGTCTACGACCACTTTTAAACTTTAATAAGCTACGCACCAATGGGACGATAACGGGACCTTACAAAACCATCAGTCCAACTGAAAAGCATTTGAAATGCCTCATAACTCCAATATTCAAAAACCAGTGCTTATTGTCCGAAACGGAGCTACTTGGGAAGTCAGCATTATAAAGCCTTAAATGATCTGCTTATGGGATCTATTCACGTTTTATAAAAACTCGTCTTCTTTTGTTATAAGAGCTCTGATAAGAAAATTCTAAAAACTATTACTACAATTGAAAGCTCTGTCAAAAAAGGATGATATACCAATGCTGCAAAAAAATATCGTAAAATTTCATAAAATCATATAAGGCAAAAAGCATTAAGTTCTGATATTGGGGTTGGCTATATTAAGCTTTTCAAATAGTTTTCTGGACAGGAACAGCTTGATATGTTGCAACACTTAAAAACAGACGAACTTTTTTTTAACAGACAATGCCAGAAGGAATAAAGTTTTTTTTATACGATTAAAGATCGTATTTTCAGATTTAGTCTTATAACAGGATATTCACTCTAATAAGACTCTTGTTACGAGACTAAAGTTCTTGTGTTATAAAGTAATGTTATCTGATTTTAAATATACTCATGTTGTTGGAGTTAAGCGCTATAAGAGCTATAAACTGCTTTAAGAAGAGTGCTACTAAATCATAACATAAACTTCAGCAGTATCAAGGGTGTTATAAGAGTTTTATAAGCTTTTTTTTAGCGTTTGTAGAGTGTAGCTGTCTATAGGTTGACCAAAATAGACCAAGATAACCATGACGGTTCAATATTCATCAGACCCTTGATATAATTTACCAAGACAAATGTCCTTTTTAGACAACTAAGCAAAGGTTACTGGAGGATTCTGAAGACACATCATGTATTCTGTGTATTCCACACTGTATGGAATAGCATGGTTAGTGCCATGGAATTCCATACAGTCAGCATAGGTCAGTAACCTATGCCTTCAATGTTCTTTATAGTTCCACTGCCTTATTAGGAGACTTGCTGCTCTCTTCCGACAAGAATACTTCAGAAGCTGTAGAGACGAAAAAAAGGAAGAGACTCCTCCTATAACTCATCTTCTTCCTTGCCCTTTTGGCTCTGACATAGAAAACCCGAGGCTTATAATGCCTTTAGTATCCATATTATATTCGACATTATGATGGAGATGGCATAGTAAAGAGTCCTGAAATACCTAAACTTAACATAGTTTCTAAAGCCCATTATGCGATCTTTGTATCAAAATGGAAAGTGGGTTCGAGCTTAGTCTTGGAATAAGTTGTGCCCAGCGAAAAATGCTGGGGATTGTTTTCTACACCAAAATATGAAATTTCATCTCTTGAATAAGTCAACAAAATTTGTCGGTCTTTAGTTTTACAGTAAAAGCCACTCGTATTAATAAAAACCTACTTTTGCATAGTAAAACGCTTTCTTTTATCCGTTTATTAACTTTAAATGTCCGCCTTGGCCTATGCAGTAAAAATTAAGAAGTCTTTTCTCACATTTTTTCCGCAATCAAAAAATATTTTTGAATATAACAGTGCTTGGGTTGCCCATGTTGTAGGCTTAATGCGGGAACCACAAAGCAGCCTGGGCTTGACGTTTACAAGTTCAGCCATACGATTTCAGTGCTTCCTAACACAATGAAGCTCGGCTTCAAAATGTTGATTTCAAAGAGAAAGAGTGCGCAAAGAGAAAACGTTATGCTACGTAATGAGGCTCAGAAGCCCAGCACGAGTTCAGATGTGCTGAACTTTTGCTTCGTATGAAGCAAATGGGGGTTGATTTCGACTGCACACACAAAGGTAATCAGTCTGTCTTATGGCTATATTTCCATGAGTGAGGCCAAGCCCAGGCAGCTTTGTGGTTCCCGCATGAATGTTCCACATAATTATGGCATGCTTGGAGAACGTAGTGACTGCATAATAAAAGCTCTCTCTCAATGAGCAAAATGTCATTGCAAAGCCGGTTCAAAGCCCACGTATCGTAACGGGGCGAAGACCTAAGGCTGCTTTGTGGTCCCCGCTTTATTTCTTCTCTCTTTTTTCGCAGAGTTTAGCAAGTTACGCGAATTCGTCGCTCCGTTGGGGTTTGGTCTTGGTGTATGTAAAAGCTTCAGTCTTTGTTTGCACTAATTTTGCTTATCTGCCACAGTTTTCAAGATTTTTACGTGCCCTTAGTTAAATTTAGCCTTTATTGATTAAAAGGCTAGTTACATGTCAATAATGGGTGTTGACACGTGGCTTACTACGTGTTGATACACTTAAGGACGGTTTTTCATACCAAAAGAACGCTTTTAATATTTCGAAATTCAGACTTGGTACACCGCATAGCGAAGGTAGACAGTTAATCGCGTCGAGTTTCTATATCCTGTTGGTAACAGTCATTGAGGAATGAATCTTTGCAGAGTTAAATTCTGAAATAAGAATGTTCAAAATTAAATTAAAGCTTTGACAACTCATGAGTTAACGCATGCAACACGTCCTTTTATTTTCTTCCTGCCACAATTTTATGCTCGTAGAATGCCGACTGCACCACAGGCGAGAGATATCATCTGCCTTCAATTTCCTTGAGTTTATTTATCGTCATCCGCACCGCAACCCAGCGAGAAGCGAGAACCTACAACAACAAGTGTTTCAACACTCGCAAAGCATTTGCTGCTTTAAATTTTATGCAAATGAAGCGTAGTCGACATAATAACATCCGCCTTTTTGGGGCCGAATCAAAATGGTTTTTCGAAGAGCATCTAGATCCACCCGGAAGAGCAGATGAAGGAATCACAAGAGTACTTACGCTTCACCCTATACCTCTGCTGTTATACTCCTTGCGGTCTTGATCTTATAATTAAGAATTCGTTCAGGTGTGCCTTCCGCATGAATTCCTGAGATGGGTTTCATTATGTTTCGAAATAATGCAAAGGTATCATTGACAGCAGCGACACGGCGAAGGAAAAATATGGCACTGCCTTGTTTCGTGATTTTAATATTACTGGCTCAAGTAATTATGAAGAGGTCCTCATTAACTTTTTACTTGATTTCGGCTCCGTGAAAGGGGAATCTCGCGCTAAGAGCTGTCTAAATATAATTATATAGTTGGCGTTAAAAGGGACACACAATGCGCTGGATGGTGCTTTGCGCTGATAAGTATTCACAAAATTTACATTTTCCTTCAAAGGTCGCTCCGCGAGTTTTTCTTTTGGGAATAATAAAAGCAAAAGGAGAGCAACAATCAAAGTCAAAGGGAATAAAAATTATGCGCTTTCCTTCGTTATGTATATATTTTTTTTGTAGGGTCTCCTGCTGTCAATCAACATTTTTGCGTAGATATAGGGCCATGTCCTTTAAAAAGAACTCATCGGTAAAATACAGAGTTGAGTAACGGGCACTCAGCCTTTTAATGGATTAAGTACACTTAGATCCTCTGACCACATATCATTCTCCATCCCACTATCGACAAATAATTGTAGTGTTGTAGCTTTGCATAGTTCCAACATCATTTGTCGAAAATAATTAAGGAGCTCCTGGGTGACGCCAACAATCGTTAATGTAGATCCGCTGCCATATATGCACTCGTTTTCGGGCCCAATTATGTATTATTCCATAAAACACCGAACCTATTAGTAGATTAGATACGAAATGGTAAACCGATATTTATTTTTACAGTTATTATAGCCAATACAATGGCCTGTCAAGTAGGTAGGCTGAGAGTTAATGACCAAACCGTCATTATTTTATTACTCCGACTACGAAAAAGGCTTATGGCATGGTAATGAATTTCATGTGCCATAAACGATTTGCCTTTTGATCCCTTGTGAGTATTTTGTACAACATTATGTGGTTGGAAAAAATTACTATCATTTTGAATGGGCCGTATGCAGACTTATCTGGAAAAGTCCAAGGATTATAAGCAAAGTCCGTACATAAATTGATTTCAAATTTTTAATCGAGCACTAAAAAGTTGCAGTGAAAATACAATGATGAAGAAAATTGGCGAGCTCACGGGAAAAAGTATTCGCAATCCTTTAAGGATATTTTGTGCAAACAAGGAGAAGAGCGATACAATTTTTCTATCGGTGATAGTATGTTTTTGGTACTGGGAGAGCACGCAACAACTGAACAAGATTAATTGAGTACCTTTGCGTATCTCGGAATTGTTTTAATCTAATTCTCTATTTAGACGAACACAAAATTAGTCTGAAGGAAGTCATGTCAGTTTAAAAACCTAAAAACACACTAAAACACAATAAGAACTTCCTCAAAAGCATTTAAACAATGCATGAGGTACTGGATCTTCTCCTCATGTTTGGCGATCACAGGTTATGAAACAAGCATTGCAAAAAAAAAAAAAACGCGTAGGCCTAGCTTCTAAAGGGAAGAGTAAAAATTCTACACAGTAGATGACATTATTTTACAAAACTTACGGGCCCTGCTTTGACATGCACGCCTTTCTTGAACAGAGTATTCTAACAAGCGAATAGCGATTGCGGCATATTTCTAGGCGAATGTAATTTGCTCAACTAACTTGAGAGAAAACAAAAACAAGGGCGAAAGTACAACAGTGAGTATATAAAAACTTCAGTCCGTCAGAGACGCAATGCGGAAAACCCTAACCTACCAAAAAAGGAAACTGCCACGCCTCCAAAAAGTGAGCTGGATAAAAAACTAGAGCTTTTGAATGCCTTATGCTAGGTGATTGCATACATTTCGGAATAAATATCCACCTTTTTTCACTTTTCAAAAAGGTGGACAAAAGTGAAAGAAATCACTTTTCTGAAAGCCACGCCCACAAAAGTGGGTGTAAGGCCTACAAATTGTTTACCTATGGACTTCGGGATTTCAGTGCAGAATACCAACTTCCTCTATAAGCACGTATAGAAAACAGAAGCCTGCAACAGGAAATACAAGTAATAGCCTCTATAAAGCCTGTAAAAGGAAGCCTCACATAAGTAATAGCTTCTATAAAGCCTGTAACAGCAAGGTTTGTACAAGTAAAAACTTCTATAAGGCCTGCAACAGGAAGCCTTATACAAGTAATAGCCTCCAAAAAGCCTGCAACAGGAAGCCTTATACAAGTAAAAACTTCTATTAGGCCTACAACAGGACGCCTTATACAAGTTAAAGCCTCTAAAAAGCCTGCAACAGGAAGTCTTATACAAGTAAAAGCTTCTATAAGGCCTGCAACAGGAAGTCCAATACAAGTAGTAGCCTCTAAAAAGCCTGCAACAGGAAGCCTTACAATAATTGCCTCTATAAAGCGTCCAACAGGAAGCCTTATGCATGTAACAGTTTCGGTAAAGCCTAACAGAAAACTCTATGCGGGCCTATTAGTTCGTAACAGTTTCGGCAAGTACTCCAAATAGGCTTCTGTAAGGCCTGTTACATGCAATTTTGCGGGAGGGAAACAGCCTGTTTAGAACCTTATTGCAACAAAAATCTTACTTGGGAAAGCTAGATGTTATCTTAGGTTATCGAAGTGGTACTAGATAACCGATTGTGAAAAATGTTTGGGCTTACGTCGGTTGCTTATACAAGAAACTAAATTCTGTCAAACCTTATACTCACGTGCCGGTGTGAACATATTGAAAACCGAACCGAAAGATACAACACTAGAGGTTATAGAAACCTCTTAGGAGTTCTCTCAGGTGCCTCCGTATTTGCTTCGAAGACCAAGTAAGGAACCAAGTAACAGGCACTGCTGAGGCACTGATTGAGGCTCAAACTACAGGAAACGATGAAGGTCGTATAAACGTTCATCACAGTTAGGTTGACGCCCAAAATCTAAGGCCATCCTTGAGGCGGAGCAGCTGACTCTTAGACCCCTGATTCAGGAACCCTAGATCAGGGGTAGCAGACCTTAGAGACAGAAGGTTTCATTGTGAGTTTATATGCAGAGGATGGGTAAATCCTAATTCCAGGCGAATTTCCATCAGTCCTCAAAGATGGGCGCATTAGCTACGCACTAGGTAACTGGGTTGAGGGTCGAGGAATGGGAATAAATCCAGAAAAGTGGTCCTGCTGTAAAACAGGAAAATGGCTTTTCCAACTTTCAGGACACCAAAGATGCTGGAATCAAGCAACCGATATGCAAATCAGTTAAATACCTGGGTGTAAAATTGAACTCCAAGCTCAGCTATAAGGGGAGAACAAAGAAGATCGTGTCAAGCGGTTATATGTGGCTCTTTATGCCTGCCGCAGAACTTTTGGCAGTATGTGGATACGGCAGCTATAAGACAGCTGTTCGTCTAAGGGAATCTGGAATGTTGTCCTCTAGACCCTGCAGACACGTCTCTGTGGAAACTTAGTGGCCTGTATCAGAAAATTTTCTAAGTCCCGGGCTACCTGCCTCTGATCTGCAGCAGGAGATTCTATACCATAACACTGGAAACATGTGAAAAAAAAAGATAGTCGCAGGGGGACCTGACGAGATCTTTGTCTTTGCCAACGGCTCTAAGATGGACGTCGGAACAGGCGCCGGTCATCTTCTGCGAAGCTCTAGGAAAAAGAAAATCCTTCCGGATCAAAAACGACTGCAATGTTTTTCAGGCGAAGCTAGTGGCCATAATCCTCCCGCCGAACTGAAGGCACACATGACTTAAAAACAAGACCATCACCATCTACTCAGACAGCTAAGCGTGCAATAGGGCGATGGAGCCAGAAGTAGTAAAGTTAAGGGCGGTTTAACTGTTGAGCAGAATTCTAGACAAGATATTCTTCGGCAACATGGTTACTCTGTGTTGGGAGCCAGTCAAGTCACAACGATATACCGGGAAAGGAAGAAGCTCACTAAAGATGCATCTTTTGCCCTAAAATCCTTAGCTTTAACCGACTTTTAGGCAATAACTTCATTGGCAGTTCGCTGTTGCTGATTTTCCTTATCTTATCTGAGAGTTTTCCCTCAAATTTCAATTTTCAACCTATTGTTTCGACCCCACATTGCTTACCTTGAATAAATTAAAATGCTCCACCATCCTCAGCTTACATCACAAATTCTTCAAATGCCCCTTGGATACCCGCCGCGACGCAAGACACATTGCTTTGGCGATGAAAATTAAGATTTCATGTCCTCTCGAAGCACCCATCGCGCGAGTTCCTCCACCCCCCCCCCCCCCCACAGTCATCAACGCCAATTTGAATTATAACAAATCCTTCGCATTTCAATTGATCAATCGGAAATTGGAATTTCTATCCACTTGTTTGCGACATTAAAGCCATAAATTCCGACCGAACGATTGAATAATCCACCCCAGCCCCCCTGTGTTGGGGCTGTGTGATGTAGATTGTGGCACTGTGTCCTTCGTCCTCCTGCCTGGCGCACCGGCATAACCTGATTACATTAAAATAACACAATTTCTGTGAATTTGCACAACGTCACCTCGCCTCTCTGATGTGACACCGAGGGCGGACCCACGTTCCATTTGTCACCGCAAAACACAAAGTAACATCATCATCTTTCCTCGAAAGCATCAATTAAAGGAACGTATCATTGATTGTGTACCACACAACACAACCTCTATAGGTACCAGGGATGTTATACAAACGAGTCCGCAGGTGACAAGGCCATACCTCCCTATAGTTTACGAGTGCGGGTGGGTTTTTCGTGGTGAGCGCCACCGTGAGGGGGAGAAAAAAAATAAAAGTATAAATCTTATTCCACGTCGCGTAGTCGCTCCATTTGTTTCGGGACCGGGGATATGTCAGCCATTGATCACCGGTTTTGGAGGCCGAAATCCTCGGCGCAGCGGGCGGGGCAAGGCTTATATTGCCAGAGCAACAACGCTATCGCGCGTTGCCCGAGGACAGTGTTTAATTAATTCCACATCCTTGCATGGAAATGGCGCAATCGCTGAGTGAATGCAAGTGGAAATGAGGCAGCAACGCCAGCAATAGGGGTGGTGTCGCGATGTCTTGGCAATTAGCCGCTAGAGCGCTTCCTTGACAATTGCTTGTCTCATTAATTCTAATCATCGTGAGTTGGCTTATCTCCGGATCTCATTTGGGGGTTGCTGTCTGTCTGCGTTGTTGTAACTTTGGTCTACCGTCGCACCGCACCGCATCAGTTTCAGCAGCATGTGTGGTGTGTCAGGTTGGCTTCTGGGTTCGACATACGAGCGCCGCGCCGCCGGAGCTATCATGACAGTATGCCAACTGTTGCGCGTCCTCTTCGGCATGGCCCGATTTGGCGCACAATGGGCTGGCTCCAAACCCACACGTAGCATAAAAGTTAATTTGAATCATTTATCTTAATTTTGCGTGTCCTCTGTGCGCTCTTCTTCTACTTATTCTTATACCTTTTGGGGGTGCTTACACTTTTTTTTTTTATTAGCCTCTGGCTCAGTGCCACATTGCCATATTGCCATAGATTGCCGTGACTCTGCCTCTGCCGTTGACTTGTTCATCATAGGGGATCAGGCACGGAATGATATGTGGCGTTGGGAAGAAATCGTTCCCCGTAATTGGCGGAAGCAATTTGGGGGATGAAGCGCAAACGAAGGGTTCAACTGCGAAAGTGCGTACATTTTTCATGTCTTACTCCTTTTTTCGTCGCCCTCCTGCGGAGTGGCTTTGGAACCCACCGCACACTGGGTGAGGTTACTAATGAGCAATTTTTAAAAGTGTAGAAAAGATGTGATTTTGTCGTCCTCGCCCCCATCACACGTCATAATGAGGCAAGGGAAACAAAGGACAACTCAGACGAGGAAGCACGGCACAAACAATGTGGAAAAAAAAAAATTCTATGCCATACATCATACAAGGAACAGGCGAGATGGCTCCATTTGAACTTTTTACGACTGCTGCGCAAAACTAAAGGCAGGGTGGGGGCCGGCCCACACAGCCCTTGTACGGGAACACTCAAGTCCCTGCTAAGGAGACGGAAATGAACTCCAGCCACAAACCGGATTGTCTGGTATAGCTGACAATGTACTCACCTAGTCCTACATCAGCGTCAACCCGAGAACAGTTATGATTTTGTGCTTTCTCTAGCCGGTTCATGGCCTGGAGGGGGTGGCAGGGATTTCTCGTATAGTCCGGGGTCGGGGTAACATCCTGTCGTGACACACGTTGTAGTGTACCCATACTAGGTATATGCTGGGGGATGACACAATGACTACACACCTACCACCTACACGCTGCTCAGTTGTCTTTGCGTTTTTGATTTTCATGTTGATGCTGTCTATTATACACTTCTTCCGTTTGTCGTCGTCGTCCTTTTATTTCAGTGCCATAAATGAACCTTTGTATTGTGTTTTTTTCTTCTTTTTTTGTAATTTACATTCCGCTCTACACCTGGGTTATTTTTGAAACAACAACAACAATAACAAGGCACCTCCGCCCGCCGGCTGACAAACACACGAATCTTGCTGATTTCAATATGAAAATTTGCTTAAGTGCTCTCGGATTAAATTTTCCGGAAACTTTAAGGGTGCGGGCGGGCGAGCCAGGTCGACGTTTGTTATATGCTCATATACGTGTCCTTTGAAAAATCCATTCACACAGGCACATCATCATGTAAATATATCCCATTTGGTAATAGGATTGTGCAGCATGAATTTTATTAGATGTCGGATTTATGTGTGAGGGGTACTTACAGGCTCAATTAGGCGTTAACTCCACTAAAGGCCACATTCTGCAGGATGAATGGGAGGCGGGCATAGAGGTGTGCTCCGCTAGGGAATGGAAAATGCTTGATTATTCAGGTTTTTGTGTTACCTACCCGTTGATGCATGGACATGGTTGTATGCCGGATAGGGAAAACCATGCAACCAAATTTGTTTCGGGGAGTTATAACTAGTCCTGTCGACCTTTCGTGCTCTATTTAGTTGAGTTGATGCGTTTTGAAAAACATTTTCAATTCAATTTGACAATAACCATGATTTTATTTAAAAAAAATTGTTAAATCGATTTGGGCTTCGATGTGTATTTCAAATGTTTTAATGTGTCCTCTAAGGATGTGGTTTAGTTTCGGCTAAAATTCCATAAACTGAACAAAATACATGTTTTTATTGTGGGCTTACAAATTCGAAGAAACGAGTTACCGTATTTTTTAGACACAAATATTTTATCCCGTAGCACCAGGCAGTTATGTTTTTTGGTTCTTTGTTTAAGCCTGGGCAGCTAAAGATCCAAAAAATCTCAACTATCGTAAGCATTGCTGATCCGGATGGAATTTGTCCAATAAACCAAAGGTTCTAAAGAGGTGTTCTTAAGGGGTTTTCTAAAAAGTCGAAACCGACTTAAGCCTATTCTTTTTGTGAGCAGATTAGTAGATTTATTGTGTCCTTATTGTTCTTATTGTTATGTTTATTTTCATAAATTTCTCTTCGGCTGCTCCTGTAAAGCAAACAGTTCAACAATCAAGCACGAACCTAGGAACCATGGAAAAAACCCGCCAAATATTCAAATGCCAAGTTTGGCCTTGTGAACTAATGTAAAACAGAAAAGCCACCATAGATATGAGCTGCTCTATAATGTGTAGAACCGTTTAGATTTTAAGCAACACTCCCCTCATAGTTCCTTAAAAATTATGGTGAGTTAAAAAATGATATAAACAGAGTCGACGAAAAGCTACTTAAGGAAACTGGTTTCACTAAAGAGCTGTTCAATTACATAATCGCGGTGGTAAGAAGCCACATAAAAATGTTTAGTTGCTATTTCTAGAGCTATTTTGAGAGCTACCTGTACCTCGATAGCTTTTCAGCACTTCAATAATGCGCTTACTTGGACGCGTAAGTCTCTACTAACGCTTCTTCTACACTTGCAATAAACTGTGAAAGTGCATATTCAGCTAAACATAAAACAGACTTTAACAACCTTTTTCACAATTTTTTTTTAAATGGGTCAAAGAGGCATGTGGCATAATGCGGCATATAGGCTGTTGTGCAGCAGAATCTATGAAAAGTAGAAAGATTTAAGAAAAATAATCCATATCTAAATAGAAAGGGGGGACTCTTAAAAAGTTACGACAAGTGTTAAACTTAATAAAATAGCAGGAAGATCTTTTATTGGTCTAAAGTGCCCTCAAATTGAGACGACTACAAAGTCAGTCTAACTGAACCTAGAAAAAGATCTTAAAGTTAAAAAGAACAACTCTGTGTTCAGGCATCGAAAGGACTTTTGAAGGTGCGGTACCGGGCTACAAGATATGATATACTCTTGGAGCCCGGCTCTGGACACGGCGCTTCTAACGCCTTCGCAAATTCTTTTTCCCGGAAGATTAAGGAGGGCTATACCCTATAGTTAGAGCAAGCTCTCTTGCCTTTCTTGAAAATGTGCCAATCGCTAGGTGCTTTCTCGCTTTCCCAGACCATCTAAGTGACACGTGTTAGCCATTTAACACCTTCTTCACCCATTGCCTTTAGCATTTCTGGCCGGATTTCATCAGCTTCAGCAGACTTACCCACTTTTAGCGGTTTAATCGCGGCAGTGACTTCATCTATTGTAGGACTGTTCTCTGCCCTGATCTCGTCAGCAGTGGGATGCTATCTTTAGTGCCCTGTTGGGGATTGAGTTGCTCCAAAAGTGCTAGCTCCATCTGCCTAAGACGCCGTCAGTTGAAAGAAGTAAGTCATCTTTGGATTTAACTCTTTGTACGATATTTAATTTCTTTCCTTTGAGACGACGAACAGTCTGACCAAATATCTTGTTTGCAGACCTGTTATCGTGTTTCAACCTCTCACCGACCTTTTTTCAAGCCTCGTTCTTGGCTGTTCTGAAAGCCATATTGGAATTATCTCACGCCTCAATATGCCGGGCTCAAGAAATAGCCCGTACCAGATTGGGTAGACCAGATTGGGTAGACCTACCCAATATTGTTAAGGTCTATCAGTAGTCTTAAACCACACAGTTTATTTCTCACCACCAGCCGCCACACCATGCCGCTCACCACACAAATATTTCTTGCAGAGGCAATGACGTCGATGGAAACAGCTGCAATTCTTGCTCTACATTTGGAACGTGCCTTTTTCGAAACATGCCGTGCAAATTGCTCCCTGTAATCTGATTCAGCATCCTGTAACCTTTCTTAAAAAAATTTAGACACTTCAAGGTAAAACTTAAGGCTATGTAAAAGGCTGCGTTGTTGTTTGCGTTGTCCCGTTAGGTTCTCTTTGCTTTACAACCGCGTTGATAATATGCCATTCGAAAATCGAATTAAAATCATTGTAGACTGGAGGCTTACCCCTGGCGGTCAACTTCGGAATACGTAAAGACCTAGACGTCAACGCTGGCTGTTGATGTCATTTCATTTGTCAAACGAAAATAAATTATTATGAGAGATATTTTCCTTTTGATTTGTTTTTTCTTATTTGTTTTGTGAAAGGACTAACTATTTTATTTACAAATCAGGTTGAAAACTCACACGAAAAAACGCGAAGACGTTCATTGAAGGCAGGTCAAAAGTTTGTACATTTGTCAACATCGCCATCTGGGTTGACAGCTAGAGGTATTCAAATATTCCATATTTGACCACCAGGTATCGTATTCTCATTCTTTGAATTGAAATTGAAGCCACCAAATGAACACAAGAAGAACACAAACTGCCGCAACAATACCAGATTTACAGAAACGTCAAAGCGCGCGCGTAAATTCACAGTGTTGCATTTTTTTGCTTTAGCCAAACTTTCTCCCGTAACAAAAGGTAACGAGGGATGGTCGAGCAAACGGTTTGCCAGCTTTCATTAAAATAAATGTGTTTGAATTTAAGTTGTCAAATCAACGCAAACGCAGCGCAACATTGTGACATAGCCTTTACTTTTTTGAACTTTCTATCTTTACGTCGAAACAACTTTGAAATATAAAACAAAATTGCTTAAACGTCAAAATAAGCGCGGTTGATTTTGAAACCAGAATGACATAACGAGGAATAGTGAGATCAACTCCATTGCGTGGCAAAATCGACAGCGATCTGATGAAAATTATTCAAAGGATAATTCAAAATATTGCCGAATGGAAAAGGATTAATCAATATCAGCAAGGAGTAGAAAAAGTTTTTAAAAAAAAAAAACAATTTCTCGTCAAGTGATTGGATTTTTCTGTCGAAAGCTTAGGTACTTTAGTAATAGTAATAGTAATAGTACTTTTAGTAATGCCTACCTAGTTTGATGTTATTTATGTTAACCAAAAAAATTAGTTCTCCTCACACTCTTTCTTTCTTTTACTGTCTACTCATTGATGTTCACATAGTCCCTGAGCGAAACTAAGACTCGATTTAAATATTTTTAAACCTCTAACTGGCCTACATCGAAATGACATTTGCATAACCGCGTACCCAAGAACAAGAAACGCCAAATCATGACCCATCGGTGACCTGTCACCTGGTTCGTTCACCATTTCCATGTCAACTTTGGTCCCGCAAAAACCCCAATTTATCCAAAAACAATTTCATTGGAAATATAGCCTCGAAAAAATCATCTCTGGCAGTTAGATATGCAAATTGAGTTTCATGTTGTGTTTTTTTTGTTCTGGTTAAGCCGGACCATTGAGAGCGAGACTGACCCGTTTTTGCCTCGGCTACAAACTAATCTCTATTTGTATGTTCCTTGCATTCTTAATTGGAGAAATTCTAGCGCCCGTCAATCAATATGCAAAGCCCGCAGAAAAAAAGCCGAAAATGGCATAAATTAAGCTTTTAATCGGAGTGACTAACGCAGTCCATGCGAGCTCTTTGTCAATACATCTTTCATGCCCGGCGGTGCTATGTGTGATGACCCATGGAATGGAGTTTTGTTGACCCCTTGACGGGTATATTATAAATCTCCAGTCGAGCTATGTATATAAGTTCTTCATCCACTTTGGCTTGGGCTTAGTGGCTTAGCGAATTAGAGACGGTCAAGATGAGGGCATGCTACAGTTTGTCCATCATCTTGTTGGCACTCTTGTCAAGGGTGAGGGGTAAATTTGTCAGAGATCTGTCAAGTTGTTCGGGTGCTAAAAATTGATTTTTCCTTTTAGCTGAGCCAGTGCGGGTGGTGGCGACGATTCCCCATGAGGCCGAGCTGAAAACGGGCGCAAGTGATTCTCGACCAATGAAGGATGTTGAAGTTACAGGATTCATTTCGAAAAATGGCGACATTTTTGAGTTGGCAGACTCTGACAGCATGGGTTCCATCGTGCCCAGGAAGAAGCTGGAAACAGAGCCCGAGATGGCGAGAAGCATGGACTCAATAGAGGCCAGGCAGGAGCCGGAACTTGGCCCGGGAATGACTATGTGTCGTTATGGAACCATAGTCGTGTACAGTGATGAGGAGTGCGACACATTTCTGAAACCATCGGCAAGCTTAGGGAAACCTATTAAGACCCAATACAAGGGTGACAAAACCGAGCTCCAAGAGCCGGAACAAGAGGTTCAAAAGCCTGTCAAGAAGCCCGTCAAGAAGCCTGTTCAGAAACCTCAAAAACAGAGAAGAAACCGAAGAAAACCACTCAGGAAGAAGGCCCAGAAGAAGAGGAAAAACAAGAAGCGGAAAAACCAAGTTCGAAGAAAGCCCCAAAAGCAACAGGTCAAGAAAAAGCGTAGACGCAACCCGCCCACCCAGCAGCAGAAGAAAAAACGAAGGAGAAACCAAAAGAGGAAAAACCAGCAAAGACGGGGTGGCAATGGCAACAAAAAAAGAAAAAGGTTCGACAGAGACGAAGAGACGCGTGCATACCCTGAGCCCGAAGCTGAACCACTGCAATTCGCTGTAATTTATGAGAGGCTGTAAATCCCGAATGTCAACCCTTACCATAGACGTAGACAACACTAAAAAGGATCTGCGAGAGAATGGCAAATAAAAACTTTTGCAAACTTCAAATTAAAGTGAGCTCTCACCCCGTGTCGGTCGTCGTCGTCGTCGTGAGAGAGAGAGACAGGGAAACGAACAGCCCTGCTATTTATTTTGGAATAAAAGTATTAAACAATTAAACTTGAAAACGTATTTAATGATAATTAAGCTGAATGTAGGGAAGCGCGCTATTCGCAAGCCCCTAGGAATTCCATTCCGTATAGCAAATTTCTTTCGCTGCTCTGTGTGTATTTTTTTTTTGCCGTATCCTTTGCGTGACCTCCTTACTTAATCGACAGTGAATGTTGACAGCAAAATTAACTGACGTAATTTTTTTTCTCTCTTCTCATACTCGAATGTTTTCCCTGCACACACATAGCCCCGCGCACCGCACAAAGGACCTAAAGGACAAATAAAATAATTGAATTAAATTTCAGGGTTGGATATGTGTACTATGCGGATAATTTTCTGCTTTTTTTTGTGTGTTTGTAATACGGCTTTGGAGAAGCATGGAACGTGAAGCACTTTTGACAGGGGGCAATGAGGGGCATCAGCGTTAAGATGTAGAGTGGATTTATCCGAGTATGGTACTTGCTTCCACAGAAAAATAGTCTAGACACGTTTGCCAGCCCTGGGTACGGCTACAAGGGTTCGCTTAATACACATTTAAAGAGTGTGTATAAGCAAATGGTACGCATTCACGTAAGGCCAATTAAGTTACTCGCAATTTCACTCCGAAGGATTCCATTTTCGACTGAAGGATGCGGAACTTTTTTTTTTGCCAAGACATATAAATACTCGTGCATGAATCACTTGATGGGGGGAGTGGGATGTGAGATTAAAGTATGTCACTTTCTTCGGTGGTTTATGACATATTCTGGAGGCAGTTAAACTTAAGCATTAACTGTAATTTCTTTTATTTGCAAGTAATGGCGAAGCTTAACTTTTCTGTCTCCAAGTGCTTGAATCGTTGCGATGAGATAGAAAAAAGCCTCCTCCAGAGGAGCATTTTAAAACTAAGTCTTATAAGCTTCAAGTAGTTATTTCATCGTCCATATTTGCACGGGGTTAATTTAAACAACGGCAAGAGATCTCGGTGATAGCATCCTTGATGCAAATATTAATTCGAAGGGCTCTTACGGATTTTATTTTTTACGCAAGCGTACCTAACTGAAGCTGCGACAAACTTATCGGATAACTTCTTTTAAAATATGATGGTTCGATCCATATTTGTTAAGGACTTCAAAACAACCAGTTAACTTACCATTGAAGACGGGTCGACTACCTACAAAATTATTTGCGCACGACGGCATGGCAATGGAGTAGGAAGCTAGCTGCAAAGAATGTCTTGGTCGGGGCGAAAGCTGATACAATGTCGTTGAAGAAGCCCTAGAGCACATGAAAATAAAGAGGACTTCAAAATAAGTCAGTAAATTATTGTATGTGATTGCATCCACCACATTTAAGAAGTCGGTCAGCTGTTAATCAAGTGTATCTTTCACGGGCACTATTGAAATTCTTGCGTCTTGTCAGGGTCCCTAAAAAAATTCCACTTTAGTTAAGACACCTTCAAAAACTCTTAAGCAAACGCTCGTAGAAGTTTTTGAATCCACTTTACTTTTTCAAATAAAATAAAGACATGAATTCAGAGTCCTTTCTTTCCTTCTTTGAGAAATTGTAGAAAAAAAAAAAACAGATTTTATTGGCGCTGTCGATAAAACGTCCCATCCGTAAAGGTTTCCCTGACTTTTCACCTTAAATTTCTTATTTAAAATAATAATTCTGCACTTAATTTTGTCAAGTAGATTTCGCGTAAACGAGTTTTCTGGCGCAGTCGATAGAAAGCCTCTAAGTTGAAATTTTTTCGAGCTTTTGAATCCAAGAAGTATTCAGTTTCGGAATTTTCATCGTATATGTTAGATAAAATTTAGCAATTATTCAGTTTTAAACAGGGTAAATATTTCAAAATTCAGTCACAAGTCAAAGTTCTTCTTCTTTGATGCAAGAAGAAAGCATAAATATCTTATTATATTTTATAATTGCCTGAGCAGCTTAGATTTCTTATAAATAATAAGTGGGTATCTTACAAATTCAGTAACAAATACTCTAAATAAAATTTTTTCTTGGTGGCGCAGTCGTAGCTTTTTAAATTTCAAAAAAAAGAGCTGGTTGGGCTATTTTATTCCCTTCTAAGAAAGAGACTTACTAACATTAAACTGAGAGGTAAATTTAATATTTTAAGCATGAGGCACCACTTATTGGCGCAGTCGGAAGACTCAAATTTGAGTGCCAATAAAAATAGCAGTTTAATGTCATTTTTACATGATGTTATCAGAAATTCTTAAGGAAACTGCAACGTAGATTTCATATTTCATATCAAATGTTCATGTTTTTAAATTTTAAAACGAAAATTGTGTCGCTTATTTACAGCAGCGTTGTTAATCCTGCGCAGAACAAATTATTGTTCTTTTACAACCAATAAATACCTTTGCTTAAGAACTAATAATTTGAGATGTACATGTAAGTTAAAAAGCGCTTTAAAGAAAAAAGTATAACTATGTCATTTGTCTTTAAATCTAGTCTAGATTTAGTTGAAGTTAAGTGTCTTGAGCGAAACACGAACTCATAAAACTTAATGTGTCCGCCATAAAAAATTATTTAAATCATTTTAAGGACCCGGAATGTCATCGAAAGCTATGTTTGAATGCTTAGAATTTTTGAAGTTTTCTCAAACTATTGATGAAAATATATAAATATATCTAAAAATATATTTAGGATATTTTTATATATCTAAAAAATATATAAAAATATCCTAAATAATTTGTGAAGTCTCTGGCGCAGTCGGTAAGATAAACCCATTAACGTTCTTTTGACTTGTTTTTTCTTGCTAATCCCAATGCAATGTTCAAATGCAATGCGTATCAACAACATGCCTGTTAATAACAAAAATATGGCAATGTGAGAAATATTTCAGGATAAATGTTACTAACGGTAAGTTTGAAAGATTCTCGCAGACGTCGGAAACTGGTTGAAGTCGTGGAAATCGAAATTAAAATTCTCGTACAGAATATTACACTAAGCTACAGTAGCATTTTCCACATTCACTTATGTATTAATGCCACTGTCGTTACCCCACTGGCGCAGTCGATAATAATTTTCTTATTTCTTTTAGCATAATCACTCACAATTCTGCAATAAAAAATAAATTAAAATAAATACAGTGGCGCAATATATCATGTATTTTACATACATGTATTTTACATACATGAGGACCTACAATCTTTTGCCGAATCCGAACGGCACTTTGAGAAGTTTTTCTAGACAACTGTTAGCATCGAAAGGCTTGTCAGACCCTCGCGGAGTTTGGAACGTGAAAAAGAACGAGTCCTTTTTTTCAGGTATTTCGCAAAACCGAAATAGATAAAAATCTAAGGCTCTTAGGTGTTTTTTTTTGTTAATTGTTCCCAGGGGCGGCAAAATGCGGGGCCCAAGCACGCTCTTTATCTTGGCCCGCCACTGGGAGTTACAATAAGTAATAAGTTTTTCGCTCAGACAACTGGATTATATGTGGTTAACGCTTTAATTGCTGCTGTTTTCAACGTCGAAACATGCAAAAAAAGTAATAAAACAAACTCACATCACAGGTTTAAGACATTGGTTTTCAAAATTTTAAACATGCATTCAAATGGTTGCAGAATCCAATCAAAATTGTAATCTGAATTTTTAGAGGATTCAGACAGACTACAGCAGCGCCGGCACTTAATACTTTAGTACAACAAATAACAATATTTCCGACAGTGATATTTTTTTTGGCGCAGTCGACATAATGCTTCTTAATAGACGCACACAACTTCCTTACATTCTTTCCTTTGAAACCGAAAAAATGCTTATGCTTTTTGAAATAAGTCAATGTGCTACAACACTTTTTGAAAATTAATGTGTCACTTCCCATATCGGGACAAGGAGTGGTCTACAATACAAGGTCGGTGAAGTCGATGTGAATTTTTTCAACTGACCCTTTAATTGTTATTAAACAACTCTTATACAGCTTAAAAACATTTGATTTTGCAAAATTATTTCTAAAAAATTTTTGGACTCAATTGTAGGTTTTATCCTAATTGTTGAAGGGCTTTGCAAGATTATAGATTATTGGCTAAGCCAGTAAATCAAAAATAATGACAAGTTGTCAAATTTCTGGCGCAGTCGATAAGATTGTCTTTGAATGACGTTCTCATTTTGCTGTGTTGTTTTTTGGGACACAACTTAAAGTTTTCGGCTGCCAAATCTTAAAGACATTTCGGCTTCCAGTCAAAAGTTTTACCGGAAATTTTGAAAGACTTAAATTAAGACCGCATTTACCCACTGATTTGTGTTGCAGTCAGTGTAATCCGAATTGAATTCAAGCGAAAAACAATGGGCTTAACGAAGAAATAAAAGTTATCATTTTGATAGTTGACTAAGAAAATCCATATTTCTATTTAAACTCGGAATCGGGTCTATGTAACTGTCAACGGGTGTAGGTCACGTTCGAGGTGGAAACTTTTACCGAAACCCATACATTTTTGCCCATTGTCTATAATGGCGCAGTCGATAAAATCAATTTTCGTTGCCTTTCATTCTCTGTAATGTCAAGAGATCCGCTACACATTTCATGGCTGTCAAAACCACATGTTCAGTCTTGCTCTCCGTCTCCAAATGAGGTCACAATAGCTCTAGACTCGAAGATTCATTTCCATCTGCTCAATGTGATCGAAGCAATGAAGTCAACGGGCCTTGGGTTCCTTAGAACTAGGCCCTTTTCTTCTCTCTATATTTTACCTTCTCGCACCCCAGATCAACATGTCGCGATTAGTGTACCAATTCCCAACAATCCTACCGGATATACAAACAACGGAAGCAAATTTTTAGTTTCTCTACTACACCTCTACCGCTAGTAAAAAATAAATAAAATCTTAAGCAAGTCTGAATCCGACTCTTAATCAAGCTTCAATAGAATGCGGTCCAGGTAAAACGTGCTCCATAAATACCTCTACCAGAAAACACGTTTCTTTTCGCATTTCCGACTGATCCTTTAGCCAACAAATTCTCCTAACCACAAATACCGTTGCCAACAAGTCCTCTCCACCCAACAATTCCAATTCAAGATTCAGGAACTTCTTCATCCACATTCCGTTCCCCTAAGAAATCATCGGCAACCACCTCCTATTGCACATTTCAATACAATGGACCTTATCCGCTCTCTAAACCATGACCATTAAAACGTAATGCGATACCAAAATGCGGCGATATCCCTCAGGCGCACGCAAAAAACACAAAAACACAACAACAACGAAAAAAGAAGAAAAAAAAAAAAACAGCCAACGAAACCGTGCAAAACAGCAATTATCCTTGGAATACCAACGAAGTTCTTGGTTCTTTCGGCACCTAATCCCATTCGACGACTTTACAATCATCCATTTCCATTTCCCCGTAATCCTTTTACACCCTCAAGCGGCAGAGCATCCGAAACAAAACCGACTTAAGTACTCCGACAACGACCCAATAAGAAGGATGTTAAAGGAAGGCGAATTCGATCCGCAAATCGAATCAACGAACGATGGAACAATTGTTGCTAAGCCCAATTTATGTAAATAAAGGAATATCGCAAACGGTCGCAGAATCTGAATCACCACCTACTTAAGAGCTACCCGCCGATACCGACCCCCCGAGGCTCTGGACCGCAACTACTAAACCCAAGCTTGCACACACACACACACGCCCATCAAGGACCATCGGCAACAAGACAAAAGACTGCTTAATTCCCGTATGTGAAGCCATCAATAACTTGGCCGTGCCCCAATTTGCATAGATACGAGAGAAACCCGTGCCCGCCCGGACCAAAAGAGAAACTTTCCCAACCATATACCCATCAAGCAGAGTGCCACCCGGGAAAAGTATGGAAATTTTCTTTATTACTACCAAATTTGAGCAAATGATTCAATCGGAACGCACACCGGTGCGGCGGCGGTGGTGGTGCCGGCGAGCTCACTTTGCCTTTAAAAGGCAAACTTTCCTTTAAATTATTACGTCTTTATAAGGACGACGCGGGGGAAAAAAAATCCACATCGCTTATGAAAAAGGACAAAAAAGGGATATCTCGGTGTGCTCAGGCCTGGTGGGTGAGCTCACGTTGGCCGCCCCCCACGGCCGCCTAAGAAAGAAATCCTTTATCCAACTTTGGTACACAAAAAGGTCTCCCACCCCCCCGGGGGCCGCCCACGTTTTGTGTATCTATCTGCAAATCGTTTGTGTTTTTCTTGCCGAAAAAAGAACCCGCCAGAGAAAATTCTTTACCTGGGAGACGACGACGATGACGAAGACGAGGAGCTCCAATACACACACTCGCATCCGTAAGCAAAAGGGCGCAAAGTGGAAAAGAAATCCGTCCATCCAGTGCGGTGTTGCTGGAAGGTCCTTATAGCTAAATCCGGTCGGCAGTCAACGACAAAAACTCAGCTCGCAGTATAATGACGACGACTCCGAGTCGGGTTTTCAAGAACCCGCCAAGTGAAGTGGAGCTGCTCCTTCACACCAACAAGTGAATATTGTGATGATGCCCATTCAGTTTGCGTTTCCCCATCCCCCCGAGTAGGTGTACAACGCCAACTATAAATTGCGCTAATAGAATATGGTAATGTGAAGGACCACCTTCGGATGCTCCTCGGTCTTGACGTCCTATTATCAGCGTCGTCATCGTCATCAGCCCGCCATAAATGAGGTGTCATGAAAGAAATTAATTGGATTCCGAAACGTAAACGGTGCTGTTGGTGGTGGCCGCTTGTCCCCCTGGCAGTTCCGGATATGACACAATCTGTTTGGCATCTTTAATCCATATTCTCGGGATAATTAAGTTTGCCGTCCAAAGGGAACAACGCGGCTGGCAAAGTAAAACGTCCCTGATTGCCACTCTACAATCAATTCGCCAGCTCAATGGCTTCCTCTCGCTCGCTAGCTATGTAGGTAAGGTACCTCCTGAGTCCTGATACATCAGCTTTTTTCGTCGTCTCCCATTATTATTTTTTTCTTGTTGTACGCCACTTCCTGGCCATTATCATCACCATAAGCTCGTGCAACAACAATTTAGATAGTTGATTTCATCGTGCCGGAGATGTATGTGTGCATGGGGTGTCCCTCAACGAGGAACGGGGACGGGTGTAATCCTTTAAAAGGTCGTGTGCACGGGGGGAGCGACAGGAGTACATATAAAAATGATATGATTTTTCCTACGCTCTGATATCCTTTTGTACAGCTTGCCCTTTTGCCCATCCTTGGCGTTGTCGTTCTCGTCGTCGCCGTTGTCGTTGTCGTTGTCATTGCCGTCATCGTCCTGCCTGGGGTTAGGCCCCCGCATTATTATTTTTATGGGGAGCTTTTGTTTGTTGAAAGATAGGTATAATGGCGCAGAGGAGATGCAGTGTTACGCTGCTGCTCTTGTGTTCTCGTGCTGGAGATAAAGCATCAAGATACCGTCGTGGCTTCCTGATTTCCAAGGCAAGGTTGCGTCTCCATTTTCTCTCGATTTTACGTCCTCGTCGTTTTTTGTTGGGTTCCTTTTGCTCCCTGCTTATCTTTTGTCATTGAAGTGAGTTTTCTTCGAATAGATAGCGATAGCTGGGCGGCATCCTGCGTGCCGTTCAACCATGGCAACATATCCATGGCCCCATCAGCAGGTATCGGTTTCTCGTTCTCCGATTTCCTATTTCCTATATATGCAAAACGGACACAAGCTTCACTTGTTGATTTCGCTTCGAGGATGTCCCAAAGTGCTGTGACCATTCGAGATATTGATTTCGGGAATCTGAGGAATTCATGTCGTTTGACCTTTTTTTCCACCAGCTCCTTCGCAGCGCGCTGGCTGCCATGGTGTCGGCATACGGCATCGCCTAGGCAAATGTGAAATGTATGTAAATTTAGAGCCGAAAACGAACTCTATCTGGGGACATGGTTGACACCAATAATTTTTAGTGTGTCGAAGTCGAAGGACTATGTGGGCAAAGTCACACGTTTCACTGGCCATTTGTGATTTGGGACACTCTCGGTTTCCCGGACCTTTTTAAGTGATGTTTGCGTTGAGTTATTTAGTTGAATGATCAAGGAAGGACCCTTTGTCACTGTGGATGGCTCGTGTTCATTTAAATTTCAAAACTCTTTGTTTGGATGAATATTAAATCTAGGAAATATTTTGTTTTCCAAATGGAAATTTCACTCGAAAGTGCTGTGAATATTAATTTCGTCCTGGGCTGTTGCTGCTGTTGTTATACTCCTGGCTGAAAGGGAATTGTCTTGATTGGAAAACATGCCACGTAGTCACTCAATCTGTAGTTATGAAGTTCTGCGGGCGTGTAGATGTGTAAAGTATTAATGAGTGTGTATTGGAAGTGTGAATTCATTTGAATATTGAACGACTTATTTTATAGAATTGCTGTCGTTGCAGCAAAGGAACGAACGTGTCGAAGTATATAGGGTTCACCGAAATTAGGTAGACAATTTTTCGGGAAAGAAATACCTTTATATCAATTCAAAAAAGACGACAGGCTGTAGTCGTCATTTTCAATGGTTTATTCACTTCGGCCACCGAGCTTATCTCGTTTGGCCAGGAGTCTCGCTATATGGTTTTATTTGTGCAAGGACTCGATTTCAGTGGGTGTCGGTAGGCTATCTGTAGTTTCAGATCAGGGAAACCAAACTCTCGTTGCTGTCCTTTGGTTTTCGGCACAGAGGTTAGACTTCAAGTGAAATTCACTTATTCCTAATTTAATTGAAAAGGTAGTCCTTGTAAAAGTATGGACCTTGAGGACTTTGAACCTAATAAATATGTTTTCAATTTGTAATTTTGTTTCTAATTGACGGACAGGGATAATGGCTGTTTTTAAAGAACCTAGTTTTAAATTGACCTGGACCAAAAAAAATGGACTGGGAAGAATCCAGGATAATTGAAACTTTTTCATCAGGTTTTTACGGAAGCCAAATAAACCCCTTTTCTTTATTCGAAATAGGAATATTTGAAATAAAGATAAAACGCCCAGGTTATAATTTGAGCATGGCACCTGCTTCTAGTACGCCTAGTTCTTTATGTAGCCCTGACTTATGTCCAAAATGTGTTGAATTTCCTCAACTGTTCTTTGCTGAATCTGTCAGTGTCTTGGTCTGCTCGCTTGGTTCGCTTGGTCTTAGAAAATTTTACGAAACGTTGATGAGGTTAAGCATAATTTTTAACAGATGTGACCAGGTTCACAGGTCGATCAGGCTGCAATTCATCGTAAAAATTACCATCTTAAAATTAAGAGATTGGGTGCAGCATTACTAGGATTAGAGTCATGAAGAACAATCTTAGAGCCTTTTTTCAACGGCTTCACCCTCCAAGGAGACGGAAAAAAATCGCCAAAAAGTTTACATTTTGTCAAAAAAACTTAAAACAAACCAAATATGGTGAGTTCCGGTATGGAAAATACGCAGGGTGGATCAAAACCCAGCAACACATGAAAAATTCCAAAAACATGGGCTCTTCTGGTGGGGGTCTGTTAACTGTTATCTAGGTTAGGGTCGGCCGAATATAAACCAACATGCACAATGCATGGACATTAATTAGGTGTATGCCAGATATTTTTATTGAAAACTCAATTTGTTATACTCATCTTTGATTTTCTCCGTAAAGGCATAACACTTGCGGGTTTATCAGTTTTTTTTTTCTTTTATCTGGTTTTTCCGTGAATTTCTTCCACTTATCGCAAGCTGTACTTAATTCAAGGTTATAAAAACCCCAACTATAAAACAGATGATAGAATTCGGGCTTTTAACCAACATATGTTTTCACTACGCAGCGGAATTTGAAACTTTTTAAACTAGCTTTTTCTAGAAACTTTTTTTCTAGCATTTCGAGACACTGTTTGATAGGTCCGCCTTTCCAGAGAACAAATTTAAGAAACGCAGCAGGTCAACATGCATTATTTTATCCAAAAAAAAAATATTTTTTTTTTTTAAATAAAATCAGCTTTTTCGGCTTCTCTTTCGGTTTTTTTGGCAAAAGAAAGAAAAATATCAGGCCTCCAAGCATGAAATGAAATTCGGTTTTTGTGACAGCAAACATTTGGTCTTAATCTAAACCAGAGCTTGATGCTTAGAACAGAAAAAAAAGTTCGGCGTTTCTATCTGAAAACTGTATCTAGTCGGTTTTAAACGAGTGACTTTGCCCTCGAAAATACGTTTGGTCGTCCAAGCAAAACGCGATCTTGGTAATGTGGCATAAAAATAATGCTCGGTTCTAAAACTCGAAGTAAGCATCTAATGTTTCAATTACAAATCTGATCTGATTACTAGGGATGGACTATTTTGGGCACTTAACAGCTTCAAAACTTACAAATTGGCAGGACCAGACGGCATAATACCCACCGAACTACAAAAGACATCGGATATTATCCTTCCTGCACGGGTGATAGCTCTAAAACAATGCGTACAGATGGTCCACGTTCCGTTGTTATGGCGAGATGTGCAAGTGGTCTTTATACCCAAACTAAAATATACTACCATGTTTCTCCAGAAGATCTCAGCCCCATCAGAATATCATCATTTCTCCTAAAAAAAAAACTCTAGAAAGAAGGATCGATATCCACTTTCGTTCTAGCGTTGATAAAAGGCTGCTTTTTTACCGCTCAGCACGCAAATACTAGTAAGGGCAGATTGGTGGAAACAGCTTGGCATGCGCTAGTGTGTTCCATGGAGTATTGGAGTATTCTCTTTACCACAAGGAGTACATAATCGTAGCTTTCCTCGATATAGTTTTAACAATGTCAACATATCTACGATCTTGGCTGTGCGAGTTAATTAATCAACTTTTAACGAGTACGATTATAAACTCAAAGTTCTGCCAGAAGATCTGTCAGTTGGCGATCCCGCGAAGGTAGTGCCTTATACCCACTTCTTTGGAACTTAGCTGTGAGCGAATTGCTGCTCATATTGGAGGGCTACAGAGCGATCGCTTACGCCGTTTTGGGTGGCACCTAAATACCTTAACAGAATGCTCAAAATGCTCTAACCCAGCTAACAAGATGGGATGACAGTTGTGGTCTAGCCGTCAACCCCCACAAAACTGAACTCGTCCCCTTCACCAGGAAGTACAAAATCCCTCATATTGACCCCCGCAATCAAGGGCACTAGCTTAATGTTCTCAGATGAAGCTTAATATCTGAGTCTTGTCTTAGATAAAAGGTTAAGCTGAAAATCTCATGTACAAAAAAGGATTCGGAAAGCTACAATAGCACTCTTTTCATGTAAAAAAGCCATTTGAAACAAGTGGGGCATCAACCGCAAATCACCCACTGGCTATATATCTCGATCGTAAGACTTATACTGACGTATGAAATGGTTGTCTGTAGGACCACCTTGGATAAAGCGGTAGATCGTGACAAGCTGAGCAAACTCCAAAGATGAGCTTGCTTATGTAAAAGCGGAGCACTTCGCACCACTACCTCAGCAGCACTGGATATCCTATTCCATCTGATTTTCCTTGTCATTTTCAGCAGACAAACAGCTGCCATCACGGCTATACTCGCCTCAAAGCAACTTTGGATCGAAAGTGAGATGCCACTTTGCATTGAAACACAGACTTCACCATACTTCAGCTAAACTTCGACAAGAACTTCCATACAAACATCCCTTTGGAAGGTGAATCGAGACTTGTACACCGACGGTTCAAAGGCAAAAGATTGGGTAGGTGGGGGTATATTCTCAGGAAGTTTAAGTTTTGGTCTCTCTTGCCGTCTTCCGAATCATTGTTGTGTTTTCCAAGCTGAAATTATGGCGATAAAGAAAGTCTTCTTCTGGCTTAAGAAGAATGCTATATCCACACAGGATACACGAATATTTTCCGACATCCAGCCGGTCATCAGCCTGGAATCAGTCTCATTTAAGCTCTCAAGTAAGCCTAGACTGCTCATCGTCTCTGAAAGAAATGTCAGAGAGCATTAAGCATTCACCTGTGCTGGGTGCAAGGGCATAGTCACATTCCAGGCAACTCCAAGGCTGACAAACCTGCCAAATTTGGAACTACTTTCTCAATTTATTCTAACCACTTTTGCAGGAGCTCGCATTGGATAAGGAGGAAGAAGATGACACTCTTGAACTTCAGTGCACATGCCCCGCTCTCTCTAAGAACTGAAACTTTTCACCTTGGAGCTTTCTTCCATAATGATCTTAGCACAACTGATCCAAAACGTCTCATTAGTAGCTCGAAATGGTTCAAAGAGTAGGAAATATTTCCAGATCCACTCGTGGTATCACATAATAGAACTACATAAGTCTTGGTGTGTCGGTTTCTTAGGACCCAACTGCCACATCAACCTTACCTAATCTTGGTCCTTCAAAAATAAATTCGAACTTAGCTTTCTTACAAAAAAAATTACAGTTTTCAACAAAAAGGCCATCAATGTTACGAAAATGACAGTTGATCGTTTAGCAACAAAAGATACTCCGTCTTCTTACAAAAAGAAACTTGGTGTTCCTACAAGATTAATTGGGGTTTCGAAAAAAATGTGGGTCCGTCTCGATACCAGAAAATGCTGATCAATGTTTCCAAACTTCAAATCGAAGTTTTTAGACTTGAGATCAAAGACACGCACTGAAATCAGACACAGTGAGATACACAATGTGCTTCTATATACGTGTTCCCGAATGCTGAGCTGCGAGACGCTAACGCAGACACAGGCACAGCGACGCATTCTGTTCTGCTTGATATGAGAGGATAAAGCCATTCAATGAAAAAAAATCGTACTCATTCGACTTTAAATTTTGATCGATTTTTTATCAACGAAAGAATAGACTCGTTAAAAGATCCAGTTATATGCTAAACAAAGGGCACTGTCCTTAAATGGACCAAAAAATTGGGACTAATTCTTCATCCAGAAAATTGTACTCAAATTTCTTAGACCGAGTATGTTCCCACAAAAACGAGCACAGTCCCAAAATGGTGCTTAAAACTGCGACTAACTTCATATCAAGAAAAGAGTACTCAAGTTTTTTTTTAAGCCAGATATTTGTTTTCTGTCTGTCCTCTTGTGATTAAAAAGGTACAAAGAATATTTACTAAACCTGTCAACGATAGAAGGCATTTCAAAATCCATTCGCGGATTAATATGTTCGAACTGAACATCCGTGTTTGGTACTCTTATAATTCGCGGTGTGTTTTTACAGCAAAAGTTATAAGTTTATCGTCGAAGTTAGTCGAAAAATGTGTGTCTGGGTGGAATAATATTGGCTCACCCACTGATGAGCAATCATAGGCCAATATTATTTTTGCGAAACACACTGGTCAAAAATCTGGGGCTTTAAGACCTTCTGATCTTATGATCTTAAGAAGGCATTTCTGTTAGAAAAAGAACTTGGTCTTGCAGTGAAGAAACCATTTTTAATTATTCCCCAAATATATCTGCTTTTCTTGCGAAGCAAAGTACATAGTTTTCAAAGCAGTGGCTCTGTTTCAAAAAAGAACACGTGGCTTTTTGGGACTCTGTCACAAGTTTTCTGTCCTTTAATAAGGCAAACAGTGCTCGGTTTTTTAACGAGGAAAGGGGCTCGGTTTTTTTATCTGAAAAAATTAAGTATTCGACTTTTCTATTCTGGAGGGACGCGTCGTCATTTAAAAACAAAATGGAATTCAGTCCTCCACCAAACGTCTAGTTTTTGCAAAAAGGAAACCGCTAGCGGTCTTTGGAGTTCACAAAAATAAAAATAGAGTGGCGCATCAGCTCGAGGTGAACCATAGGCCAACTTTTCAACCATGATTGCTGTGTGCGATGGTTACTTCCCATACAAAGGTACCTTCAATTTTTTACGAAACCCGGAAACACTTTGAGAAGTTTTTCAAGACGGACTTTTGACTAAGTACTGATTTTTAGCCGGGAATCAAATAGGACTCGACAATTTTAGAAAACTCAATTTAGCCATGTGAAAAAGAGCCACAATCAGTTCAACAATCAGAGAAGCTACCTTATTTTGAACATGCAGAACTCGTTTTAGGGCTCTAGCTACTGAAACTGAAAAGTTAAAGAAGTCTCTTTGTATGCTGAGGCTGTTGCTTGCAATTGTTTTCGTTAAAGATTCGTATGCGGAAATACTGCAGAATGGAAAATTGCCACCAAATGAAAAGTATTGTGCCAAAAGTCTAGGTCTTCTCTTTGGTAAACTTTTTTTTTCATTTGAGCATGGATGTGGAAGAAAGTAAGCCCAATATGTACAGACAGAAAACGTCCATTGAATTTTGAATGGCATTCTGATACCTTACGCAAATGGTTTTGTGCAGAAAACAAGTGGTAAACACACAACATTTTTTACGCCCCACTTATGCAATATCTGTCAATTGAACGCCTCTCCAGGTGTCAGTTAGAGGAACGCTCGCTTTTTATAAATTTCATAAAAAATGCACACCTACTTCAGAATTGCAATTTTCCTCGAAAAGAAATCAAACTTTTCCCTTAATTGTCTCCCCAGGCTGCATAAATTTTGATTTTTCCTTGCGTGCAGCTGTCGTCATTCAAGTACGTCCTCAAAGCTCAAAACACAAAACAGTGCACAGCCTTCAAGTTGCACAAACTCTTACATTACCATTGCAACTTATAATACTCGGTCAGTTGCGTCAAAAACTTCCTTCACAGTCTTGACCTGCATTGCTATAGCACAAACCACCTTTAAAAAAAAAAGTGGAAACACGATACCCACATCTGACCCACTTAGTGCGGAGTGACAGTATGCTCTCGTTTTGCTTTTGTCAACCTTTTAACAACTTTTCTTCAACGAAAGGCAAAAACTTTTGCCAAGCTGCAAAGCTGCACGGGATTTTCAACTCCTCCTCCCCCTCCATGGCCCTCGAAAGTTGACGTTTTAAAGTTTGTTTCATAAAAAGTTTCAGGTTTTATGTTCGATTTCGTGGCGATGGCTTTTCATGCCCACAACGACACAACTATACAGACCAGCCAAATGGATGCTTGTCGATTACTCAAAGCATGTTCGCCGCCCGGCTAATATCTGGGAAACCATCTGCGTCATGCTCGCTTTGAGGAGCTCCAGCATCCTAACCCCAAAACACCAAAATCGTGGCGCATCCTATAATGGATGTAATATAATGACCACCACCGCCAGCACCACGACGAGGCTCGCTTTGATCAAATAAGAGGCGAAGCTCCATTTCGAAATGCATCATCGAATTTGTTTTCAATTTCCCGCAACACTATCTGACCAACGGCACACAGATATGCCCCATCCCGCCCCCGTCACAGCAAGAACCGAAATCAATTTTTCTCCCATTGTCTGGGGGTTGGAGGTTGGCTTTGTGTAAAGCTTCTCAAATCATCGTAACACGTTGGCACGGATATTGCTGCTACACCCGCTTGCTCACTGCACACCCGGAATGTTCCGCTCACGACTCAGTGCATAGCTTCAATGCGAAATGCCTTTGAAGCAGTTAGGGGGTTAACCACGACAACACAGATTGCCTGGGAGACCAACGCTCTTGGGCCATTATTCGCAGGGACCCTGCTTCCGGAATTCCTCGCTCGCAAGAACCTAATTTTCTGAATTTGTTTTCTCTCATTACTTGCACACACCGCACACGAGAGAGAGAGGACAAGGCGAACAAAGACGGCACAACCATCTTCAGGTCACGACTGCGGCGCTGTCTGTTATTAACGTTTTGTCACCAGAAACCTTCAGAAACTCCCCGTCCATATTGGTTCGGGAGCTTATCCCGGACTCGGATGTGGATGTTGATGTGGATGTCGATGTTGATGTGCTGTGTGTGTTTTATCAGGGAATCATTATTTATCCTCTATAGCCTGGAGAGACTAAGAACTATATGTCGGGTCTTGTTCTTAAGGTATCACCGTTCGCCATATCTATAACGACTAGGGAGGGTTGTAAATCAACACGACCAAGTCGAACCGAGGGCGGCGCGCAGTGAAAAGAATTTCCGGAAAAGTCATAAATGGTTTTGATTACTTGTGCACGTTTGGGGAATTACGGAAGGAGCTCGCCGCCTCGCCCCCATGTCGACGCGCTTGTACTAGAAGAAATGGGAAGAAATAGTCCTGTGTGCTGGTGTAGTCACCCTAGTTTCACAGTTTCAGCGCGTTTGAGGCGGCCTTTCAATTGAAATCGAAAATGCTATTAAGAGCAGCACCCAAGATGAGAAGGTCCTTTCGCTACATTCATCATACCCGCACGGCCGTTGTCCTGGGGACCAAAGTGCAAACGTATCACATTGAGAAATTGATTTCTGGCACCATCTCTGTTCGTCCTGCGAGCAAATTTATGACATCCAGTGCCCACCTGCTTGCACATAAGTTTGCACCAGTGCATGATGGGGGCCAAAGACGACGACGACGACTACGACGAAGACGAAGACGATGACGCCGACAAGGGTGGGTTCACTTTATCCAGAGTTTTGTTGCATGTTAAAGTGTCTTTCCCTCGAAAGATAAGCAGGCATCCAGCAGAAATCCAAGAAAGTTTGTTGACTTTTGAATGACTTCTTGGTTTACGTGATAAGTGGGTTGAAAAAGTTTTCGCCATTATGCATTCCCCGGCACTCTCGATGATCCGCCGGCTCCACCCACACACTCTGCGAGTAGAACTTGTCGCGTTGAATGGCACAATGGCACAGGGCTTGGGCATATTATATTCTGTGTGCAGGCACCTTCCACCCAGACTTTGCTTGAAGGGTACTTGTGTGCGACAGGAATTAGGTGATTTCATGCTAACACTTGATTGAGGCTGCTATCCCTAATGACTCTATGCCTCGTGGGTGAATTTGTCTGGGGTGGGCGGGCGACTCTGCGTGGTGCTGCTGAACAGACGTCTTGCACAACAACGGCGCTTTGTCGTTTTAATTTATCCCAGCTATAAACCGCTGTGGTATCTGCAGTTTATTGGAGATATGCCCGTTGCTTTTCTCATGGGCATCGGCTTTTAGGGTTTTCTCGGGTTCGTTTTAATCTGGCAAAAGCCCACTTATTTCGATTTAACGATTTCTTGCCCCGTGGTTTTGTCATCCGCCAAAGACCTGTAAACATACAAGGCGCTTTCGCCGATAGGAATAAGCAGGTATCGGGGTTGTTCAGATTATCATCCCTATGGCATGATTACATCGAAAGAGTGCATCGTAAAAGACCAGGCAAAAGCAGGTGGATTAAATAACAGTTCAACGTGCGACGGCGATTTTACGACGAAGTGCACTCGTACCTGAAGTGGGTTTCGTACTTTCGGTACTCTTTCCTTGTGGGAGCTTGGCAAAAACATTTTACGATGAAATGCCATAAAATCGGGAGTAAATTGTTATGGTGTCCCTTAAAAGCAAATTGAAGTCGCGCCAGTGACTTGGGCATTATTAATTTTCATTTCAAATCCACCTCTCCGAGTAGAATGGACTTGAAAAATCTTCTTTTCACGGGATACTGAGTTGGGCACAGAAAAAAAAACCCTTTGAAATAAATTAGCGCTCGGAAAAAGGATGCGGGTCAGGATACATTAATTTATGCAGTTTTTTTCCAATGTTTATAACGATTTCCTTACAAAACAAAACGAGCGTATATATTTTTCAACCATTTCATCAAAACTTCACAGTTGCCAGGCTAAATTGGCAGGTTTTTTTCGAGCACTTTACACTCGAATCGATGCGCTCTCATTTATTCATCGACCTATACACTCGCTTTTGAATTTTCAAAAAGTGTGTGTAATCCTCTGTTTTCATGCTCGGTTGGATGATTGCCGCCCGGGTTAAAAGCGTCAAATTAAACAATAATATTACGATTTGGATTACATTTGTATAATGGCGACCCAGAAATTCACATTGAATTTGTGAAACGGTTCTTTTTTGCGCTCAGAAATGCGGGTTTTGGAAAATGCTGCATAAAGGTAAAAATCGTGATGTGCAGCTTCACTAACTAATTGCCCTGTTTCCGATAAAAGCGTACACAAAAAAAGCAAGCCGGATTGTTTCTCTTTTGGGCGGGAACAAATTAATCCGAATGATTTATTTCAATATTTAAGTGTCAATTTCTGTGGAAATGCATCGGTGGCGTATACGTAACATTTTTTCATAAATTTTACATGGAAAATTTTAAACTCTTGGCCGAAGTTTCATGGGGCTGCTTTGGCATTTGACACAAAGTTGCAATGAAATAAATCGTTTCTGGAATCTTAAATATATCCTCTCTTAGCCCGGAGGGAATAGGGTCCTACTTTAATTGAAGGCTTTAACTGGTGTCGCACTATATTTTATACTATTTTTATTTGAAAAAGGTGGAGGCCTATTAAAGGCCTGTGAAAAGCGGATGAAAGCTCAAGACTGATTCGAGAGGAAAATCATTTGAGAGGTAAAGGGGGAAGTAAGGAGCAATTTCGGTAAAAAACTAACCAAACGTATCGTTGCTTAAGCTATGGCAATACCACACAGAATTAATATAAATAGGTGAAAAATTACAACAATTTACAATTACAAACATTTGAAAGCTATTAATTGGAATTTGAATGGCAGATGGCGATCTTTCTTTCATTTTTCATCCTCGCATTCATTTTAAATATCTCTACTCCCTTTTATATATGTCCATAATGAGCTTCCCAAGAGAAAAATAAGAGATTGTGGTAATTTGGTCCTCATATCTCAGTGTAGTGCGATCGTTTCTTGTGAGCGGTGGTGGTTGTGGTGTACATTATTATTAATCTCAATAGACCATTTGTTCCGATCTGGACTTAAGTGGAAATGTGCAGTTTACACATTATGGGTGAGTTTCCCACTGAATTGCCTGCTGTCGGCGGGTTTGTTTATATTTTATTATTCGTAGTTGCATGTAGTTGCAGATAGTTGTCAATTATTAGAAATCGTAGAACAGTTTGGCTGTTTGTAAATGCGTAGGTTTATTGCGCATTATTGTATTTAAGTATTGTCTCTTCTACTTAAAGAGAGCTACGTTTAGTGTGCATATGTACATGTAGAGTGAAAGGGGTGTGTTCTTCTTCTTGACTCTCTTTGTGTATTTCACTTTGGGTACCTTACCTAGTACCTGGTGTGCTTGTGCAGAGTGCGCATCTGTGTGGAATCTATCCGCAGCGTGTGGCACTTTTTATACTGCGCATGCGTTTGCCAGGCCAAGTCCGAGAGGCTAATTTTGTGTACCGATCAGGCTCGTGTGTGTGCGGCGTGGTGGAGACGGATATGTCATTCACCCATAATGCCGGAAAAGCTTGGCACTTTGTTGCTTCGCGTTTGAGTCCCATGGCTTATGTTGTCTTGTGCGATTCTCTAGAGGTATGGAAAGTTATCTCCAATATCTCGGGAATGTATGGGATGAGATCTGTCCGTGTTGGCTCCCTAATTGAATTGGGCGTCGAGCTTTGCTCTCGCTCAGTATTGGTGAACTCAGGCCTTGTGATGGTAGTCCCGCTTGGTAGAGTGGATTCATCATAAGCCCGGGCATTGCGATGTACATCCCGCGTGTGCTGGTTGGAGTGGAGTTGAGCATGGAGTATATGGATTTTGGCTCACTCACTCTGCTTATGATCCAGGTTCGGCGATGGTTTTACCCATTGGCCTTATAGGAGACGGTTGTGGAGAATGTTCTCGCACTCTATAAAGTGGTATGGCGATAATAGTCCTGCCTATCATGATTGAATTGGACCCTGAAGAGTGGAGTCTTCATGGGTAGTGTTCCCTACTCCAGACCAATGGCAGGTCGAGGGATGTTTTCTGGGCGGTTACAGTGCACAGATCTATGGATGAAAATTGGATATTTGTGGGCGGTCATACTCGGACACGCTGAGGTAAATTAAGAGGTGTAAGCTGTCAGAGTATATACGCTGAGGTATAAGTTGTTGAAGGCTGTCGTATACTGACAGGCCAATATAAATTGGGCTTAATTTAAGATTAGATAAGACCTATCGTCCTATTGTTTTGACTTGATCTTGATCTGAGTCTTTCTTTGTAATTTGGTTGGACTTGATCCATTTTATAGTGGTTTGCTGCTATTGTGGTTTAAGTATGCACCTTTGGTATTGTGGTTTTGGCTATATGTTTGACTTTAGCTGGCAACAGCAACTCATGTTGTATTTCTCTTCTCTTTATTTTCAGAGCACTCAGTTTCAGTTGTCACCAGCTTCAGCGGCATGGGATTTAGTTTATTGTGGCTATTTGTAATTTAACGGTTTTCCGTTTGTTTAAATAAAATAAAATTTTACACCTTCCCTACACATTATAATAACTGTTAGTCCTGTGATCTTGTCAAGTGCTGCCAGACTGCCAGGAACCTTTATATTTTAATAAAAAAGGCTTTATAGCTTTGGAACAGTTTGCAATATGGGTCAGGTTTTATAAAACCTAATGCATCAGCAGTTACTCATCAGTCTCAACAAATCATCAGCGTACCGTAAAAAGTTGAGTCCCTACGACTTTAAGCTCCAGCACTAGCATTATTGAGGTTACCTCAGGTCACCTTATCAAAAACAGCGAAGCTTACAGCTTAAATATTCCAAGCCTTAAGCCGTGTCCATCCGTCCATCCGCACATAATTATAAGACATAAAAAATAAAAATAAAGTCGGCAGACCATTAAGGATGTGGCATCGATTGAAAGAGTATCAATCTTTCAAATGCATTTTCTTAAATTTTTTGTTTCAATATAGAAAATGCTTATTTCTTCATTTGATTCCTACAAATTTTTTGGCTGCGCCCACATTTTATTGCTCATCCGAAACGTCTTCAAGAGAAAGTGTTGCTTGCCTTATCCATTTTTTTTCTCGTTTTATATTTTTTTAAAGGTTTTCTTAGGTAGATCCTTTACTCAGCTCTATTCTACCCGAAAAGTGAGTGCCTCAGAGAAGCTGTGCAGTGGCCAGCAAAGAGGACTTATCGAAACTTAACTCTTTATAAGACCTCGTTTATGTTTCTTGAAGGTCTTAGACAATTTTTTTCTAAAATTATTGCCTCTGTTATGGTCTGGTAAACAGGCAGGTGCTACATACAGAAGTTTTATCGAATATATAGCTGTCTAAAAACGAAAACTGTAGCGTTACCGAATCACAATTGTTCTTTGTTTGCCTAACTCTATCCATAATCCAGGAAAGAGTTGGGCAGCCCAAGTTGACTCAACTCTATCCTCCTTCTCAAGGAACAGTCTCATTTTGGCTGAGTCAATTTTACCGTGACGGAGGTTAATTTGGACCATATTTATCGTAACGAATAGCCTCTGCCTCCATCCCTGTCACAATTGTCTGGTTGCATCATTCAGCAGCTCATCTAAGCTGTTTGAAGAGGTGACTTCATTCACTGCAGACAACTAAAGCAACTGCTTTTTCTCACATAGACTTTTGCTGGTACTTCATCGCAGGCAGTAATATAGCCCCCAGTTCGGTGTCTTTTGTTGACTGACAATTTGACAAAACATCGAAATCTACAAATTATGTGCTGATTACATACGGATCATATCTTTTCTTTAGCTATTTCCATCTCCGGATCCGCAATAGGCAATCCTCACTTTGATCACGCAGCATCCCGCAAAGCTGCAGTCAATCCACTTTAGATAAATTACTTGTGGTGCCTTTGAAACATTCTGTCTTGCCGTAAGTCGGGGTTCCAGTTTGTGTTTTTTAGGCTTTAGCTTCTCTGGGATTGATCTTTTACAATCTAGTGCCGGCTCGGTTTCCTAGATTTCTCGCCATTGTCACCTCGCTGGCACTGGTCTACACAGCTCATACAAAGTTTTCTGGGACTCCACAAAGCTCTTAAGGCCATCTCTGGGGTGTCTTTAGAAAACCGCATTCTTTAAGAAGCAAAAAGAAGGCTCCTATTATAGCCTTTCACGTCACACTTGCTGCAACTCGTTTGTTAGCCGCGTTCGTTTGGTCTCCTAAGAAGCTTTTAAAGAACGCTTCTGGATGGTCCTAACCTTTGGTGGTGACCATGTAGAAACGTCTGTTCGCTTTGGTATTTCTGGCCCACTCCGGTAAAGATGATTCCCTTTGAGTGAGATAATATTTCCTTTGACTGAAAAGATGCCAAAGATATGCTTGGCCCTCTTAAACAAGAGCTTAGAGGTTAGTTTAACCCCAGCCTTAAATCCTTGAGCATGGCTTGTACTATGCTGATATCAAAACTGGTTTAGCAAAATTGTGTTTCACAGAGCATTCGAGTACCCCACTGATGTAATACGGTGATGCCAAAATAAAGGGTCCGCCAAATAACCTTTTTTTTTAAATGCTATAAAAAAAACTACTGAATTTATTCTCAAATTTCTTTTTTTATTTAAAAGTACAGTTCTTCCGGTTGATAATGGAAAATAATTTCATTCAAATGGCTGCCTCGGCTGGCCATATGCAGTAGCCTACACGATCGGTCCAATTTTCAAGCACTTTATCGATTGTGTGCAACTGTATTTCACCAATGGCTTCACGAATATTGTCCTTTAAAGCGTCAGTTGTCTCTGGTAACACTTATTTTTTACGGCATTCCATAAATAATAGTCCAAAGGTTTCAAATCGCAGCTCCGAGGTGGCCAAACGACATCAGCTCTGCGGCTGATAATGCGATCTTCAAAAAGAGGGCGCAAAATATCGAGTGTAGCTTCGACAGTGTGGCACGTAGCGCCGTCTTGTTGAAACCAAATGTTGCCAATATCCTTTTCTTCAATTTTTGTGAACAAAAATTCGTTCAACATGGCTCCATAACGATCGCCATTGAGTGTAATGGCCACTTCTTGCTCATTTTCGAAGAAAAATGGTCCAATTATGCCTATGGACCAAAATCCGCACCAAACAGTGACTCGTTTTGGGTGTATCGGCTTTCAATGCATGCTTTTTTTTTTTTTTTTTTTTTTTATAATGCACTCGCGAATATAAGGGATTGGATACCCTTTTTAATGTTACACATCTCACGAGCGGAAAGGATTAGAAGAAGAGGAAAAGGAGGAGAGGTACCGATGCACTCTTGTTTTGAACAGTTGCAAGTTGTATTGCGCAGGAAAGATTGACCGTGGGAGAACATTCCACATTCGCGTTGTACGGCTTATGAAAGAACCTCTAAACTTTACTGTGCGTCCGAAGGTGGGCTCGAGGGTAAACTGATGTGCATTCGATCTTTGGCGAGTATTACGGTGGAACGTCTTTAGGGGCGGAATGCAATTGGCTATTTCGATGGAACATTGGTTGTGAAAAAAGCGATAAAACAGTGAAAGACAAGATACATTACGTCGATGTTCTAATGAGTCAAAAGACTTCGCAATGTTTTTGTCTCCAACAAGTTTTAACGCGCGTTTTTGTATCCTATCTAGCAAGAGCAGTGCTGTTTTTGGAGCACCAGCCCAGACATGGGAATTATATTCCAACTTGGGGCGAATATATGCCTTATATAAAATAGCCAAATCAGAGGGGGTGAAATACTTCTTGCATCTTTTAAGGAAGCCTAGGCATTTCGCAGCGTTCTTGGCGACGTCGAATATGTGGTCATTCCAACTAAGGTTGTTATTGACACACATACCGAGAATGGAAAGCGTTTCGGTTTCGTCGATGCAAGTGCCATTCATGGACAATGGCTGGGTGTTTCGGTTTTGCTTCAATGACAGAAGACAGCATTGAGTTTTAGAAGCATTAAACTCTACTCTATTTTGAGATCCCCATGATACAATGCTGTTAAGGTCAGAGTTTAATGAGTTTGACATACGCTGCCGTTCCAATTCAACGTCCGAAGAGCAGGGGCGCGGAACCGAGAACGAATATGAGAAACTGAGGTTACTGTCATCAGCAAAGGAGTGGATTGGATTAGTTGTAGCAGACAGGAGATCATTAATGAAAATGAGAAAGAGTGTCGGAGACAAAACAGAGCCCTGGGGAACCCCAGCGTTAATTTTATGAACTGCGGACTTGAAGCCATCCAAAACAACTTGAATTGAACGGTTCGAAAGGTAATTACTAATCCACTGAATAAGAGATTCGTCGATTCCAAATGCACGCATTTTCGACAAGAGAGCTTGGTGCCAAACTCTGTCAAATGCTTTTGAAATATCAAGCGCAACAATCTTGCTTTCACCTAGAAGATGCAAGGAATGATTCCACTTTTCAGTGAGATATGCCATCAAATCACCAGTGGACCGTTTGCTACGAAAACCGTATTGCCGGTCATTAAGAAGTTTTCGTGTTTCAAGATATTTCATAAGCTGATAATTAATCAGCGTTTCCATGACCTTAGAAAGAAGGGAGGTAAGTGCAATTGGACGATAGCTAGAGGGAGAAGAAGAATCGCCTTTTTTAGGGACGGGCTGGACAAATGCTGTTTTCCATCTACTCGGAAAGAGACCTGAGGAGTAGGACCGATGAAAAAGCTTACACAATGGTTTTGCCAGCGCGGAAGAACACCTCTTCAGAACAATGGGGGATATTCCATCTGGACCAGCGGATTTGTGAATGTTTAGATCTCGAAGTACTCTTTTGACTGCACGAGCGCGAAAGTGAATTTGTCCCATGGTATATTCGACGCGCTCAAGTGTAGGCGGGGACATTGCAGAATCAGGGAGCATGGAGCTAGCAGCGAAATGCGCTGCAAGTAGATTCGCTTTGTCTAGAGAGGTGACAGCTGGAATGTCATTGTAAACGAGTGTTGGGATGGAAGATGAGGCACAGTTTTTGACATTTTTGACGAAAGACCAAAAGTTTTTACTACCCTTGGGACAATGTAGTATTTTCTGCCTCAGCTTTTGGTCGTATTGGAATTTGACACGGCGAATATGAGCATTACAATCATTTCTGGCTTGTTTAAACTTTTTTCGGTTTACCTGTGATGGGTTGGTCTTGTAGGACCGAAAACATAACTCCTTTAACCTAATCGCCTCTTTACAGCTCGAGTCAAACCACGAGTTCTCCTTTGGTTTGATACTCTTAATCCTGTATGGGATAAAGGATCTCATACCAAGGAGAATGGTGTTAGTTATCATATCAGCAGCAGCATCTACGTTGTCATCGAGAAAGCACAAAGACCAGTTAAAACGACTGAAGAAGTTATTAAGGCCGTCCCAGTTGGCTTTCTCGTACCGCCACACTGTTCTTCTTGGAGTAATTTCCTTATTAGGTTGACTACCCAATAGGAACGTGGCTGATATGACGCAGTGGTCTGACGAGCCTAGAGGAGACAGTACATTCACTGTGTACTTATCGGGATGGGAGGTAAGAAACAAATCCAGAGTGTTGGCGGGATGATTGTTAATGTCGGGTATCCGTGTAGGCTCGTTTACAAGTTGCGTTAGGTTATTTAACGCGGCAAAGATCTCAACATACCTTCCTTCGGGTGTTGTCTGACCAGAATGTCGAAGCCACTTAGAATTGTGAATATTGAAATCGCCCGTAATCACGATTTCATTATTAGGATTCAAGGAAACAATTCTTAAGATGGAGTCGGACAGAGCATCAAACTCATTACAAGTTAATGCACTGCCCAAGTTAGGGCTTCTGTACACGAAACAGTAATGAATTGTTTGTCTACGGACGGTGAAATTTATCCACATGAAATTGAATTCCGGGTTGGAACAGGTGTTGAGTTGTGGAGGAATATGGTAGACAATATCATCACGAATATAAATGGCGAGGCCACGATGTGGAAAGAATAATGGCTCTAAGCGATAACCAGGGAGTTTAAAACCCGGATCGGGTTGACCTGTTACAGGATCTATGCCTAATACCTGAGTTTCACTTAGCGCCAAAACAGCTGGGCTGTAAGTACAGACATGGACGTACGCTGCAATTAGGTTTTTCCGCAGCCCACGAATGTTGCAAATGTCGACACGGAAGTCACTCATCTGCGCAAGACAATACAACTGCTCGGAAACAATAAATAAACGACAAACACTAAGCTGGATTGTTGCGTGAAAATCCTCGCAAAGAAACACCACAACAATACTTTGCAAGTACTATGCCTGTACATAGCATTGTGTGGTAAATTCAAGCAAAAAAAAATCATCAACAATCCGCTATACGCTCATTGCCACTGCTGGCAGCGGCACTCCAACCGTGCATTGGAGTGTTGATACCAGCAGCGACAGGCAAAGGGAAACAGTAGAAGGCAAGAAAATTGATAAAGTGGACTGGGCTATGTGTTGTATATAGAGGATGGGGGGAGGGGTGAAGCACGCGAGATGAAGATTGTAGCTCAGCGGCGCGAGTGTGACACTTGATGGGTGATGTGCGATTGAATGATTTTTGTTTTTTTTTTCGCTAATTCGATGCGGTGGTTAATTTTTAGCACTGCACAAGCACTGAATGGATTTTTGTTTTTAATTTTAGAACCGTGCGTGATTTTTATAATTTGGGCGGAGCACTATGGTTTTTACGATAGCGGAGCGCGTGCAGCCGAGACGAGTGCAGAGCGGTAACTGCCATGCTGCTGGTTTTCTGTGTCCCAAATGCGACTATTTTCCTTGTTAACATAGCCGCCAAGATAACGAACATACGGAGCTGACGGTGCTTCTCTTCTTCCAAAATCCTCACGCAATTTTCGCACACATTCTGCAACATTACCATGATTTTCAAAGTAATTTCGCAATATTTCCTAGCGTTGTTCAAGCGTATACACAACCATATTCGTTCAGCGGTCAAATCAGAGTAAATATTCCCCACGAACAAAAGAGGTTGTTTCCAACACAAAACGTTCCAGATTTGAAAAAGGATCGACCTAGAAATATGAAACGTTCTACGATTTCGTACGAAATGTTCTACGGTACGTTTGGGACGTCACTCTAAATGCAATCACTAAAGCAGAGCCGCGATGGTGTACCTACGTATTTGACGAAACAAGCATATCACCTGGAGAATGGAAAAAGGTTCGCCAAACTCACGACGATTTGCTTGGGTCAGACCCCTGACCCTGAGGAAAAATATTTTGCGCCTTAAAAAGTGGCTGCTACATTATTTGAGCTCTAGTCGAACTGGACTTATTAATCGAATCGCAGTGACTATTTTCTTTCGAAGTCCTTGAAGCTGTTACAACAATTGATATGGCTTGTTTATTCAAACCTATCCCCATTCTCTAGCCGCCCTGCTTTCACACGCCACAAGGCCACCATATTATTTTAATCATAAAGGTGCCACTCAAGATAAATGGAACACTGATATCGTATCACTATGGTCATTCCCCCATTTTAATCGTCTACTTATAAATAAATTTAATGAGCTCTGGAGATGGAGATTTATGATTAAACTATCCACCCTTTTGCCTAAAAGGACAATAAGGGAAAAGTTTTAATTTCATATCAACAGTCGCCCCAACAACGCGACGTCCTAACAATAGCAACGACTTTCCTCTGCTTGTCTGCAATTATCACTTTCTTCGTCCTCGACTTCCGTAATGGTTTTCATGCTATCTGCCTCCATTAAAGCATTTGTTGTATTTTTTTCCCCCTTGTTATCCTTGTACCTACTGCTCATATTTTTCTTTCATTAATTCCCACCGTGTTGTCCTTCGTTTTTTTTGTTGCTTTTTTGTTATTTGTTTTCGTTAAAATTTATATTCGAGCACACAAGAGCCTTTGAATCTACTACAATTTGAACAGACATGATGTCACCTCTCGCATGTAGGTATCCAATCCAACGTTCTATATGCTCAGCAATCAATCACATCATTCTTATCCTCGCAAGACACAGGCATCCGCATCACAAGCTGCAAAGACCTTCGAAACGTTTAATCACATACACACAAGGCACAGCCCAAAAACTCAGTCGCAATGTCGTCCTGTTCCTTGTCCGTGCCTCGAATCTCTTCCATTAGCAAAACAATCAGTGATAAGCATTAAAACTACTTTGCCTTGCCGTGTGTACACAAAGCGTGCTATTGACAAATGAGGAATGAATCCAAAGGCGCACATACGCCACCAATGGAGTCCGCACTCTTCCCCCGAAACTCCCAAAAACTGCTGGTTGCTGCAGCAGTAGAAAAGGAAACAGAAGCAGCACAAAAAGAATCCATTTTATTGAAGGAAATACTTTTTGTGCTTATTCTGTCTGATTCCTTGAGTTGAATCGCTTAACATTTCGACTCGTCACACAGGCAAGCCTCTAATACGTTCCTGAAATTCTCTAGGAAATGTGATAGTCGTATCCTTTGAATTTTTAATGCTTCGACCTGAATGCGCCCATATTCGCGTGCGTTGGTGTGAGCCTTTCATCCTTTGTGTTTTTTCTTTTTTCTTCTTTGCTGCAGTCAACGGGTCTAGGCGTATGGCTACCACTATGCAAACTACAACACGCTTCGTGACATTTAGAACCCTGCCGATGGTTATGGTCTTTTGTGTCCTCCCACGACTGCATGTGCCTGAAATCTGAATGAAAGTTCATTTTCACACAAAATCGAAAATAAATTCAATTCCCGGTTGTTCAGGGCCGTTCGGCGCATGATCCTTTCCACTACGACACGAGTGCCTGGAAGCAGAGGGGAAATACGCCGCGCTGAATATAGAGACTCATGCCCAGGAATGGTTTGCTCCTCATTTGGAGTGGAGTGAATGAACTACCAAGAGAGAGAGAGAGAGAGAGCGGTCTTCCTCACCTCGTGAGCGGGGGGTGCAACGTACGCATATTACGTATTCATTAATGCTTCCTTCCAACGCGTTCTCGTACGGGCGAGTGTATGTGTTGGCTTGGAATAACTGCAGCGCGCCACATACACTATCAGCACAATCCAAATTGAAAATATTTCAGTGCGCCCCTTTCCCGAGCTTGCTCGCTCCTTAGCTGCCTCCTCCCCCCTTCACTCTGTACGGCTTTCGATTTCCTATTTTTTGTGCAGCATATCAGAAATTGTACACCTGTCCGCCGGGCAAGAAGAAATCGTTAATTTTTATTGGAGGCAGGACGCAGGACGTTGTACCGTGTCGTGTGTAGGTATGATAGTATGGGGGCCATTCAGAGGTAGGCATAATGTGTAGTGGTCGGATTGTTTAGGAAATGAAGTTGAAGTTGAACGTAGATTCGACGGCTACAGCGCCGACTACGACGACGACGACGACCACGATGCAGAGAAACTCGGGCAAGTGCGGTGTGCGGGCTGTTGAAGGTGCTTTTGCGGCCAAGTTGCTTAAGCTGTATTTGCACGAAAAAGTGGGCTTCAGCCGTGCATGTGGGGGTGGCCTCCTCTATGGCCGTAAGTGAAAGTCGTATTGCTGCCCATAAATTAAAGGAAAAGCATTTTTTTATGCCGATTAAATGTACATTACAGTGATACGAGCTCGAGACAAACAGATGGTACCTGTGGATACATTTATATTCAGTGAATCTACGTGAAGTCGGTGGCGTGTTGGGCGGCGCGGTCGCGGCTGGGTGTTCCTTTACAGGTGAGCAAATTTCGTCTGAGTAGATGGCGGATTTATTGAGTTTTCAATAATGTCTCGCAGGGCTTTAGAGCCATATGGATGGCGGGAGTTTTCAAACATTATAATGAGAATTAGATGACATTGTCTAGTGGGGCGGTTGGAGGTTGAAATTGAACCTCAATTCCTCGTGTAAACGAGAAATGATACCAGAGTGGTGGTTAAGCTAAACATCAGGGCTTATAATAGGTAATTTACCTGTCTACAAGGTTGGAGTTTGAGTAAAGAACAAGAGAACTTTTGAATATTGAAGAAGAAGGTCGAAGGACAGGCGCTTTGAAAGTAATTGATCTATTGGGGAAGGCAGAGTTATTGGGATTTAATTGCAATCACTGGAGACTTGTGAGATCGTAGCTCCTAGCGTCGTGAACCCAGAACAGCTGTCGCCGTGTTTCAAAACTCCGGTCAAATAGTTTTAAAAAATACTTCACAAAAACTCTAAATACACAAAGGCCTGGTTGCTCGCAAACATGTTTGCTGCGTAGAGGGAGCTAAAAATGTAGCCCGATTATGCATGAGGTCTTAAACAGCCTTCTATTCTGTTTGCAGGCCACACACAATCACTTTCTGAGGAAGCTGATGGATGGAAATAAGCTTAAACGCGTAATTGAGTTTATTAGAAATATTCTGGGCTTGTCAATACGGTTTGGGATGGAAGACCCACATACCCTAGCTTCATTCCAAAAAATTTTTTAAAACTTTTTAAAGGCTTATCCTATATCTGAGAAAAGCTAAGACTGCTTGAAATTTGCTACAAAATATTGTTTAAGAGATGTAAGATGCGGCAAAAATGGAGCCATCTTCGCAGGGGCTCATAATTTATCGTCAGAGCTGCGGTTGTGAGTCTTATATAATTGTGCTAGAAGAATTGTGCGTGGTATAGCTTTGATACCACGAGATACGGTCGAAAAAGGCGGCAACATAAATTCCCGAACTTTCGTTAAAATTTACCTCATTTTGATGACTCAAAACTGTTTACCTGAGTCATCTGTTTGAGAAAAGAGAAAATTCGAGCTTATCAATGGGGGGTTTTCAATCGGGCGGGACAGAACCGGAATCTCTAGCGTTTGTCCACTGAGTTAGCCATTCGTTCTTCTGTTTGAAGTCGTTAGTCTTCTAGATCTTCTAGACTTGAGTCTCACATGTCTATTAACCAAGGTTACGAAGTGTGCACCAGCAGGAGGGGGTTACTGCTCATTTTCGCGTACTCGGAGTAGTACACGTGAGCGGCGGATCTTCGGCAGTTCTATTGTGACTCAGCACGGGAAGCCAATAAGTTGGTGTAGGTCTTACGGTCCAAGATAAAATAGTCGCATAGTGTTTAGCTGTTAATACTTTTGATACGTGGGCACTATTCACCCACACTGTTGCGCAGTACTCAGCGGCTGAATATACCAGTCCGATGGCAGCAGAACAAAGTCAAGTTGAACTAGCGATGTCCCTCTAAGTTTTTGGATGACGTTGTTTCTCGTCCTTATTTTGCTTGGTGAGCTGGTGAGATGGTACCGGAAGCTTAACGATCTAGTGTCACTTCGAGTTACCTCGGGTGTGGGCTGTAGTTTAACAGTGTGTCATTGAACTGTAGTCTCAATTTGAAAGATACTAGCTTGGAGTTTAAGTGGAAACGGCACAACTCTGTTTTCGACACAGCCGCCACTCTTTGAAGTACACACTCAAAGCCTCAAGGTCAACTCGGTGCTCGGTTGTTTTTAAGGTCTAGTGTTGGGTTGCATTGACATATGCGAATTCCCTTGTGATTATTGCAGGCAGGTCGTGTATGTATAAAATTGAAGAGTTATGGTGGCAGTAGTGACCCTTGTGGCAATCCATTGCTCAGTTTTCTCATGCCACTCCTTGTGTCATTCATAATTGTGTACCTGGTACCTTCGGTTGGAAAACATGTTGCTGAGGACCAGAGCCATCTAACGGCAGGGTATGATCTTCGGGAACTTATAGTTCAGACCGTGTCGCCTAACTGTGTCACACGCTGCTGTGAGATCTATAAGGCGACCGATATTTTGAGCACTTTTTCGTCTCCGGCTGAGTATTTTTTCATGTTGCAAGGGCTAGTCCCTGGTCCGTTCAACTGCGACCGCCCCTTAATCCGGCTTGGTCGATAGAAATGTGGTTGTTTACTGTTGCACTTATTCTGTTGAAGATCATACGTTCCAGTAGTTTGTAGCAGGTACTAAGCAAAGCAATCGGTTGACATCTTTCGGCTTTGCTAGCGTCTTTTCCGGGCTTAATGATTTTTTCTGTTTAAATTCTTTGAGGGAACTCACGGGTTGCCATATCTTAGAGTAGAATGACGCTAGTCATCTTTTGGTCTTGGGACCAGTGCGTATAATGAATTCTGGGTAGATGTTATCAAAGCCAGCTGCTTTGCCAACTTTGACGGGAGACAGGGCTACCGCAATCTCTTTTGGCGTAATAGAATTGTTGTACGGTGATGTTTTGGGCATTCTGTTTTCATATTTTTGAGCTTCTGCTTTATGTTGTGCGCAGGAAGACCATACCTTCTAAATTTCCAGGAAGACCCTTTCTACCGGAGTTGGAAGTATATGTTTAACACGTTTGTCTATACCCGTCTTTTCTCTTGTGAGAAATAACGAAAACAAATCCTTTTTTCTTAACCTCACAGAATAGATTTCAGTGTGTGATATTGTTTGACTCTAGAAAACTTTAAAATGAAAAGGATAGATGGAATCTAATACCTGGTAAAAAGGACTACTGGAGCTGATGACGGAAGCCTATAGAGCTAGTCTTTTCTAAATTTTGAAGTAACTAAGCAATGTAATCCCAATGTTATTAGTCTCTGCACTTTATGTGGACATTAAGCTTTTTTAAACAGGCACACTGACGTCCTGGCTAGGGCCTTCTTGAAAGCAGTCATTGCTTTTAGAAGGGTTTTGTTTTATGCTTTCAATACTTTAAAAATTACATTTAGGGCAGTATTCACGAAGCAATCTTAAACTATGAGCTTCGTAAGTCTATGCACCAACGGTTTTTAGCGTCAGTTTATGAGCGCTGATAAAACTTACGAGTGGTTATACCCATAGTGGGTAAGCTGAGAGCGGTAGTATGTTCGAAAATCCGAAATCAAATGCGACTTGTGACACAAATATTTCAATTTAGTTCTCATTTGGTTTTACTTCACGACTCCCAGGATACAAAAAGTTTTTAAATACATAGAATTAAAATTTATTCGTGGAATATTTTTTTTTATTTTAACAACGAACAAGTTCGAAAAAGATCATAGGCAGCAACCTATAAGCATTTGGTGAATACGGAGCAAAAATTTAAATATAAGAGCTACTTAAACTTTAAATCCCAAAGTGGCTCCATCGGACAAATATAGGATTAATTTGACAGGAAAACTCTATTTCTGTCATTTTGGCTTTCAAAAGAGAGTGTCGATGTCATTTCCAAGAAGCGAAAAACGATTTTCACTCTAAAAATCACAATAGAAAACGTACTTTTGACAGATCTGTCGTACAGGGACAGTTTCAGTTGCCTTTTTGATTCTCAAACTATTACAAAGGTGCAGAAAAGAGTTTTGTGAATAGGGTGAATGAGATTTAAGAGGATTTATTTTTAATCGCTTGGCGAGAGGATTTAAATTTGTATGGCAAATGACGTGATTAGTGTAGAGGATTTAATAAGCATTTATGTTAACCGACGATTAGTGCTCGGTGGAGACATGGTATTATAGTGTCGTAAATGTGTTCTTTGTAAGATGTGCGGTGTGGGTTCGTACGGCTACGATAGCTATAGATAACTTTTTTAGCATTTAACAATACAGTTTTAAACCTTCAACAAAGCTTGCATTTGAAAGCTTGAAAACAGTGGATACTCTTATGGCTACAAAAAGCTATTCAAGCTGAGGCAGTAAGACAAGCCTACAAACTTACAAAAAACAAGTGGGAAAGTTCAACAGTGCGTATGCAAAAGTTTCAGTTCATCTACGACGGATTGCAAAATACCCGACCATACCAAAGAGAAAACTGCCGATGGACTTGCATCAAAACCGGTTGCTCTCTCTTGACTCATTTAAAGTCGTTCCTCGCTGTCCACCATTAGTTTATAGTTGAGGGCGTTCATACCGAATATAGTTACCTCCACCCTTAATTCAATTTGCGGGTAAGTTTCTCTCAAGTGTCCTTGGAAACAGGATTTCAGAGAGACTGGTTGCCTCAGTGTTTTCCGCCCATCGGCTCGACGCTGGTATATTAAAAAGAAGATTTAAAAACGTTGGAAACAGAATTGATCCGTATATTTTGTCTTAAGTAAAAAATGTGCCACCCGAATGGATTGAATAGATTTTCCAACATCACTTAGCAGCCAAGGTGCAAAAACTGTTTTTAAAACTATTAAAACTACTAAAACTATTAAAACTTTCAAAGCTATTTTTAAGATAAGGACTTCTTTTCAAGTTCGATAATTAGTTTTTGACTGCAACAGCTGTCCATTCTAATTGTATGTTAATATATTTCCAACGACGAAAAACTGCTATAAGAACGAAGTTTGTCATTTAAGGAATTTGTATCCTGATCCATAAGTAAAGTTTGGAATTAAAAGTCTTTAGTCAAGCTTCAGTACTTAACCTGTCTGTCAAAGGGTCAGTTTGCCGGTTGATTTAAATTTAATTTAAAATTATGCATTTAAGCCCAAAATACTTGTAATAAGATAAATTTAAGAAGGCCTAAATTTTACCATTTGCAAAGACACTTTTCGATAAATTTTCTTTACCGATTAAAGCCAAGTCAATTAAAGTGGAGCAGTTACAAAATTGTTTTTACTTAAAAATAAAAATCCAAAAAATCAGCCAGAATTTTTCGTAAATCACAAAATTTTTTAAGGCTCTATAATTTCGTTAAATTTCGAGAAGCCTTGCGCCTTTATGCGGACAACTTATATAATTTTTTAGCTAAAATAAATCGTAATAAATTAAGACCAGGTTGAAGGCGTTAAATAAATTTCGCTTCTTGCTGAACCTGCTGGAATTGATTTGAAAACTCTTCGATTTCTTGTTAAAGGCCCATTTATCTTTCCTTAGAAAGAATACGACACTCTAAAATTTTGTTTGTCTCGAAAACGTTTTTTCTATGAAAAATAATTGATCCTTCAGGAGCGTTGGAGAAATATCAAAACGGTTGGTATTCTTAGAAAACCCAGTATTGCCTAAAACATCTCACTCAAGACAAGTCAGGTGGGTGGTATTTTTCTGACGATATCAACGACGATATCGTACAAAGCGAGTGGGGTTAACGTCCTGATAAAATGTCATTTATGATTGACATTGGCGCAGCGAGTTTCTGATGTTATTCGAGAAACGATGTAATTAGTTTAACTGTGGGTGAATATTTTTAATTGATGAGTTCATTATAGAAATAATATTTCTTATTTCTATTTTTATAACCATCGAAGGCGTGGCTATTTTTAGCGGCGAAAATGTCAAGACAGGTATCAGATTTGAATAATCTTTTTCTGGGTAACGCATTTACGTCTCAACACCTTGTCAGATGAGTTGAGTAGTCCTTAATTTTAGAAAATTATGCAATGGAAATTTCTGTGATGAGTTCTGAAAATAATATTGTATTGGCGCTTTAGTAAAGGCATAATTTTAGCGCATAGAGTTGAGGAAAGGACATTGAACCACGTGGGCTTATCATAAAGTTGTGGCAGGTCACTAGCCTGATTTGCCCAACCTTATCTCTCGCGATAAAAAAGTTTTAAAGAGATTCAATTCTTAAAATTTAAGGTCCTTTTCACTATTCATCTTTCACTGAAAATTAATTAAAGACAGTGAAGCTTTTGGACCCTTATCACTTGCTGAATACGACAACCTAGGTTAGGCATAAACAAAACTTCTACCAAAACTTCATTTCTAAAATCCAACCTCGAAGAAACCTCAACTCAACAAATATGTGCACACATGTCCCCACTGACAGTATGCAGAAGGACCAAGTAATTAACTGACATTCTTAGACTCCTTGGCGAAGCAGTTCTTCGTTTTTGGCTTCAGCCTGTGCCTTGGTGAGTTACTCAAATCTCTCCGAACAAAGTGTGAAGGTAGGTATGTCACTAAGATTTATTTGTTAGCATTCCTAATCTCTTGTTCATTGTTTTTTGGAAGGATGTTGTCTAACATTTGATTTACAATGCTCAACATGTGTGGGATGTGTGGGATGTGTTCGTCAGACGAAGTGTATATAGCGTGTGCGTATGTGTGAGTGTTAATTTGTCATTTGCAATGACAAAAGAAACGTGCGTGGCCACGCCATACTTCCGATGTCATTCCGTGACGGAATCCTAGAGAACGTATCAATTTAAGAACTTGGGCCAAGTCATTTCTCATCTAATGGAGGGACGACGAAAGGACAGGGAGAAAAAAAAAAAACAACAACGCCGAGGGAAGGATGTACCCGTTTAGGAATTCCATTTACTCCAGGCTACACCATGTCAGCTATTATTCATCATCAAAGGCTTTGTACGAAAGACTGTTTTCGGATTATCCTGCCCCCTCCTCCCCCTATGGGGGTGAGCGGCGAACGTAAACTTTGATTATGGATTCTTAAGGAGCTTATGTCCAGTTTGTTGTGCGGCTTTGTGTAGTAGACCAAACAAGACTCGGCACAACGATAACAGCGCCGCGCGACTATCGCTTGCACAAAGCTTGTTTAAAGCTGTATAGCGGCGGAGGCCATGTTTCCGTACGCTACAAGACACCAAAATGCATTTTAATCCTTGTCGTTTGGTCTTGTGTTGTTGGTGCTTTATTGCTCCCTGCGAGGGTGCCAATTGCTTATTCTGGTCGCACATTCATCGAAATCCGGCCAAGGATGAATGTCGAATCCATGGTCGCCCCCTGCAGCGCACATCAATCCTCGACAAGCGGCTAAAGATTTTTTTTTATTATTTCGGTTTTATTCTGCCTTATTTTTTTTTAACGAAAAGATATGTCCAACACAGAGTATACGGCGCAAAAGAGTTGTTGGAAGTGGAATACCTACTACCTCTTGCGAGCTCGGCTGTAGGTGTATAGTCTGTTCGGGGGGTGGGTTTGGAATCGATTTTTCTGGTTTTTGTGGCAGGCCGGTAGGTGCACTGTGGAGTGCCTTATAAATATTAAATTGGGTGGCATGGTGGTGTATATGGAATCATAATCCGTCACAGAAGGACAAATCGATAATGTATCTGTTTGTGTTCGTCGTGTTTATGGATGTGACTGCGCTATGTGCTCTATAAATAGGTACAAAGGGTTCTTATAAATAAACAAGCAGCATGTAAAGAGCTTTGAGATGAGGTGTCGGACATTTCAACGCTTTTTGTGGGCTTGTCTGTGACGGTATGTGGCACGCTAGACCAGCTGGTGTTCTTGGTTCGAGAAAGAGGCAAGGGTTGCGCCTGTAGGACTTTTCGTCAATACAAGCGAAGCCAAGGCTATCGATGTATTTTGAATGCCATAGAAAGAGACTGATGACATACATGCACTGTGTTCCCCAAAAAGAGAGCACATTTTTTTTAGAAACTTCGGCATGTTTTTTCCAAAATGCTAAGCAAGGAATAATTTTTTTTTTTTTTTTTTTTTTTTTCCGTGGGTAGGAAAAACCTTCATAGGCACTACGAGGACCGGCCGCGCGTGCTCATAGTAGTGTGAGATTCTTACTCACTAAAAAACCTCCCATTTTCCGTCAGACTACGACTAAGTTTCCTTAACAAGTAGTTCAAGCTTCTGTAATAATCGCGTGTGGCAGGCTGCCTTCCAACGAAGGCACCTACAATACCGTCAATTTATGCGGTTTCATCTTATGCTGCTAGATCTAACGGTCTCATTCGTTGTAGTCGGCGCGTAAGATTTGTCTGATCCAAAGTTCGGATAATTTCATTGTTGCAGTGTCCGCGAAGACGAGTACTAAGTTTGCGAGCAAAGTTTGTTACCTCGTCAGACACGGTTGCGATTCCTAGATCTCGGTGTAGATCGCTATTTCTTATATACCATGGAGCATTAACGATTGCTCTGAGTGTCTTATTTTGAAAAGTTTCTAAAATAGATATATTGCTTGGTTTAGTACAACCCCAAAGTTGTATACCGTACGTCCAAGATGGTTTTAGCACTTGCTTATACAAAAGCAGTTTGTTATATATGCTTAGTTTCGAAAATCTTCCGATAAGCCAATTCATTTCTCTTAACTTGATTTCGAGCTCGTCGCGTTTCTTTTTAACGTGCGGCTTCCATTTAAGTTTTGCGTCTAGAGTCATTCCTAGATATTTCGCTTCATTTGAGTACGGGATTTGTACCGAGTTAATGAATAAAGGTTTGTTGTTTATCTTTTTGTAAGTAAAGTTAACATGCGTTGACTTAGTCTCGTTAAGGACAACTCGCCAGCTCTTCGTCCAGTCGCATATTTTGTCTAAAGCGCGCTGGAGTTTCCCTGTTGATAATTCAACTGTCGTATCAATAGCGAGAATAGCAGTGTCATCTGCGAACGTAGCTAAAATTGTTCCCTCATCGTGGGGTATGTCTCTTGTATAGAGCAAAAATAATATTGGGCCGAGAACGCTTCCTTGCGGGACACCGGCATTTATCTCTTTGAATTCCGAGTACTCATTATCGTACCTTACGCGAAATATTCTGTCTTTAAGGTAAGACTCTAAGATTCTATAGAGTTTTTCTGGTAAGCAAAGCCTTAATTTGTACTTCAGGCCTTCGTGCCACACCTTATCGAAGGCTTGCGATACGTCGAGAAAAGCGCTAGTACATATCTTTTTCGCTTCCAGAGCTTTTTCGATTTCGTTTGTTATACGATAGACCTGGTCGATTGTTGAATGTTTTCTTCTAAATCCGAATTGGTGATCCGGAATCAATCGTCTTTCTTCAATGATTGGTTGCAATCTTTTAAGCAACAGTTTCTCGAACACCTTAGCTATTATCGGCAGTAGCGAAATAGGTCTGTATGACTTTTTGTCGTTTGGACATTTTCCTGGTTTCGGAACCATTATGACCTCGGCCACTTTCCATTGCCTTGGAACGTATAAAACTCTCATGGAAGCGTTAATGATATAGAGTATCTTGACCAAAGCTTTTTTCGGTAGCTCCTTTAGAATTTCGCTAGTAATTAAGTCGTAGCCAGGGGCTTTGTTGTTTTTCAGATTATTTATCGTTTGACGAAGTTCAGCCAATGACACGGTTTTTATTCTATAATTATCTTGTACCGCATAAGGATTGAGCTCCTCGACCAACGGTTCCCCGTCAAACGGTTTGAATGTTTCTTCTAGGTAATCTGCAAATAAATCCGCTTTTTCTTTGTCTTCTCTTGCCCATTCGCCGTTGGCTTTTCTTAATGGCGCAGAGTGTGCTATAGGCTTCTTAACGGACTTGACTGCTTTCCAAAGAGAGTAGTTCGAACCTTTATCGGCAGTCAAGCTTTCGAGGTAAGCAGTAGTCTCGCGACTTTTAAAATCTTGAAGTTCGTGCTTCAGTTTGTTAGAAAGGTGGTTCAAGATTGTCTTATCCGGGGGTGCTCGCGAACGTTGCCATCTCTTGCGCGCTCTCCTCTTTTCGCATATTAGCTCTTCTATTTCTCGCGGATATATTGTTCCGCTGTTCGATAATTCGGACCTCCGAAAAGAAGTGTTATTCCACGCAGCGCTCTGAATAACTCTCACGAGTTTGTCTAATTCGTCTTCTATTTCAAGTGGCGTTTTGAGCGGTACATTTAAAGCTATGTTTTCTTTGCAGTATTTTCTAAAGCCGTCCCAGTCGGTGTTGTTGTTAGTTAATCTAGGCGCTCTATTCTTTTTCGCTAGGCTTCCGCCGATTTTCAAAAGAACTGCCGAGTGATCTGAACAGAGATCAAAGCGTTCTTCTACGTTCGTAAGGTAACGAGGTACCCCCTTGGCGATAAAGAAGTCGACGAGATCAGGTATTTTATTTCTGTCGGTTGGCCAATATGTTGGCTTTCCCGTCGATAAGAAGATCACGCCGCATTTTGTACTTGCTTTAAAGAGGGCTCTGCCTCTTGTTGAATTGCACCGTGAGCCCCAAAAAGTATTTTTCGCGTTAAAGTCCCCGCCGATGATAAAGTTTGACCCAAGTGAATCAAAGAGCAGAGCAAGATCTACATCTGCCAGCCGATACTGCGGAGGAAAATAGCTCGTCGCGATGTTGTAATTTATGTGACTTAATTTTACTGAGACTGAGGTTATTTGCATAGAGTCAAGTTCTATTTCTTCGTTTTTGGAGTGCTTTATGCAGTCTTTAATGTAGAGAGAGGATCCACCTCTCGAATTTTCTGAAGGATGATGCGCGTGATAGTCAATGTAACCTTTTATTTTGCGTGCTGAACCCTTTTTAAAGTGGGTTTCCGAAATCAGGCATATGTCTACATTATTCTTCCGTAGGAATACTTCTAGTTCGTCAATTTTTTGCAAAAGGCCGTTTGCATTCCATGTAATTATTTTGATTGACTTTCCCATATTCATAATTTTTTATTAAATGTTTTTCGAGGTTTAAACTCGAGCTCGCTCAATTTGTTGAATATTACTTGATTAAGTTTCGCCTGTTGCTCAAACTTTTCTAAAATCATGCCTAGAATTTGAGAGACCGAATCTGATGCGGCCGATTGTGGCTTACTTTCACGTGACGCGACTTGAGCGTACGATTTTGGACCAACAAGTGTGGATTCTCTCTTTTGACTCCGGTGAGAACTAGGACCAGCGACGTTTTCTTGCGCATTTTGAATTTTGCCTTTAATCAAACCCTTATCCCTTGTCGACTTAGGGGTTTTTGGCTTATCTACTTTAGGAGGTTTTAGGCTTGAGCCCTTATTTTCAGTATTTTTCTTCGGAGCTTCATGTCGTTTTTGCAACTCAATGGCAATTTCGCAACCTCGGTAGCTCGCTGGGTGACTTCCCCTGCAATTGGCACAAACCGCGGGGGCCTGACTGCTGACATTGCAATCCGTCGAGAGATGTTCGCCGGCGCATTTTACGCATCGCGGCTTTTTCTGGCAGTACGCTTGCGTATGTCGGAAACCCTGGCATCGCTTACATTGGGGAACTAGCCTGTTGCCCTTCCGCTTGGGCTCGATTTTTACCTTGATGCAAGGAATAATGGCTACTCCGACTCGCGGAAACGTATTGCAAACGAGAATAAATAGAAGAGCACAGAGAATAGAGTCAAAAAAGGAAAAACAATTGGTTATAAAAGCTGCAAACACAGTGAAAAGTATGCTAAAACTTCCCTTATAAACAGCTTAATTTCCTCCCGCAAGTGTTATGCCTTTACGAAGGAAAGCAATGCGAAGGGATGCCCTTAACAGCAGCAGACTTTTAGTGAGAACCCTGGACTTTTTAGCGTATGAAACTGCAGATTGACGCCCAACATAGGGCCAGTTTTGGGATTATAGATCTCTCTATTGATTGGCTTGTTTGCAGTGTGAAGAGTGCGGTGGCATGCTGCTATGGGTTCGCCCTAACATGTCGATTGAAGCAGAATTCTGAAATTAACAATTTCGAAAAATGTTCCTAACAAATCAAAATTTCCACAGAGGGACTATGGAAGGACGATTGATTTGAATAGTTGGTTACTCTCCGAAACAGCTTGGGTTTTACCCATTTAACTAAGGCTGCGTTAGTGTTTCGAATTGTAAAAATCTTTTGTATTGTAAGATTTGAAATTGGTCTCGATTCGTTTAAATCCTTGCAAAACATGCATAGAGAAAGTAGGAGCTTCTTAAGTTCTTGTGGGCTTTATCTGATCTAGCCCCTAAACGTTGGTCTTGCGTTTCAAGGGTTTTGCATTTCAAACTCAAAATTCGAGCCTATACAATTGAGTTTCAGTTATAAGTACTGGGGCAAATCGAACTTACCCAGAGACTTTGTAGGGTTTTCAATCAAGACAAATCCAGAAGTTGAACGGTTTGTCCACTGAGATTGCCATTTGTTCTTCTTTCCGAATCCATTGACGTTAATACGGTTACTGTTTTCAAGGTTGGTCTTCTAAGCTTAAGTTTCCCAGGTCCATTTAGAAAGGCTACGTCGTTGTGCACGGGCCCACCTGCCGGTTACTCTTTATTTTCGTGTACTCTCGGAGTACGCAGTACATGAGAGCGATGAATCTTACAGGAACCCAATTGGTGTAGGTCCTTGTTTTTTTTTATAACGATTTTTTGCGACGATGCTCTAAGGAGTCAAATGACATCATCATTGCTACTGTCACCCATAAGTTTCAACGAAAATTTTTGGAGCCTGTCGATCAGGTGCAAGGTGATGGTCTTGGGTGCACCTGCCCAGACGTGAGAATCGTACTCCGGTATTGGGCGTATATATGCTTTGTATTGTAAATTTTAGCCAGATCGTAAGGTGTTAAATATTGTTTGCATCGTTTAAGGATTCCTAAGCATTTCTGAAGCCAATCTCAATCCTAAGGTTGTCATTCACACACGTACGAAAAGCTTTTCGGTTACTGTGATGCAAGTTCCACTCATGTTAATGGCTCGAGGTTTTTAATTCGGGTTGAAAGCAGACAGCGTTGTACTTTCGAAGCATTTAGTCAGAATTTAATGAATTCGATGAATTCGATGTACGTCACTGTTCCATTCCAACATCCGAAGAACTGGGACGTCTTCCTGGGAACGAGTATGAAAACTGGAGTGTACGTGTACCGTCAGTTATAAGCGAAAGAATGAATTAGATTAGATGTGGTAGAATATCATTCATGAATATCAAGAAGAGCGTTGGAGCTAAAACTGAACCCTGGGGCATACCAGCATTTATACGGTGGATATCAGACTTGAAGCCATCCAGAGCCACTTAGATTGAACGCTTCGAAAGGAAATTTCCAATCTAAAGAACGAGAGACTCATCGACTCATGAAGAGAGCCTGATGGCAGACCCTGTCAAATGCTTTAGTAATATCGAACGCAACAGCCTTGCTTTTACCATGATGATGTTAAGAGTGGTTCCACTTTTCGGTGAAGTAGGCCTTCAGATCACTATAGTGGAGCTTTTGCTATGAAAGCCGTATTGCCGCTCTTTAAGAAGCTTCCGTGATTTAAGATTTATCATCAGCTGCTGATTAACGAGCGTTTCCATGACCTTGGAAAGAATGGACGGTAGTGCAATTGATCGGTAACTGATAGTCGGAGAAGAAGATTCGCCTTTTTTCGGGACGGGCTGGACAAATGTTTTTTTTCTATCTACTCGGAAAGACTTGAGAAGTAAAGGATGGATAGTAAAGCTGGTTTTCCCAGCAATGGTTTTCCCAGCGTGGAATAACACCTCTTCAGAACTATGAGGATAAGCCATCTGGACCAGCGCACTCGTGTATGTGGAGATTTTTAAGAACTCCTTCAACTGTCCGAGTACGAAAATGGTGTGGTCCCAAAGAATGTTCGACGCGCTCAAGTACAGGTGGAGGCAACGCACAATCCGGAAGCGTAGAGCTGGCAGCAAAGTTAATCGCAAGCAGATTAGCTTTGTCAAAAAAGCAAACAGCTGTGATTTTATTGAAATTGAGCGTTGGGATGAGAAATGAGGCCCAATTCTGAATGTTTTTGACGAAAGGCCAGAATTTTTATTACCTTTAGGATTTAAGACATTGTAGATTTTTTTGCCTCATTTTCTGGTCAAGTAGAAATGAGTCGTCCGATCAAATATGAATCGTAAGGCATTATTTAACCGTGTATCTACTTTTGATACGTGGGCGCTATTCAGCTGGCGCAGTGGCAGAAGAACGAATTGAAGGGAATCTAGCCACCCAGAAGTTTTTGGATGATGTTGTTTTTCGTTCTTATTTTGCAGGCTGAGTTGGTAAGATTGTATCGGAAGTTCAGCGATCAATCTAGCGCCACTCTAAGATACGTCGTGTATGGGTAGTATTAGTGGTTTCACAGTGTGCTATTAAACATCACTCTTAATTTGTAAGACTCCAGCGTGGAAACAGCACACACCAGTTTTCGACGCACAGTTCAAGATGTGCTCGGTAATTTTGGGTAATCTCGGTAAAATTGGGTTCATATTGCGATGTAACCGGAAAATGCGAATTTCCTTATGACGGTTGTTGAGTAGCTGAAAAATAGTGGGGTCAGCACTGACCCTTGTGGCAACCCGCTGCTCAGCTTTTGCATGTCACTCTTTGTCTCATTAAAAATGACTTGCTATCGTTGGGTGAATAGCACGTTGTTGAGGAGATGAGCTATGTTACGTCAGATGATCATCTTCAGAAATAAAATCAGACCAGCGGTTCCCAATCTTTTTCGGAAGCGGATCTCAACGGGCGAAGCACCAAATCTAAATATTAGACCATGTCGCATGATCATGAGATCGTGAGCTCTTAAAAGGCGACCGATGTTTTGTGGATATTTTTTCGTATCAGCCTTCGTAAGGGATCAGCCCTAAGTCCAGCTTGGTTGATGGAAATGTGTTCGTTCACTGTTGATCCGGTTCTATTGAAGATCGAGTAGTTTATTGCTGGTACTAAGCAGATGGATCGGTCGATAGTTTTAGTGTAGCGCTTTTTCCGGGATAAGGAACGGCGATATTTTATTCCCCTTAAAATTCTCTAAAGAGCTTACCCCTTTCCACTATTTTGGAGTACATCTTTTGAGTTTAAGACCAGTGTGGGGTAAAAACTCTGGGTAGATGAAGTCACTTAATTGACGGTAGACTTCCAGTGTAATGGGGTTGCTGTTTCTGAGCTTTCAAGTTTTCATCATTTTCAGCTTCCGCTTTATGTTAACGGGATGGTATTTGTCTGAACGTAGATATGACACCTTAAATATGCAGTTGGCTGTATCATTGGTGGTAGATTTTAGGATTTCTGTTCTGTCATTTCAGTTTCTTCAGTAGGCTCCATTCCGTGCGTCTTGAGTGGGTGAACTAGAAGGTCTCGCAGGAACAACAAGCAAACATAGGAGTTTAGAAGCATCGAGCAATGAGTCAAAGACAAAAAAAAAGCGATAACTGAGTCCATTGCGAGTTACTAGTCTTTATATCTACTGACCTTTTTTTGTAATTAACACGCGATTAAGGGACTATGGCTACCTTACATCGCGAGCGGAAAGATTTTGAGGACAGAAAAGATAGATGAGAAAAGTAATTCTCCATCCAACATGCAAATTTATCCAAATATGACCAAAATTGTATAAATATTGCCGTTGAGATTGTTATGACCCCTCGAAACTATAAATAACGTAGCTAGTGCTAAGACTTCTATCAAGGTTTAAAAAGTTCATTCTAGACTGACGAAAAGTTTGGAAATCTAAATGAGACTCATAACACGAAAAGTACAAGCTACGGAAAACCGCACACAGCATTGAGAAAAGGACCTGACGAAAAACATGAACTCTTTTCCACAAAGCATTCCGCCAACATTGTATCCATTATGTCATTATTTTCTGTATATCCTTTCAGTCGTACATTGGTCACGCGATAGCAATGCCAACCAGTAAATCATCATCGTCATTGCACAAAATTTATAGTCGCTGTACATTCTCTGTACCGATCGCGCACATTTTAAAAATTCCTCACCCATCGCGGGGTCGGCCTTCCTTCCTATACAAGCGTTTTGCGTACAGCGGATATCGTTAGAGGTCTTTAATCTTGAAACCCGAATAATATACACATAGGTGCAACCTCCCCGGATTTTGTAGTTGTGCACCCACGTAAACAACAGCATGCAACGTCTAATTTCAACTTGGAAATGTCAAAAAACACCCGCACCATCGCGCGCCACCCGCGCCGTGCAACCAGTAATGACTTTCGTTATTTTTCCCAACTCTCATAGAAACTTTTCAGCATGGAAGTGCATAGGCCAAGAAATTTGGATCACTCGCGTGCGGCACGAATTGACTTGTACTTCGTGGCATACAAAAACTGTCTTCAAGTGCGCGCACCCACGCTGCACAAACGAGGCGAATAAATGACGAGCAGCTACCAACAACCACACAAACGGCCCGGCCACATGTTGTGGTCCCAAATGAGCATGAAATTACAACGCCACACCATTGCATGTTGAAGCGCCACTTCTCGTTTCCTTGAACCTTGGGCAAGAAAACAAAAGGCCTGGCTAAAAGGACACTTTCACGGTCAGCAGCCAATCGCGAATCGCAGGGAGAAAAATCATCGCCCCCACCCGTATCCGCAATCGGCATCAAGGGGGCCGAAAAATAGCCGCTTTCTGTAAGGACATCGCCCAAGAAGAGGCGCATATTTTGCACCCGTAATGGACTATTGACAGGCATGTGGCCTAATGTGCCAGTGTCATGAAACGACGCACGCTGGCCGACTGTTGCCAGATAGTGCGGCTGACGACTTGTGTTGCCCAAATTGAATTATGTCATGACAAAGCGTTTAAAACGGGGAGCGTGTGTTTTCTGTGAAACGACGAAAACCCGACCTACATGTCGACCGCATAAATAAACCCAAATGGGGATGAATGGGGCAACGGGCGAACCGCTTCAAATTGATTTTCCTCACACAAAGGCGAATGCCTGGTCACGGCGTTCTGGCGCGCGGTTCGGTCGGCTTTAGGGTAGGTGTATAATATGGAATGCGCCCACTCAGATATTCTTGTGTCGCCTGGAATTGGCTCGGATGACAGTCGATTTATGGGTCTTCTCCTGGCGCCCAAACATGCAGTGCGTAGTTCGCCGCCCAGTGCCGGGGCTAAACATAACTTGATGAGGAGTCCCATCTGGTAAGGAGCTTCTAACTTGTCGCTGCTATGATAAATGGTAGCACTGTGCTGTTGATAAATCACCAAGTTCGACGTATTGCAACAGGAGTGGTCGGTGTAGTGTGCCAATTTTTTATTGGGCCACTGGAGCGACGGACTTTTCAGTTTAAAAGGGCCGAGACCGACATTCGTATGTTGGGTCTGAGGTGAAAGGTGAATTTTTAAGGATAATCTCGGTGGACTGATTCATAGCCACAATAAAGGCGGGAGTGAAAATTAATGAAGTAGAGTAGAATCGGTTTTTTGTTTTTTCCCAATTGATATGGTTGGAGAGCTATCAATCGTAGAGTGGTTATGAATGGAAGTAGACTAAGCTTTATGATTAAAATAGAGATATTAGGAAGAGAAGGGTAGCTTAAAAAGTCGCTTTACTAAACTCTAATGAAACTTTTTACTTCCCATTACCCAGCTTCTTCCAACTTAGATTCCAGAAAACAACCACCTGAAGGTTTTATACAACCTGATCGGCAGATCTCCTTGTCCCTTTGTAGATGTTGAAACGCGGGAACCGAATGGGACAGATAAGGAAAAATCTATTCTGGAAAACAAGCAGATTGAAGGAAGTGCAGAAATTGTACCGACTAAGTTATGGCCCTTACAGACTTCATAAAAACGGGCTTTTAGCGTAAATAAAAGCACGGGTAAGCGTCGTAGATCTTATGGCAGCCTACGACACAGTATGGAAGAAACGCCCTCTTCACAAGCTTTTCGCATCTCGGCTTACATGACCTGTCTAGGAAGTCTGTCGGGGGGCATGCATAAAACGTGTCCAAACCGTCGAAGCGTTGATCGTTCCACTTGGAGAAGCAGCTGCTCAACAATAAGATTCCTACGAATACTGACGATTCGAACTCTAAGCTAAGAGTAACACTAGCCACGCCCCTCAGAAATCTCATTTCGGCAGCTTGTAGCCACGATCTAATTCTTTCGATCATTACCCAAATTTCATGACCATAGATGAGCGTTGGAACGAACACTAAATTAAAAACTGAGTTATTTGCTTTCACTCCAAGCTCAGCTTTCCTAGTGGCAGCTTTCCAATCCTACAGGATAGCTCAGTATCACTCCTTTTATGAAAAAGACCCCGAGATACTAAGACTTCTCTACCTGTTTCAATAATACTCCATTTACGTTCAGGGTACAATGCCAATGACAGGGAGGTCAATTTCTTCCACTCTATCCAGGGCAGCATTAACTTCGAATAAGGCTGCGTACTCTGACTCTCGATTTGGTGCATAAACCTGAACCAGAGCCAAAGTCGATCGTCCAAGCTTAAGCTTATAGAATCAACCCCCAACAGCCGAGGGCTTGTGAGTATCACCACACCCACTAGTACGGTTATGTCGCATGGGACGCCAGACAAGAAGAGTCTCCACCCATCAGCGAAGTCTCTGGTTCTGGAACCTTTCCACTTAGTTCAGGAGATGCCAGTAGCATCGAGCTGATACTTTTTCGCCTCCTCAGCCAGTTCAAGTTCCTTCTCTGTTCGCGATAAGACATTTCATGTACCAATTGGTGGCGTTGTCGATTTCAAGCATGACCACCTAAGCCCCTATTAGGACCCCAAGTCCGCGATTTTCATTCCAACACAAAATTCCTAAGAGTGCTGGAACAGGTAGCGCGACCTGAACATCTTTTAGCGAATCGCAAAAACTGTAGCTTTCGTCCCAACACAGCAGAATTCGAACCAGTTGTTAAAGGATTTCTCAACACAGCATCACCTGAACTCAGAAGGAAGAAAGCATTCAGCATTGATCTCCACAAAATTAAAAGAAAAAAGGTCAGGAATCCCCTTTGCCCAAAGATTTCAAACTCCAAATCCTGAGACTTATTTTTATTTGGTGCCCGGTCATTAGGCCGTTACGCTGTTTTCAGAGGCGCGTTGTTCAAGCATCCAATTAACGTTCATTACTTATTTGCGTCGGCCGTCTGTCACAAAGTCATGGTTTCGTGAGCCAACAATATGATTAGGATTAGGCGGCCAGAGAAGGTTTAAGCTCTTACTGTCAACAAAAAAGCTCAATTGAAACCTTTTGAGCCCAGCGCAAAGTCTTAGGCTTACACAATTGGCGACGATTTTAAAATGATAACTGTCCATGTGCCAATGCATTGAGCATTGAAACATTAACATTGCCAAAATATGTCCATGCATTGACAGACCACGGCGGCTAAAAAGGTGCCAGTACCCGTTAAACCAATGGGAAAGATAGCTGCTAACATGACATTTTGCGTGGATGACATCTCCTGTAGTAAGTTCTCGTACGCTACTATCGATGCAGGGGCAAGACTTCTATAAAGGTCAGGACTTCTATAAAATAAAAACTAATTCGACAGACTGTTAAAAACACGAAATATAGAGTTGAAGGAATATTAATCGGTGCTATCACTGTCCCAATAGTCTACATCTACAAGGACACTTTGCTATCCAGATCTTATCGGAGTTCTACACCTTTCCTCGACCTGTCACGTAGTGCGTCGTGTCGGTCGCGGCTAAATAAATCCTACGCCCTATATGGACTAGGCCGACAAATGGTACCTATTCCGGTGAAAACCTTGTCCATATTCACGGGCGGACTTTGCCCTCGCAAGGATATTAATTATTTAATATTTAATTATATTTCCATTAAGTTCTTCACGTGTTGCATGCAGTCGCTCGCTGGCCGATTGCCATCAAATACCTTAATTCCGTTTCGAAATAATAGTACGTACTCGAACCCGACCCCTTCCGCTGCGTGTATTTATTTTATAGACGTGTTAAATATTAAACAATCAGATCGTTTTTTTGTTGTTGTTACAAAAAGCCATAAGAAAGCAATAAAGGCGAGTCCTGGAAGTTGGAAACGCTATCCTAGAGGCCGGTGGCGACCGGCCTGCTTTAACCATACACAAATGGTCGCCTTGCGTGAGCTTTGTAAATACAACTTGTCGCACGAAAGTGCTCTAATTATATACCCGATTAGACGCCATATATATACCTACACTCGGACTGACCTTGACAGCACACACAGACGATATGGAGCGCTTCTTCGGCGCGCAGATAACCCATCGCCTCCATTTAAATTTCGATTACGTGCAGGAGCCTTTGTGTGTGTCCTTTAATTGAACTTAATGGAGTCCGAGCAGCGGAAAACAGTAAAATCCTTTAAAGCGTGTGAGTTCCGTTGGTTATTGCGCCAACATTTATATGACCTACCTTACGTCGCACAACCGGAGCTGAGCAGTTGTTTGCCTCCAGAGTGATAAGGTGTGTCCATATCCTGCGGCGGGTATCGCAAACACACGGCGAACGATGCCATGTCCCTTGGAAAGCCAGCCGAAGATAATGACATAATCGATACAGATGGCTGTAAATTATCCACAGGGTTGGCGGGTGTTTGGGTTGAAACTTAACGCACCACCACCCCCAAGGCACACACTGATCGAAATTGAAACGGATTCTTGAAATACTGCCAGGATTGGAGGATGCCTCCGCGCGCCGCGTCGACAACCTTTACCGCAGCGCTGTTCGGGCTCATCGCAGTCGCTCTTAATTAAATTGTGGACTAGTGACAGTGACGACGTCAATGACGACAGGGCCGGCCAGAGGAAAGGAGCGAGAAAAAAAATTTGAAACGTTTTAATCCTCGAATGCAGAGAGATAACAAAACTCAATTAAAAAGTTTACGGAACATCAAAATGAGCTCGCCAAGCGAAATAGTGGAGACAAATGGACGGAAAAATTATATGTATTCGGCGACCACTGATGGTGACTGACGATGACTACATCAGAGCAACGACGACACCATCACACTCGGAGTCCTTGTTCACTCACCACGACAACCAGTCAACCAGTCGGAGCACCATCAGCAAATAAAGACGCCCGGGCGCGGCAACTTTGTCTGTCCGCTTCTAAGTCAGCCGTACGCCTCCTCTGACAACCGTCCAGTTCAGCAGGAGTCGAAGCCGATCCCGTCCCAACGACAATCGGATAGACGGATGGTCGCCATCTTATTATACAAATTAGACACAAAAATAATGTGCAAAAGGGAATTAACTTTGAAATTTGTACTTTTTCAATTTGCTAAACAGAATTTTCACTTAGCATGGAAATGAGTTTTAGTTCGCCTCCACGCGCGCTCGACACGTCGTCGGTCGTCCTGCCAGCCCCGTGTTGTCGTCCCCCCAGCCTCTTTGGCGAAAGGAATTGCAATTCCACTTGGCTGTCCTTGCGTCACTCTTCGAGTTAACGCTGCTTTGAGAAAAATCACAGCAAATTTATTTGCCCGGCATTAAGCTGTGTGGGGTAACTGGAGGCGTCCGAGCATAGCCCCTGCAATTATCCCATAGTTAATGGCGAGCCAACATCCGGTCAGAGGAGGCGTTTTCAGAGACCTGGCGTTTTCATTTTTATTTTCGGTTCCGTCACCTTGCGTCAATCGGGCTTTATGGTCGGGTGATGTTTACTCCACGAATAGATGCGAACAGAAGAATCGCGGGAGTGATGCTTTCGGGGGGTGGCTCCTTGTGAAAAGAAAATTTCTTGATTATCCTAATGGAGTGTATGGGTATAGGTGAAGCATGGGAGAAAAATATTTTTTTTAGATTTATTCATGGCTTTCAGACGAGAGAGCAGATAAGTAGTGCGTATAGGACGGGTGGTAGTTTAGCATTATATTCGCATTCAATATATGAGATCCTCTCAAGGAGGTGATGTCCTGTGCGGTAATTTACATATTGAAGATTTTGAATTGGTCTTGCTCGGGCGATACCTTTTTGTCTAGACGGGTTCAATGACAATGCGACTGATTGAGTAGTCATTCAAGGAGTGATATGCATATGATTTCATTATCCAGATCTTGTTAAGTGAAATGGACATGGGACAATGTAGATTGGTTTGTGTCTGGCAAGTCATTTGTTTCGATATCCCTTGAATGGTTAAGAGAAAGGAATCGAGTCGTAAAAGAAATAGTTTTGCCCTAGGGATCAGTTGTCGCTTATTCGCACTAGCCTGGAGATCTACTCGTAGTTTTTTTGATAGATACCAAATGGGGAACGGGGTTGGTGTAAACGTCTTAAGGATTTGTAAATCAAACGAGTTTTTGTTTAAATAAGTTTCTTTTCAACTGTTGTAAACGGGATAGACTCTAAGTTTTGAACGCTGCTGTTTAGAGCAGCTCCAAGATAAAATTTCTCCTGGTATAGGTGCTCCGCACTTGACTTATAGTTGCTTACAGCGAAAAATTCGAAAGGGCGAAAGCAGAAATAAAAGTTTTTACCAACTAAAAATTTTGATTGAGAGTAGAAATTTTTGACTGGTCTCAAACTTGCAATTCGCTTTTGCTCTCTAACACCATGTTTCCACCGGGCACTAAACCGCGATTAGTGTAAATCTTCACATAAATTTAAATCCTCTCAACAAGCGATCAAAAATAAATCACCTCATAAATATCATTTACCCTTTTCACGAACCGCTTCCAACCCTTTTGGAACAACTTTTTAACAGTTTGAGAATAAACCAGTGAGTAAGTGCTACAGTGTGTACACAGAAGTTACAGTCCGTAAAACGGATCGTTGAATACCCCATCCTATCCCACATTGCATAGTTATTTTTTGACATTTTATAAGTAATGCAAACTTCGAAAAGGGGCGTGGTCCAACCGCCCCTAATTACAAACTATTAATTTTAAGATATTTCCACAGATATTTCCAAGTTACACCTAATTGTACGTAAAAATGCAATTTTTTGGTTCAAATTCCCACGACCCCTAAAAGAGGGCGTGGCTAAAAACTATTGGGTATTGTTCACCTAACCTGCTACTTTTTTTGTTTCATGCTTTCCTAAATTAGGCTCAAGGGCAGTCGAAATTAAGTTTTCTGGAAAATTTTAGGTTTTTCTTCAATTCTGCCTCCAAATATGGGCGGGGCCCAAAGTCTTGTATAAACAAAATGTGGAACTAAGCGTTTTCTACATAAAATATTTTGCAATTTTTTTTCAATTTCGAGCAAAAATATTGAGTAAAATGCATTGGAAAATTTACCCTTAAAATATATGCCACGCCCACTAGAGGGAATTTATCAATTAGATTTGCCTTTTTGTGTCTTACATTCATTAGGAGATGCTAAATGTCAAATTTCAGCGTTTTAGAACGTCTTACAGTTTTAAAAACTCTGGAGGTAGTTGCACATTTAGACCGATTGTGGGCGTGTCTTTGGGCGGATTTCAAAAATTTTTACACTTGTACTGCTTCGCATGACGTGGACCTTACGTACGAAGTTTCAGTACCCTAGCTCGATTTAAGGCCTAAAAACATGTGACATAGAGGCGGACGGACGGACGGACATGGCTCATTCGATTCAAAATTCGGTCTCGATCATATGCCCTTAAGGTCTTGGGGGTCTACCATTATTATTTCACCGTGTTACAAACTATGTGACAAACTTAATATACCTCCTATCCTATGGGATGGAGTATAAAAAGGGACATCGAAACCGTTCACGCATGACAGATCTGTCAGAATCACGATTTCTATTTGATGTTTACACGTAAATCTATTTTGCCTTTCTCTTTTGAGAGCCAAAATGACAGAAAAAAAATGCTCATGTCAAATTAATCCTAAATTTGTGTGGTGGAATCGTTATTAATCGTCTCCCATAATATCGTAATCCTCGTTTTATATCCGTTGAAGACATAGTATAAGACGTTCTTTTAAGGACTCATCAAATAGACTTGACTTATATAGTCAGTCTAGACTTGAATTATATAATTTTTTTGCTATAAGATCCTCGTTAATTCATATTTTTATTTACGCCTTTTTTCGAATATTGTGAACTAAGCTCATTAGGATGACAATTCAATTTTCTTCTGGCACTCATCTTCCACCACAATTTGGGGCGGAGCTGTGGCCTCAACTCGCGGTCTATTGCTTTGTTTGCCGCCTCCAAATATAGCCTTTTCCAGTACAATTATGGGCGCCTCAAATGCCAATGACATAGCAATGGCAACTACCAATGACATTCCAAATGTGCTCCAATAGCTGAGTATCTGTAAGCGAACATTTTTTAAATCGTTAATCTGTAGTGTCCAACAATTCAAGCAAGGATATGGCTGGATACCCACCTGACTGTAATCCGAAAAGTAGGTTTGTGTGCGCATAATACCGTAATTAATTCCCAGCACAAACGTGTGCACAAGATACAAACAATACGTCAAACGTCCAAGTGGTTGCCAAAACGGATGCGACAAGAATGTGTCAACGATTCCACCAAATCCGAAGTGACACGCAAAGGTAATCCAGGCCAAGCCAATCGCCCATGAAACCCGCTTCAAAGACGCATACATTGCGGTCTCGAAGACAGTGCCGAAGAAACGCTCCTTTATTGTGAAATGGGGTGCAAATACCACCGACACGAAGATAATAAAGGAAACAGACCAACCGATAAGCTGAAGGATCTAGAAGACAAGCGAGCTTATCAATTGAAACGCACGATGCACAATAGAGACAAACACCATATTTATACCTTTGAAGGACGGAAGGATTTTTGGCGATTGATGTGCATGAAGTATCCCAGCCCAAAGCCGACCAGCCACGTTGAGTAACGAGTGTGTGTGGGCGTGTATGTTTTGTCACCTGAATTGAAAAATCTGCAAAAGAAAAGTGAGATAAGTGCGCGTACAGGTGGGTTTCCGCTTGGGAACCTACTCACCCAATGAGATCGGTGTATCCTCTTGTCAGATACGTTGCCATGACACATCCAATTGATAGAACCGCCAAAAAGGGCAACATGGGTGCGAATTTTTTTCCCCACTTCCACATAGGGATCAACAGGAGTGGTGAAAGGATGTACAGCTGAAAATCAACCGCTAAATACCACGTTTGTGGATAGCACTGTAAATAAAAGTCTGAGGAAAATGTTTCAGCCCATTCGAATGGCTTTGTACTCACGATATCCTTTTGGTCGAAGTAGTTTTGGATGTGGACCAGAATTGGCCACCAATTTTTGCACTCCTCTAGCGCGACTACGGTCTCTCGGAAGGGGCCAGTGCCAATGAATTTGTTGACGCTGAACAGAAAGAGAAGCCCAGCAGCAACTGGTGGCGTAATCCGGAGGTACCGATGGACATACATCATCACGATGTTGAGCTTTCCTTTTCTATGTTTGGAAGTTATTAAAACCAAATCTAGAAGGAGGTGACATATTTACGTTTTATCGAGCTCCTGGAAGCCTAGCCAGGCAACTAAAAGCCCGCTTATGAAAAGAAACGAGTCGACAGACACATCAGCGCTTAAAACTTGCATAGACCACGGAGCCTTGTACCACTGAAAAGGATAAGTTACGACGGCGTCTTGTGGGTTCTTCATTTGCATTTCCTTACCGAGAACAAATCAACAGTGTTGATCATAGGCACAACTAGGCTGCTCACGTATGAGTGGCCTTCTATAACCCACAGCATCGAAAAGACTCGGATCCCTGTCAGACAGTCGATAGCGTTGGGTGATCTAGTCGTGTTGATCGCAAAGAGCTTCTTTCCATTGGTTAGTATAGAAAAGGCTAGTAAGACGGGTACAGGCGACTCTAAAGGACAAAATTAATGAATTTTGGAAAGTCTGTGAGTGGCTGTACTTACTTCCAAAGTACGACATAAGGAAGTCGTAGATGGAGCTCAAGACCATTAGTCCTGCCACAGTTGAAAAGATCGCTCTGCAAAAAGATCGCGGTTATCGTTTAAGTAAAGATCGACGACGGCTTAACTTACATTCCAACAATGTCCATAGTTTGATACGCTGGCTTTTTGGCATTTGTACAATTTGAAACGTAAACTCCCGACAGAGCTCCTCCGAAAACATTGCTTGTTGCCAGCTGAAACACTTTTGTAATCAAACCTGGATCACATGTGTCGGGCACGCAAATGCCGATTATCAGACGTAGAAGGTTCAATACACCCGCTCGTTCGTTGTTCACTCTTGCACCGTCAAGCGTTGGTATGCCCTTTGTTTGCTCATTCACGAATGGTATCGAAGCAAAGCAATATTGCCCAGAGACTACGCCCGTAAGCCTACTTAAGGTCGTCGATATTCGAACGCATTGGTCAAAGTTGCCGATGTCATAGAAATTTCCGCGCAGTATGCCTGATGGAAACTTTCCCCATGCGTCGAAAACTGGAAACGGATAGAATTAATAAATAATAAAATTTTTCTAATTAATAACAACTTTACTCTTTCTTAGTAAGAGTCAAAATATTCATTGGGCGAAAATTCCTACCCAACAAACTCGAATTAAATTTGATCACCACAACTTCGTACAATGTATACCGCAGAGTCGCGTTTGCAGAATGTCGTTAAATTCCTTGAAGGCCTAGGAAAGGCTCATACAGTAAATCCTGTCCTATGACGCTTCTCATAAAGCTACAAGAAACTAGTAACTGCCTCAACTTAAACTGTTTCACCATATGAACAAACACAATGACGAACTAGTTAGACTAGACTAGACCCGACCAAATACTATGTTGAGCGGGAAAGGATTAAAAATGAATCCCAAAGTGTCTCCACCGCATAACATAAGTTTTACTTCACACGATCAATATTTTGTTGTAATTTTGTCTCTCAAAAGAAGAGCGACGATGAGGATTGAAAAAAAAGATTTTGTTGTCAAAATCCGAATGGAAAATAATTTTACAAATCTGTCATATGTGGACAGCTTAGATTTTCCCGAAGCAAACTGTAAGAAAATGGTTAAAAGTAGCATAAAAGAGGTTTGTGAAAAGAGCGAATAAAATTTTTGGGGAGGTCTGTATTCAACAATGCACTAGCCGCGAGGATCTCAATTTTTGCAGTAAATCTCAAGATGTATAGGAGATAAGTTGAGGATTTAATATAAATCGTGGATTAGTGTTCTATGGAGACATGGTAAAAAGCTGGAGAAATAATAATTTTTTTAGACCCATGAAATGCCTGATGGGTATAGAAAGGCGTGGCTCAAGTATATAAGAGGATTTCCGGATCCAAATGCAGGATTGAAGTGATAAGAAAGTTTGCGCTATTAAAGCCTGTTCAGATGCTGTATCTAGGTTGCCAAGAACAAGACGTGGGATATTGTTTTCTCTCTGTTGAGGCATAGTCTGATTTAGCCAGTTCTTGGAGAGAAGCATCCTAATGTATGCGGCCGGCCAAGACAAGCAACCGAGTTCTGCCTTCAAACCGAGTAGCAAAAGACAGAAAATCATGACACCGAATAAATTTTGTCAATCGCACGCAAAGGCTAAACTTAATTTTGGTAAAACCAGGGCAATAGCCAAGCCAACTTAATTACTTTGCAGTCGTTTTAGCGAGCTCAAATTTGCAGGTCACAAAACAGAGCCAATTTCTTTCCCAGTCGCATAAGTCTAAATTAGACTTCGTCAGTGCAAGGCAGTTGAATTCCTGGCTCGTTCGCTAAACAGAGTCTTATGTTAAATTCGCAAAAAGGAGACAAGTTTTTTGCGAATTTAATCCCTATGACCGATCCCAATGTAACCAGTCGTTAGATCTATAAAATTTTAATTTCAAGTTGTAAGAAACATTGTTAGGAGGTAGGTTTCGAACTTTTAAGGGGAAAAATAAAATAAAGCTTGTATATAAGGCCATGTTAACTCAAATTACAAGACTACAAGGAACTAAAAAGGAAAATAAACTGCTGAGTGAACGCCTCTTGAAAATCTTCTTAGCCTAAATAAGCATTTTGAATACTTATATATTAGACTTTACCTTACATGATTGCAGGCATAAAAACTCTAACAAAACGACTCTCTTTAATTTTTCTTTGAATATATTACCAGATAAATGGCGCAGTCGGTAAAGAAGTAATAAATAATTGTTAAGAAGGTCTTACCCTATTCTTATAATTTTTTGCCTTATATGAATAAAGTTACAAAAGTTTTTAAGGTACTATACAATTTGACTCTTCTTTAAATAATATTTCAGGACAAATGGCGCACTCGGCAAGGAAGGAAGTACATGGAATATGTAAAAGGCCTTGAAAAAATGCTGAAAAGTTGTGAATTATACTTTTCGTTATATGATTACAATCATAAATATCTCTAACAAAACTACGAGTAAATTTAATTTTTGACTTTTCAATCTTAAATTTAATTTTTTATGGCTTTGCCTTAATTGCTTACATTAGGGAGTGGCCCCTACCACTCCTTAATATAAGCAAACGATACGCTCGGTTACCTTTTAATTAAAACTACGTTTTTGACTCTTCTTTCAATATATAACCAGTTAAATGGCGCAGTCGGAAAAGAAATAATCATTAAAAAGTAAGTTATTTGCAATACTTACTTTTTACTGATTACTTTACTGAATACTCATTTTCAATACTTGTGAACCAATTCTAACTTTATTTTTATAAGGTTATGCCTTACATAACCCACAAAATTTCTTCAAAAACCGTGCAACGACTCTTCGTTACATTACAAGATAAATGGCGCAGTCGGCAGAAAAAGAAGTACGTGAAATATGGAATAACTTCAAGGCCCCAAAATGTTTCGGGAAAAATATTTCGAAGAAAAAAGAGTTTTTCTTTTAATCTGTGTCGACAATTTTTTAAATTGTTCAACAAAAATTAAGACACAAAGGTTTAATAGCTCGACCTATTGTATTCAATTTCGTTGTGAATCGCAAGATTCTTGGACGATGCCGCTATGGGGCTTTGTTATTTTATTGACTGCACAAAAGTGCAACATTTTCGGGAACTCATTGTTATGGAATTTTAAATGAGACAAAGAGCTACTTATTGTGCTTTTTAAGTACTTCACTACACACCGGAGAACAAGGCAACTACGAAGAAAGATTCTATTGCCGATATATTGTAAGGGCAAGTGGCCTAATTTATTAGTATGGCCCAATTCGTCCAAAAACAAACTGAAAAAACATCATCATCATCATTTTCGGATGCCGCTTATCCTTTAAAAGGGTCGCGGAGCGCGGGTGGCTAAATGGTCCTTCCATCTTTCTCGATCCTCCGCCATCAACTCAAGAGACTCCGGCGCAATCCCTAGGCGGGACTCAGAGAGGTTCTTTACCTGATCCCACCACCTGTTTCTTGGCCTACCAGGAGGGTGACGCGCTCGCATCTCGGCTAGCATAACCTGTCTAGGAAGTCTGTCATGGGGCATGCGAACAACGTACATCGAAGAATCAATCGCTCCACTCGGAGAAGTAGCTGCTCAACATTAAGATTCCCACGAATACTGACGTTTCTCACTCCATCCCTTAGAGTAACACCAGCAACGCACCTCAGGAATCTCATTTCGGCAGCTTGTACCCGCGATCTAGTTTTTTCGGTCATTACCCAAATTTCATGACCATAGATGAGGGTCGGAACGAACACCGAATTAAAAACTGAGTTCTTTGCTTTCACTCCAAGCTCAGCTTTCCTGATGACCGGCCGGTGCAGTTCCTTTACTGTTGCTCCAGCTTGGCCAATTCTACAGGACAACTCAGTATCATTCCTTCCATCTTTCGTGAAAAAGACCCCGAGATACTTAAACTTCTCCACCTGTTTTAATGAAACTCCATTTATGTGCAGAGTACACTTCACAGGAGTTCGGGAAACAACCATCACTTCCGATATGTTCACGTTTACTTTCATCCCAGCATCACCGCAGACGGCTGCAAACCTATCCAGTGCTCGTTGAAGCTCCTCTTTGGATGATGCAAGGATGGCCAAATCATCTGCGAAAAGCAGATGGCTCATCCTGATGCCAGCCAATTCGAAACATTGCTCGCTAAGACTGCGCTTGACCAGTCCACTTGACTCCACTTGACTCCAGACCCCTGGACTTGACCAGTCCGCTTGACTCCAGTCCATATATGCTATGAAAAGGAGCGGCGACAGAACACAGCCCTGGCAAAGTCCAACGCGCACATCAAAAGGACGGGATTTGACGCCATTTATCCGTACACAGCTTCTGCAGTTTCCATACAAAGACTGGATGGCTCTCAGAACAGGCCCACTCAGCGCATAGTCCTGCAAAACTCTCCACAGTGTATTACGAAAGACTCGGTCATACGCCTTTTCCAGATCTTCAAAACAGACATAGACTGGTTTGGCATATTCCCAGGCCTTCTCAAGAATAACCTTCAGAGTAAAAAGCTGGTCGGTTGTGCCTCTGCCAGGCCGAAAGCCGCACTGTTCTTCCCGAAACAAAGGCTCGATTACAGCTCTGGAACGCGTTTCCAACACCTTCGCGAATACTTTTCCCGGAAGACTCAAGAGAGATATGCCCTTTTTGAAAATGGGCGCTATAACTCCCGTTTGCCAATCGCTAGGTGCCTTCCCGCTATCCCTGAAACTGAAAAATGGCAATACAAATTTCGGGTGAAATATTTTCCACTTAACGTCAAATCCAAAATCGAAGTAAGACCTTATGTTTTAACTTATGACGTAATCGACTTAAGACCTTGTGGAACCGTGGACCTTACAGGATTTTTTGAGCAAAAATAATTTATATTGAAAACCTAAATTTTCGTTTTTTTTTCAATAGTGACTTTTTCAATAGTGACAGATCTTTTTGGGTTCATTTGACACTTCGAATATTTGGGTGATCTTTTATTGTGTAAAATCAATGGATCCTTGCAAGATTATGAAAACTCGCAAATTATAGCTTTGAGTAAAATCGCTTAAAAGTTTTTAATCTCTTTATTTTAAGTTTTGCAAACAGTGAGCCATAAATATTAGGTGCGATGTGATATTTCTTAGTTACGGGGGGGGGGGGGGGGGGGGTGATTTGGTAGAGTAGACACTAAACCTTCAATAGAAAAATTTACAAACAAACTCACAAGGTGCAACTTTCAGGCTAGGAAACTGCTTCACCATTGTCCTTAGGCTTAGGATGCATTTCGCTGTGTTATAGTTACTGTTTGTTTCCTTAGCGGATAGAGCAAACAAATCCTGATTGTCGCGAATTTCATTTAAGAAAAGTTCAGTTAGAACGTCACTCGGCACCGTCACATTGTTCACAACCGATAAGGAGCTACTACCGCTCAAAAGTAAGCTACTGGCAATAATTAGTGAAAATATCATTGTAAACTCTAATCCGCACCTGTTCATCTACTTATTGACACTAGGGAAATAAACTCAACCTCTCTGGCCTTTATTGTAGATACAGACAGAAATGTAACATTTGATAAGACCGATTAGGCCTGATAAAAGATTGCTAAAGCAGCTTGGCAGTAGCTTGGCTAGATGGCTGGTTATAGGCACCTATTTTTAAATAGCTATTTAAGATTAGAAAAGTAAAAATGCGGTTCAAACCAGATTTTGCGAGGAAGGAAGTTTATATAAATCTGTGCGATTACCGGTCTCACACACTATCGATTAAAATGACAAAATATGCTGAGTCAAGTTGGATCAGGATCGATTTTAAAAATGGTTTTTTCGAATATTAAAAATCTGGAAACTCCTTAAGAACAAACTGATTTGCTTAAATTGCCAAAAGGTTTATAATCCTTATTGTAAAGGTCATTTCTCAGACCTAATGTCTCGTTTTGTTATGGTTTTCCGAAAACTCTACTTATCAACTGATAAAAATGATTCCCTAGAATTGAAACACCTGAGCTTAGCTGATACGATATTTCTAGATTAGGGCCGGATTTGCAGAACAAATCAATGTGATTATCTTGAATTTTTATCAACATGATTCAATTGACCACAAATTGACTTAATTTGCAGCTATCATAACGCCGCCGATAAGATTTTGTGCATTTTTTTTTGAAAGATTGTCCTACTTAAGGTAGCTCAAAAGAGTAGCAATCATTACAGAGAGTTAAAAAGAAAGGGCGTAGTTGGAGGAGGAGTATTTGGGGTTCGGTTACTTATTTCAACTTCGTAAATAACTCACAATTGGAAATACTGTAGGATCTAAAAAATTAGACAAGTTTTTCATATTAATTAAAGTTTCCACTTCTACACGATTGGGGAAGCTTTGACAGTTCTTTTCTTTGTCATTTATAGGCACAATAACTGGCAATGCCAATCATATGCTTATTCAAAGAGTCAATATTTCCAGCTGTCCATTTTCAAAATCACTACCTTTTATGGGCGTGAGTAAAAATTTAAGTTTCTAACTCTTGTTTCGTAAGAACATTTCAAACGCTGTGTGCAAAAAAAAACAAAAAAATCACGAAAAGGCAAAGTCCCAAAAAGTTAACGAAAACAAGCAGGGGGTTCCAGGGGCGGCATGCCCCCATACATATTTCACTGTTGGCTTAATTTAATTAAGGTAGAAAAAGATTTTCCATAAACATTGCACTGTTTTTTCATATTAAAATTTGCGGGATTTATTTATTCGCCATTTTGAATTTTTTTTTTCGCGGTTTCGGAATTTCGGGACTTTTTACCGAACCCTTTTTAACACGTTCATTTTCAAGCGAATGTCCTCGCAAAATATGTATATTTTTAGTCGAGTTTTATCTTTCTGCATAATCATAAAAAAACTAATTTGAATTTTTTTGGACAGGGCAGACAGGGGAATGCTCACTATATTTGGTGGGTACCGGTATGAAAACTACTCGGGGCCAACAAAAACAGCTACAAACGAAAAATCCAGGAGCGTCTGATTCAAATGAGCGACTTCCTGCCTGGTTGGCGTCTGTTATCCGAATTAGGGCCGGGCGAATATTAAACACCTCTTTCTCTTCCATGCAAAAAGAATGGACAACAATTATTTAGGTGCCTGCCAGATTAAAATAAAAATAAATAGAGTGGCGCAACAGCTCGAGGTGAACCAGGGCCAACTTCTCAACAATGCATGCTGGTGTGTTGATTTCTTTACATACAAGGGGACCTAAAATTTTTTTGCCGAATCCGAAAGGCACTTTGAGAAGTTTTTCAAGACAATTAATACTCTCGGAGGGCTTGTCAAACCCTCGCGGAGGTGGGGACCGTGAAAAAGAACAAGTCTTTTTTTTTCAGGTGACGATGGCAGGATTCGAACCCAGACCTCCGGCGTAGTAAGCACACACACCACTACGCCACGGCACCCCCAGGCACCCCCAGGTGCCTGCCAGATGCATTAATGAAATAACCTGGTAGTTATATCATTGCTTTTCTCCTTAAGGGCATAACACTTGCGGGGGTAAACTTTGGTGTTTTTGTGTAGAAATACTTTTCTTTTCTATCTTTTCCTAAAATTCTTTCCGCTCGCAATGTGCTACGCATCTAAAGGGTAGTCATCACCCCATGATCGCTCCTTTTTAATTTGGTTTCTTACATAAACTTCGAAAAACTTTGGTTAGAAACGGCAATTTAAAATTTTTTCAGCACAGTTTGCTTTTTTTACGCTTTGAACTTTCACTAAATCTGAGCAAGATCGCTTTTACCGTTAAGATAATAGAAGATTTTAAAAAATTATTTTTGAAAATGCATTTACGTTTTTGGGTTGAATCTCAGCAGCTTTTTTAACTTTAAATTTGCTATGATTTTCCTTAAAATTTTGGACAAGTTCCGATTCTGATACTTGTGATTTCTCTGAAAAACTCCGGTTTTTTCATGCATTTTTGAAATTGTTTTTCGAAAATGCGTCGAAACAGCCGTACTAGAACATTTTCTGAAAAAAAAATACTTAAAAACTCTTTGTTTCCTCGGAGTTGTTTTATACGTTTGTTCAATATTAGCTTTGTGCACTTTCAAAGTTAAAAAGTTACGGCCTCAAACACTTTGAAAAACATCATTTTTAATTCTTCATTTTTCGAAAACCTTTCAATGTTTTAAGCAAGTGTCTAAGTGCAAAGTTCGTCTTTAACGAACTTCTTAATACCCGACCCTATTAGCGTGTAAAACCAAATTTCAAAATTTTTTTGGCCTGAGTTCATATGATGCATGTCAATTATTTGTATATTGGCCACGCCCCCAAAAATGGGTTCGGGCTAAAAAACTAAAATCATTTAATTCTAGTCTCGTTCAATTTTTGAGAGCATGTGTCAAAAGCGAAAATTATGGCTAAGGTTTTTTGTTAGAAACGCCCCCTTAAAGTGGGCGGAGCTCAACAATTTGAATGTAACAAATATAGCAATTGTCAATACATTTAACACTTGGCAAATTATTTTTTTTTTTCGATTTAGAATGAATTTTCCAATAAGTCAGGTTTTTAGAGATCTAACATGTTAAAGGTGAACATAGTCGATAGTGTGGGCATTAGATTTCTTGTCTAATTAAAGTCTTGTGGCTTTGTCTAACTTGATAAAAAGGCACTTTGAAATAAAATGTGAATTAGAGGTAGTCTAACATTGAAGTAATTTGTGGGCGTGGCCGATTTTATAAATTTTCATACTTTATCTGTACAAAATGAGAACCAAAATACACTTCAGATTTCAACTTTCTAGCTCAATTTTAAAGACCTAAAAACTTCAGACAAACGGACAGACATGGATTAATGGACTCACCTGTCGGTCTCGATCATATCTCTAAAGGTTCGATTAGGCAGATTATTTTACTGTATTAAGACCTATGCTTTAAAATTAATACGCCCTGGGTCGGGTATAAAAAAGGTATTTCCAGGCCTGCCTGAAAGTTTTGCGACCGATTTAGTATATTTTTCTGGTTTAAACTGGCCTTAGAAGTCAGGCAGAACGTATGTACGTTAAAGTAAAATAAATAAATACTTAAGAAGAATGTAAAACACAATCGGACCGAGCGAGCATCCTTGTGGAACACCCGTTTTCTGTTTATCACATCGAATAATCTTAGAATTTATAACATTTTTATGCAATAATCCTTAAGAACTGCGCCAAACTATTAAGTGACTTCTCCTCAGGTTACGTTCTGATTTGCCTTTCCTCTGCCAAATACTGCCTTCTCTAGCACCATGATTGGTGACTCAAATGCCAGTGTCATAGTGATGGCAGCAAGCAAAGAAGTTCCAAACGCGCTCCAGAAGTAAAGTATCTGAAATAATAAAAAAAAATTAATTCTTGCTGTTCCGTTCCGTAAATTAAAAAATGGAACTCGCTTCATTATAATTCGAAAAGAACACCTCTGTTCGCATGCCTCCGAAATTCATGACCAACACGGGTAAATGCACCAAGTACAAGGAATAGGTCAAACGTCCTAGGGGCTGCCAAAACGGATGTGACAGAAACGCATCAACGACTCCGCCAAAGCCAAAGTGACAAGCAAACGTTATCCAAGCTAAGGCAATGGCCCATGAAACTCGTTTTAAGGACTCGTACGTGGCCGCTTCCAAGGCAGTGTTACTCTGGCTATGCAGCGAAAAGTATGGAGCAAACACTATCGACACGAAGATTGTAAAGGAAACTGTCCAACCAATTAGTTGCAGGATCTGAAAAATTTTACAAATATAAAAGAAAAATACTATTGACCTGTTGAGGAACTATTATACCTTGGATAGGCGAAACGTTTTTTCCCGATTGATGTACATGAAGTAGCCCAACCCAAAACCGACCAGCCAGGGGGACAGCCGGGCGTGTGTCGGAGCATACGTCTTTCTCCATTCACCTTCATTCAATAAGCTTAAAAATATCGACAAAGTAAGAAGGCGGTATCCTGAAAACTGCAAATTTACATACGTCCTTGTATCGGTGTATCCTTCGACCAAATACGTTGCCATAACACACCCAATCGACAAAATGGCTAGAACTGGCAGCAATGCTAGATATTTTTTGCCCCATTTCCATATTGGAACCAACAGAAACGGTGACAGGATATACAACTGGAAGTCTATAGCAAGATACCAGCTCTGTGAAAAGCACTAAAAAAATCAACTTTTCATTAGCAGAAGGTTGGAAGAATCAAGAATCCGCGACTTACCAGAGGTTCTGTTATGAAGTAGTTCTGGATGTACAAAAGAATTGGCCACCAATTCTCGCTATTGCAACCATCCGCGCCCAAAAGGTCCTTTCTAAACGGTCCAGTTCCGATGATTCTGTTCACAGTGAGTAGGAAAAAAAGTGACGCAGCTACCATGGGTGTAAGTCGAATGTAACGATGCAAGTACATCATGCCTACATTCAATCTGCCTTTCCTGGAATTGAAATTAGAACCAACTTAAAAGGTCACTTTTGGCTAAGAAAGAAAAGTCTTACGTTCTGTCCAGCTCTCGGAAGCCCAACCAAGCTACGAGCACTCCGCTTATAAAGAAGAATGAATCGACTGATACTGTTGCGTTCAATAAATGCAAGCTCCATGCTGTGTTCGAAAACTTACAAGTAAGGCGATTAGGGTCAGATCATTTGGCTTTGTTTTCTCAGGGGGCTTACCTTGTACACATCAAGCAAGTTCACTAATGGAACTGAAAGGCTGGTGGCAAAGGTATGACCATAGATAACCCATATCATTGAGAAGACTCGAATACCTGTGAGGCAGTCTATTGAGTGCGGTGACTTCGTGGTGTTGATCGCGAAGAGCTTCTTTCCGTTCGTCAGTATGGAGAAGGCCAATAGGACGGGGATGGGAGGCTCTGGAAAAAGTAAGTGAACAGTGGGTTAACCTATGAAAATAGTATCAGAACTTAAAACGAGACTAAGTTGTGAAAAAAGGGAACGATGACCTCGGTTTACAAAACAGGCGAACTTTTTTGGTCCACTGCTGGATGCACTAATATGAATTAAGATGATACGACGAACTGGAGCTTTTTACCAACCTCTTGCTTGGCCTGGGAAATCAAATTTTCCTGCGATTCAGCAGGTGGAAAACGTAAACGATTTCATTAAGTTATCGTTTAACTTCGAGGTCTTGATCAGAGTGTAATATTGGCTTATAATCTTCTCAAAATCTTTTGTTAAGCCGAATTCCAGAGAAGCCCTGTATTATGCCTGGGTGCGGTCAGTCTAAGGTTTGGTCACAAAAGACTTCTTCAGCGCTTACGAAAGTATGGGCGGGAACTTTCGAAAGAAGTTAAGTAGCGTTTGACTGAGACCTGCGTATATGGTGTAAGCTACCTGCTTATCAAACCTTTTCAGCCCAGACCAACCCGAATACCATTTAACTCTCACTTACTTTCAAAATAGGACGTCATAAAATCATATATGGAACTTGCAATCATCAGTCCAGCAAAAGCCGAGAAGAAGAGTCTGAAAAATAAAACTTGTTCGAGAACCTTGAAAACTAAGGAAAGAAGTAGCTTTTCTCACATGGCCATGTCATCTATTGTTCGAAATATGGGCTTTTCGTTGGTCGTGCACTTGGACACAGTGATGCCCGACAATGCTCCGTCGAATACATCCGAAGTTGATAACTGAAACACAAGTGTCAATATCTCGGGACTGCACGAGTCCGGAACGCATATCGCAATAGCGATTTGCAAAAAGCCCAAAAGAGCATCTCTGGCCTGGAGGGCCATTGCCGCTGTTCTGATCGGGCTATGCACATTTCGCTTATTAATGAGCGGTATCGATGCGAAGCAGTATTGACCCTTGACTAGGCCAGTGGATGAGCTAAAAGTCGCTGATGTCCTTACACACTGATCGTAATTGCCGATGCTAAATAGATTCCCACGCAATATGCCAGATGGAAATTTTCCCCATGCATCGAAAACTGTGACGACAGAGAAATAGAAAAATTGTTCACTGAAATTTTTGAGATTTTACTTACAAGGAAGAACCTTTAGCGCTGGAAATTGCATCCCCATCTCCCGAAGGCTTTGAACACATTTTGAGGGGTTGTAATTTTTTGTTTCATGAGTCGATACGTCGACTAGGCTTAGATTTTTTCGGATAGCATTGAAGAACAGATCGCTGAGGGCGTCACTAGACACTGTCACATTATTCACAACTGTCAAGGATTGAATCTGACAAATAAGCACTCCGATCAGCAAGTATTGTAAGCACGAAATTTTTGCCATTTTTGTAATGGCGAAGAATTTAGGCTTTGTTGGATTAGCATTCCCCTTTGTGTACTGTTTTTGGAAATCAAAGTGTTAAGCCTTTTATCAAAAACTTCCAAAATATGCAGGAGAACCGATAAAGGTGCTAATCTCATTTTGATAGTATTTACGCGCATGACTAGCTGACATGATGGTGATATCGTCGCAAATGAACAGAGACGTAGGTAGAGTTTTATTATGCTGAGAATGGCGTGCCAACATTGACCGAAAATCTCAAGTTCAGCTTAGGGAAGCCTCACATCGAAATGACAAGCAGCAACTAAGACTCCGAGTACTTTTATTTTAGATTTTTTTCTCTCACTTTGTCAAGCCTAACAAATTCATTATTCATAAGCTCTTCACGCAACGACGCACGTCACTTAAGGCTTCCTTTCGGCTTTGCATTGGTACGATTTCGGGGGCTATTTTCAAAACAAACACCAATCATGTACCTTATGACATCTTCATGATGACGACAGATTATCTGGAAGAAACTTACATTGCAAAGGGTTTCTTTTCATAGCATAAAGGACGACTTGTGAATTGTCATTAAATATAGTCCGCCTGATATCTGTCAAATTGCAAATAAAATGGTAATCTTAAAGATTAAACCAAAGAAAAGCTCAACGAAATGTGCGATATGGACAGCTTTTGTTGAAACTTTAAAGTTCGTAGGATATACGCCTTAACTTAAGAGGCGTGTCGAAAAGTTTATTAGCTGTATATTCTTCCTTTGTGGCAGATGAGATCTTGGATTTACCAATAAAAATTTCTGAATATTATTTTTTCCCGAAAGGACAACCCTTGAACTTATAGTAAAGAGTAAAGAGTAAAAAGTAAAAAGTAAAAAGTAAAAAGTAAAAAGTAAAAAGTAAAAAGTAAAAAGTAAAAAGTAAAAAGTAAAAAGTAAAAAGTAAAAAGTAAAAAGTAAAAAGTAAAAAGTAAAAAGTAAAAAGTAAAAAGTAAAAAGTAAAAAGTAAAAAGTAAAAAGTAAAAAGTAAAAAGTAAAAAGTAAAAAGTAAAAAGTAAAAAGTAAAAAGTAAAAAGTAAAAAGTAAAAAGTAAAAAGTAAAAAGTAAAAAGTAAAAAGTAAAAAGTAAAAAGTAAAAAGTAAAAAGTAAAAAGTAAAAAGTAAAAAGTAAAAAGTAAAAAGTAAAAAGTAAAAAGTAAAAAGTAAAAAGTGAAAAGTAAAAAGTAAAAAGTAAAAAGTAAAAAGTAAAAAGTAAAAAGTAAAAAGTAAAAAGTAAAAAGTAAAAAGTAAAAAGTAAAAAGTAAAAAGTAAAAAGTAAAAAGTAAAAAGTAAAAAGTAAAAAGTAAAAAGTAAAAAGTAAAAAGTAAAAAGTAAAAAGTAAAAAGTAAAAAGTAAAAAGTAAAAAGTAAAAAGTAAAAAGTAAAAAGTAAAAAGTAAAAAGTAAAAAGTAAAAAGTAAAAAGTAAAAAGTAAAAAGTAAAAAGTAAAAAGTAAAAAGTAAAAAGTAAAAAGTAAAAAGTAAAAAGTAAAAAGTAAAAAGTAAAAAGTAAAAAGTAAAAAGTAAAAAGTAAAAAGTAAAAAGTAAAAAGTAAAAAGTAAAAAGTAAAAAGTAAAAAGTAAAAAGTAAAAAGTAAAAAGTAAAAAGTAAAAAGTAAAAAGTAAAAAGTAAAAAGTAAAAAGTAAAAAGTAAAAAGTAAAAAGTAAAAAGTAAAAAGTAAAAAGTAAAAAGTAAAAAGTAAAAAGTAAAAAGTAAAAAGTAAAAAGTAAAAAGTAAAAAGTAAAAAGTAAAAAGTAAAAAGTAAAAAGTAAAAAGTAAAAAGTAAAAAGTAAAAAGTAAAAAGTAAAAAGTAAAAAGTAAAAAGTAAAAAGTAAAAAGTAAAAAGTAAAAAGTAAAAAGTAAAAAGTAAAAAGTAAAAAGTAAAAAGTAAAAAGTAAAAAGTAAAAAGTAAAAAGTAAAAAGTAAAAAGTAAAAAGTAAAAAGTAAAAAGTAAAAAGTAAAAAGTAAAAAGTAAAAAGTAAAAAGTAAAAAGTAAAAAGTAAAAAGTAAAAAGTAAAAAGTAAAAAGTAAAAAGTAAAAAGTAAAAAGTAAAAAGTAAAAAGTAAAAAGTAAAAAGTAAAAAGTAAAAAGTAAAAAGTAAAAAGTAAAAAGTAAAAAGTAAAAAGTAAAAAGTAAAAAGTAAAAAGTAAAAAGTAAAAAGTAAAAAGTAAAAAGTAAAAAGTAAAAAGTAAAAAGTAAAAAGTAAAAAGTAAAAAGTAAAAAGTAAAAAGTAAAAAGTAAAAAGTAAAAAGTAAAAAGTAAAAAGTAAAAAGTAAAAAGTAAAAAGTAAAAAGTAAAAAGTAAAAAGTAAAAAGTAAAAAGTAAAAAGTAAAAAGTAAAAAGTAAAAAGTAAAAAGTAAAAAGTAAAAAGTAAAAAGTAAAAAGTAAAAAGTAAAAAGTAAAAAGTAAAAAGTAAAAAGTAAAAAGTAAAAAGTAAAAAGTAAAAAGTAAAAAGTAAAAAGTAAAAAGTAAAAAGTAAAAAGTAAAAAGTAAAAAGTAAAAAGTAAAAAGTAAAAAGTAAAAAGTAAAAAGTAAAAAGTAAAAAGTAAAAAGTAAAAAGTAAAAAGTAAAAAGTAAAAAGTAAAAAGTAAAAAGTAAAAAGTAAAAAGTAAAAAGTAAAAAGTAAAAAGTAAAAAGTAAAAAGTAAAAAGTAAAAAGTAAAAAGTAAAAAGTAAAAAGTAAAAAGTAAAAAGTAAAAAGTAAAAAGTAAAAAGTAAAAAGTAAAAAGTAAAAAGTAAAAAGTAAAAAGTAAAAAGTAAAAAGTAAAAAGTAAAAAGTAAAAAGTAAAAAGTAAAAAGTAAAAAGTAAAAAGTAAAAAGTAAAAAGTAAAAAGTAAAAAGTATAAAGTTATCCTATAGTAAAACGCTATTTGCATAGGTCCAAAATATGGGACTAAGTACCTCCCTGCGGGAGCGGTCGGCTCGCGTGTCGTATATACAAAATGCGTCCGGCCCAGGGCAAATTTTTATGTTTTAATTTAATCGATGTGCAACAAAAGGTTAGCCTGTTCAGTGTTGAGCTGGTTTCGCCACTTCTATAGTTTCGCCATCGATGGCCTTGAAAAGACATTTAAAACTTTCGATTCCTCTGGCAAATACCTATTCTATTGCTGGCGCTCAGCTACTCTTGCTTCAGCTCATGTCGAGAGATTTGTTATCATACCTACTGATCATTTTTACGGAGCTCTACACAAGGCTTCAATACTTGTCCACACAGCCAACACGATAACATGGGGAAAATTGAAAGCCATTTATTAGCTCTTAACGTTGATTGTACGCCTTACTTAGTTACTTACTTTAGGTGGCGCTACAATCCGGGGTGGACCTGGGCCTCAGCCACCAAGCTTCGCCAGCCAGCTCTGTCCCTAGCTAGCCGTCTCCAGTCTCCTAGGCTTCGGCTGCTAAAGTTGTAGGTCTACCTGCGCGTCTTTCTATAAGTGGCGTTTTTTTCTCCTCTAATCTTATAGCTCCCCATATTCGACAGCCTTAATAAAGTTATTTCACGGCCTTGTGGGCCCCCCGAAACCTTTTCCAAGGCCTTAGTGAAACCTGTGACAGACTTCAAAAAACAAAAAACGTTTGCACTCACATTGCCCTTTTAAGCTTCGTGACCTTTGTCAAGTCACTTTTAAGCCCCGTTTGTATGCTAATGGTAAAAATTCTTCCCATTATGATCAACTGATCCCAAGCTTACCTCAAGTGCTCAAATCAAATGCCAGATTTAAAACTTACTCCAAAAATCCCTTCTTACCACAATATCACAGTTCCTTTCCTCATCAGTTATGGACTTAACACTGTTTTTGTTTCAGACAACCAACGTTTCTACATTCCAAAATTACTTTTCGTCTTTATTTGGAAAATCTATTACTTTTTCATTCGAAGAAATACTAGAACTAGGACTTTTTGCCTGAGTTAAACCCGCAGCGCGTTTAGTCAAAGCCAACTTCTCCAATACCAGAACTGGGGTTTCGAAAGCCAGGATGAACGGAATACATGTGACAAGTGAAACGCCAAAAACACTCCAAAATGTCAGCGTCTAACGATAAAGGAAAAAAGGATAAAAACAACCAAAATTGTGAAAAATGTTCAGTCATACCACACTGGAATCGGAAAAGTACATTGAGTTACGGGCGCTGCTAAAAACAATGAATATCACGGAAAGGTGCACAAGATACAAGGAATACGATAACCGTGCAAAAGGCTGCCAAATGGGATGCGACAAGAAAGTATTAACAAACCCTCCGAGTCCGAAATGACAAGCGAAGGTGATCCACGATAGTGCAATGGCCCACGAAACACGTTTCAGAGACTCATTCATTGCGGCTTCAAGGACTGTCGGTCCATTGAGAGACTTTCTTGAGAAATAAGTCCCAAATACAATTGCCACCATTGATGAAAGCGAAACAATCCAACCCACCAATTGGAGGATCTGGAAATGGCTAAGTGGGACCCACATCAAGAAATTTAAATAAAACTTATACCTTGTTTGGCAAACGAATCGTCCTGTGCCGACTGATGTGCATAAAGTATCCTAGGCCAAAGCCGACAAGCCACGGGGAGCATCTTGCATGTGCTGGACGGTATACCTTACTATTGAACTCGGATGTAGCTATCCTACGCATTAACTTGTCCTTTTATGAGCAGTTCCACCATTACAAATATCTAACTCACCCTGTGAGGCTGGTGTAATCATTTATGATGTACACGGCCATAACGTATCCAATTGATAGCAGCGCCATTAACACCAAAGCTGGTGCGAACTTCCTCCCCCATTTCCACATCGGAATCAGGAGAAAAGGTGACAGTAGATACAGTTGAAAGTCCAATGACAAATACCAAGTTTGCGGCAGACACTGTGGAACAAAAATGTGGAACTGTTAAACGCTGCATCCTTGAAGATCGCACAATAATATACCTTCACAGAGCCTTCGTAGTAGTTATCAATATACAAGAGAATTGGCCAAGAAGACTTGTAGGTGCATTTAAATAGTTCGCTTCCAAGCTGACGTATAGGCCCTGTTCCAACGTGCTTGTGGAGGGTCCCCGCAAACAAGATAACAGCAGCCAAAGGCACCGTGAGTCGAATGTACCGGAAAACGTACATCGCAAGGATGTTGACCCTTCCCTTCCTGAAATAAAGTTTAATGTGAAGTTAAAACTGAACTTCTAAGGAGCGACAAAATATCTTCTGTCACAGCTTTGTCGCTCGTGAAAGGAACACCATCAATGGTTCGAAAATTTCTTACGATCGGTCCAAACTATGGAGTCCATGCCATGCCACTAGAAGGCCGCTCATAAATAAGAACGTGTCTACTGACACCGTAGCGTTTAATGTGTACATTGATGAGGCCCTTGTAAGCCACTATGCGAGTGAACTAGCGTTTAGTTAGCTGCTATATAAAATGTTTGTTGTGGGCACTTACCTGAATAGCTTCTATCGTATTGAGTTTTGGAACGTAGACAAAAAACATTGCGGTGTGGGCATACACAACCCATATCATTGAAATAACTCTCATTCCAGTTAAACAGCTGATTTCTCTGGAGGAACTGGCAGGGTTTATCGCGAATAGCTTTTTTCCATTTGTGATCACAGAAAATGTCAAAAAGATCGGTTTTGGCTTTTCTAATAAAAACAAAAAAGCAAAAGGCTGACTTTAAGACGCAGTAAAAGGCTGATTTAAAATGTACGCAGCTGGACATTTCCCTAGAACTTTAGTCCAAAAAACTTTAACCCCAAGGAAGCGCTTATAAATGCAGACAATCATCCTTGTGACCGTTAAAGTTTGAACACACCATTATGATTATAGTGTTTCGGTACCTTATACCTCGTTCTAAAGGTGTCCCTACAAGCAAGCTTATACTCTACCTGCATCAAGAACGTGTTTAGAACTTTCTACTCGCCAATAGAATTGGAGCATAGGAGTTCCAATCGTTATACTTGAGGAGTGTCACCGAGAAATGGCCGCTGGTTTTGAGAAGACGCACTATAGTATACATCTTAATAACATCTTTTGAACAAAGTGAAGGGTTTTGGCGGTTTTTGGAGCCAATTGCGAGGGTCTGGATATTTGCAACGTACAGAATATGATTCAAAATGCCTGAAACCCTCCGAATTGGAAACACAAAAACTTCAAGATTACGGAAACAAGAACCACCGCGTCCATCGAGTTGAACGGATGGTCTGAAATTTCAGAAAGCTTAGAAATCATTGGTTTAGCACCAAGAAGGAAAACGTGCTGGAAGCTGAGACGTTTTCTCAACTACAATCTTACACCTAAGACCTTTGAACTCTGCCAGGCTTAGCTTGAGAGTTCGTCCAAAAAATAAATTTACGACTTCAGAGCTCATGTAAACTAACATTAACGTAAGTTTTAAAGGGTGTTACCCCGTTGGAACGGCAAATATCGAAATGGATGAAATCGGTTTCAAAAGTCTCGTATGGGAGCAAATCTACAACCAATAGACCTTGAAACACCACGTTCTTCACTATTTTAAAACCCATTATTCTACAAAACAAGTATTCTTCGGAATTCACTTTCGAATAAAATTTTTCCAGACACTTTTTAACCTAAATTATTTAAAAAAAAAATATGATTTATAAACATCTGTTAACATCTCGTGGTACTGGTTCAGTGTTATAAGTTCGCCTTTCCTGAGAGAAGAAATAATAAAAAAAAAAAACCAAAAATCTTCAAAGAAAGCATGATATCACCTCTTATTTTTGGAATTTGAGTTCGAGGTTAAGGTCTCCGATTTTCGGTCTAGATTTTCTTTACAATTCTATGAATACAACACTTACAAAGGGGGGAGGAGTTACATGGAAAAATTATCGGAGCACCCGTTTATACGTATCAGGTAGTAAACCATGAGCCAAAGCCTAAAGAACACCCAAAGAGCCCCCTAAAAAATATTAAGAACTCTAAGCTTTAAGCGAACTTGATCTTTATCCTTCCCTACTCTTACCAAAAGCTGCCTCTGTTTCCATGGTTCCCCCAAGGTAATGCAGCTGGTATCCAAGGCTGCCTGGTGTTGTTAGCAGAGTCTGGCTGGCTCAACTTTATGTGCAGTGCTCATCCAATAGCCAGTTGCAGTTTCTAGGTTTTATGAGAAGCGACCAATTAACTGACTTCCCAGTCGCTGATCCAGTATCGTCTGGCATGGTTCCAGTATGTCTATCGTCCACCGATCAACAACCTCTCGAAGGTAACATCCTGTCGAGTTCGTCGTACTGGAGCTTTTGCACGGCAGGAGAGACTGGGTAATGCCTCAGTTTAATGGGTATCTTCTCGTCATCCACCTCGATAATGTGTTCCTGGAGGTTGGTCTTACCCAGCCTCAACACCTTGCACGAGGGAAACAACTGCTTGACCATCACAAGTCGTCTAACCTGTTCATCTAAAAGAATCCACCCCAACGCACCCACATTCGTTGGTGATGGAACCTCGACCTGTGATGAAATCCGGAGCGACCTTAAACGCACTCCAAAAATCGACCCCAAGGTACAATTGTTGTAGCAGACTGGGAACCACATACAACTCCATCTCGTTTGCCATGCCATTCAAAGTGATCGTTCCAAGATTCTTTGGTTTTTTCCGTCCCCGGTTCTTGTGCCCTTAGTCATTTTTACAACATCTATCTTCTTCTTTGTCAAACCGTCCTCAGCTCCTCTTCCTAAACAACTAACAGACGCTCCACTATCCAATAGGCCCAGCAGCTCTTTGACTTCTACCTTTATCTTATAGCGTAGGGCCTTCTGACAGATGTCAAAGATATACCACTCATGCGTCTTTACCCTACCAAACATATCTCCCTAAGCTTTTTTATCTTTCTAAATCTATTACTTTCACTGGTCCACCTGTCGTCAATTCTTCATTAAAACTTCTACGCTTAGCTTCTAGAATTCTGCAACTAGTTCTCTGAGGTGTTCTAGTGTTATCTTGTTTCTCATTCTTCGTACATTCTACGCAGAAAACTGGGGTTGCTGTCGACGGTTTTGTCCCGGTCGCCCCGTCGACGCGCAGGTTTGCCAAGCAGGTCCGGTATTGGAAAGCGACGTTGCCTTGACCGCAGCTGAAGCACATTCATGAAAAAGTGGATGTCGGTATGTGAAGTACCTACCCACCACTAAGGATCACTTCCGATTGTCTATTTGGTTTCCTCGCCTGAATCGCTGCTACTTCTAACTCTGGATCTTAATGCTCACCTACTGCTTTTCCTACATCTTCTACATTTACTTCACCTACATTTCGTTTATATCTGTGATCCCTATTCCCTATATGCTTTTCGTCGCTTCTACATTGTTTCCTAAGGTCTTCTGTGATCACCCAATGGAACACCCAAAAATCAGCTTTCCTAACCTTGATTTCATGTTTATCGTGAAAGTATCTATCAGTTTATCTGCGCCGGGTTTTATCCTCACTGGCAACAGTCTCCAGGAAAGGCTAACCTCTCCGAATAAAATACTGCTCCCTGATGTAGGAAGACATTTATTTACTCTATTTTTAAAAAATTTCAGTCTTATAGAGTGTCAGAAAATGTGCTTTTAGGTAGCGAATTCCAAAGTATACTTGTTCTGCAGAATTAGGTATTTTAAAACAGTGAAGGTAATACGAGGTGTTTCAAGGTGGACACAGAACTGATGAGCACTTATTGCTCGACTTCTAGAAATTTTATTAAATAAGTAACCAAAAAAGCTAGCGAAACCTGCCCGGACACGAAATAAGAATCTTATGGGAATTTGATAAGTTAAAGTAATGTTAAAGTGGCAAGCTACACACAGCTGAACTTACTTTCACAATACGCCATTACGAATTCATAAACAGTACTACACATCATCAGGCCCGCAATAAGTGAATAGAAAATTCTGTAAAAGAAAAAATAAACCTTATTTAATTGTGTTTTATCAATTTCATCCTCTATCTTACATGGCAAAAATATCACCCGATTTAAAGTCAAGCTTTTTTGATGTAATACAGGAGGAGACAGAAATTCCTTTCATTGATCCATCTGAAACATTTTTAGATGCCAAGTCAATGGCTGATGTCAAAAATTTTGGGCTGCAACTATGTGGAACACATATGCCAATAGCTATTCCCATCGAGTAAGATGGATCATTCCTAATTTGTGACCGAAAGACAGCCGGTACGTCATCCATGCGTAGACCTGCATTTTGCGGAAGTGGAATATTGACAAGACAATATTTGCCTTTCACCAAGCCGGTGAGTTTACTCAAAGTAACAGATGTCGCCAAACATTCGTCAAAGTTTCCAAAGTCAGCTACATTCCCGTACAATATTCCCGAGGGCAAATGTCCCCACGAATCCAGGACTAAAATAGGAAATTAAAAACTCTGTCAAAAAAAATTGTCAAAGATCTTGGTAGATCGTTTGAAAAGACAGTGATTGGGGTTTCGTCTCAGCCAATCTTTTGGTTTGTGTCTTTGATAAAATTGGTCGTATAGTAATATTTTGTTTTTTGACCAAGATTTAAAAACTTTTTTAGACTTTTTCCGTGGCGTGAAAAAACTAGCGTTGCTTAAATTTTCAGGAAAAAACATCCCTTTTAAGTAACAATAGGGTTAAGACGGGTGATATGGCGCCCAATTTTATTTTTCATGGTAATATTAATTTTTTAATAATTTTAATTTAATAATTTTATATTTTTATTAAATTTTTTATAAAAAATAATTTTAATTAAATTTTTTAATTTGTTTTTAAAAGTAAAACCAAAAAAAAGTATACTTTTGAATCAAATTTAAGCTTTAAGTGAAGTTTTTCAATATAAAATGTAAAATGCTGATGGCATAATTATTTTTTGATATTTAATAAGTGAGGCAAACTTCGAAAAGGGAAGTGGTCTAACCGGCCCTAATTATAAACCACAGATATTTCCAAGTATCCACACTTAAATGTACGTAAAAATGCAATTTTTTGGTGCAAATTCAATATTCTTGAAAAATCGACCCCTAAAAGGGTTTTTTAGCCACCCCCTAAAAGGGGGCGTGGCTAAAAACTTTGTATGAACGAAATCTGGACCGAAATCTAGTTTACCTGCCTTTTTTGTTTCATGCTTTCCTAAATTAGGCTCAAGGGCAGTGGAAATTAAGTTTTTCTGGAAAATTTTAGGTATTCTTCAATTCTGCCTCCAAATGTGGGCGTGGCCTAAAGTATTGTATAAACAAAATGTGGAACTAAGCGTTTTCTACATAAAATGTTAAGCAAATTTTGATGAAAATATTTCATCAAAAATATTGATGAAACTGCATTTGAAAATTTACGCTTAAAAAAGATGCCACGCCCACTAGAGAAGGTTTACCAATTAAATTTATCTTTTTTGTGTCTTACATTCATTAGGAGATGTTAAATGTCACATTTCAGACTTTTAGAACGTCTTACAGTTTTGAAAACTCTGCGGGTAGTTGCACATTTAGATCGATTGTGGGCGTGTCTTTGGGCGGTTTTTAAAATTTTTTTTTTACACTTGTACTGCTTCGCATGACGTGGACCTTACGTACGAAGTTTCAGTACCCTAGCGCAAAATTTAAGGCCTAAAAACATGTGACATACAGACGGACGGACGGACGGACGGACGGACGGACGGACGGGCGAACGGACATGGCTCATTCGATTCAGAATTTGGTCTCGATCTTATGCCCTTAAGGTCTTGGGGGTCTACCATTATTATTTCACCGTGTGACAAACTATGTGAAAAGCCTAATATACCTCCAATCCTATGGGATAGGGTATAAACAAAAGCCGACACGGGCGCTTCGTGTATGACTTCATTCTCTTGACGGTCTTATTTTTTTCTGGTATTCAGTACTCACGGATCCACAAAAAAACTTTTTTGTTTCAAGCACATAAAATTTTTTATACTGTTCTACATTAAATATTTTTAAAAGTTGCTACTATTTACCCTGTATCCGTCGATGTTGATTTATTTGTAAGTTATACAAAGTGTGCCATATTACCCGACTTTACCCTTTTTGATTTTTTATCATTTTTTTATTTATTTTATGAAATGCATTTTTTTTTTTTTAAGAACAAAAGTGTCTTCACTTACATGGTGCTGCCTGGAGGCTAGGAAACTGCCTTTTTATTTCGCGCAAATCGAGGAGGCATTTAACTGAATCGAGATCCTGCGTAGCACTTACTTTGTCGATAAATAAATCCTTTTCATCGCTTTTAATTGATTGAAAGAGGGTTTCACTTAAAACATCTTTGTTAATTTTTTGATTTTCTATTACAGAACTTGAGTTCAACATGCGAATGCTAACACCAAATATTAGTACTAGCGAAAATAGCATCTTAAAAATCATAATTTTCGAAAAACCAGCGCCAATGTTTTTTATTATAACAGCTAAGGGATAACGCGGAAATTAAACTAAGCCAACTGTTTCAGGAATGAGCGATTGTCAGGTAGTTAAATGCGAAAATATTTTCACCTAAATCTGAAGGAAGATTGCTTTAATAACACCCTACTCTTGGCATAATGATACTCGATGTAATTATTAGTTTCTTAAACTAAATAAAATTTTCAAACGTGTATTTAGTTTTTGCATGACCTACAATCCGCGTCGCGACTATACTTCACAGTCTTCGTTAAAAAAAACTTGGTTGCAAAAACCCTTTTATAGAACCGAATTTTTAAAAACAAAAATGGAGCGAGATCTTACACAAACCTAAATATAGGTAAACATACTAATTTAGATGAACTGATTAATTTTAAGTATATGCATTTTTAAATATAATGTCTAATTAAGTAATGTATATTTAGTATTTTTAAATATTATGGCAATGTGAGAGCCACCTCAAATGGTCCTGATTGTACAGATTTCTAATCAGGGCAATATGAACAGGTTTTATCAGTTAACGTAGGTAGTAAAACACTCACGTAAATTAATCGTGATTTTTGCTTCGAAAAATTGCTGTTGTTTTACAAACACAGCGACAGATAGTCTTCAAAATCAAGGGAAAACTGTTTGTCTGTTTTATTGTTATCCCAGTATTTAAAGGTTAAGCTAACTATAATTTGCTCAAAATTGTATAAAATGTTAGCTTCTAAAGTATTTAGAGCAAAGATTTAAAAAAAAAATCAAAAATAAGTTATAAGGGCTTTTAATTCCTTAATTTTTAAATTTATTTAAAAAAATGTAGTAAAATTTTAGTATTATAGTACGGGCTTAAAAATTATAAGTATTTTTGCTAGCACTATCATTCCCGTCATATTTACATAATTAAAAAGTCTCTCCTTTTAGCGGTCCATCCAAAAATGGAAAAAAGACGTCTTATGGTATTACTACATTGTGCGTCGCGTCCGTCCGTCAAATCGCTTTACAACTTCTGATCGGTAAATGGTAGAATCGTGGGGTGCCGTGCCGTAGTGGTTAGTGTGTGTGCTAACTACGCCGGAGGTCTGGGTTCGAATCCTGCCATCGTCACCTGAAAAAAAAACTTGTTCTTTTTTACGGTCCCCACCTCCGCGAGGGTTTGACAAGCCCTCCGAGAGTATCGTTTGTCTTGAAAAACTTCTCAAAAGTGTCGTTCAGATTCGGCAAAAAATTGTAGGTCCCCTTGTATGTGAAGAAATTAACACACACAGCAGGTTGAGAAGGTGGCCCTGTTGAGAAGTTCACCTCGAGCTGTTGCGCCACTCTATTTATTTATTTATTTAACGAACAACGAAGGAAATTCTTTTATCACAAATAACGTTTTAACAGTTTGAAGTTTCATGGGAAAATGGATTTAATGTTTTTCAATACTTTTTCTTAGAAGTTTAGCAGGCAAGAACTGGAAAAACTTGGGTTTAGTATATACTGAACCTAATAGGGTGTTTACAACGCACAATAATACGCGATTAAGACAATTCGACAATACCATACGACTATTTATCTCTTCATGAGGAGACTAAAAATCAGTCGCGTATTTAACCCCTTCCACGCAAGAATGATTAAATCAATTTCTGTGCGCTTTCTGGTGAAGAAAAACAAACATACCTTCTATTGGCAAATGGGTATCATCAACTAAGAAGTGTTTCTTGTGTGGTGTAAAGGGATGCGCTGAACGGCTAATGTTACTGTTGACGTGGATATGGTTGTTCCTGTCAAAAAGGGTAAATGAAATAAGATGTGCACGCTGCAAAATAATGATGGATGTTATTGTTGATACAGCTGGTTGATGTTCATCAAGTTAGTCTACTATCAACTTTGTATACTTAAATCCCAAGAAAATATTTGACATTTTATTTTTCTATTTTTGGGTTATCTCGTTGATTAAAAAAAAAATCGTCGGCATCTAAAAATTTAATTATTTCTAAATTTGACTTACCCGAAACATAAAAAATTCACGTTTACAAGGAGATGCGCAGATAACGTGATGTCATTAAGAAATGTCAAAAACGATAGTATACGTCAAGTAAATCTCCTCTTTTACGGTGGAAACACTTTGGGATTAACTTTTGATCTTCCCACGTTAATCCCTCTATTATATGCGAGGGAAACACCATATAAAATCTTTTTGAGAAGTGAAGAGTTGAAAAAGGATGACATTTTTGAAAGTGTTTAGACCATACTTTTGAACTCCTTAGCGCATGAAGCCAATATTGAACGCACGTGTAAAACATTTTAAAGTTAACGAAGAGTTTAAGAGTTTAGGTCATATATTTCAGAAAAAATTTTAATATCGCCGTTTTGACGCCTATTCGAAAAAAATAGCAGCAATGCGGGAAAAAACGTGTTTCCCCTCCCCCTATTTTTTTTCAAAGCGTATTTCAAAGTTTTAAAACCTTCTGAGATTTAACTCAAGAGCAGAAAAGCATTTTCAAAAACTATGTTATTAAACCTTCAAGTATCTAAACGGTAAAAGCGATCTTTTTCAGATTTATTTAAAAAAAAAAACGTATAAAAAGAAGCAAACTGCGTAAAAAAAATTCAATAACCGTCTCTAACCTAGTTTTTCGCGTCCTATTTAAAAAACGAAATTAAAAAGGCGCTTACTTTACCATTAACGTGAAAACCGGTGGCCATAGAAGTAAAAAAAACATCCTATTCAAAATATTTGTTTTTGTGGATATAAAATTTAAAAAAAAAATGGTCTAAGAAAGGTATGTCTCCTCCTCTAGCTCCTAAACGGTAAAAAGTATTAATTTTGAAATAAATAACAGACACAGTGCATCTTCTGAGATTTTATGCAAATAGCGAAATTCGAATATTCAAAAACCTTGATTGATTTTGACTCAAAAACGTAAAAACATTTTCGAAAACGATTTTTTAAAGGTTCCATTTTGACTCAAAAACGTAAAAACATTTTCGAAAACGATTTTTTAAAGGTTCCTGGTCTGTTAGCGGTGACGATCTGATCTTAATTTGGCTGAAGTATGAAGCATAAGCAACGCAAGCCTACTGCAGTTAAAAAGTTTCAAAATTGCCGTTTTCAAACTCAAGTTTTCAACCCTCTTTAAACAAACGAAATAGAAAGCAACATGCTTTCATGTTTTCTCAAAAATTAAGAAAGTTTATTCCACCTTTTTTTTAAGTGTAAAAAATTAACAATCACCCAATACAAAAACAGCCTTAAAAGTAAACAACAGAATACAAGATACCCAGAAATAATAGTAAACAAAAAGAGTTTTACACAAACTTTCATAAACTTTACAAAACGTTGACCACGCCCACTAAAATTACTGTTTTTAAATAGACATATATGAAATTTGACAATTTTTTTTTTACAAAAGTTGTAGATATTAGCATTGTCCAACTTTTTTCGCATATATAGTATATGCCTCCGCCCACTTTTGTGGGCGTGGTTTAAAAAAAAGTGACTTTTTAGTTAAAAAAAGCGGAGTTTTAGTCCGAAATGTATGCAACCACCTACCATAAAGCAGTAAACATTTATATTTTTGTATCCCGCCTCCTTTTTGGAGGCGTGGCAGCTTCCTTTTTTGGTAGGGTAATATATTTTGAAATTCGTCGCAGACGGACTGAAGTTTTTACATTCTTAAATTTTAACTTGACTTGGTGTGGCCTGTGTTTGTTTAAAAAATTTAGTCAATGGAAAAGAGCTGGCTTAGAAATTATAGAACTTTAACAAGCACAATCATTTCAGTTATATTGAAAATGCATTCTGACTTATCTCAAAAACCTGGTTTATTCGAACCCGTCAAAGCTTTGTTTATAAATTTCAAACATGGACTATGCTTACCCAGCCAAGCTTTAGATTTTTTACGGCACCCCAGTGGACCCTATGATAGACTTAAAAAAATATCGTAAAGACTTTTCCCTTATAAGCTCTCACATTTGTATGCTTGTCGCTACTGGCACAAATTATTCCCCTTATGATTCCTTCCAAGCCAATCTCAAGTTTGGTGTCAGTCCAATGCCAGGCTGTACTTACTTCAAAAATCCCTTCCGTCCACTTTCACAATATCTTCCCTTAGTCAAGCGCTTAATTTTTCAAAACGTTTACTCTACTTTTCACATTTATTTGTAAAATCCAACACTTTATCATCCGGAGGACTACCAGAATGGTCATTTTGTGTCTGAGTTACTTCCTTAGCGCGTTTAGTTAAGGTTAACTTCTCAATTGCCAAAACTGGAGACTCAAAAGCCAGGGTAAATGGAATACATGCGACAAGTGAAACGCCAAAATTACTCCAAAACTGAAGGGTCTAAGGATCAAAGAAAAAATGTTATGGCAATCAAAAACTGCGTGAAAATATTCAACCATACCACACTGGAATTGGAAAAGTACACGCCATTCCGGTTGGTGCTAGCCAGAATGACTACCACGAGAGCGTGCAGAAGATACAAGGAATAAGACAACCTGGCAAAGGGCTGCCAAAGTGAATGTGACAAGAATGTATCAACAATCCCTCCAAGTCCAAATTGACAAGCAAAGATAATCCATGAGAGTGCAATAGCCCACGAAACACGTTTCAGAGACTCACTCATGGCAGCTTCAAGGACCGTCGGTCCATTGTCGGAAATTATTGAAAAATGGGCCCCAAACACAATCGCCACCATTGATAAAAGGGAAACAACCCAGCCAATAAGCTGCAAAATCTGTAAAGAACCATATTGCGCCCATTACAATAAGGAAATTTCTTTAAAATATAAAATACCCTTGGAAAACGGATCGTCCTGTGCCGGTTGATGTGTAAAAAATATCCAAGGCCAAAGCCGACCAGCCACGGAGAGCATCTTGCATGTGTCGGAGTGTATGTCTCTTTGCTTAACTCGATTCGACCGATCCTATACTCATTAACAAGTCCTTGTGTATGAGAACTAATACCAGCAATAAAATCCAACTCACCCTAAAATGTTGGTGTATCCTTTTGTGATGTACGTCCCCATAACAAATCCGATTGACAGAAGTGACATCAAGACCAGAATCGGTGCAAACTTCCTTCCCCATTTCCACATCGGAATCAGAAGAAACGGTGCAAGTAGATACATTTGAAAGTCCATGGACAAATACCAAGTATGCGGCAAACACTACAAAACGAAAAAGCTGAGCCATTAAAGGCTGCATACTAGACGAATCGCACAATAATATACCCGCCCCATTCCATCGTAATAGTTCCCGATATAAAGCAGAATGGGCCAAGACGACTTGTAGTCGCATTTGAATACTTCAGTGGCAATCGGATACATCGGACCAGTACCAGCGTACTTGTATAGGGTTGACGCATACAGGATAAGCGCAGCCAAAGGCACAGTCAGCCGAATGTACCGATGGATGTACATCACAAAGATGTTGAGTCTGCCCTTTCTGAAATGAATTTCAATCTTTGAGTTTATGCCGGACTTCTGAAGCACGAAAGGCTATAACGTTTGACAGGCTCTTAATCTTACGATCTATCCAAGCTTTGGAGTCCATGCCAAGCCACAAGAAGGCCACTCATAAATAGGAACGTATCCACTGACACCGTAGCGTTTTGTGTAAACATTGAAAAGGGGGTTTTCAGCCACTGTAGGTTAAATTAAGGCTTAATACTATACAAAAAGGATGTTTTTTCGGCTTACCTGAAAACTTTCTATCGTATTTAGTTTTGCTATGGGGAGAAAGCTCAATACCGTATGGCCATAAACAATCCAAACCATTGAAATAACTCTGATTCCAGTTAAACAGCTGATTTCGTTGGGGGATCTTGCAGTGTTTATAGCAAAAAGCTTCCTTCCATTTGTGAGCACAGAAAACGTCAATAGAATCGGTTTTGGCTTTTCTAAAAAATACAAGAAATCAAAGGGCTAACGGCTTGAACCACAATGTTAAATTTACTTAAAATGTACATTGGCATAATTTGAATCTTGTGACCAATCTTTTGTAGGTCTTGAACTCTTAGAACTTGATTTTACAAGAAACCCATTCAGCCCAAACAAACAATTGAACTGCCCGCATAAATAACAGTGAAATAGTCGCGCTATAGTGATTGTAACCGTATTCAGTACCGTATTCAGGCCGTTTCAGCCGTCAAAAAGGATGAGTCGAGGGGGTGTCAACCAGCGGTTGAAAATTCCGGATGTGTCAAAAGTCTTTTTAAAAAATCCAGCCGTTTTAAAATCTGCTTAGCCAAACCTCGCTGTCAGTATTGGAAAACGGTACAGTGAAAGAAACTCAATATCATGCGAAAGTCTAGTTTAATAAAAAGCAAAATGTTAAGGTGTTCATTACTCAAAAATTTAGCTGTAAGAATTGCGAAGAAACGACTTCTGAAAAGCTGAATTTTTTTTTTGCGGGCTGAATCCAAAAATTCTGCTTTCAAAACTCAATATGCTTTTCGAAATTCTGCTTTAAAAATTCTAAGTTCCAAAATTCTGTTTTACGAAATTCTTGAAATGTAAATTTACAAAGCGACATGGTAAAACATGTATGAAATCACACCCCCTCCCCCCCCCCCCTTTTCGTTTGGTACCTTCGTTTTACTGGAAAAACGAGACCCAAAAAAGGAGACCCTCTGAACTGTGTCAACTACGGAGTCAACAGTCTTGTCAACATCGCATACAAGATATTTTCTGCTGTACTGCGTGAACGCCTTAAGCCTTGTCAACAACCTGATAGGCACATATAATTATGGCTTTAGGCCAGAAAAGTCCGCCATCGATCAAATATTCACACTGCAGCAGATCTTAGAGAAAACCGAAGAACTCCAAATCGATACCCAACACCTTTTCACCGATTTCAAAACCGCGTATGACAGCATCTATAGAGATGAGCTGTATAGCGCAATGTCTGGTTTTGGCAACTCGTAAGTCTGTGCAGGATGACGACGGAAAACTCAGACTGTTCCGTTAAGGTCAGTAAAGGCCTCGCACTATCGCCGTAGATGTCAAAAAGGATTTATACAATTCGACGCGCTGTCATGTAACTTCTTTGACATCATACTTCAGACAATTGTGCAAAACTCCCGCGCCAACACCAGAGGCACAATTTTTCAAAAGTCGGTTCAACTACTCACATGCGCAGATGACACTGACATAATTAGAAGGACAAAGCGTGATGTCAATGAAGCCTTCGTGAGTATTGGAACGGAAGCGGCGAATATGGGTTTAGCGAAGGCAAAACCAAATATATACTGTCATCATACAGAGACAAACGTCATCGACGTCTTGGACAGAATTTCACCACAGGCAGATATAATTTTGAGGTAGTTATAGACTTTATCTACCTGGGTTCAGCTGAAATCAAACAAGGAATAACTCTTGCCAATCGCTGTATCTTTAAGCTAAGAAGGCAACTGAGTAGCAAAGCTTTCTCTCGAACAACTAAAGGGTCTATTTATTAGACCCTCACCGTCATAGTCCTGATTTACGGTACAAAGCATGGACTCTGCCAACGGCGTATGAAAACAGTTTAGAGGAGCATCGAGAGGAAAATTCCTCGGACGATTTATGGTCCCACCTGCATAGACGCGGAGAGTGGAGATATAACATCGAACTGTACGGGCTGAAGAAGAAAAGTCAAAATAAAACGGCTACGATGGCTGAGTCATCCAGAGCGGATGGACCCGAAGAATCTTTGAACACACGCTGCAGAGACGGCGCAGTAGAGAAGCACCGCGAATCAAATGGCGCACGCAAGTGGAAGGGGACCTCAGCCAACTTCACATGCAAAAGTGGAGACAGCTTGCTGGAGACAGAGTTGGCCGGTGAAGCTTGTTGGCTCAGGCCCAGGTCCACCCCGGACTGAAGCGTCACCTTTAGTTAGTTTCCTTGAAAAGAGTCAAAAGATTGCTTAAAAAATCTCAAAAGACCCGGAACTAAAGTAGTGCCTGGAAAGTATCCTTAAAATTACCGAATACAAGCAGTGTCTTCCAATTAACGGTTCTGGCTGTACTTAGTGCGGCCAAGCTTAAGCAGTTGAGATCGATATCTGGAACAGGTATCGCCATTTACATTGATAGACACGCTCAAGGCAATGGAATCTATCAACTCCAAATCTGACATAGTCAGGGTCTGTCTCACAATGCTTAAAGCATTGTGCAGTCAGAATCGAGTGAGATTCTGGGCGTCAGGACAGTGTGGCGTAGAGGGAAACTAACAAGCTGTCGAGCTTGCAAGAAGAGGAGGGCTCCGAAATAATAGTGAGGCTTATAACATCAAACCACTCCTCTCCGTAGTAACAGTCACTTTTGAGCATGAAAATTGCAATGACGGCCAACCAAAGGTGGTCTAGTCTGACTGGATATATTTTATCTAAGGCTCTCTTGCCATGATTTGATAGAAAAGCATAGTAGGGACTATTAAAAACAAGCAGGGACAAACTTAGGGCTTCAGTGAAAATTCTGACAGGACACTTCCTCCTGGCGGAAACAAGCAAAGAGGCTTAGGCTTTTTGACATGGATATCTGTCACCTCTGGGGGTGCCGTGGCGTAGTGGTTAGTGTGTGTGCTTACTACGCCGGAGGTCTGGGTTCGAATCCTGCCATCGTCACCTGAAAAAAAAAGACTTGTTCTTTTTCACGGCCCCCACCTCCGCGAGGGTCTGACAAGCCCTCCGAGAGTATCATTTGTCCCGAAAAACTTCTCAAAATGCCGTTCGGATTAGGCAAAAAATTGTAGGTCCCCTTGTATGTAAAGAAATCAACACACCAGCATACATTGTTGAGAAGTTGGCCCTGGTTCACCTCGAGCTGTTGCGCCACTCTATTTATTTTATTTATTATCTGTCACCTCTGCAGTGATCTGCAGGCAGTTGAGGATATAACTGTTCGAATGTGAGGCAATTTTGCGTATGCACAGGATATTTTAACGGGAATAAATCTTCGAAAGTTTAGCAGAAGAAGTTTAGAAGTTAGCAGAAATGGTTTTTACTGGTAGAATATGCTTTGGTTTTTTGCCTTTTGAATGTTTTGTTTAACTGGTTCCCCAGGGATTGAGATGGACCCGTTTTGGTGCCTAGTGACTGTGTGATCCTTTTCATCCACACCCTTGTTTAACCTTACCTAACTTGACCTTGCTTTAAAAAGCAGAATAAGCAGAATTTTTGGGTCAGAACTTTGTAGAACAGAATTTTGAAAGCAAAATTATCACCCGCTCCCTGAAGTGAGCGTGTTTATAGTGTGGGGATCGAAAAAAATTTTACACTTCTTGTACTTCTTTGGGACCTAGAAGCATATCAAGTTTCAAGTTCCATGCACAAAACATAAATGGTATAAAAATAGGTCAAGCTACCTTTTTTGCGAGCTTCCGAAGGATGAAAGTTAAACAAGTTCAAGTTTTTCATGCAGTATCAGCTAATTTTCCCGATACCTGTTGATGAGGTAAAGTAGTGCTGTACTTACTTTCAAAATACGCCATCCCGAATTCATACACGGTACTAGACACCATCAAGCCAGCAAAAAATGAATAGAAAATTCTGTAAAGGAAAAAAATCTTTATTAATTGTTCTCTATGCACCTTTCTCCTCTCTGCCTTACATGGCAAAAATATCACCCGGTTCAAGGTCAGGCTTTCCTGATGTACTACAAAAAGACACCGAAACTCCTTTCATTAAACTATCTGAAACATTTCTAGATGCCAAATCAATGGCTGATGTCAAAAATTTCGAGCTGCAACTATGTGGAACACATATGCCAATAATTAGTCCCAACAAATCGAGAAGATCACTCCTTTGTATGTCTTGATCTTCAATGCGTGCACGTAATTGTTTCAACACCGGAATATGGGCAAGGCAATATTTGCCTTTTACCAAGCCGGTAAGTTTACTCAAGGTTACTGACGTCGCCAAACATTCGTCAAAGTTTCCGAAGTCAGCTAAATTTCCGGACAATATTCCCGAGGGCAAACGTCCCCACGAATCTAGGACTGAAATATAAGGTTAAGAAAGTTGGTATTTTTTTTTTGTCAAATATCAATTTGAATCGTGCGGAAACACATTGTGACTGATGTTTCTCGTCTTAGGAAATTTCTTGGTTTGGGTCGCAGATATAATTTTTTTTTATTTTGACAACTTTTCTTTGATGCAAATAAGGCAAAATAAGGAAATAGTTTTTTAGGCCTGACTTGCAACTCTTAAAAAGTCTAAAAAGTTCAATTTTTGGAAACAATAGGGTAAAGTCGTGTGATATTGCACCCATTTAAATAAATTATAGAAAACAAAAATTAAGAATTCTTATAATTTTTTTTGTCAAATTAAATATTTTGAAAACGCACAGTGACAACAAAATTTTCACATGGTTTCTGTCTTTGATAGATAATCTCGATATGGATAATGAATAACTTAACGAGTGTGTTTGTTTTAGTAAAATTTACCTATGTAGAACTTTTATGGTTTTTTTTTTAAAAAACACCAGATTCTATTAAATTTTCGAGGCCAAAAATCCCTTTTCCGTTGGTGCTTTTTTCCACACTAATAATGTTCACTTACATGGAGCTTTCTGTAGACTAGGAAACTGTTTTGCTATTTCCCGCAAATCAAGAAGGCATTTTAATGAATCAAGATCCTGTGTAGCCTTTGCAAAGTCGACTAGTAAATCCATTTCATTGCCTTTAATTGATTTGAAGAGGGTTTCACTTAGAATGAATTGGTTTATTTTTGGATTTTCTACAACAGACACTGAGTTTAGCACGCTTATACCAATACCAAATACTAGTCCTAGCGTAAAAAACCTTTCGATAATCGTCATTTTCGAAAAACCAATGGCAATTTTTTTGTAAGTTACAGCTACAGGATACCACGGCAATTGAACTTAGTAAAAAGTTTCATCAGGTAGTAAAATGCGAAACTGTTTTAACCTTAATACCTAGCAACTAACCTTAATACCTGTTAACGCCTTGCTCTTGATATAATCATACTCGGTATAATTAAGATGCTGTGATTATATGTTTTACAAATTTAAATAATATTAAATTTTCAAACCTGTATTTATATTTGTTGTCGTGAATTAGAACTCGACCTTGGAACAAAGTTTAAAACACACTTAAAAGTATTTCACGATCAACGTTGAAAAAAACGTTGGCCCTATGTGAAGAGGCGTTTAGCTCCTCGCGTTAGGAGCCTTTTCGTAGGTCTGGTTCTTCAAATGTTTCAGTTGAATCCGTATGCTTTTCCTCAAAATTTAACATATATTTGGGTAAGCCTTGAAGCAGGTGAATTTTTAGCAAGACTCAAAAGTTTTTGTGTGCTTTGAAAGCACTGTAAATGCGTAGTACTTAAAAACTGTTGTGTTGGTGTTTCTTGTGTCACTTTTTTTACCTAACAACTCTGCTTGGTAATTAAGGAGATAACCGAACGTATCGTTGCTTATATTGGGGAGCTACAAATCTAAATTTAATATTGGGAAGTGAAAAATTACAACAATTTACAATTTTACAAAGTGCTACTGAAAATTGTTTTTGAAAAAAAGTCGTGACATTGTTTTGTGCAGATGAGAGAATTTCGTGTCGACAACTCGAATACTCGTGGGCTGCGGAAGAACTTTACTGCCGCGTATGTCCATGTCAGTAGATACAGCCCACCTGCGAAACTCAGGTCATACTCATAAATCCTTTTACAGGTCAACCCGACCTGGGTTTTAAGCTCCCTGGCTATCGCTTAGAGCCATTATTCTTTCCACATCGTGGCCTCGCCATTCTTCCACAGTTTAACGCCTGTTCCAACCCGGAGTGTAATTTCAAGTGGATAACTTTCACCTTCGCTAGACAAACTATTCATAACTGTTATGTGTACAGAAGCCCAGATTTGGTCAGCGCATTAACTTGTGATGAGTTCGGTGCTCTGTCCGAGTCCATCTTAAGAATTGTTTCTCTTTTCGTGAGACTCTTAGGACTTTGCTTTTTTGTCAGATTTGTCTAAACTCTCGATAAGTGCCCTCTGATGACCGACAGACTCTCGTTGACTCTTATTTCAGTTTACCTCTTGCTTTTCAGGAGACCTTGCAGGTTAATAGTACATTTACACCGAGCCTAATTTCAGCATTTAAGCTAAATTCAACATTTCATTCATATTCTCAGGATTTATAAATGTTGAATTTCAGTTAAATGCTGAATTTCGCCTGGGCATTTCGAAGTGTGTCGAATGGAACAAACCTCTCAAACTTCCAATTCTCTTGTTTTTAAGAGAATTCGGGGCCGTTGGCAGAAAATACTCAAACAAAACGCTTGTAAATTGACAAAAGTCTCTCTAAGCTCGATAATAGTGCTCTGGGACGTATTTTAAAACTAAAAATAAGCAAGTAATAACGACAATTTTAGCTGTATGGAACACTTGATATTATTTCAAATTTTGACTCCGATTGTCATTTGAAACGCTGAAAATCCAGTATAAACGGCAAAATTGGATTTCGAAATTTTTTCACTAAATTCAGAATTAAGGGATTGGTGTAAATGTAGTATAAAGCTCCCGGATTTTTGTATTTCGTAGCTCTTAACACTGAACTGATCACTTTCGAGTTTTGAATTCTTGGGCGGGTTTCCCAGTTGGAGGCCGGGTTACAGTGCTGGCTTCCAAAGAAGATCCGGCGTCTTCGAAACTTAGTTGGTGATCCTGATCATAATCGTCAATGGAAAGCCAGTAGAGCTATACTTTTCCACCGTCCTCAGTGACATGTATTTTCTGTTGTAACGCGTAATCTTCATCCTTTTCGTGATAGTTGTCATCGTTGTTCTCTTTAGGGGTGGTTAGGCCTAGCCTCGATGCGATGTCATTTCGACTGTCTAGATTGCTCACGATTTGGCGCCACTAGAAAGACGGTACAGGACACTTTTGCTTCGTTCATGATGTGGATCGAACTTAAGTTTTTGCTGACTAAGTGCAGTGAATATTGTTGTCGTAAGACGAATTGGCATTACCCAAATCTGCTATCAGCTTGAAAGGCAACGTTCAGATAAAGTTATCTCAGGACTAAAACTGCGTTTTATCTGTCTGCATCTTCAGTCTGCTCTACAATTGATATCTGCGTTTTCCCAAATGGTTGTGGCTATAGCTTTTGCATACTACAATTCCACATTGGCATCATTGAAAATTACAATAACGTTATAATGTGCCTGCCAAAACGAAGGAAAACCTATTTTATCTTAACTGTGGGACTATTTGCCGCCATTGGTTTTCTATAAGCGCCTTGTTTGGGATACACCAAGTCAGGAAAGTGCTCGCTATATTTGCGTAAGGCATATTTAAAACTATTTCCTTCTAAGTTCTGCAGGGAATGTCTTGAAAAGACATCGTCTTTGGAGATTTGTATAAATCATTTGTCGAAATCGCTAGCTCCTTTTCTCTCTAACAATTTTTTTAACTCCAGTTTTTTTCTAGCCTTCTGGAGAGGCAAAGAATGTCAATGAAAAATTTGGAACCCTAGAAGTGTGATCACACTTTACCAAACTTGCCGGTCGTAAAAACTATTTCTTCTGGAGGATTTTGTTCGCCATTTACCATGAATACTTAAGGCCATTCTTACCGTGACCTTGCAGAGCCTTCAATTTCTTAAGCGAGGAAAATCTATAATCTTCCTAAAGTGTTTAGGAAAAACTTCCGATCGCTGACTGAGCGTAATTTGGATAGTTGGCCTTGATACGGCTTAAATTCGACCCTCATTTTTTTAGTTTTTTTTTTATTACAATTGCTGAGACAATGATGAGAATTATGGGTATTTACCCCCTTAACTGCATTTATGTTGCTCGACGCACTGACTCTCAAACAATTTGGTATTTTTTATTGTTTCTCATCCTTGTTTGGAAGTTCAACATGTCCATTGCGTTCTCCAGCATTAAGGATTTTATTACTCCTTGTCTGACCACCAAAAATTGCTTTCTCTAATAGTAAAACTGGAGACTCAAAGGCCAACGTCAGAGCAATAGCTGCCATTAATGAAATGCCAAATGTGCTCCAAAAATATAGAATCTGTCAAGTGAAACAAACCATTACAAAAAGACTCAAGAAGTTTACGTAATTCAAAGCCGCGCACCATATCATAGTCGGAGAAGTACACTTCGGTGCGCATTACTCCAAAGTTGATTGACAAGACAAAAATATGCACCAGAAACAGAGAATATGTCAAACGTCCAAGCGGTTGCCACAATGGATGTGACAGGAATGTGTCAACGATTCCTCCAAATCGAAAGTGACAAGCGAAGGTTATCCAAGCGAGTCCGATTGACCATGAAACACGTTTCAGCGACTCGTACATTGTAGCCTCCACGACGCTTCCACGAAGACCCGACCTCAATGTGAAGTACGGCGCAAACAATATTGACACGAAAATTATGAACGAAATGGTCCAACCGGCAAACTGCAGCACCTAAAACAAGGGTTTGGAAATGTATAAAGCATGTTACAATTGTTCTGGGAAGAGCTAATCCTAGGACCAATTTTTCAACTGACTCCGATCCGAGTTCACCAAACCAAATTTTGTTTGGTCAAACAAAACATCAAAATTGACTAAAAAAACTTCGGCGTTAATAGCAGTTTCTCTTAGAAGATCCTGCAATGAAAAGCATGCCCTAAAACTAATTTTCATCTGGTTCCATACCTTGGAAACGTGAAAAGTATTGAGTCTATTAATATGCATGAAGTACCCCAAGCCAAAACCGACTAACCAAGGCGAGTACCTGGTATGCATCGGGATGTATGTCTTGTCGATAATGCCTTCTTCAAACAAGCTATTTAAGAAGAAAAAAACATTATGTACAGATTTATATAAGCGCCTATATAACTTACCCTGTAAGGTTCCTGTATCCTTCCGTGAAGAACGTCGCCATGACACAACCAATCGACAGAAGCGCCAGGATAATCAACACTGGTACGAACCTTTTTCCCCATTTCCACATGGGAATTAAAAGAAGCGGCGAAAGGACATACAACTGGAAGTCAATGGCTAGATACCAAGTCTGTGGGACACACTAAAATTAAAAAAAAAAACCTCGTTACATCATTACTGAGCCTATGAAACTTGGCATCACTCACCTGTTTTGTTGTTAAATAATAGTTTTGGATATAGAGCAGAACAGGCCACCATGAACTGCCATCACATCCCTCCATCTGCACCGTAGTCTTTCGAAATGGTCCATTCCCAATGAACTTGTTAAGGGTAACTAAAAACAAGATGACCGCAGCCAAAGGCGGTGTGAGCCGAATATACCGGTGAAGGTACATCATCAAAATGTTAAGTTTTCCTTTCCTAAATTAAAAACGTTACAAAAAGGAATTACGGGAAGAAAATTTTAAGACGGACTTACGTTCGATCCAGTTCTCGAAGTCCCATCCAAGCGACTAGGACACCGCTTATGAAGAAGAACGAATCCACCGAAACTGTCGCGTTTATAACGTGCATTGACCAAGGAGCACGAATCCACTACAAGGCAAAAGATGTCAATAATTTCAACTTGGACTGAAATTTTTCAGGACTACTTACGTATAGGAGATCGACTGAGTTGATCTTCGGCACAGTTATGGTACTGCTGTAGGTATGCGCGTACATAACCCAAACCATTGAAAGGACCCGGATCCCATTTAGACAGTCAATTGTGCGAGGCGATCTGGTAGTGGTCATCGCAAACAGTTTCTTTCCGTTAGAGAGAACTGAGAATGTCAGTAGAAGTGGTGTCGATTGTTCTAAAAATAAGATACACCAGAGCCTAGTCTCTTCCTTTTCATTTATGTAAATTGTTAACTGTTTCTAAAGGGTTAAAATATCTCCAAAGAGCTTGAGTGCTTTTCTACATGAGCGAAAAAGAAAGTTCTATAGTCGGGTGCAGGTATGCGTTACGTTATTTTAGAATTCTTAAAAATTGTCAAAACCTTTAATTTTAGGCCTAACCGCTTTTCTACGAACCCTTTTAGTTGGAAGTCCCGTTTTGCCTAGTTGATGTTCAAGATGTCCCGAACAGGGCAATGAGCAAAAATTGTAGAGTGATGTGGCGAAAAAGTGCAACCATTTTAAAAAGTTGCATTATCTTCCCACCCTAATGCGAATCAAGACTTATTAACGCACCCATCACTCACTGAACACACACCACCCATTGAACTATAGTTCCAGTCAGCTGAGAGAACACTGGCACTTGACTTCGAAATTCGATATCGAGTTTCCTGTTCATTGGAAAAAAAATTGTTAATTATGTATGTCCAGGTGACTCTGAAAGTGACAGTTTAAACCCCTGAATTGCGCATAAAGTAAAAAGTAAAAAGTAAAAAGTAAAAAGTAAAAAGTAAAAAGTAAAAAGTAAAAAGTAAAAAGTAAAAAGTAAAAAGTAAAAAGTAAAAAGTAAAAAGTAAAAAGTAAAAAGTAAAAAGTAAAAAGTAAAAAGTAAAAAGTAAAAAGTAAAAAGTAAAAAGTAAAAAGTAAAAAGTAAAAAGTAAAAAGTAAAAAGTAAAAAGTAAAAAGTAAAAAGTAAAAAGTAAAAAGTAAAAAGTAAAAAGTAAAAAGTAAAAAGTAAAAAGTAAAAAGTAAAAAGTAAAAAGTAAAAAGTAAAAAGTAAAAAGTAAAAAGTAAAAAGTAAAAAGTAAAAAGTAAAAAGTAAAAAGTAAAAAGTAAAAAGTAAAAAGTAAAAAGTAAAAAGTAAAAAGTAAAAAGTAAAAAGTAAAAAGTAAAAAGTAAAAAGTAAAAAGTAAAAAGTAAAAAGTAAAAAGTAAAAAGTAAAAAGTAAAAAGTAAAAAGTAAAAAGTAAAAAGTAAAAAGTAAAAAGTAAAAAGTAAAAAGTAAAAAGTAAAAAGTAAAAAGTAAAAAGTAAAAAGTAAAAAGTAAAAAGTAAAAAGTAAAAAGTAAAAAGTAAAAAGTAAAAAGTAAAAAGTAAAAAGTAAAAAGTAAAAAGTAAAAAGTAAAAAGTAAAAAGTAAAAAGTAAAAAGTAAAAAGTAAAAAGTAAAAAGTAAAAAGTAAAAAGTAAAAAGTAAAAAGTAAAAAGTAAAAAGTAAAAAGTAAAAAGTAAAAAGTAAAAAGTAAAAAGTAAAAAGTAAAAAGTAAAAAGTAAAAAGTAAAAAGTAAAAAGTAAAAAGTAAAAAGTAAAAAGTAAAAAGTAAAAAGTAAAAAGTAAAAAGTAAAAAGTAAAAAGTAAAAAGTAAAAAGTAAAAAGTAAAAAGTAAAAAGTAAAAAGTAAAAAGTAAAAAGTAAAAAGTAAAAAGTAAAAAGTAAAAAGTAAAAAGTAAAAAGTAAAAAGTAAAAAGTAAAAAGTAAAAAGTAAAAAGTAAAAAGTAAAAAGTAAAAAGTAAAAAGTAAAAAGTAAAAAGTAAAAAGTAAAAAGTAAAAAGTAAAAAGTAAAAAGTAAAAAGTAAAAAGTAAAAAGTAAAAAGTAAAAAGTAAAAAGTAAAAAGTAAAAAGTAAAAAGTAAAAAGTAAAAAGTAAAAAGTAAAAAGTAAAAAGTAAAAAGTAAAAAGTAAAAAGTAAAAAGTAAAAAGTAAAAAGTAAAAAGTAAAAAGTAAAAAGTAAAAAGTAAAAAGTAAAAAGTAAAAAGTAAAAAGTAAAAAGTAAAAAGTAAAAAGTAAAAAGTAAAAAGTAAAAAGTAAAAAGTAAAAAGTAAAAAGTAAAAAGTAAAAAGTAAAAAGTAAAAAGTAAAAAGTAAAAAGTAAAAAGTAAAAAGTAAAAAGTAAAAAGTAAAAAGTAAAAAGTAAAAAGTAAAAAGTAAAAAGTAAAAAGTAAAAAGTAAAAAGTAAAAAGTAAAAAGTAAAAAGTAAAAAGTAAAAAGCAAAAAGTAAAAAGTAAAAAGTAAAAAGTTCGCCTATAATAAGCGCTATTCGCAGAGGTCCAAATATTTATGACTAGATAGCTCACCGCGAGAGTGATCGGCTCGCGTGTCGTTGGGTTTACTACAAAATAAGTCGAGCCAGGGCATTTTTTTATTTTTTATTTAATCGACGTGTGCCGCGTTGTCAAAAGTAGACATTGCTCTTCTCTATAGATGATGTCAAACACTGATGATGTATCGATGGCTGGGGCTTCTTCAAAATCTGCCGCAGACTCTCCTTTTTTTTGTTCATTTTTTTATACTTAACTCGCGATCTCAAGTCATAACTTGAGATGCGTAGCACATCGCGAGCGGAAAGAATTTGAGGATAGAGAAGATAGAAGAGAAAAGCAATTCTCCATTCAACACGCAAATGCTGACGAGCTAGTACGGAGAATGAAAACTCTGCACGGAAACACCAAAGCTTACCCCCGAAAGTGTTATGCCCTTACGGAAAAAAGCAACAATATAGCTAGCGGAGTATTTTTTAAATGCATTTGCGTATTGGAAGAGAAAGAAGTGTTTAATATCCGGCCGCCCCTTACCTGGATAGCAGACGCTGACCAGGAAGCCGCTCATTTTGCGACAGACGCTCCTAGACTCTTCGTTTGTTGGCTCCTGGCCTAAGCCCACACTGATACTTTCCTATCAGATTGTGGATAAAACGGTTTCAGGCGATCACACAGTACAGCAGAAAAGACTACTTATTTACATACTTGAATGCGATGTTAATAAGATTGATGCCTCTGTAGTTGGCATAGTTCAGAGGGTCTCCATTCCTCTGTATCGGACATGCTGTCCACTGACCAAATATTGCAAAAAACAACTGGTTCATGCTCCTAACCAGCTCATCGCCAGAAGGCACCCAATCTGAGACCCACTTGAACATAAGGAAGGATGGAATGACGGACACGGCTTATTCGACTCACAATTCGGTCTCGATCTTATGACCTTAAGATCTCGGCCGTATCGTGTTAGAAACTATTAAAAACCAAATTTACTTACTTTCAAAAAACGTCATAAAAAAGTCATAAATCGAACTCGAAAACATAAGTGCTGCAATACTGGAAAAGAAAACTCTGCAAATGTACAAAAATAGCTATTTAACTTTTTGTTAAGGATTCCTTAATCCCTAGGCAATAAAACTTACATTGCGAATATGTCAATTGGTCTATAGTCCGGCTTTCCCTTCGTAGTGCAGGAAAATACAGAAGTTCCCGCAAGTGAGTTACTCAAGGCGTCATCAGTTGCCACCTTAAAAATCGATGACAAAAACTCTGGACTGCAGCTATCAGGCACACATATTCCTAGTAAAATCCTCAGTCTAGCTAGTAGTGAACTTCTGGCTTCTGGCAGATTGAATCCATTAAGTGTGGTGGAGACAGTTTCGAGGTCTTGATTGAAAATAGGGATCGCCGCAAAGCAATATTGTCCATTTACCGGCCCGGTTAGTCTGCTTAACGTGACCGATGTCCCGACGCATTGATCAAAGTTGCCGAAATCAAACAAGTTGCCATACATTATCCCAGAGGGGAACTTTCCCCAAGCGTCTAGAACTGAAAAGAAGATTTTTTTTTCAAATTTGCAGGAATTTTTTTATGGTATAAAAAAACTTTTTTTTGCTTGTGCAAGTCCCTGATTTTTGGTTTTGCATTCTCTTGAGAGTATAGCGCAAAAAGCAAGGGACGAATCCATTATGCCATTTAAGGATCTTTTGTTAGACCCATGCCTGGTTTTGGTATTCTAATTCGAATCATTTGTCGCACTTCTTTGTCCTCGGTGGCAGGTATTTTGATTCCATTTGTTTTTCCAAGTTTAAAACGACATTTTCCTTACCCAGTTGTAGGTCAACTCTAAATTCTGTTATTTTTCTACACGAATTTTGGTGAATTATTTAACCGATCAAGATGGTTAAGTATTGATGCACAGAGTCTGTTCTTTCAAAGAATCTTTTTTGTGACCAATACTTACATGGCGCAACTTTTAGACTCGGAAACTGGTTTATTATCTCCCTTAAACCGAGCAGACATTTTGCTGGATTAGATTCCTTAGAGTAATTTGGCGAAACATCAAACTTTGACAGGTCTTGATTGCTTTGAATTGTTTTGAAGAAGATATCACTAAGGGCATCACTGGACAACGTCACATTATTCACAACTGAGAACGAAAGTGCTCCATGCACTGACAAGCCGAGCAGCAACACAAGTGGAGCCAGAATTTTTGTCATACTTAATTTTGTTTGGTTTTATATCAGCGAGCAGTGAAGAATCAGAACTGATTAGGTTTAATCAGAATCGATTCCTTTTATTGCCAATTCAAGGACTATTTAATTTTTTTGTAAGATAAGAGCGACAATCTAACGCGTTTACATGCCAAACGGATTGATTCTTGATTAGAAATCGTATCTGTGGAAAAAGGTTTTGTAGCGATAATGGTTGCACCAAATATTAAGGATTTGCGTATATTGTTTGCTCTAACCGATTACCAATTTTTTCTTTTAAACTTGATTTTTTCATTTTATGAATAACCTATTATTCAACGACATATTATATGTGACTGTTCCGAGTTTAGTAAAAATTTTGTAGCTTTAAAGGTGGTCCAACCTGTATCAGAAACGAATATCCTGAGCACCTGAAATGATTGCACCCTGAACCCGTAAACACGCATGACTGCTTCCGTATGTAAAATGATGCAGCCTTGTGAAAATGTGGTAGGTCAGAGCCCGCAGGATAGAGATGTTTCTTGCAAACTGCAGAATTTCACACTTGTTGGCGACCCAAACGGGTACCTGACATTGACGATCATACTACCAACAGACTGAACTTGTTTTTAACCTCCCATCCCGACAAATACACAGTCGATGTTTTATCTCCTTTAGGCTCGTCTGATCATTTTTTCGATATGACATTTCGTTGACGCCGGCCGGCCGCCGCTGCCGATATGATCACCAATGTAAAGCTTCTAGGAATAAGATCTTTTATCCCTTGCAGTGTTAAGAGTATTAAACCGAAGATAACTAATAATAAGGATTCGCGGTTTGACTTGAGCTATAAAGAGGCGGTAAATCTGAAGGAATCTTACTTCCGGTCTTACGAGGACAACCCCCCTAAGGTAAGCCGGAATAAGTTCAAACAAGCCAGAAATGACTGCAATGCTCATATCCGTCGTGTGAAATTTTAGTGCGACCAAAAGCTAAGGCAGACTACATTGTCCCTAACGTACTAAAAACTTGATTTTTTTAGCTACCAGCCAGATTGGGTATTGTCTCCGCATGTACTTGAGCGCGTTGAATGCATTATGGGAAAAAGTTATTTTCGCACTGGTGAGGTCAAAAAAGTGCTTCAGGATCTCAACATTCCTAAATCTGCTGGTCCTACTCCACACGTCTCTTTCGTAGATAATCGATGTTTCTGTTTAAAAGCTGGTGAATGAAAAGGATGTCAGCCACATCTCGAAGTTTTTTTAGTGATTGCATGCCAACTAAGTTTAGTCGATGTTCATACGGCGGCAACACGAAAGGATCAGTCCAACCGAGACCACGAAGAGCGAAACGGATAAACCGTCGCTGGACTGCCTCAATTCTTTGGATATGAGTTTGCTGGTATGGAGACCAAACTTGACAGGCATATTCAAGAAGAGGTCTAACGAAACTGACATAGAGGGCTTTGGTTACATACGGGTCAGAGAATTCTTTAAACCATCTCTTTACAAAACCTAGAGCAGAATTTGCGCGGCTTATGATATTATTAATGTGGCAACGGAAGGTCAGTTCCTTGTCACAAATAACTCCTAAATCGCGAAACTCGGTAGTTATTGGAACAGGCTCATCATTGATGAAGTGGGTTCTTATAAGTTGGGGGGATCGTTTACGGGAGTAGGTAATTGTCTGACATTTGCTGACGTTAAGGTCTAAATAATTTTTTTTACACCAAACTGCAAATTTATTTAGATCGTTTTGCAAGTCATGGAAATCAGAGGGCGCAGAAATGATTTTTGAGAGTCGCATATCACCTGCGAAGACAGAGCTGTTGGAAGAAGTCAGGACCATGTTGATGTCGTTGATTGCAAGGATGAAAATGATTGGGCCGAGATGACTTCCTTGGGGGACACCGGAAATTGCATTGATTGGGTCAGAAATTGAAGATCTAAAGAGAACTCTGCACTGCCTCTAGGTATGATTTGATCCAGTTAACAAAACTAAAGGGGAAACCGAGCTTCTTAAGCTTGAAGATAATGATTGGGAAAGCTAGTTTGTCAAAGGCCTTACTAAAATCAGTGACAATGGCGTCAACTTCCTTCTTGGTCAAAACAAAATTGTGTCGCTTGATATTTCAAAGGCATTTGTCTAAGTTTGGCACAAAGCTCTCCTGTCTGTCGAAAATGTTTGCATTTGGAACAGATCAATCTCTTATACAACTTACTTACTTACTTACTTAAGGTGGCGCTACAGTCCGGGGTGGACCTGGGCCTCAGCCAACAAGCTTCGCCATCTTCGCCATCTCCTTAGCCGTCTTCAGTTTCAGACGCGAAGTTGGCTGAGGTCCTCTTCCACTTGCGTGCGCCACCTGAGTCTCGGTGCTCCTCTACCGCGCCGTCCCTGCGGTGTGAAGTCGAAGATTTTCCGGGCCGGGCGTTGGTGTCCATCCGCTCTAGATGCCCCAGTCAACGTAGACGTTGTGTTTTGACTCTTTTGGCTAGGTCGGTATACAGCCGATGTATAGCCCGTACAGTTCGATGTTATATCTCCTCCTCCGATCTCCGTCTATGCAGACGCGACCGTAAATCGTCCGAAGAATTTTCCTCTCGAAGCAGCCTTAAGTGTTTTCATCCGCCTTTAACAGGGTCCATGCTTCTGCACCGTAAAGCAGGACTGCGATGATGAGGGTCTTATACATGGACACTTTATTTGCTCGAGAGAGGGCTTTGCTACTCAATTGCCTCCTTAGCCCAAAGAAACAGGGATTGGCAAGAGTTATCCTTCGTTTGATTTTAGCGCTGGTGTCATTGTCTGAATTGATAGCGGAACCCAGGTAGACAAAGTCCCTAACTACCTCAAAGTTAAAGCTGTCGATGGTGATGTTTTGTCCAAGACGTCGGTGTTGGGTGTCTTTTCTTGATGACAGCATATACTTGGTTTTGCCCTCATTGACTGCTAAACCCATATTCGCCGCTTCCGTCTCAATACTCACGAAGGCTTCACTGACATCACGCTTTGTTCTCAATGTCGTCTGCGTATGCAAGTAGTTGAACGGACTTTTGAAAGATTGTACCTCTGGTGTTGGCGCGAGAGTTCTGCACAATTCTCTCAAGTATGATGTTATAGAAATCGCATGACAGCGCGTCGCCTTGTCTAAATCCTTTTTTGACATCAAAGTGGTCGGTGAGATCTTTGCCGACCTTGACGGAACAGCGTGAGTTTTCCATCGTCATCCTGCACAGACTGACGAGTTTGGCAGGGATGCTAAAATTGCGCTATATAGCTCGTCTCTATAGATGCTGTCATACGCGGCCTTAAAATCGATGAAGAGGTGGTGTGCATCGATTTGGAATTCCTGAGTTTTCTCCTAGATCTGCCGCGGTGTGAATATTTGATCGATGGTGGACTTTCCTGGCCTAAAGCCACACTAATATATGCCTATCAGATTGTTGACGAACGGCTTCAGGCGCTCAGACAGTACAGCAGAAAAGATCTTGTATGCGCTGTTAAGAAGACTTATGCCCCTGTAGTTGGCATAACTCAGAGGGTCTCCTTTCTTCAGGATCGGGCAAGCAATGCTGGGGTTGCATTCGTCGGGCATGGTTTATTGCAACAATATCTTGCAGATGAGCTGGTGCATGCTCCTAACTAGCTCATCGCCAGCGGACTTAAAAAGTTCGGCAGCTAGGGCGTTTGCTCCGGCTGCTTTGTTGCACTTGAGCTTAGACACAGCTACTTTCTCCTCCTCCAGGTCGGGTGAGCGGTATCGTTCGTATGCTTCATATTTAACGTCTTCGCCCGGGTTGAATGGTTCGTTCTGCCTGACAGCGGTATTTGGTTCGTCCTCACCGTTATACAGTCTGCAGATCTCTTATACAATGGCTTAGTAATTATCTTTCGAACCTTTCAATTGAAGTTTTGGATGGCGTCAAGTCTGCAGCTCACAAAATAAATTCTGGGGTCTCTCAGGGTCTCTCTTCTGTTTTGTCTCCGACTCTCCGATTTGTAGATCTGAGACAAATCAGAGCAGACTTTAACGTCGATCTCATTAAAGTCCGACCTTAACAGCCTTGCGTCATGAGGATTCCTGAACAGAATGGAGTTGTATGCTTCGAAAACTCAATGCTGTATTCTGTTATTATTCATGAATGGTACTTGAACCATTGAAACCGAAAGACTTTCTATCCTCAGCAAAAACTCAACTGCAATGCATCTACTGGAAAGGATTTAAAAGCGAGCGCTAAAATTTATTGGTGAATTTCTGTCAAATCGCACAAAGTCTATTGACTCACTTAAACACCGAGGCAATGTCTGTTACCTGTCACTGTTTTATCACTTTTTCTACGAACAGTGAAATAGCCAACTGCATTTTGCTCCTCAAAATATTATACCTTAATACTTATCCAAGAACGAAAGCGCATCAGTGTACCCTCGAGCCCACGTTCGAGAATACAGTGAAGCTCTGAGGTTCTTGCATAAGCCGTTCAATCAGGAAAGACAAACAGACGCACAGACGGACAGACGGACAGACGGACAGACGGACAGACGGACAGACGGACAGACGGACAGACGGACAGACGGACAGACGGACAGACGGACAGACGGACAGACGGACAGACGGACAGACGGACAGACGGACAGACGGACAGACGGACAGACGGACAGACGGACAGACGGACAGACGGACAGACGGACAGACGGACAGACGGACAGACGGACAGACGGACAGACGGACAGACGGACAGACGGACAGACGGACAGACGGACAGACGGACAGACGGACAGACGGACAGACGGACAGACGGACAGACGGACAGACGGACAGACGGACAGACGGACAGACGGACAGACGGACAGACGGACAGACGGACAGACGGACAGACGGACAGACGGACAGACGGACAGACGGACAGACGGACAGACGTACAGACGGAGAGACGGACAGATGTACACACCGACAGACAGACAGACGGACCGATGGATAGACGAAAAGGCGAACAGACGAATGGACATTTCTTAATCGATTCACCTGTCGGTCTCGATCATATTATCTCTAAAAGGTCTTATGGCATATGTCACCAAATTTCTGACCTTAAATTTTGAGCTAGAAAGCTGAAATTTAGTGCGTAAGCTCCCTGTCATCCGAAGCAATACAGGTGTTTAAACTTGTGAAACCCGCCCTCGGACACGCCCACAATCGTTTAAATGTGCAACTACCTCCAGTGCTTTCAAAACTATAAGACGTAGCATTTTCGAACGATTATAAGACAAAAAGAGTAAAAACATTGATTTAAAATGTGGCATTGATTTAAAATGTCATCTTTTAAATGCAATTTTTTCAATAATTTTGTTCACAATCAAAAAAAAATTTCTTAATATGTTATGAAGCAAATACTTTGTTCTACTTTTTGTTCATACAAAGTTTTGGGCCACGCCCACAGTTAGAGGCAGAATTAAAAAAAAGCTATAATTTTCCAGAAAAAACATGGATTTCGACTGGTTTTAAATAAAATTTATCTAGATTTTATTTATACAAAGTTTATGGCCACACCCATTTATAGGGGTCGATTTTAGGTAATTATTGAATTGTTACCAAAAACATTAATTTTTGCGTACATTTTAGCCGTAAACTTTAATATTTTTATTCTATTATCGATTTTGGGTTATAGGAGTTGGACATGCCACGCCCCCTCTAAAAAAGAAACTAAAAAAACCTTATAAGGAATACAATATTTTATTTGTCAATTAATGTTTCATGACCGGTAACGTTAAGGGAATAAAAAGCCAAAAAATATGGTAATAAGAACTGAAATAGCTGTATGGGCCGAAGCTATATGCACTGTTCCATTTACTTACTGGTTTCTCATCACGCTGAGGTATAGTGCGTATTACACTTAACCAAGTTTAATGACCTAGAGTAAGTGATCTGAATCTGAGTCAGTGCTTCAGTGCGATCAAGTTCCGAGATCTCAACATGAAATCTTCATCAAGCTCACCTCTCAAAAACTTTATTTTCAAACAATTTTTAAAGAATTAATAACAACTGACTTAGAACAATCCAAAACAAATCAAGCAGCCTTATTGGGTGCTTCTATAACGATCGTTGGAGCTTTGGCATCAATACCAACGCTCTTCGTGGTCCGGGCACCTCCGAATATAGCTTTCTCCAAAACAAGCACTGGCGATTCGAAGGCCAGAGTAACAGCCACAGCAACTACCAACGACATTCCGAAAGTGCCCCAAAACATAAGAATCTGGAAAGAAAGCCAAAAAATAATTTAAATCTTTTCTAAACGTCTCTTTTTTAAAAAGGAAATACCTCCCCGTATTCACTGAAATGTATTTGCGTGCGCATGATTCCCAGGTTGATCAACAAAACCAAGCAGTGCACCATATAGAGGGAATAACACAGCCGTCCCATTGGCTGCCAGAAGGGATGTGACAGAAATGTGTCAACAACCCCGCCGAATCCAAAGTGGCAAGCGAATGTTATCCAAGCCAATGCGATGGCCCAGGAAACCCGCATCAGCGACTCGTACATTGCAGCTTCGAAGACTGTGCCCATGCCGTCACCTTTGCTAACCGTGAAGTAAGGCGCGAAAATTACAGACACGATGATCCCAAAAGAGACAAACCATCCGAGCAATTGCAGGATCTTGAAAATATATTCAGTAAACGACTTTTCGATTTTCATATTCAGGGGAACCTTATACCTTTGAGAGACGAAAACTTCTCTGACGATTAATTTGCATAAAGTAACCCAAACCGAAACCAACCAACCAAGGGGAGTAACGAGTGTGCGTCGGGGTGTAAGTCTTTCGCCATTCGTCCTCATTGAACATCCTGTAAAAGAATATTAAAGTAACAGAAAAGTTCCGACTCCAAAAAACAATCTTACCCATTTAGATCCGTGTAGCCTTCAGCGAAGTATGTCGCCATGACACATCCAATCGATAGAAGCGCCAGTACCACCAGAACAGGGGCGAACTTCTTGCCCCATTTCCACATGGGAATAAGGAGAAGTGGCGAAAGGATATACAGCTGGAAGTCTATAGCCAGGTACCAAAGGTATGGCAGGCACTAAAAATAACAAAAGCATTTTGTGTAGGTAGTAAGCTCTTCTGGAAAGCATTTTTAAAACTTACTGGAGCATCCTGCACAAAGTAGTTTTGGATGTAGATCAGCACGGGCCACCAATTGTAGCCGTTACATTGATCGATGTCAAGCAAGGTTTGTCGAAACGGGCCGGTGCCAATGAACTTATTCACACTAAAGACAAAGAGAAGTGCCGCTGCGACCAAGGGTGTCAGACGGATGTACCGATGCACGTACATCATGACAACGTTCAACTTACCATTTCTAAAATTTATTGAAGAATTTTCCGAAACACAAGGATTAAGGTGTGCACTATACACTTACGTCTTTTCCAGCTCTCGGAACCCGAGCCAGGCGACTAAAACCCCACTAATAAAAAAGAACGAGTCCACAGCTACAGTTGCGCTTATCACATGCCGCGCCCATGGTGACCTAAACCACTGAAAAGTACAAAATTTAGTTTAATTTTTGCAATATTTTTAAATAACCTTAAATTACTGAGAAAATGTCAATTGAGTTGATCAAAGGAATCACTGGGGTAAAGTCGTACGTATGACCATACACCACCCATATCATCGAAAAGACCCTGATCCCTGTAAGGCAATCAATCGTGTTGGGTGATCTTTTCGTGTTGATCGCAAAAAGTTTCTTTCCATTTGTAAGCACCGAGAATGCAAGTAGGAGCGGAACAGGTGGTTCTGAAAAATATTGGAAACATTTAAATAAACTAATCCAAGCTTTGGGTTGACATCTTGGCTTACTTTCAAAATACGTCATCAGGAAGTCATAGATTGAACTAGCAATCATGAGGGCTGCTACAAGTGAAAACACAGTTCTGGAGGCAAAACATAAAAACAAAATTCTTGTCATTCATTTGAAGATATTATTTTGAACTTACATTCCAACGATATCAATTGCCCTGTACTCTGGCTTTTTGGCATTTGTGCACCTTGACACAGAAATCCCAGATAACGCTCCATTCAGGGTTTCTCCAAACGCTGATTGAAAAACTCCCGTGAGGAAATCTGGTGTGCAAGTGTCCGGAACGCATATGCCAATGGTGATCGATAAAAAGTCCAACAATCCGTCTCGACTTTCGCGTCTCTCAGCTATGCGCACCATCTCTTCTGTTTGCGGCTTCTTATAAGGGATCGATGCAAAGCAGTACTGACCATTGATTTCACCAGTGAGCTTGTTCAAGGTGACCGAAGTTTTGACACACTGGTCAAAGTTGCCGATGTCATACAAGTTGCCATAGAGTATTCCAGAGGGAAACTTGCCCCATGAGTCGAAAACTGGAAGAAAGAACAATTGAGCCCATTACTACAGCTTGAGAGTTCATCGTATGGAAAAGACGGCTTTTTACAGACGCTGTAGAAAGCAGGAATTAAATCTTTGTCCAGAATTTTATACTCTCGGTACGTCTATGACTTAGACCTAGTTATAAAGCTCGACTCACTGAGGCCCAGTTTTCAAATTGAGGTCATCTAAACAGCGATGTTAGATAAAGGGAATACTTCTTGGAAGGGTATTATCAGCCAATTTCGATCCGACATAAATCTAGGCTCAACTCACAAAATTTTGTGGGTTACCTCTGGTACAAACCAGAGAGAAAAATTCGAGTTTTAATCCCTGCCTATCTGTAAGGAATGATAATTCCCCGCCTGTTTTTGTGTGAAATGACATTTGAGCTGAGCTCGGAGAACAACTCGAACATCTTTTGACGTTTTTTCATAAGAAACTACGGTTGAAAGACTCCAAATAAGGTAACGGAGTTATCAGTGAAAAACTTCTCCATGGGATAAATTCAGTGTAAGCCGGCTTAAGCCAATCCTAGTATATACCGGGGCTAATTTTGCACCCGAAAATCGGCTTAATAGAACCCGGCTTAGTGATATAATTGACCCAAAAGATATGGCTTTTAACATGTGATTTGAATTGAAAGACCAATTTCTAGAGTCAATCCTGTTTCCGGTCTTATAAAACTTTCAAATGATATAATCGACACTCAACAAAGAAGGAAAGTGTATTTGAACTCTAAGAACCAGTTTCAAGAGGTAACCCTGGGCTAATCTGTGATGATTTAATCTGGAGATAAACCAAGGAGCATTTTTTTTCCTTAGCCGGTCAAAAAAAAAATCCAAATGACACAATTAACTGAACAAAGAGGCGTGTAATTTGAACGCTAGGACCCACTTTTTAAAGTTAGCCCTCAGTTAAACCAGAAAAATTCAATCTAGCGTTAAACCATGAAGCAGGTTTTTGGTATTCGTCAAAAAGTAACCCCAACAATAATTTTGTCGACAGTGTATGTTAGTTTTCATAGTAGCCTGGGGAAGGTAGTTCGACCCTGAACTATGCAAACGTCATTTTACATAGAGTTTTGGGGTCGGCACCAAAATTGGGAAATCCGCACATGTCAAAATAAAACCTTCTCAAATCACAGCAAACTATTTATACCCAGATAGAATACCCAGAAGCCGATATACCAAAAATTCGATACAATTTGTACAATCTGATTAGGATTCTATCAACACGTTATCAGAATCATTGTGGTCGGCTATATGTATGTAGCCAAAATAATCAATCAGAAGCCTTTCAATATACCATCGAAGCGTCATACTAAACAATCTCGTTATCAAACGATTAAAATTATTATTGTTATCGATACCTATTAGCAGCTACACGCGGTACAGACGATATCAATATTATTGTTTTCCACGAAAATGATTTGATGAGTATCGATAAATACTACCAAAAATTTATGATAACGACTCCTCCCATGTTGATGACAAACCTATGGATCAAAATTTGCGCTTTTGTCAAATCGATTATTGATTTCAATAAATCGGATGATTGTGTTTTGCTATTTTCTTAGTTCTACTTTTAATGAATTAATGATTCATTTTCGATTGTATACAATATCGGCCTTGCCGTCAAACATTTGATACCTTAAAGTATTTATGGTCACCAAAACCAAATGACGTTCTGCTAGGTCAATGTTCGGTGTGATATCTTTCTGGTCATGGCTGAGAAGTGCTGTATGTTAAGGTAGGAGCTTCTACATGTACCCAGAATACCAGATAAATAAAGCAGATAAACTCTTATCTCTTTGGAACACATAAAAATAACTTTAATTCGATTTGTGGAATGTCCGTTTTAGATTTAGAAATTTTTCACAGAAATTTTGTATAAATTTAGCGCCACTTGCCACTTCATGACAGAAAAAGTCTGAATTTCCAAGGAACTTATTATCTGAGTGGTTTTTGCACAAAACTCTGTGATAAATATTATGTAGAAGACAAAGTCCTAATAAAACACCAAATTGTATTCCAAATAGGTACTTGGGTTAGGAAGATGGATTTTCAACCGTACCTCCCTTTGAAAAAATGCATCTTTTTTGTCAAATACACAAATGATATCCATCAAATCGGCCCGCTCGTCCTTATATGTGGAAATCCTTTAAAAAGCAAGTTGTAAAAAGGTGAATATTTTGACATATTGAATGTTAATATAAAAAGTGAATTTTTTTCGGTCCATATGCTCGTTAGATGTAAGACTTAAATTTTAAACCAGCGGTCTTCGTTGTCGTATGACACACAGTCACACACATTAGTACTACTATTTCTTAGTATCATTGGTAAAGTGTATCATACATGACAACTTTAATGTGTAAAGCTTCAATCAACCTCCCAAGATGATATTTTTTTGAGCACGTCCACTTTTGGGGCAGAATTAAGGAAAAAACGTTGATGAATCACTTAATTTTAGAGGTGCGTCTATACCTAATAATCCCCTTTTCACAACTGGAACATCGTACTGCTCGAAGAAGGAAAAGACTGGTAATCAGCATGCTGGTGAGCGTAAAAGTATTTTGACTTTTTTGCAAGCTTCGAAATCGGAGTTGTTTGAATAATTTTCAACTCTTACATTAAATACAGCGGAAGAATTTTGGATTTTTTTAAGTATCTCATTGGCTTTGCGGAGGATAAACCAAGGCCAATTCCTCAATCGTTGTATTTTACAGTCTACTTTGGATTTGGATTTTCATAATTGAATTTCCTCTACTGAACATGTGGACCTAAAATTTTTTGTTGAACCCGACCATACCTTTGACATGATTTTCGGAACAAACGTAGCTAACTGAATGCGTAGCTTTAGCTATATCTAAGAACTATTTCTCATGTTTGTGATTTGCTTTCGCTTAACTTGTTAGTTTGACGAAAGATCAAAAGACTGACACACAAGACGGGAGGGGAAATAAAAGCATGGAGTTCTTCCGTGAAATTTTGACATTATTAATTCAAAAATTTCAAAATTTTTGACTATAGTGATGCACAATTGATCTTAAAATTGCTCACTATAATGCATCACTATAGTCGAAAATTTTGAAATTTTTGAATTAATAAAGTCAAAATTTCACGCAGAACTCCATGCTTTCATTTCCCTTCTAAAGCGAAAGAATTCTGTTCGCTTCTAATGAAAAAATGCCTTTTAATTTTTTACACAGCTTCAGCTCCGCATTCTGATCAGCCCTTTTTGCGATATTCTAAGGGTCGGTCTGCCAGTGCAGAATTGAACCCAACTTAAGTCAAGATCTGATTACCCCGGAACAAAACGAATCCGGACTTATCCGGACGGAGTTAAGTCCGTCAATAAAGTCAGCAAAATCTTTGACTTCCGACATTATTGACTCTCCCAAAAGTCACTTCACATATAAAACAGGTAAAGAAGTTCGAGTTGTTCTCAAATGTACCTAATATCTCACATAAATATTAAAGCACCTTCCACCTTTTATATATAGAAAAAACAGGAAAACTAAGTCGGATTGTTGTCCAAAGATTGATCTGACATTAACCCACCAAATTTAGCGAGTTAAGGCGAGATTATACTTACTTACTTACTTAAGGAACAGTCCGGGTTGGACCTAGGCCTCGGCCAAAAAGCTTCGCCAGCCAGCTCTGTCTCGAGCTAGCCGTCTCCAGTTTCGCACGCGAAGTTGGCTGAGGTCCCCTTCCACTTGCGTGCGCCACCTGAGTCTTGGTGCTCCTCTACCGCGCCGTCCCTGCGGTGTGGATTCGAAGATATTCCGGGCCGGGGCGTTGGTGTCCATCCGCTCTAGATGACCCAGCCATCGTAGACATTGTGTTTTGACTCTTTTGGCTAGGTCGGTATCGCTGTATAGCCCGTACAGTTCGATATTATATCTCCTCCTCCACTCTCCGTCTATGCAGACGGGACCGTAAATCGTCCGAAGAATTTTTCTCTCGAAGCAGCCTAAAGTGTTTTCTTCCGCCTTTGACAGGGTCCATGCTTCTGCACCGAAAAGCAGGACTGGGATGATGAGGGTCTTATACATGGATTTTTTAGTTGCTCGAGAGAGGGCTTTGCTACTCAATTGCCTCCTTAGCCCAAAGAAACAGCGATTGGCAAGAGTTATCCTTCGTTTGATTTTAGCGCTGGTGTCATTGTCTGAATTGATAGCGCAATTCAGGTAGACAAAGTCCCTAACTACCTCAAAATTATAGCTGTCGATGGTGATGTTTTGTCCAAGACGTCGGTGTTGGGTGTCTTTCCTTGATGACAGCATATACTTGGTTTTGCCCTCATTGACTGCTAAAACCATATTCGCCGCTTCCGTCCCAATACTCACGAAGGCTTCACTGACATCACGCTTTGTTCTACCGATTATGTCAATGTCGTCTGCGTATGCGAGTAGTTGAACGGACTTTTGAAAGATTGTACCTCTGGTGTTGGCGCGAGAGTTCTGCACAATTCACTCAAGTATGATGTTAAAGAAGTCGCATGACAGCGCGTCGCCTTGTCTAAATCCTTTTTTGACATCAAAGGGGTCGGTGAGGTCTTTGCCGACCTTGACGGAACAGCGTGAGTTTTCCATCGTCATCCTGCACAGACAGACGAGTTTGGCAGGGATGCCAAAACTAGACATTGCGCTATATAGCTCGTCTCTATAGATGCTGTCATACGCGGCCTTGAAATCGATGAAGAGGTGGTGTGTATCGATTTGGAATTCCTGGGTTTTCTCCTAGATCTGCCGCAGTGTGAATATTTGATCGATGGTGGACTTTCCTGGCCTTAAGCCACACTGATATGTGCCTATCAGATTGTTGACGAACGGCTTCAGGCGCTCAGACAGTACAGCAGAAAAGATCTTGTATGCGCTGTTAAGAAGACTTATGCCCCTGTAGTTGGCATAACTCAGAGGATCTCCTTTCTCCAGGATTGGGCAAACAATGATTCGTCGGGCATGCTTTCTTCCGACCATATCTTGCAGATGAGCTGGTGCATGCTCCTAACGAGCTCATCGCCAGCGGATTTAAAAAGTTCGGCAGCTAGGCCGTCTGCTCCGGCTGCTTTGTTGCACTTGAGCTTAGACACAGCTACTTTCACCTCCTCCAGGTCGGGTGGGCGGTATCGTTCGTATGCTTCGTAGGTAACGTCTTCGCCCGGGTTGAATGGTTCGTTCGGGCGAGATTATACGTTATTATACCCGGTGAGATTATACCCCCATCGAAAAAAAATGAAATAATAATTTCTGGTGTGATTCTCAGTTCAACTGCGAAACTTTAATGATCTCGCGATTAGAAAAAAACTGGGCCTGAGAGACAGGTTCATATTCAGTCTTTGTGTATGTGCGGAGAAGCTACTTGTGTACCTAGAATCCCATCAATATTGTGGCTGAGCTTCACCAGGCTGTTACCTCAGCTTTTCATAAAGTTTCTCGACCGAGTTTTTAAGTGCAGTCATCTTTGAAAATATTTTGATACGACATAATTCTGCGTAAGCCCTAAGTGGACGTAAGTGCGAGGACATAAGTCTAAGCTGATTTGTCCTGTTATAAAATAAAAAATGCAAATACTAATCCAAATCGTCATTGAATGGGCAATGATCAAAAGAATCGAGGATACAAGTTTTGGAAACGTGACTTCTGAGGTGCATTTAAGTTATTATACTCGTGGGTTGAGATTTAAAAACATATATTTTCCTTTAAATCTCAATGATAATCAGTTACACTTTTCTAAGTGAAACTATTATTGCTTCTAAGCTTTGCACACTTTTTTCAGGCTTCCTGAGAAGGCTTTTTCGAGCTGAGGTGCAAAGAAAACCACCTTGTGGCTTAAGCCGAGATAAAGTGGTAACATCAGGGATACCTCTTCTCGAAGTAGCTACGTGGATCGCGCCAGTAGCTCCAAAGTTGGTGCCGGAGCGCTTGGCAAAGGCGAAAGGACCTTTCAGTTGCACTCCTGCCCTTCGGCCCTCTTAATTGAACAATCTTGTAAGAATAGTATGAATCTACGAGCTGATTATCAGTGATTCTTCGCAAAATCTACTTTTTTTTTCTTTTTTCTCCAATTGTAAATATAGAACCAAATCATCTTGCCCACACGCGTTAGTAATAACTTTTATTCCACGAAGATTTGTAAAAATTTCATCCAACGATACGAAAAAAAACAATACGAAAAATTTGATAATAAAACAATAGACTACAATATGGCTGCTTTATGACTGGCTTGACTGTATTTTTTTATGGCTGTTACTACAGAGCAATCTGCAATATTGAGGGTAGTAAAAAATCTTATCATAAGAAAATAAATAACAAGAATTGCTCTTTAGTTATCCCTACCTTTTTGGTTTACCTATAACAGACGAACGGGTCCCGGCCAATGTGTTATACGCAGCAAGTTCATAGTGAATCGCACAACCAGCAGCCATGAAGCTTGGCTTTGGACTTGTAGTTATGAGTCTCGTTCTAGTAAGCAATTTCTGTCAAAGAACACTAGGACGGATTGTTTTGTAATTAAGTTGTCTTTCTTCAGATTTCAAAGGTTTCTTCTAGTTCCTACAATCAAACTGGAACGGTAAGTCGTACACACTTTTACACACTTTGTCATGATTAATTTTTTTTACAGGTTACCGGTAAAATAACTGGATATTTTGTTGAATTTATCAAGAAAGTTGTGACATTTTACGCCCATGGCAGTGATATAATGGAGCCAAATCAGGACGATTTCAACTATATTGAATCTTTGGAGAGAGAAATGAAAGAAAAATTGAATGGAGGAAATAATACACAAGAGATAATGTGCCGGGATATGTTTTTTCCAATGATCGAAGATTTAAAGGAGCACACCAAAAACGCAATTTCCTTATGCCATGCGCAATCTATTAATGAGACAGTGATAGGGATGAAAGTTCCCCTTGAAACTTTTAAGGATTTTATCAAGTCAGTGCAATTAACAAAGGAATATGGTTTCGATTCGGGAATCAAGTATGCCTTGCACATTGTATTTGCCGCTATTCGCAATATAAAGGAAAATATCGCGACCTATTCAAAAGTGCCTTCCACTGTAGTAAATTCTTTACGAACATTATTTTCTTGTGACTTGCAGGTAATTATTTCAGACTACGAAAAATCAAGATCGCTTTGGGAAGATACGGCAAAATGTCTTAAATAAAATGTTAGGCTTTTCGATCAGTCAGTGACTTTTATATGATGATTTATTTTCCAATTTAGTCCTACTTTTAGCGCGACGAACATTTTCCAACAGTATTCCAACTTTTTTAACGTAACACCTTATAACCTTTTTTCATATAATGAAGGAGAAAGAGTCATTTAGACCCAAATCTGGTAAAAAGGATGAATACCACTGCAGTTCATGCGGAAATTCACCTTATTATGCCCCTGCATATCGAATGCATTTTTCGTCCACCGTTCAAAACGCGGCAGCCACAGCCGCCATGCCGAAAATCAACAGTATCCATTAAATTTTTAATAATCTTATCTTTCTCAAAAATACTGATTTTGGGATCGTCCTCCACAATATGCCGGCTTTTAGTAACGATTTCTTAATTGTGACGTTATTTGGACGTCCTTGGAGCTCAGCATATTCTATGCTCGAAGGGCTGCAGCAATGATCCACATGCGGGCTATAACATGCGAGAGAGCAGATCACCTGTTATATTTTCTCAGTTTGTTTCTGATCCATAATTTTAAAGGTTTTGGGATGTACCGCGTTAAAATAAAGTATGAGTGCAAACCGTACTCACCCCGAACGTTTCGCTTAAGTTACATTAAGCGTGGTCACCGGGAAACTGCCTAAAAATGCTTGTGGCGATTAGCACTACGCAAGTTGTAGCGGTGCGTAGGCGGTAATGCTGTCTCGTTCTCTCGTTGTTGTGCATCAGGTGGCTGAGAGCAAACAGTGCTCACTGTGTCGCTGGGGCTGGTTAGCCAATCCGCAATCGACGGTGATGAGCCGATTATTGGATCCCATGTTCGCTACAATTTGAAACTGTCGTCGCGATTGAAATTTTTGTGGCGTTTTATCTCAATCGCTTCACGAACAAGCCGTGGGATGTAATGCGACTCCCGAGCCAGTATCTTAGCCTGGTCAAATCTGATCCAATGGTGTTCGTTGGGATGGTCTAAGACATGCTCGGCTAGAGCGGATTTTTCTCGCTGCTGATTGCTCACAGCATTTATGTGCTCTTTTAAACGGTTCGAAATACTTCGTCGCGTTTGTCTAATGTATGATGACCCACAGCTACAAGGGACTGCGTAAACACCGGGAGTTTGGAGAGGAAAGCGACCTTTGGGTGATTGTAGATAATTTATCACCTTTTTTGGCGGTAAGAAGATCGTTTTCACACCGTATCGTTTTAGAATTCGACCAACTTTGTCCGTACGGTAGAAAGGCTCTCTTGTCCAACTCATTGCAGTCTTCTTGTCGCGACAAATTTGGCTTCCATGAACGTTGTCTTTTCGAGTAGCCGTTCGATTGAAGGACGTTGTCCACAAAGGTAAGTTCAGCGGCGAGATGCTCTGTATCACATACATTGTGAGCTCGCTGAATAAGTGTGGAGACAACAGATCTCAAATTTGCCGGATGATGGTGAGAGGAAGCATGGAGGTACCTGTTTGTGTGTGTGCCTTTTCTGTAAACTGTGTGTCCTAATGTACCATCCGATTTCCGCGTTACTTTAACATCCAAAAACGCAATGGATCCATTCTGTTCTTGTTCCATCGTGAACTTTGTTTTCGGATGTTGTGAGTTGAGATGGTTCAAAAAACTCATTAACGCGGAAAGTTTTTGATCCATTGCTTCGATCCATTTAGACCCGGTTTTTCAGTGCTGAGTTAAGCCCAGCTTAAACTGAAATTTGTTAGTCCCGTAACAAAATAAATCTCGAGTTAACCCTGCGGGCTGTTTTTTATTGCACACTTAACTCTGTCAGTAAGATTGTCATAATTTTCGACTCTCGAAATTATTCACTCTCTCAACTCTCATTTCACATAGAAAAACACAGGATAAGAAGTTCCAGTTATTCCCAGATGTCATTCTTCACAGAAACACGCATATCTTCGCGTATCATTCACACAGAAAAAACATTCAAAAAAGTTAACCCCAGGTCTAAGTAAACTAAAAAACTCATTTCTAGGGTTGATTTCAGTTTAACTCGGAAACCGGGATGATCTCGCGCTGAAAAATCGGCCCCTAATGGTTTTCCAGCGCAGAAACTAGAGCTTTCTTAAGGTAGGAACTTATTTTTTGCAAATCGTTCCAAATCTTTGACCAAATCTCACTAACCAAAGTTTCTGTTTTGATGTTATTTTTTGGCGTTTGACCAAATTGCAATTTCAGCGCCATCTATTATCAAAGTCACTGATTTTATTAAACAGCCCTCGTAATTAAATTTGATTTCATACTTAAATCAATAAAAGTAAATTACAAGAAAATTTGAAAAAATTTAAAATAATTTGTTTAGCTGTTTATCAAATTGCAGTGTATGCAATTGAAAATGTAGGCTATTAATCACATGTATATGTACAACACATATAAGCTGACGGATTATAAATTTTGTAACTCGTAATTTGTTTACTATTCTATGGAACTTTAAAATTTTAATCATCCAAACGGCTGAATAAACCCGCAGTGCATAAAGGGGCAAAGGCCGAATACAGGTACTGCAGCAGGATCTAGACGCAGTATTCAAGGAATTGATAATCCGCAACAATCCTTATAACAAATTTTCTGATGTGATTAAAAATTATCATGGGCAAATTGAAATAGGCCAAGTTTTCAGTGCAAAATTATCCAAAATTCGTAGTTAAACTGGATTCGGGATTAATCTTGATTTATTTCGCCAAATTTGGGGGCTAATCCTGGGTTAATATCTGCTGCGCAGTTGGAACATCTTTGCCTGTTGATACTTCATTAGGCGCAGTTTACTCTGACACCGAAGAGCTGCTCGCTTCTAAAACTCTGGACTCGTTTTTTCCGGGATTAAAAGATCTTAGTTCAACGCTGGTTTAACTCTACGGTCCATATGCAATGTGTCTTTGCAAAAAAATTGCATCAAAGAGGCACACAACTCACCACCAAGGAACTGCCTTGCAAAAAGAACATTCTGGAAGAGCTACAAGGAGTGTTTTTAAGAAAGATGGAGGGCTCAAAGTGACGCAATTGATTTGAATTGTTTCCACCGAATGCGAGAATTAAAAATTTCTGAATTTCGATAAAATTGAAAGTGATGAATGATAAAGAGTAATATTTAACTAAGGTGGTCAAAGGATAGACATGTGCACTCAAGAGGATACAAGCATCCACAAGTTTTCTAAACCCACCTCTGTCTATCAACTCCTACTCTCACATCCCCGTGGTGAACACCGGGTGCCTAGTACCTCAACTGGAGATTGGGTTCCAACCCCTTTGGAAGGTTGTTGGGGGTAGCAGACGAGAGAGGGGGGAGGAGTGTTCCCACTAAGGCACTTCTCCTTGCATCCGGACGGCAGCGGAGGAATTCCCCAGATGGAATCAACGGTGGCGTCCATAGTTCCAGTCAGGCCGAACTACTTAGTGAACACCTTATATGGGCTACTACGACGTATTCGAGCTCAGGCCTATAAGGAGCGGGCTATCCGGCTCTCCGTCCTTAGAGCTAAGCAAAGGATTTGGTCCTCTAGGTTGGGGGTCGTGCCGTCTGTGTGACTTCCCGGCCACGTAAAGAAACACCAGTCACGAAGCAGAAACAAGCCTCGGATTCGGACGGATTTACTATTGACGACCAATGCAAACGAGAAAAGGACAACGAACTCCGGATCTGCACGTGGAATGTTAGGTCCCTTAACAGACCACGTGCAGCCGAGCAACTAGCGGAGGCCCTTAACGACTGCAAGGCAGACATTTCTGCCATCCAAGAAATGCGGTGGGACGGGCCGGGCAAAAGAAGGATGAAAAACTGCAACATCTACTACGGCGACTGCTATCGGCATCAAAGACAGCGCCTATTTGGATGTGGTTTCGTTGTTGGCGGCAGACTTAGGCAAAAAGTCTTGAGCTTCAACCCTGTAAGCGAGCGCCTCGCGACGATCGGCATCAAGGCTAAATTCGCCAACATTAGCCTGATATGCGCACATGCGCCCACAGATGACGAGACCAAAGATATGTTCTACGAGCTCCTGGACAAAACTGATGAGCAGTGCCCTAGTACGACATTAGGATTGTCCTAGGCGATTTTAATGCCAAGCTAGGAAGGGAGGGCATCTTTGGTCGTACTGTCGGAAAGCATAGCCTGCACGACACGACCTCCGATAACGGATTCAGGCTGATCGACTTTGCTGCGGGGCGACACGTTGTGGTAGCTAGTACACAGTTCCCGCATCTCAATATCCACAAAGGGACATGGAGATCTCCCGATCAATCAACCGTCAACCAGATTGACCATATTGCGATCGACGCAAGGCACTCCTCCAGTATCATGGTTGTCCGAACTTTCCGAGGGGCCAACATTGACTCGGATCACTACCTTGTTGTAGCCAAGGTACGGCTGCGGATATCCCGACCAGCGCCAAGTAATGGAAATACTGTGAGGAAGTTTGACGTCGGCCGACTACAATCGCAAGAGATCGCCAGATCCTTCTCCAACCGAGTCTCTCAAACGATACCGCCCACCCGACCCGGAGGAGGTGAAAGTAGCTGTGTCTAAGCTCAAGTGCAACAAAGCAGCCGGAGCAGACGGCCTAGCTGCCGAAATTTTTAAATCCGCTGGCGATGAGCTGGTTAGGAGCATGAACCAGCTCATCTGCGAGATATGGTCGGAAGAAAGCATGCCCGACGAATGGAACCTCAGCATTGTTTGCCCGATCCTGAAGAAAGGAGACCCTCTGAGTTGTGCCAACTACAGAGGCATAAGTCTTCTTAACATCGCATACAAGATCCTTTCTGCTGTGCTGTGTGAATGCCTGAAGCCGTTTGTCAACAATATGATAGGCACATATCAGTGTGGCCTTAGGCCAGGAAAGTCCACCATCGATCAAATATTCACACTGCGGCAGATCTTGGAGAAAACCCAGGAATTCCAAATCGATACACATCACCTCTTCATCGATTTCAAGGCCGCGTATGACAGCATCTATAGAGACGAGCTATATAGCGCAATGTCTAGTTTTGGCATCCCTGCCAAACTCGTCAGTTTGTGCTGGATGACGATGGAAACTCACGACCCCCTTGATGTCAAAAAAGGATTTAGACAAGGCGACGCGCTGTCATGCGACTTCTTTAATTGTGCAGAACTCTCGCGCCAACACCAGAGGTACAATCTTTCAAAAGTCCGTTCAACTACTCGCATACGCAGACGACATTGACATAATCGGTAGAACAAAGCGTGATGTCAGTGAAGCCTTCGTGAGTATTGAGACGGAAGCGGCGAATATGGTTTTAGCAGTCAATGAGGGCAAAACCAAGTATATGCTGTCATCAAGGAAAGACACCCAACACCGACGTCTTGGACAAAACATCACCATCGACAGCTATAACTTTGAGGTAGTTAGGGACGTTGTCTACCTGGGTTCCGCTATAAATTCAGACAATGACACCAGCGCTGAAATCAAACGAAGGATAACTCTTGCCAATCGCTACAGCGATACCGACCTAGCCAAAAGATTCAAAACACAACGTTTACGATGGCTGGGTCATCTAGAGCGGATGGACACCAACGCCCCGGCCCGGAAAATCTTCGAATCCACACCGCAGGGACGGCGCGATGAAGGAGCACCGAGACTCAGGTGGCGCACGCAAGTGGAAGGGGACCTCAGCCAACTTCGCGTGCGAAACTGGAGAAGGCTAGCTAGAGACAGAGCTGGCTGGCAAAGCTTGTTGGCTGAGGCCCAGGTCCACCCCGGACTGTAGCGCCGCCTTAAGTAAGTAAGTAAGTAATATTTAACTATATTTGTGAAATGATGTTTCGCATACAAAAAATTGAAATTATTAAAAATCTAATAAACTTAAGACTGTTTATAAAAAATATAGATAATATATTTGGATGGGGTAATAGCTTGGTACTGAATGCCTGTTAAATACACGATTTTCTTAGTTCTCCATTTTGCAGTGGAAAACTGGTGGGTTCTGCTAGCAGGCCAAGAAAGTGTGCAATAAAGTAGACTTTAAAAGCAGACGTAAAAATTATACATTCGACTATGACTATGAAACAAACTCTTAAAAAATACTTTAAGAGCCAATATAAATCTTTTTCTTTATTTTGTTTTTGCACGGACTTTCTGCCACGCTAATTACTTTCTAAAAAAAATACGTTCCTAAATAGGTGTAGAAAATTTCACAAAATCTCGATTTCATGCGATGCTTTAGTGACTGCAGGTCCAACATTGTGTTCGCCAAGTTTTTAATTTGTTATTAAATTTGATAACAAATAGGTGCAGAAAATTTCGCATGAGGTTAATTTCATGCAGTGATGCTTTCATGACTTTAAAACATGGTGTTGCCTAGTTTCTGAATGAATTTTTTCAATTGGAAGAACTCCAATAAAACCATTATTCTGCCGGTTCTGCTTTATGGCGTCAAGAGCTGGATGATATTGGCACCGAGGAGAAATTATGCTCGGTTCTTTCGAGAAAAAAAATTGTAGTTTAATCGGTCCTGTCCGTTTCGTAGTTTAATCGGTCCTGTCAGTTTGTGCGAGGTGGCTGCATAGAGAAGAAGATATACAACCGAGAAAACTATGTATATGATGTCGAGAATGTAGTTCAAAAAGCCAAAACAGGATGACTACTTGGCTCGGTCACATCAAATGGATGAACAACAGCGCTCCAGCCAAGATGATCTTCGAGTACCAGCTCACAGGCATGAGATTACCAAGAAGACCAAACCTCCGTTATAAGGACCAACCCATCGCGGAAGCCAGACCGTATAAGACAATAAATTTGTTCAGTAAAGTTAATAAAAAACTCATAGCCACCGCGGTCCCTCGGACTCTAAGTGAATAAAAAATTATTCCACACATTCCCAACTCACATGGAAGAACTTTGAAACTTGATATTTGGCTAACGATTGCTTGAAGACTGAGTACGCAATTGAGATTTTCAGCATTGACGTAGTCCTTCGCGTCACTTAACAGACTAGTATTGTTCCGAAATTGGTTAAAAAATATATCACTTAAGATGTTGCTTGACACAGTTACATTCTTCACAAACGAGAAGGCATCGATTCCATTTACAAACAGGCTACTGAGAACGAGTAGTGAAACTAACAAGTTAGTCATAATTGCTTGACTTAATGTTCCGTTTCCGATACCGGTAGTGCAACCGTATTTGCCCAAACTAAGCCGCACACTTGTATTGCTCAGCCCTTTATAAGGGAAGGTCGCCTGGTATTTCATAAGAGTGGATGTTAATGTGGGACTGAAGTATTCACAGTCTACAGCTATTGGTTTTATCACCATTCCTATACAAATGACGTGACAGCATTATTAAGCAGGGCATTCAATTGTGTTTAAGTTCTAACCTAATCTGACAATGTTTCAAAACGGCTTTAAAGGGAATACAGTTTATAATTGTTAGTTTTATTTCTCTGGTCTTACATTCTAGCTAAAATATTTAACTAGCAGTCAGAACAGCCAAGGAACAATCAAGGTAAAACTTCGGCGGTATATTAAGCATCGATAACAGGGATGGAATCCTCTAAAGTGATCGATGATGGTCAACATGTTGATTATCAAAATTGACCATCACCCAGTTCTTGCTCTCTGTAAAGTGATCACCGAATTATTTTCAAAACTTGGCAGCATTCACATTTTCATCTGTCAGTTAATGTCATTTGAATACAGAGCTTCTCAAATATTTAACCTTAATTTACTTTTGTTTACATTTTTCGGTAAGAGTGCATTTACATCTACTCGCATTACTGCGATTGCGATGTAGAAATGTATGTAAATCATTATAAGTTATTATTTTTGTTTAAATGACTAAAATGAACACCAAACCGAAAGGATGGCACATTTAATGGCAGCCCACTAACAACCGCAAGGCTACGATCCACTCTCATGCGTTGGAAAACCACTAAAAAACAAAATGGAAAAATTTTTGCAGGTTGTTAAGGCAATCCCAGAATGGAAAAAAAATCTTCAGAAGATTGCGTGATGCAGTCCTAAAACTTTTGAGTTTTTAAGCTCAATGAGGTACACATATAACATGTAACATGTAACATAACAGGCACACGGTATCACTAAAACTGACAAGGTTAGAAAAAAAAACACAAAAAGAAGCCAATTATTGCGAAAACTCGACTAGTTTTAATTGAAAGTGACACCAAAATAGCTGTCAGCTGAAATTCATCACAAATTGGTGATGATCACGGTGATCATCACCTTACGGGATCCCGAAATGAGAAATGTGATGATCAACTATCAGTTTTCACCTTGGAGGATTCCACCCCAGATCTGCAAATAATTCGTTGACGATGCATGAGAGCAAGGAAGTTAAATACCGTATAAATCTAAGGACATTACACTTATTTGAAATAAGAATGACTTCTACGCAAATGAAGCAAGCCTCTTTTTGAGTTGGTTTGCTCTGTTTGTGTTAAAACTCTTCATGCGAAACCGTCTGTACTCATGTAGATGAGAATGAACGAATTGGTGGTTTTTTTTTATCGGGCTCTTGTTCAGAGCGTTCTGTACATAGATTGACTTCCGTCACAAGCGATGAGAGAGTTGAAGAACCTTGTGGTATTTTCCACTAAATATGGGAAGAGTAACTCTGAGTTATTCTCTAAATGCGATATATTTGAACAAAGGGGGCAAAATTAAAAAGATTAAGACAGACGATCATGGGGAAGAAATCTGAGTGGAGGCAAGAAATTCAGTATTTTTTGGAACACGGCTACAAGCTGACAAAATTAGATTTTTGAAGTGCTTATTGATGGTATTATCTACTTGTTGAAATACAGTGTCAAAAATTTCAGTATTCAAAGGAATCTCAAAGTCAAACAGCCAGATCCTTAAACTGATCGATCAGTACTTTCTATTGGTCGGCCATAAATACTGGGTTACAAGGATGACATCCCATGGCCAGGCTAAGAATGAGGTAATTATATTAATTTCAGAATTCATCCTAGCCCCGACTTATAAGCTCAAGTTAGTGACAGAGGACAGCTAAACACAAAGGACCAAAGGGGGAAGGCCCACATAAACACCCTTTTCTCGACTCTCGTCAAAATGATTATGACGAAGATTTTTGCACAAAAAAAAACCAAAAGTACGAGGTTACTTCAGTGTATTAGAAGTATTTTCTGGATAAACAATAAATTTTTTAAGTTCATTACAAATGATCTTGGACCCTTGGTAAATAAAAAAATTATTTGAAAAATCCAACTCACATGGAAGAACTTTAAGATTTGTAATTTGGCTAACGATCGCTTGAAGGCTGAGTACGCAATTGAGGTTTTCAGAATCGATGTAGTCCTTCGTGTCACTTAACAGACTATGATTGTTCCGAAATTGGTTAAAAAATAAATCACTTAAAATGTCACTTGACACTGTTACATTATTCACAAACGATGCGGAATTGATTCCATTCACATACAGGCTACTGAGAAAGAGTAATAAAACTAACACGTTTGCCATATTGCTCGATTAAATTTTCCAATTCCGATACCGGCAGTGCAACTATATTTGCCCAAACTAAGCAGCACACTTCTATTGCTCAGCCTTTTATAAGGGAAGGTCGCCTGGTATTTGATAAGAGTGATGATAATCTGGGACTGATACATTCAGACCAGAATGTGTCAATACATAATCTCGATAGCTCGGGGGTACTTTTATTATATTAACAAATCAGTCTTTAGTGAAATTGTAATGAGTCATAAAATACCGTTAAGGAACTTTGCACTATTTCCATAATCATCGAATGACTAAATTCTATAAAATTGCTCTCCAAAATTTTAGGGAATTGAAATGACAAAAAAAGGAGCACGCTGAAATAATTTTGAGCACAAATATAGGGTGGCAGAAAATAAAATAAAATTGAGTAAGTAGCGTGGTCGAACTAATGTTGGAAGCTAAATTCTTTAAAAGATAGCTAAAAGCTTGTATATGAAAGGTGTATTTCTAGAAGGATACATCCCGGTGGGACAAAACAGAGTTTCCTTTCGATATTTCGATTACCTACCTACTTCAAATTTCACTCTATGACCAAGCGCATGAATTATATCGCTATTTCCTTAAAAATCGAAAAATTTCAATCAATATAATGTATGATCGACCAGGGATTGACTTTAATCTTAAATATTTTTACTATACGCTGATCGAAACAGATGACAGCCAAGAATATAAAAAAACGCAACCACTTCATTCCATGCTGAACTCCATCCAGATTCTCGCATTCTTTCATTCTAGGGGCGTCATCTCCGCACCCCACTTTATTGCTTTGTCAAAGCTGCATTTCCAGAATTTTGCAAAACAGACTTTTGAAAAGCAGAATTTTAAAAAAACCTAATTTTAAAAGGCAGAATTTTAAAGAGTTTCGTAAGAAGATTATTGACCCCGGCAGCCCACACAAGATCTCAAAAGAAAAAAAAATTGTGTTAAAATAAGAAAGTCGACAGAGTCAAATGAGAAAAATTATTTTCTGCCACCCTGTGCTTGCAATATGTTAAAAATAGATTCTTTGGCCATAAATTTGAAACTCATAAATTGATTAGCCACGCAATTTACCCTGGGATGAACTGCGATAAAAACGCTTGATATTTACTGTATGAAATTACAATATTATAATTTATGAGGGAGGGCTACCGAAATCCACATATATGTACCTGGTGTTTGCGTTTGCGGCTTTTATTATTATCACCCAGAACTCTTCCAGAAGCTTAGGCTTATTATGAGGAACTAGTATCAGAAATCGCATCATAAATTTTACAAATTTATTTAATCGTCGGAATACCGAGCTAAGAATTTCCTAGAGTAAGCCTTACCACAAGGGTTTTTCCACTACGCGCGCCGTGAATCCCAAAAATATGAGGCTCCAACATGCAAAGCGTTCGTGTTCGATGCACGGCCTCTTGCTGTCATCTAGGTAACTACACAATTTTTTTGTCTTGTAAAATGTTTTCAAATCTTTCTTTTGTTTAACAAAACTTAATTGCTAAAGAAAAGAAATTGATACTTCCCAATCAACATACTCTTGAGCGTTACACTCTCACAACGCCAAAATAGCTCTTATAAGTCTCTTATAACGCTCTTGATACTCTTCGAGCAAAATATCTAGTTATAAGATCCAAAAATGATCTTGTAGCACTCTTCATAAAGAGTGTCACCCCTATAGAGCTTAAATCATATTACAAGAGTATATTTAGCTCTTATAAGACTCTTGTTAAAAGACTTCAACTCTCGAAGAGTTTAAGTCTTGTATTCAGAGTCTTATAAGCCTTAAACCTTTCACCTCAAAGCATACCGAATAGAAGTATCACAACTGTTATTAGATACACAATGCATGCTTTCCGAAAAATTTCATTAATTACAACTGACTGTCAGTGACATATGGCAAACAACGTTTGTGTTGTCCTTGAAAAAAATGGTTAACCACACCAAATTTCACTGCAACATTATTCAAGAAAAACCTTTTTGAAAAGTTTATAATATAGTGATGCCATATCAAAACGCCATCCTGCAAATCCACTTTAATTTTTTTAAGTATATTCTTCTCTTCTCGTCATTATGTTCTTATGAAAATATATCTATTCAAAAATTGCTCTTGTAGCATGATATTTTCCTCTCTGTTTGGCAGAGATATCAATGAGAATACAGCTCTTACAAAAAGACTTTGAGTTTACTTATTAGAGTTTAATAACTATTATTATTAGTCCATTTAACGCTTGTAAGGCTCTTATAAGACTCTTATAACTCTCCACATGAGTAAAATACTAGGAGCTTTATTCTTGGACATCTATTTTGGACTCTTTTAAGGCTCTTGTAGAGTCTTATACGAGCTTAAATTTTAGTTGGGTACCTAGGTAGATATAGAAAGGCTAAGTTGGCATTTATCGATATTCGTCATCCTAGTGTGAATTTTTTACATACTTATTTTGATGCAACAAACCTTAGACCTCAATTTGCCTCTACAACTCGATCTCGCACTGGAAAATTGATCCACAGAAACAAGGATGGTGTCAGGTGTCACACTGAAAATGTGTCTTCTCATAAATTACTGTCTCGGAACGTAGTTCAAATGATCCTCAAAAGCCAATCCGGTATTAAACCACCAATTTTATTGAGTTAACTCGGGGCTAATCATGCTTAACTCGAGTTGGTGATCGGTGGTGAAGTGCTTTTTGGTCAGATTTTAAGTGGTGGGTATGCCAATTCCCGGCTACTGTGCATTTAAGCGCAGATCCGGTTTGGTATCCCATACCGTTTCCCTCACGTGTTAAAAAATACAGTACCGTAAAAAAATACAAGACCCCAGTAAAAGATCATTTTTTGGTTCTCCAAAACCAATCCAAAACCAATCCAACTCCAAAACCAACAGGAACCTCAAGTATAACTCAGATTGTGAACTTCTCAGGACTTCTTGTGAACTTCTCAGGAACTTCACAAGTCGTGGTTTAAGTCTCGGTCACATGGGACGGGAACCCTATAAGCAGTTTTCAATTCACGCCTCAACGGCCTCGGAGAACTTGTGGCTTTAGCTGTCATAAGTGGCTTTCACACGTTTCGGTGTATTTAATTTTCATACACATCGCAACTTTAGTTTTGACTTTCTTTTATTACCAACTAAATAACAAAATATTACACATCCTTTGAAGAAACCTCCACAACAACTGGACTGCTAGCTGTAGTAGCCTCTATATGAGTCTTCTTTTCTGCCTTTTCTAGACCAAATATCGCCTTTTCCAGCACAAAAACTGGAGATTCAAATGCCAATGTTATGGCAGTAGCACACACCAACGACATACCAAACGTGCCCCAAAAGTAAAGGGTCTAAGCGTTTAAAAAATTAGTTAAGCCGAAGATATCCTTCAATTAGTTTGTTCATACCTCATTGTAATCAGAGAAGTACACCTGTGTACGCATGCTGCCAAAATTTATCGCCAGCACCGCCAAATGGATGAGGTACAAAGAATAGCACAATCTTCCCAATGGCTGCCAAAAGGGATGCGACAAAAACGCATCAACCACACCACCAAATCCAAAGTGGCAGGCAAATGTTATCCAAGCCAACGCAACGGCCCAGGCAGGTCTCTTCAATGCCTCATACATGGCAGCCTCAAAGACGGTTCCATACCAGTGCTCCTTGATTGTAAAGTGGGGAGCAAATATGATAGACACGATGATGATGAAGCAGGAAAACCATCCGAAAAGTTGAACGCTCTAAAGAAAGGGTTGTGGTAAGGTCAGGTTCTAAAAAAAACTGAAAGGGTCTTGCTAGCTTACCTTAGAAAGACGGAAGGTCTTTCCCCGATTCATGTACATAAAATAACCCAATCCGAAACCAACCAGCCAGGGGTTGTACCTTGTGTGCATCGGCGAGTAGGTCTTTTCCCATTCGTTTACGTTTTCCATTCTAGAAAAAAAAATAGGATTAACAAAGCTTTGTTGTGCTGTGAATCTTTATAAGTTACCCTTTTAGATCCGTAAAGCCCTCTGTAAGGTATGTCGCAACGACGCAACCGAAAGATAAAAATGCCAGCGTTATCAAAACGGGAACGAACTTTTTGCCCCATTTCCACATCGGAATAAGGAGCAGCGGAGAAAGGATGTACAGCTGGAAGTCGATGGCTAGGTACCAGGTTTGTGGATAGCACTAGAAAGAGAAGATGTGGTTGTCACTGTCAAGGAAATGAAGGCAAGACTGCCTAGATCTGGGATAAAAGCAGTCTTAGATTTGACTCGATCCTAGTCTTGGTCTTGGTCTTGGTCTTGGTCTTGGTCTTGGTCTTGGTCTTGGTCTTGGTCTTGGTCTTGGTCTTGGTCTTGGTCTTGGTCTTGGTCTTGGTCTTGGTCTTGGTCGTGGTCTAAGTCGTGAACATGACTCTTGATTTTTCTTGATCACTCTAGATCATAGTTATACTCACTGTGGTATCCTGTACATAGTAGTTTTGAATGTATAGCAGAACCGGCCACCAGTTGTAGCCATTACATGTGTCTAATTCGAGCATAGTTTGCCTAAACGGACCTGTGCCAATAAATTTATTCAAGCCAAAAATGAAAAGGAGTGCAGCGGCCACAGGTGGTGTAAGGCGGATGTACCTATGCACATACATCATCACAACATTGAGCTTTCCTTTCCTAGAAGAAAATACGCTGTAGGATAGGAGGGCTACAAAACCTTGTGATAACCTTACGTTCTATCCAATTCCTTGAAACCCAACCAGGCAACTAGGACACCGCTTATAAAGAAAAACGAGTCAACAGAGACTGTTGCACTTAGAAGGCGCATCGACCAGGGAGCTTTGAACCACTGAAAAGAGATTTGTCTGGTTGGTAAAAAAAATTATCCGCAAAATATCCCCATTCTTACATAGTAAACGTCAATTGGGTTGACCAGTGGCACAGTAACCGTTATTCCATAGGTGTGTCCATACATAACCCATATCATCGAGAGGACACGGATTCCCGTAAGGCAGTCGATCGTGTTTGGTGACTTTTTCGTGTTGATTGCAAATAACTTTTTCCCATTTGTCAGCATAGAGAATGCCAAAAGGAGAGGTACCGGTTTTTCTGAAGATTAAAAGACTATTGAAACAGGATCTTACATAAAAGGCGCCCAACATAAGAGTCTTGCCTTCAAAAAACTTACTCTCAAAGTATGTCATAAGGAAGTCATAGATTGAACTCACTATCATCAAACCTGCAATGAACGAGAAAAAGGTCCTTGAAAGAAAAAAGTTAATAGCTGGCCTCATTTTCTTGCATTTTAGTACCTACACGGCAATAATGTTTATAGCTCGATACTCTGGTTTCTGCCCGTTGGTGCAATAGGACACAGTAACTCCTGTCAAGGCTCCATTGAAGGCACTTCCAACGGCTACCTCAAAAACGGATGTAAGGAACTCTGGGCTACAGGTGTCCGGAACACATATTCCAATGGTTATGCTCAATAGGTCTAACAACCCAGCTCTGGCTTCGTGGACTGGTCCGTTCCTAAGTGTGGGCATCGTCAGTGATTCCGGTTTTTTGTACGGGACCGTAGCAAAGCAATATTGTCCATTTACATCGCCCGTGAGTAGGCCGAAATTAGCCGAGGTTCTGACGCACTGATCAAAGTTGCCAACATCATACGTGTTCCCCTGTAATATTCCCGAGGGAAATTTACCCCACGCATCAAAAACTGTAAAAAAAAATATTAACAAAGCTTCTCGCTTTTATTGATTTTTCCCAGCAACTTACATGGGATGACTTTGAGGCTTGGAAACTGGCTTGAAATCGCACGCAGACCCAAGAGGCATTTCGCAGGATTGTAGCCTTTTGCGTCGTTTGTTGATATTTCAGGTAAATTTTGATTAGTTCGAATTTCCTTAAAGAAAAGCTCACTAAGGATATCACTGGGAACTGTCACATTGTTCACCACTACGAGGGGAAACGCTTCACCTATGAGTAGACTTCCGACCAGGAAAAGTGGAAAAATCATCTTTACCAAACCGAAAATAATTAAAATTAATCCGACAGCAGTGCGGATTTTTCTGTACTGAGCAGTAAATTTAACCCATCGAGACTTTTATTAAGTCAGATTAGATAATCTGCTGAAAATGAATTCAGACGAAGCATATCTGCACAATAGTAAAACAAGGAAATATTTATTTTTATCATATCGAATTTGGCTCCCAAGAATCTGTCAGAATGTGTGACAGTATTCAACTTTCGTGACGTCGAATGGGGAAGTATGGGAATCACCGAGGGTTTACTTGAAAATATTGACACGCTCAAGTTGCAAGTGGTGAAATCTTATCTCGAAAAAAATACAAAACAATCGAGTTTCCAAAAATCAACATCAACGATCAAAGATGTGTCGATTAATAGTAAAAATATCCCATCAAAGATACAATACATCTGTCCATAAGTTAAGTAGCTGTGGAATGATTGGGGCGATATCGACCTGCAGGCATGAGTGTGCTCCTTTGAAATAGTTTCGTCAGATACTATGGGTTGAAAGTCTGTAGTAAGTTTGGCTATATTGATTAGATTTTGAGAGTTTTTAAACCGCGGCGTAATGGATGAGATAATATTAAATACAGGGTAGAGACTATTGTCTAAATGTTTCGGTTCTTTTTCGTTTCTTCGTTCCTTCTTACGAATTCTATCAACATTTGATTCCAAGGTAATTTTCCAATACCTGTAACTTAACAGTTGCGCTTAGTACAATCTTACTAGCAAGCATATAGGGAGAAAACATCGCCCAACGAGCTCGAAGGGAAGATCTTATAGAACTCTACAAACATACTGGCGTCTGGCTGGATTGACGAAAAGGAAATTCAATTGACGGCAAAAGGTACAGTTAATTTGTTCTTACAGTAGGTTTTACTTAACAGGGTATTAGGTCGGTTGGGGTATGGTAGAAAAAACAGCTCAATACTAGGTGCTGAAATGAGCCCATCGCAAGGCCTGGGGATCTTCAATAGCCGAGAAGGCCTTTGGAGAAAGGAGCTTGACTTGTGGTAAAAATTGACTTAAACTAGTGGAAGGGTTACAATCCGCTTAGGCAAATCGTTGGATACCCCGTTCCAATTGACCACTGCCAATCTCCGAATTGCGTCATTAATCTTGGTTTTTAAAATTTCAGTTTCTATTTACTTTGATTGTATTTAGAATATGTCAGTTCAGATTCTTCTTCCTTAAAAAATGGGCGTGGCATCAACTCCTTTTCAATAACATTTCTTTTTTTGTTCATAATTTTTATCAGTGGAATACACGCGTTGATTGCACTTTAAGCACTTAACTACCGACTGCAAACTTAAGAAACAAGGAAGACAATGACGAAAGCAATTAATAAAAATTATAATACTGCTGCAGTTTTTCGGTCTTTGATCCATTTCTCTCTCTTCGGAACTCAAGTCAGAGTTTTTTTTAAAATCAGTGAGAAGAAGGAGAATACTAAAGTAGATCAAATAGCCCATGATGGTATTTCAAGTATATTAATTAAAAAGCTTACTGAACGTATCGTTGCTTACATTGGGGAACGGCCCGTATGGGCATAAGTTTGAGACCGAATTGTAAGTCGTATGAGCCATGTCCATCCGTCCATGTGTCGATAGTTTTTAGGCCTTAAATTTTGAGCCAGGATCTTGAAACTTGATATCAGTTCTTTCTAGGTCCCGAAGCAATATAAGTGTAAACATTTCTGAAATTCACCCACTGACACGCTCACTTTACATAAAAGCATGACAAATCCAAGTTGTCGTAGGAAGCTGTAATTTGTGTCTGAGTGCTCCATCGGATAGTAGCAACCTCCAACAAAAGATGGTTTAAGCTTTAATTTGGTATGCGTCATCTTCGCTTACAGATACTTATAGAAACTGATAGAAATTTATAACTTGAGTGCTGGGAGTACCACCTTTACGGAAATAATTGTGTTAGCTTTTTAAGTTTATAGTTATTGCGCTGTAAGCGTTTCTATGACCAATTTTATAAGCATAAATAAGCTGCGAAGCAATGGGACGATTAAGAAACATTTTTTAACCAGAATGGTGCTACTGAAGAGCACCAAATTAATGCTTATGGTTCCAGAGCGTGCTACTTGGGTATCTTACCTCCCTATGTTTCCGCTCCGTCCAAACTCCAACTTCTCTTATTAGTCTTGCTGTCCATCTTCTCCCTGCTTCAGTGTTCCATCTGCGTTGCCATTTTCTTCTAGTCAGTCACTGTGTTGCTGCTGTTGCCACCCCAACCCCTAGTTCTCTGTTGTTCTCGTACACAAACATTCATCTGCTACTAAAAGATGTATCGTTATCACTCCTGCTACTACAAGAGCAGCTGGTTCTGATATAGTGCGGCAGGAGCTTGTGATGAGTAGGGCTTAATAATTCGTTGCACTGCTGCCCATTGTTTCCAGTACTTCTCCATGTTGAGAGCATCAGCCCATATCAGACATCCCTATAGGAGGATGGAGTGAGTAATGGACATGAGCAGTTTTCGCTAACTGAGTGACGCCGCCCGTTATTTTTGCCGCAGGTTCTGATGCCGATTTGATGTGGCTCCAACATCTGAGCTTGCAGTCCAGTTTTAGGTATACCCTAAGTACCTTATTTCGGCCTTACTCTAGGCACACCATGAGATAAACTTGAGTCGGGAATGAGATCCTCTTTCTGGTTAGTAAACTTATCTCCGATTTCTCTGTAATGAGTTTTAAACTATGGTCGGACAGCCAGTTCTGCTTTTGGCTCATTACCTGATTCCTTGGTTCCTTGCCGATGTCTTTGAAAAGGCAGTCAATTGGCCTCATTACTAAAAGAAATGCAAAACGCTTGCCGACTGGTTTTTACATGTTCACAAAACCTATCAAGAAAACTCGAACAGTCAAAATTTTTTTAACTTGGTTCAGTTGGCTTTTTTAGTTTTACAAAGCTGACACTCCTCTTTCCCTACTTTGTCTTGATCACAGTTTGAATCTTTTAAATCCTTCTCGCAGAAACCCATGCTTTTTCTCAGGCTTCATTAATGACACGTGTAATCCAATAAAAATCTTTCAGAGTCTTCTGCATAGCCGACAAGATTTTCTTCACTCTAAAAGCTTTTCCAATTTCAAAAGGTTTCGTCGCTTCAGTTATTGAAATTTGACTGCAAGAAAAGCTTTTCGGAATTCGGCTTTTTCGAAAAGAGATTCGGCTTTCAAATTTCTGCTTTTCAAGATGATACTTTTTCACAAAAAGTTTCTGCGTTTCAAAACTCTTTTTTTTATATAATTCATCCGCGTTCAAGGGATTATGGCTACCCTTATACTGAGTTAGCATAACGCGAATGGAAAGGTTCAGAGGAAAAGGAAGAGAGGAACTGATGCACTTTGATTTTAAACTGTTGTCGACTGTAGTGACGAGGAAAAACCTCCTTCGGAAGCCTGTTCCACATCCGTGTTGTTCGGCTAAAAAAAGAACTCCAATACAACGCAGTTCGTCCGAAATTGGGCTCAAGGGTTTACTGATGAGCATTATCGCAGTTGAATTCTTTAAGGGGTGGAATCGACTGGCTATTTCACAGGAGCACTCTTTATGGAAGAAACGATAAAACAATGAAAGACAAGAGACATTGCGACGATGTTGCAAGGAGTCTATAGACTTCGCAATGTTTAAGTCTCCTTAACAAATTTAAGCAAAAGGATTCAGCTTTTTTAAGCAAACTTTTGACGTTTTTCAAGTAAGGCAAAGTTCGAAAACGAAATTCCTCTCCAGAATTATGTAAAGCAGAATTTTTTTTATGTAAAGCAGAAGGCCCAGGTCCACCCCGGACTGTAGCGCCACCTTAAGTAAGAATTTTGAAGAGCAGAATTTCTAAAGCATAATTTTTAAAAGCAAAATTTTGAAAGCATAATTTTAAAAAAGGAATTTCGACCCCAGCAGAATTATACGCCAACCCTCTAAACTTTTGTTGAATAGCTTCCATTACTAGTTTTAAGATTTATGCAGCACTTTTTTGGCATCTATTCGAAACACCGAAGTTGCATCACCCCACAAGCACCGCACGCAAATCAATTTTCTCGACCAAATTTCTTGTTACCACGCCGAAACTTTGTGTCCAGTCCAATTCTTAAAGATTGCCCATAATTCTGAAACATCGCAGCTTCTATTCGATAATCAAAGCCGCTCCACTCCACAAACATTCTCACAGAAGCGATTGCGTTGAAAAAGTGCTTCTTTTCGTCCTATAAATTTGATTGGGCATGTTGGAATTAACTTTAACCATTTTGAAACATGCTGTGCGCTCCAATGCTTAAAAATTGCATCGGGGCCTTGCAACCATTTCTTACAGCTTTGCGGAAATCCATTTTTATTTCTATCCAGATCATCCAAACACTCCTAAAGGTGTCCCAGATTACTAGGACACGATACATTTCTTTTTTTCTTGCACTTTGCCGTAGGGTTTGATTTTAAGTCAGGTTGAGTTGCTGTCCAAAAAAGTTTGCTTATTTTGATTTAATATTTTAGTTAGAATAAACAAATGACTTTCGCATAGAAGCGAGTTAATCACCACAATTCTGCACTCTACGACTGACGTACGGTTCACCTACAATTATTTTAGTTTTGGTTAAACTGTCGAAAATTCCATCTCCAGAAATACCAACAGGATTGGGTCAGAACACAGAATACCAGCGAATTCGGAATCAAAACTCATACAGAATGCAGGTAAATTTTTGTTCCTTTTCATGGATTCTATGGAAACAGCTACATGTGCATATGCATAAAGTAGTCATTAAGTTTCAGAATCCTTTCAGAATTCCATGAGTCATTAATGTGGCCACTATAGCTGGGGGGTTTCCACCATATCATCTAGCAATCACAAGCTGATTTGATCATACAATCCTCCATTGCAGCTACCTTTGCGCACGTACATATCTGGGCAAATGAATGGAAACCTTTGAGCTATTTGCTTTTCTGATTCCCATCGCATCGACACGGATTACTCGAAATTGATCTAAAAATAATAACGAATTCCGACGAGTCTGGTTTTTTTGAGTCATTATAGGGAAAGTACCTTTAGATACTTATGTATCTTTATCTGAATTTCAATTAAACGAGGATGATAAAGACCATCCGTATCTTTTAAGCAGCACGTTATTACAGCAATTATTTTGCAATTGCAAAATTAGAAGAATAAAAAAACGTCCCATCATAGCTAAGAGGAATTAATTAGTAACATCAAACGATGACCGCCAATTAGGCAGCCTTTAAAGGTTGCCACTGTAGCTTGAAAGAATTTCCTGGAATTTTGCTATTTAGGATTATTAAGTTTAATTAAGCTCGGCTGTTTGACAAGAGAGAAAAAAAAGACTGTGAAGATTTCTGGGAGGAAAACAGTGTTTTCCTAGTACTAGTAACCACTCTGAAGGACTTTCGAGCATAGGTAAATACTAAATGCTTGTAGCAAGAGCGCTAAGAAAGGACGCTTTGAAAAAAGTTGCACGAACTGGGGTGTGTACACATGAACCGAGACTTTGTCAGCATTATCGTGATAGGTACATGCTGTTAAGCTCTAAAAGTGCAAGTAGGTATACTTTGCGTGTTTTCGGCTTATGTTTAAATCCGGTATTGTAAAAAAACGGTATTTTTAAATGCAGGAAGGCAAAAACTAGACCCAGCAAAAAACAAAAGATTTCATCACAATAAAGTTGCAGGAGTCTTATGCAGTGGCAAGTATAACTTTTCAGTTGAATAATCTTTCAATATAGTTGTATTATAGGTATTTTTTCCCCACAGCACATCTAAAGCTGCACTGCCATGTTTCTTGTCGGCCGACTACAAGCTTTGTCAATTGCAGAGTTTGAACTATATTTCACATAGTTGCCCGGATAGGAACATATCAGAGACTGGCGTTCAATCCTTATACAAAAAATGTAAAACAATTTGTACGCTCATTAGTGTATTTACCATCTACTCTCTTCAATAATGTCAAATGAGTATGTTTGTCTTCTAAACTCGAGTATTATGAGTTAATTATAAGGTGGTGTCCCAATTATATAAAATATATAGAAATGAACTGACCGGTACTAAGTAAGGGCTAGAACGAAATATTTTTCAAATATAACGATTCCAGAATTTCCAGAATGATATTCAGCTGCAAACATTCATAAATTCAAAAAATGGAATTTTACAGTCGGATAACCGACTTCTCCGAGTCACAATTGTTTTCAATTCAGACTCTGGTCTCCTAACTAAAGAGGTCAACTCCAATTGCCCCAATTAGAGAAGTCTATTTTCTGTCTTTTTGCAGTAAAATTACCCAAATCGGGGGCCCTATTGTGGAGGTTCTAGAAAAGTTAAATTGAGTGTCCCAATTCGGAAGTTCCCCGATTGCAGAAGTTATATTGTATGAAAATGTTAAGGTTTGGCAGATTGGTTGTTCCAATTGGGAGGTGTCCCGATTACGGAGTTCCCCAATTACAACATTGTTTTCCGTAACAACGCATGTTCATAAAATAAAGCATTTGAACTATGAGAAACACCGCAAACACCGCAAATGAATTGCGATCACACTCCACAAATTTGCGCACGGTTGGGAGAGAGGAAAGAAGTTTCGTCTTCTTGTCATATTGAATTGAAGTTTTATTTTGGCTCGTTTGAACGAATGAGTTTAATTGCAGTATTTGTGGTGTTTGCGGCGTTTGCGGTGTTTGCGGTGTTTGTGGTGTTTGTGGTGTTTGCAGTGTTTTCTGATTCAAAAGCAGTGGCAGTGATTAAATACTCAAACACTGCTGAGTGCTTGAACCCATATGACCGCAGGAATGGAAGTGAGAAATGCATGCCAGAAATCTTCGAGTTAAAGTCGAAGAAAACAGCGTGAACATGGAGTATAGGACTTATTGCGGCGTTTCATTGCAGATCTCTGGAAGATTTCTAGAGGTTAAGTTGAATTACTCCTGCCTTAGGGCAATATGGCGTATGGTTATAGGGCTATAGGGCTATATAGAGCGGATGAACACCAACGTCCCGGCCCGGAAAATCTTCGAATCCACACCGCAGGGACAGCGCAGTAGAGGAGCACCGAGACTTAGGTGGCGCACGCAAGAGGAAGGGGATCTAAGTCAAATTCGCGTGCAAAACTCGAGGCGGCTAGCTAGAGACAGAGCTGGCTGGCGAAGTTTGTTGGCTAAGGCACAGGTCCACCCCGGACTGTAGCGCCACCTTGAGTAAGTAGGTAAGTCAGTAAGTTAGGGCGATATGGGCCAGGTCTTGCAGATTGGGGGTTGTGTTTTATATTGTATTGGTTTTGTATAGTATCTGAAGCCAAAGTATCGAGTGCCTCGAATAATTAACAGTCTGAGGAAAATCCTAAAAAAACACGAAAAAAGGACAAAGATTTCCAGGTATTCTTACGGAGTTTCCGGATCCTGGACAGACCATTTACGATGGTCCATTGAAAATTGAGTGCATCGATGAATACAATCGCTGTGCCATGATTCGAAAATAATTACACTTTTTCAGTGTCCTTTTTGGCCTACAAGCATCGCTTTTGATCATTTTTTGGCTGCCAGTTGTCAACCAAACATCTGTGAAAATACTATATTCAGCATTATTTTTGGATGAAGAGGATCATCAGCAAATTGGATATGGGAAGATTAAGATCCACACGAGATCCCGCAAGTGGCAATGCATCCAGAGGAGGAGGTGTTCACTGTTTAGTGGGGATTTCGGACTGACAGAACCATTGGTACATATCTCTTTGAGAACGATGTTAGCCTAACTATTACTGCGCTACATGCCGATTTTACTTACTTACTTACTTACTTACTTACTTAAGGTGGCGCTACAGTCCGGGGTTGACCTGGGCCTCAGCCAAAAAGCTTCGCCAGCCAGCTCTGTCTCTAGCTAGCCGTCTCCAGTTTCGCACGCGAAGTTGGCTGAGGTCCCCTTCCACTTGCGTGCGCCACCTGAGTCTCGGTGGTTTTCTACCGCGCCGTCCCTGCGGTGTGGATTCGAAGATTTTCCGGGCCGGGGCGTTGGTGTCCATCCGCTCTAGATGACCCAGCCATCGTAGACGTTGTGTTTTGACTCTTTTGGCTAGGTCGATATCGCTGTACAGCCCGTACAGTTCGATGTTATATCTCCTCCTCCACTCTTCGTCTATGCAGACGGGACCGTAAATCGTCCGAAGAATTTTCATGCCAATTTTACTAATAAGTTATTTTGCCACGGATTGGATGGTATAGACACCTACGATTTGTGGTTTCAACAGGACAGCGCTACGTACCACTGGCCCGTGCCATAAAGGATATTTGCCACACGCGCGATCCTCAATTAATCCTATCTCATACAGCGGCTAGCGACGCGATGTTGGGATAGAATCGGGTAATATGGCGCATATCAAATCTATATTTAACAAACATTATCTAAGATAAATTGCACGCTAAGGAAGTAAAAGGACCAAGTAGTCCTGTCCTAAGGTTTACTTGCATTAAAAAAAAGACCGCGATATCGCAATTTTTTTTTTTTTTGCTTAGAATTAGTTGGTGGCAACTTACAATCATACTAAAACGAGTAAATAAATGTGCGAGAGAAAACGACAGAAAGCAGTGCGATTTCTTTGACTGCCCCAGACAAAGCGCCCAATCGGGAAGGTGCCCACATCGATAGGCCGTCAAACAGGTCACAAGATTCGAAATCTGCGATAGCCTGAGCACGGCACCTAAAAATTTAGGCGATTGTAGATCTTTGAGAAAATTACGGAATTCTAACAAATGCATCCACATAACTGAGCCTCACAACTTTTCGGACACCCCAAACTTAGACTTTCGGTTTTTCTAAAGAAGAAAAAGTTGTTTAACTCTTTGGCCTTAAATCTAGACCATCCATATTCATAGAGAATAATATGTACTCAAAAAACTTTTCGGGTTATATTTTATATATGTTTTGGTCATATATAATTATTAAGTAATATAAATATATCATAAATAAATAAACGACATATCATTATAATAATAATAAAATATTATATATTATTTTACATATATATTAAATATATGTTATATTAATATATATATAAATAATATATCCTTCTTTATTATTTTATATAGTTTCGTTGCATATTATGTAGTTGTTTCCTCCTTTTGTATGAGAATTAGTTGAACAATCATTCCTTGCATAGCATCAAACAAAGATCATCGACTAAAGCCTCTTCATCCAATTGGTTTAGACTTAGTGGTACAAAACCGTGATATTCCATCGATGTGTTACAATTTTAACATAATCCTTTTTCCTAATTCCGGAAGAAATTCCAAAACAGAGCTATGCCTGCCCTCTACAATGGTTTGTACATAGCTAGGCAGGCACACATAATGAGAATCTTTCACATTCCCGAACTAGGATGTTAAGTCTGTTGGGTTTTTTAAAGCAATCCGATTTAATGCCTCATTATTTGCATCATTAAGGAACTACCCTACCCAGGAAGGTAGTTAGGTACCAAGGCATGTGCATGTGCTCTCTCTCAGGAACAAGAACTCACATGGTGCCATGCACAGCACATGCAATATACGAAAGCAACTCCTATAGGTATGCTTGTGAGTGGTTGGAAACTAAAAACTTTTGCAGCACTTCAATCTATTGGCGTAAGTATATAGCAACCTGGAAGGAAGACACTATAAAAACGAGAAACTTTGCAACATAAGACATTGTCATCTCTATAGCGACGCATCAGTCACCGCAAACATCAAGCCCAGCAAGCCGCCTACCGCTTAGCACTACCACATGAATAAAGCCACTCCGCATGTGACAGTTGTGTGTGTACACACAGCGTGTTATCCTGATCCTGACGACAACGACACCGTGCCGTCGGGCAACTAATTAAACTTCCATATGGCTTTGCTAATTTCGACACATACTCGTATGCTCGCATAGTTGCCTTGCCACACACTGAGTGCGTATACACACCGACACAACGAGTCCTGCCAATCCGACTTATGGCGCATCAATTAATTAACACTTGACAGTTTGATGAAGTTTGATGTCTTGTGCGGAGAATTAACATACAATTTGCATTCAAGATGCCTGCGATAAGCATCCTGACGAGGGCGGCGCGACTAAAGGATGCTAAAGGATGCTTCGTGCAGCGATTAACCGACGAAATCTGTAGTTTTTTTGCTTTTGTTTTTGTTTTATGACTTAACAGATGACTGTGTATAATAATATGTGTGCTCACACGCATGTTTTGTATGAATAGGACTTGGGTGGTTTTCTGGGGTTTTGGGATATGGGCAGGCGGCCTAATTAACTCCAATCTCTGATACACGTTTCAGTTTTGTTTGCATTGTTCCGCTCCACATCACGCCACAACTTGCCGGTCGTTGTCGGTTGGTATATAGTAAGGTAGGTGCGCTATACGTACACATTCGCTTAGCGTCACTGAAGCGTACGGAAATCGCAAACACACTCTCACACATGCTGCAAAGCGAGTTGATCCAAATTCGCGTGAGCCTCTACACACAACGGCGCGGCGTTATAATAGGGCGGCAGCGATGCCTACATGTACAGGGGGCGGAGGCGGCAGAGCTTGTAGCTCACTTTGAACTTGTTACACACTTTCATAATTTAAAAACTCGTTAAATAAGTTTGCCGAGCTGTGAGCTGTTTTCTTAAAGAGGGCTAATGAGCACATGGCGGGTTGTTGGGAGAAGCCCATTAGAGGAAATCAATTTTCCGATGCTCGAAAACATCGGTTGGGAGAAAAAATTCCTGTCTGTCCTGATGGTCCTGTGATTTTTAGGAATATTAAACTGTTAAGTCAATATTGAATGTTAAGTTTTGAGTCTGTTAGCTAAAGGGGAATTTTGAGCCTAAACAGGGTAGGTGGATATATATCGGTACCAGCTGCCGAACGCAACCTATAGACTGTGATTTTTTATTATGGAATTTGACGAGTGTCCTCTTCATCAAGATTTACAAACTTACGATAATAGGCTGAGGCTTACTGAGGCTTACTGTGGACTTACTTTTCTCTGGCATAAATTCATGCCTGTCAATGAGTGATCCTGGCTGATTTTTGGTTCCATGATTGAAAACTTCCAGGATTTTTTTAGGAAAGCGAAAGTCCTCTAGCCTTTCTGAAACTAAGGGCCGATTTCACAGTCGAAATTTAAGTATAGGTTTGGACACTTCCCTCACTCACGATGAAATTCCGTTTTCACATTGACTTTTTTTAAATCACACACTTAAGTCACCAACATTGGCGACTTACGTTTTTCACAAAAAATAATTCAAATTATTTTAATTTTGATGAAAAGCACATCAATGTAACAATAAGGAATGGAAAAAGCTTAAAACCAACACGATGCACTGAAAATTTTTATTGAGTGTTCCAAAAATTACAAAACAAAATTGTTTTGACAGCATTTTCTAGGAGCTTACGGTTTTTAGTTTTTGCTTTTAGTTTTACTAAAGTTGCCACTGTGAAATCGGCCCTAAAAGTAGTGGGGCGTAGATATACGTTTTCAAGGAAATGAGCCCTTTACAAGCAGATTGTTTTATAAATTCTAAATTAAACGAGTACGGAAGCCTTGTGGTTTCGTGGAATGCTGCTATGCTCTAGCACCAGAACATGTCAATATTTAGCTGCTCTAGCATCGCTTACAGAGATGTGACCATCTGACTTCGCGATAGCCCGCAAAGGATGTGTTTCTGGAGACTGTTGGTCTTTATTAAATCAACTTAGACTTGTGGATAACATTTCTCAAAGGTTCACTTAACATTTGCTTCGTGACAACAGGATGGTTTCACGTCGTTATGGAGCCTAACGTTTATGGCTCACTTTTAAATCTTTTTCAAGAGTCTGACCTCAACATTCAGAAACCTGCTTTCATGTTTAAGACAGCGGACAGTAAAAAATATAGTTTTCTGAATACTTAACTCCTCCCTCACGAAATATTTATACTCTAAGGAGTATTAGTAAGCTGCATAGATGAATTCAGCAAGAAGGTCAATGACAACACTGCCTTTTCAAGGATGGTGGGCTCTTCTCGGGTAGAAACTTTTCTAAAAGCGGCGAGGAAGTACCAAGGGCCGCCTGTTTAATCCGTCTGTGCGTCTGCCCGTCTGCCCGCCTGTCCGTCTGTCCGTCTGTCTATCTGTCCGTCTGTCCGTCTGTCCATCTGTCCGTCTGTCCGTCTGTCCGTCTGTCCGTCTGTCCGTCTGTCCGTCTGTCCGTCTGTCCGTCTGTCCGTCTGTCCGTCTGTCCGTCTGTCCGTCTGTCCGTCTGTCCGTCTGTCCGTCTGTCCGTCTGTCCGTCTGTCCGTCTGTCCGTCTGTCCGTCTGTCCGTCTGTCCGTCTGTCCGTCTGTCCGTCTGTCCGTCTGTCCGTCTGTCCGTCTGTCCGTCTGTCCGTCTGTCCGTCTGTCCGTCTGTCCGTCTGTCCGTCTGTCCGTCTGTCCGTCTGTCCGTCTGTCCGTCTGTCCGTCTGTCCGTCTGTCCGTCTGTCCGTCTGTCCGTCTGTCCGTCTGTCCGTCTGTCCGTCTGTCCGTCTGTCCGTCTGTCCGTCTGTCCGTCTGTCCGTCTGTCCGTCTGTTAAAACTGGTTAAATCCGCCGACGGCCACGCCCACTACTGGCTTCAAAGTAAGACAATTTCGAGTTCACATTTTCTTTCAAAATGCATAGTCAGACAAGGCGTAGGAGCTCAAATTTCGGTACAGAGCAATACTGACCCAAAACCTTTTAGAAGGCAAACACTGCACCGCCCACAATATCGACCATGCCCACTTTTAACATGTAAGATATTTAAAAACCCGATTTCTCGGAAAGTTTACTCCAAACCGAAAAAAAAATTCTATAACAAATATCAAAGATATCGCTATTTGCGAAGTTTGTTCCATACAAACACCGCACTCTTTTAGGGCGCATTTTTAGGGAAAAAACGTGTTTTTCCGAAATAATTTTCGCTTTTAACAGATTTTCTCCTGATTATAACAAAATTACAATCAATTGATTGTAATTTTTAGCCCAGGCCCACTTTTGGGGGCGTGGCTCATACAAAGTGTTTAAATTTCGACCACCGTTCGACCCGAGTTGTATTTATTTCTCAGATTGCCAGTTACATTATAGCATCGGAAATTAAAAGAAAGAAAACGTCACTCTGCCAATACAATGCCCTTACCCTTGTGTAAGTTACATCACGTAATCATAGAACCCTTTTGAACTTATAAGTCTCTTTAAGGTGAGGTTTCTGACATATTCTTTTGTCAACAATTCCTCAAAAACATATTCCTTGCCATTTTTGTTGTTCTTTTTTGCTGAACTAAAATATGTACACTTTTTTCGAAACAAATCGAAAGTACTTCGACTTCAAAGTTCATCGCGTTGGCAATTTAGGTACCACAAGAACTTCCAATTGCAACGTGATAAAATGTCACGACTTCTATCGGCTGCAAACGTCAAGCCCTAAAACAGTTTCGATACGAAGCACCGCATATCTACCACCCCGAACGCCGAGCTGCCTTCCAATACATTCAGAGGCAGAGTGCCAATGTAAGAAGAAGCGAACCATCCAAACCCAAGCTGCACATAGTTTCCGTTTGGAAAGGACATTTGTCAGGATAAATGCCCGATAAAAGCGCATATTACCGCACTAGACTTCCTCCTTTATTATATGAAAATTTCCTTCCTCTCGGCCATCCTCTATATAACAGAGGGTGAACACTGCACACACTTGTACGCGACCATGGGAAGCCCCATCAAATCTTTGCCAAGTTGCGACCAACTATGCAATTCAAGCTTTTGTGTAACGTCACCCCGCATCGGCTCATCGTCTGGTTCCCCCCTTGTAGTTATATTGCGGCCAAATGTACGCAGACAACGTCAAGTGGCCACAGCCATTGATGTTGTACACGAGTAGGTGCAGTGAGCTCAAGGAGGACAAAAAAAAAAAACTACAAAGTACGAGAAAATCACTGAATTCACGGAAGGCCCTTTGCCTGCTGCAGGTGAATTAAATTGACTTCTAATTGAAAGGAGCTGAAGTTCGAATCCCTCAAGAAAAGTCAACCCAAGTGGACGACCGGAAAATCGTTTGAGCATGAAATATCCTTTCGAAGAACCCCGGGAGTTCATAGATGGTCAATAGAATGGCCATATACTTCCTACAACACCCGCCCGCAGGGCTTTTAAGTTGTGCCACATTTGACTTTGTATGTCTGTCGGTTGGGGGTGAATGAATTGCATCCAGGGGGTGGTGAATAAATTGTGACCCGTGTTAGGGCGGCTTCGTTGCGTGGGCGTATACACTACATGATGGGCCAGGGCGCCGCCACACCACCCATGGGCAGTTTTATTCATGACCAAAAATTATTAATTGATCAGATTTGATTGATTATTTCATGGGCCTGGTTGCGGCAATTAATTACGGTGGTGTTTTCGAGGTCGATGGTGTTTGCAGCTTAAGCTTTGATTTTTGACATTGGAATAGTGTTTTGAAAATTTTCCACACCAACCCATTGTGGGGAGGCGATTCTGGCCGACGAACTTTACCTAAGGTTAGGCACTAGAATATATTGACGCATGTTGAACTTGATTGTAAATTATTATTGTATCGTGTTCCCTTGCAGAGCTCTTTGAATTTCCATGAAATTTGATCAATAATTCTTGGGCAAAAAATACTTGGGTGAAAAAGAAAAGAGTTCAAAATACCAGGAATTAATGTTGATGTTAAGAGCATTGTTAAATAAGTTCTGAGGAGCTTTGTACTCATCCTTTGTAACTTTTGTTTGTTGAGCGAACTGCTAAAGTATATGAGGATTTTTTTTTCCAAGAAAGTGACTTTTCTGAGTTGAGCAATAGGTCGTTTATTTGTGGCAGGGTTTTTACCTCTTCTTTCGAAGTACTTTTAGACAAACACTTCTTCATAATATAAAAGTTGAAAAGCCGATGGGCATGGGTTTATTGTGCTCTCAAAAAGAAAAAGTCGATTGAACACATCATTTCTGGTAGAAGCACCCAGGTTTTGGTAGTGCAACGCTTTTGATTTCGAACCTGCAACAGTTAAGGATTAAGAAGGCAAATGAGGGAAAAATAGCGTAGGAAGAGAACACTTTACTGAAAATTTCCATTTTATCCTCTTGTATTTTAGTTTAATCGCAGAGCCGACCACATAAAGTCAGGAAAAAGGATAAAACTGGACATTCATGATCTTTCATGTTAAAGGAAGAGGGCAGAAAGTGTAAACGTTTTGCTTTCCTTCCTTGTCAAAACTCTTTTCCCCGCACCTTAATGCTTTAACGGCCGAAAAACAGTTATTACTGGATGCATGATTGAACCTTGATAAAAACCTAAAAATTTCTTTTGCTCGTTCCATCGCTAAGTGGCCTCAAATTCAATTTTCCCCTCGGAACCTTTAAAGCGCATTAAACCACTGACTTACTTACTTACTTACTTAAGGTGGCGCTACAGTCCGGGGTGGACCTGGGCCTCAGCCAACAAGCTTCGCCAGCCAGCTCTGTCTCTAGCTAGCCGTCTCCAGTTTCGCACGCGAAGTTGGCTGAGGTCCCCTTCCACTTGCGTGCGCCACCTGACTACTCTGCCAGTAAATCCTTAGAGCGAGAAATACCTTGCAATCACTAGCACCATTCCCCTCAACAACAAGACTTCCGCTTCTTGGCAGAGAATTCGGAATTTGATAAAAATATAATCGGTCGGATTCGTAGCTCAATTGGTTGGAGCAGTGCCCGCGAAAGGTAAAGATTACCGGATCAAATTCGAACGGTTTTCGCTTTTGACACTTTGTCCGCTTGTATTTCAAATCTACTCTTCGAAAATAATAAACTTTAAAGGTACAAATAGACCGAGATTCCCATCATATCTTAGGAGTGGTCATTAAACCAAAAAAGTTGCATATCGCATTTCGCGCGATGTCAAACTGCAAAGTCTGGCAATTTTCTTTTCAGCCGGTGCAAGTAGTGCTAACTTAAGTATGGTACCTTTGGTGTCGAGGATGCAACCACCTATTTCGGTCAACGGTGAGCGTTACAGAAGCTTTTGTGTTACTGAAATTGAATGACATGAATTCGATCGTCTGCACACCAAATTCCTAGATTGTGTTATTAGCCGCCTTGGATGTCCATTGGTCGTCTCGGAGTTGCAACTTGACACTTTTGGGCTATTTTTTGTGCAAAACCGTGAAAGATTAATGCAAACAATCTGGAAACGATTCAAGCACTTAAGGCCAATATCATCCTACCAATCCGTAAACTATAGCTCGAAACCATCAACAAGTCTTGGAAAATGATTTCCTGGAAATGTTTGCTCCTAATTCAGTTATCTTGCGCCATCTACACCGAATACCGAATGAAAAATTTTTGTTTCTATTTTCGTCAAGTTATAATACCATGTCTCCACCGAGCACTAATCCTCGATTAACATAAATTTTTATTGAATCCCTTTACAAATCACGCAACTTACAATACAAATTTAAATCCTCTCGGCAAGCGATTAAAAATAGATCCTCTCATAAATCCTATTCACAAACCTATTTTCTGCAGCTTTGTAACAGTCTGAGAATCAAAAAAGGAAACTGAAACTGTCTGTTTTCGATTGTGACTTTTACTGAGGAAATCGATTTTCACTCCTGGAAAATGACATCGCCACCCTCTTTTGAGAGCCGAAATGACAGAAACAGAGTTTTCGTGTCAAATTAATCCTATATTTGTCCGATGGAGCCACTTAAGGATTTATTTTTAATCGTCTCACGCGAATCTTCTTATAATTGTTGGTGGAGATGTAGTATTTTTTTAATATTTGGTCCGACCCTGGGTCTATTTTTTTGCAGCGCTTCCCGAAGTTGGAGCGAGGCCCTCCAATACAACAATTTTGGTAATATGGCATTTCAGTTCAGCCCTTCGTCGAAAGTCACTCAACCTAATCTTTTTTTCTACTCATCGAACACATTATCCAGGGTTGCTATCGCTTAAGGAGATTTATGAGAATTGTGACAACCACATTTTATTAATGTTTCAACCCTGATGTCTTCCACCGGACCCCTCCTACAACAGTATAAATAGTTCTTGTCAAAAGGACAAGTAAGGAAACAAGACGAAGAAACGTCCACTTAAAATTTCGATCGGTATACGTCAAAGTAGATTTAACAAAAATTTTACAATTTCCTTTACAGTTAATAGAAATACGGTATTATTCCATGTTTAATTTAGGCCGAGGGAAACACCACGGCAGAAAGTTGTGCGGCAAATTGTCGCCCAGTAGACAGAATGTCACACGATTTCAATTACCACGACTCGTTTAAATCGCACGAAAAAGATTTGAAAACAGTTTTTCCCCAAAATAAAGGGTTCACCTCGAGCTGTTGTACCACTCCATTTTTATACCCGACTCGTTGCATAGTATGCAACTCAGTGAAATAATCATCGTAGACCCCCAAGACCCTTTAGGCAGACATTTATCATCAAATAAAAAGCTGAACTATCAGCTTATGGTTACAAAAGTGGAATAATGTGGAAGGCCTCAAACACTCAAAAAAAATCCTCAGGTTCAACCCCAAAAGAGCCAAAGAAGCCCTTGAACTCACAAATCCGATCTAAGATTGTTATGTGGAGCTCTCACTGGACATGCAGCATGTAACTATCACCTATCCAAATGAGGCCACAGCAGCACTAAAATCTGTAGACACTTTGGAGAAACAAAAGAAACTATGGAAAACCTTTTGATAGAGTGTCCTGCTCTTGCTCTCCACAGATTTAAAATCACTGGGATACCTAATTTAACAGGGAATGACTATGACAACATCCCATCTAGGGAGGTTATCAGGTTTGTAAAGATAACTCTAAAAACCTAGATCAAAGAAAAGGGGTACAATAGATCTTTAAGGTCGCAGTACAAGTGGGTTTTTATACTCGCACCCTATAAATTCAATTCATAAAGGACCCTTTAGGGTTCTACGATGATAGAGATCGATAGGTGAGTCGATTAAGCTATGTCCGTCTGTCCGTATGTGTGAAGCTTTAAGGTCTTTAAAATTGAGCTAGGACGCTCAAAGTTGTATTAAATTTTAGTTTTTATTTTTTACAGACAAAGTGTGAAAATTGGTTAAATCCGCTAACGGTCACGCCCACTACTGGCTTCAATGTAAGACAACCTCTATTTCAAGTTTTCTTTCAAAATGCCTTTTGGTCAAGTTAAACAAGGCGTAGGACTCAAATTTTGGTACAGAGCAATCTTGAAAAACTTCTCAAAGTGCCGTTCGGATTCGGCAAAAAATTGTAGGTCCCCTTGTATGTGAAAAAAAAGTATAGCACACACAGAATACATGGTTGAGAAGTTGGCCTTGGTTCACCTCGAGCTGTTGCGCCACTCTATTTATTTTTTTTTATATTGAAGTTTGTCACAGACGAACTCTTGCACTTACTCCCTTTTTTTTACCAAAATATTAACAGGAGTTACAGAGGAAACAATTGTTCTTGTGCTGATTATGCTTTGGGCAGAAAATCTTCCGGTTATTTTCCACACGTTTTTCTGTGTTAGTGCCTTAAACCCTAATTTGTTTAAGGTTTATGCAAGGGGCATGCGAACAACGTGTCCAAACAATGGAAGAATTTGAAGTAGCTGCTCTATATTAAGGCTCCCACAAATACTGACGTTTCTCCCTCCATCTCTAAGAGTAACAACAGCAATGCACCTCAGAAATTTCATTTCAACAGCTTGTACCCGCCATCTAATTCTTTCGGTCTTTACCCAAATTTCTTGACCTGACCATAGATGAGGGTTGGAACGAACACTGAATCAAAAACCGAGATCTTTGCTTTCATTCTAAGCTCAGCTTTCCTGATGACCGGCTGGTGCAGTTCCTTTACTATTGCTCCAGCTTGGACAATCTACAGGATAACTCAGCATCACTCTTTCCATCTTTGGTAAAAAAGACGTCGAGATACTTAAACTTCTCCACCTGTTTCAATGGGACTCCATTTATGTGCAGGTTATTACTACACAAGAGTTCGGGAAGTTACCATTGCTTCGGACTTGCTCACGTTTATCTTCATTCCAGCTTCTCAACATATGGCCGCAAACGCATCCAGTGCTCACTGAAGCTCCTCCTTGGACGTTGCCAGGATAGCTAAATCATCTGCGAAAAGCAGATGGCTTATCCTGACGCCAGCCATTTCGAAAGGTTCCTCACCAAGACTGCGGTTCACCATCCAGTCCATATGCTATGGGAAGGAGGGGCAGATTGCAGAACACAGCCCTGGCGAAGTCCACACAGACATCAAAAGGTTGGCATTTGACGCCATTTATCCGAACACAGCTTCTGCAGTTCCCATACAAAGACTGAATGGCTCTCAGAAGCGGCCCATTCACTGCATAGCCTTGCAAAACCCTCCAGAGTTTATCCCGAGGAACCCGGTCATAGGCCTTTTCCAAATCTACAAAACACGCTTAGACAGGTTTGATATACTCCCAGGCCTTCTCAAGAATAACCTTCAGAGTAAAAAGCTGGTCGGTTGTGCCTCTGCCAGGCCGAAAGCCGCATTGCTCTTTCCGCAACAAAGGGTAATTTACAGCTCTGGAACGCGCTTCCAATACCTTGGGGAATACTTGTGAACACAAAATTCTGTTTTACAAAAAGCTGGAAATGCAACTTTAACTAAGCGACACAGTGAATGAAATATGTATGAAAGGAAGGTGGGAGTATTGGTGTCAAAATATATTTAAAAATATTCCGCTATTCAAAATTTTGTTTAACCAAATTCTGGAAATACAGCATTCCTAAAGCGACACTGAAATATGTATAAAGGGGCCCTCTTGCATCCCCACTGTCTGTTTCTTTTTTACCTTTGCTTTACTTAAAAAAAAAATGATTAAAAGTGCAGAATAAGCCGAATTTTGTTGCTTAAGTCAGAATTTTGAAAAGCTTTCAGAATTCTGCTACGAAAAAACAGAACTCCTAAGAGCAGAATTTATGGGGGATAAAGCCGAATTATGGGGGACGTGCTGTCTTCCTTGGGGCGCCCCTGCTTGTGTCTCTTTTACCCTTGCTTTATTTCAAAAAAATCGAAAGCTTGCTTAATAAGGCAGAATAAGCCCAATGACCTTGCTTAAGTCAGAATTTTGGAAAAGCAGAATTTTGAAAAGAAATTTTTTTTTGGCAGAATTATGACCCGCTTCCAAAGTTAACAACATCTTTGATTATCTTCACAGTATGCACGCTTTTCTTACCACCTGAATCTCCTTTCTGATCGGATTTCCCTATTTGGAGCTTGGTGGTGGAGAATATTACTTAAAACAAAAGTTCCTTAGGTTTTCCTTTTTATAGAACTACTGCAAACGTGTCAATAAGTCCGCAATTTCCGTTCCAGACCTTCAACTTGCAACAAATTAGCTTTAAAACTCACTTTTTTAAGGCAAGGCTGCCTGTCGGCTAACTTTCAGGAACTGATCTGAGCACCTCATTTAGACTGATACCCAAAAAATGCCACAGTATCCGAGAAGGTATTTGTTAATGACAATTCTTAAAAAAAAACACAATATTGCAGAAAGATTAGAAGCTTCAAAACTTCATAGATTTCCCCTAAATCGTTCATTTGTATACCAATTTCGAAGTTCGATCAAACATCTCCTCTCCGTTTAGCATAACTCCATTGGGCGATGCAATCTCCTACCCAACGTATAACAACCTTTACTAGCTCAGCTAACCAACCTCTGCTAACCCACTTAATTCACTTTCGGCTGGAGCATAAAACATCAGACGAGCTTCTCAGCGCCCCAAGCAAACATCTAATAAAGAAATGCAATTACCATAAAACTCGATTTATCGCAATAAGCAACAATACTGATGGCCTGATGGGCCAACAATAGCGCTGTAGGATGGCTATTAAACGTAAAAGCTCACAGGTCTGCACGCCCGCCTCTCCTTTGTATCCATCGCTGAAAGATGCATCGTGCATCGCATCCCACAAATAAGCCGTCCTGCAACAAGGCTTTTGTGTGTGCAATGTGTACTTGGGGCCGACTGCAAATCACGTAATGAGGTCAAGTTGCAGAAGCATTTTTGTCAGGACTTTTGAAGCCTTTTGGAGTCTGCACACGAGTCATATGGGGGACTTTCTCGATTCCCACAGTGTCTCCGTTTATGGCGCATTTGATTCATTGTTGTTTCAGCAATACGCAAAACTGTGCATCGGAGATGCTGCAGCATTCTCAATACGCAGCCCCATGAGTGGGATTCTCGATTTGCGAACAATGACGAAACATAATTATCCCCGGAAGAGCAAGCTGTGGACCGCTGTGGTTAAAATGGCAGCAAGGATGATGATGCACATCTGTGCGAGTTCCTCATCCATTTGGTTAAATTTCATAGAATTAATGACGCACTGTGTGGGGGCGGGAAGCGCAGGTCGCATGGTATGTGTTTGTGTATCCCAAGTCGTATAAATAGTCCGATGCAAGGTACACGGTTCCAGTACGACGTTGGATGATGGTTCAGTATCCTCGTCTCGTTCTCTACGTGGAAAAGTTCGTTTCTGCGAAATTTACTGCCTGCGGGGCAAACATGGTCCTAATTACTTTATAAGGTTTTTACCTGCTATAAGTATGCTACGTTACAATTGTAGCAGCTTTAATAAGATTTGTTTTCCTTCGTCCTGCCGGCCTCCTTTGGCCTGGTTTCGCCTGTGCCGAGATTTGTTTGTGTTGTGTCCTCTCCTGCTGCTGTCAGTGCGAATAGCTTGCCTTACACGTGGCGTTGCGGTGGCGGCGGCGTCGGCAACGGCCTTGTGTGTGTCTGTGTACTTGGATGTGGGTTTTGTGGGCTAGAGAAACTGCTACATCATGGACCCTGTATGGCTTTTGCCAACACTCAAGACGGTCGGTGATGGTGTGGTCGTGGGGTGCCAAAGACGAGGATGGTAAACGACCGAAGTAAAAGATTTCTTTCCCCTAATTGCCTGGAAAAAATCAGATACAGGTTAGAGATAGGTAAGTTGTTCGCCTTCTTTGCATTGCCATGGCATGCCATTACACCGAACACAACTTTGCTAAGGTTCGCCGCAGGGGAAGCTTTCTTTCATTCGGCACTGATGCTAGTCTTTGCTATTGTGGAAATGGCGAGGTAAATGTGTTGCTTTGAAGTATCTTCTTGTGGGTTTATTTTTTCCTTGCGTTGCTCCTTTGAGGCAGTGATATTCTTCTAGGAGGAGGCGTGATTTTCTTCTTCTTCTTCTTTTTTTCTTCTTTTAAATCCTAGAGCCCCAGTACCTACAATCACTGAATCAATAGGAAAAGAATGAATGTAGGCCCCCTTTTGTTGAACTTGTACGGTTAAGGATTTCTTGTATCCCCCGCACAGTAAAGTGGACTGTGCCGAGGTGCGGTGAGCAAGTGGATAAAGGTTTGCATTGAAAGAGGTCTGCACAAGATACTCCTTACATCCACCTCAGAATGATAATGGTAGGTGAAGTGAACTAGGTCCACTAAATGCTCAAGAACTATGGCAGTATACTGCAAGGGTAGGTTAGTCTCTCTTGCTTGGGGCGCTTTTCCAAACATTGAAATTTAAATAATTGAAGACGGAGGAACAGTTCAGTTTATTTGTGATGAAGTTCCTTAAACAATTTATGAAAATGTAGCAGAAATGCTCAAAAATTCAGGAGTGTAAATTCGGACAAAGGAGGGAGCTCTTTTCAAGTTTTTTTTAAATGCAACGGTGTAATTGGTGGAAGCAGCAATGCAATGGACTGTAAGTAAAAGGATTGAAGGTGACAGCATGAATCAAATCCTGATTGGGGTAACACTAGAAAATTTTAAGATCGTGCCACAACGACAACCGCGAGTGACTGTCGACAAACCCTCACTCAAAATAAATTTTGTTGTGAGAGAGTTTTTAGTATTTCGATGTTTGAGGTCACTGGAAAGGAAGCAGGGTACCTAATTTCATAGGTTCTTTTCAGCTAGAAATTCTGTAGGAAATACATTTGCTCTCTTCTGATGGGCTCAACGGCTTGCTTCCATGTGAAATGAACTTGGACACATCCATTTAAGGGCTCGCTACAAGGATAAGATGAAATGTTCCCTGCTGAATTATAACGAAGGGAAGAGTTACCAAATTCTTCCCAGTTCTTTCGTTACTAACATCATAAAAAGAATGGAAGTTTCTAATGAAAACCAGCACAGTAAGCTCTTTTTACGCTATAGATTTTCTATACTTAAGTTACTCTATACTTAAGTTTAAAATCTCACATATTATGACAGCTATTGCCATGTTTTAGTAAAAATAAATTTTGAGCAAAGTTTTATAGAGACGAGCTCATAAGGGATCGTAGCTATTCCACTTTAACTGATCCACTTGCGGGGTTTGAGATATTCCCTTGAGAAGTTGTGTGACAATATTAGCAAGACAGCTTATAAAAAGAAATGCGCATACGTCTTCATGATAAAAGTGAACCTTTTTAGCATCTTTCAATAATACCCAAGCCTCTAGCACATAGCCTTACTTATGGTCCTTTTTTCTAGTAGCTATATTGGATTTTCCTGTGCAAAATGGGCAATTGGAAACGGAGGAGTTTACAGATTTTTTTTATAAACCTCAATGACATTCCTTGAATCCGAAAGGCGTTTCTTCTTAGGCAGCTATATTTGCCAACAAAACTGCAGTTGATTTACTTTCAGTTTGTATATGTAGTGGGTTAGGCAGTGCGTGTCTAATACTTGCGGTCCGCCTGTAATGGACCGTGTTATACCCTATTCCTATTCCTATTCTCTTTCTCATTCCGATATTCTTTGGCTTTCCATCCCCTTCCCGTTACCAGTCATGAAACATTAATTGACTAAAAAAACATTTAATTACTTATAAGGTTTTTCAATTTATTTGTTAGAACGGGTGTGAAATGTCATATACTGGAATGTCCTAACTCCTATAACCAAAAATTAATATTAGCTTAGAAAAATTCCAGTTTGCGGCTAAAATGTACGCAAAAACTAAATTTTTTTAGCTCAAAATCAATGTAAAATCGACGCCCATCTTGCGTGACCAAAAACTTTGCATGAAGGAGATCTAGAATAGTCCGGTGTACCTAATGTGCTAAAGCGATTTTTCTTATTCTTTCCCAAGTAAGGCTAAAAATGTTCCATGTTTTTTTTGAAAATTATGGGTTTTTCTTTCATTCTGCCTCTAAATGTAGGCGTGGCCCAGAATTTGTATTAACCAGGTATTTTCTACAAAATTTATAAAGAACAAATTTTCCGATTTGGATCAAAAATATTGAATAGATTGCGTTTGAAGGATTACTCCTTCAATCGATGCAACGCCCACAAGGTGCGGTCTGTCAACTTCATAAGAAGATGCGAAATGTTAAATTTTGATGTTGAATTTTGGATGCATTGGAGATAGTTTCCCATTTTGACCGATTGTTGGCGTGCAAGTGGGCTGATTTGAAAAATTTCAACACTTGTATTGCTGCGGATGACAAAAAGCTTATGTACAAAATTTCAATTTTCTAGTTCGAAATGTAAGGCCTAAAAGCCACCGATAAACGGACAGACGGACGGACGGACGGATATGTCGCATTCGAGGGTCTCCTTTTTTAACGTTTTTGTTGGAGGTTTGTACTATCCGATGGAGCACTCAGACACAACTACTGGTGCATTGTACTACCAGGCAGACACCTTACGTTAATGTATTTAGCTTACCTGCATTTCGAAGAAAGATGAGAAGGAGCTTCAGTGACGAAGAGCCTAGGTGTGATGAAGAGCCTAGTGATGAAGAGCCTAGGTGTAAACTTAAGTTTAAGCCACCTTTACATCGTCTGTTCCTAGTATTTATCTTTTAAAACCCATCAAAGCTGGAATGTACAGAAGGTAAGAGTTTTATTTTATTTTATTTTATTTTATTTTATTTTATTTTATTTTATTCTATTTTATTTCATTTCATTTTATTTTATTTTATTTTATTTTATTTTATTTCATTTCATTTCATTTCATTTCATTTCATTTCATTTCATTTCATTTCATTTCATTTCATTTCATTTCATTTCATTTCATTTCATTTCATTTCATTTTATTTTATTTTATTTTATTTTATTTTATTTTATTTTATTTTATTTTATTTTATTTTATTTTATTTTATTTTATTTTATTTTATTTTATTTTATTTTATTTTATTTTATTTTATTTTATTTTATTTTATTTTATTTTATTTTATTTTATTTTATTTTATTTTATTTTATTTTATTTTATTTTATTTTATTTTATTTTATTTTATTTTATTTTATTTTATTTTATTTTATTTTATTTTATTTTATTTTATTTTATTTTATTTTATTTTATTTTATTTTATTTTATTTTATTTTATTTTATTTTATTTTATTTTATTTTATTTTATTTTATTTTATTTTATTTTATTTTATTTTATTTTATTTTATTTTATTTTATTTTATTTTATTTTATTTTATTTTATTTTATTTTATTTTATTTTATTTTATTTTATTTTATTTTATTTTATTTTATTCTATTCTATTTTATTTTATTTCATTTTATTTTATTTTATTATATTTTATTTTATTTCATTTCATTTCATTTCATTTCATTTCATTTCATTTCATTTCATTTCATTTCATTTCATTTCATTTCATTTCATTTCATTTCATTTCATTTTATTTTATTTTATTTTATTTTATTTTATTTTATTTTATTTTATTTTATTTTATTTTATTTTATTTTATTTTATTTTATTTTATTTTATTTTATTTTATTCTATTTTATTTCATTTCATTTCATTTCATTTCATTTCATTTTATTTTATTTTATTTTATTTTATTTTATTTTATTTTATTTTATTTTATTTTATTTTATTTTATTTTATTTTATTTTATTTTATTTTATTTTATTTTATTTTATTTTATTTTATTTTATTTTATTTCATTTCATTTCATTTCATTTCATTTCATTTCATTTCATTTCATTTCATTTCATTTCATTTCATTTCATTTCATTTCATTTCATTTCATTTCATTTCATTTCATTTCATTTCATTTCATTTCATTTCATTTCATTTCATTTCATTTCATTTCATTTCATTTCATTTCATTTCATTTCATTTCATTTCATTTCATTTCATTTCATTTCATTTCATTTCATTTCATTTCATTTCATTTCATTTCATTTCATTTCATTTCATTTCATTTCATTTCATTTCATTTCATTTCATTTCATTTCATTTCATTTCATTTCATTTCATTTCATTTCATTTCATTTCATTTCATTTCATTTCATTTCATTTCATTTCATTTCATTTCATTTCATTTCATTTCATTTCATTTCATTTCATTTCATTTCATTTCATTTCATTTCATTTCATTTCATTTCATTTCATTTCATTTCATTTCATTTCATTTCATTTCATTTCATTTCATTTCATTTCATTTCATTTCATTTCATTTCATTTCATTTCATTTCATTTCATTTCATTTCATTTCATTTCATTTCATTTCATTTCATTTCATTTCATTTCATTTCATTTCATTTCATTTCATTTCATTTCATTTCATTTCATTTCATTTCATTTCATTTCATTTCATTTCATTTCATTTCATTTCATTTCATTTCATTTCATTTCATTTCATTTCATTTCATTTCATTTCATTTCATTTCATTTCATTTCATTTCATTTCATTTCATTTCATTTCATTTCATTTCATTTCATTTCATTTCATTTCATTTCATTTCATTTCATTTCATTTCATTTCATTTCATTTCATTTCATTTCATTTCATTTCATTTCATTTCATTTCATTTCATTTCATTTCATTTCATTTCATTTCATTTCATTTCATTTCATTTCATTTCATTTCATTTCATTTCATTTCATTTCATTTCATTTCATTTCATTTCATTTCATTTCATTTCATTTCATTTCATTTCATTTCATTTCATTTCATTTCATTTCATTTCATTTCATTTCATTTCATTTCATTTCATTTCATTTCATTTCATTTCATTTCATTTCATTTTATTTTATTTTATTTTATTTTATTTTATTTTATTTTATTTTATTTTATTTTATTTTATTTTATTTTATTTTATTTTATTTTATTTTATTTTATTTTATTTTATTTTATTTTATTTTATTTTATTTTATTTTATTTTATTTTATTTTATTTTATTTTATTTTATTTTATTTTATTTTATTTTATTTTATTTTATTTTATTTTATTTTATTTTATTTTATTTTATTTTATTTTATTTTATTTTATTTTATTTTATTTTATTTTATTTTATTTTATTTTATTTTATTTTATTTTATTTTATTTTATTTTATTTTATTTTATTTTATTTTATTTTATTTTATTTTATTTTATTTTATTTTATTTTATTTTATTTTATTTTATTTTATTTTATTTTATTTTATTTTATTTTATTTTATTTTATTTTATTTTATTTTATTTTATTTTATTTTATTTTATTTTATTTTATTTTATTTTATTTTATTTTATTTTATTTTATTTTATTTTATTTTATTTTATTTTATTTTATTTTATTTTATTTTATTTTATTTTATTTTATTTTATTTTATTTTATTTTATTTTATTTTATTTTATTTTATTTTATTTTATTTTATTTTATTTTATTTTATTTTATTTTATTTTATTTTATTTTATTTTATTTTATTTTATTTTATTTTATTTTATTTTATTTTATTTTATTTTATTTTATTTTATTTTATTTTATTTTATTTTATTTTATTTTATTTTATTTTATTTTATTTTATTTTATTTTATTTTATTTTATTTTATTTTATTTTATTTTATTTTATTTTATTTTATTTTATTTTATTTTATTTTATTTTATTTTATTTTATTTTATTTTATTTTATTTTATTTTATTTTATTTTATTTTATTTTATTTTATTTTATTTTATTTTATTTTATTTTATTTTATTTTATTTTATTTTATTTTATTTTATTTTATTTTATTTTATTTTATTTTATTTTATTTTATTTTATTTTATTTTATTTTATTTTATTTTATTTTATTTTATTTTATTTTATTTTATTTTATTTTATTTTATTTTATTTTATTTTATTTTGTTTTATTTTATTTTATTTTATTTTATTTTATTTTATTTTATTTTATTTTATTTTATTTTATTTTATTTTATTTTATTTTATTTTATTTTATTTTATTTTATTTTATTTTATTTTATTTTATTTTATTTTATTTTATTTTATTTTATTTTGTTTTATTTTATTTTATTTTATTTTATTTTATTTTATTTTATTTTATTTTATTTTATTTTATTTTATTTTATTTTATTTTATTTTATTTTATTTTATTTTATTTTATTTTATTTTATTTTATTTTATTTTATTTTATTTTATTTTATTTTATTTTATTTTATTTTATTTTATTTTATTTTATTTTATTTTATTTTATTTTATTTTATTTTATTTTATTTTATTTTAATATATTTTATTTTATTTTATTTTATTTTATTTTATTTTATTTTATTTTATTTTATTTTATTTTATTTTATTTTATTTTATTTTATTTTATTTTATTTTATTTTATTTTATTTTATTTTATTTTATTTTATTTTATTTTATTTTATTTTATTTTATTTTATTTTATTTTATTTTATTTTATTTTATTTTATTTTATTTTATTTTATTTTATTTTATTTTATTTTATTTTATTTTATTTTATTTTATTTTATTTTATTTTATTTTATTTTATTTTATTTTATTTTATTTTATTTTATTTTATTTTATTTTATTTTATTTTATTTTATTTTATTTTATTTTATTTTATTTTATTTTATTTTATTTTATTTTATTTTATTTTATTTTATTTTATTTTATTTTATTTTATTTTATTTTATTTTATTTTATTTTATTTTATTTTATTTTATTTTATTTTAGTTTAGTTTATTTTATTTTATTTTATTTTATTTTATTTTATTTTATTTTATTTTATTTTATTTTATTTTATTTTATTTTATTTTATTTTATTTTATTTTATTTTATTTTATTTTATTTTATTTTATTTTATTTTATTTTATTTTATTTTATTTTATTTTATTTTATTTTATTTTATTTTATTTTATTTTATTTTATTTTATTTTATTTTATTTATTATTTATTATTATTTATTAATATTTTGAACAATTATGTTTTCAGCCAAACTAAAACACTCTGTTTTCCAAAATTATAATTGTCAAGGCTTTTAGCATTATCCCGGCAAGACAAGCCTAACAAGCAACGCATGCGTAGAGAATCCAAACAAGGATTTGGATAAACCTTTTATTTAATAGTGAGGACAAAAAGCATGAAACCCCGGGGATGTATTACCATAAACTGTGAAACTTCAGTAACGTCAACACGTCCGATCAACATTCCGCTAAAAAGGATAGACTCGCACTTAACTCGCAATCGATTGCCACAACCACATGACGTGAGGTTTGTATCGCCAAGCATCTGACTATACTATGGAACCTGGCACAGCTCTGGTTTCTGTCTCCAGCAAGGATACACGAGTACGTCTGCTAAGCGTATTTGAATTCGCTGTCATCATACGTCATATGTCACGATGTCTCCCAATTGTATCGCATATTCTACCTATCCGCGTTTTGAAACCCATCCTCCTAGTACCTCCTTCCGCTTTCGTAAACACAATGCGAAAAGCCAGCCTTTCACAGACGAAGCTGGACGGGGCCTAAAAAAGGACCGCGCCATCCGACTAGCATACCAAAAATGTCATTAAAAATCTCGTTGTGTTTGCAAACCCCATCCGGAAACCCATAATCAGTAATGGACAAGAATGTCGTTTGTACTAACGGGGCCGAGCCATAACACACAGATCCGTATATGCGATGTCGTCGGCCCAGGAGTGGGCGAATCCTAATTAGATTGATATACCGATGGTACGTGCCAGTTTCTGCTGCCTGAGCCTGAGTCACAGGGATCCGAAGCGAGCAAAACCAAACCGAACCGAGCCGGAGCATGTTGTATACCTTGCTTCAACCCGACAACACACCAAGCAGTGATGCCCAGTCATTTGAAAAATAGTCTCCTCCGCTCCAATATCCTTACTCTTTTATCCTTTTATTATCCTTCGAGTTTTTCTATTCAGATTCCTTCTTTTTTCTCCGCTTTTTTTTCGTCATCATTGTGCCTTTCTTTGTTATTTAATTTTACTTTACAATGGATTTAGTTGAAATAACAAAATTGAAAGGGTAGATGTGCTCTCTGATGTGTTGGGGCGACGCGCGCTTTGTCCCTTATCTCCTTTCTGATTCATTGGATCAGTTCACCTTAATTGGAGCGGTCCAATTAGGAGGATGCCTGTAGATCCTTTGTGCTTCGACAAGAGGTTTCAAAGGCGAGTGTGGGCGTTGGATGGTTGAAGATGACTGAACCAGATAATGGGCTTTTTTGTGCTGCTGTGATCCCGTTTTCCGTCGTTCCTTGTTCTCGGAGCTCTCCAGCTCTCGGTCGGGCGGCCGTTGTTCCAAGTGCGGGGTGTTGTCATATGCCTCGAGCGGCGGCGGCGACAGCAGCGACGGCGGTGAAGTATTTATTGGCAATTTCTTGCAGCATGTCCTTCGTGCTCAATCGACTTTTGGTCTCGGTGTATCTTGGCATCGTTCGTCTGATTGGGCCCGGTGCAGGGCGAGATAGGCTAGCGAGCTCGCCACTTATACCGAGTCTCTACAAGTGGACTCTGGCCATTGCAGAGGCAATTCCGGCGCGCTGGCATCAGGCTTCATGTGCAGTGCTTGACGATGACATTGATTTCTTTCGCTCTGGGCTAGGGGTGAGGTTGAACGAGGACCTAACATCTATTCGTCAGCACATAAACACCATGTGTGGGGGTGAAGGGTGGTCGTGCGTGCTTGGAGTACGTATGGTCGTCCTCCACCCTCGGGATGAATTTTTGTTTTCCTTTTTCATTATTCAGGAACGTTTTACTTTCCGTTCTCGTGTTTGTTTTATTTGTCTTAGGTTGCTGCGTATACCCAACCCATCAGACCAGACCTACGTTTGTGCGAATGACGTTGAAGGGGACTGTGAATGTGATGTACGATTGTTTGCTCTACTATGCCTGGGGGAGTTCTGAGAGATGAGCATCGCTTAAGGAAAATGAAATCAAAAAGTTACGGGAAGCGAAAATGTACTCCTTTTTTTCTGTATTTCTGCTCGTCTCCTCGAGAGCAAACACCGAGCTAGGATGAGGGCTTGAAAGCATTTCCGTTTTCGGCACAAACGAAATTGGCAAATCCAGTAAATGGACTGGGTCTTGGCAAGATTTGAAAAATAACCCGGCGTTAATCTTTCAGCAGAAACTGCCCGGGTGCCTTTGGGTACTCAGTCTCAGTGCTTGCACTCCCAGCAGGCTTTATATGCTCGATTGATATACGTACCTAGCTTTTATAATTGTCTTTGAATAAACACAAAATTTCTTGGTAAAAGTAGAAGTCTGTCTGCTACCAATGGCCATGCTATGGTAGAAAGTGGCAACCATAATTTTTGCCTGCAAAGACGATACTGAAAAATTTCTGAGAAGCAAGTGATTGCATAGTAGACAAGGAATATTTTTATCTTAATGCGTCACCAAGGCAAAATCGTCACAAGGCTAAGACTGGTCGAAAGGCGATGCGCACTTTTAAAGGATATCACTCGGCCAAGGCTCTTTAATGAGTCTGAAATTAGTTCATAAATAAATTTAAAGTAATTGCCATGCAAAAATACAAGAAGATTTTTTGAGAAATCGCATTATTTACGAGCCTGTGGATGTAAGCTTTGATTCTGGCTTCTCACTGGCTTCGTTCATTCTGTCCAATTATTGACGTACCCATAAATTTTTTATTAGTTTGACAAAGCGTATTGAAAAACTCTTATGACAAATACATCTCTCGAAACGTATTCATCAATATAAGGGTGGTCCTTAAAAAACATTTAAGCCCGTTTGAGATAAGAACCTTCAACCTCCTGTGCAGTGTTAAAGACACAAGCCTGTGCATAACTCAAGGATATATCAAGTTCTTGTAACGCACTCTAGTCACTGCACAAAGATTACAGCCGAGTTTAGTTAAGTCCTCAGGAGAGTATAATGAAGGGCCCGATGTCAAGCTGCCTTAAAGCCAACCAAAAGTAGAAGACAGACCAGCGAAATCATAAAAATTTCACTCCACACCATCACATGCTCAAGCTGGGGACAAAAACGGTCACCTGTAGTTGGTGTCCGATCACACGCCCGACCATAAAATAGCAGCATGAAAGGAAGCTTTGTCGTGAAAATTTGAAGGTTTCCACGTGCCATTCCCTTGGTTCTGTATATTTTTTCTGATGTGGAGCCTCACAAAGGACTGAATCGCATGTAACAGTCCCCTATTCGAGAGGTCTGCGGTATTGGTTTGACGATTTAGACTCTATAGTAGTTATTTAAAAGTGTTTTATTAAAGCTCTTCGGAGAGAAGATTTGCTTGGCTTTGAGTATATTCTGAATTGATTTACAAGCTCTCAGCTTGAATAGCTGCATGACGAAATGTGATTTTTCAACTTCACTGCTCTCCTAAATTCTGCTGACGATCTTCTGTCTTTTACCTGCTTTTAGCTTACAAAAAGGGTTTGCCGAGGCATACAGGCCTTTAAATATCGTCGAGTTTTGTCTGTGAACTACTTTTGCTCGGAATCGAAACGCTTTTGTTTAATAATTCCTCGGAACGATTTTTGACCCAGATCTTCTTAGTGGTTTCTACTCAATATAGTTACCTCTGAGCTAGGATTGTCTCAAACAAAGTCATTGAGCGCACTCCTAGACTTGCCGAAATCCCTCAAACGAAATCATTTATTCGAAGAAGATGTGGATGCCTGCGATCAGTCGCCGGCTGTCATCATGTAACCTTGGAGACAAGAGATGTGACTTCGCTAAAGTTGCCTATGCGAGGCAGTACTGAATTTCGGAAGATGATGATCGACCATTCAGTTGATGATTGATTAGTTAACATCGACTATTTGGTCGAAGATTGTGTAATAAGTCAATGGTCGACTGTTAACCCGATGATCAACTATTTATTAAACGTAACTATTGACTGTTTAGTCAGTGAACGACTATTTAATTGATGACCGATGGCTTGGCCGGGTTTTGAATATAGTCGGCAATTAACTGTTTACTCGGATGATCGACTATTTAATCGCTGATTGACTGAAAGTATCTGTGGTTGACTTTTTAATAGAGAATCAATGTTTTACTCGCTGGTCTGCTGTTTGACTGTAAATCAGATATACTCAGCAGTCACCTGTTTACTCGATGATCGACTATTTGATCGCTGATTTTTTGTTTCGTTTGTAAAGAAATTTTAGTTTTTGGTGTACTGTTTGTTCGATAACTGAAAATATAGTTGATGATATGATGGTGAATAAACGACTGTTTACCAGCTGATCAAATTCTTAATCGCTGATTCACTGTATCAAGTGTTAAGTAGACGATCGACAATCTAATGGATGACAATTTGATGACGGAATGTTTGACCGATAAATCAGATAAAGTTGATGTTAAGCTATTAACTCGGTGATCAGCCGTTGGATGGTAAACGACTTTTTAATCGACAGTGGAGTGTTTAGTCGATTATCGAAAACGTTATTGATGACCAACTGTTTAGTGGATCAACTATTGATCGACTATTCAATTGGTGATGGAATATTAAGTGGATGAACGACTGTTTGACCGACAGCCGGGTAGAGTTATCAGCTGGTTACCCGAAAATCAACTTATTAGAGTGAGTTTTAGACCATTTAGTTGGTGATTGACTGTTTCGTCGACGGTGGACTCTGTTTAGTCGGTGATCAACTATTTAATTAATGATTTAGATGATCAACTGTTTGATCGCTGACTGTTTGGTTGGAAGCTCTTCAACATTATTCTAACACTTACTCTTTACATTTTATCTTGATGCCTTAGAGCAGTACAACGGTGTGTGAAAAGCAGCATATAGAACGATAAGGCGGTATTTGTTCAACTCTTTAATCAATAGCTAAACGAAGAGTTATTTTTTGTTTTGTCCAACAACTTTTTTATAGATTTTAATAGAATTTCGACACATAACTTAAAGTTGTGTATGTTTCTTTCCATAATTCGCCCACTAGTATTCCAGCTCTACTCTACGTTGTATATATCCGTTAAACCGGTAAATAAGCCATATAAGTTGATTAAAGTCTTGTTCGGAACTCCTCATGCTAAAATGAAAAAAACAAACTATCTCTCTTCCTTGAATTCTGACAAAAACCTTACACAATTTGCTAACAAAAAATAAAACCACTCTGGAGGTCTTTTTTGAATAGAAAATTCAACCACAAACTAGACAGCAGACACAAGGATAGGAATGGGATGTGCTATCTAAATAACAAGGAAACTTTTCCGTTGCTAAACTGAATCCAAAACAGTGGACACATTGAAACTTTTCAATGAGTCCATTCAGCTATAATCTCAAACGTGCTTCACGAGCCCCCTCGCAAAACTTTTGTGCAACTACAACGAAAGAAACTTGATCTCTGCACCTAGTCTCGTCTTTCCGACCGCCGCGCCGGCCGCCATCCAGCCAGGTGTTCTTCTCAATCAAATTTACCTTGTAACCGAGCAGTGTGCATCCATCAGTGAAATTGGTGTACAATTAAAAACACGCTGGCCCACATACCTACATGAGGCTCTGGAAGCTCCCGAAATAAAACAAAAAATCTTTTCATGCATTCTGGGCAATTTTCCATCTTAGGTAGGTACCTATACGCCATTGTTGTATCGCAGATGTGTATCTTCTGCTGTTGACAAAAATCTGGCATCTTCCCTTGTCCCTGTCGTCTATGGTCGGACCGATTTCGGGTGTACGAGACGTGTATGCTTTCTGGTCAATTTGAGTTAATTGGAAGAAAATCTTTTCCTGCTTACAACCCAACCTGCCCCCACCCACACCCGAGGACGATCGACGCCGCCGCCCATGCAGCTTACACTTGACTGGATAATTATTTAGTGAAGTGAAGAGCCAAATTGTGCTGTCTCCGTGCCATACCCCGTGTGTACGAGAAGTTCGATGCATGCGGAACGGAAATTACAGGAATTTGCGATACAATTCATGGAAAATTCGACAGAATTACGGGTTGAGAATGCAGGATCTACTTTCGCATTAACGTAGTCACGGAACGAACAACGGACGAAGGACGGACCCGGCCAGCATGTTTAGATGTGGATCGATGCGGATTAGATACTGCTAATTGAATTCTCCGCCGTCATTGAGTTCCATGCTCGCTTGGCTTCGCATTTGAGCGTGTTGCTACGACCCCCAAAAGTTTTGTGGCACGGTGGATGATATAAAACTTTATGCAGCGACTCGCCTTGTTAACGCCGAGATGAGTGAGGTTGCTTGTCGAGTGAGATATATGAAAAAACGAGAGTTATGGGGCTCCACCGCTCTAAACAGAAGAAGCAACGTCTCATTAATGGCTCGTAAACGCCTTACTACTGTGCGAATGTGGGCTGCTCAAAAGGATATGGTAATTGCGTCAAAAGAACATGGGATTTCCATTTGCGGGTCCGCAGAGCATCCCTAATCCCGGCGAAAGCTTTTAAAATCCTTTTTGTAAACAGCACATAATAGCGACGCGCAGTAGGGCTACACTCGATTTTGAATTACATGCATGGAGGCTACTTACGGCGGCTTGTGCATCACGAATCCATTTTCTGGCTCATTAGCCTCTCGTAAACGGTGAATTGTTTCGTATCTAGGGCCGAAGGACTTAATCAGTGCGTCACCTGAGCATGGGTAATTGAATCGAAATGTTCTGCAATTACCCAAAGCTCGATCAAATGGTCGATTGCAGCGCTAAATTCGACGGAAGTACTCTCAAATGATCCAGTAACAAGGACCTCGCCACTCCATGCATTATGTGAGGCACTCTCAACGATCCGGGGGACTTGTACTTGACTGCGATCATAAATGTCATGTCGATATTAAAATTTATTAGTGTGGCATTAGTAATTTAATGCGACATGCAACAATTATGGTAACATGGGACTGACATGCAACTCCCCTTGCGCACATCGATGCATGCATGCTGGCAGCCACTTCACCTCCAGAGCAAGGAACCCTGGCACTGCCAGCAATGCGAATGTCGTTTCGAACTTATTTTATCAATTATAGACCAGCATGGGGTGGGGCATATAGGGGGCACCCCATATAGCCGACCGAGCGACGCGACGGGTGGCCTTTGTTAGAGGTGATGAGGCGCACATGAGCCTCTAACGTCTCCTCACACAGGGAATGGCTGTGGCGGATAGCCTTCGCATTTCGTGCAAAAAAGGATCAACTGTACAATACATTTTGAATACATTCACGTGTGCGGAATAATTACTTGTGTGTGTTCCAGGCTGATATTTGTAAACGTAAGCGCTGTCCTTATTGATTGCCTTAACGTTCTTGCGTCCGTTAATGTCTGGAAACAAATTTCCTGTGGAGTGCCACCATTCCGAGTATTCTACACCTGTACATAGGTATTGCCTCCGAAGGATTCATTCAAACACCATTTTCGGAATTCGCCAGTGGATAAGCGTTGAGGAGGGCCAACCTCATTTTGCACCCGTCATCCGGGGTGGTGGAAATTCAATTCCCACAAGGGTGAAACGTCTGCAACTTATGTCTCGGAAGCAAAGCCACAGTACATGCAATCAAATCACCGGTGTTGGTGAATTATGATAGACGGGATAGGGGGATCCCTGTAAAGTGCAACTTCACCCAGCGCAGAGAGCCTTTTCAAATTTCTGTTGTAATTTGAACATTGCTGCAAAAGAATTTTTGTTGGCCGTTCACTCGGAATTGTTGGCTAAGTGAGCAGCCTTTCGCTGGCAAATGGATTGCAAGTTTATTACCTTGTGTCTGGCGTAAGACCTGCGGCGATGATTGCAGTTGAAGCTCCATTTAATTTGAAAAGGTATCATCGCTCTTGCAGCACTATGGATAGGGATGAAGCTGCGGCATTAAGGGGGAAAGTTGGATTATGGCCAGTGTTGGTTTATTTGATTATTGGAAACTTAAAGCATTCTTTTTTGCAGTTCTTACAGCAACGAACATTACTGAATCGAATTTAAGGCGAAACAAAATGGTTTCGTAAATAGTTTTTTATGAACTTTTTCTACGAAAAATGTTTCTCCTCCGGTCTTAATCACACCCAACTTATGCAATCTTCTATATGAGCTACTCCTGAAAGGATCATAGATGTTTGTTGGCTATTTTCCGTATGTTGTGAGCTATTTTCTTATCGCAATTACAAGACATGGCTAAACCTCATGGGAAAGAAGTTAGAAATAGCCTTGCTTTCCTTGCTTTCCTAAAACTTGTTTACAAACGGATGAACGGACGGAAATGGCTTAAACAATTCTTCTGTCGGTCTCGAACATATCTTAAAAAGATCTTAGGGGCTACGGTAAAAATTGCTCTGGGTTTATCACCTAAAATGGTCAAACCCATATTTAGGGGTAGAGTCTCTTATAAAAACAAAGGGTTAAATTTTTTTTATAAATTATTATTTTCAACTCAAAGCCAGGAAGCAGTTTGTACGCAAAACTGTCGCCTAGTTTGAGACACAAAAAGTGTAAATGTAGAAAATCACCCATTTTAGGGGTGTTTTTCACCTCCTTAACGGGCATAGTCCATCTTTTGCGATTTTATGTAAGGCCAATGCTAACTTCGAATATTCAAAAACTTCGATATTTGACTCAAAAAATTAAAAATATTTTCGAAAACGATTTTTTAAAGGTTGCTAGTCTGTTAACGGACGCGACGATTTGATGTTATTTGGTTGAAGCGCTTACAACGCAAGTTTACTGCATTTAAAAAGTTTCAATACTGCCGTTTCCAACCTTATGTCTTAAAACCTATTTAAGCAAACGAAATATAAAACAACATCTTTTATCATTTTCTCAGAAATCCATCTCCGTAAAATTTAAGAAAAGTGGCCAATGGAACGCAGCTGATTGTAAAATTGAAAAAAAATCTAAATTTTTGTTTTATGGATAGTAAATTTTAAAAATGGTAAAAAGCCCAAGAAAATATATGTCCTTCCCTCTACTTTCAAAACGGTAAGAGGCAAAAAAATTAAAAAAATACCGAACGTAGTCCGCCTTTTGAAATGAAAAACAAACTGAAGCAGTTTTGAAATAGTTTATGGTTTTCTAGATGTGCTTGAAAAAATGTGCTGCTAGCAAGTATGTATATCCATCGTAACTTCTGTGGGCACTTCTTTTACATCAACCAAATTTGACGCAGGCACAGCCACTTGAACGTTAACACACACAAGGGCTTAAAAAAAAACAATAAGCTTATAGAAGTTCATTTTTAAGAACGAAATATACCCTTTTGAGTCACACCCTTTTTGAGTCACACCCTTTTTGAGTCACAAATTTAAAAAACCACCCAATATCAGAACAGAAGACTTCACTACGAAAAATTTTACAACAGAATGTAAAATATTCCCAGAAATAAAAATAAACAAATTTTATACAAACTGCACAATAAAGGTTAGCCTGACCTACAGCAAAAGCCGACGAACCGCTCCGCTGTCTTGTCTCCGGATGTCTTCATACTTGACGGTCTTTTTTTTAACTATCACAGGTACGAAAAAAGCTAAAGCTTACTACGAAACAGTGTCTTTTTGCCCTTTTTAAAAGTGTTCTTTCGGCTAACAGAAAAGTTTTTAAGTTTTTCTAGCGGGTCAATTAACCCCATTGCTGGGCTAAGTTGTAGCACCACTTTTCCCTATTTTTGGGTGATTTAAGGACAAAGCCCCGATTTCTCGAAAAAAAACTTCGAAATTCGCGATCAGTGACCCAAAAACTCTTGGTGGCCGGAGGGTATATACAACCAAAGCCGCAAATTAGCTGGAGGCTTTTAGCCCTAAGAAGGTTTTTTAGAAAGTGTTTTATGATAGTGAGTTTCGAAAATATGCTAAATACGAAGATAAGAAAAATGACATAATTTTGAATGCCTATGGAACATCTTCTAAGAAGAATTTTGCATAATCATACAAGCTTAATTTTTTTTTTCTTCAATGTAGGCTACGAAATGAAACAAGTTCCAACGCCGGATACTAAAAAAACTTGGTGATTTACAAGCATACTTAACAGAAAAAAAATGTATTTACATATTTTTTGTAGGAAAAGATTGAGTAAATATTTGAATAACTTGTTGGTTAAGCATAGTGTGAAGCAAAATGTTTCAATTTACAACAAAGGGCTGCATTTTTTTCTGTAACGCTTTCGTTTTTCCATTCTAGCTAGAAAGGCTTATAAATAAAATTCAAATGTAGGCATCAATTCGTTTAGCTGTGTTTCTATGTGGGTCACGGTACAAGATAAAGAATCTCATCACATCAGATTTGTAAAAGAAATCTCTGGACAAAGCTGTGCATGAAAATAGTCAGAAATTAGTAAGATCAGTGCCACGTCGAATCCAATCAGTTTTGAATTGCTCAAAACGTTGAACAATATTGTTCATAAAAGTTGAAATATTACTCTCTGATAAAAGAATCTGAATGGTACGACAGAAATTAAAAGATACCGTTGAATTAGGTATTAAGTACGCCCTTTTACTTCGCAAACTAAATATATTGCAAGGGTTATGAAAAAACATGTGGCTTGTCCATCATGAACACCTTTTACCCACAAATTTTTTTCACAAATACACATGGTACAAGCACAGTTTAAATCAGAAGTCACTGATTGATTTCTTTGTTGTACCATCGTGTGTTCAAAGAATGATTTGTGATGTGCGAGTTTTCAGGGGAGCTGAGTTGTCAACTGATCACCACTTAGTGTTGTGTAAATTGTTTTTCAGTGACAGTATTCCTTTGCCACCCAGGCGAAAGCCAAGACTGGTGACCCGCATACGGTGGGAAAGGTTGCAGGATGCTGACTCTGATTTCAGAGAGCGTTTTGCACACCATGTTTCGGAGAAGTTTGAATAAATTCCAACTGACCTTTTGAATGTAGAGGAGGAATGGCAGCTGTTTTTATCGGCAGTCATTGCCTCTGCAGGAAATGTTTGTGGAGTGAAGCGGCTTGGGGTAGCGGCTGGTGGTGAGAAATGAACTGCTTGGTTTAAAACGCCTGGAGTTCAAGAAGCCATCAGAGAGAAGAAGAGAGCCTACATTGCGTGGATCCAATGTAGAAACTCAACTTCTCGAGCCCGGTACAATGAGGCGCAAAGGACTTCCAATCTGGCAGTCAGAACAGCCAAGGAACAGTCATGGAAAAAGTTCGGCGAGAAGTTGGAGCACGATTACAGATCTGCAACCAAGATATTCGCCGGCTCAGAGGAAGGAAGTTAAATATCATCCAAGGGGTTAAATCCAAGGACGGTACACTTCTTTCAAGTGAGAGCGATGTCTTGCGCTGATGGAGAGAGCACTTTTTGGAGTTGCTCAACCCCCAACAGGGCACTGAAGATGGCATTCCCACTGCTGACGAGATAAGGGCGGAGAATAGTCCCACAGTAGACGAAGTCACTGAAGCGATTAAATCGCTAAAAGTTGGCAAGTCTGCTGGAGTTGATGAAATCCGGCCAGAAATGCTCAAGGCGATGGGTAAAGAGGGTGTTAAATGGCTAACACGTGTCATTAAGGTGGCCTGGGATAGCGGGAAGGCACCTAGCGATTGGCAAACGGGAGTTATAGTGCCCATTTTCAAAAAAGGGAACAGGAGAGATTGCGCCAACTATAGGGGCATATCTCTCTTGAGTCTTCCGGGAAAAGTATTCGCGAAGGTGTTGGAAACGCGTTCCAGAGCTGTAATCGAGCCTTTGTTACGGGAAGAACAGTGCGGCTTTCGGTCTGGCAGAGGCACAACCGACCAGCTTTTTACTCTGAAGGTTATTCTTGAGAAGGCCTGGGAATATGCCAAACCGGTCTATGCGTGTTTTGTAGATCTGGAAAAAGCGTATGACCGAGTCCCTCGGGATACACTGTGGAGAGTTTTGCAGGACTATGCGCTGCGTGGGCCTCTTCTGAGAGCCATTCAGTCTTTGTATGGAAACTGCAGAAGCTGTGTACGTTTAAATGGCGTCAAATCCCGTCCTTTTGATGTGCGCGTTGGACTTCGCCAGGGCTGTGTTCTGTCGCCGCTCCTTTTCATAGCATATATGGACTGGATGGTGAGGCGCAGTCTTGGCGAGCAATGTTTCGAATTGGCTGGCATCAGGATGAGCCATCTGCTTTTCGCAGATGATTTGGCCATCCTTGCATCATCCAAAGAGGAACTTCAACGAGCACTGGAAAGGTTTGCAGCCATCTGTGGTGATGCTGGGATGAAAGTTAACGTGAACAAATCTGAAGTGATGGTTGTTTCCCGAACTCCTGTGCAGTGTACCCTGCACATAAATGGAGTTCCATTAAAACAGGTGGAGAAGTTTTAGTATCTCGGGGTCTTTTTCACGAAAGATGGGAGGAGTGATACTGAGTTGTCCTGTAGAATTGGCCAAGCTGGAGCAATAGTAAAGGAACTGCGCCGGCCGGTCATCAGGAAAGCTGAGCTTGGAGTGAAAGCAAAGATCTCAGTTTTTAATTCAGTGTTCGTTCCGACCCTCATCTATGGTCATGAAATTTGGGTAATGACCGAAAGAATTAGATCGCGGGTACAAGCTGCCGAAATGAGATTCCAGAGGTGCGTTGCTGGTGTTACTCTGAGGGACAGAGTGAGAAACGTCAGTATTCGTGGGAATCTCAATGTTGAGCAGCTACTTCTCCGAGTGGAGCGATCAATTCTTCGATGGTTTGGACACGTTGTTCGCATGCCCCCTGACAGACTTCCTTGACAGGTCATGCTAGCCGAGATGCGAGCGCGTCGCCCCCCTGGTAGGCCAAGAAACAGGTGGTGGGATCAGGTAAAGAACCTCTCTGGGTCCCGCCTGGGGATTGCGCCGGAGTCTCTTGAGTTGGTGGCGGAGGATCGAGAAAGATGGAAGGACCATTTAGCCACCCTCGCTCCGCGACCCTTTTAAGGGATAGAAGGCATTCGAAAATGATGATGATGATGATAAAACAAATATTTTGAAGTTTTTTCCAGTTCCCGTTAGACTTTTTTCCAATAGCACAACCAGCAGCACTGGCCTTGGATGTTTTTTTTTTAATTCTATGGCTACCGGTTTATGCGCAAACGGTAAAACAAGCTCCTTTTTCATTTCGTTTTTTAAAAGGCTTCTAAAAACTTAGGTTAAAAACGGCAATTTAAAAAAAAAGTTTAACGCAGCCTTCCTTCTTTTTGTAAGTTTTGCACTTTAACCGAATCTGAAAAAGATCGCTTATCGCTTACCATTAAGCTACTAGAAAACTTAAAAAAAATTGTTTTGAAAATGCTTTTATGTTTTTGAGTTAAATCTCAGAAGATTTTGAAATTTCAAAATCCGCTTTAATTTTCCTTAAAATTTTGAATTATTTCTGATACGTGTGATTTCTTTCATAGAATTCCACCAAACACCACCGGAGATAAGGCGGGTCAAAACTGCAGTACTCAAACTGTTTTTAAAAAAATATGACCTAAGCTCTCTGTTTACTTTGAGTTGCTTTATACGTGTGTTCAATATTGATTTTGAGCGATAAGCCGTTCAAAAGTTATGGCCTCCAAAACTTTGAAAAACGTCATGCATTTTCGACTCTTCGTTTCTCAAAAACATTTTGATATATGCGAAAAGTTTTATTTCTTAATTAAAACTTAGTAACTCTTAAACCTAAGTTTTGTTTTTCTAGTTCTTGTCTACTAAACTTCTTGAAAAACACTAAAAAACATTAAGTCCATTTTCACATGAAATTTCAAGCTGCAATTAAACCGTTATTTGTGCTTAAAAAAAATTGTTCTCTTTGGATTCTCTGACTATTTTCGCAGTTTATACGCACACCAAATTTTGTCTTTCTACGACTTACCGTTCAGAAGTTAGAGAGCGATTGGACGGACGCACGGACGAACGGACGAACAACGTATTGATACCATAAGAGGTCGTTTTTCCATTTTTGAACGGACCGCTAAAAAAGGACAATAATAGCCTACACAGGTCCATCATGCTAAAACTTTTTTGCGCTAATACCACTCCATTTAAGTACTGGAACCAGATCGCAGTCCTTTCTTATTCCTTGTTGGAGTCTAATGTCGATCAATTGCTAGACATGTTTTCAGATTTGATAGCAATTTTTCTTTAAAAAAAGGAAGTAGATAACTTTCCCTAGGATGACTGATGAAGGTCGTGCGCCGCCAACTGGACCCGCTGTCTCCCATTTTTTTTTCGAAAACTCAATCGCTGTTTGCTTTTTGGGATAATTAATCGCCTTCCCAACCTCTTCGACTGTGATGTCTGGTACTTCTTACTAGTTGGGAGTGGTTTCTTCTGGAAAGTATTGCCTGTGAAACTGTTAATTCAATGTCCTTCACCTGTGAAGCATTATGTCGTCATTCACAAGGAGGTCGCCCTGAGCATTGGTGCTGAACCTTGGCAAACAACTTCCCTGGCCTTTTCTCCTTCTCCGAGTGGCAATCTTGACGATTGTTGCCCCTTTATTCAAGATGCTTTGTTGGAGGTCCTGTGTGGCCTGGTGTGTACTCAATTCGCGATACAGGCCCTCCATTCTCTTTGCTTGAAGCTGGGGCGCACTTCTTCTTAGCGAGAATTCTGGGGTTTATATTCCAATTCCAGTCGAAACTTTTCATCTCTATGGTTCAAGGAGCACTTCTTCCAAGCCTTGAATGCCGTTTTCTTTTCACTGATCACTAGTTTCACCCTATCTGACCGTCACCATGTTTCTTTGACTTTCTCGTTGTGCCCCTTTGAAGAATGAAGCTTCGTTGTGTTAGGAAACACTGAAATCGTATGGCTGAACTTGTAAACGTCAAGCCGAGGCCAAGCCCAGCCTGCTTTGTGGTTCCCGCATCAGAATGATTTGGCCTTCTCTATGCACGCTCGTTGTAGGTTATCCCACATATCTTGTGCTCTGAACCAAATGTCTTCATTTTTGTTAATGATGTGATAGAGTAATTTGTCCAATAAGTCTTTTGAACTGTTGTGAAAAGACAAAGAAGCTCTGGGGGCCTTCCTTTAAAGACTGGATAGGTACTGACTTTCAAGGCGGGTAATCTGGATGGGCATGATGACTAAGACCCTGACACCAAAAGAAGTAGAAGACGGAGTGCTTTAAGTGTAGGTAGGTCTGCTTTAAGTGTAGGTCTGCTTTAAGTGTAGGTATTCAATTTTTAAAACTTATAAAAGTAAAACATCCGAAAGTCCGCTACCTTGAAAGTTCTCAGTTTCCTTGTACAGATTAAAAATTTCAGTATTACTTACGACACACGATGGCCACTCATCCCGGGAGTCCTTGACTAAAAACACCCAAACGCCTATTAAATGAATTCATACTCTATTTATAATTTTAATTTAAAGTCTGTTTATCTTTGAACCTACGACTTTAAATAAGAAAATTTTCTCATCATCGCATCGTTTTAATATTAAAATTAAGCAAGCAAGCATTGTGTCCATATTTGACCGAGAAAACATCCTTGTCTCGTCAATCTTAATAAGCAAATATATTCCGATTTCAAAACACAATCACGACCAAGACCTAGAAGTGTCTCAATAATTAAATGCCTCCCCCGAACCATATCTACACAATTTGAACAAAAGACTTCCCGGTTTAATTGTATCAAATTTCAATTACATCTACATGCATAATATTATGAGCATGTGAGTGTATAAGAAAGCATTTCATTTGCAGTATCTACTTTAATTAAATAATCAAAATAATTATACTAGCACACTGCCCTATGAATCCTTAAACAAACCCATGCATAGAAGGCTTCAAATTGCATTTTGCAAATTGCAAAAACCAGACTCAATTATTCATCATCATCATCATCATCAGTAGCACGTCACTGTTTCCCAATTGTCAGTTTCACAGTATTTATGAGGAGTGTGTTCGAGTTCGACTTGGAGTATACGCTCCATCGGAATCGGAAGGAAGTACACCCAGGCACTGGGGAAAATCCATAATTGTCATGCGGATGTGTTTATTTGCCGCACACGTACGTGATCTAATGAAAACTCCAGCAACTACAACAACAACAACTGAAAAACAAACTTAACGCGTTACAATGGGAAAAATTCTCGTATTTATGCATTCTTGTCTGCCGGGGTAATTACCTTCGGTTTCGATTGAGGTCAGGCGAGTAGAAAATATTAATTGGCCGCCGCCGCCAGAGATACGCACAGCACAGTTTACATGCGAGTTCGCGCAACGATTTTATACGGGCTCCCCAAGGTTTATAGAACGTTGTCCATCCTTGCCTACCATCTCCCCGGAGGGCAAGAGGGAAATTATTGCAAATAGCCTAAGTCCAACGAGAGCAAGGCTTTTTCGACAACGCCTCTAGGCATGAAAGTGACCCAATTTCTCCTGTATCGAGATGGACTAGTGATGTTCTGATAGTGTCAGTAATAATTATACCATCGGCTCTACGTGCACCAGAGATGAGCTACTCTATCGGGGAAGCCCACTCGGGCAACGAATATCGGGGTACGGAAAAAATCCAAAAAACCAAACGCTAAATGCGAAATCAAACACAACGATCAATGATCGCACGGGTGATTAACACCGGTCGGTGACGGTGATTTTTGTACACTGAAAGAAGATTTTCATTTCCCTGAGTATAATTTCAAACTGTACTTATCACCTTTGATGTAGGCTAATACCATGTTTCCACCGGGCACTTATCAGCGATTAGTATAAATCTAACCTCTTAATCCTCTTAAATCCTCTCAGCAACGATTTCACCTTTTCGGAACACCTTTTTATCAGTTCGGGAATCTAGGAAAGCCGCTGGAACTGTCCACATATGACAGATCTGATAGAACAACGATTTATATTGGGATGTTTACAGCGGAAACCTTTTTTCGCTTCTGGAAAATGACATCGCCACTCTCATTTGAGAGCCAAAATGACTTGAAAAGAGTGCTCATTTCAAATTAATCCTATATTTGTCTGGTGGAACCACTGCGACTTATTATATCGTCTCGCGCTAATTCACGTATAATTGCCGGTGGAAACATAGTGTAAGACTAACATTTTCGAGTCTTCTGACTTAGATCTTCTGTTGATTACAGTTGATGCTCAAAGCACCGACAATCTTCAACTCCTCTACAATCTAAAGTCGGCATAAATGTCAAAAGAAAAGCCCGTTTGTGGTTCACCGGCAGGGTGAGCTTTTAAGATTTAATGTACAAGGAAAAAGGATATAAGATAGTCAGAAATTCGTTAGAAACGAGCTCTTGGCTTAGGTGTTATCCATTTAAGGTTTATGCTTCATTCTAATTAGAAAAAAAACGTAACTTCAGAGCTTTTTGCAGGAGGTATTTAGGTATGTCCATAATCATCGGTTTTCTATTAGTTTGTTTTTTGTTGCTGTTTCAACAAGAGTATGCAAGGTTAATGCAGGTGAAAACGTATTCTGGTGAGACGTTTTTTAAAAGACGCATTCCGTTCCTACCGCAAGGCGCGAAAACACTAAACTCACCCATCGGCTCGGTCCCTAAACACACCCATGCATTAAGCTGTCACTCCAGAGAGCTAGCTCACATTCAATGTTCGAATATCGATATCGAAATTTCCCTTCCAGCTAAAAAGTATACCCGTGGAAAATTGTCAATAGCGACATTTCGATATTTTTGAAGATTTGCATAAATAGGCGGATGACCGGCTCGGACAGTAACAGTTGTATTTGAACCTCTAAATTGTGAACATCAGAAGCGAAAGTAGAAAGTGGTTGATTTGAACGGCTGACTTTCAAGAGGTAAAGTTGATCTTTTGAAATTCGAGCTTATCTGGAGGGGTCGAATTTGGACAAAAAATAAAACTGGTGAAACGTAGCTCAATGGTTAGAGCAGTACCCGCGAAAGGTGAAGGTTGCAGGATCATATCCTGCCGGTGAACGAGAAGTGCTTTTCATCTCGACATTTGATCCGCTGGTATTTCCAACTCCACTCTACGGTTAAAATTGTGTTTGATAAATAAGGTCTTCTATTCTGACATGATAAAAATAAAATTGAATTTTGTTCGATGAAAAATATATAAGTCAAGGAAAACTCCACCGACTCATATCATACCGCATCAATAAATTGAGGCTTGTTGTCATCGTGTAAAATAATAAAAAATACACCGACTGCGCCAAAAATCAGAAGGTAAACGAGAACCTAGCTCGAGTTTTTTAGACAAGCGCGCGCTGAAATCAAACGAAGGATAACTCTTGCCAATCGTTGTTTCTTAGAGCTAAGAAGGCAGTTGAGTAGCAAAGCCTTGCTCTCGAGCAACTAAAGTGTCCATCTATGAGACCCTCGTTATCCCAGTCCTGCTTTTCGGTGCAGAAGCATGTACCCATCAAAGGCGGATGAAACACTTTATGCTGCTTCGAGAGGGAAATTCTTCGGGCCATTAAAATGGTCCTATCTGTATAGACGGGAAATTGAGGAGAAGATACCTATGACATCGAACTGCACGGGTTGTACAGCGACACCGACCTAGCCAGAAGAGTCCAAATACATCGTCCACTTGGGCACCTAGAGCGGATGGACATCAACGCACTGGGCTGGAAAATCTTCGAATCTGCCCCGCAGGGGCGACGAGTAGAGGAGCACCGAGACTCGGCACGCAAGGAATGGGGACCTCAGCCAATCTCACGTGCAAAACTGGAGTCGCCTAGCTGGAGACAGAGCTAGCTGGTGAGATTTGTTGGCTCAGGTTCACTGCACAGGTCCACCCCGGATTGTAGCGCCACCTTGAGGAAGTAAGTAAGTAAGCTCCAGCTTTTAAAGAATGTTTGCTTAGCTTTTGAAAAGGTCCAGAAACATTTTTAATAAAATGAATTAAGTTCTCTACGAACTCATACTGTCATGACACCTTAAGTTGCTTGCTTCTTTATTCGTGAAGATGATACGTATAGCTAAGCCTGGCCTTACAAGAGCAACAAAACTGTTTTTAGGTAGATTGAGTTGTATGAGAGGCCTTACACGAGCGACAGCTGTTGCCCCCTTAGACCCAATGTTATCTCAACTGTTGACGGCGACTGTTTCGTCGCTGGTGTATGGAGGATCTGAGAGCGTCACTTATCGTCTGTCTTTTTATCTTTTATCATTTAATTTACCGACTGCGCCATAAAGCTATATTATGTTGAGTTCAGATTGCAAAACGCTCTTAGAGCTCAGGTAAGATCTTTAAATGGTTTTTTATTAAGTTTAATCTTTGCATGAAGTGGTTAACACCTCAGGTGTCTTTATTTTTTTTTATGGCGCCCACGAGCCTGACAATTTCCCAAACTGTTTTTATTCCTGTCAGCCAAGAGAATATTCGTTTTTAATTACTGACAAATAATTTGTGGGGTGCCGTGGCGTAGTGGTTAGTGTGTGTGCTTACTACGCCGGAGGTCTGGGTTCGAATCCTGCCATCGTCACCTGAAAAAAAGAGACTTGCTCTTTTTCACGGCCCCCACCTCCGGGAGGGTCTGACAAGCCCTCCGAGAGTATCATTTGTCTTGAAAAACTTCTCAAAGTGCCGTTCGGATTCGGCAAAAAATTGTAGGTCCCCTTGTATGTAAAGAAATTAACACACCAGCATACATTGTTGAGAAGTTGGCCCTGGTTCACCTCGAGCTGTTGCGCCACTCTATATATGAATTTATGTAATTACTGACAATTGCGCTTATTTTCATAGCTTAGTTATGAAAATTTTTCAGTCGGAAGGATTGAGTGTCCTTTTATCTGTTAAAGAATTGTTTCCACACACTCCTCGTAGAATAGTCTGAGACCCATCGGTATACCACTGTCAATTTTAAACCAAATTTCACAACCTGTTTTTTCGGCAGGTTATTGTCAACTTAGGTTATAGCTAAGGCTGATTCTTAAATATTTCCATTCTAGCGCCATGTTTTAAAATGAACCCCCTGGGACTTTCGGCATTAACTTTGTGTTTATAAAGATTTTGTTAGGCAGGAGATATTCAAGCTTATATCCTTCAAAGATTAGGAAATTAGAGACCAATTTTATATTTCTTAAAAAAAAGGACCACGCCCGTCCTTTCCTAAAGTTTAGCCACACACTGTAATATCCAATGTTCCTGAAGATGCTCACCTGGCAGCGTTTTAAATGATCATAGGAGAAGCCATTGTTACAATGTTTGTAGAATCGTAAATTTTTGTAGTTTTTCACCTTCTAATGTCACCTATCGAAGTCATTCAACTCACCCTCTTACTTTTAACAAAAAAAGAGTAAAAATTCCAACGAATATTTCTCCCAGTGTATCTCGTTGCGAATACCATAACTGGCCAGCTAAGACCTCCACTGAAAGTCATGGTCAAACAAGCCGTAAAAATTTTCAAAAATAAAAAACATTATGAACATGACTCTGTCCGCACCAGAACCTAATGACGGAACTATGAAATAAAATATGCGCAAACTGTTATGGAAAACCAGAGTCTCGTCTATTTGTTGACAGACTTTGCCAGACAACAAGTTGTCGTCGATGACGATCACCGAAAAATGGTAAACTCGTTTCATCGGCTAATACGGGTAATTTTTTTTTTCGTCCGGATTCATTAAAAACCAACACTACAAGCTGGGAGCACGATTAGAAGAAGTCTTAACGTGAAACCGATCGGCCAGACAATCGAAGCTGATATAGTTAAAAAGTGAAATTTGTGCAATAAGTAGTTGAGGTGTTATATACTCTTGAAGACGACAGTGTAGCTATGCAGTCTTCAGTAGTTGGATTAATCTGCGTTTGCCTGCTGGCAGTTGGATCTATTCCAGAAGGTAAATAGGATAGAGTGATCTAGGTTTTAAGTAATTAATGAAAGCCTTATGGTGCTCTAAATACGTAATCAGAACTTGCCTCGAGAGCAACCTGGATTTTGTTGTTATGACCGTTCTTGTTCCCACCAGCCTTTAATTTAATTTTAAGGAGCATAGAGAAGAAGTTTAGAATTTATTCTAAAGTGTCGAAGTATGCACACTCTAACTCCGTTCTACAGTCTTAAAAAGCCTTAAACTTCACTGGATTATAAGGCTCTCATCTATGACACTAGAATTTATTTCTTTTAAATTCTCACCCCACTCTCTTCCTCTTCGAGGAATCTTCGATCTTTCTTCTGCCATCTTTAACTTTTTTAGGACAGGTTTCGCTAATTAATTTTCAAAGAATTTGTGTAAACATAACAAATGGGTTCTTCAAGTTAAGAACCTGTTTTAAATAATCATATTTACTACTTAATTAGCCAATACTGTTTTCGTAAATCTGTTTTGCATATAATTTTCAAGCAAAAACTGGTTCCCATGTTTATTCTTAATTTTATTGAAGATTTTCGGTAAGATTCCCGGCTTTGTTCTTTTTTTTTCCTAATAATATTTGATTAATGAAACTTTATTTCTTTGGGGGTTTGGCATTAGAAACGGGGCGAATAAGTTTGTTATTATGTGAAAGCTTGAAAAAATTGTAGCATTGGAATTTGTAATCCCGATACTTATGTAGATCATAAGGCTCAAATTATTTAATTAGTCTAACAATTTTCCAGCCGTGAGCCTTGGAGCTTGTGCCGTAGAAATTAAGATCAACAAGTTCCTTTTAATATTGGAAAAAGAAAAATTACAACAATTTACAATTCTACAAACATTATAATAATGGCCAGTCCTATGATCATTTCAAACGCTGCCAGGCTAGATCATAGGAGTAGCCATTATTATAATGTTTGTAGAATTGTAAATTTGTGTAGTTTTTCAGTTTTCAATATTAAATTTAAATTTGGATGGCTTTGCCATAGGGGGCGCTCCCCAATATAAGCAACGATACGTTTGGTTAGCTTTTTAATTAGTTCATTTTATGTTCTCGTTAATATATAATAATAAAATTGATAGTAAAGGTCCAACAAAATGGAACAAGAGTGCGAGTGATGTTGTGTACTTTTTGGTAAAAGAGCATCCTTAACATTACGAACATGTCTTGTTAGCATTGCCAAAGTCTTGGAATACTACCTCGTATTGATAAAAATGAGACTCACAACGAGGGCTAGTACGCTTAAGAACTCATTTTTATCAATACGCTGTACTTGTAGCCCACAACTTAAACAATATGGATTTATCACCTCCAAAACCTCGAAGGCTATGTGTCTTCTTAAGTAAAATAAAACATTTTTGATGATGAAAAAGCCATTGGTACATGCCCTTTTATTATGTCGTAGAATGGAGTTGAAATACAAGCGACCGATGAACTCTGCATAGTTAATGACGACAAACCAGCAACATGAAATCACATTAAAAATGGTTACACTTAGAAAGTCAAGCAACATTGGGCAACAAATTCACTAATATAAGCCTTCTTTTGCGCAATTCCTAAACAGGTAGAAAAATTAGCAATAAATGTTGAACATATGCGTACGTTAGGCAAAAACTAAAGATTATGTTGGTTAAACTAATAATCTTTTCAACACCAAACCGTGAAACTGGTGTGGAATTCAGGAAAAAAATTGCTCTTTTCTCGTACACCTGAACGGAATCGTGTTCATGTAAATGTTCTTTTGACTCGTTTTTTCGCCACCGTCGTATTTGACGGGTGGAGGCTGGGTGTAACTCAATTTTCATTTGTTATTTCTTATAACGCTACTTTAATTGTATGAAATCGATAAAAAGTTTCTTAATATCACATACTCAAGCTAACAAAATTCATTTTATGTTAAAAGTACAAAAACCGACGCCAACAAAATCACACTACGAAATACAAAAAAAAGTATAGGCAAAATGAAGTCAAAACAATTTGACACTTAACGTGATGATTGACTGCACCGGTTCAGTAATTGCCGTTCTGTTCACAACAAAACCGAGTGTTCACCACGCTGGAATCGCCGCAAACACCGACTATTATTTGACAGCTCAGTGTGGCAGTTCAGCGTTCAAAAGAATACGCCATAAGGTTTAATTTGGGTGACCCGCAGCTTAATTTTCTGCACCGCCACGCCGGCGACGCACGCTGATCCAAAATTTTTTTTTTTTTGACATTTCGTCCGTTAGTATATCAACTACAATCTACGACTTTTCATTATCTCAAAACGAAAATCCTCCTCATCCAATACCTATAAAAAAAGATGTACTTTTCTCCTGCTAGCACTCGCCTTTCGATATTTAAAAAGCATGTGGTTGGCTGAATGCGATTTTTTGAGTATTTCGAATTCCTACAGTTTCTTTCTCCCGCATTTTGTACACATCCAACACTTTTTAACATTTCTTTCTATTCCGGAAAGCTATGATAGCACTCTTTTCTTGCAAGAAAGACATTGGAAATAAGCGGGACTTCAACCCAGAATCACCCACTGGCCTTATTATACCTCGGTGGATCGCCTTGGATAAAGTGGTAAATCGGGACAAGCTGAGTAAAATCCACAGAACAGCCTTTGCTTATGTATAAGCGGAGCACTTCGTTCAATTGCCTTAGCAGTACTTGACATCCTGTTCCATCTAATTCCTCTTGACAGCTTCAGCAGAAAAATTAGAGCTGCAATCACGGCTACTTGCCTCAAAGCAACTTCTCGGTGGACTGAAAGGTTCCCTTCTAGACTTCACCATACCTCAACTACAGTTTGACAATAACTTCCAGACAACCATCCCCCTTGGGACTAGGGTGCTCCTCTGGAATGTGAATCGATCCACTTCTACACCGAAGGATCAATGACAAGACTTAATTTTAATCCCTCTTTCCGACTTCCGGATCATTGTAGTGTTTTTAAGCTGAAATTATGACGATGAAGGAAGTCTTGTCTTGGCTTAAGAATAACGTTATATCTTCCAAGGATATACGAATATTTTCTAACAGTCAGGCGGCCATCAAGAGTCTGGCCATCAGTCTCTATAAACTCTAAAGTAGCCTCAGGCTGCCGGTTATCTTTAAAGGAGATCTTGGAACAGTTCAACATTCACCTGTAATGGGTACCTAGACATAGCGACATTCCGGATAACTGCAAGGCTGGCAAACTCGCCAAGCTTGGTACTTCTCTCTCAGTCTTGCCTCAAAAAGACTCCTTAGGCATTCCAATTTACACATGCAAACTTTTGCTCAAACTGGATGCAATAGAAAGAACAAATCTCAGATGGAAAGGTGGTAGCATCTGTCTAGTGACGAAACATTATATGGCCGAAGCCAGACCTTAAACCCTCCAAAAGCTTGAGCGCTCTAAAAAGATTGCACATGAGTGCTACAACCGGTCTCAAAACGGGACACTATTTGATAGGTAGGCACGCAACAATGCTTGGTGTTTATTCCAACGACTTCTGCATGACTTGGAACAGTTTCCGTAGATTGATTGATCAAATTGGAGAAACAATTGTCAGCAGATCTTACGAGGAAGATATATCTAAAGCTGTCATTTGTCTTAGGGTCTTTCAATTGAAGTGCGTATAGAATTCGGCAACCATGTTGTCTCGGCGATACCCGTCCAGCCAGTATGTATGACAAAAAGTGGCATGTTTACATGCGATTAAAATATGACTGAATCCACAAGTAAAAATGCGGCTGTCAACAATTTGTGTAGTAAAAGTTTTAATTACAGGCGACTGTTTTTCGCGGCAGAACCGCATCCTTAAATGATAACAGAAAGCTCATGTCGAAACTAATGATGAGGGTGACACGTACTCATACTTATTGTCAGTTTTTTTTTTTTTTCTCTAAACAAGGAACGCTTGAATAAATTTCTGTTTCTTTTAAGAATCAAGTTTCGCACTAACTCATGCTTCATGACTCTAATTTTTTAATCGGAAAACGGGCAACTTTTTTCAGCAAAAATATTATTAATTGCTAGTCTGACCTTAAGCTTATAGGTCACTTCGTTCGCCGAGCATTCCGATGGTTGTAAAAATAATTAAGTAAAACGAGCTTGAGACGAGTTTCCCTAATAAGCTTCGATTATTATAAAATACTAAAAACGATTGTTACAAAAGCATTGATCTCCCCCTTGTTGAATTTTAATTTATTTTATAGAAACAATTCGTTGTATGAATAACACAATAAAAACAAATCGAATTTACTTTATATCTGGTCAAATAAATCCAAAAAGCGGAACAAATAAGCAGTTCCGACAAGAAAGACTTGTTTGAACGTCAGAAAATGTTTATAGCTTTTGTTCAAGTTCACATCTTGATACATGGTTTTTTTTATTGAAGAATGTCTTTATGCAAAGATTGAATTTTTGACATGAGTTTATTTTTTAAGGGCTGACTAAGTAACTGTTAAGCAAAAAATAGGCATATATAATATTTTTATATTTCTTGTAAAATTTCAGACCCCAATTAATTCGTTTCTCCTTTATCTCCTCTTTTCTAAGGTGACGCGCAACTACTCGCCCATTTACTGGGAGTTCCAGGACAACAGCAGGGATTCTTCCAACCCCGCCATGCACCACAGCAGCAGTACTACCAGCCACAACCCTCCCAACAGCAACAGTACTACCAACAACAGCAACAACCCCAGCAGGGCTCTGTCACAACAGCTGACAGTGAAGCCTACAACAGGGATGTCAAACTGGGCAACTTGGTTGGAGTGAACGGTGGCATCACGCGATCGCAGTCTCTAACACAGGGTGAGAATGGAGCCACTAATGCTGCAAGGAGTACTTCCCTTTCTAAGGGCGTCAATATTGGAAACCTTGACATTTCCAGTACTTTGACTGGATCAAGAGCCATTAATAATGGGCAGGTATCCGGCGGTCTGGCTCAGAACTTGAATATAGGTAAGCTCGGAATTGACAGTAGCCTGTCAAGGGAAAACTTGAAGAATGGTATTGGTATACACCGATCGCAGGATGGTGGACTCGATTTGGATCTGGGTTTACTAAGTATCGATCTGTCGAAAAATAAGAAACAGCCAACTGCTGGTCAGACAGGAACCAACGCACAAGTCCAAGCTGTAGGTGATGGTGCCAACGTGAACTCTATTAGCGACACAAATAGCAGAACACAGCAGTTTGGTAAACTGTCCAGTACCAGCACTTACTCTAGATCGAACGCCATCGGATCCGTGCTGAGGGGCTTTACCGGTGGTCGTGCTGGTGGTTTTGCTGGCGGCGCACCATCCTACGCAGCTTCGGGCAACTACCGCCGCAGGCGCCAACTTGACTTCTTTTTCCCAGAGTCCTACAATAACGCAGGTTTTGGGCCAAACTATCGTCCCCCCCGAAGGCAGCCCCAGCAAAAGCCACACCATGGACATCATCAAGGTGTCCACCAACAGCCACAGTTCCAAAACAATGCCAACGCACAAGGATTTGCCAACAGTCAAAACGCAGGTTTCCAACAAAGGCCGGGTCAGTTCGGTCAGCCCCAGTTCGCCAACAATGCCCAAGGATTTGCCAACACCCAGAACAATAAACAGCAGCAAAGGCCAGGCCAGCTAGCTCGACCACAGTCAAACAATAATGCCAACGCCCAGGGCATTGCTAACAATCAAAACGCCAATTTCCAGCAACAGGCTGGTGCCAACACTGCCACTCAGAATACAGTCAATGAGCAAGGTTCGTTCCAAGGAAACACAGGATCAAGTATCTCGTCGAACCTGGCCAACGACGGCTCCTCAGGTCAGTTGAGCGCAGCCAATACAGCTCAGCAGAACTACCAAACCGCTCATGAAACTGGCAGCAAAAATGCAGCACAAAGTCAGTCGCTGAACTTTGACAAGGACTCAACACAAGGAACCGCCTCGAATGCCGACACGAGCCACATCAAGACTGCCAATTCGGAACGCATCGAGGCGAACAGTGGCGCTATGGCGAACCAACAAAACCAGTTTGGTTCAGCTGCCAACTCAGCAAAGGCTAACACGGCGAATTTCAACGAAAACGGCCGTCAGGGTACCGAGAGCAACGCCAACAGTCAGTCAACATTCCAGGGAAACAACGGCCAACTGAGTGGTGCTAATACGGGCGCCAACACCCAGTCTGTGATAGGGCCTAATGGCGCGATAAACAACTCCGCCTCCAGCAACGCTGCAAGCTTCTCAAACAACGGCGGCCCCGCGTCGGCCTCGGCGTCATCATCGTCAGGATTTGGACCCAACGGTGCGTTTACCAACGCAGCAGGTTCGGCCAACACGAACGGAGCTGGAAGCAATGCCCTCAGCCAGGGTGGATTCTTCGGTGGCGGCCGACGTAACCCGCAATTCTTCGGAAACGGTCAGGCAAATGCTTTTGGTTGAAATTAAAATTCACTTGATTTTCACATTTTGGCTGCACAAAGGACGAATAAAATCTTTCTTTACGCACACTGTTTGTTGTTTTTTTTTCTTTTTTGCACTCGCACACTTTTCCGCCCTTCAGCCTTACCACACAGAAGTGACTTTTTATTTATTTGTAGGCCCCCGCAGGAGGAGAGAGCTATCGCAGCAAACTGTGCAGCCACGTACGTTCGACGAAATTTACAATCTCTTCCAGACCCTGTTTCCCGACACCAGCTGCACTCCGTGCAACATATATACGCCTTACTATCCGCCGAGAAATTGCTGCCCTCCGTGCTGCAATTATCGACCACAGCCTGGACCACTGCCGCCTCGACCACTGCCTCCGCCGCCACCGCCCCCACCACGTATGCCAGCACCACCGCCAACATTTCAGATCACATCGGCATCCTTCACCCCTTGGTACTATCCGAGGCCGTACATTCCATGTTGTCCAACATGTGGACCGCAAATTGGCGCATTCCCATGCGGTCGTGGTGGTGGTGGCCAACCGTACCCGCCACCCTACTACAACTACTACGGCTGACATGCAACAAGATTTCGCGCCCAACTCAACCATTATGTTCACGATGCCTCGGCCGCACTCGTCCAGGACCTGTGATAAGGACACGAAATTTATTCTCCGATTAACGACGCCGCATTATTATTTGGGTTTTCGCTTCATTTTTTTTTTGTGCAGTTTTAGCCCGTGCATCATATTCACATTGTCCTGAAATCGGTCGCCTGTTCTTCTATTTTGCGTGTTCCGCGCACAGGATCTCTCGGCTGAAAAAACACTGAGAGTAACAAGTTTCCTTATCACTGAACAGTTTCACTGTGCAGCGAGCACTGAGCAATTGCAGTGCAGAGCAGTGCACGCGACCGGAAGAGCAGGCAGGCACGAAGAAATATTAACAAAGTTTTGGGCCACAAACTTTGCCAGCAATCGCAGGATACAATGTTATCTATTCAGGGTGGCATCCTCCACGTACTATTACATTTCTTTACCTTTAGTCCCTGCTGAGCAGCGCCATACTTCATCGGTTGTTCTATATGGCATAAAGGTACACGGGCTTATTAAATTTTATTTTTTTATGCAAATGAAAATATACAAGACGAAGATCTACTGTGCACGTAATTAATATTAATTATTTGAAGGAGCTAGACGCAGCTTTGCTGCCGTAAGTTTTGGGTAAGAAAAACAGTCTCTTTGGAGGAAGGGTCTCTTGAAATTTGATAACATTAGTCGCTTTCAACGAGGTAAGCCTAGGTTAGGGAGATACATTTTTTCTCATTTTGAGATGCTATAAAAGCACTTTTGACGTCGGTATTTTTTGTCAGACAATGGTACTAAATTTCATCTTAAGGATATGATGATCGGATAAAAAAGGATTCATAGGTATAAGTACACGAAAAGTTAAATACCTCCTCGAAACTTTGTGACTCATGTGCTTTTTAAAGGAGCATTGTGATGAAACTTTGCGTGCCTAGTGCAATTGCTTTTTTAAGGAAATTTAATCCCAAGGCTTATGTGACGTCTTGTTTTCTCAGTTTTTGTTAGGCGTAGAAAAATTATATTTGGAAAGCTTTAGAATCTTATGACGAAAATAGAGATGTAGGTGCAAAATATTTATTGAAAGTTTTGGAAGACTTTTTTACAGCATATTTCTAAAGCATCTGAAAGTACAAGAAATTTTCGTTGAAGAACTTATGACAAAGCTGTTATAGGTACCTAAACAATGTAATATTTTGAATCACGGACGCTCTTTACTTTTTTTCAAGGCTTTCCTAGCCAAAAACTGTAACATCACCTTTAATCTCATTGATAATTTGTAAGAAAAAAAGATTTTACGAAGAGCTTGTTTGCTTTTTTGGGTTTATTTTATTGAATCTGGAAGTTGATGTCCTATTCGCAGTTTTACTGGTAAAATTTTCGAGAAGTGATATCGCTGATTATTTGACTCCCATTTTGTCGAAACAAACAAAAAATTGAAATCACAGAAAAGAAATCCTTCAAATCAGTTTGAAAGTTTTAAACTTAAACGCTCTATTTCGCCTTCAACACCTAAAAAAATTTAATGTTGAACTACGTAGAGGGTAAATTGTTACTCCAGCCATATACCCTCTCGAAAGTGAGCCGTCCCTCTTGAAGAGCACTACACAGACAACATTGATTAAGCGAAACTTATTGTACATTTTCATTGACATTTCTACAAGCATTTGCGTTCAAGCGACTGCCTAAAATCATAGATTCTTAAGTCTTTAAAGTCAACCGGACAAACATTAGATTAGTTTGCTGCGATCATAGTTTAGCTGTTATTATGGCTCTCAAAAGTGAGTGAAGATGACATTTCCCAGGAGGGAAAAAACAATTTCTTTGCAAAAAAAACCCAATATAAAGTATTTTTGATCTGTTGAGATCAAAATATTAAGATCTTTAACGGTAACAGATGTGTTAGACACGGACACTTTAAACTTCCATCTTTTAGTGTTAAACGACGTCTATCGCGTATTTCTCTACATTCTCAGCTGCAAGTCTATTTGTGCGTTCTAGTCGGCCTGACAAACTCGGCCGTCCTTCACTGATTTTGTCCTCAAGATCGGAATAATCCTCGTCTGCTGTGTCCTCTAGATATCATCTGCGGAGTTTCGCACCAAAGCTTCCTTTCGTAGGACGGTAAACTGTACCTAGTTTCCTCTGATTTCGCTGCATACTCGGTACATCCTCGATAACATATACGTTGTAAGGTTGCACCCTGAAAACAATGTAGGGGCCACGATATGGCGGTTCTAACTTGTCGCCTGTAGGCTGCATCTGCTGGCTCGTTCTTAATACGGTAAACAAGGTCTCCTAAAGTGTTTGGCTTATTGAATTTGTCCTTTAAGATGATCCTCCGGTCTTAAGGTTAACAGGAAATCGTGAGAACTCGCCTTTGTTGAACACATTCGGTTAAATCCCCACTGAATTGTTCCTAACAGTCAGGCCCAGCCCACTGAAAAGCATGCATACCTTCTCTCAGAAGAAAGTTCGACCGGATCATTGACTCTTGGCGTCCGGACGGCGCCTGTACCTAAATGCTGCATATGATACCTTCTTCCCCACTTGCTGTTCGAAGTTTTAACGACTCGAAGAATCGTTGGGCTCGGTGAAATTGTTTACCATAAGCCGAGAACGTACCTCGTTCTGCTTATGCCCTTTGTAAAAGGACAAAGCTGATCAAGGTTGATCGTGTTGAAAGGGAGGGTAACGCGTTTTATGCAGATCAGCTCCCCCCTCGATTTTGCGTATAAGCGCGCTTTTTATAAGCGCAAGATTAAATATACATGGCTCCTGGTGAAGACTCCAAACTTCAAAAGCAAGGATGTTGTTTTTAGCCCTCTAAAGTCTATTCTTCGGCGTGGTGCCCTAGGTCATCGTGACACTCCTTAACGATCCGCTACCTTATTTAATTCAAAACCACTGATGTTTCAGCATTTCCCACATTCCTTAAGACTCACAAGCTTCTAAGGATGTAGTCCTTTTGTACGCCCATTTTTCAGGTGTTATCTCTGCCGCTGTTAAGCTGAAAATCAGGCCCCTCAAACGCATATCCTGCATTGCATTTAGTATCACCGCCGATGCTTTCTTCACGTGTTGTTCGTCTTCGGGCTGCTTTTTTCCCGGTCTGGTGAAAAGTTTGACTACGAGAACTCCCGCAGCCACAGCCACCCACCGGCCCACTCTCAGGATCAACTTTCATTTATTGCTGGTGGCAACTATGGCCTCACAGTCCATGACAAGTTTGAGTTGCCTATTGAGCAAGTATAGCCTGAAACTATTCAAGTTCTCTACGATTGCCATAATGCCTACACCTCGAGTTCATAAAAGAGGGCGAGTTCAAGTTCGAATCGGAGCTTAATACTCCAAACTCATCTCAATTTTTAGCAAAACAATCTCGAAACCTATTAATGAGTCTGCCAAGCTTTAGCGCTTCCGCTTTTCTAGGCTTCCCACTTCCAGTGAACAAAAGCTGTGTGAACTTAAAGTGAAGAACTCAAAAGTGAAGTTCTTAGGTCTACTTTCCGCAACCTCAAATTACTCGAGGAAAAAAACTCGACCAATTGAGATGACATTGATTCGAGAATATTGCAGTGGTCATCCAAAGTTTAAGTGAGGGATTAACCCACAAGGGAATCCTTTCTAGACAAGTCATGTTAGCCGAGATGCGAGCGCGTCGTTCCACTGGTAGGCCAAGTAAAAGGTGGTGGCATCAGGTAAAGAACATCTCCGAGACCTGTGTGAGGATCGCGCTGTGTCTCTCGAGTTGGTGGCGGAGGATCGGAAACGATGGAAGAACCACTTAGCTGCCCTCGCTCCGCAACCCTTTTAAAGGCTAGGCGGCAACAGAAAGTGATTGATTGATTGAGGGAATCTGAATTCAACCCTGCCGAAGTGGCGACTCTCCCACTACTTCTTGAAATGGCGATTGTCAATGGAAAAAATAGTAAAACCGCCTTTTTTTAGCCTTGAAGCATGCACTTCTACGTATTTATATACAGAGCACTCTTCCTTAAGCTTGTGTCGGTTGAACACAAAGGCCTATTGCTAAATGCTCTGTAAGTCGATGTTTGCACGATTTGTATGACTTAAGGCTGTGATCTTTCTCTCACAAGTCCAGAAGATGTTGTTTTTTTTTAACTTAATTTATTAAATCCCAATTTCACATTAAAGTCCCAAAAAATATAATTAGTTGCTATAACGGTTCAAGTTGCGACGACCTTGCTTTGTGCCTCTGTTCTCTTGGTATGGGTATAAATACAGGGATGTCTCTTCGAAGGGGCTACTGTCTTTTACCTTAAGCGACGATCGCAGGGCTGTTGGCTTGATAGAATCGAGAAGAATTTGCTGATCATCATCCTCGTTCATATCAAGAGGCTCATCATCCTCAGCTGGAGTCTTGTTGGCTTGTTGCTCACTGGATGATGAAAGCTGAAGGGCAGCAGCGATTTCGTTCTTATTGGCAAGATCAGCAGGAATGGCGATGGCCTGAACATCCTCATGTCCGCTAATGCCGCCGGGGGTGCTGATGAATTCCACATTCGATGGAATCAAAGAGCTCTCGTAGACTGGGACCAACTCGGCTTCCTCTCCATTCTCGGACCTCAGTAGGATGAAGGAGACAGCGGTGAGCTTCTTAAGCTTCAGGAGCAAGAGTTTCTTAGCTGCGATCGCACCAGGGATCACACGCCCTTGTGGGAGGTTTGAAATTCTGACTTTGCTCCTGGAGGGTTGAGCGAGTAGGTCGACATCTGAGTTGCGTTCAACAAACTTAGACTGCAAGCTGCGGGAATAGGCTGTGGAGGAAAGAAAATAATTCATTAACGCCTCCACAAAGCCCTTCGGGCTTAGTTCACCACTTACCTTGTGATGCTAGAGCTAGCAAGCAGAAAAGTGCAAAAATATTCTTCGATGTCATTTTGCTTCAACTGTCCAGAACCAAGATACTGCTTCGAATGTCTGTTCCTATCGCTGGCAAAGGTGTTTTATATGTGCAGCTGGAGAGATGCATTAGAATATTAGCCAACAGCAGAATGGGGGCTAACCACGAAGTTTGACAGAATGCTAATCAGAGCTAGCATATCGATAACGCTATAAATCCCACGACAACGGTCGATTATGTAAATTAATTAAGTTCAGGGTTGCTGACCGAATTAATTCCGATTCCCCGCAAAAGAATGGAAAAACTTTTATTTTTATTGCCGTGGAGTGATTCGGGAACATTTATATACAGAACGTGCCAACGCCAAGTGAATGTGTGCGGGATCGAAAAAGTGCGTGGTCACCTTGACAGCTGATGCTAGGGATTAAAGCATCCCCCAAAAGCGTTTCACATTTTTATGCGAGTGTACATTGAAGAGTTTATAATTTATGATGACACTCCTACAACATCCGGCATCGGTAGAGGATGCCTAGTAGAGGATATATACCTCTCCGACATTGCAGGTTGGGGGGCGGTGAAAAGTATTTTTCGGCACGAACACAGCTCAGTGCCGTAATGCCCCATCCAACCGGAAGCTCATGCATTCATGCAAAATCTATAAGGACGAACCGATAGCTCTCGTCCTGGCGCACCATAACACAGTCACTGTGATGCGGGGGAAACTGTATTTCTCTTTTTATCGCACCATCCATCCGAGGACCCTTCCCCCACACTCCTCGGTGTCAAGTAATACATTATTACACATCACGTGATGTGTCGTATTAAACCCACACTGCGTTGTTGTACCCGTTGTTGCCGCCGTTGTTCGTCGGCAGCTGAATATTTTATATGCAACATGTAGTGGATCCTGGCTGAGGGTATACGGATACGCCGAGAAAGGATGTTTATTTTTTGTTGTATTGTGCAGTGCCACGCCGGCTAGTAACTCTGTTATCCCTGCTGAATGGGAATAGAAATGTCACATGGAAATTGCTTGTGTGTAGAATATCCATGTTAATGCGTTTGGGGACTCTGATGGCTTTGGTCCCAGCGATGAGTTAGTACTAGAACGGAACAGTAAGCTTACTTTTGGACTTTGAATAAGTGTCGCGTATATATACGTACGAATGCAAGTGTACCTACGAGAGAACATTAAGTTTCCACTTCGGTTCGCGCGCAGGTTCAATCCTTTGAGGTTTTCACCGGAAGTTGAGCAAAAAAAATGGTTTTGGGAAGCAAGCTTACTTTGCGATCGCGTTTTTGACTTCCCTGTGCGAAGAGGTTTTAATAATAAACGCTGATAACCAAATGGAAACGAGCAATGCACAACGATATATCAGTGGGACATTTGGCTTTAAGCCAGAGTGCGCTTTGAGCTCAGTGTGCTACTAAAAAAAAACCTTTTATACCGTTTGCTAAAAGAAACGAGATTGAAAAGCGATATCTCGGAAAAGGAAATGTAGCTCTATACACGCAAGAAAAGTCTACGCCTTTTCGATTACTAGCCCCGAAAAGGTGTTAATTTTCAGGACCAAAGCGATTGCTTTTGACAACTTAAACAAGTCTGACTGAACGATTAAGAAAAAATTGTAAAATATGTGCACGACAGCCACTTAAGCCTAACTTTAGTGCATGAATCTAACTACCGACTGCGCCAAAAAAGGTCGACAGAGATTACCAGATTTGCATTATTATAAGAAGATCACGAAACGAAAATTTTTATAAATGTAATCCAGGCTTTTTCCTGATAAATGTTTCTTCAATAATCCTTCCACAAGGACTGTGTGAGCATATAGAACTTTTGTGTGCGATGCTATTCCACACTGTTAATCGTTATAATCGGACCGACTCCGTAACCGTAACCGACTCTGTTACCGATCCGTTCGATCTTCCGTAATAAACGAAAAGATCAATGGAAAAGATCAATGAACAGCAAGTGAAATATTACAGAATTCATGTTCAACATCAACATCAACATCATCATCAACATCAACATCATCATCAACATCAACATCAACATCAACATCAACATCAACATCAACATCAACATCAACATCAACATCAACATCAACATCAACATCAACATCAACATCAACATCAACATCAACATCAACATCAACATCAACATCAACATCAACATCAACATCAACATCAAAATCAACATCAACATCAACATCAACATCAACATCAACATCAACATCAACATCAACATCAACATCAACATCAACATCAACATCAACATCAACATCAACATCAACATCAACATCAACATCAACATCAACATCAACATCAACATCAACATCAACATCAACATCAACATCAACATCAACATCAACATCAACATCAACATCAACATCAACATCAACATCAACATCAACATCAACATCAACATCAACATCAACATCAACATCAACATCAACATCAACATCAACATCAACATCAACATCAACATCAACATCAACATCAACATCAACATCAACATCAACATCAACATCAACATCAACATCAACATCAACATCAACATCAACATCAACATCAACATCAACATCAACATCAACATCAACATCAACATCAACATCAACATCAACATCAACATCAACATCAACATCAACATCAACATCAACATCAACATCAACATCAACATCAACATCAACATCAACATCAACATCAACTGGCTCAAATCAAATCCATTAAAGATTGGCACAACAGGCTTAACTGCTCCTTAGAAAATCCCCGAACTCGACGTCAAATACTCTATTCAACTTGTGTAAAATTAACTTACAAATTATAACAGAATTTTTTACCCAATTGGTTTGTGACCAGACCCTATAAAGTGGCTCTAGATCATACGAAAAGGCGCAGTAGATTCCTTTTTGAGAGACTACAATTCCAGAGCACTAAAAAGGCTCTACCTTGAACCTTAAAGGCTCTACTGTGAACCTTGATGGATAAGAAAGTTTGATGCTAAAGTATTATTTGCACAACAACAGGTTGAATCAATGACAGAATTGAGTGTGCAGACCTTAGTTGTTGGAATCCTTAAAATTGTATTTAAAAAAAAACAAACTACCTTGAACGGTTTCACTTGAGAATCATGGTGAGCTCTGATCGACGGAGAAAACCTTGAGGAAAATCGCCGGAAATGACAAAGGAAGGGTACTTATATATGAAAAGTGGGGAATTCCCTCACTGTCTTAAGCAACTTTGATGGCAAGGTAATGTCTACAATATTTACGATCCTAGAACATGACCAAGTTCCATTGAATCGCTGCTGGTACCTACCCACTCCTTTTCCATTGTGATACCTCTTGCAGCTAGCGACAATAATTCTGCAATAGTCTTAACTACTAAGCCGACTGGAAGTAATGAAGCACTTCAAGTCGCGCAACTTCATCAATCTAATTACAATCAAATTAATTTCCAGATACGAACAATTTCCAAAACTCATTTCAATTTTCGGTTAAAGCCATAATCCTCTTTTGATGTCGCACGCCGCATCACTGTGCCGTCGTCTCCGCCGAAAACTAGGACGAAGACGAACACGAAGACTGTATACGATGTCACGCTTAACGCGTACAAAGAATGCCAACGGAAAACTTTGAGACAACACGTAGGTGCGTCGCTTGTACCTGTATAAAGCAGCACCAGATGCCTGCGAGAGTTACTTTTTCGGAAAACCTCGAAACCGTATCCGCACATAATGAAAAGTTCCTCCATCCTTGGAGAAATCACATTCCTCGAACAGGGCATAGACCCATCACTATAGGCTGCGAGTTCCCTTTGTTTTTCTGTTCTGTTGGTAATAAACTGAGGAGGACAGCGTAAAAGCAATATCTACACCCCAGCGAACCGCCGTGCCGCCAGCCCCCAAACCCCAGCACCAGAGACTAGGATCTACGTGCGGTTTCGTCCTGTTTTCCATTTAAGTGCGCGCGTATTCCGATGGCGCGGCTTTTAATTAAGTTTTTATACAGATGACGGCGATTCATTCCTCAAAAGGATGCGAATTGTGTTGAGTGTTAGATCGGGGGAGTAAGCCCTACGTAAACCCGGAGGAAGGCAAAATAAAGGCGCCCCCTGCCCGGCTCCCCCATCTTGGCAATGCGGAAGGCAAAAGTTTTCCAACTTGCCACCTCGCCATTATCCTTATGTAAACTGTCACAATAAGAACAAGAACTCTCCCACAGACGTTAATGGCCAACAAGGACGAGGCAGGGCAGCACAAAAGCAGCCACTGCTACGCAGGTAGATTCCCAAATAAGCGCCAAACTACAATGCCTTCATTCGGAATAAATCCAGAGCCGATTGTGAAGCCATACAATCCGATTGGTATCTGAGGTGATTTCCTGGAATCGCAACGTTTCCACAGAGCCGGGACGCACAAAAAATTATCAAATGATTCGAAATCAGGTAGATAAGAGGAAAACTTTTAATTGTTTTCTTTTATTGCCTAGGCTCTACGTGCTGGGGCAGCAGAGATTGCTGGGGGTGGTGGAGTAGGGGCGGGCCCGAGGCACCTGCAATGGTCATGTTTGGGGCAAATTGTGTGCGGTTCGATAACAATGCGGCATCCATAACTCTGGGTCACCACAAATGAATTCTAAACAAAATTTTATTGTTCCGGCTTTGTATACCTACACTTTGTGTGGAGCGTTCTGTGGCGCAGCTATAAATATAAATTGTTTCATAAATCCGAAGAGCCTGGACACGGAAATATTTGCTCACAGTCGAGAAGAAGCAGCTTCGCCAGAGACAATGACGGAGGGTGGGCTGTAAAAGTGGGCGGCCATTCTTTTGTGGTCGTTGCGGCAAATGCGTCTTGAATATGCGGGTCGGTCGGGTCGGTATTATCAATCTGTCACAGGCCCGGCTTACAAGCCGTTAATAGAGGGAATTCGAAATCACTTTGTGGTCGGAAAGTAATTCAGATGTTGTGCTGGTTCGTGTGATGATGTTTTTTCCGATGTGACACACTTTTACACCGACCGACGCGCCATTGTCAGACGGAAATCTTTTTACCAGCCGCAGGGCGCAATGAGATTCGAATATTTTTACACCATACTTGTGTCAAATTTACACCCTGACAATGAAGGCAGAGTTCACAAGAGCTGAATACATAAAGCGGAGTCGAGGTTGAAGTACACGAACCCTTGCCCTAAAGTGTTAAAGATATTGAGTAGATTGTTTTTCAATAAAAGTAGGGTGTGAAGATTTATGGCCATCTTTTGTGGCTTGAGCTTAATACTCCGTGCTCCAAATGACGTTGGGTGTAATGACCGAAATAGACGCAGACACGTTGTATGTCAAACGTACTCCATTGCCAGTACGTGGAAAAGGACCTATAAAGTACTTTTTGTTTGCTAAAAACAACAATTCAAAGATGGGTATTTCCGACATCAATGGGGTTGTAAAAATCCCTATGAGTGGGTCAATCCGACTTACCAACTTTCTGAAAACTAAATTATTCAACTTTTAGTATTTAAGGAGGTTGTGGATGCCATGCCAGAGGTAAATGTGTCGCACTACTCTGCACGAGTTCACGGGTTCGAATCGCGACCGGAAAAAAACTTTATATTTTCAAGAGTCTATAGCTAGTATCATCATTATTTTAACAGACCCTTTAAATAGCCCGTCGCAATCGGCGAAAAATTGTAGATCCTCCCCATGTATGTAAGACACTTGCTAATTTGTCATAGGTCAAACGATAATGCTTTTAAGGGGTGCCTTAGTTAGATATTCTCAAGTGCTCCCCAGGGATCGCGATGGGCCCGCTTTGGTGCCTAGTGTCTGTGTGGTACTTTTCACCACACCCCTGTTTAACCTTACCTAACCTAGATATTCAAAAGCCCTTTGAGCCTTATTACTGGGTTAAAAACCTGAACCTCACTAACTGGTTTCATCTTCTTCTTATTAAAATTCCTAATGGTTATCTGCACACATAAGTCAGTTATAACAACAGATCTTAATTCGTTAATTATTTTGGTCGTCAAATAAGGCTATAATCTATAGACAGAACCTGTTCCAGCTTATTTCTTTCTTTATATCCTTCTCATACTCAGTGAAGAAATCGTATTTGGGAACAAAATTGTTCAGGCGGCCGCCAGGGTTAGGTTCAAAAAGCATTTAATTAAATTCTGCTTTTCAAAACTTTTTTTTTTCTTACAAAATTCTGGAAATTGATCACTTTTACAAAGTGACGCAGAGAAATGTGTCTGAGGTACTTGCCACCTCAACGTATTTGTTTAAAAAGCAGAAAAAGTAGAAATTCATTGTTTTAGTCAGAATTTTGAAAAGCCTAAATCCTAAAAAGCCAAATTTTGAAAGACCGCTTTTTTTGGAAATTGCAAAGTTTTGACACATAGATTTTCGAGAGCAAAAGAATGGCCCGAGTTTTTGTCACTGAAGTGTAGAAAATAAAGAATAAAATTTTTAAATATTTTTGACCGATTTTCAGATTAAAAACTACTAAAAATATTTTATTTATAAAATTTATTTTTTTTAACTCTACTTGTCTTATTTTGAGTAAACCATAAGTTTGGTTATTCCAGATTTCTTCGAAATGCAGGGTGTAAAAAAGATTTTATTTATTTTTTGGGAATAAAACTGCTAAAAGTTTTTTTTTTGTTTTGTCAAATGTTGACAGATTTTGGCTCAATACAAAAGACACTCTGAAAAAGATCTCAGTGGTTATATTCATCAGCAGTCGGTGTTGAGGATTTGGAAAGACCACTTCTGCAGACTGTATAACGGCAAGGACGAACCAAATAACGCTGTCAGGCAGAACGAACCATTCAACCCGGGCGAAGACGTTACCGACGAAGCATACGAACGATGCCGCCCACTCGACCTAGAGGCGGTAGCTGTGAAAGTAGCTGCGTCTAAGCTTAAGTGCAACGAAGCAGCCTGAGCAGACAGCCTAGCTGCCGAACTTTTTAAATCCGCTGGCGATGAGCTGGTTAGGAGCATGAACCAGCTCATCTGCAAGATATGGTCGGAAGAAAGCATGCCCGACGAATAAAACGTCAGCATTGTTTGTCCGATCCTGAAGAAAGGAGACCCTCTGAGTTGTGCCAAATACAGAGGCACCAGTCTTCGTTACATCGCATACAAGATCTTTTTTGCTGTACTGTGTGAATGGCTGAAGCCGTTTGTCAACAATCTGACAGGCACATTACAGTGTGGTTTTAGGCTAGGAAAGTCCAAATATTTACACTGCAGCGATCTGCAGACCTTGAATTCTGCGACCCAGGAATTCCAAATCGATACACCTCACCTTTTCATCGATTTCAAGGCCGCGTATGACAGCATCTATAGAGACGAGCTATATAGCGCAATGTCTAGTTTTGGCATCCCTGCCAAACTCGTTAGTCTGTACAAGATGACGATGCGAAATTAATGCTGTTCCGTCAAGGTCGGCAAAGACCTCACCGACCCGTTTATTGTCAAAAAAGGATTTGACAACAAACGGGTCAACAACAAAGAAGGACAATTGTGCAGAACTCTCGCGCCAACACCAGAGGTACAATCCTTCAAAAGTCCGTTCAACTACTCGTTCAACATATGGAGACGGCATTGACATAATCTGTAGAACAAAGCGTGATGTCAGTAAAGATTTCGTCAATATTGGGACGGAAGCGGCGAATATGGGTTAAGCAGTCGACGAGGGCAAAACCAAGTTTATGCTGTCATCAAGAAAAGACACCCAACACCGACGTCTTGGACAAAACATCACCATCGACAGCTATAACTTTGAGGTAGCTAGGGACTTTGTCTACCTGGATTGCGCTATCAATTCAGACAATGACACCAGCGCTGAAATCAAACGAAGGATAACTCTTGCCAATCGCTGTTTCTTTGGGCTAAGAAGGCAATTGCGTAGCAAAGCCCTCTCTCGAGCAACTAAAGTGTCCATGTATAAGACCCTCCCTCATGTGTAAGACCCCTGCTTTACGGTGCAGAAGTATGGACCCTGTCAAAGGCGGATGAAAACACTTTAGGCTGCTTCGAGAGGAAAATTCTTCGCACGATTTACGGTCCCGTCTGCATAGACGGAGATTGGAGAGGAGGAGATATTACATCGAACTGTACGGGCTATACACCGACACCGACCTAGCCAGAAGAGTCAAAATACAACGTCTACGATGGCTGGGTCATCTAGAGCGAATGGATACCAACGCCCCGGCCCGGAAATTCTTCGAATCCACACCCCAGGGACGGCGCAGTAGAGGAGCACCGAGACTCAGGTGGCGGACGCAAGTGAAAGGGACCTCAGCCAACTTCGCGTGCGAAACTAGAGACGGCTAGTTAGAGATAGAGTTGGCTGGCGAAGCTTGTTGGCTAAGGCCCAGGTCCACCCCGGACTGTGGCACCACCTTAAGTAACTAAGTATGTAAATAGAATTTTTTTAACAAACTAAAGGTAAGCCTCTACTACAACAAAAGCCGACGGAACGCTCCGCGTATGTCTTCATACTCGACGGCGTTTTTTTTAAGAACGTGGTACTTCTGACAATTTTTTACGAAGACTATCCACACATTCTCCACCTTTACGTTACATATTGCCTGGAATAAGTTTCATGTTATGCACCTACTTCCGGTAGGTTTGACTTCATTTTGTATGTTTCACTACGCCATTTTGACACCTGTTAAGAACGCCTCTACACATTATTAAAATTTGGCGAACTTAAATTTTCTATTTTTCTTAAATCAGGCCTTACCAATAATTATTTCCAAAGACGTAACTTTCTGATTGGCCAACCATAGATTATGTTAAGCTTTCTTCACAGTTCCTACATCCTCGATTGCGAGCAACTTCTTCTTCAATCCGTATCGAAAACGGACGGGTGTTTCTGATGAACGATTTACTTTTTCCTGGCTTCTGCCGAGTTTTCTTCTGAATTTTAGAACGAGTTCATTTTTCCTTAACGTAAGAGTGAGGTCGTTTACGTGTTTCTGGCTTTTTGTTGCGGGAGAACTTATGAACTCCAGAGCCAGAAGAACTGAAATAATGAACATAAAAGTGAGAGCCTTTTTCGCCGGATTGAGTAGACTTGCAAACCACAGCCTTCGACAATATTCCTTTCCAGGGTGAAGGTTGTTGTTGGGAAGGTTGTTCAACAGGTTGTTGAATCTGATAGTAGGCGACATTTCTAGCAAGACTGCTTAAGAACCAATCGGAATTTTCTGAGTGTTTGCTTTGAAGGAGTTTTTTTTTGTTGGGAAGACAGGCACACTACGAGAGGTCTGAACTCAACCTTGGAACCTTAAAAGAGCCGCCATACGGAAAATTTCCAAAAAACCCACAGAGTGCCGCTAAACGCAAAACCATCTTCAACCAAAGGTTTTTCTAGATCCATTTCAGAAAGAGTTCCCCTTCGATGTTCGATCTCCTGATGCCATTTCCAAATTGCTACCTCCGAGCACAACCGAACATGGTGTTCCCCATCAATGACAACAAGAGCCTTCCGTTTAAAAGTAAGGGCCATTGTGTTTATGCTCTTCATGAACATTCCAACGCTCCTTTTGAATGAAACTTGTTTGTTGTTGCCCAATTAATTGAAAGGACATCGCTCCTATTGACAACTGTTGTAGTAGCCAACACACTTTGACCAAACGACTGACAACATTTTTACGTGTATATGTATTTATTTCTGTTGGAAATAATTAAACTTGTCAAAACATCGCACGTGCCCCCCAGCATTTCAAAACGCATTCCATCATAGCATGAGATGCCAGTGAATTCGGCTCCCATTACCTCTGTTGTGTTCGCCCACTCTAATTTGATCTACAACTTCAGCATTTTACCACCATTCAACCTAGAAAATGTACAAGAGTATAAAATTCTTTCGCCCGAAAGAATTTCCTAATTAAATCTAGAACTTTTCAACCCAATGTCAAAGAAGCAACCATGGAATCAGTTGTCGGCGGATATCCCTCTGCAAGACGCGAACTCCCATTACTATGGTTGATGCTCACGATGGATAGGTAGATGGATGGATGGATGTGTACTTTCTATACAAAAAAGACGCAACATTTTCCAGATAATTTGGATGCTTTGCAGACGTAATCTGGAATTCCATTCTTTAGAGTGAAGCTTCAGTTTTTCTGTGTCGCAGGGAGAGAAGATTGAATGGGAAGGATTAACACTGATAGACAACCAGGACTTGGTGGTTTTGCACGTCACTGAAACGTCGTTAAAAGGTGTTGTGCTGCTTGCATGTAAGCAATATTTGCGGGTCCTGTGATTCGCGCGCAGCACTTTGCGAATCCTTGAAAGGAACAATTAACACCTATTAGAGGAAAGCCCGACACATCCGGTGCTCGAGTGAGCTTAGACTGCATCAAATTAGTATCCTTTGAAAAGGGCCCCTTCACACATACTTTTGGAACTTGTGTCTGCTCTCGATGGAAGTGCATACCGCAAGGATCTTTACTAAGACTTTAGCCAAACCACCTGAAGCCATGATGTAATGAAATTGAGTATAATGCTGCAGATGCAGACTTTGTGGTAAATGAATCTTGCCCTTAAACAAAGCTTTATTCTGCATGACATCCAGGGTAGGAGTGTGCCATTCATAATAAACATGCGGTTCTATCGTTCGCATCTTTCACAAGAGGGATGACTCTTGGGGGTGCCGCACAATAAGTTTAAACCAAACCCTGTGGTGCATCGATATTGCATCTGTTTTGTAAATTGTTTTTTGTTTTTCACACACGTATACACGAGCAGATAGAAGTTTGTCTGCAAGCACAAGAGACATGTGTCGAACTTGGATTGTTATTTTGGAAAGACTTACTTTCGATACTTACAAGTGTCAAAGGAATGTAAGTTCTGTATAGCACCAATAAATCTAAAAGAGATGAAGTCTTAGTTTTCCTTCAAATTGAAAACTGTGGGGTGTTTGCACAGATTGACACGTACCAGATACGACAAGTAAATGGCAAGCCACAATTTTTGACTTGACAGAATTCGAGTACATAAAAATTTGTTTTTGAATTTAATATATTGTCTTAAGGAAACACCACCATGAAAGAAGGTAAGAAATGTGTCGCCTTCATTTAATTAAAGCAATTGACGATGTCGTCTTGGAGCAATGATCTGCGGCTTTCCATGTGACCATTCATCCGCCTACAGTTGCATTTGTCGTTCGGTAGTACAGCAAGACTGATTTTGTTAAATTGCTTGCACTTATGCCTGTATACCAATATTGGAAATCTTCTATCCCTTCTGGTTCTTTCTTTTTTTCATGGGATATAGGTGCCCAGGGTATTTAGTTCATATCAGCTCGCTAGGTAATGTGGCGCCCAACGGCGAGCTCGTTCATTGGACCCGACTACCGGTCGGGGTGGAATTCTCTTAAAATTGGCGGTTTCCTTGGCTAAGGACCCAAGCTTATACTCGCGATTGCGCCTTCTTGTTTTAATTTGTTCGCTTTTGTGTGAATACAATTTTTCTGTAACCTTTTTTCGATCAAATCAGGTTTTGGAGTATTATAAACTTTAAACGGCTGCTTGATACTTAGCCAAGGCTTAAATATTAGTAAGGTAGTTGTGAGTTGATTGAGAATCCCAAAGCAGGGGTCGGGCGAAACCACTATTCTTCTTATTACCGACCTCATGTGAGGCGTGGGGAGTTGTTTAATAGCTTAACCCTTGATTGGTCAGAATCTGGGAGTCCTTGCCAGCCACTGTCGTAGGGTTGTTGTAGTTATAGAAGGGAAATCGCCCAGGACTCGCCAATGACCTGAGCTCTGGTTACAATTCGGAAATATAGGCGAACTACGAACACAACCATAAGATATAGAGTATACAGAAGACAGGACACAAGAGTTAGGTATAGCCTTCATTTCATGATTGGATAACCTGAGTGCCTCACTTTATAGCATAGCAACTATAAACCTTTTTTCTATAAACGACCACAGAACCTGAACCCCGTTTATACATGAATTTACCCCTCCTTTAATTTTAACACTTTGACTATTTGTTTAAATTTCAGGACTAACACGCCAGGGACATACCACTAAGAGCCGGTTTTTCAGTGCTGAGTGAAGCCCAGCCATAACCAAGATCTGTTAATCCCAGAACAATACGAATCGAGAGTAAACCCAGCGAGCAGTTATCTCTGTCAGTAAAGTTGTCAAAATCTTCGACTCTCAAGATTATTGACTCTCCCAGCTCTCACTTCACATAGAAAAACACAGAAAAGAAGTTCGAGTAATTTTCAGATGTCACTTTTCACAGAAACTCGCAAAGCCACTGCCACGATGGGAAAAAAGTTGTGAATCGCCTTACACGTTTGGAGGATTCAGCCAAACGGAGAGCCACTACAAGACGGACAGAGTAAGGTAGGAATTCCTGTTTGCTTTTCCAGTGGAGTAGATAAACTTTAGAGCTGAAGCGATAGCCCCAGCCAACGAAATCAGACTCAAAGACGAATTTTCTACAGTTGGGCTGGCAGTCTATAGCCAAAGAGCTGCCTGGAGAACTCCCAAAGAAGAATAAGGGGCTGGATGCTTGCTCTAAAGATGTGTTGTTGGGGAAACAAGGAATAGGTGTATATAACCATACTGTCTACGATCGTAAATAATGACAAGACATTTCTAGGAGTTACAGACAGGATCATAAATTATTGGGCCGACCAAAATTACTCACGACGCGCAGGTAGCATCGCTCAATACAAATAGACCCGTACGACGAATTTTTTCAAGAGCTGTTACCTGGCAGCAGGGAAACTGCCTTAAAGCTTATGACCACTTTATCGAAGAGCATGACGGGGGTCATAACTACAAGTTTGAAAGAGCATGAGAGCTTATGCAGAGCCAGATTGATGCATTGTCCGAAAGTGATCTCCACCGCAAGACAACAAGCACCAGATTTACATCAAGGATGAGCGACAACCTGGACTCACCCGTTACAGCGATGACGATCGACAACGCTATTGCACTAGACAGAGAGGATAACAGCCCGTAAGCTCAACGTTAATAAAAATCACAAACGGACCAAGTTATGGCGAGTTGTCATGACGTCCGACACTCACTTTGCACGACGACAACTGGTATGGGAACCAATTGGTCAAGCCACCAACATTTGGGCCTTAGATTTCAGATAAGGTGAAGTCCCCCAGCCGCGGCTCGGTCCAAACTACAGCCTTTGAGTCATTAATACCTTTTCTCTCCACAGTTCCACAGCACGGGTCGCATATGCTAGGGTAGAGCATGGGCATACCCAATTGGTGGGTGAAATTGAATGGTAGTGAGGATTCCAGGAATTTTCACCACCAATTGACTAGGGACTTTTTCCACCACCTAAAGTCAGACTTTATAAGTCTGCGATCACAATATTTTTTGAATCCGGTGCCCTCATTCTCTTGTATTGCTCGAACTGTCTTATCATAACTCGCCCACTCTATAGAATATACCGGCAGGCCACCCGGTTTTGGATCTCTTCGTCACTGAGACCAAAAAATGCTCTTGTCATTGCATTTGTGTGATCCGTGAATGTTTAGGCCTTCCTCTCCTTCGCGTTCGCTCTGGAATTTTGATTGACATTGCCTTTTACCTTATGACTTTTCTTCAAGGTACCAAAAATAGTAAACACCATTATAAGAAAAGAAGGTATAGGGCGAAGAAGATGAGGAAGCTTTAAGGGCGACAAATCTTATAGAGGCCAAAACAGTCAAGAGAGCCAAAACAAAAAACTTATGGTACGCATGAATAACATGGACAAGAAGCAACTACAGTAAATTCGGCACGTATGCTCCGGCACCGGCCCTGTCCTCGTTTTTAACGTTGTTGATGTGTCTTAAGTGTGGACGCGTGGCATAAGTGCTTCGCGTACACTTATGAAACATTTAAGAGGTTTACCAGTTTGTTGGTGGTGGGACAGGGACCAATCTGCCGATTTAAAACCCGGACCCAAAAAACTTCTTAGGGAAAAGCATTCGACAGCAGATAAGACCCAAGAAACGTCACCAAAGTAGAGCCTCCACCAGAGATGGTTGAAGTACGAAGAAGCACGACGCAAAAAGTCTGCCGAAACTGACAACTAGAGTCAGTGACGATACAAATACTAAAACGCAAAGAGGTAAAGGGAGAAGTGTTTTATCTTTTATGATTATTGGGACTGTGAAATCTCTTGGCGACGCCTGTACAAATTTGAAGGGGTCAACCCCCACGCAATATTGGTGCAACTATCCCACGCAACTTTAAAAGGGAGCTGACATTTGGCTGCGCTGCCTGATGCAGAAGGGTGGGAAGGCCAAGCTCGTGTCAATGACATAGGCTTTTGGCGAGCCAATGTATTCAGTTAACACTGAAGGAGGTGAGGTTAGGGCGTATAGGCTTTAGTTTCAATTTAGCTTAGCTTTTGTTAGGCTCTAACAGTTGCTCGGCTACTGTTAGAGCCTCAGCACCCAATATGGGGAAGCCATTTCTAAAGTAAAAATGGTAAAAAAAAAGTTAACATAAAAGGTAAAACCATTCCCCACAATGGCATATAGTCTTTCCATTTAGGTGTTAGCCCTACCTAACCGTAGAGGCTTAGATTTTACTTTTATTTATAAGGAAATTTACAAGGAATATAAGAGAAGAAAGAAGATCAGGGTTAAGAGTATCAAGCCGAAGGATTCGTGTAATGACTCGAGCTGCGAAGAGGCAATAAATTTTAAGGAGTCTAATTTTCGGTATTTCAAGGCCAACACCTCTTAAGTAACCCGGAATAGGTTCAAACAAGCCAGAAACGACTGCAATCCATCATGTAAAATTTTTGTACGACCAAAAGTTGCGGCACAAAATACTAAATTGTCTCTGTCAAGCAGTAAAAACTTTTGCTCATTCTTCAAAAATGTAAGGAATTGTGCCACATCCTCATGGCCTCCCAGCTGTCAGTTCCCTAGACAAATCCAAAAAAGCGATTTTTCTTCTTTCTCTAGCTATCGTCCAATTGCACTAATTTCCCTTCTTTCTAAGGTCATGGAAACGCTGATTAATTTTCAGCTTATGAAATACCTTGAATCACGAAAATTTCTTAATGACCGGCAATACGGTTTTCGTAGCAAACGGCCCACTTAAAAGTGAAACCATAACTTGCATCTTTTTGGTGAAACCAAGATTGTTGCACGCTTGACACTTCAAATGGATTTGACAGAGCTTGGCACCAAGCTCTCTTGTCGAAAATGCGTGCATTTGAATCGACGAAACTTTTATTAAATGGATCAATAATTACCTTTCGCACCGTTCAAATAAAGTTGTTTTGGATGGCTTCAAGTCTGCAGTTCATAAAATAAACGCTGAGGTTCCCCAGGGGTCGGTCATGTCTCCGACTCTCTTCCTCGTTTTCATAAATGATCTTTTGTCTGCTACTATTAATCCAATTTGTTGACAGTACCCTTAGTTTTTCATATTCGTTCTTGGTTAATCGCCCCTGTTTTAGACGTTCCAGTTCAGGGGAGCGTCCAGACAGCGTATGTCTTACTCAACAAATCCCGACCTTAACAGTATTTTATCATGGGGATCTCTTAACACAGTGGAGTGTAATGCTTCAAAAACTCAATGCTGTCTTCTGTCATTGAAGCAAAACCATATCACCCAGTCATGCCGTTCTTGGCAGTCTCAAACCACATATTTGAGATTACCAAGAACGTCGCGAAACGCCTAGGTTCCCTTAAAAGGTGCAAGAAGTACTTCACCTGCTGCACAGGACTCAAAAACGGGCGTTAGAACTATTGGCGACAGAGATATAGAAAAGTCAATTATCTCTCTAGAACACCGATGTCTCTTGCCTGTCACTGTTTTATAGCTTTCTCTGCCAACAGTGTTTCAGCGAAATATCTAATTGCCATCTAGCCCTTAGGATATTAAACCGTAATAATCGCCAAAGATCGGATGGACAACAGTTCACCCTTGAGCCCGCTTTTACAATCCACTCTCGAAATCAGAATTTCCTTCTCAATACAACATGCTGCTATTCAAAACAACAGTGCACCGGTACCTCTTTTCCTTTTTCTCTTCTTCTATTCCTTTCTACTCGTGAGATCTAAAATATTAAATAGGTAGTCTTATCCCTGGTTCGCAAGAATATCATCAAAAAAAAGGCAAACCCTTACCCCTTTTACGCCCTCACGATTTGAGCGGAGTGAAAATCTAATAATTGTGCCGAACCATTCCGACCAACGCTAGAAGATTCCTTCGTGGCCAAATGACCCAACATTCGCTGAGAGCAATTCCCTTGTCTGGGCAAGTGCAAAATGACTAGGCTAGTAATAAGCCTAGGATAGTAAATATCACCGATTCCCTCTTTTAGTCAAGTGTTCCTTTCTTACATACTCCCGAAAACTTGGAACACGAAAAGATCCAGATTTAGGGTCTAATCATAGCTATCATCGGATAGCATCATTGGAACAAATCAGTGGAACAATGTCTTCGGTTTTCTGACAAGTCATTCAAAGCAATCATTGAAAATTTCTGTCAGTGCCAACAAACAGCTACAGGCGTTTGAGGTTGGAGTTGATCAGTAAAAAGAAAACTGACAGTTGAGAATAGAAAGAGAATGGAATGCTTTTCAGTGGAACGATTTTGTCGCAAAAACACAAATCAAAATCAACTGTTCCTTGAAATCGATTTCTGTCAGTGAAATAGTAAAACCGAGTTTGCATAAAAGTTTTAACGTAATTTATGTATTTTTGTTACGGAAAATTCTGCAACTCAAAAGCTTCATTTTGATACCAATAACAGCCAACATTGTTTGCTCAAACGTCTAAAAACATGAAAATAAATTTTTCAATGATGCAATCCTATGATAGCTATGATAAGACCTTAGAGAAAGGATATTAAAGGGATTTGTTTGAAGAATAGGTCTTTTTTTTTAATATGCTCGTGATCAAGGGGTTATAACTACCCTATTTTTCGTTTGTCGCTAGTTTTGGTCCGCCCCGGATATTTTCCATACCGGTAACTACCATATCTGGTGAGCATTCCCCTAACCACCACCTGAGGAGGCACCCAATTGGGAACCAGCAACCCCAGAAGGTGTATCTTAGATATCTTCTTTTGTTGGTTTATGTTCATTTTTAATGCAGAGAGAACATGTAGGCTATTTGGACTACCGAGATGGAAGTGGGTTTATGTTCATTTTTAATGCAGAGAGAACATGTAGGCTATTTGGACTACCGAGATGGAAGTGGGTTGTAGTGCAGATGGAGCACTTATGACCGATCGGAAGGTTATGGGTTCGATACCTTTTTTGTTTAAATGCGAATATGTCGTGTGGGAAGTTCTCACTAAGGTTAAGCCAGCCGCTGCCAGAGTATTAAAATTTGCCATATTGCAAACCCCCATTTACTTCTCGGGTTTCATCACGACCGTAAGGTGTCTTATTCTCACTTGCAATTATAACGATCATAATACCGAACCGAACAGGATCCTCCATCCCTTCCTCCAGTGGTACGGGATGTTCGAAATGTGACAGATTTTTTTAACGAGCTAAGCCAGGGAGGCTTAGCCAGGGAAGCTGCGTTGATCTAAGTTTTCGATATTTTGGTTGACAAATTTATCTTCACGATTATCGCTGCTCGCATATCAGAGGTCTCCGTCATCTCTTTAACTAAAAATAAAACAAAAATAAACAGAAAACTTGGACAAAAGCACACGTCCCACACTTAACCTGAATACAAAGTTCTAAACAGAAGCCGATTCCTTGGAAGCATCATAATATTTCACCACCTGTGACTGGGACCTCTGTATAACTCTTCCACGGCTATTTGTAAACTTCTCTGCATTTTGTCAATCTATTTCATGCTTTTAGTTTTGGCGTGTCGTTTCTGAATAATTTTACATACTTTTACCAAACCTAGAATTTGCTTAATTTGTATGTTAATTCTAATTAACACACTACGAGTGCAAATATGCGCATTAGAATTGCTAAACACATCGGGAACGCCATAGCCTTCCTTTATAACACGCTGAGTAGAGTCGATTTGCCAATACTTTTCACCAGTGCGTTGGCAAATTTGGTCACAAAAGCTCAAGGGTTATCGCCACTAATCAAATTGGGAAAACAGTATCTTGTGCCATTTTCAAATATTTGGAGGTACCGTAAAATGTCGGCCACTTTTTGATTAATGTCCTCTAAAAGTCCTAAAAAATATATGTTGCAAGGCCATGAAATTCGGTGAACTTGTTGAGATCCTAGAAAGATTAAATCAACACGGAAGGGCTTCAGGCAAATCCATCGCAAAAAATCTTATTAAAAAGGCATCCGGGAACATTTTAAGACTGTTTAAGATATTTTTAAGCAGAATTTCTCCTGAACCTATTCCATCTCCTGGCACTTTCGCTAAAAATAAACAAGATGTTCCTTTTTTGTCACGAAACACATTTGGCGGATAAAGGAAAGTCACCAATTCCTGACCGATTTCTAAAGCAGGAACAATACACCTTAATCACCAACATGCAGTTCTGTCCTGTGGTTCATCAATCTTTACAAAGAACACCTTCAAATATTGTCAAATACAACCCACAGTCTGTTGTGTGCCTATTTAAAATTCATCTTTTTGTGGTCGCGAAAAAAGAAACCCTCTTTAGAATTTTTCTCCTGACCCACTTTAGCTCACAAAAACAGCTGAATCTCTCTTATTTCCTGGACCAAATCACACGGCATAATGTGTAATACTTAAAACCCCGAAAATTAATTATGATTTATAGCGGCACCTAGGGCCAAACAGAGATAATACCTTATCCACGCTACTATGAATTATTCCGGCGCACTAATCTATGTCACCCTTCCGGTGAAATTGTGTCCAATAAATCTTGACGTCTGTATTTATTTATTTTTTTTCGTACAAAGAGAACACAACACACGTACAGTACACAACATCAGGTCGGAGAATGGAAATGGCAGATTCTTGGAGAAGAAATCCGCAACCTTTCAGCCCATTCCAATCGATTGCGATGATGTACCGCGAACGCGATGTTATGGCAGTTCCTCCCGTTTTACACATTTCGTCGTAGCCGTTGTGCTTCGTCGTAGCTGTTTGTGCCCCGAAGAGCAAAAGCAACATAATTAACCATCCGTTGACCCGACTCAACTTCGGTCCCTGATCGATAAAAAGCTCTCGGTGGCACAACTAACCAACCAGTTGGTAGAAGGTTTCGAATGTCAGAAGTCACAGCCTCAATAGACGAACGCGTGTGCCCACATCCCATGAGACACCGACAGCCAACAACGATGACTATGCCGTGTAAACAGCAGCCGCACGCACTTTTGCGGCTGGCGATACTAGCTGGACTGTTGGTCCTAGCCACGGGTGAAGGTTCGACTAATGAGCTCGGAGGTGGAGGTGCCAGCGGTATGCTTGATATTTATCCATTACCTTTGCGAATGTTTACATTTGAGATTTCTTAAAGAGTCGCCGCCGGCGCCGGAGCAGACAACCAGCACCGTACAAACCCCGCCAAGAGAGGCTGTCACTGATCTTTTTGCAGCGCCGCTCGCCTCTTTCAAGGTACAAGTGCCACTTAGCCCTGATTTGGCCGAGGGCGAGGATCTAGTTGGATTGCCATTGGGTAAGGCGGAGAATGGTTCGGACACCACCCCAACGCCACCGTTTTCGAATCTTTGGTTTAATGCGGGTCAGAGTCTTGGCTCGGCGGCGAATTCGCTGACCGGTTGGTTGAACAGTCGGCTGATCCCACAGACGTCCAGCACAACGACAACAACAACCACCAGACCACCAGAGGTCATCGTTAGGGTGCAGAGCAACAAGCAGAAGGAACCGCTGATAACCATCGACAACAGAAGGAAGCCACAGGGAAACCGAATCACCCCAGTGGATGAGGAGTTCAATGATATTGACGATGACGAAGACGACGATGACGAAATCTTCGACGAGGACGAATTTTATGATGATGACGACGACGAGCTAGTGGAAGAGGAAGACACCAACAAAAACCGATACTCCAGCAGTGACGATGACGATGATGAAGCTTCCGATGACGACGAAACGAGCGATGATGACGAGGAGATCGACGAGGATGAGGAGGAGGAAAAGCCTGTAAAGAAACGAAAACCCACCAAGAAGAAGCAAGGCCAACGAGGCTATGAATATGACGATGACGAATACACCGATGAATACAATGACGACGATGACTACGACTATGTAGCGCCGATTAGAAACTCGGCTCGTCAACAGCAGCAGCAGAGCCTCCTCAACCGATTCCGCCAACTGACCCAGCTTCCTTCGTACTCCTCTGGCAATAAGCAACAAAACGGGGCGAATCAATTGAATCAGCCTGGCTACAGACCTGTGAGGATTATTCAGAACGGCCAGGTGATCCAATTGGTTAATGATCGACCAACCAAGCAGCAAATTAAACGCAGGCGTCCAACCAGCACCCAGAACACCTTCCAGTTCATTCCGCTTCGCGCCACGGCAGCCCCGAATGCGGGCCAAAAGCAGAAGAGGAAAAATGTGAAGAGGCCCAACACGGGCAATGACATCGTCATTCCCCTCCCACAAGTCTCCTCATCAATTGGTGGCCAAAAGAGGCCAAGTTACATAACCATCCCATGGTCACAGCTCGGACTTGGCAGCCCCCAGCAGGACCATTCACAAAACAATCAGCAAGCGCAACCGATCATCGTGAATATCCCACAGCAGGCTTTGCAGCAACAGAACTCAAACAGGCGACGACGTCCTCAAGGCCAAAATCAAGTGCAACAAACAGTACAAACACCACAGCGAAAGCGGCTGAGACGACCGCAGACACAGAACAATCGCCCAGTCTTTTCTATGCTAAGTGAGCAGGATCTCAAGAGCATCTTCAGAGTTCCACAGATTCCAGCGTCCCGAACGCCGCCAGAGGAGAATCTGCAGAATCAGAAAGGCTCGTCAATTGCCACCCAGCTGGAGGGAGCCAATATTAGCAGCAGCGAACCGGCAGCTGAAGTCTCCCAGCCCGAAGCAGCAGAGACTGAGGATGACGATGAGGAGAGCCAAAACGACCAGGAGCCCTACATCGTTGTCGGTGAGGAGGAGACCGCCGCCGTCGAGCAACCCTCGGCGAGGAATGCTGTGCCCAGGCGTTTCCTTCACATTGGTGGAATGAAGCCATACGTGGATGTCCTGAATAAGGGTAGAATCTACCTCAAGTCTGGCAGGAGTCTACAAATGGACTCGGAAATGGTGCCAGAGGCCAAGATCACCTCAATCAATGGAGACCGAGCATTAACCACCGAAAATTCAGCCGAGCTGAAAGGCAACGCTCCACCACCGACGATAATCGATGCAGGATCGACTACAGGCAATCCATTGCCGCAGTAAGAACACAAATTTGCTCCTGATGAGCGGTAAGATAAGATTGTTTGTATATAATGTTAAGTCCTTCGAATGAAAATTAAGACATCAAAAAAGTATACCGACGTGTTTGAATTATTTCTTAAGGAGCGGTGTGGTTTAAAGGATTGCCATTGCGTTATGTGTCAAAAGATCAATGACAACACACAAGAGGTATGAGTGCTCTTCGACTGCAACTAAAGCCCGATCCATAGAGCCTTAATAGGAAAATTTCAAACTGGGAAGCGATCTGATTAAATGAATGTTCGAAACGCAGAAGTTTATACTCGGTGGTTTAAAATTTAAGAGATTAATTGATTGAAGACATTGACAGGTAGGCAAAAAGGGAATGTGTAACTGGGTGTCTCCATTCGTCAGATTAATGCCTTGTCAATTTCCACGATTGTAAAGTGACTGGTAAAATCTATTGAAGACACCATTTGTCAATACTATTTGCAGGCATTTTCCAGTAATCTTTCAATCGCAGACAGGAAGGCATTATTCTGACGAATGGAGACGCTCAGTGACGTGCACTCTATGAGGGCACAAAACAATTTGACAGGTGATCGGTATACCTTTCGGTTCCTCACTTTCGGCTGTTTCAGAAAGCAAAATGACTTTTTGGCACACATCGTAGATTAAATCACATATATTTTCTAAGAGAGGACGAAAAGAAAGGAAAAAAATTCAAGAGTCTTCAACAAAACGGCGCTACATGCCACACAGCTAATACAGCGAATTTTCTGCACGATAAGTTCGAAGGATGCTGAAAAAAAATTATTGCTTATAACACATCAATAGAACCCAGCTCCTTATAAGTAGTTGGGGCGGAATTTTTGAGGAACTTGCCAACATTTTTCCTTCCTTAGGTGAGCCAAGGCCAGTTTGTCACATGTCATGTATGCTATGTGTCTGAAATTCTTCACGAACATGGTGAAAAAATTCAACTTAAAATTTTGCTGAGCTTAAATGCTGACTTAAATAGCAATCAAAAAACAAGAGCTAAAGTTTTGAAGTCTTAAATAAACACCACAAAACAAAGCCAGCTTTTCTGCGACAAAGAGCGTCGAACCTGTACCTAAGTAGGTATGTAGGTCGGATGGAGCGAATATCAGTCTGTTCATTAAGGCCGGGTTATGATCCTTGTCAATATATCATAATCGAGAAAAAAACACTTGTCCGCTTCTAGTGTTCATTCTGGGGAATCTCGCCTTTTTTGACCTTTTTGTGGTAGTTCACTGAATGTGCCGTCCTATACACATATTGTCATCAAACACAAGTAAACAAATAATACACGCAACGCAACCTTTGGTTCGGGCTAATTCCATCTAAGGGCAAGGAACATGAAAGTAGCATCTCTGAGCACACCACTTTGATGACCGAAAGCTTGCCGTATGACACTTTGCCGCACGGCTCTCTGCCGCATGAAGTCATACGCGACATTTTGCCAACAACACTTTGGCAAAATGTTGTATGCCATATGACACTTTGCCATACTGATGCTCAGCCGCACATCTCTATGTCGCATAGGGTGGTGGTCCAAACAAGTGTTAGACAAACTGATATACACAAACCACGCTTTAAGCTTTGAAGAAGGCTAAAAATAGGTACTAAGAAAGTGCCGTCCTTTTGCTGTCTGAATCCGTGTTTTTTTCTAATTCTGGCTTAAAGAAAGTGTAGGTTGCGTTTTCCATTAAAAAGGATGACAATTTCAGAAGAAAATTGTCGTTATCGGTTTTTTTCAAGACCACTTAAGAATCTGCTGTATCGAATGTTACACCGTCCAGATGCAGGTAAATATTGATCCTATCTTCATGCAATTCGGATTTAAGAAGATCGTCCAAAAGGCTTTTCATCGTCGTTTTGGAAGACTACCAAAGCGACCACTGTGGGCATCAGCTGTGTGACACGTAGCACCGTCCTGTCGCAGCCACGTATTTCTCAAATCTTTTTTATCCTAAAAAAAATCGGGAAAGGGAATGAATATATCACAGCTATTTTCGGAGATTATAAATAAACAATTGGAGCATCCGCTGTGTGGCACGTAACGCCGGCCGTCCTGTTGGAGTCATATATTGTTCAGATTTATTTTTTCAACTTGAGAAAAAAAAGTTGATTACTGGCAATAAAATCGCAGTTTTTGGAGATTCTAAATAAGATTGAGGCATCAGCTGTGTGGCACGTTACACTGGCCATCCTGTTGGAGTCATATAATGTTCAGATTTATTCTTTTCCACTTAAAAAAAAATATTTGATAACTGACAATAACATCGCTTTCTTCGGAGATTGTAAAAATAACCATTGAGGCATCAACTGTGTGGCACGTAACGCCGGCCGTCCTGTCCGAGTTGTTATATTGCACAGATTATTTCATTTCTACTTAAGAAATAAAATATTTATTTACTATGCAATAACATCGCTATTTTCAAAGATTGTAAAACAGCTGTATTGTACATAATGCCGGCTGTCGTGTTGGAGTCATATATTGTTCAAATTCCTTCTTTTCAACTTAAGAAAAATTTAATGACTGACAATAACATCGCACTTTTCGGAGACTTTAAAAATAGCCATTAAGGCATCAGCTGTGTGGCACGTAACGCCGGGCGTCCTGTTGGAGTCATATGTTGCTCGAATTCATTCTTTTCAACTTAAGAGCAAAATTTTTGATTACTGGCGATAAAATCGAAATTTTCGGAGATTCTAAAAATAATCATTGAGGCTTCAGCTGTGTGGCACGTAACGCCGATCATCCTATTGGAATCATATTTTGTTCAGATTGCTTTCATTTTCAACCCAAGGAAAAAATATTTGGTAAAAGTCGATCAGTAGCGTTCTTTGTTGATGACGAATGCAATGTGAGCTGTGTGGCACGTAGCGCAACAGTGTTAAAGAAAAATATTGCTAAAATCAATTTCAACCAACCTAAGCCAAAAAAAAAAAAAACAACCTGTTAAGGGTCAATCGGAAGCATTCTCCGTTGATGGTTATTACAATATCGTCGTTGTTTTCGGAGACAATCGGAAGGGACTGGCCAATTAAATGTCAGATGCAGCGCATTTAGCAAGCGCAGTTCTGTTTAATTTACATACTTAGAATCCCATTTCATTGCATACCAACCAACCTATTTTTTGGTCAAAAAAATCGGGCAGCGTCACTGCTCTGACCATATGTATTCATGCATTTAAAAGGCAGTCGAGAAATACACTGACAGGACGACTTAAAGTCATTGTAAGCCATAAATGCATTGTTGAAAGTCACACAATGTTAAGGTATTGGTAATCGCGATCTAAAGCGTTGTAAGGCGGAAGCCTCTTCATATATAAAAAGAACATAAAACTGGTCTGCATATCAGGATCTATGGAAGACAGCTCTAGAAAAGCTTGTGAATAAACCAGCCTCTCCAGCCATTTTAATGGAATTTCACGCATATAGGCGCATCAAAATACTGTCCTAAGGGCAAGTCTCATTTGCTTTAAAATCGACGATAGTTTGATCATGACTGCTGATTGGAAGCAAATATTCAAAGACTTATTTAAGAAACGATTTTTTCTATTGATTGCAGATGACCATGACTGTGTGTTCCCATTCTCTACGATCTTTCACTTACGACTCCTGTAGAACCCTTAAAAGTTCGCTTTTAATTAACCAATCAAAAATTCTCTGAGAAAATTTTCTGCGCAATCAACATTGGCACTTTGGCTTGGTCCAATCAAACCAACCCTGCGGCCAAACAAGCTCAACGGTTGTTAATCATCAGGTCTTCAATTAAATTGATTCACCTTTTGTTTGGCTAAGAAGCCGTAGAAATATCGGCGTCGCCGTCGACATGGGGTCACAGTCTCTAACAGCCAAGATGAAGAAAAGCTATTCGCCCATAGTGTTGCCCTCGAGCGTACACCTATGAATGGCCAAAAATCATAAACAGCTCGCTGTGCGCCGCTAGCTAGGGTGAACGATCACTTAAGATATCCACGATCGATCATTGTAGTTCGTGCTTCTCGCCATCTCTATCCAAACACTCGAGAGTGGAGAGGTCTTTGCTCGACGAAAGAATGCCTAGAAGAACCCATCTTTTGTGGTTTGCGATGGAAAACCGTGAAATTATGAAATATTCATTCCAACATGGGAATGGCCTGAGGGCAATCTGTTGACCCTAAACCATCTCTAGTTCACCGCACAAGAAACGTATCGTGTGTCACAATAGGGTGAGGATCCTTCACTGACAAATGAGTTGGTTGTTACTGTTTCTGCCGTTTCAAATAGTTTCGCACGACTTAGTAAGACTACCTTTAGACTTGTTTAGTCGCCGATTAAACGTGAACAGATCTACATTCCTTAAGAGTTTTATTGCCGAATGATTCTTTCAGATTTCGACTTGGGTAACAGTAGAATTATGCAAAGCTATTCTTGGAAGCGAGCGGGATAAGTCGTGAAATAGTTGCCCATATTTAGGTGACATAATTAGTAGGCAGAGTCGTTAGTGAAAGGGTGTGAGCTCAGCGGCCTACTTCTAAGTTATATCTGGGCCAACGAGCTCTAGCTCGTGATGGAATATTACTCAAGTGTCAGACCTTTCAACCCAAAGAGGTTGGTGTCATCAAATCCCGAATATTAAACGCCTACTCATGTGTCAAGGAATACTGTGCGGCGAATCACTATCCCATCATCATAATCATCATAATTCGACTATACTCATCTGCCGTGGAATAGGAACCCACAGGTATCTCCCCCCCTCTGGCGATGCTTGTGTGTATTGAAGCCATTGACCATTGAGCTGATGTTCTTTCAATTCGGTCACTGAACTACGAGAATCAGAATTTTTGCATAAAAACCAGGGAGACGCGGTCCAAGGCATACAGTTCTACGGGACTGGGCTTACAATTAGGTCTTTCTTCATACTATGCTAATTGCTTGAGAGAGCATTAAATCAAATCGCAATTCAAAGACTCACCATGAAGACTGTAGTGGCAGTAGCAGTACTGCTTTGCGCAGCGGCAGCTTGCGCAGGTAAGCATCCAGAGGTTCTGTGTGATGCTATTGCAGGAGCTAATAATTCACTCTTTTAGAAAGGAACGTCTTCCAGCGCGGCTATGTTGGAAGGGCTGCAGCGACGAATCAACCCTACTGGTTCTTGGGTGGACAACGGGGTAAGTCGAACGCTATGCAAGCTATTCAAGTGCCAGTGTCGGCGGCTGACTTTATCGATGACGAGGAAGACGATGACGATCAGGAGGAAACATTTACCCTGGTGAACGACGACGAGGACGAGGAGATTTCCTTCGATGATGATCTCGACGAGCAAACCAACGACGACGACGATGAGCAGGAACTCACCTTCAATAACAACAACGTTCTCGGTGTGGTGCCAATAAATGGAGCCAACGGCCTGAGCAGCAACTACTGGCGGTCGATCCTTGCAAAGGCCGGTGGAAATTCTGGTTCGATCATGGTTCCCGATGGTGTCATCGAATTGGAGGGACAGGGCATTGTTGATGAGGAGACCGGCGAAGCATCTCTTTACCTACCCCGGGAAGCTTTAGCCGGCATTCCAGATGGCAGTGTTGTCGCCTTGATCGAGGACCCAGAGAGCTTGGGCAAGGCTCAGAAGGTGTACATTCGTCGCAGGCGCAAGGGTGGAAAGCGACGCGGCAACAAGCGGGGAGGCAACCGTCGTCGCCGTCGTGGCGGAAACCGTAGGCGCAAGAACACAGTCCGTGTGATCCGTCCAAAGCCAATCCGTGTTCCAACTGGCGGCAATAGGCGTGGCAATCAGAGACGTCGTGTACCTAATGTGATCCGAATTTAGATTTATGATTAAACTGGCCGTGATATGAATAAATGACTAATGGAAGCTAAGTTTTGTAGGTTGTTTATTTTCGGAGACCTTTCTGGAGCATTTAATGGCATCTTTGACTCATCGTTGCCTTGTGAAAGTTTCCTATGTTGCCCTCCATGTTTTTAGCAATAACTTGAAATCTTCTCATGCCAAGTTGAGAAGACCATCTCATTTCCCACTTATGTTGTAGCCATCCTTAAAAGGTGGGTCGAAAAATCCTATAGGGTCGAGTTCTCGGTATGTAGACCTTTCCTAAGCTCTCTGATGTTCTGATGTTCGGGGGTTGAGAGCAGCTGAGCTTTCAACTGATCACCACCCAACGTTGTGCACCAGGGCCTTCACTTGGGTTTTCCTTGAACCAGGGCCAACTTCTCAACAATATATGCTGGTGTGTTAATTTCTTTACATACAAGGGGACCTACAATTTTTTGCCCAATCCGAACGGCACTTTGAGAAGTTTTTCAAGACAAGTGATACTCTCGGAGGGCTTGTCAGACCCTTGCGGAGATGGGGACCGTGAAAAAGAACAAGTCTTTTTTTTTCAGGTGACGATGGCAGGATCACTTCAGCCGTAGTAATTCTCGAAGAGAGGTTACGGGATGCTGACTCCGATTACAGAGATCAATTTGCACGGCACGTTTCAGTGAAGTTCGAACACCAACTAACCTTTTAAAGGTAGAGGGAGAATGGCAGCTGTTTTCATCGGCAATCTTGCCTCTGCAAGAAATTTTTGTGGAGTGAAACGGCTTGGTGTGGCGGCTGGTAGTGAGAAAAAGTCGGCGTGGCTTGAAATACTTGTTTCAAAAAACTATCAGAGAGAAAAAGAGAGCCTATATTGTGTGAAATCCATGTAGGAACTCAACTTCTCGAGCCCGGGACAATGAGGCTCGAAGAACGGCCAAGAAACAGGAATTGAAAAGGTTCGGCAAGAGGTTGGAGATTGATTACGATCTGCAAACAAGAAATTTTGGCAGACTATTCGCCGAGTCAGATAGAGGAAGTTAAATATCGTAGAAAGGGCTAAATGCAAGGACGGTACACTTTTTTCAAATGAGAACGATGTCTTACGCAGATGGAGCGAGCACTTTTCGGAGTTGCTCAACCCTCATCAGGGCACCGAAGATGGCAATTCCACTGCTAGCGAAATAAGGGCGGAGAATAGTCCTAAGATGAAGTCACGGGTGCGATTAAAACGCTTAAAGCTGGCAAGTCGGCTGAAGTTAATGAAATCCGGCCATAAATGCTCGAGGCAATCAATAGATGACGAAGGCGTTAAATGGATAACACACGTCAAAGGTGGCCTGGGATAACGGGAAAGTACGTAGCTATTGGCAAACAGGAGTTATAGTGCACATTTTTAAATAGGGGGAGGAGAGAGATTGCTCTTACCATAGGGGTCGTATATATCCCTTAAGTTTTCCATGAAAAGTATTCGCGAAGGTGTTGGTGACGGGTAAAGAACCGAAAAACTGACCTGTGATAAGGACCGAATTCTGATTCGAATGAGACTTGTCTGTCCGTTCATTATACCCCATCCCATAGGATAGGAGGTATATTTAGTTTGATTCATAGTTTGTAATATAGAGAAATAATCACCGTAGACCCCCAAGACCTTAAGGGCTTGATATGATCGAGACCGAATTGTAAGTCGAATGAGCCATGTCCGTCCGTCCGTCTGTCGGTAGTTTTCAGGCCTTAAATTTTGAGCTAGGAACTTGAGACTGATATCTGTTCTTTCTAGGTCTTGAAGCAGTAAAAGTGTAAGAAAATTTGAAATCCGCCCACTGACACGCCCACTTTACTTATTAGCATGAAAAATCAAAGCTGTCGTAGAAAGCTGAAATTTGGTATGCAATATCCTCGCTTAAGTGTATTGTGATTGGCATTTAAAAAAAAGTGAAAACCGCCCCCTTGTAGGCGTGGTCATATTTAATATGCATTGTAATAAATCCAAAAAACTTGCACCATAAAATGTTCAGATATGGGCGTAAGCTATCATCTCAAATGAATAAATTTTCGCCACGCCCACCTCTGGGGGCGTTTTTAAGTAAAAAATCAAATTTTTAATATAAAACTGCGATCAACACGTGTATACCACATCTGATAAAAAATATCATAAAAAAATTATGTTATTGAAAAAAGGTTGATGCCACGCCCCTTTTTTAGGAACGAAGATTCTTAACTGACAAATTTTCAGCACAATTAAAGTTAATAGAAACTGAAATTTAAAAACCAAGATTTTTGACGCATTTTGGAGCTTGACAGTGGTCAATTGGGATGGGGTATCCAACGATTCGCCTAGGCGGATTGTAGCCCTCCCACTAGTTTTTTTTTTGCCGTGGGTGGAAAAAACCTTTATAGGCACTACGTGCGACCGGTCCGCACGTGATCATAATTCTGTGAGATTTGTACTCACTAAAAAACCTCCCACTTCCTGCTGCCTTCCAGCTACAACACCGTCAATTTATGCTGTTTCGTCTTGTGCCGATCCAACGGCTTCGTTCTTTGTAGTCGGCGCGTAAGATTTGTCTGATTCAAAGCTCGGTTTATTTCATGGTTGCAATGTCTGCGAAGTCGAATACTAAGTTTGCGAGCAAAGTTTGCTACCTCGTCAGTTACGGTTGCAATTCCCAGATCTGCGTGTAGATCGCTATTTTTAGCGATCCGTTCATGTGTCACTTACTTGTAAGCCTTAAATTTTGAGCTAGAAATTTGGTACGTAAGCTCTCTATCATCCGACGCCTTAGAAGTGTTAAAATTTTTCAAATCTGCTTTGCAGACACGCCCACAGTAAATTTTGACTTCCCAATTTGGGTAAAAAGGTTGAAGCAACCAGTCACGGTAAAAGTTTGCTGCGCAGGTGGATTGCCTTTCCGTATAGAGTATTGAGGGCATTACTAACCGTTTCGGTGTGAAACACTGCCAGCAGAATAACTGGAGCCAATGAGAAAATTGAGGGGTTGATAGTCAAGAAGATAATGAGGCCAATGTGGAATTATCTTAGATGAAAGGTCAAGGCAAATGCAACCGCGTTTCTGTGTTAGCTAATACCTGTTGCTACTCAAGTAAGAGTTTACCTCGAGGTTTGGAGAGGCAGGGGTAAGCGATTGCGGTATAAGACGCGTGCTGGAATTTCAAGGGCTTGAGCAACCATTCCCGTCAAAAAAACAATGTTGTGACTTGTGACCAGTGATGAGCCTTTTTAAGGGAGAATCTAAGGCAGGGAACCTATGTTCGGTGTGAGACCGTACCAGAAAATTCCTCAAAGCAAACACCTTGAGGCTTGGGCTGGAGAGGGGGAGGTTTTGTAGAGCTCGGCGTTTGTAGGAGAAGCTCTACAATTCTGTTTTTAAGTGTATTTAGGGACGGCGTGAATAATGGCTCACCATTTAGGAGTTAAAACTCATTATATTTTTTAGCTCAAGTATTTTTAAATTGTTCAGATCTTCGAAGAAGTATTCACCTAGGGTTGATAGAGCAAGATATTACATGGAACATCAACCTTGAAGACCAGACTGCAGATCCTCGATAAGCTGCGAGATTTCTGTTTATAATACGCTGCGGTGGTCCGGCAGTTGTTTGAAGATGCATAGGTCAAATATACTATAAAAGACGTCAACTGTTCTGCTACAACCTCGAACGACTAAGGCACCATGCTTCATAGAGTAAGAAGTTCTTTCCATGGAATTAGCACAGCTATTTTTGCCAACTTCAACAAACTTATGTTATTGTGGAACAAAACTTACCTGCTTAAAGTATTAAATAAATATTTTTTAACGTTGTTTTTTATTCAAGAAGTTAAATTTTTTTAAGAATGAAAAATGAAACGCAATTGTAAATCAGTGGAGTCTTCGCAAAAGATTTATACATTTTTTTAACTATGAACAAACTGAAAAGCTAAAACTAAAACTTAAAATTGAAGAGCTACAATGGGGAACATTCCAGTACAATGTTGGCTCACAAGTTACTATTTTTAGTTCTATTGCTTGTTGCTATTTCGAATAGGCGCCTACAAAAAATTCTTTTTCTAATGTGACATGTATTGTGCCTTCTGACATAATTTTTTATCGTTTTCGTTGATACTTTAAAGCACAATAAGTCGAGGCTTTTATCATAGTACGGCCACTTTCTGAATTTTAATGAAGAGAAAACAAAAACCTCAAACAAAAAGACCTTTTCATACTGGTCCAGTGAAAAAGCAACAGTCACAATCAATGCCGAAGTCGGCAAGTTAGGATGCCACCTCCGCTTTCTCGCTAATCCCTATGTTGGACAGCTCTCATGTGGAATTTGATTGATCACTGAAAGACTTTTACCAACTGCCTCAAAACGATTCCTTGTATTATTATTGTCAATTGTAGATATAGGCTCTAACATGGGTAAATCCATGCGAATCAAGCTTTCTAAAAAAAAAAAAAACACTTTCGACCTCTTGACCTCGACAAAAAACAGTTACTATTTACGTTTTCCGTTGAGAAATTCCAGGCAAAATATTTACAATTCAAATAAAGGTACCGCTGACCATTCAAAAAGGTATCAATCAAAAAGTAGTTAGGGTCAGCGACATTTTACCCAAAATTTCAGATTTGAAGAATTAATTCTTAACCCCGGGCCATGCGATTAGCATAAGTTATGCAAAACGTAAAATATTTTACAACTTTCTACAGAACTGTGGAAAGCCGATATAAGCTTCGCACACAATCGTGCTGGTCACATTTTATATTAGTATCTACCGGAGCAAAGGTCAAGGGCTTGCGACATGAAGCTCAACCCAATAGCTGCAGCGCTAAGCTGCTGCGCATTGCTTTCGTTTGCATACGGAGATGTTGTGCCCACAGGTTAGTCACGAATCGATAAATCTTGTAAAACAAAACCTTCACATTGAATTTTTAGAACAAAGCTTAGCCCCGTTGAAGGAAGATTCACAAGAGCAACTTGTTGCTGTTGAAGAGCCGTTTTCGGTGCAATCACTGGAACTTCAAAAGATCCTCGGAAAAATCCCCGAACTCGTGCAGAATGCTGCAGACAAGGGACTCACCGACGAAGTTATCGATAAAGTGGTCGACAACAATACTGAAGTCGTGCCACAAGAGGCACCGGTTGCAAGGGTAAGTGCTGCAGGCAATAACATGTGAATAGTCATATTTTGATATGTGCTTTTATTTTGATATGTGTAGAGCCGCGAAGGCAAGCAACTTATTGGCTTCATCCCGGCCTATGTCCTCCGTGAGGCTATTCGCATGGCTCAAGAGCAGCAAGATAACATTGTTCGCTCCTTGGACTATGACGACAGAGAAGACGACGACGACGATCAAGACGATGAAGACGCGATCGAAGAAGAGCGCGCCATTCGACGTCGCAAACGTTTCCGGCGACGTAACTCGAAAGGACACTTACAAACATCACATCGGCATCAGAACCTCAACAAACAAAGGGTAACGCAACGCAGGCGGGTGAATATGAAACACCAGAATGAAAAACGCCGCAAAGGTGCCCCAAAGCGGAAATCACCCAAAAAGAAGCAAAAGAAGAGGAGGACAAAGAAAAGGAAGCCCAGCAAGCGACGTCAACAGTATGATTGATTTAAAATAAGTTGGCGGATGAGAGATAAAAAAAAATACAAATAAAAAAAAATAAAAACATAACAAATTAATTTATGCAAGAAAAATTAGTGTTTTATTCATTTATCGAAAAAATTTGTTTGTTTACACATTCTGGCGTCGTGCTTAGAATTTCAAATTTTTTACTCAATGGGTGAATACAGGGTGTTCAGAAACAACTTTTGTGCAAGGAGAGGATTTCGAAGAGTACTCGAACAACAGGTCTATGAAATAACTGCCCAGGGCCTTTTAGAAGAAAAATTTGCTTGTTTCCAATGGGACGTAACTCCTCCGCCTTTTTTCCAATGGTTGCTTAATAGCTATTATCTAATGTGGGAGTACTAGACGATTCACTGACGCTTAAAACGTTTTTGAAGTCGTTTTGCTGCAGAAGAAAACTTTTCTTTCTCGAAAAAGAAAAAAAGCTGAGCAAAAAAGGTTGGATGAACGTATTGTAAAGCACGAGTCGGTTTCTAGAACACCATCAATTTAAAATTAGACCGAGTAAACTTTTTACGTACCTAAGGTTGACCAGAGTGAGAACCTGTTGTAGCTTGCATTTGTGACAGAAGTTGAACTTGTCCTTTCCAAGATGTCGTAGATACTAGGTTTCTTTTGCAAGTTTGAGTATACATGTTATCGTCGGTAGCAGTATTAGCTCATGATAACACTGACCCGCCTTACATCCAAAGGGTTTCAGGAAACATTTAACCACCTGTTTCTTGGCCAATGGGGAGGCGACGCTTTTGCGAAACTTTTTACAAACTTTTGACCAAATTCTGCTTTTCAAAATTCTACACAGAATTCAAAAAATCCTGCAAAATGTCCCTGTTACAAAGCGACACAGTGAAATATGAATGGTTCGTGGGCCACTTCCCTGATAGCCTGGTAGGTAGCCTCTGCCGATTAGCCGGCAGCCGGGTATGTCTAAAATGGGCCTTAGAGTGTAAACATTTTTATAATCCGCCCACAGACACGCCCACAATCGGTCTAAATGTGCAACTACCTCCAGAACTTTCAAAACTGTGGGACGTCTTAAAAGGCTGAAATATGACATTCAGCATCTCCTAATGAATGTAAGACACAAAAAAAAAATTCAATAAATAAACCTCCTCTAGTGGGCGTGGCATAAATGGTAAATTTTCAAATGCATTTTACACCATATTTTTGCTTCAAATTGAAAAAGTTTAACGTGATATTTTATGTAGAAAACACTTAGTTCTTCATTTCGTTCATACAAGACTTTGGGCTACGCCCACATTTGGAGGCAGAATTGAAGAAAAACCTAAAAAAAAGAAAACCTAAACCTAAGAAAAACCTAAAGAAACGAGATTTCGACAGGCCTTGAGCCTAATTTAAGAAAGATTAAACCAAAAATAAATTAGCAGGAAGGGTAAACGAGATTTCATTCCAGAGTTCGTTCATACAAAGTTTTTAGTAAAAATTTAGTAAAAATATTTTTAGTAAAAATATTGAATTTGAGTAAAAAAATTGCATTTTATCGTACATTTAACCTGGAAATATCTGTGTTATGATTGATAGTTTGCTATTAGGGGCGGTTGGACCACGCCCCTTTTCGAAGTTTAAACTACTTATAAAATGGCAAAAAATAACAAAAAACATCAGCATTTTACACTGTGGGATAGGATGGGGGTTGTTGCATACACACTGTTGCACAATCATTCAGGCCAATCCTACAGGATAACGAAGTATCACTCCTTCCATTCATCTTTCGTGAAAAGACCACGAGATACTTAAACTTCTCTTCCTGCTTCATTGACACTCCATTTATTTGCAGGGTACACTGCAAAGGAGTTTGAAAAACAACCATAAAACTTTGGATTCGCACACGTTAACCCTCATCCCAGCCTCACCACAGATGACTGCCAAGCAATCCAGTGCTCGCTGAAGTTCCTCCTCGGACGATGCCAGGATAGCAAAATCATCTGCGAAAAGTAGATAGCTTATCTTGACGCCACCCATTTCGAAAGATTCCCCACCAAGACTGCGTTTCACCATCCAGTCCATATTGTGCTATAAAGCGAAGTCCAACGCACTTATCAAAAGGATTTGACGCCATTTATTCGAATACAGCTCCTGCAGCTCCCATACAAAGACTGAATGAGGCCCACTCAGTGCATAGTCCTGCAAAACTCTTCAGAGTTTATCCTGAGGAACCCGGTCATAGGCCTTTTCCAAATGTACAAAACACGCAGAGACCGGTTTGGCATATCCCCACGCCTTCTCAAGGATAACCTTCAGAGTAAAAAGCTGGTCGGTTGTACCTCTGCAAGGCCGAAAGCCACAGCTCTTCCCGCAACAAGGGCTCGATTACCGCTCCTGAACGAGCTTCCAACGCCTCTGCGAATACTTCCCCGGAAGACTTAAGATAAATATACCTACCCCTCTAGTTGGAGCGATCTTTCTTGTCCCCTCAAATGGCCACTAAAGCTCCTGTTTGCCAATCGCTAGGTGCTTTCTCTCTTTCCCAGGCCACCTTAATGACAAGTGTCAGCCACTAAACACCTTCTCCATCCGTCGACTTGAGCATTTCCGGCCGGATTTCATCAAGTCTAGCAGACTTGCCCACTTTTAGCGATTTAATCGCGACAGTGACTTTATCTACCGTAGTACTATTCTTCGTCCGTAATTCGTTAGCAGTGAGACTTCCATCTTCAGTGCCCTGTTGGGGATTGAGCAGCTCCGAAAACTGTTCGCTCCATCTGCGTTTGACTTCTTTCTCATTTGAAATAAGTGCACCGTCTTTCGATTTAACCCTTTGAACGATACTTAACTTCTTTCGTCTGAGACGGCCAAGGCATCTTGTTTACAGATCTGTAATCGTGCTCTAATCTCTCGCCGAACTTTCACAAAGCCTGCTCCTTTGCTGTTCTGGCCGCCATATTGGAAGTTATTCGCGCCTCAATGTACCAGGCCCGAGAAATAGTGTTCCTACATCGATTCCACACAATATAGGCTCTCTTCTTCTCCATGAGGGCTTCTTAAGCTCTAGGAATCTTAAACCAATCAGTGTTTTCTTGCCACCAGCCGCCACACCAAGCCGCTTCACTCCACAAACATTTCTCGCAGAGGCATAAAACGATGAATACAGCTGCCATTCTTCCTCTACATTAAAAAGGTCAGTTGGAATTAGCTCAAATTTTTTTGCCCCAAAATTTAAGATTTAATTTAAAATTCATGAAATTTTGAGACAAATCGAAAACCCCAGAAAATTATCAAAAACTAATTATTGAAAGCTTTTTAGCTTCTTAACGGCAATGACGTTCCTGTTCAAATTAAGCCTAAGTGTGAGGCTCTTGCGAGACAAGGTATCAACTCGAAGACATTCAATCGGGATGAAATTGTTTAGTTCAGGAAAGTAGTTACGTGCTGTATGTTCTATGTCCTGCTTTTAGTTCATATATTTCAAGCTCCTCAATAAAGCAACCGCCACACAAAGTCGCGTCACTCCACAAACATCTTTCACAAAAATGATCACAGTCGTTGGAAAACAAAAATTTAATTCGTCCTGTGTCTTGATAGGGTGAATTGTTATAAGCTGGAAAAATTCTTGAGTAGTTTTTTCTTTCCCGACAATTAAGGTTTCTGTGAAGCTAAGAATTATTGTGTTGCAAGCTTGCTATCGATGTATGACATAGTGAATTGCTTTGCGGAAGACCCTACGCTATTCTATTTCCAACGTCATTATCTACAGGATGAAGGAGCACAGGGTCCTTTGTGCAACAAAACAAAAAATTATATATAGCGAAAAATGTAAATAACAACCCTCATTTGACACATTGCCAAAACACCGCATCGCCACTCTACTAAACACCAGAGGTCGAAAACCTTTTTTCGCCCTAGGCTCTGTATGGAGAATTACCATAGAATGGTTGTTTGCCACAATCAAAGTTTCTTCTTCTGTCACAGTAGTTCGTCGCAGGTTCAGAGTTCACACCTGGTCATCGACAAAGAGGTTCTGGTTGTGATTGAGGCTGAATTAGCATTCATAGCGTAAAACGTTACACTGATTTATAGGTTGCCACTGCAGAGGAGACGAATTTGACATTCCTTATCTGCGGGCTATACGGATTAATTATGCAAAAGGTTGTGCAGGGCTAGACTCTATACTACAGCTTAAATGCAAATTTTCTCTAATCGGTCAGACTAAAGTTGTGAGTTTGTATATAAAAAGAGGCAGAACAGTTCTGAGAGTCAGTGTGGTGCGTTCCTGGGATCTTGGCATATTATGACAAGGATCAACATGCGTATCCTGAAGGTTTGCGTTTTGGTGGTGCTAGTTGCAGCAGTGCTGGTCGAAGCTGCAGGTATGTTTTCGAAACATCGTAAAGGATGTGTTTGACTTTTCCTTGTTTGTGTCTTCTCAGGTAACAGGAACTATGATGAGTATGGCCCCCGGTATAGGCTTTACAAAAAGCGCCTGTCGGTGGGTAGAAATGGAGACGTTCTAGCGAGTGCAAGGTTTACCCAACACATTAAGGATAAGTTCTTTGGAACAACGACGACGACAACAACAACAACTATAGCTCCGACAACGGTTACAACCACACCTACAACACTTACGACACCTTCGTCACCTACGACACCTACGACTAGCCCAGTAGCCCCCCCAGTGACGCCTACAAACCCAACGACTGCTCCAATTACTCCTACAGTAGCACCAGTGTCCCCAGCGCCCCCTGTGAGCCCAGTCGCCCCTGTGTCCCCAGTAGCTCCAGTTACACCGAGAGGAGAATTCGGGTTCAGAGGAAATCGCAACAAACCCTATTACCATTACCGCGATGAAGATTTGGATGAAGACGACATAGATGATGAAGATGACTTCGAGGATGAAGAACGTGGAGGCGACAGCTGGGATGACGATCAAGATGATAATGAATCAGATGATGAGGATGACGATGAGACTGATGACGAGGGATACGAAGGCGAAGACAGTGATGAAGACGACGATGTTGATGATGCACCCGTGGCCGTTCCGCAACAGACTGTGCAATATCTTCACCGACAAAATGGACGTCCACGAAAAGTGCAAGCTCCTGCAGCTGTCGACAGCAACAGGGCGTTGCGCAGTCCTACTGCCCGCGCGAATGGTAACCAGATCAGAGCTGTCATGAGTGAAAACAACAGGCTTAGAAATGAGCTTAGACGAAGCCAGCAGCTCATTCGTAGGGCACATCAGGACCAAAGGCGATTAGTACAAATGCAGAGACGCCGCAACCAGCTGCAACGGCGAAGGAACCAAATTATGCGTAATAGGCGAATTCAGGCGAACCGCAGAAACCAGCAGCAGGCAAGGCGACGACGAAATAAAATTAGGAGGCGCAACAATAGACGCCGGATGCGCAAGCGCAACAGGAAAATCCGCATTCGTAATCGCATCAAGAGGAATCGTCTACGTAGGCGCCCTGGTAGGAAAACGATCATTCGAGCTTGATGGAATGTCTCTTACTGACACATCAGAGCTATGGACAATAATTGTAAAACAAGGCAAATAAAATTTATATGTATAAAAAAATTACTTCAATCTAAGCATTAACAGGTGCAAACGGCTTGAGGGCACCCTTAAAATAAAGGATGTTAGGAGCTTTTGCAATAGGTGAAAAACAGAATGCCACAGCACAAGATCATTCTACCTAAACTCGGTGTTGCCCTGAAAACTGACGGCAGACATGATTGATAACTTCAACAAAAGAGGTACACTGCCGTTTTTAGTTTGTCCATTTTGATTTCAACGAACGAGGTGATCACCCTACTTGGGGTCTCTATACGGAAGAGTTAAGCCTTCAGTCCAATGAATCCATTGCGTCAGTCACGTTGAAGTAACCAACTAGACAACTGAGTTAAATATACACGTTTTTTTGGGAAGCAGCCCATAAGAACTTCGTGACGTAAGTCGCTTCCTATCAGAACGTGTGAAATACACACTGAGTTGTGAGTTGTGTACTTCGACGTAACGGATGCCACGGATTCATTGGGCTGAGGGCTTAACGCCTTGCGATTCCCACGACTGAAAAGTGACTGGAAAGCATCTCGTGGAGACACCAATTGTCAAGACTTATTTCAGTTATTTTCCAGTAATTTTCAAATGACGGAAACTGGCAAGGACTTCATCTGTCGAATGGAGACGCCAAGTTACACAGACAGAACATCTAGTGTCATAAATCCGACGACTTTATCCAAGGACATGTCCAATGCGCTCAACAAACAAAAAAATCATGTTTCTTTTATGCATTGAATTTTGTCTTAAATAGTTGATCTTGTGAATGAAAGATCGTTACTTATATGCGATTGTTGCTAATAAACGTGCTTCGTATGTCTTACTTACTTATAGAGCTCCCGAGTAATGGAACTTTCTCACAGGCTCACCTTCTATCCCCTGCAATTCAAGGGGACGCTGCTCTTAATTGTCGACACCAAACGTTCTGGCATCCGCGATGGCTTGGTCCTTAAAACAGAGGCTCGGTCTTTTTGGGGGTCTAGAGTCTGGGAGCTTATATTTGAAGACCCTCTTGGCCGGAGAATTGTTTTCCATTCGCTCGATGTGACCGAGCCAATGTAGTCTTCGTGTTTTGGCTTTTTGAACTACGTCCGATCCACACCTTGTTACAGCAGATAGAGTTCGCGGTTATATCTTCTTCTCTATTTGCCCTCCTCGCACGTAGGACCGTAAATTTACCGTGAAATTCTCCTTAACTACCCCGAAGTTGCTTCTACTAACATCGCCGTTCTGTACCAGGGGGCGTGTTGTACTGAGTCTTATCCTCATTTACTTTAAGACCAGCCAAATAGGACAGGCTCTATAATCGCCGTAAAAGCCTCTATCACGGCCCGGCTGTAGCGGGCGATAAAGTCGATTTCTTGTGCCTCGACTCCCTGTTTTTACAAGAATCTGTTGAAGATAGTGCCTTTCGTGTTGACCTTTGCCCTGCGCACTATCATCTCCAGAACAAGATTGAAGAATGCACATAGCAATGCATCTCTTTGCCGAAATCCAGTGCAAGTTTGGAACAGTTCCGAGAAGCTGTTCCCAAACTGCACTTTTCACCGTGTGTTTTTTAACGTTGCACGACACAGTTTGATCAGTTTCTGCGGGACGATGAACGCTGTCAAAAGCGGCCTTAAAGTCGAAGGAAAGATGGATGGTCTCGACGTGAAATTCAATGGTCTTTTCCAGGATTTGCCTTAGTGTGTAGATCTGTTCTATGGTCGATCTGCCCGGACGGAAGCCACACTGGTAGGTGCCGATCAGTGTGTCGCAGAACGGCTTAAGTCCCTCATACAATATTCGACATTTAACAAGGATATGGTAGGCCTGGGTAGTTCTTGCAAAACATAGGATTGGCTTTCATGAAGATGGGCCATATGGAATTGATTGTCCAGTCTTTGGGCATGGTTTCTGTCACCCACACTTGGTTAATGATTTTTTGCATGCACCCCACCACATCACCTCCGTATTTAAATAGGTCCGCAGGTTAGCTATCAGAGCCGGCGGCTTTGTTGTTCTTAAGCCTCTTTATATGCTTACTCCTCCAATACTAGGTGGTGGTGCTTCTTCTTGGTCGACTGAGCTCTCGATCTCTCCTGCGGTTCAGTTTCTTCCCTCCCTGTCCACTCTCTCCGCATGGTGCCCAATAAGCAGCTGCTGGAAATGATGCTGCTTAGAAACTTCCACTATTCCCTGTGCTTTGGTGTCTAGGTTTCGAAGAACCTGCGTTGCAGTTCTAAGGCCACCAGCCAGTTGCCTAGCCATTTTATAGAACTTTCTGGTCTTGCTTCGATCGCTAGACTCTTGGATCTCCTTGATCTGGGAGTTTGCGTAGGCTCTCTTCTTTCTACTCATCAGGAACCTTTTCATCTCCTCTCATTTGGCTCGATACTCGTTACACGCTGCTCTTGTTTTTCGCTGCAAACGTTTTCGCATAATATGCATCTTCTGTCGCCATTTTCCTGTTCACGCAATCATCATCATACCAAGGACTCTTTTTAAGGGGTGGCGGAAAACCTTAAGTTGATGCAGCCACGCTTCTAATGGTGTCGGGGTACTGGCTCCACTAGTTGTCCACCCCTGGGGAGAGTGAATGCAACGCGAGGAGTCTCTCAACAAGCGCTTTTTGTGTATAGGCTCCGGCTGCTCCATGATGTGCTTAGGCGACCAACAATGAGTTCCTTCTTTTTGGTGTCTCGTTGCTTCTTCTCGATGGAAAGTCGAGCTCTGAGTCGAGCCACGACAAGGCCCCTCGGAAAGTGTGCGCATTAAAGATGTTAGATGTGTGCCTTGCATCGATGAGCACATGGTCTATTTGGTTGACGGTTTGACCATCTGGAGACCACCAGGTTACCTATTGTGGATCCTGAGCCTTGGAAACCTTAGTGCAATTATAACAGTGTTACGAGCTGCTGTCAGTGGTCGTTGTCTGATGTTGAGTCGTGGAGACTGTGCTCACCAACTAATCCGCCGAAGAGTTTCTCCTTTCCAACCTTTGCAATAAAGTCCCCGAGCACAACTTAAGCATTGTATTCCAGAAAGGCTCTATACAGACTCGCACGTATTAGGCTCTATCCAGGAGGTCATAAAATTCCTCCCTGGGAGGGTCTGCAACGTCTTCGGTAGGGGCGTTCGCACATATTAGGCTGATGTTTTGGAAAGTGCTTTTGATGCGGATCACAGCAACGCAATGCACCTGGTGTGTAGAGTGCTCTTACGATCCAGGAGCAAATCCTCAAATTGTGGTCCTTTAACATTCCGGGTCTTGTTGTTAAGTGAGAATTGATATTTAGGTTTACCGAGGCCACTTGTTCCCCCCTCATAGAAATAATTTTTTTTCGTGGGCGGGAAGTTATCCCTGCGGCACAACCCCCAAAAAACTTTAAGGGCCAGGTCCATGTTTCAACCCTATTACATCAGCGGGCAGGGTACACCAAAGTCAGTAGCCCACTTCAGGGATGTGAGAGCTGCCGTTTACTCACTCAGGGGCTCATCCACCACCATTTTTGTTCCAGTACCCTGACTAGTATACTGGAAATACTTATTGACCTTAGCCGCAAATAAGTCGGGTAAGCTCATATAAGGTAGCTCCTGCCCTATTCCAGAATTCCTCCGCTGCAAGTTGAGACTTCTGAGACTCGTCCAGTCGATTATTTTGGACAAATTAAAGTGTTGCTATTCTTTTCATGCTCAAGAATCGCACTTATAAGTTCAGCAAGCCAAGTTCTAGGGAGGAAAAGCCATTGAACTCGGTGGTTACCATGCAGAGGTATCATAAGCAGTTGATGTGTAGTCTCAGTTACAACACTGGGCGTCACCAGGTTGACGCCGATGAGTGCCTACCCTGTTCCTACAACACTCATTCACCAGTTTCTTTTATCAGCGTCTTTTCATATGCAAAAAGATGCATATGTGAAAAGATTCACATTCGTTTCTATTAAGCAAGTTTTCTGATATCCTTGCTGGACTAGTACCTATCTTTTATTTTAATTACGTCCACTTAAACATAATCAGCAGAGTCCCTTTCTAGAACTCACTTTACTCTTCCCCGCCGATGTTGGTCCATCACACCAAGTAATGGCAAAACATGGGATAAGCATTTAGCAGAAGCCTTAGCCTTTTTTCACATTTTTGTGTCCTGACGCATGGAGGGCCCCTCCAGGCCTGTGCCTTACATCGACAATGGGGTTATTTCTTATATCTCCCCGAAGAGAACCGTTACTTGCTAATTAGCGTTACAGGCCTAGGCATTAATTAAGTGTGTGCGGCCGGCCAGTGAGACCCCACAGCCCAATTGACCCACACTTCTCATCGTGCGTCGTCATGTCGTCGCCGCTGGCCAAAAAAGGGAAACGAGAAAGCCAAAGCCAAATAATAGCCAATCCACCAAAATCCGAGCACAACTTACAAGAATAATTCTCAATTCCAATCTCATTAGCCGCACAGAATAAGAGAAGTGCGATGAAAAAAAACGACAACAACAACAACAACAACCGCCAACCTCTCTAGTTGGCAATTACCTACACAAACCGTTTTTCCATTATGGCCCGCAGGGTGCAGGGCTGACTGCTTTCCACACATAGCCTCATGGAATAGCCACCTCAAGAGGCACCCAGTAACACTTAAGTTTTTGGCAAAAAGCAAATAATGATTGATACTCGTTGGCTTGGTTTTCTGGCTCGCTGTAGGGATTCAACTGCTGATGGACGGGCGCGTTATCGATTTGGTATAAAAGGGGTTTGGTCATTCACATCAAATGCATTACACATCAATTGCTTGTTGGGAACATTAGCAGATAGATCCTCCATTTCTCACTATGAAATTCTTGATTCTTTTGGCTCTGGTCGCGGTGACTTTGAGCACCTCCACCGAGAAGGTTAAGGGTATGTGCTGCGAAGCTGCCTCGTTGTTGGATTTGGCTAACGAACATTGTTTTTCTAGGTCGCCGCTCGTCGGTGTTTAATCTGCCAGCAAACGCCAAGGTGAGGGCTGAGGATGTCGAGCAGTTTTTGCGGATGCAGAACGACTACGATGATGCTGATGTGGAACCTGTTGCCGGCGAGCTGAGGCAGGCTGGAGCAACTGATGCACAAATCGCTGCGATCCCTGCTGAAGCGCTCAAGGGTGATTCATCCAGCGGCAGGCTGTTCCTGAAGAAGTTCCTGCTTTTCAGCAACATGTTCGGCAACTCAAACACCCAACCCATCATCCCGATTATCATCACCGGAACAGGAACCACCTCAAGCAGCGGTGTCACGACCACAGGAACAATTTCTGGCACAGGTACGATCACCACGAGCCCACAGAGCAGGGCTGGCGGTATTGAGACTGACGACTACCTCATCGGCGAGGAGGACATCATCGATGAGCAACCCCTCAATGGCAAGGCCAACAATGGAAACCGGCAACAGAACATCATCAAGCTGAAGCAGGGCAAGGGCAGCCAACAGGGTCTTAGCTTCGTGGTGCCACCAAAGTACATGCGGTACTTCCAGAACAACCCCAACGCTGTTGTTGTCAACCCAAATGTGTACAATGGCGCAGCCGGCAAGATGCGTAAGGTTAGGCTGAACAACAATGGCAACATTAAGAGGAAACGTTCCAGGAGTCCAGTGCGCCGATTCGTTCCTGTGCAATAAGCACTTGAATAATTGGGGATTTCATTGACAGAAAGCAGGGACTTTGGGCGCAGAGAGTAGTACATAGATGTATATTTCCGGCGTTCAATAAAAAACAAGTGTTTAAAAAAATGAATTCTTGGAGTTTTTTGACATTTTTCTATTCATCCAACTTTGGTTATCCCTAGACCACCTTGCCTTGCTCCAACTTGGGAGTGTCAGTTTATGTATACAACATGGTATTCTCAGTACAATGCTCTTGACCAGCATTCTAGTTCTTTATTCATAACCATCAGAAGTTCTAAAGATCGAAATTTTACCTTTACCTTTCCTGGTGTCTCCTTTCACCCTCCTTTCCAACCGGACCATTTCACTTTTTTAACTATTTATTTTAACTATATACAAAAATGATGCGACGGTTGTTGAGCTCTGAGATCCAACTTAGACCAAAGAATCCCTGGGCTACGAATTTTAATGAGGACAAATAATCAAAGCTCAGGTTAACGCTGGTACAATGCCTTTATAAGCGTAATTTTTGTTCCTTAAGTCCCGCGTGGCAGCGTATGTATGCTGCCTGCCTGCGTGATATTTCAACATTTGACTCCGACATACCAAGGTTTTTTGCATCGTTGAAATTCTCGTAGCTTAGAGTGGCAGGCTACTGGGCCCAAAGTCCTTCCAGCCATCGCAAAAACGAATTGTTTGCCAGTTTCACTTCGACAAAAAATACCGAGTGATCGACCTTTCTTGCCAGTTTTTTTTAGAGGTGCATTTGTTCCAATTACAAGGGCTCCATGTAATCGCTTAAGACTTGAGCCTTAGCCTCGAGTTTAGTAAGAGATTAATGCTCGCTTTCTTTTCTTAGCGTGCCTTTTTTATTTTTAAGGGTTGAACTATAGCGTCACTCAATTTCTTTTATTAGAATGAAATGCGTCTCAAATTGTTCTACAAAATGTTCTGAGGAACCAGCGAATTTCCCTTACTGGAGGCGTTTCATAAATGGCTAATCTTTCATAAATGGCTCTTAAGATTGTATAAATCTCCTGTGAAAAAGTGCGTTCTGGGATCGCTTAAGCCTTATCAAATCGGAGAATTGTGATGAGTTTCCTGGTTCACCTGCTCAGACATTATAGTAACATCTGGTACTTTCGCATGGTGGTAGGATGCCCCGACATTTTCCTCGAAACTCTATCAATTCGGGGACTCTTCGTGAGTTTATTTTTGTGTAGTATCAGGTTCTTACGCATGGATTTGAAAATCCACGTTATTTTTTAGTTGAGTTTCGAGATTTAACCAAAATCCTCGAAGTTGGATTTTGTGTCTATTTTTCTTCATGACATTTCTGAAGTTTTCCCTCTTTTGACAGCCGATATCTGGCAAAACTTCACGCTGCATCAAACCCCGGACTTATGATGTGCTTTCTTGGTGCACCTGCCCAGACATGATAGCAACATCTGGCACTTTCGCATGGTTGTAGGACGCCCCGACATTTTCTCCGAAACTCTATCAAATTGAGGAATTTTCGAGGATATTATTGCACCTGCGCAAACATTTTAGTTATACTCTTACATATCTTAAAATCTGCTAAGGCGTTTGGAGTTTTCTTCATGGTTTTGGAAAACACCGATTTTTTCACCAAAACTAGGGCGTCTGATATGATTTTTGGTGCACCTTTTCAGACATGATATTTTTATTGCAAATTCCTAAGGACTTGCAGGAGACACATTAAGCATTTTTGAAGGGGTTAAAAACCCTCCAATTTTTGGCATTTTAGTGCACCTGCACAGACATAATACTCAAATCTCAGATTTCCTTTAGTGTATGAAAGCGCCTAGCTTAAGTGTTCCCCGACGTCGTTATCCGGAATCCTATCAAGTCAAGGACTTTTTATCATGAAGTTCCGTACATTAGCCCAGACATGGAAATTTATAGAGTCTAAAGTTTATAGATAGGAAGGCGTCGGTTTTTTCCGAAACCCTATCGAATCCGAGGGCATATGTTAGGGTTCTAAGTGCACCTGCTCAGACCTGATGGTTCACTCCAATAGCGAAAGTCTGTACAAAGTGCCACGCATTTCCGCATGGTTTTAGGTATCCCGTTTTTTTACTTTACTTTTTCTTCCTTCTTTTTCTTCTTTAATCGATCAACCTAATCAAGGTGAGGGCAAATGATATGGTTTTTGGTGCACCTTCCCAGACATGAAAGTTTGATCTCACGTTCCTCAAAGGCAATTGCAGGCACATTGTATTTCTGCATTGGTATAAAAAACCGCACATTTTTTTGCAGAACACTACAGAGTCGAGGGCATATGAGGAAATTTTTGGTGCACCTGCGCAGACATAATAAGTAAATATCAGATTCTGAAAAGTCTTTAGAAAGCATCTTGTTGCAGAAATCCCAATTTTCTTTTTCAAGACCTGTCTAGTCTCAAGTTGAGAACTTTTTATGACGTTTTTGGCTTAGAAACCAAAAAATAATTGTAAAAGCGATCGACTACTTTTAGATTGTCCTAGAAGTCCCCGCTTTCAAAGAGCACAGCGAGAGCACCGCTTTTCACATTCTTAAAGCGTTCGCACATGAAGTTTTTCCGTATAGATAGGGTTTTGAAATCCCCAAAGTTTAACTCCAAAACCCTATCAAGGCAAGGGTAGGTAGGGCTACGAAGTCAAAGTTTACTCCCAAAACCCTATCAAAGCAAGGGTAGGTAGGATTTCGAAATCCCTAAAGTTATTCCCCAAAACACTATCAAATCAAGGGCATAGTATGTACTTTTTAGCTAACCTGTGCAGATCTAATACTTATCTCAGATTCCCTAAGGTCCTTCGAGAAATCATCTGGTACTTCCGCTTAGATTCAGGAATCCCCGACATTTTTGCTTTAAACTCTAAAAAATCGAAGACATTTCAAGAAGACAACAAGGTGTCTTCGGCTTACCTACGCAGACATGGTAGTTTAGCTTTGAATTCCTTATGGCAATCCTCAAGCAATAGGCCCTCAGCCTTTAAACGTATCCGCCCGGACATGAGACTACGATCTAATCAAAAAGTTTTAAGTTTGTAGAAGGCGTCACTTTTGCTTGATTCAAGAATTTTTTCCTGAAACCTCTTCCGAATCCATTTCTTGTGATATGGATTTTTAAGCGCCTGCCCAGACAAGAAAGAATCATCGCATCTTCAAATCTGTAAAAGGTGTGATTTGTTCCAACGAGTTTGAAAAGCTCAGACTTTTTTGCCGCGGACTATACCACATTGAATGATTTTCACGAAGTTTTTGGTGCACCTGCCCGGACATTATAGCCTAGTTTCATATTTCTTAATAAATTGCCCTAAAAGGCATCGGAATGGGCTTCGGAATGTCCGAGATTTTTCGCCTGACCCTATTGATGTAAGGTAGTTTCACATCGTTTACAGTGCACCTGCCCAGACGTAATATTTCCAATTGTTAATCTCACAATCCTTTAAATCTGCAAAAGGCATCACGTATCTTATCTACTTCCGCCTAGAAATCCCACAATTTTTCCGAAAACCTTCAAATCGGGTTCTTATGATCTGGGAGTTCCGATTCCCCTTTAAGAAACCGTCAAATATTCAATGAGGAACTATTTTCGGAGCGTTCTCAGTGACCAAAGGAACAAGAATTTTTGAGACTACTGGACTATAAATAATTCAACAAGTCTGTGAGAGAGTGTAGGAAAAAATTTTGATTAAAATATTAAGGACTTCCGCTTTGACATTACTTTTCTTCAAAGGCAACTGCGAGGGTTCTATACAACCGCATGTATAGCATGGTCAACTCTAATTGCAAATGTCAAATAGAAGAGTCTATTTTAAGCTCTCTCTCTCTCTTTTGGAAGGTACTTAGAAATTCTGCGGTAGAAATTACTCTTCTATGTGTCTTTCCTATTAATTTGCAGGGATTTTATCGCTATGTAAACCCTTACCTTTTCCTTTCAACCTCATTATCGGCTTCCGTATTCTTCTACCTACACAGTTTCGCCTTTCATCTCAGGCACTGGACCTAAGTGACATTATAAATTGAAAAGATCCACTCAGTGTCTCTATATTATACCTTCTATAGTTTACCTATTCATTACCCTGATTTTTTTTTTTAAATCTCTCCCTCCTCACAGAGAGGACGTTCTGCGTTTTCTTAATAATCAAAGTGTTTGTATACTTATAGTAACTGAGGTGTTCAAGGCTCTTTTAAATTAATGAACAGTTTATCCTGCAGCCTTACGAAACCCTTTCGATACATCATACTGTTAATTAATGAAAACTGCGATAAATATTCAAGATGCACAGCGCACATACACGGATCCTTTTCCGAGAATCGATGCGGGAATTAAAAAAAGAGTCCTAAAGGAAGAGCGGAAATCACATATTCGACTGCATGGCTATGCCAACGTGGTATCGAATTAAAAAGGACATTTTGATATACGAGAGTTATCTGCAGTGCGTTGCAGCGATACCCATCATCCAACCACACATTCGTGTGTGTGTGTGTGTGTGTGTGTTCATGTGGTCTTCGGTGCACATCCTGGAGCTGAGCAGTGCTCCAGAGAGTGCTGCGGTGCAAATTGTACGTATCCATAGCGGCATATTCCACACATTCACCGTTTCAATTATCCAATTTAATTCTGCCATGATTCGCAGCCGCACTCAGGACGACGACGACGCACGGCATAATTTTGCCAACCCGCCAAGCTGCGAAGTTTTTGGCAACTAGAACAGACAGATATAGGCGTCGAGGTCACCCACCCCCGGCAGAGGGTGGATGAGCAATTCCTTCCTTCCCGAGACCGACAGACGCCCGCAAGACGAAGCCGGAAATCATAATGATTATTATTATGATTATGTTTTGCGATATGACATCCAGCACAGCGTGCAGAGATGGCACAAGGATGTGCTCCAAGTGGCGCACGTAAATCTGTCAATTAAGGGCGGAACAGCCGGGGTTAACAAATGAATGTCATGTATACTAGGTGTGCTTGTGCTGGTGCTGCAGCCTCTTCTTCTCCAAAGAGAAAGGGAAGTCGTGGTTTGTTTAGTTTTACTTTAACCCATTTCGTTTGACTGTTGGCGCTTGGTGATTACGGTGACGACAACGAAGACGTCTTGGAACGAAGAAGGTACCCTCTGTCTCCACGTGTTCGCAAGCTTCGCCCGAGGCGCTCATTGCTCAGCACTTCAAAGAACGTTGTGCCTATTCCGAGAGAGCTGGGAAACAATGTAACGCCAATCTGTTAACGTCGTTGATGATCGTTGCTGGCTACCAAGAAAACCAGCTTGAATCCAGTGTGAATCGTGGCTATTACTGGGTGTAGCCGCAGGGCTATGGCTATGGTTCATATAAGAAGCCGCCCCAATGTTTACGTTTTCAATTAACCGTGTACTCTGGAGACCATTGCGAGTTCAATGAGCTCCGCGTAGACGAGACGAAACTGTTTTCTTGTGGCCGAGTTCAATATGCTTTCGTTTGTTTGGTGTGTTACCTGTGTCCTGTTGGTGCTGGGTCCAGCCTTTGTTGTAGGTGAGTTTAGTGTGAGGTCCTTAGGCAGTTCTAATTGCTATTTAACACTTTCACAGTTGAGGTAAACGCTGGCAGCAGGATTCTATGCACTCACTCTGTCCTCGATGAAGATCAATCACCTGCCAGAGAGGTGCGGTATCGACAAGGGCTGATCCAGGATGGCTTTTATTATGATTACGACGATGGAGAGCAGCCTTCTGGGCGGGAAATTCAAGATGAGGACTTTGATACTGACGATGAGAAACGGTCGAGTGAGTGGAGGAAAATTCGTCGTTATATAAAGCGACAACTCAAGGTCCCCAAGCGCTACTTGAAGAAAATCGTCCGCACTGTGGGTGTGGGAACGGCTTTCAGATCCTATGATGGAGATGATGGAGTGGTCTCTTGGGTTCCTTCTCAAGAGGCAAACAGCTTTTTAGCGCGCTCAAATGGCCGATCAAATGGAAACAGGATTATAGTCTCAGATGAGCCGGAATCGTACAGTTATTACGCTGTCATCAGACAGTAGAAAATAATCGATGAATGAATAAAAAGAACAAGTTTAAAGACTTATGCTTTTCCTTACCTATACTTTTACTTCGTTTACTTACTTACTTACTTACTTAAGGTGGCGCTACAGTCCGGGGTGGACCTGGGCCTCAGCCAACAAGCTTCGCCAGCCAGCTCTGTCTCTAGCTAGCCGTCTCCAGTTTCGCACGCGAAGTTGGCTGAGGTCCCCTTCCACTTGCGTGCGCCACCTGAGTCTCGGTGCTCCTCTACCGCGTCGTCCCTGCGGTGTGGATTCGAAGATTTTCCGGGCCGGGGCGTTGGTGTCCATCCGCTCTAGATGACCCAGCCATCGTAGACGTTGTGTTTTGACTCTTTTGGCTAGGTCGGTATCGCTGTACAGCCCGTACAGTTCGGTGTTATATCTCCTCCTCCACTCTCCGCCTATGCAGACGGGACCGTAAATCGTCCGAAGAATTTTCCTCTCGAAGCAGCCTAAAGTGTTTTCATCCGCCTTTGACAGGGTCCATGCTTCTGCACCGTAAAGCAGGACTGGGATGATGAGGGTCTTATACATGGACACTTTAGTTGCTCGAGAGAGGGCTTTGCTACTCAATTGCCTTCTTAGCCCAAAGAAACAGCGATTGGCAAGAGTTATCCTTCGTTTGATTTCAGCGCTGGTGTCATTGTCTGAATTGATAGCGGAACACAGGTAGACAAAGTCCCTAACTACCTCAAAGTTATAGCTGTCGATGGTGATGTTTTGTCCATTACTTCGTTTGGAATACATAATTTGATGTCTTATATTCTAAGTTTTAAGTGACCCTTTCAAAACCTGTAGCTGTACAATTAAGAGTTGACCTCATCCAGGAAATTAAAACCTTCATTAGCTATAAAAAGCCTGTAAGGCGATCGCATTGTCGTTTGTGACCGCGCAATCTCAAGATCTGTTGGATTCCTTGCTCCTGTTCTTGAATACATGAGGTACCTCCAGGGCGCGGGGCTTTGTATTAAGATTTCTTCATCATCGCAAAATGGTTTGATATGTTCTTGTTTTGAGAGAGCGGAGCTGCCAACAAATCACCGACTACGGCCAATTTTTTAAAAATCCCATCCCATAAGATAGGGGGTATACTAAGGTTGATTCCTAGTTTGTAACATAGAGAAAAAAATAGTAGACCCCCAAGACCTTAAGGCTTCGTCCGTTCGTCTGTCTGTCGGTAGTTTTTTAGACCTCGAATTTTGAGCTAAAACTTAAAACTTAGCATCTGGTCTTTCTAGGTTCCGAAGCAATACAATTGGAAAACATTTTAAAAATCCGCCTACTGACACGCCCACTTTACTTAATCGTGACGAATAAAAATTGTCGTACGGCGCTAAGGTTTGGAATGTAGTATCCTTGCTTAATTGTATTGAGATTGGAATGGAAATGGGGTTGACACCACGCCCTTATTTTACTAAATGAGACATGTCAACGGATAAATATGAATAAGTATTAAGAAAAACTACATATTTGACATTTGGCGATACGGAGCTTGACATAAGATGGGGTGTATAACGATGCGCCTAAGCGGATTTCAGCCCGCGCAACGGTGGCTTTGGCTGCTAGCAACCCTACCTAACCTAACCTAACCTAGTCTAAACGCAATAGTTTTTGAATGCCACTGATTCAGCATTTGTTATTGGCCAAATATTTATAAGGAAGCGGGCGGAATTTTTATTTTTTAGTGTGTCTCCACCGGCCTTAAAACGGCCATTAGAGGGAGACACTTTAAAAAAAAATCTCGAAGTGTTATATAAGATTTATTTGACAGGAAAATTCAATTCTGCTGTAAAAGTCCATATAGAAAACTTTTTTGCAACAGTTGTGTCATACGTGGATTTTAAGTTTCTTTTTTCGAGTCTGAAACCGTTATAGATGTAAAAAATATACGAAAAGGCTTAAATGTGGCATAAAAAAGTTTTTGAAATGGAATGGGACTTAGAAGAAGGAGATTTATTTCAAATTTCTTGCGAAGAGGATTTAAAATTGTATGGTATACAGCTTGAAATCCGCAGGAGATTCGTTGAAGATTTATATTATGCTCCCACCGGCCATAAAACCGCGATTAGTGGCATATCCGATTGAAAACAAATCCCAAATTGTCTCCACCGAAAAAACATGTGGACCTTTTTTTAATGGCTTTTTTATCTCAGAAGATAGTGATGATAACATTTATCAGGAGCGAGAAAACAATTTCTTTGTAAAAATCGCAATAAAAAACATATTTGTGGCATACTGTCATACTTTGGCAGTTGCAGTTTCCTTTTTCGAAACTCAAACGGGTTTCAATATGCACGAAAAGGCCTAAAAGTTGCATTATGAAGGAGGTTCAAAACAAGGATGAATGAGATTTGAAAGGAGATTTATTTAAAATTTCTTAAAGAGATTTATTAAAAAATTTGGTTAAAGATTAATTTTTAGTTACTTGCCGATAGGATTTAAATTTGTTTGGTTAATCTCGCGATTTATAGCAGACTAGTTGAAGGTTTATGTTAATCGCGGTCCTGTGGATGCAGAGTATTGTGATGTAGCGACGAGACATGAAAAAAACATGCAAAAGTTGCTGAACGCACCCATCGATCAACCTCACCCACACATCAACTCAAATCACTAAATGAACACACCTTACTGTATTTCGAAATTCGAATTTCGGTATCGAAATTCCCTCTGATGGAAAAATACCAAGTGGAAAAAAACATGCAAAAGTCTTGAATGCACCCATCGATTCACCTCACCCACACATCCACTAAAATCACTAAATGAACACACCTTGCTGTCATTCGAAATTCGTATTTCGGTATCGAGAAAGAGTTGAATTTGTATAAATACACGGAGAGAGGTTTGGCCTAGACAGTGAAACATATTTGAAATTTTGACTTTTGAAAATCGCGAGTAAGTAAAAAAGAGTTGAATTCTAAGTAGCGGAGTTAAATTAAGTGTGATTTTAATTATTATAAGTTTGAATTGATAAATAAAATGTTTCATTGTATTCATGCAATTATAAATAGTGAAATTGGGTTTCGTTCGATGAACCTCTGGCGAGTTATATAAGGTAAATTATATCACAGTATTAATCTCAAGATTTGAATGAGATTAGTTGAAGGTTAATGTAAATCACAGATTTACAGCGCGAATCCGTGCTCATGACAGGAATTTTTTCGATCATTCAATTAGGCTATACAGAGTAGAATTTTTTTTTCCATTTCTGCGCTCAAGCTTACAGCCTAATTGTATGTTACAAAAAAATCGAGCTCAGCTGTCACTTGAGATAAGTTGTCCCAAGTTGAAAACGCATAAGTGCCTGTTTTCATTTGGTTTATCCTAACCTAACCCAAAATTTATTTCTCAAAATAAAACAGGTTGAACGGGGGCCACTACACTGGCGCTTCCCCTCACCTTAGTAATTCTGACACATCAGGTAAGGATAAACCAAATGAAAACAAGCACTAAGATCGGTTTGATCAAATTCTGTTTACAGTGACGTCAAGGATGGACTATCTGGTTGACAACTTTGTTGTAAAGGGTACAACAAAGTTGTCAACCACCGAATCATTGATGCATATGGGTTTGCGGTTACTTTAGAGCTCAAGAGTATGCTTCGATTCTCACCATCCATAGAAGTTTTGACAGCTATTAGGAGCTGCGAGAACACTTGTTTCGTACTGTACACTTAAAAAGATCATAATGGAATCGTTTCAAGATTACCTACGTACGAAGCCGACTTGTTAATCAAATAATCAGCGCTGATGGCCATAAATTCCATTTGACAAAAAACCATTTAAGACTTGCCCCCCCAAACTGACATCAGACGTCATCGAGATGCGCATTTTGGCATAAAGCCACAGAAGCGCCAACCAAGGTCAAGTGCTCTCAGCACTCACCGTCGATGTTGACAACAAGTGGAAGTGGTGTGTCGTTGTCGTGTGTGGTACGCTCCACGGCTCCAAACAAAAACAACTGTTTCCTATCAAATCGACCTGGCAAGAAATCAGCTGCGAGTCTTTTCACCACCACCCCCACCCTGGTCATCACTCTGTATAGATAAACGGGTGATTGGAGAGTTTGAGAGCAGCAGCACACGCACACACCACACCACACACTTTCCATTTCCAGAGCGACTGGCTGAGGAGGATCAGTACAGTAGTCGTCGAACGCGATAAGGTCACTCTAGTTGGTGGTTATCTAACGCACCCGCTAAATCAGTCCGGCACAAGTAGTGGCACGAGGTGAATTTAATCGATTCGATTGGGTTGTCGTTGTCGTATTGTTTTGCGGGATATTCTCTTTGGAATAAACTAGAAGCCAGAAAAATGCCTGGACCTATTTTTGGAAAACTGGCCATTGTTACTGGTAAGTGAAATCGAAAGTGAGTGAAGCAGCACCCTGCCTACATTGAAATGTTGTCTTTGCGTAAAGGTGCCGGATCTGGTATTGGAAGAGCCGTTTGCAAAATACTCGCCCGAGATGGGGCTCGAGTCATAGCTGCCGATAGGAACCTTCAGGCTGCGCAGGAGACCATTACCGATCTGGGTTCAGGTGAGTTTCTAATGTTTATTCCGTTTTTCGGATTTTTTCTTCTGACAGATACGAGTGTCAAGAATGTCAATAGTGTAAATATAGAATTTTTCGTGAAACCCTAACGGTATGCAATGGGCATTTACTTTTATTTGCTGTGTAGGGGACAGGGATGTCATTTGTTATGATTGAAAGTTTCTGATGCTGCTTTTTTTTTTTTGAGAAAAGTGAAATTGCGTAAATTGGTTAGGATTTGGCCAGAGTTTGAACTTATTGTCGCGTCGAAAAGAATCTTAAAATATTCATTATTAAAACACACTTTATCGTAAATGGTGCACTGAGGGGGAAGTAGATATTTGAGAATTATTACAAATTGTTTGTGAAAATTGGTTCAAAACGGTTGGTGATTCTTCAAAAGCCATTTATTCTGCCCGAGATTATTCGAATTTTAAACTGAAATTAGTTTTTTTAGTCAATTCCGATCCGGGATTAACCTTGGCTAATTAGGCAATTGGCTAATTTTGTGGATTAACCTCAAAGCCAGTCTTCCTTTCGTAGTAGGCTGTTCTTTGTGTGATTTTTGAGCCTTTAGACCATAGCAGATTTCTTCCTCTAAAATTAATAGGTACATTTAGTTGTCAAATGAAATGACAGTTGTTGCTTCGCGTATTTGTATTAAATATAACATTGGAACAGACACTGACTGATACAGGTTTCCTTTTGTATTTTTCTATGAAAAATACGCCTGTTTCAGATCAAGAGCAAGAGAGAACCAAATGAATTTCAATCATTGCTAATGCATGGGGTGGTTCACACACAATACCAACGTTATCGCTGTGTCGCAAGCCGATTTTGTTGAAAAATTGAAGAACCCTCGCTGAGGTCGACGATTATTCTGTCTATTGCAGTTGTCAGTTATGACACATTGTTGAACAGACGTTTGTTTTTTCTGGAAGCTTATACTTGTTGTGAAATGTAAACTATTTACCTAATGTGCAAAAAATTTGACAAATTTCAGAAATATGTTATGTTTTGTGCAGTCAAAACAGTCGTCGCGGTTTCTCGCTTTCATTGTGTAGTAACAAACGACTTCTCTGGTCTCGCGTTGTCGCTGCCGCTCTGGTTTGACGTTCTCGCGCCGAATGTGAAACAGCCATGAGCTTGACAGCTGAAAGAGTTTGAGATTTCAGGTCTTAAAAAGTGGCCAAGCACTTAATGCTTAGTTTTCACTTGTCGATTTGTAATTGACAAACGACGTGTTTTGAGGTTATATTGAAAAATTGGCAAGTGGAAATAGAGGGTCTTTGAATTGACTGAGGCGTTTGTCAATGACTGGCAATGAATTTGCAAGACAAGTGGAAATGGCCGAATTGGCATATCAAATGTCACTTTGTCTTTTAACTAACACTGAAAATCAATTGGCATATATGTTGCCAATTTTGTCAATTCAAAGACCCACAACTTGAGAATGGAGCATGGAGTTTTCGTCTGCTCTCATTTGTAACAAATTCTGGATCCAGAACTCGGGCTTCTTCCTTTTTTGCACTGCCTCATCTTCTGCTTCAAGCTCCAACTGGATTCCACCCAATTCGTTTTATTTTTAGCATGGATAAACTATGGGGAGGGAAGAAAAACAATTTTAGACTTAAAAATATTTTAAAATAATATTTTGAATAAGTGAAAATACAAACCTTTTTGCAATCAAGAAAACAGCATCTGTCAAAATTATTTCATTGACAACTAGACGCCTTTTCCAAATTGACAGTGTAAATGAAAATGGCTGTCCTTGAAATGATCGAGGTTTGTCAATTCAATAATTCTTTGTCAATAATAGACACACGTTTTTTGTGACAATTAAAGACGCATATGGAAATAAATTTGCAGTAGTGTCGATAATTGACAAAGAGGAGAGCTGTCAAACTTAGTCAATTCATCGACAAGTGGAAACTTAGCATAAGCCTCTGACAATTCGGCTTAATTTTCTCCCAAGTTTTTCGTGGTGTTAGGTCAAATAGTAGTGGGGCTTTCATAATTTTATCCCTTCAACTGTCTGTGAGGGTATCAATATTAGACAAATGTCATCTACCGAGCTTTGGGTATATTGAAGATTTAACTTTTCTCATTATAACCAGGTTTTGAAAGTTTTCTCATGTTTTAAGGCCATACTAACCAAAAAATCATGTGATTTATCTAAATTTAAAGAAGAATTTGACTGAATTATTATTTTAATTTTGTTAATTTATTTATTTTTCATTACTCCCGCACAGAGTCAAGTGCCATTGAAGTTGACGTCTCGTCCTTCCAGAGCGTTGCCAACGCCGTTGACACTTGCATAGAGAAGTACCGACAACCACCCTCGATTGTTGTCAACTCAGCCGGAATAACCCGCGATGGTTATTTGCTCAAAATGTCCGAACGTGATTTTGACGACGTCTACAAGGTTAATCTGAAGGGCACCTACTTGGTGACACAGCAATTCGCCAAGGCAATGGTGCAATACAAGGTTGGCGGTTCCATTATTAATCTTTCAAGTATCGTCGCCAAACTCAGCAACATTGGACAAGCCAACTATTCGGCCTCCAAGTCCGGAGTTATTTCATTGACCGAAGTCGCTGCCAAGGAGTTTGGTAAATTCAATATTCGTGTAAACGCCATTTTGCCGGGCTACATTGACACACCAATGGTTGCTGTTGTACCTGCACACGTCAAGGAGGAAGTGACTAAACGCTGCCCGTTGGGCAGATTGGGGCAAGCCGAGGAGATCGCCGAAGTTGCCTCGTTCCTGGCATCCAAGAAGGCGTCCTATGTCAATGGTGCCTCTATTGAAGTAACCGGCGGATTGTCGTAAAGTAAGAAAAATAATTAAAAAATTGACAAGCAGCTTCCTATGCCTAAAAATAGTACTCAGACTTTAATTGAAAAAATTCGATTGTAATAAAAGTAAATGTGCATTTATTTTCATGTAGTTGTGTCTCGATAGTTTGTATGTGTTTCGTACCTACTTGTTCATTCATTCAATAAAATCTGAGCAGCCAAAGGGATTATTCTTTTTTTTCAAATAATGTTGAATCGCTCGAAATCCGGATTTAATGCTTTGCTGTCTGAGACAATGATTTTCTGTGTAAAGGCAGGATTTGTTGTCGCCGACTGAAAAACCGTCTACGGTTAGTTTGAGGCAATATCTCCACCAGTTGTCAAACTGAGATTACTGGGGAACGGTGTAAATAAAATTTCGAAGCGTCTCCACCGGACAAAAATAGGTTTTATTTGACACGAGCACTCCCTCTTTTGTCATTTTGGATCTGGAAATAGAATGACGACGGCGTTTTCTAGAAGCGAGAAAACAATTTTGTTGTAAAAATCTTAACAGGAACTAGAAAAATCTGTTATACGCGGACAGTTTCTTTCTGTTATAAAGCATGCGAGAACAATTGAAATTTGCATAAGTTTGTTTATTTTTAATAACGCACCGAGAGGATTTAAATTTGTCTGGTATATCTCGAAAATTGCTGAAGATTTTTTTTAAACCCTGATAACATGGTTAAACATGAGCAGTTTTTCAACGCTCCTTTTGGTAAGCCATAAACCATTTTCATTTTCAAAAATAATAGACCCTTTTATTGCGAATACTTCATCGTAGATTATTTCGCCTTTACCTATCAAGAGTAATTTTCCTTGAAAAACAGGAAAAGAAGTTAAACTTAGAAAATTAGGTACTTCTAATAGAAAAACAAAAAAAGTAGCAGAAATTATTTTATTTCTTGCGTTCGGAAATGCAGCTTCGATTTCAAAATATTTAAACTGAGTTCAGCAGCAAATCGACCAAGTCTGCCTCAAGTTTGGACATTTTCAGAGACATCAGACGTACACGAAACGTCCCACAAAGACACTATAGTGATCTTCTTTTGATCAAAATTGTATTTCTCGGCAGAACAGCTCGTATTCTGTGGACGTTACCTATAAAAAGTTGTGAGGAAAAAGCGAAAATATATTTCCGTTGTAAAAGTCCCAATAGAAAATCTATTTGTGACAGATCTGTCACACAACGACAGCTTCCATTCATTTTTTATGTCTCAAACTGTTATAAATGCGTTTGAAAACGGTTAAAAGTGGCATAAAAGGGGTTTGTGCAAAGCTGGATGACAATTATGGGGAGATTTATTTAAAAATAAATCCCGCAGGGGCTTCACCGGACAATATAATTAATTTAACATGATGAATTTGACAAAATCATTCTTTTTCTGTCATTTTGGTTCTCAAAAGAGAGTGGCAATATCATTTTCCGCGAGCGAAAAAATATTGACGTTGTAAAAGTCCCAATAGAAAATCTATTTGTGACAGATCTGTCACACAACGACATCTTCCATCCATATTGCACGTCTCAAACTGTTATAAAGGTGTTTGAAAATGATTAAAAGTGGCATTAAAGGTGTTTGCGCAAAGCTGGATGACAATTATGGGGAGATTCATTTAAAAATAAATCCCGAAGGGGCTTCACCGGACAATATAATTAATTTAACATGATTAATTTGACACAATCATTCTTTTTCTGTCATTTTGGTTCTCAAAAGAGAGTGGCAATATCATTTTCCAAGAGCGAAAATATATTTCCGTTGTAAAAGTCCCAATAGAAAATCATGAAAACAAATATTCAGTGAGAACAGGACCTTAATAACAAAGCTCACCTTTTTCGAGTTCGTTTGTCTTGGAAGTAAGTAGGTACTACTCTAAGCAGAAGTAAATTCGTAAGAAAAGGGTTTTATTAAACGTTTCAAGAAACAATTAAATCGAACCATAGCTTAACGATTCACATAGGAAGAGATACTCCAAGCATCTGGAAACAATTAAATGACGCAGTAGGTAACCCCTTTTCGAACCACATAAAAGTAGCTTCCAATTCTCATTTTAAATTCAAATTGCTTCTGGAGATTTGCTTACTCTTGAAAGACTTGACTTAAAATGTATTTAATTTCAATTGAAATTGGAATAAATTAAATTTTCTAAAGGATGAGAGCCTTTTCTCCAAAAATTTTACATTCAGAACTCATTCAAGGGGTATCGCTCCTTACTCACCTTTCCATGATTCCCAGTTTGTAGTGTACACGTTTACCTATTTCAATTCGAAAAATTACAGTATGAAAAAAGCAAAGACTAAATACTTTGCCCTCCAAATCACGCCCTGCGATCTCGTGTCACTCTCGAAAGCGATTAGGGACTTTACACCTTAAATGCATTCAACGTCGCCATTGCACCGTAAAATCATGACTGCAACTGCAACAAAGTTCGTGCCCTCCACACATTACCGCTTCCTTGTTATTTATATGAAAGGACTTGTACGAAAACCACACCCACGTGCAAAAAAAAAAAAACCCCAATTGACTCCCCAACCTGAGTCCAGAGTGTAGCTATATGTCACCAAGTGGGTGTATAGAGTGCACAAAGGGTGTTGTCAAGAAAAATAAAGGACTTATCTCTAATTAGTATTAGTTTGTCAACCAGACGCATACAATCCCATGCAACTCGATATACCTGTGACGAAGAAAATTAAATAAAAGTCACAATTTGTCCTTTTGTTCCACTAGCCCCTTGTGCAAAGGATATTAAATGTAAATCATCCAGCTCCGTGTTGTTATAGGTACGAGTACGACAAGGCAAGGGTTTTGCGTTGTCCTTCCATTCCACAGACACGTTTAGTATACGTGTACGTGCTGAAATACAAAACCGTTTTACAGACCCTCTCGCACACTAAATAAATTCAATGTCATTTTTGACTGACTCACTTTACCATTTTTTTCTTTTCTCTACTCTCTCTTGCTTTTTGCTACATGGTATCGATTTTTCTTTTTCGGCGGCTATGGATGGCTAACAGGGATTTTCATGATCAACCCCCTGCCGCGAGAGCTCTCTAAAAAGTATACACCATGCATAGATGTAGTGTGCGGTGCGATGGTGGTGTGGCGTGTTGTTGTTTGGCTTCACATGCTTACACCACACCCTTCCACGAGGGTAAACAAAAACGAAGCGTATACCATTCTCTAACCCACGACGAAAGCCAAACAGCAACCATCACCACAGCCAACGCACAAGGATAAACTCGAACAAAAAGGATACCAACCAAACCAACAAACCAACCAACAACAATGAAAATCAACAAGAAGGATAACTACAGTGTTTTTTTTTTATTTAAAAATTTTTTTCTTTTTATTTTATCTTCATTGTCGTCTCCTTAATTTCTAAATTACAATGTGAAAAAAATATATAATAATGTATGTATAGGTATAATCATGTTGTATGTAATATCATCGTAAATCTTTAGAGAATAACACAGTCTAAAACTTACGGTCTAATATACCTTAAACAAATTTTTATCGAAAAACAAGTCGAACATTTTTAAAGTAAATTGACTCTTTTAGATTTGTCTTAATTTTACAAAAAAAAAATGATTTTTAAATATTTTATTTAGCAAATCAGAGGGTGGCAACGTCGCGCCGGCTCGACTTGGGTGGTGGAAACACGCCGTAAGAGGATTACGAATGACAATTTCGAGTATCATTTACCCCTTGATTGAGGGCACTCAAATTCGGCATTCAGCGAAATTTGTCATACGGTCCAACTGAGCAGTAACAGCGATGCCACTACATAATTACAATGAAAATTAAAAGTTTTTTTTTAACACATTTTTACTATCGCTAAACTGGTACATATCAAAATGTTACTAGAAAAATATACATCATTATGGGAACTTAACAGCTAAATTAAGAAAGCACTCTGGAGTCGTTATATGTATATATATAATATATTTAATTTATGTTTATAAATATAATTTAACTCGTTTAGCATTTTGGACTGCTTTTCTTTTCTTTTGACAATAGTAGCGAGATTCTTATAAAATAATTTCATATGCAATTCTTAAAAAAAAAACAAACAATGTTTCTCTCTCTTTTTTTATATAATACAAACACATTTATTTAATTTTTTTTCGGTTGAATAAGACACTAAGAAGCACTATCTAAATTGTATTTTACTTAATTAACAACTTACACACTAATCAGGTACTGGAAAAGCCTTTCGGCCTTTTTTATTCTTAGCCTATTCGAATTGTGTTTTTTTTTTCTTTGTTTTTAATATAATATTTTTCTAATTAATCAAAAAAAGCTATTCGAATTGATTGATCGTAGTATAACACTTAGGAGGAATTGCTTACCATTTAATTCAAGCTTTGATTCCTTACTTTATTTTAAATATCAAATACATTCTATATAATACCTTTATATATATGAAAATTGTTTTATATATATACTTTTTTATTTTTAGTAATTTTTGTTTTTAGAAAAAGTAGTTTTTTAAGCTTTGTTTTTGCAATTTGGTTGTAATGCTTATATAATGAGAGTATGGTATATGGGACGCAATTTTATTAGAATTTTGTTTTAGTTTTTTTTTAATTTTTTATATTTAATGTTGTGTCTTGTAGAATCTTTTTTTAAATATGAAATGAAGCTTATTTAGTTGTACATTAATTTGGATTCGATGTTTGTTAGTATTGTTGGCGATTAGAGAAGCGCGATTGATCAAGTAAAGGGTAGCAACGTAAGGCAAGGTAGAATTATTTTGTTGCTGCTTTGAACTCTCTTTCGTCCTTGGAAGTTTGGGACATTTGACAATAACCATTGTAATTCGTCATTAAAATTCAATATGACATCGAAGGTTTGTCGGAAGGATACGGAACTATCGCGGATCATGAAGAGGTAGTGAGGCGCAAAATGAATGTACAGCGGTTAAGAAGGTTCAAACCTTAAACCTTTTCTTTTTTTCGGCTTTTATCCACTGGTTAGGTTCCTTTTGCTTTTCAACCAAGTCGACAACAAACAGAAATGACGCAAACGATATAAGTGCTGTTTTTCACTTAATACAAAACTAAGCCACAGTTTTTTTTCATTTTAAGCGCTTCAATAGATGAACTATTTAAAATTGGCGCAGTCGACAAAATGAGTTGGTGCCTCTTTGTTAAGAAATTCAAAAGAGGTGCAAACCTTCTTATTCTTAATGTGGTCAAAACAGACGAGTGGTCCAAATTCGTAGGCATTTTCTGAAGTTGATATTGAATAGAAACGACGCAGTAGTTAAAATTTTTTTTTCCGATAGTGTTATCTTTGCCTCTTGTTTTTCACTTAATGCAAAACTAAGTCGCCGTTGGAATTTTATGTTCCATTTTAAGCGCTTATTTATCAATGGCAAATAGCCGCAGTCGACGCAATAATTTGATGCCTCTGTGTCAAAGAATTCATCAGAGGTGGAAACTTTCTTAGACTCTTAATGCTGATATTGAATAGCGACGGCGCAGTCGGTAGAAGAAAAATCTTGAAAAGTGTTACCTTGTTGGATAAGAACTGCTTATTGTACGGTTTGCAGAAGGATAGTGATTGGGCAGAAACTCGACGTTTTCTAACAAGTTCTATGGCCCAGAAGAATAACGAAGCATCCATGTATTTTTATCACGGAAACCAATATCACGAACCTCATTGTAATGTGTGGAGCTTTGCAAAAAAATGGATATCAAAAAAAATAAAATTGTTGATGCAACATTTTACAGGGCGCAACTTAACGAAGTCCCCTTTTCAGAGTACGGAAAAATCTATGTAAGACAAACAAAATTGCATGATGAAGAAACTGGCGCAGTCGGCAGCAAATTTATAATTAAAATTAAACTAAACGAAAAATATGTCTGACAATGAAAGCTTTAATTTAAGTGATCTTTCAATGGATCTTTTGGCTCAGATTGATACTAATCAGAAATGGCGCAGTCGGCCAGCTTGCACCGCTGTCATGTTATACCGAACAGAATTTTATCAAAAACCAATAGACTTTGATGAAGCTATTGCCATTATCAAGACGGTAAGCAGATAAATGCCGACTGCGCCAAATCAAACAAAATCGGCGCAGTCGGCAAAGAAGTTATGTGTATTTGAAACCAAGGCAGCCTCCAACCGATAAATATCATTAATAATAGCAAATTTTTTAAGCCATCGATTTGTTTATATTTCCTTTAGATCAGATGTAAACTTATATGGCGCAGTCAATGGAGGCCATTGATAAAAGATCAAGGAAAAAACTACAATAGTCAACAAGGAGTGAATTACCTAATTAAAAGAATAGAATTCCTCTACGACTAAAAGCATCAATAATGGAGCATTTATAAGTCAACGATTTGCCCACATTGTTCTTATTGATAAGAAAACTGTTGAACAGAAATGTCGCAGAGGGTTCCCTTACACCACAGCCGGTTAATAAACAAAGGTCTAGAAACAATTAACAAAATTGCTTCAACAAGAAACTGGCGCAGTCGGCAGTTCTCGTTGGCTGATCTAAACTAAAAGAAACCCGATCCGATTAATATAATCGACAATGGAGAGTTTACGAGTTAGTAATGGTTCCTTATTTTTTTAAACAAATTGATGTTTGACAAACAGAAATGGCGCAGTCGCAAAGATGCAACGTTTATGAAATGGGGCAAAGTTTTAAGCGATTATCATAAAATCACCCTTCAGAACTGTGAGATTATTCTTTCAGATTAAATTAAGCTCTGATGATGCATTCTACATAAAACTGTGCTCATCTTAGTTAAGCATCTCAGTTAAGGGATGAGAAATAAAAAAAAAAGCCATAAGCCTTAAATCCGTCAGTTCTCGTCCTTTGCTTACCTACATCAATCACGAAAGCCTTTCACATCCGAATCTTTGTCCCATTCACGGCGCAACACTCTATTAGCTGAGCACAAATTTTAGCTACCCTGCTCCATGCAAGCTGAAGGCGCAAATTCCTTTTCAAATTCGATGCCCGAGAAGTACAACTTCTTCACGTAGAATTTCAAATGTCCAATAAAATACTCAACACCAGCTATTAGCAAATCAATCGACATAATACCCTCAGAGGTAACACAACTCGATTGAGACTAAAGACAAAAATAGATACTTCACTCGACATTTAGACCTTATCACTGCAAGGCGCACACATAGGAGTAAAGCTTTTATCGATTTATGTGCCTGCAACGAAAGGTTACAAACAACAAGAGGAAAAAAGGAGCACACAGAAACCCAAAGCACCTTGCACGTAATTCATTTCATTAAAAGGAACCTCTGGATGGGCGGCCGCCCGTATCCTCCACCCTTATCGATTGACCTTCTCCGCCGTAATGTTTTATTCGCATTTGCAAGGAGCCCACGTTAGCCTACCTTTCCCTAATGAATTTCAAAAGAATGCTTTTAAAACAGAGAGAGAGCTCCTTCCGTATTTCTTCTTTGCGCGTTAAATATTCACGACCTCTTAGGAACATTATCGAGAGGCAAAAAGCAACATTCTCCAGCCTTACGTTAATAGGGGTGCTTTTCACGGGGAGTTGGCGGGGGGACAAAAGAGCCTTAATTCATTAAATGTCTTGTAACCCATTTTACTAAATCGTTGAGATCAGTCTTTAGATGGTTTTTCCATACACGAGTAGTAATTCGTTAAGATTAGCCTAACATGGTTAAATTCGAAAGCAACTTACGGTTCTCTTAGGTTTACGCACGCCCTTAAACAGCCGTAGGTGGCGGTAGCAGCGATGAGTTCGAATTTCGAAGATACGGATTGCCATAGATGGCGCTGTACCTTGGATCGATGCTCAGCGAGTTCTGTGCTACGTGTGTCGCTGTGCTGTTATTGCTGCAGCTGCCATTGGGCGACGAGCTCACCACACTGCCCGTTGTCGCGTTGCTCTGCAGGCTTGGAAGACCATTATCCTGGCGGATCTCCCGCGATCCGATGATGCTGCCCGTGAGACTTCCTCCACCATTCATGAACGTCATTGGCACATTGATGGTTGGCTGCTGCTGCATGTGGTTGCCGGACTTTGTCGAGCACGTCGTCAGGTATTGCGGCGGCGGGCTGTAGTGGGTGGTGTAGTCGGCGTAAGGCACATACCCGGCAGAGATGTCCACCTTGAGGTCGCTATAGTTTGAGGTGCGATCGCCGGCTTCCTTGGCGGCGATTTTCGATATCTGATGCTCGCTGATGACGTCCGCTGGCGGAAGCTTTCGTTTCTTGCACTTGAAGTAGATTATCACGAGAATGGTGAGGATCATGAGGATGGCCACTGAGGAGATGCCCCCAACTATGGTCATCAGGAGGGGTACACTTTCTGAAAATAAAATAAGACAGTCCGATCCAATCAGCCCTTGGAACTTCCTTACGAGTCTCGGGCTCAAACTTACTTTGCGCTTGTAAATTGATTTCGACCACATCGTTGCCATAGTCATTGACCACGGTGCAGTTGTACCTGCCGTAGTGGTAGGATTGACTGTCTCTGATGATTAGCGTTGATTTCACTCCCCCGGGCACTGCGTCCACCAGTATCGAGTAGTCATGTCCCGACTCGGAGCTTATCTCGTGCCCATTGAACGTCCACGAAACATGCCTGGCCCGCGGCACAGAATTGGCGTAACACTCAATCCGCGCCGTGTCTCCGACCAGCCCGTATTGGTAGCGCGACGATGTTATCACAGGCGACCCCTTAAGGTAGACGTAAGCATCCGAGGATATCTCTGGGTAGCCAGGGACATTGGCTTTGCAGTAGTAGCGGCCAGCCGTTTCGTTTGTCACACTGAATGTGAGATTAGAGCTGCCTCCGACAACCTATGTTAAAGAGGGAGGATGTTTAGTCCTTTTAAGTCCACACAAGTAGCGCACCTGCGAAACCTACCCTATCGATGGGATGCTGAATCCACACAATATCCGGCATGGGGTTGCCATCGACCTCGCAGTTCAGCGAAACGATGCTGCCGATGTCGGCCTCCAATGACTGTGGGCGCTGGCGAAATTGCGGTCCATCTGGAGAGGAACAAAACCAATTTAATCAAAACAACCCGTAACGGGAGTAGCGCCAGCTTCTTCTTACAGCTAATGTCCAGAGTCTCGCTGTCCTCGCTCTTGCCCACCGAGTTCTGCACCTCGCACTTCACAATGGCATCGTGAAACTTGCGCGTCACATTCCGGATAACCTGCAGATGGGAAATCGAAAATAAAAAATCATGATGATGAGAACCGCTGGCCAATGCGAATTACCATTTCAGTCTTCTGCCCGCCGATAATTGCCTCGTCATTGATGAACCACCGGTAGCGCACCTCACTGGGGTTGGCATCCGCCTTGCATTCCAGTCGCACCTGGGCGAACTCTGGTATCCTGCCACCAGACAGCGCCCCACCAATCACGCTCACTTTGACTTTGGGTGCGTATTTTACCTGCAATCGAGAAGGGGGGTTTTATGGCCGCATGTACAAACACGTCCCGAGTGTAAATTGCTCACCTCAACGCGGATTTTCGAAGATCGATATGTCCGGTCGGCGGTGTTCTGCGCCTGGCAGGTGAAGTTTGTGTTGTGGTGCTCCTTGCGCGGTGTGAGCCTAAGTACCGATTTGGCGGTGAAACGCCGCAAATCCGGCATGGGAATCACTGTGTACTCGATGTTGTCGTTGATTACGTTTCCCAGGCCATCAATCCAGGTTATCTACGTATGCGAAAAGGAGAAACAGAAAGAACCTTTTATACTGCTGGGCGGTGCGAAATGCCCTATTCGGGCTACTCACCTCGGAGGCTGGTTTGCCGCCCACTGAAATGCACTCAATCTCCACTTTGCGGTCTTCGGTGGTCATGATGAAGTCACCCTGGGATATTTTGGGTGGCTCCGGTGGCACCAGCACCGTGAGGGTGGCAAACGTCGACCTAATAGCCGCCTGACCCTCTGGGCCAGGACTCACTTGGCACTGATATTTCGCATCGTCGTCCAGCATCACCGGGTAGATGTCGAGCGAGTAGTCACCCTCCTCGTCGCTGCCCACCATCGAGTAGCGCTCGAAGCCGCTCAAATTGCGCGACGTCCCCAGGCCAAAGTCGTCCTTTGTCCACTGTAATGTGCCCTGTTTGTTGATGACCCGACACGGCAGGGTGACTCGGGCACCCACGACGGCTGTCTGATCCTGCGGCTCCATGGCGAAGCGCTGATTATTAAAGTTGACATAGCCCGCATGGTTGTGAGTGTGCTTGGCCGCAACTGCTTCGAATAGAAGCATGGCCACCACAGCCATGACCACGGCTAAGGCTGTGCAGCATCTCCTGTCTGATGGTTTCCTTGATTTTGGCACGTCGGTTCCTATCATTGTGTGCACACAAAACACCGGTGAGTGTACCGAATTAATTCAATGGAAATGCGAGAGTAAATGCCTGATGATGGGGTGGTGGTTGGTTCGCTCTGTTCCTTGAACCCTTCCACTGCCAGCAACCTGCAATTAGGAGATTAAAATAAACGTTATAATGGTTTTCTCGGCAGGAATCTGTTGTATGGGGGGTGCTCCTCGTTTTCTGGTTTCGCTTATAGTGAAACCAGTGAGGTAACTTATTATTTTTATTATTTCGGTTTTGGTGTATTTTTTTTTTCAAGCTTTAATAGAAGTTTGTATAGGAAGACTAGTCCCACAATTTAAACCGGTCCCCCACCCGGTGTGAATTAAATTCTCATTACAAGATAGTTTTGCGCTTCAAATTAGTTTCACTTTTTTTTAACGACCTAAAATGTTAAGAACGCCCCGCACAGTAGCGTGGTCAGGGAACCTATATAGCTGCGTCGTATAGCCCATTATGTGAGAGGTATAATATGGGAATCTCGGCGTCGCCCAAAAGAGATTACGGATCCTCAACTGTATAGAGGGACTGGTGGACAATAGCCTCCTGCAGTGACAATTACACAGAAAATTGTCGTGAATGTGCTTGCCAAAGACAATGGAAGAAAGTTTCGTTTCGACAGAAGATGGTTACAAAACCCTAACATGGGTTGATGGGTGGGCATGTTGTGTGTGTTTTTGTTTACACTTGTTTTTGTTTGGGTTTGAAGCGCAGCATGTGCTTTTGAGGTTGCAAGCTCGAGGATGCATGCGGTGGTTGAAGTTGGAAAATCACATGGACGCCTGGGACTGGGGTAGTTTCCAATTGTTTTGGGGTAACTTTGTAGTTGCAGCTAATCAGGGACACGATGCTGCAAAATCCTCTTAGGGGATGTGAAATGGCAATGTCATACAGTTTCTCGTCACAACGCAACGGGGTAGAATAAAACCTCTTAAAGGCAACTTTGTGCAAGCAGACCGACTGTTGGGGACAAGAACTCTATGCAGTTCCCAAAGCTGACGGACTCTTAAGCTGCTACACTGGAAGTCCACATTTCCGACTCAGTCAATTGTCAATTTTTCCCATTTCTTTCACCTTTTCTTACAACAAGTTAAATATCAGACTTACAGACTAAAATACAAAACTACGGGAATTAAAGCCTTTTTAAAGCATCTTTTAAGTAATTCTTCAGTTTGCAGCATTTACAATCTGTCTTGTCTATCATTGTATGACCGAAGAAAATAGGGAGAGCATTTAATTCCTTCTGGAGAATGGAAACGTGAACATTTAGTTTGGCCGGAGCTACGAATCAACTAGAAACTAGACAGTAGTCCTATACAGTTTTTTCTGAAAATACTAAGCTTTGGAACAATGTTACTCAATTACAAAACTTATTCGGCTTATCAAGAGATTTTTGATGAAATATAATTGTAAGTCGACTGCGCCATGTGAACCAGTCGTTGATCGGCGTACCGCGAATTGGTAGGTTTATTTATAGGAAAGTCAATGCAGACTTTTGACATTCCGCTTCACAAAACTGCCGATCTTTTTTTAAATATTGGGTCAGAGAAGTGTAATTTTTTGTCGACTGCGCCAATAAATAGTCGTTGAACAACATTACCTTATGTTCACAGATAAAATTTAGTGCTATTCATCAAGATCTTATTTCTTCCATTCTTCTGTTACATATGTAAGCAAAAGAAATCATAATTCTTAATCGACTGCGCCATTGTGGTTTCTGCGCCATTGAGAATATCTGGCACATTCGAAAATAATTTGTTTATAGGGCACTTAATGGAGACCCTTGAGCTTCCAATACAAGATCTTCTAAAACACTATCTTTCCGCACCCTAGACGCTCAAGATAAGTGAAGGCATTTTAAATCTAAGTCGACTGCGCCATGCTAACCGAGTCTTGTTTAAAATTGCGACATATTTACGGATAACTAAAGAACAACTCATTAGTTTCTATGTCTTTCGTTCTTCCATTTAAATTAAGTAATAGGCATAAGATTCCGAACCAACTGCGCCATACACTAACTCATCGGTCATCTGCCAAAATCTCCCATATTGAAAGATTCGTTTATAGGACAGTAAATTTAGACCTTTGATGTTCAAGATGACTGATTGAACCAAAATGCTATGTTGACTGTGGCATGTTAGCCGGCTCTTGACTAAAAAACCCTCGAAGCCTGAAACAAAAAATCACGAGCTCTTTATCCACAAGAGCTTAAGTCTTCCATTCTGTTGTGGAAGATAAGTAAAATAAATAATAATTGTAAATCGACTGCGCCATGTGTTTACCGGGTCTTTGAACAAAAGTTTACAGACCAAATTTAGGACAAAGGTTCAAGATAGGTTATAGAAATTTTAATCGTAAATCGACTGCGCCATGTCAATACGTTGATCGAAACCATTTTGAAAGTGAACAGAAAGAATTACTCAAAGTAATTTTTAAATGCCCACCATAACAAGATTGAGAACCTGTCGCTAACTCTTCGTGACAAGTACATCAGCATACTTTATCTCCGACATACTGAGCCTAACAGATCGCTCATAGCATTCTGCAATATGGTGGCAAATATGCTCTTGACAATTGGAGACAGTTGACAGTTCATTTATGAAAATGTTAAGAGAATCTTGATTAAAATAAAATCAGCACCACGACTCAAAAGAAAACGTCACACTCGAACTGCCCCAAACCCAGATCGCTCTGTACAAGAGACTCCACAAAAGTTTCGATCTGCGTTCCGAACACTTAAAGGCCCCACGCATGACTTTAACAATGCCAAAAAAATGCCGTAGAGTTCCTACGATCAGCTCTTGGTCTAAGCAATTGTCAACAGCTAGATTAGCATAGCTTACGATAGGGAAGGCCGCAGTGTGCTAGGCTGGCACAATCAATCAATCCGCGTTGCTTTTATTGTGTTGAGTAAAAGAGTTTTACAAAAAATAAAAACAAGAACAGCCTAAAGAAATTTTAAAACCTCTAAAATTAAGAAAATATATATATTTATTTCTTAAAAAAAAAAACTGAAAACTTTTATGGTTTCAGGAAGAGTGACAGCTTCAAACCCGCCAAAAGTCAATCGTCAGTAATCTTTTCATGGCGACGGTGAATGAATCGACTGAAAAGAATATCAGTTAAGCGAAACCTCATCTAAAATGTATTGAATCTGTTTAGGTACCCGGTTCGAAGGACCATCGTCCTAAAAAAATCAGCTTAAATTGGTTGCAAGTATATTCGTAACCTAATTAAGAAGCTTATCAGAAGGCTCGATTTTTTAAGATTCTAGCTTTATATAACTTCCGCTTATTGATGTTGAGGTCCATCCAAAATTATACCACTCGAAAACATTCCAACCATTTAATGAGCTCAATAAGTTGTGGGGGCTACACAACTCACCTCCTCGTAGAAAAGTCGTTTGGCCCCCACCATCAGCCTCAATCACAATAGTTAATGAAACTACAAAAACTTAGTCATTCCTCAACAAAGCGTCAAGATAAGATCCAAAGATTGTGTCACTATCTGGGCGACTCATCAGCGCGACTTCAAACTCGAATACAGTAATAAAAGACATAACTGTGTGTACTTAAAAACATTTCGGTTTACCTTTGTCTCGCTCTTATCTTCTTAAAAATAATTATGCAAAGATTTAAATTTTGACGCTCATCGTCACCTCATTTTTCTTAAAGCCCGCCAAGTAGGTACCACAATCACAACACACTTCCTCATTAATTCCCTTCCGCAAAACCCTCTTTCGGCTTTCACTTATGGATATGATAAAGTTTTTAAACTACACCGATGCTCCACTTTCCGAGGAGGAGGTGCGCACATTCACGGATTTATTGTGCGGATACAAGAGTACGAGGAGTGAAACTCGTGAGAATCTCATACAGCAGCTTTGAAATGCATCAAGCGCACCGTCTGTCCCTCTTTGCGGTGAGCCATCATAAAAGTTACCATTTTCCAGTTTAATGAAATGAATGTGAACAAAAGACTATATTAAAAGTTATTGCAAATAATTTTTGTTTATAATTTGATTTAAATTTCTGCTTGCATATCATAACCGTTGGGGTATAAATTTATTTTAATGTATTTTTAAATTAAATCTTGTTGTACAATATTTTTTTAATAATTTCCTTTGTTTGAGAAGTTTTAATATATGGAGCTTGTTACCAGCTTAATGAGGTTCATTGGATGAGGGTTGTTAAATTTTTTTTCCGCTTAATTTCAAGAGGATTTTAATTGATGGAAAGGTGCTACAAAGTACGTAAGGTTCACCAAGCACCGAACTTAACAAGACCTGTTTTCTGGTTAGGCTGATCCATCGAACAATTTAACTACGGTTCAGTTTCGCCATTACTTAATTTTGTTGCAATTCAAAAATTGTTCTTTGCGGCATTTTTTTTTTCGTTAAGAACAGAGCTCAAACTGTCAAACAAAAACAAAGTGTTTCTTTTTGTGCTCCGGGAATAATGCGGGAATAATTTGTCCAACCATTTTGAGCTTATTTCTGAGCGCAGCAAAATGACAGACAAGTGGTGAAAAAAAAATTATAACTTATAAAAAATGGTGGAAAATTTGAACAAGAAATAATTTTTTTTTTTGGATTAATTATTTTCACCTCGTTACAAATATTTTGTCAATTTGGTAAAGTTTTATTTTCTTGTTTTTTTTTTGCATTCTGACAGATAGACACAAATATGCTCAAGTGCGTTGCAGAATCAGAACTGAGCACACTCGGTTCAGAGAACGCCCAGAGTGAGCGAGCTCTGTTCAGTCAACTATTCTGAATTCAAAAACAAAAACGCGCAATGCCGACGCGACGTCATCACCATTTCATATGAATTAAAAACCTCTCGCCGAGGTCGACGATTAATTTGACAATCTCTGTGATAAAACGCTGCTATGCCTTACCTATGACAAAGCCGGAAAACCCTACAATTTTTTTATGTCCCGTTTAGATCTAAGACAATCGTTACGGTTTATTTATTTTTTGTATATAAACAAACCATTTTTCTGGTCTTACATTGACGCTGCCGCTCTGGCTTGACGCTAACGCGCTGATCATTCATAGGTCATTCATAAGTGACAAAACTGTTAAGCTCAGGGTGTCTATAAGGGTGTTTCCACAGCACATAAGATAGAGATTAACATAGGAGGATTGAAAGTGATTCCCAATGTGTTTCCACCAGAAAAGAGACGATTAACTTAGCGTATGCATTTATTTTTGACATCTCTCAATGACATACTGTGCTGTGAAATGGCAATAAACGGTGATCGCGTCCGCTGCGCATCTCCTGGTATATACGGGAGTTCTTTTTTGGATCCCGAGCAACTTAGATTCAAAAATAATTGAATTCATATTTGATTGCCACTGACTTTTTAATAAACGAAACGAAATTACCCAAAAATAGGAGAACAAAATGCCAAATGTATTGATGGAATTTCGGTCTACAAAGACGATAGTAGACCAACTTGATTAACATCAACCAGAATAATTAACACTAGCACAACATCCATCATTCTGTTGCAGTGTGTACTCTTCAGTACATTTAATTTTTTTTGACAGTTCCAACCGCATCCACATTAACAGAAACAACAAGCGATCTGCGCATATTAATGTCCAGTTGTCGAAAAAAGGTTTGTTTGACTTGTTTCGTCAAAAAACGAACAGAAAACGTAGAATTTTGTACGGATTGATTTAAGAATTCCTGCGTGGAAGAGATTTATTACGCGATTTATTTTGAAAAAATTAATTGAAATTAGTTATCCTAGGTATCCTGATTTAGGAGGGACTTACGGAAGTTTTGTCTTAATCACGATTAGTGCCCGGTGGAAACACTCTTTATGCCTACCTGTTACACCAAATCTTTCTCACTTTCCTTCGTTTTTCAGTACGAGATTATCTGGAAGGGATTAAGATTCTTAATCCTTTGTATACTGATTTAAAGGGGATTTAAGGGAGATTTATCTTAATCGCCATAAGAGTCCGGTGGAAACACCCTATATGTCATGCTGTTCAACCAGAGCTTCGGCAATACAATACTAGGCCAACTTCTTTGCTGTCTTTGCTTCTTCAGCAATCAAAAAGGATTTGCCCGATTTGTTTTGCCAGAAAACGAGCAGAACAGAATAGAATTCTGTATGGTTTGATTTGAGAATTCATGCACGGAAGAGGTTTATTAATTTATAAACTCTTCGTGACGAAATTAACATTCATATTCCTTTGTATTCTTTCTGATTTAGATAAAATTTTAGGAAGATTTGTCTTTGCGAATAGTGTCCGCTGGAAACACCCTTTATGTCTACCTGTCCAAGTAGATCTTTTTGACTTTCCTACGTTTTTCAGGACGAGGTGATCCGAAACTCAAAGTAAAACTGAGGTTGACCCAAGGATTCAATCTTAACTCCATTCGATTAAAAATTAATCTCGGTTTAACTCGACGACTTTGCCGTTTTTAATCCACAGAAGCGCTGGAGAACAATGCAAGCTTCTTTGCCTTTTTTTATTAAAAAATAAGTCTTCCTTTGCGTGTTTCTGTAAAAAAAAAATCTTAAAAGAATCCAAAGGGCAACATATGAGTTTCTTTACCTGGTTTTTATGAGAAAAGATAACTGGGAGAGTCGTTGACAGTTTTGCTTGATTCTGAGAGTCTAAGACTTCGATAAATGTATAGACAGGGTAAGCCTTGCGCGGAAAGACCGCTACGTTGGTTAGCCTCCAAATGAACCCTAGATTTTTCGGGATTTTGAAATCCTCGTACTTAACTCTGCACTTAAAACTGGTCCCAAGCGGAATATCGGCAAAGACGACAGCCTAGATTCGTTTTCTTTCAGGTTCATCAAATCCGGGTTCACCTCAGGCTTAACTCTGCACTGAAAAGACTGGCCCTAAGCAGCATACTTATAAAAACGGATTTAAAAATGTATGAATTCGATTATTAAATTGTAAAGAAATCGAGCTTAGCTTTGAAACTCATAAGATTTAAGGTTATATAAGGATGAGGAGTGTAGACTAATTAGTCTTGCAAAAAGACCGAATCTATTTTAAAAACAACTGAGTCTGAGTTTTATCAATCCAATCCCTAACTTGCTCCCGATGTCATTTAAGGTCTGCCCTTTACCCGACTTGATATGAACTTTGATCAACCCTCCATTTGCGCAGAACAAATACATAAGAAACTTAAAACTTGATATATCTACCCATCTCGCCCTATATTGGTCCTTTTTCCCGGTAAATGAAGGTGTAGCTCAGACGTCCTCGTCCTTACGAAATCACGGATTTATGCCAACTTTCCCCGCAGATATATACCTTTCTCACGTGTCTATTTATTTTGCTTAAAAATATGTCGTCGTCCTGATAAAGAAGTCTCATTTTTCATTTTCAGTATTGTACCGCCGCCACCGCTCGTCGTCGTCGTCCGTCGAGGACACATTCCTCATAAAAAAAAATCGCCCATTTTCACGACTTCACACAAACGATGTGACGAAGATAAAAATAAAATCGATATGAAATCCACTCCAACAGTACGAATCCATAGACCCTAGTCACGTGACTGTCGTCAATCCTTTTGTTAGATTGTGGATATAAGTATCTCATCATTTCGAGACGACAACAAATTGTACTTGAATTCGTATGTGCGGTTCATGTCAGTACAAAAACCTTTTTTTTATGAATTTTTCAAGAGAAATCTTTGGACATATGTCAGTGTCAAATAGCAACACAACATGTACGTACGTACCGTACCAAGTCGAAAAGGATGCTTTAGGCCAATCAGTGAAGGACTTTGTTAAAAGGAAAAACATTTCCACTCAAACAGAGTGGTGGATTTTACGCCCCGAAGGCTAACAAGTAAACTTTAAGTGCTGCTTCCTGTAAACTCCCGATAAGACGAAAAAAGGGGAGTAAAAAAAATTACGTGCACGCAAATCAATAGGCCTCCCAAGCACGCATTAAGGGAATCATGGGAATAACATGTTAATTGCTTGCACAAAACACGTAATACAAAAGGATTCGAATTAAAATTTATTAAAAAAGGCCACAAAAAAACCAAACAAAGAGGGAAAGCAGAGTTCGAGACCCAAATGTGCCCCTTTTGGCCTTTTAATGACACACATAAAAATATCAGGTGTTCAATTTTGTGATTGGATTTTTTTTCCTCGGCCAGAAGCAGACCAGTTCTCTCTGGTCTTTCTTTTCGACTTTTCCTTAAGAAGAAGTCATACAACTGGGCGCAAGAATAAGTTCAAATCCAAGCCCGGTCCGGTCCGGTATATTAACGACCGTGAGTGAAACACGTTTACACGAAATATATAACTTCATATTGGGGATGTAGATCCATCGTTAAGGTGCTCCTTTGGATCCTCAGCAGCTAGGCACCGATGGAGGCAATGAAATTAGCTCCAAGCGCCCAATAAAACAGAAAATAAACTGGAGCCAAAGGAGCAGTGAGCCGGGAACAGGTGTTGTGCGCGTGTAATGCACGGCCCCACACAGCACCGCGATAAATCAATAAGACCTTCGTACTCGTACACCTCCTACCTTCCTACCTGCAAGCACCAACACCATCTGGGCATTGGGTTTAGGTATACGAATCGAACCAAAGGAGACCAAAGAAGCCCAGACCGTGGAGTACTGTGTGCATTGGACTTAGCCACCGGAACGGGGGAACAGGCACCACAGAGGCAATGAGATTTCTATATTGACAACTGTCAAAGCTCGTGCGAATTCCAACTGTACTACATGGGAGCCATAAAATAAGACCGTGCCTTTTGCGACGACCGTCTTTCTCCGTTCCATATTACGGCGACGAGTATTTGGTTATAATCGGATTTGGTTTTGTCATTTAGGAGGACAGCCCCCTCTCGTGCTAAGGGAGGCGGTGACGACGTCCTCGTCATTAGTGACGGCCCTGATGGTCGGAAGGGTAATTTTCTTTCGCAGTGCTGTCGATAAGTTTTTATCGATATTCTGATGCGTCTTTTTTGGGATTCCGTCTTTCAGTTGATTTTTCCCAGAAAAGGTGCTCGCTTTAGAGAAAAAATAATTCACTGTCATTTTTTTCGAAGCTGTCAAACTGAACATGTAAAGATATTAAAGCCTTCATAAGAAGAAATTGAAAATTTTATAAATACTAGGCTAAAAAATATTTATGCGATAACTTTTTGTTTCTATTGTGATCTATTTGGTTGGTTCTTAATTCGTCATTGTGAATCATACGTGTGACTTTTCAGTCACAAGTAGTTGCTTGTGGGGAACAAATTTTCGGAACAAAGTCTCTCCTGTCTGTCCTTAGATCCGTGTACGGGTGTAACACCGTGTTTTTAACCGGGAACAATACGAGAATTGGCGGGAGACGATTAATAATAAATCCCAAAGTGGTTCCACCAGAAAAAATATATGATTACTTTCATATGAGAACTATTTTTCTGTCATTTTGGCTCCTTGTCATTTTCCAGGAGCGAAAAAAGATTTCCGTTAAAAAGATCCCAACAGAAATCGTAATTATGACAGATCTATCATGCGTGGACACTTTCTTTGTCCTTTTTCGATTCTCAAACCTTAAAAATGTATTGGAAAATGGTTGAAACTGGTTTCGTGGCCAACTCAATATAAATATGAATGGTTTATAGCGCGATTTGTAGAGGATAAAATGAAGATTTGTAATAATCGCGGATTAGTGGCCGGTGGAAACATGGTATAAGGGGCTCTTAATCGTGGACACATTGAAATGGTCAAATTCGAGGGAAGAAAAAGATCTGTTATATTCAGAAATCATTGTGACCAGAAAACTTCCTGCGCCATATTTAATTCTCAAAATAATTTGGAACAAAAGCCACTTGTTAAAACCATTCATTTTTTTTCAATTGTCAAAGTCTCGAAGTGTAAATTTACTGGTCGAACTATTAACAAATTCACAAACAATTGTGAACTAGCACAGTTGAGTTTCCTAAGCCTTTAACCCAATGAATCCGTTGTATCCGTCGCTTCGGGGTACACAACTGACTTCGGAAGTGAAGACGTCACGCACTTCTTCTATGGGCCGCTTTTCATAAGAACTCATTCATTCAACTTAGTTGTCAGTTGTGCACTTTAACGTTATGGACGCAACGGATTCATTGAGCTGAAGGCTTTAAGGCGATTGCATGAATGAAAGAATATTAAGATTACGCCACTCGTTGTGGCTCGCTTGTTATGACATTTGTTTGACAGAGCTTGCTGTAAATCTGACGTCATCGGATGGAACTGTAATTTTGCACTCATGTAAAAAAAGCCCGTTTGTCAATGTCAAAAACAATCTGTGCTGACCAATCATAGATCAGCATTCCGTTTTGCATTGAATCCGATGACCAGCCTAAAGTATCGTAATACTATGTTCTGTGATTTGTGCTGTGCCATTTATGATCATTAGAATTTTTAATCTAAGGACTTTCAAACGTTTGACAGACGGCTATTGTAATGGACAGGAAACACATTCACATCGATGATTTCGGTCCCATTCCCTAAATACCGCGTTAAACTATGATTGTTTGACTCTGTTCTTAACTACAACGTCAGCGCTTGACGTTATGACCCTAAGCTTTGAGTGTTCTTACGTAAGCTAAATTTTTAAGTATCAGGAGAAGACAAAAATAAAACACTTTTGGGTATGATCCCGCTTGTTAAACGAAGAAGACGTGTGGTACTTTAAAAAGTTTATGTCTGATTTCCCATGAGTGTCAAAGTAAAATTTTTGTTGACAGGTAAAACATCTGATGAAAAAACCACAAACGTCATTTCAAAGTGCCAGCAGTCAGAAGGGAACGAAAGACAAAGAAACAAGATCAGCTAGCCTAACACACTTTCAATTCATTGTTTATTCATATTTTGAACTTTTTTTAACTAAGGAAATCCGTATTTTAAAGATTGTTATAAGATGACATTTCGAGGACAAACTTTGTTGTGCCTCCCTTTAACTTGACACAATTCTATAAGTCAATGTGTCAAGTTAAATGCAACATTTTAGATTGGACATAAGACATTTTGAGAATTTTTTGACGTTTTAAAAAAGCATTTATGACCTCGCAGAGATGACCACGGATTATGACAAATATCCGGCGTCTGGGGCAGCATAAAGTTAGACGAATTAAGACTAGGAAAGCCGAAATGGATATATTTGTTAGCCAAATGGCGCGTATCCTTCCATTTCTTGTGTCTGACGTTTCGACCGAAGACCACAAATGTTTTTTGGTTTAAAACTCAAATGGAAAACCTATTTACGAATGAATTTTTGAATCGTACGAAATCTAACACATCAGTTTGACGCCTCTTGGCACTTTTTAAGTAGATGCACAAGATTGCATTCCAATTAAGATGCAAAATTAACGTAGCATTTTTATGCCACAAGGAAAAACAAGTTCTCGACAATAGGATTTCAAACCCAGCTCGACGCATTCACACTGGCCATCACTAGGGTTTTCTTTGACGTTTCAAAACCCCTTCGATGCACACTGCAGAAATGATTATGGAGCAAAGGCCTTTCAGTTGCTTGCAAAATCTCACTTACATTTTACACAAGTGTTATGGAATTTGTGTTGGCAAAATTTGTCCTTTTAACTTTATGGATTTGTGTATGGCTGTCAAAGCCAGAATGTCTTGTGTTTTTAGGGAGCATATGGAGCGGATTTAGCGGCTGTGCAGCGATCCTATGCACAATGCAACTTTTTTCACCACTCAGAAAATCAATATTTCCACAAAATGATTTCAAAACCTCATTGAAAGATTCACACTGGTCACATACGGGTTTTGTTTGATGTTTCTTCGATAAAAAGGAAAGAAAGTCTTAAAGTTGGTACAAAATTACTCTTTCTCTTTTTTATAATTAAAACAAAATTTTTGTTTGTCGACCAAATGTCCCTTTAAACTTTTAAGTTTTGTATATTTTGACAGGTGAGCTGTCAGTTGTTTTTTTTTTTTGGGAATATTCGGTCGATATAAAAAGTAGATTTTTCTAAAATATCGAGGAGCAGAGCCTTTTGCAAGCAAAGGGAATTTTAAAGGATTACAGAAGAATTTACTGGGAAATTCCCTAAAATTTGGGCACATACTTTTTGGGGTAAATTAAACTTTTTGGTGCAGCTTTATGTTTTGTAGTTCCTACTTTGATTCCTTTTCGCAAAGCTTCTGCATAAACCGTGATAGAACTAAAAAAAAAACACCCTGAGAATTCAAGAACCACAGATAATAATTATGCTCCGTTCACAATGATTGAAAATCAATTTTATTGATTGGCATTACTTCCCCGTCTAGACATGTTATTGTCTGCTACGTTACGAAAATTAATTTGTTTTGTCAATCGAAACTAATGTCAGAAATGCAGGGGAGACTTTAAAAACGTAAAAGACTATAAAAGCGTAAAAAAAACGTCAATAATTGTGACTCCATAAGGACGGATCCTTCGGCATGTAATTTTCCCCTGGTTGATGGGTCTCTTTTTGTTTCGCCTTTATTTCGTTTTATTGCTTTGACATTTGGACGGGCCTGGGCGACATCTGTGTGAGCCGTAATCTAAACCATAATTTTGTAATTAAGATATGAGGCGACTTACAACAATACACATACACAAATACACCTTCCATGCATACCGGGTTGTATAGCTATAGCTGGATTTGCCACCCCCTTGAGAGCTCGTAAACTTTCCTAAAGCCCGACACAGAGAAGATTTTGTTGAAATTTAAGAAGAACAAAATACCATCGCCAGCCACCCCCTTTAAATTGTTATGACTCATCCGTTCATCCTTTTGTGTCACTCATTCATTTCACTTTGCGCGCTGTGTGTTTGTGTATAAATACACGACTCAAGGGTGGTAGTAGGCGACGGACCGACAGACGACGACTATTGTAAGTTCGATTTATATGCGAACTATTGGGGAGGAAAACGCAACCCACTACGAACGACGACAAGGGGAGGCCCAATACACATTATGAAACGTGCACTATAAAACTTTTGTCATCGTATGGATTCAAAAACAACCCCCAACCCCATCGTGTTGGTCTATTACACAATCAAAGAGTACACAGCAAGGTGCGGGCGCGGGTGGAAGAAATCGGGAAAATAGAAAAACGCTGGCGATAAAGGGAGGGAAAAAATTTAGGGTTGTTAAGAGTTTCGAATCTAGTGGTATCTGAAATAGCATTGAATGCATTATGTAAGCCACCCTCGCTCCCACGAAACCTTTTCATCAATACCAGCGGAACACTGTTTTCGGCTGCAAATTTCATTTCCAAAAGGAAAACCCGTGAATACAGGCGGGGGGTACCCACACTTTAGTGCTCTAAATGTTATGTCAGAGTGTGTGCGGGGGTAGTTGCTCAACTGCATAGAGAATCCAATGGAATGCACTTTTGGCAGAACTTTTTCCATCTTCATTTCAGAGTGGAACACACATTAAATACCCATAAAACACACCGACCGACGCGAAACTAGCGCACTGAATGCGCTCACGCCGCAAAAGGGTTGCTCTGTACAATGGAATTCTTTGAATTCATTATTAAGGCGATTCCCTACCGGAATATCCGTATAGGGAGTTCGATTCGAAGGCGGCGCGCGCGGTTTGCATCAGCCAGCGCCCCCCTCTGTTGGGATATGCATTTAATGGAAATTACTGGATTGCGAAGAGAATGCGTTAATTGAAGTGAGCGACTAGCGCAATACTCCCTCTAATTAGGCATGTCTGCTTTCAATTGAGCGACCAAAGGACCACCCCAAGATGAGAGGGTGTTGCTCCGTTTTCCGTGTACAATGTACGTACACACAATACCCACAGTGTTGTACAGGAACTAAAAAGTAAAATAAAAGATTCTAATTCAAATTAGGAAGTTTGCGCGACTAAATGAGGGTGGGCCACTTGACTCACGACCCTAGTGGCTTATTCATGTACATACGTACAGGGTGTATGTAAGTATATACATAGCATACATATACCTACTGGCAATTAAAATGTCTCCTCAAGGCACACGTACACAGGGTGTTTTTCTCTCCTTTTTTGCCTGTTCCGTAGTACCTATATACCTTTTGTCTCCCGTATATCCCGAGTACGGGACTCTCTAAGGACGTTGCTTAATAAGAGTATAGTCATCAATTGCAAGCGGGCGTGTAATTTGTACAAGTCTAAATAAGTGAGTCACGTTTTTTTTCCTTACCAAGGATATAACAACGAAGCGGAGAAGAAAGCGTCGTGTACCTACCTAAAATAGTCCTAGCCTAGCAATTTTGACTCATTTAAGCGGACGATAAGGGTAGCTGGTAATTAAGTGACACATGCTTTGATTTCAAGGGTGCAATATTAGATATTTTTTTTTGCAGGCGTCACCTGCTCCTGGCACGTATCAAAATTCAGCAGGTACGAACAGACAAACACGAGGAGTAACCCTTCGCAGAGAATGCGGATCCTGTTTCAGTTTTAATATTTTTTTTTAATTATTTTATGTCGATACAGGAGGTAGGTGACTTGAAGTTGTTCCTTTTTTTTCCACTTGGGTGTGTAATCGACACTGTTATTCGTGCTGTTGCAGTTAGTGCTAATTTGATACGTGCCGGCATGAGAATGTCCTTTTTTCCTTTAACACAAAGAAGCTGATTATCTTTAGACCTTTGTACCAAGCAGACATGGGTTTTAAGCTGCTGTCAACTTGTATAAGTAACAAGACTTCTCAGTTCTTTCTTTGTCAGCCTTTTTTGGGATTTCAAATCAAAGCAAGTAGGAAAATGAATTCATAGATGGTATAAGTTAGGAATATCGGAACACAACAACTTGAAGAACTGTCTAATGAAACAAGAGCGGATTATAAAACGCAAGAATATCTAACCACGATACGACATAAAACCACGCAGCAAATTTTCATCGCAGAGCGACTGAGACACAAAATCCCGATAGGAGTTGAATATCTGCCGGTAAAATATTCACTTTTTTGATTTCGTTACTATAATTTTTTATTGGATTAAAAAAGTTTATCGACTTTTGCAAATCTAGCGAGTCCAGTGTTAAGACAAGGTTATTTTCTCGCGCACCCACAAACGATCTTAACGGCAAAAACCGGCAAAACTGCGTCAAAAAGTTGTTGGGCTAAGGATCGTGCAGAGTCGCTTACTTGGGTTTAAGGGTCATACAATAACAGAAAATCTTGCCGACCTCTCATCCTACCAGGAGAATAAGCATATGCATGTGTGGGCGATTCCAATTTTTTAAATCATTGAAGTCATAAGACTGCGGCAAAAAGTCGTGCGGCATGTATTTGTCTAACAAGCAGGCAAAATGCGCGACTAATTACAGTCCAACCAGAAAGCACACGCGTTTATTTACAAGACAACACACGAAAAGCCTGCAAACTCTTTTTTTCATCGATTAAAACTAATTTTCAATCAAAGCTGACAGGAACCGCACGGAAAATTATTGCTCGTGTGTTGAGTATTCTTGCTGCAGAAAATCGGGCTGTTTTTTGTCGCGCCTTTTCCTGTCGTCGTGTTACTCAAGCCTTACCAGTATCACCAAATCCTTGAGTCGTATTAGGAAAACCAGTGTTTTCGAGCAGCTTAGGCCAAAAATTCACAGCGACAGAAAAACGCGCGACTAATTGCAATTCGACGGGAAGCACAAGCATTTAAATAGGAGACAACACATGATTTCGGCTACGAAAATTAGTCGCGAGAATCGATTTACGACAAATTTTCGAATCGCAGACCAAAAATTTTTTTTTTGTTTAACGATAAAACTCAACAACTCACTGGAATCGCCCCGAAAATGAGTGTTTGTGTGCTGAGATTACCTCAAAAAGCTTGTTTACTCTTGGTTCTAATTAAATTTTTCTTCAAAATAACAGAAACTGATAGGAACCGCTGTTCGTGTATTAAGTATGGTTGCCGCAACAAATCGCGCTGCTTTTTGTCGTGCGTTTTTCTGTCGCCGTGTGTCCCAAGAAAAAACAGTCGCCATCCGTCCAAAATGCTCACACAATTTCAACACAGGTTTCAGTGTACCCAGACCCGACTTCAAGATAATTTTGCTCGTGCATTGCGTTTTCGAAAACACGAAGTTAGTAATACAACACCGTGTCTCCACCAAAAACTAATTCCCGATAAATCTTCAACTAATCTGTTACATATCTCGAGTTTTTCCACACAAATTTAAATTCTTTCGCTATAAATTCGATTCACCCTATTCACACACCTCTTTTATGCCACTTATAACACTTAACGCACTTTATAATAGTTGAGACTTAAAATAAGAAACTTAAACTGTCCAACTATGACAGATCTGTTACAGTCATGTGGGATTTTGACAACAAAATGTTTTTTTTTTCTCTCCTGGGAAATGTCATCGTCACTCTCTGTTGAGAGCCACAATGTCAACAAAAAAGATTCCTGCTGTCAATATAATCTCACATTTGTCCGGTGGAGACACTGCGGGATTTATTTTTAATAGTCTCCCGCTGATCGCAGTTTCAAAGCCAGTGCGAGACATACTTTGTGCAAATTTGTAAAATGTTTTGGTAAAATTTTTGTTTGGGCTTGTGAAGGCCAATCTTCACCAATAAACTAACTATGATCCAGGATTTGGAATACAAAATCGGTCATGTAATTGAGCAAAAATCGATTGCTGAGGCCCAGTTGCTCGGGTCCGGAAACTTCCATCAATATCAATAGTGCTAAGGCGAGCACTACACAAATATGACAGATAAATTGTCATTAGAATTTGATTTTGGCCCAATTTTTCGATGAATTCAAGAATTTCGCGAAGTTTTCTGTGTATTTCCAGCTGTATAAACCAATTAAGTAGAAAGAAATATTAGAAACACCTCTACCCCATTAAGTGTTTCACATGGGACGTGACAGTATGGCTATCAGTCGGGCATCTGTCACGTCTTGCCCAAAACAAGAAATTCAACCAATTTCTCTCGAGATTTCAAGAAAAATTAAAAAAATTAAAAAGTCTTTCAAAGACCCCAACTAACATTTTTTGCCATGCCACTAACAATTAGTTAGTTGGCATTAATGGCATTAATAGCATTAGAACTTCAAGGACGTAATTACTGTTCACGCAATAGTCTCGATCCTAAGTCTTACGGAGAGCGCATGTGTAAAACTTTAAGCTCTTACACTTTTAGTTGGTCAACTTTTAAGTTCCACCTCGAGAGTCTTCTCAGTTGTTCGACAAAAACAATCAAAAAGCCACATCGTGTACCTACTTTGACTTGTTAAATTGTGTGTCAATGTCAAGAGTCTAATGAACCCTTTACTATGAACTCAATAGTTGCCTTACGACACAAAAAAAGCACTCAATCAAAGAGTTGATTCGCAACTCTTAGCACAATGCAGCATTTGCACTTCGAGCTTGTTTCTGTAACGAATATAAATGACGGAAGAGGCGTTCGATTTGTTGAGCAAAATTAGAAAATTGACAAAGACAAATCGTTTTTTTTTTTTAGACTTAACGAAACAGTTTGGTCGACATAACAGTTGTATGCAGGCCATTAAAAAGTGAGAAAAAAATCACTCTTTGCATGTCTCTTGTAATGTCTCCCCAGGATCTTAAAATAAAACTTCCTTTATTCAAACTTCAGTGTTCAAGTGTTGTTGGATAAATCTACCCTTTCATCCCTGAAATCACAGGAGACAACTCAGTTGAAGACACTCGCTTTCATTGCAAGAGCACGGTTCCACTTTACACATGTTTTTATTAATTTTGCATTTCTAAATGCACTTTCAGTGACATCATGATCACAGTTGTGCTGCGAATTGATTTAAGAAAAACGAAAAAGAAAACCCAAATTGAAACAAAAAAGGAAAGAAAAATCCCATCGACAGGATGTTCTTTTCATTTGTATATATTTTTGCTCGTCGGGCCCTCCCAGACTATATCTTTAAGAATTCCTGAGATAATTCTCCGCATCTGTAGTGCAGATGTGACCCAGAGTTCAACTTTCGTCTGCGAATTGAATTCGCATTATTGAAGTCATGGTGAATGGCACTGGCACCGACACAACGACGATCGACCGACCGACGTACTCTCAGTACTTTTCTACTGCATAAGAAAAGGGACCAGAAAAAAAAATTAAAAACGCACAGCACTACTGGCTGTGTCGTATACCAATCTACATTCCTGCAGCGATTATATCTGCCCCATTCCCCATGCTGAATGGATAACTTACTCGCTCAGTCATCTTAATATATCTTCGGGAATCCTTTTTGTCTATGCGATGAGATGGGAAAAAAACCCAAGGAGGAATGTGTGTGAAGACGAGTGGAAAAAGCCATTTCTCACCATGCAACCTTCTCCAAGGGCGATAATGTGTGCGTCGCGCGCCTCCCCACAGACCCCACTTTGGTCTACTCGCGCGTTGACAGTTGGAATCGCAAACGTCAATCGTATGCGAACGACATGACAAGCCTGACGGGAAGAAATCAAGAGCATTCCATGTATCGCGTAATTATATAATTCTCCATTTTAATGGCGGTAATATGTCATGCATTTCCGCTATACTCGTTCGGTGCAACCAGCTCCTGTAGGCAGCTACGATTCTTATTTCTCACACACTTTGAATTCTTCCCTCGGTGCCGGTCCATTCGAAGCTGGCGACTGACCCAGAACCTAGTCGACCTGACCTAATGAATAGTCACACGTAAGGGAAGTCGACAATTTCCAAATAAGAAACAAATAAAAGTGGAGAAGAAGGTAGTTGGTATGTGTACCTACGCGCGCAAGTGAATTCCACGGAAGCGACAAACTGTCGGGTGTAGCTCTACCTCTAAATGACCTTCCCAGCGTGATGAAGATGATTGCGCTAACTACCGGGAGATGCTAGCCAAGAAATTCGGAAATCGGACATCATAGCGCTGTTTATCAGAAAAACACATGAGAGTGCTCGTGGGACCCCGTCATTACCCAAATAATACGATGCCCATTAAGCATAATTATGAACCATAAACACTCGACGCTGTGTGGATGCTCCTCCGAATGAAATGAGTCTTCTTGGTTCCCAAGAACGCCCGGTCGACCGTTTGGTCAACCATTTTGGGAGAAACCAAAACCAACAGAAAGGCTCTTTTATTTTTATGTCTTCTCGTGTGATTGGGTTTTTAAGTGGCTCGGAATCGACAAGGGATGGTTTTCTCAGTTTTGAGCTGTCCATGACTGACAGGCTTATCCCGAGCGTGGGTATTCCTAGAATCATATTCTTCTTCTATTCAACAAGTAGGTAGGAATACATCTGCGAGACTAATTAATCAACTTTCACTTGGGGTCGGGCTTGTGTTATGTGTTCCCATGGCTATACCGAAGCTCCCAACACTCCATCTCCCGGTAACTTTATATGCCGTGACATGACCCACTTCCGAGACTCCTGGACGCGTGTGCAATTACAAGCCTTTGCGCGAGTGGCCACCTTTGTTGGCCAACTACTCTATGCACACAAAGACGAAAAAGGTTAAATAATTTACGTCGCCTTGTGCAAAATTAATAAGCGACACCAACTTGCAACTCGTTTGGGAGGTGTTCCGAGTGCGGACGTGTGGGCGTATACCACTGGCCTCAGCATTGAGAATTGAATTGGAAATTAAATAATGCAGAACGCTCTTGTCTTGTCGCTTCCATAATATTTATGCTAATCCAATAAGACGGCGACGCGCGAGAGAGGAGAAAGTAGGCATATGGAAGCCTGCGATACGCATAAATACCATATGAGCATCGATTTCGGTACGAATTCCTGTTCCATTCCAGCCGGCGCGCGAGAAGATTGTTTGAGATATGTGATCTCGATATTTAAATTTCGTGGGCACGGGCATCTATATATTTTTCAAAACATGTTTTCTTTGTATCTTTTATGTGTTTTTTTTTTCTCTTGTAGAAGAATTTGGTGCGGTATTTAAGTGGACACTTTTATGGGCGAATATTTCATTTGAACTTATTTGAATAATTTTTCCAGTTGGTGACATTAGGACTTTTCGAAAATCATAAATCGTGCGCGTCGGCTATATGCTTTCCATGGAGTGCGTTGCTGGACGTTGCGCTGGCTGGCTGGCTGGGCAATTTGTAGGTATCAGCGATTACAAATCACATTTTTATGGTCAGATGTTGGAGTTTCCTGACTTGTGAGATTGTTTGAAAAATGAGTGCAAGTGAAGGATGGGTTCTTTTTTTTCGACGAGATAATCGCGGCATACTAAAACGTTTTGGTCGTAAACAAAAAAAAAAGTTGTAAATGCACTTGTTGCGTCCCTACAATATGGTAAACATTCTTTCTTTCCAAACATTTCCAATACTTAGTGCGGGGCGGGAACCAGAAGCCAACGCTTTGAAGTATAAACGTCGACGAAGTGAATGATGGGGGTCATAAAAATGACTTGGTGTCAATTTCCAATGATGCTTTGATATTGATTTTATGGATTGTTTTTGGACTGACGAGAGACTCGGGAAGGGCATGTGGCTTTAATGGCCTCGAGGAAGTGAAAAACAAACAACCCCAATGGTTATGAAACGATAAAGTTTTGACAGTTCTCATAAACTGCAAGCGTCGGCGTGGAATAGCAGAAAAGCTAGAGATTTGCATTTACTTTGCATAAAATTCGAGGGAAAAAATATGTATTCCAAAAGTGATGCTGAAAGTTGAGGAATGGTTGTTGTCGCGAGTGCAACGAGCATTTTGTAAAGCTCCTTAGATGTCATTTAATGTCATTCTACTTTTTTATTATTAAGAGGACTAAAAGTGAGAGTAACGCCAGATTGAACACTCATCTACAATCGTCTTTTTATTGCATTAAAAGCGTGACAAAAGTGTCAAAATCACTAGTGCCGTGCTACTGAAGTCCAAGCTGACCGCGAGTCCCTGTAGCCGGTGGGTGACGCGGTTAAAAACTGCCGATTGTGAAACTCGGAAGGCAACACCTACCCAATGCTTTTTACGTTTCAGTTCGCCACTGGGACTTTTGTCATTCTTTTTTGCGACGCTAAGTTCAATACCCTCAACCAATCAGCCTTGACTATCCAAACGAAATTAAAATTAAGTTCAATATTTAAAACCAATTGGTATTAACACTAAAAAGTCGAATGAAATAAATTTAAGCATTTAAGTTAGTGATAAAATAGATTTTGCTTCTGTGAGGTAGTGGCGAGGCAGGTCACAAATCGGCGATGCATTGTCATCCCACCTTAGTCGGTTCGTTGTGCCAATAAAGAAGTTCATTAAATCAATAATTTTTTATGAACTCATAAAACTTTTCATTGTGCCAATAAAAAAGTTCATTAAAACCGTCTCAAGTGTGAAAAAACAACAATCTACCGCCATAACTGCCTTAAAGTGTCACAACTATGACGAGGTGCTCAAAAAGAAGCACATTTTAGACATGTTTTGGACCGCAAAGCACATTTTTGACCATTTTGGGCCAAAGTACATTTTGGACCGCAAAAAAATGCAACTCACAAAGGCAAACCGCCTTGCCGACCGCAATTGGTTGTCAGCACCTGGGTGAAGCATCCCAGTAAGTCATGTGTCCCAAATAGTCAAGGACTACGTCAGTTTGTTAATCGTTAGCCAAATTTTTACAACACACAAAATAACAGAGGAACCGTCTTTTTGGAGTTTCAATCTCCGGACGGTATAGTAACGTTCTGGATTATCGTGCTCTGTAATGCGTTGCAAAAAGTTTAAAATTTTTTGTTAAAAATAAAAAACTTTATGTTTGCTTTGTCGACTTCAAGGCTGCCTTTGATACTATAAATAGACAGGCGTTGCTGTATAGGAAATAGCCTCTCTTGGAACATCCAGAAAGTTTCTGCTGCTGTACTCTAAATTCCTTGCGGATTAAGTCGCATCTGTGCGGGACGGTTCCAAGTTATCTGATTGGTTTAAAACATCATCACGCGTCCCCCAAGGCTGCATTTCGAGTTCCTTGGTATTTTTGCTCTTCATCAACGACAGTCACGAGGCACTGCCAGGGGGTATAACGTTTGCTGGAATTCTCATCAAGGATCTCCTTTATGCTGATAATTTCGCTTGATTGCTTGCAACCCTTTCACACTCCAACCTCAAATAAACAAGCTTAAAGCCTTTTGCAAAACGTGGGGTATTTTCACATCAACGTCCAGAAGACCAAGCTCATGATTTTTGAGAAGCGTCTAAGAAGAAGATTTCCGATTGATATAGTCCGGGAATTTAAATATCTTTGAGTTGTGTCACCCATAACCTTAACTTAAGCAGGCATGCTAAGATAAAAAGCAGGAAGGCTAAGCTGCGTCTAAACCTAATCTGGCCTCGTTTCTTAGCCAGCCAACATATCAACTTTTCACTCAAATTTAAAGTATTCAACGCCGCGTTTAAAACTTGCATTGGAGTTTCTTCCTTTGATGATTTTGAGGTTGTTCAACGATATTTCTTCAAACGAACCTTCCGGTTGCCGAATTCGACACCGACGTATGATATTTACGTAGAATCTGGCTTGCCCCCATTATACATCATAAATTTGAAAGCTCACTTAAACTTCTTGAAAAACGTCATGAGAAGAAGTGAAAACAGTCTTCACAAATCAATACTAACAAGGCTCGTGTGCACTTACGCCTTCCCCTTTCAGGAACTAGAACCAGCTAGCTAGCCTTGTCTCCCAAATTTCTATTTCGGACTTTGGCTTTATGAAAGCAACGTTGGTGAGTGGCAAGATTTATTAGGGGGGACTTATTTCGAGAATCGACGAAAAATTTTTAGCCAACACTTAGCCAGAGCCTTAACCACTACCCTCTTCGGAGTCCTACTTCAGTACGAATTCTCGTCACATAATAATTGAAGCGCGATTCATTTCGAAAGACTTTAGCAAAAGTTTAGGCTGTAGTAAAGCTGTTTCCACAGCTTTATTTTTAGCTTTGCAAAAAAATTGTTTCAAACGAAGGCGAGACCGAAATTGTTGGATTTGGTATGAAACAAGAGTGCGAACTCCTTCGACTCCTCTAGTGATGTGCATAATAAATCCTGCTCAATAAATGCCAAAGAGAAAATAATTCTTCATTACCAACATTATGAGATTGTTTGTATAATTCAAATTTCTGACACCAGTGCTACAAAATTTTTCCTGGATTTTAAAAAATTTGCGTTATTATTCTGAGAGTCTCTGCTCATTTCTGTGAAAGCTATGTGTTAAAGAGTTTTCACCGAGCCCAAAAATACAAAGGAAAGTATAGAACAATCGTGGGATGATCAAAGGCTGCGCCCGTATTGCAAATCAACGAGATGCAAAAGATCAGCTTCAGCATTCAGCTTCAGATATCAGCTTCCAAATTCAGGAATCATACTTTGTTCACGATTGAGCTTTTTTAGGGTGTTATTTCGCAGGACCATGTCTCAGAAAGATCCCTTATCGTACCGTATCATATCGAAAATCAATAGTTTTCTTGGAAAATTATCATCACTTTGTCATTTGATTCTTCCAATTAATTGAATTTCGAATGTGAACTTTTAATCTGGAATCAACTATACTGAGAAGAAGTCGGGCGGTCCGACATTGCACACTGTATAGGTTGGCCACATTCCTTAGTTGTGGTTCAAAGTGTTTTGAACACGAGTAACAAAGAAAGTCTATTGCAGACAGTTAAACGGCTTAATAAGTATAAGTAAAAACTATACAAGCAAACTCGTACTGAGAACATTTTAACTTCAATTCGGTGTCCTTTAATTGAAATGCATTCGAACCATCGCAATTTCTAATTAAATGGTTAATGGGCTTTTAACTTCATGTCAAACCTTCTACTTTTCTAAGAAACGCTTAAGAATATCCCCAATCTATTTAAGGGAATCCATTCGTCATGCTTGCAAAACGTTTTGCCATAAACATCCATACCTACACATAAACCAAACTGTTTAATTCACTTTTCTTGTATGCTTTCCAAAAGTGTCACAAATTCCTAAATCATTTCGCATGCTATGATATTTTTTGTAGTATAATTTATATGAGGACTCCTAACAACTACGGATGCATCGGCGGTGTAGTTCCTAAGTCATGAGTCACACACACACACACACATTCAAAAGCACCACTAATAGAGATAGACATTTTTGTAACACTTTGTATGAAAACACTTTTCTGTGGTCCAATTTTCCTAATTTCCCTCCAAAAGGAAGTGAAAGATACATTCATAAAGCAAGAAAACAGTCTAATTGTCCCACTTAATGGGAACTACACCAACGGAGCTTGAATGCACTGCATAATAAAAGCACTAATTAAAGGCAGCGCGGTTTTCTTATTTTTTTTTTCATTAATAAAAAACCAGTTAATTGAATGTAAGATTCAATTGCCTTGCGGTCAATATATAGGACCAGACGACCAGAATCATTAGTTTTACAAGACGGCAGCATCGAGCTTAGGCGCAAACCTTATTCAAAAGAACCCAACCAACCAACGCAACTAAGAGGCTGTTGTATGCGCACATAGAAATAAAACAAGACACCTTCTTCCTGTTGCACGCTGCTGGTCGCTAGTTTTTACTGCTACAAACTGTCAGTGTCAACCATATGCGATCTGTATCTCTGATTCAAACCTGATGTTGTAAGTAATTACTGGATTCTTGAGAAACCAGCAACTTTTGTTGCAAAAGTGCGACCGATCTTGTCACATTCGATTTCGATACTCAAACTAAGGACAAACGAGTCTGAAAATTGAATTGTGAGAAAATATCGAAGGTTATGCTCATCGTCAATTAGTTTTGAAAAATCAAAGTACCAAATTAACTGTATAAATTTGAGTACAATTTTAGTACCATAAAATCGAAGTATGTGCCAAACTACATAATGCAGGCAATCCACGGGGACGGTCAAGTTTAACCCTTTTTTGCCTTCCAGCAGGGTTCATTACAAACTTTTACTAACCCTAACTTCAGTTGAAGTTATCCCTGCTGCTAGCAGTAGCAGTTTTTTTGTTCAATAGAGAAATGTCAGAATTTGTTCTTATAAATGAACGGGACTGTTTTAGAGGTTTGGTTTTTAAACTGGCAACTCTGTTTTTTCTGATTGTTAATTCGACAGTTGAAAGTAAATTTGTGCGGTAAAGTACGTTTTGCCATTTAATTATGAAGACATTAACCCTAGAACAACGTGTGCAAAGCGTAAACCTAGGCTGCTTTAGTTCGGCGAAAAAATCAAAAGCGATTAAGCTTGATCCTAAGGGCAGTTACTTCTTCTCCCACTAGGTTCATTTGTAGTAAATTAAATAAGATATACCACCATACACCGGATTCCACTCCCAATTAATAGCTAAATTGTCAAATTCGGAGTAGAGAAAAGCAAGAGGCATTTGTCGGGACGCCCTCACTAAGATTTAAAGTTACTCTTAAGGACGATGCCTGCCGGACTGTCAATGGCAATGGAAATTGCAAGAGAGATCATTTCTGACTTCTTCGCCTAGCAGGTTAACTCCACTGACGTCACAGAGCATGGAATGGAGCAACATACCATACAGCCCAACCAGCGTTGCCAGCTTAGTGCTTTCAGTGTTGATTCAGTGCAAAAAAAAAATGATTTCAGTGCCCAAAATGTCATTTTAATGCTTGGGCGTTCTTTTAGTGCTCTAATTTATTTTTTAGTGCTTTATAAACTCTGTTAATTAACGCTGAAACCGCTGAAAAAGCATTTTCTTTGATTCGAATTTCATGACACTAAAAAATTAAAAAAAAATTCTTTCGAAGTATTTAATATTTTCGAGCTAGCCTTGAAACTGTTTTGTTGGCCACTTTCCAAAGGGGCGTCAAGGTTTTTTAGGTAGAAATTGTAGCCTTTAAAGCATGTATATCTGAACTTATTAAATGATGCCGCTCTTTTGCTGTATCAACAGAATTTTAAAAATAAATAAATATTGCTTTTTTTAAATTGTTTTTTATTGAAAGAAATTGAAAATCGGTGCTTTAGCTCAGAAAAAACTTGGCAACACTGACCCCACATCATAAATTTACTGCGGGCAACATTTTCGAGGGGCTTTTCCGTAACGGACCTATACACTGACCTCCAGGATCCTCTGATCTCATAGCTTAAGATACTATGAGATACATTGTTTGAGAGTATATGAAGTCACTAGTCTATGCCAATATAAACAGAGACATTGGAAAGTTTACAAGTCAACTTTAGCCGTGGTATTGCACACATACGACTCCAAGCTGCGCGATAAATTTGACGAAAATTGGACCCTATAGGATTGTGCTTCATTCAAGCTAGTATGAAATCATACTAATGGCTTAATTTTATCTTTAAAATAAGCCTCTCATAGACATTAGCATTAGCCTCAAGTGTTTTATATCAAATTGAGTTGGTATAGCTCTTAAAAGAACCCCCTTTATAACTTTTTAGTTCTAGTCTCGGCATGTTAAGAAAAGTGTTTTCTTCAGCAATGTGAAACTAAATGTGTTTTAGCCTTATTGATGCCAGCTGTGACACAAAACCTTTAGTCAGTGTCCCTGAAAAATATTTGGATTGCCAAGCGGCCAAAGAGTCTAATAAGTATTCGACTTCTATTGAAATAGGAGCTGAAACAAATTTTTTTAATGAGCTAGATCAGCGCAGTGATCTTGATAATAGTTTTTTGCAAAAAAAAATGTCTTTGTTCCTGGGAATATCCTAGGCGATCCAATACGTTCTTTTTTTACATCGTTATCGTATGTATGAGTAGGAATATAACTCTCATGTCCGGGCAGAAGGAGGAACCAGTGGGAGGATTGCAATCCGCTTTGGGAAATCGTTGGATACCCCATCCCAATTGACCACCGTTGAGCTCCGAATTGCGTCATAAATATTGGTTGCTAAATTTAAGTTTCTATCAACTTTAATTGTATTTAGAATTTATCAGTTAAGAGTCTCCTTCCTTAAAAAGGGGCGTGGCATCAACCACTTTTCACATTTTTTTTTTTTAATAACATCGCTTATTGTGGTTATATTTTTTTGAGATGTATACCAATACACGTTTCGATTGCATTTTTATATAATTAAATTGGTTTATACTTAAAAACGCCCCCCAAAAGTGGGCGTGACAAAAATTTATTTATTTCAATTGATAGCATAAGCACATTATTTGAAGATTTCAAACTGCAAGTTTTTTGGATTTGAAACAAATATATCGAATAAAAACCGTTTATTAGAATGCAAATTAAATATGACCACGCCCAGGTGGGGGCGGTTTTCACTTGTTTGTGAAATCATAATACACTAAAGCGAGTATATCGTACGCCAATTTTCAGCTTAGGGCAGGATCGTACGCCAATTTCAGCCTAGGACAAATTTAACTTTCCATGCCAATAAGTAAATAGGGCGTGTCAGTGGGCGGATTTCAAAAATGCTTACCTACATTTATACTGCTACGGGGCCTAAAAAGAACAAATATTTCACCATTCCAGCTCAAAATTTAAGGCCTTAAAACTACCGACAGACAAACGAACGGACGGACGGACGGACGGACATGGATATTCTACTTTAATTCGGTCTCGATCATATGCCTCAGGGACATACCTTGTTCTTGGGGTTTATGGGTCAAACTTAATATACCTCCTATCCTATGGGATGGGGTATAAAAAGGGCTGTGTTCGGCCCTTCCTTGATCAAATATTTAATGTGTGGACTGCTGTACAGAACATCGGTCAATGACTTCTTAGTAATAATTGGCCGTGTTTTAGTTTTGTCTTGACAACAGCACTTTTAAGCTGCTGAAAACTGAACTGCTGAAAACTGAAAACTGCTAAAAACTGAACTTCGTTGAAGGGTCTTCCTTGCTTTACAAGCAAAGTTGGTGCATACGCAAAATCGCTCCAAGCGAAATCGGCTTAAATCGAGAAAATAAGAACCACTATTCCTCTTAAGCATTTGGCTTTTTGGGTGATATTGAAAATCGGTGAAAAAGACGAATAATTAAAACTCGTCAAAAGTGAATAAAAAATCACTCAATTTTTTGATATGATTTTTCATTTCTCGTATTTTGGCGATATCGTTTCGGGTGACTTTTCGCAAAGCAGAGCCTATATCACTCCTCTGAATGTCACTCCTCATGGAAATAAGCTACTTTTTCCTAATTTTTGTCAGCCTAAGAAGTCCGTCGTTTTTGCATGTTTTCGCAAAAACACAGTTTTTGGTCCAGTTTCCAATTTCTTGAAAAATATTTTTGTTGTGTTCGAAATAAAAGTTTATCTAAGATTTTTTAAGCTTAGATTTTCGATTTGAGACATAAGATCCTGGATGACATAAGATGATTCAGGGAACTAATTTGTCAGGGCCACTTTTTCTCATTTTTGTCAGCCTTAAAATTCCGCCTTAGGAGTCCATAAGCATCGCATTAAATTTGCAGAATCTCAACAAGTTGCAAGTTTTAATGGGTCACTTCGAAAATAAGTGAGGAATAAGTTTTGCTTCAGCTTATTATGACTGGGTCGGGCTATTTTTATGGAGAAGCTGTTTTTTAAGCTCTTACTGTTTTTTTGGTCTTTTGTCAAAATACATAAATGTTTTTGTAGAACGGGCATTCCACTGTTTAATTTTTAAAGGCATGCGAAGAAAATGACTTTTTTAGGTTAAATATTATTTTATTGATTTAACTACAATTTCTTTGTATACAAAAGATTTCATTTAAATTTTTCGCCATATATTGAACGTCTAAATTTTAACGAATTATTATATTAATCAACTTAAAGAACAACAATATCGACGATATTCAAATTTCAATATGAACCTAATAAGCTGAAGTAGGAAGCAAAAGCAACAAGACTTCCAACGAGTTCATTAAAGGTGATAGAAGAGGCTTGTAAAAAAGTCAGGAAAGCCACAGGTGCACCTACTTTGGCTCAGGAGTTTTAGAGCTGAGGCTTGACACGTTGTCTGTAACAAACTCGGTATGTTCTGAGAGCAATTCTACTGCAATTGGGAGCTCTACCCCCTTCTTGGCGGGGTGAAATTCCGTGAAGGAATTAAAGGCTATTTTTAAAACTTAAAATGAGCTTCATTTGTCGTTAATAAAAAACCAATCCCCATTGTCGCTGGCTGCCTTTTGCGATTGTCTCCCTATTTTTTTTAAAAACTCTTTTCAAAAATTACGCCGTGAAGGTACCTAAATATTTTTGAACAGTTCAGATAAAAAAAAAACCTTGCGTAACCGTCTTTTGTATTCGAAAGATGAAATCCTACACTTGTGGTCTACAAGCATCCTTCTTTCAACATCTTCGCTTTTTTTTAATAACATAGGTTCCCTCCTTAATCCTTTTTGATTTAACCGAAAAAAAAATTCAAAATCTGTCGAAAAAAAACTGCACTCCGCTCAGCGTAAAAAAAAAATTACCAAAAATGGGGGAAAAATTATGCATACACTGGACACATTGGGATGAAATCGAATAACGCCGAGGTATCAAATTATGAGATCAACAAGAAGCTAACGAACGGGTTTTAAGTATCATCATCATCCCAAGACCCTAGGCAGCCTGACAGCGCCTGGCAGGTAGGTAGATAACAGGTTAGAGAAGAGAGGAACAATTTTTCTTCTTCTTGTTTTTTTTTACAATCAAAGTGGACACAGGTCGAGAAAGTATAAGAAAACCTAAAAAAAAAAATACGAATAAGAATCTCATAAAAAAAACGCAGAAATCCCAGCGACAACACGAATAGTGAAGAAAGAATAAAAAAAAAAAAGAATCCCAAATCTCACCATCACCACCAGCAGCGGTTGGGGTCTTTTCTTGAAGCATAAGAGGAACCCCTCTGCACATATAAGCATAAACGACAACAACGGCAGGGACGACTCCGATTTACTGGAATTAAATTACAGGACTGGAAACAGTGTCCAGTTCGATGATGATGATGATGAGGACGGGATCCAGTCTTACTGCATTTATCAGAGTCACAGGAAGGAAAAAACCGATTTTAATTTGCTCCAAGCCGAGCCGTGATTGGTCGAAGCGTCCAGGTGGCCACACGCTCGTTTTCAATCTTTATGTTTTGTAAGATTCGTTGTTCTTGCCGTGGCGGCTCTGGTTTTCTGGCCAAGCCGCCGCACACGCACATACCCAACAACGCAACGGGGGCACGGAGTGTGTTGAAGGTAATAAGCCGCGAAAACGTTCGGAACCTGTTCCCCCATCTCCAGAGAGAGGCCATGCAGCAACGGCAGCATCAACAGCAGCCAACACCGTCGACCGTCATCATTGCCGCCGCCCGTCTCCATTGATGGAGCAGGGAAGAAGCGCCCTAAGTACCCACTCCAGTTGGTGCACACGTACGTCGGACTATCCATCCATCGCGCATCGGATGTGGATGTGGAGGATTCGTTGCGTAGAACAGATTAATCAAATTGATTCCGCAGCTGGACGATGCTGGACTCGTTCTCGATGGGATGCTGCGGTGAGGCAGAGCAGCCGAGGCATTTAGCAATGCGAATAATGGATACCTCGACCGAGTCGATGATATAATTACAGAGTGCACCTGTTTTGCTGCAACAGTGCTTTGCTTTCTTGAAGTGATTTCGCCCAAGAGTGCGCGCAGATTTTTCTATCGATTGACGCGATGGCATAGTTGTGTGTCTTGTGTGTGGAGAGCTCTCCCACCTGCTCCATTAGGGTTAACACAAATAAATCGTCGTCGGAAGAATGAGCGCGCCTTCACAACAAAGACCGACTTCCCGATCACCCGGTTGTTCGGTTCCCCACTGGCTCTCTGCTGCAGTCAATCGGGCGGCTCACCATGTGGGGGTAACACCAAACAATGGCTTCTGCTTTACATCCTAATGCATACAATCGAATGGCTTGTTTATATTTATGACATCCTCCGGTGGGTGGGGGACTCAAGACTCAAGTGCATCTATTATTAGGGCTCCGTTTCCATTGAATTTCTATCCTTCCTCGGATTTATCCCTTGGTAATTCGGGCGCACTTTCAACCTCTCTCTGCCGGCGAGTGGTTTCAAGTTTCGTGCTGATGCAAAGTGGAAATCCAAGGGTCACTCGAGTGTAATTTGCCCGAATGGAACCGAACCATATGGCGTGCGGGCATCTGCTGCTGCCGCAGTGATGCTGCAAGACAGTAATTATTTGGTTGCACCAAAGTTCAGATGTCGCCTGTGTTGCGAAAAGAGACGGCTCCGAGACACACAGACAGCCGTCTGGCGTGTCTCTTCGAGATGCCACGACAAAGACATGCAATTCCGCCGTGGCTCTATTTCCAGAGCCAAATCCAAATCCACAAAGATAAACACAGCGCTGGCTCCTCTGATGATGCTTCTCTATTTTCGGTCATAGAAACACATCAGGATCTGTTATTATTTTTGGAACCTTTCACAGTAAATACGCGCCGCGCTAGCTGTGCATTACCATCCACGGTCTGTGAGTTTGTGCTCCTTTCTTTTTGGCTGTTTGTCCTTGGAGATGCTGTCTCGAGGTGTATTTATAGACGGGGAACGCGCATTTTCAGTGGAAATCTCAAATGGGGATGATGCCATATCGCGCCCGTCTCCACCGAACTCGCATCCGGTGTGTGAGATGCTCAGTTCCCCCATAGGTTTCATTTTTTTAGGATTTTTATTCGCCTCCCAGAAATACACAAATTAATGGGTGAGTGCCTTGTTGTCTTGTTGCCTTGCTGTCAGCCCGCGAGACTTAGGGGAGGTAAACGCCTGGGTACATATACATTTTTAGAATCGAAATTCCAAATCACAATTGCTAACACATTTACGGAGAAAGGGAGGCAGCGTTGGTTGGTTGCGCTGGAGACAGCCGTACTGAACACATCAAGCAATAAATTACGAAACGATTGTTTGTCACTATGGCAAGGCAGCGAGAGCGCACCATTATATGGGAAAGGTCCCTTATATCCTTGATGCGGGGAGTTTGAATTTCAAGTGTTGGATTTCCAAAAATGGCTTTCGGTTTTGTTTCGAATGTGGGTTTAGTTTGACACATCCTAGACGGGTTTAGGCTTGTTAAAAGGCAGCGGCTTCGAGGAGGAGTCGACTATACCATATATCTGTACTGTATACGTGGTGAATGATGGGTTAATTATTTTTAATCCAACGTTAGGGTCGTTCAACGCGGGTGTTAACATTTTGTGTTGTAAATCAGTTATGCTATCTGCCGCCGACGATGCGAGGTGAAATATATAGACAAAAGCCATTAAATGGTTGCCCTTTTGTTGGCATAGCGATGGTATTTTTTTTTTTAATTGCCTTCACGGAGGATGGTAATGGCATGGAGGAGATCATAAATGTGCTCCTGGCTTGATTTTAATAGTCCAAGTGTGCAGTCAGGCAAATTGCTGATGGAAGCAAGCAGTAATGCTTTTGGTTCTAATTTGATTAAGGGCAGACATATGGAGGAATCTACCTTGAACATGTTGAAAGTTAATTAGTTTCTATGCCGGGTGCTGTCGGCAGTCATTCGGTCGATTGGAGAGTGCTTTTGAGACAAGCTTTGATATCCTAAGCCCTGACACAGTCGAATACCTTTCGCATACCTGGATTTTTTCTTGTGTCACGACTTGTCTGAAAGACAATCACTGCCGCTTAAAGTACCCCCCGTCCGAAGGGGACTTGAAAGTGTCTGATTGAAGTCGGGTGTTTAAACTTTATTGACTTGCGCTGCGAATACGATCATGTGCTCAAACTTCGTAGGATGAGAAAGTTCTTTTAGTGCCCAAAAAAACCTTTTCGCTGTACAGAAGTGTCTGCAGATCAGCAAGCGGTCTCGTCATTTACATTTATTCCAAATTTAACGAGCTTTGATGAACATTAACGAACTTGATGATTAAGTTGATATCATAAAATGAAAAGATACTTTCAGACACCTTTGGTCACCTTAAGTATAAGTGTTTTACGATGATTCGTGTATGACACATAAAATGAACCACAAAAGGCCAAATACATGGACTTGCCAGCAGGAGATCTTTTATTTATACTTGTAAACGGGGTTAAAAGTACGACGAATACGAACTTCTTTTGGTTAAGCATCTTAGAAATCCCTTAACTGATCGCAACAATAGAAACAGTACTCCCAAAATTCGTCTTGAAGAATGGGACACATACAATAAAGTCGCCAGCAACATTTAGGCGAAATTGTGCACAAAAGGTTATTGGCAGACACTATTCATTTAGACCATAACAAAATTTCCTCCACATAAATTCATTTTGAAAATTTTATGAAATAGTAAAAAGAAAGGTCTAAGCGAAACACTTTTTCGAGGCAACACAGAAAAATGTGGACGCTTGTTTTACGCTACCAGAACATCTTTAAGTGCACTTATGATAATCTCAACGTACAAGCAGAGGTTTGCTAAGCAGAAGTCTGCTTAGAATAAAATAGAATCGAATCCAACGAAAACTGGTAAACAGGCCTGGACAGCATTACCGCAAACAAATTCTTTTCCAGTTTCTGCCTCAGGTGGTCTTACATTCTGACCAATAACCTGGGCAGGGCTAATTTAAAAATCCACAACGAAACTTTCAGCTACTATCAAAATATAGAAACTGAAGAAGCATCTCCATCAAATTGGCCTTGCACCGGCCTCTACAAGCAGACTTTTTCTATAGAGTGATGAGTCCTTTCTACACATGATCATGGATTGCCCGGATCTCCTGTCTCTATAAAGAAGATATCATCGGCGCAGAAATTCTTTCTTCGGCAAACCCAGCCGATATCTGGAGAAGATCATTGTCTTCCTGCAAAGACAAAGAGTGCTGCAAATAATCTGAAAATGGTCGTCTTCTGATGCCAAACATAACAGCTTAAAATGTCAAATAAGTCATTTAAGGCTTTACACAATTTGTATAAGAAACTAAGACCAACTCTTAAAAACTCGTTTGAAATGCGTCAGAAATCTTATATAGTCTCAAGAATCAGTTCTTTACAATTAAGGCATCCCACAATCTTCTTCCCACGATTTGGGGCTGTAAAATTCATGCTAAAACTCTCAACTAACGCCCCATACAATTTGTGAAAGTATAGCACCAAACTTCGAGCTGAAATGTAAAACATTAAAATTTTACAGATGATCTGAACCGCAATTAAGTAACCATGTTGTAGGCAATACTTAGAGAGTAGAAAAAATGACAAGCAGCTTGACACAGGCATTTTTCTCATTGCATTTAGAGTTCTCGATGATCGTTTAATCAGACTACTAGTGACTTTGTGAAACGTTATAAAAAAAAATTCTGTCATGCAATACATTGACACACGATGGCACGATGCATTCGTATGGTTAAATCTTTCAGCGCATTGACACAACATGTAAAACTGTGAGGGCTAGTTTTTCAGTGCTAGGTTAAACCCAGCTTAAATCAAGATCTGATAGTCCAAACAAAAACGAAACGAAACGAACAAAACGAATCTGGGTTTAACCTAGTGAACAGTTTTTCAGTGCAAAATTAGCTCCGTCAGTAAAGTTGTCAAGCTCTTCGACTCACGAAATTATTGACTCTCTAGCTCTCACTTTACATAGAAAAACACATGAGAAGAAGTTCCAGTCATTTTCGGATGTCATTTTTGACAAAAACACGCAAAGCCGCTGCCATTTCTGACAGAAAAAACATTCGAAGAAGTTCATGCTGTTCACCAGAGTTGATCCGGGGTTAACTCACGAAAATTGGCGAGCTAAGCCGAGATTAAACCCGAATCAACATGAAAAATGTAATTCTGGGGTTAATCTAAGTTTAAGTCGGAAATTCGGATGATTCCGCATTGATAAAGAGGCCCTAAGTCATTGAATGATTTTTGCAGCTGATTTAGCCTTTGGATTGGACACAAACACATTTCTTTATCCTCCATTTTGATGACACTTTATTCATATTCCTTCTAATGATGTGCATAGCTCCGGATCGGTGAAAATTCTTACTAGCGTTTCGATGCAGTCTAATCACCATTTTAGGTACATAAATGCATTGAAACTGAAAATTTTTCATTGCAAATTGTGATAGCTTGTAAAAGACATCTTTTTACTGTTTAACGGATTCTCACCTTAACAATGGTTGCTACTTTGACAGTACGCTTAACAGTGACAGTATAATGACAGTTGTCGATCAGTGTATATTCTTAGAATTATGGCTACCAAGAACGCCCTGATTCGGGATTGCAACCAATCAGCCAAACACGTTTTTCATGATTTTAAAGTTTATCTGGTATTCTGACATTTCTCGACCTTGACACATAAGCTTTATGATTGTGTATGTGCTTGTGGTTTTGATCCTGCATTCTTACTTACTTACTTAAGGTGGCGCTACAGTCCGGGGTGGACCTGGGCCTGCATTCACAGCCAGCTAATTTCTCTTCTTTTCACACAAGGAAATGTCAAACGAGTACCAATATCAAGCGAATATTTTGAGGACAATGATGCCGAATGCTTCTGGACGACCAACCGAAATGGCCACTAGCAAAGCGTTTTGCAACAAGCGAATTTCCAATCCAACTTTGACAGTTCATTACTTATGGTCGCGCAGTTGTAGGAGCTGTATGTCATCTGTCAAATTAGCTGTCATTAATCTATTCTGCCGTATCATTACAGCATAGAGAACAGTCTATAGCTCTCAAAATCATGTGCACCCACAACATGTAAACCGTTTTATGAAATGGATTTTTAGTTCTGGGTACATTGCCCATTTATGATCGATAAATTCTAGTCAGTAGGCAAGACCCTCAAGACCCATACGTAAACGAAAATCAAGATCTGACAAATGGAACTTTTAATGGGAACAATTTCTGTGTAAAAGAATTTTGAAGCTAAGAGCCCCAATAGTTTTTTGCTCAGATCAATGTTTAATGCTTTACAACTTTAACGCTGGCAAGCCATGACAGAGGAACATTTAAGCCTATGTGCAATTATCCATCACTTATCTAATCGAACTGTGTCTTCATTTTAATCAGATAAAGGGTAGAGTTTAACAAGACATAACGTAAAGTTGTTAATTTTACAAGTTTCCTGCCGATTGAGAAGCCCTTGCTCCCCATCAAACTTGATAACTTAACTTAACTGACGTTCAAAGACACGCCGCGCAAAATCAAAGTTAATCCGAATTTTACGGTGCAACCGCCGCACAAATCCTTCAATTAAAATACAGCGCCATTCTCAAGACGACCTGTGAAGATAAAAAAAAATTATAATAAAACAATTTTATATTCTTTACGTCGCCGTGTCGACAGCCACTCCCTTTTGCAGCCAGGCTTTGCCTAATGACCATAGTCACCCATCTCATTACCGTCAGCACCTGTCCTCGGGTGTTTATGTGCAGCAATTTTCAAGCCAAATGCAATCAGGGTTTTGATTCAAACGCCACAAAAACCGTACGGGAAATGCATTTCAGTGTGTAATTATCCCACTAGTGTGTGCAACATGTTAATGTGTGCACAATTTTAATATGTTTCCACCAGAATACAAGAGAAAAAAAAAAACAATTTACAACATTAAAGTCATAAAAGAAAGCCTGGCCAATGACCAGCAAACGCGCTGTCTCATTGCGCAGCAATTAGCTGGACAGGAATTAGTCTTGTAGCACCGTCGGTGGCGCTGCACAGCATCCTTTGTGAGGTTAACCAAGTACTAATACTGTCAGCTCCAACCAAATCGAATTGAAACACAACAAACATTTCTATTTGCTGTCTTGATCTGGAGCCTATATTAATGCTTGGGGGAGCTGCCCACAAAGAAAGCCGATCCAGCCTCCCGCTCTGCGTGCGGTTAGTGTTTATAAATTCAAATTTTAGGGTCCGGCTTTAGCCACTGCAGTCAGATAATTTACATATTTTCACTTCACAATGAAAAACCTATAGGTACCTTTTTGGGGCAACGAGCCCGATGAACCGCAGTACGGAACGAACCAAATTTAATGCAGTCCCCCTGCCGTTGCCCTTTAATCTGGGCCTAACCCCTGGCCGGGGCTGCGGAGTTTCGTAAACTAAATAAATTTGGGTCTCGACGGTATACCTAAGTGAGCAACAGCAGCAGCATCAGACTCCCTCCAGCATTGAAAACGAGGGACAGGACGAAAGTCCTTTTCACAAATTTTGCATATTATGCAGAAAATCAACATTGTGGCGGTCCATGCTCAGCTCATGTGCACGTACGTGTATACAGGAATAAATGGGAAGCATGTGAAAGTGTTCCTCTTCACCTACACTATGCACACACATACCTACCTTCGTGTATGTGCACGAGCATAAATATGTGCTTAATAAATAGATCTACATCAGCATTTTGGTTTTGAAACCATCAGCATCATCATCGCCATCAAGGATATGATGTCGACTCGACACACCGGCACATTCAACTGCTGATGCATTTCGAGGCGCACTACAGTGCAGACACACTACCAGTCAGTCTCTCTCTAGGGGCTTCTCTCATCAACTTGGCGGTTTTGTAAACCATCTCCAGCATCAGCAGCAGCATCCGTCCATCCCTCCGTAAACCTACGTCGTCAGGAGGGCCCGAAGGAATGCTTTGTTTTTACCAATTCAACAGCACACGTTAATTTATATTTAATATTCACAAGCAGCCATAAACAGGGTGGCCTAGCAGCACTTATGTGCAGCAGATACTTAGTACCTACCTACCTACCTCGATGCTGGTGCGACATTCGAGAAGAAGTTTGCGGCATTGAAAATAATAATTCAGTCACCTCACCACAAACTTCTTGGAATTATTTTCGTGTGGTTTCTTCTGCTTTTATGCGAGGAATGTGACAAGCTGACAAGCCACTCATGCCGACTTGATGACACCCAGTGAGTGCAACTATGTATGTGCAGAGTACAGGGTGCAGACTTTCCTTTAACAAAAGGAAAACACAGTCCACAAAAATCCTCATCAAAAACCCACTAGGAAGGTTCCTAGTCAAGGAAAATCTAAAATTCAAAATCATATATGATGACTATGAGAGACCTGAGCGAATGCCACCTTGAGATTTTCCCATGTCCGACACCCCCTGCCCGACAACTGGTGTGTACCTACTTGTATGGAGCCTCGCGATTTGAAAATGACCTGAATGTTGGTTGGATTTGCGAACGCGCCGGCGCCGTACGATTACCCAACATGGCCAGGGCGATTAGAAACTGGTAAGCCCACTTTGGACTGCTTTTATGCTTTTTTTACCAGTTTCTAGCTCTAGTCGAAGCACACAGCGCAGCTTGATTGAGATTGAGATGTGATGGTGGCGGGTTTTGATGGTAATGCGCAAAAAAATTGACTCGAGATCTTGTGGGAGAACGTATAGGTTCCTCTACGTACAGCTTGTAAACAACTACATTATTATTTTGCCACATTTTATAGGGTGTACAGCATTTTTCTGACAGAACACCACTTGAGCATGCAATGTATACTGACAAAGGAAGTGACCATAAATATCGCTGTTTACATTCGAACGGAAAGTGGTCTTGCGCATAAAACTCTGTAACCAAGCACCTAGATGTAATAGGATACAGGACTACATGTTGCGAGGACAATAATTCATTTCAGGTATGAAAAGGAATTAAGATTGGTTGGCGAAAGCGAACTGAAGCTGAGTTTCAGGGTGTTTGCTGTCAAAACAACACTTAAAATGCGGAAGACAACACAATTCAGAAAAGGCTACTTCTTAGAGTTAAATGATAAAATTGTTAGGAAAACTCGGTCGTTCCTCGTTGAGCATGCTCGGCTGGACCTCGTAGTGTCTATGAATATGAAGTTTAAAGCCTATACCCAAAGGGGGACAAAAAATAGATTCAGCCCTTCGCGAGCTCAAAGCTTGGTTTGAGAAGCTGGAAATTTTTGAAATCAAGGATTTTTTTTCAAGAGCCAGCCATTATTATTATGTTTGGAGAATTGTAAATCGTTGTAATTTTTCAATATTAAATTTAATTTTGTATGGCTTTGCCATATCGATCGCCCCTCAATATAAGCAACGATACGTTCAGTTAACTTTTTAATTAAGGATGGTTTTTAGTAAGTCAATTTTTAAGAAACATTGTTGCTACATAATTATTTTTTATGGTATGCCCCTGGGTTCTATTATCTGCCCTATTATTTTTCTACTGGTGCAGCTACTAAGTCGTCGTGTAGGTAGAGGTGGCGGTTCAAGATTGAACCCAAGTAACACTTGATGTGCCTTTTTGATACCAGAACTCGTATCACCTGGTTTGTGATGGTTGTTGAGATTGGTATGTGGTCGTTGCCTATATCCAACAAGTGGAGTCGGTGAACTGGATAAGTGCTTGAATCCCTTTACTCAAAATATCACTAAGCCTAAGGTCAACCAAGAAAGATAGGCGCCGCCACGTTTCTTGTGAAAAGCTCCGGATGTTGGAGGTGCAGCATTGTTTCCAGACCTGTTTGAGGTGTGGATTTTAATGGGCCTGTGATAAGATTTCGTAAAATTTCGTTTTGAACGCCTTCCACCATACCAGTGATGCATAGGTAAGAATAGGTCTAACAACCGCTGTATACAGCCAGTATGCTATTTTGGGTTGAAAACCTCAAGTACCCTACCAAATAATTACGCGAGCCTGAAGAGTGAAAATAAATGTTTTCCATGTGGATCCCTCACGTTATTACAACGGAAGCATCGATGATGTGCTTGTTCGGCACAAAGAAAACTAAGAGGGGAACAATGTGATGTGGTAACGAAATGTGTAAGTTTTTATGTTACAATGTGTCCAGGTCTTAAAACATTCAATTAGCATCCACAAACAGACACATACAGCTACTATTCATCTATGATAGCCAACAGTTATGCCACTCCCTTTATATATCGCGATAATTAATGTTTTAGTAATGTTCTTGAATATTCTATCCGCTCAAAATAGCTGCCTTGCGGCTCAACAAAATATTTTTTCGTTTTTGAATTGTGAAAAAATGAACAAAGTGAATGTAATGTGGTTAAAGTGAGGTTAAGCGTGGAATTCTAAAGGGCGAAGTTGAATTGTTAAAATTTTAACTAAAATAATTCGACTTTGATAAATTTTGTTGTTCCTACTGTAATTATGAAAGTGAAATTTAGGCTTTTTTTCGACCAACCGAAGGCAAAAATATGAATTAGTAAAAGATCTTCTGTTTTCTATAAATTTAGTGGCATGACTCACTCCCGGTGGGCGCTACACTTCATCCTCTTTTACCGTTTCGCTTTTGTTGGGTCTTAAACTGTGTCAACAAATTGCAGTCATCATTTTTCAAGGCAAAGTAATAAGGCCATAAGCCTTCACAAGTGCGCGATTAACAACTCAACCAAGGTATCATCGAATAGAATGACAACGCATAAGTGAAAAAGAGATCCATTAAAAAACTAATCCTGCATTTTAGGGCTAAGAATATAGCCTGCTTGCTGTGGTCTCCACTAAAAAAAATTACTGTCCGTGATTTGTTACACTATTTTCAAAGTCACCTAATTTAATCGTTTTTGATTCTGCTCCAAGCCCCTTCCCAAAAACTTCATATTATGGAAAATATCAATAGGTTGATGGAGTTCCTATCCCATTCACTGATCCCATTCACATTCTCCTCTATTTCGTCTTTTAACCACCTGAAACGCTTTCAGGCCTTAAACTTTGATCTTTGAGATAAAAAACTGATTTTTGAGCTTGTTATTTTTCCCGAAGCAGTACAAATTCCAAAATCTACTTAGTTTCTATTTCTTCAATTCTTCTTCTTCTCTTGCACTGCTTCGGTACCTAGAGGCCCAAAAAGTTAGTATTATGCTTAACAAGTGAGTAAGTGCAGAAGTTTGTCTGTGACGAACTTCTGTATACCCGATCCTATATACACCATGTAACACCAAATCCTCAAGTTACTTGGCCCGAATTCATGTGTTATTTGTATGAGCGTGCCCCAAAAGTGGGTATGGGCTTAAAACTTAAATCAATAAATTGTAATTTCGTTAGAATCCTGAGAAAATACGGTAAAAGCGAAATTCTTTTCAGAAAAAAAACAGTTTTTTCCTAAAAACGCCTCTTAAAAGTGGGCGGAGCTCAAAACTTTATATGGAGCAAACTTAGCAAAAAGTAATATGTTTAATATTTGTCATAATATTTTTTTCGATTTGGAGTCAACTTTCCGAAAATCGGGTTTTTAAAGATGTTAAAAGTGGGCATCCAACAAATGTCGATATTGTGGGCGGTCCAATTTTAGCCTTGTTAAAGTTCTTAGGCCAATAGTGCTCAGTACCAAACTTTAAGTTCCTGTGCCTTGTTCAATGCCCAGACCAAAAGGTATTTTGAAAAAATATGTGAAATAGAGGTTGTCTCACATTGAAGCCAGTAGTTGGTGTGGCCGTTGACGGATTAAGCCAATTTTCACACTTTGTCTGCAACAAAAGAACCACGCCGTGTACCAAGTTTCAGCTCTCTAGCTTAATTTTGAAGACATACGGACGGGCGGGCATGGCTTAATCGATTCACATGTCAGTCTCGTTCATATCTCTAAAAGGTCTTAATGGTCTACGGTGATTATTTCATTGTGTTACAATCTATGCATTAAAATAAATTTACCCTCGGTCGGGTATAAAAACGGCATGTGCCCATTCTCTTTCTGCAATTTTCGAAACTGTGAAGTAAACTCAAATACCCAATGGCACCGGTTTTTAACAAAAAAAGTCTCTTCAAAAGGCAACAAAACACAAAAAGTGTCTACTTTTCGATTCTCATATTTTCATAAACTTTAAAAATTTAACAATTCGGTGAAATGAAGGAGGGTTGAGCTAATTTCTACAGTACCTGCCCTAATTCATATTGAAATTTAAGGATCTTTGTATAATATTCAGGTTTATACTAGTTTTTTTCTCTATAATTGGGGAAAAATTAAAAAAATGTGTAAAACTAATTATTTAGAATGAAACGTGAAGTAAAACGTTTATTCGTACAAACTTTTATTCCTTCAAATGTGTATCAAAGTATTCCTTATACTCGGAAAATTATGATGTCACGTTCCTTTCAATCAAACAAAGGATCTGAATCGAATAAAAGTCTAGAAAAAAGGCCTCTTGTAATCCTTTTTTTACTCTTGAAAATTAAAATTTTCATCACAGGTTTTTTGTTTCAACCTTTAACGGCACGCTTTGCCTATTGAATCAGAGGGTTTAAAGGGAATTTTTTTAGGCCTGTTTCACTATTTCAGGCGCCTAGAAAATATGCAAGTTTATTGTTTTCCCCTCACTACTTTTACATGTCAGTTTTTGTCATTCCCCACGTCTCTGCAGACGGGGTTTTCTTCCCAATCTAAGACATTGGCCACACTCAAATTGCCTCAAATAAAGGCAATCTAAAAGTGAATTGGACAACTCTCCGCTTCTTTTCAGAGCCTATAAAAGATAAAGTGAATAGGAATGGATAAAAATCTCCATACATTTGGCTAAATAGATTCACCTTGACTTGTCGGACTGTACGTGGTGCAAACAGTTTCGATAGACCCATTCTGCAAAACTAGTCTGCATGGCCAAATTGAGTCTCTAATACCGCATCGTTTATCCCATAGATTATACAGGTACAACCCAAAGGTTATGTCTTTTGGATGACTAATTTCGTTTCATAGCTACATTCAGCCCACTGTCATGCCACTAGCTTCCATACGTATAAGCGAGTATCTTTTTTCCAAGCAGTCGCATGTGACATCGAATTGGATTGGTTTCGAGGCGCAGTTTATGCAATATGCCCCAGCATATCTGGGTGTCTACAAGGAGGGTACGGCAATTCAATTGCATGTTGAGCTCAGGAAAAGGTTAAAAGTGAATTTGCGGCCACTTGATGCCGTGTCGTCCATATGGACGACTATACCTACTGGAGCGGTGCGGTCGTTCGCTTGGTTTTTTTTTTTCTGTTCCATGGGAAATGGAAAATCTAAAGCCACAAGAGCCGATGATGATGTAGTCTCGTTGCGTAAAATGATTAAATGTGTTACCAATTATACCTTTACCTTCTCCCAATCTGATGCGGAATGACTGGTGATGGCAAGAGGCGACTTCTGACTACTTACTCGGGGGAACATTGATTTTTATGACCCTTCAAACGGCCTCATTCGGTTGCTGGCCTGATGTTTGTGCAGAGAGCACTTGTTGTTGCCACATCTTTTATGTGAACACGGCTCTAAATCCGAACAAGTTTTCCACCGTCTCTATACAAAGCCAAGAGCTTTCGAGGTTCCTCGGCTGTGTGTTTCCCTATGGCTTTTCTGTTGAAATCGAATGAAATTAAACAGACGCCTACGCATCGTGTCGCCTAAAACCAGATTCAAGATTTCGTACCAGTTTTTGGTGTATTCCCTCGTGCCGCGTGTCGCCCTGGCCCGCCGCCGCCGAGCTGTTCGGGGTGACACAACTCGTCAGTCGCCTCGTCACTAATCCGAATGTTAACTTGGAATCGGAATTTCGCGTAGCTCAACTGATTTTTTCTCCTCCCGATTTCTATTGAAATTTTAATACGATTTCAATTTATGCGTTTCGTTTGATATATGAAATAATGGAGATAAAATTGGTTCGAGTTCAACCGCCAAGACGGCGCGCTGGCCATAAAACCGAAAACGGAATAAAATTGTTATCGATTCGATACGTAAACGTAAAATGGACCTCATACAAAACGCGACGCACGGTGATGCCGAAGATAGGTAAATTTTCTATCAGCTAAGCTCTTGTAAGTCCATCAAAACGATTTATGTAAATCGGCGTTCTGCAATTAAATCGTAATAAAATGCCCGGGACTATCTAATGGCAACGAGAAGAACAATATCAATTAATCGACTGCACCTTATCAAGAGTAGGTCTGGAGGTCTCTATAGGATTTGTTAAAAGCTGAACCATCCGTTTTTATGGGGAGGACGCTTTTATTTATGCGTTTTACATAAGTAAGTTCTTCGGGGATGAAAGCCCGATCGTATGAAGCCTTTATTTTATTGTCATGTTTACATCGGAAAAATTTACGCCGAACACTGAGTGTGTGTGGTGGGGCTCTTCTCTTACTTTATTTTTATTTTTATGAACATCCACAGCAATGCCGAGAGCCTGAACCAGAGTTGTGGTTAACCGCACAAATTCCAAATGGTTGGCGAAGCCCCCGGAAATGAGTGCTTTTTTATGTTTGCTATTCAAAATTTTATTTGGAAACGTATTAAACTGAAATTTCTGCCAATTTTATAAGAATTAAATATTTATAAGTGGAGCTTAAAATAGGCCTTCCGTATAGGTATGTACGTGCCAGCCACTTATCTGCGGGGGTGACTGTCATGTCAGTCTATATATAGCCTACCTGGGTGTTTTGCAAGACCGGTCTACTAATTCATCGCATTCGGTCGTCGAAAAGCGAGCTGGTATATTTGACAGATTTCAATTGAATATTCTATGTGGAAAGTCGTCGCCGTCCGTCTAGTCGTCGGAATCGGGGCTGCGCGATACTCGCATTGTCTATCATAAATTCAAGGCTTAATGCGATATTTTTTTTTTCTGGTATAAAAAATTATTCAAACAACAATCGAAGGGGGAGATTATATCTTTTTGTCAGTTTTGCTGAATTATAAGCATATACCACCAGAGTATAGCAGCTGTTATAATAGATGGCTTTCCCACTAAGCTCTCTTGTTTCTTTTTAAGGTGGTGTCATAAGTCCACTTGGTCTTGGGTCACGATAACGATCGTTTTATACGCCTTCATTTGCAAACAAATAAATTAAACTTATAAATATTATGCTGCGTGCATATAAACATATTTTAAATCGATCGTGAAAAATGTGACATTTTTTTTTTGAAAAGGGTCTATGGTGAATATTAGTTTTGTTTTTCAAATTTTGCTTTACCTTTTTGTGATTTCGTACAATGGAGAAGAATGGGCATTTTAATCGTATCACAAGCGACATTCTTCGGTTTTGAAAGAAGGAGCAGTGTTTATTATTTGTTCGGGGGCTTATTAGCATAAATTAACAAGAAAAAACATTTAAAATCAGCCGAGAAAAAATTAAATGGAATTTATGAATACAAACAGACACGGAAATTCACAAATGAGCAACAAAGATTATGAGGAATAATATGGCGCCATGCGAAAATGATGAAATTGTTTTCCATTGTCAGAAGAGGTGATGGGTGCGTTCTTTTTGGGCTTCTAACTGCTTCGAAGAGTAGTTTTAAGGCAGGCTACATGCTGACGATACCTCCATGAATAGTTGTAATAAGCCACTCCTTATTTGGTAAATTGACAGATTTTTATATATCGGCCAAAAACTAAGGTTGGCAACCTTGTAACAGCTCAAAAAGTTAAACACTCCTTTTACTAGAAAAAATTAAAGAGATCTAAAAACACAATGCACCTTCCTTTTCGGTACATTCAACCAAAGCGTATCATATTCCCTAGCCAGAGACAGAACACTCATGTCTGGGCAGGTGCAGCAGTAGGTGCAAAAGGCGCGCAAGGTAGAAATTCCAAAAAATAATCCTCATGTCAAGTGTTTTCGAAATAAGGAGATTCATTTGTTAGCCATATAGCAAAAATGTAGCCCAATCGTATTGTGAGACTAAAGCTTAAATTTTTAAGTTCTTCATCTCCAAAGCCTCGATGTGCTAAAAATTAAAAGTGTAGCGTTCGTTTTAAAAATCGAAAATTGGGTATATTCACAAATTAAAAATGCCTTGTCTGGGCAGGTGCAGCCAGTAAGTGCACGTTGCGTCTAAACGTTGTTGGCGTCACTTTTACACAGACGTCATTTCTTTTAAAGAACGTACCTACACCATCTGACATTTATTCAAAATTTAGGCCAATTTGGCTGTTGCATTCAGATAAAATATTAAACTTGTCCAGAGCTGTTATCTAAAGTCCAGAGTGTTACAAAAGCTTTTCTAAGGAAAGATGTCGATGAATCTAAGACTAGAAAAGAGAGGCAATACTGATACGGGAACAGGATACAGCTGCATAGCTGCCCAGACATAAACATTTTACTCTAATTTGGGTCTAAGACAACCTTTTTTCAGGTCGGAGGAATCGAAGAAGTGTCTCTTGTGGGTCAACAACATTTTAGAGCATTTTTTCTGATGTAGAGGCTTTTAGCTTCAGCAAAACATTTGCCAGTTATTCACAGGACAAAAAAAAAAAAAGACTAGCTTATTTTGTTGTTAAGACTTAATATAACTATCGTTAAGCGACAACATTGTTAAGATTAAGGTTCTAAGATTTGAAAAATGTGCCGAAAAGACCAGGTCTTGGGTAAAATTTTGGAAGATTTCGGCTGCTGTACAGGTTTGAAACTTAGTTCAGCGCACCCAAATCTGGGATAAGACATAACACAAGCAGAAATTAGTAAAGTAACTCAAGCAAAAAGACGGGCTTGAGAGCTAGTGTGTCATGAAACATATTTGTATTGTGGTGACACAGGCCATGAAATTTAAATACCTTCGACACATAAGCCTAGCTTTAGCCTCAGATGCTGACAATGATGGACGAGATTATTGGTTTTTATATCCGGTCTTTTTAAATCCAGGCTTACGAGCTGTTGTTAATGTTTGAAAAAAAAAATCATTCATTCTTGAGCCTGGAGGCGATAAGAAATTGACAGAATACTTTTCAAGATCAAAGACAGCATGCCTACCAGTGGCATGATTCCAAGTTGGCTTGTGTATAAGGAGAGATATATACGAAACCTGAACACATTTTTCCCTAGAAATCGTTCGTCAAGGCTCTAGAGTCAAAGACGATTCAAAGAGTGTCTTGAAAGTATTGTATGTTATAGATTCGAAAACTTTAAAGAATTTTTCGAAAGGAATCGTCCGTCTATTAGACACTTGCTCTATACTGAGTCTTTTGAGAATCGTTGGCAGTAAGGATTTCAGGCGGCGAGACAATTGACTTTCTTAAAGCCTAAAACAAAGCCCACAAGAAACTTTCTAAAAACGCGGATCCATTATCCGACTTAAATACAACCGAACAACCAAATCCATTGTTTTAACACGGTTTTTCTCTAAAGAAGTTTCATGGATCAAAAACACCGATCGGCGAACTTTCTGAGAGCAAGTACAGTGCTGGCTTAAGACTAAGCTTAGCTTACAGCGCAAAGTTTAGAAGAGTCCTCTTACTGTAAAAAAAGGAACAAAAAAAACTTCTACTGTGCAAAACGCCCCCCCCCCCCCCCGCCCCAGTGGACATGGCCTTAGAAAATCAAAAAATTAACTCATGGGTCCTCCCATAAAGTTTTAGTCACGTTTTTTTGGTGTATTTTTTGGTACATGTTTCCAGGGGGCGGCATAAATGTGGGGCCCAGGGCGGTACTTTACTTTAATTCCCTCCTGTCTGTCTAGTGAAGGAACCGTCCCTTTTTCATCTCAAAGCATGTGTGAAGCAGCTTCAATAAATGTCTAACTAATGCCTTTACAGAAATGACTAAAACTTAGAGTCTAACCAATTCAATCCCCTCGATGTAAACTTGAATGCTCCCCATAAAGCAGTTTTATTTATTACAAAGTTTGCACATCCCCATTGAGTATAAGCCGAGGTCACTGGATACTTTATACAGCTTTTCCGCCTGTAATCCGGAAAAAATTAGTTTTAGAAAAATGAAGACTTCGCTACAAAGTCTGTATGGGCTCTCTTAAGCCTGATTGATTGACACTACCATTCCCACCATTATTATGTAATTGAATTCATTCTAAATTAAGAAAAATGTAAGACTATGTAGTCTGGGCCATTAATCTGTAAATTTGTGGCTTGTAAGTAAATTTACGACTCGCCCCACAACATCATAAGACCGACTCGAATGCAAATTAAATAAAATAAAATCCATCGTTATTCGTAAACGAACTTCTCACCGCGTGTAATTCGATCAGATTTCGAAACGGAATCATCACTTTTCATTGTTTTAAGCCCGGAGGTAATCCGAGTCGAACACACTTCCATCTCTGGATGGACAAAGTTCTTCTCCAGATATTTACCTGGCCTGTGTGTATAAAAGACCTTTTCCTGTAATAAAATGTGTTCAACGAAAATCCAATGGATTTTACAATTTCATTGCCAAACTTATAGCTCTGCCCCACACATCGAGTCGAGTGGTCGCACCCTGTGGAGGTCTTCTTGCGATATGTGTGTGAGTGTTCCAACTAGGCGCCCATCATTGATTGATTAATAGGGTTCTCCGACGATGTCAAAACACATTATTTCGAACACCGCACTTGGGTTTGGGCGGTTTGGATATTGGGTTATGTGCGGTGGTAGATTTTTTTAACGACTACGCGCAGCACACAGCACAACACCCTGGGGCGGATTTCGTGAGTAAGGCAAAGGTTTTTCGGTCTCGGTTTTTGGTTTGAGTTTGGTGTATAACCGAGAGCTGTTTTTCGGTTAGTTGCGCCCAAGCGGATATTCCGTCCAAAAATAATTACACTGCTGTTTGCTTTGTTTTTCATTAAGTAATTTGGAAGTTTCTCCTCGTTCCCATATAGCCAGCCGGCCGCCTCGCTTTGGCCTATTCATCCTCCCCGGCTAATGTGTGTTGTGCAGCTTTTACTAATTCAACATTCAACAATCATCTTAACCGTTTACAAATGCATGTAACCCCGTATTGCTGCTGATTATTCTCGGCATTTCCCACAGATGTAATAAAAACAAAAAGCGAAACCAGAAACCAAATGAAAAAAGTTTAACGAACAATTAATTACTTTAGTTGTGCGGTCGTAGGTTGGTTAGGTAGGTAGGCAAGTAGGACGGTAGCTTTTTTCCATCCACCTTACATAGCCTTTGGATATACTTCTGAATGCGGCAATTATGAGGTGAGTTCTCCATGAAATGTGATTTTTTGGAACAGAAAATGCCATTTAACGATACACGCCAATAGATCCTTAGGGGCTTTAATTTTTTTTTTGCAGAGATGCCGCAAGATACTGTTGTATCCTAGGAACATTGACTTTTAAACTTTCGAAAATCAGATTCGGTTTTGAGGAATGGGAGCGTTCAACGACTTAATGACATAATTGCTGTCTGGCTGAATAGATTGTGGCGCCTTTTCGATTTTGTTTGAACCATCAATTTGCACCAAATTATCACAATCAACGGTGGAGCGGGTGACAACGAAACCAACGCGCGGCGTCGAGCTTTGCGTTGAACGCACCCATGCACTCAATGTGCGCGCGCACTTGTTCGAAAGCCATTCGAGAGTTTTAAGTGCCGTCCGTGTGTAGAATTATCTCGAATATCTAAATATCACACCGCAATGGAGCTTGACATCGACTACGAGTTGATAGTCCCAGAAATGCTATAATACACTCGTTCGGGGATCGGATCAATTTAGTAAAAATTTATAGATCGTCCGACGAGCGGGAACACATCAGATACACCAGTTTTATGGCCTAATGCACAAAGAATACCCATTATAAGAGTTGCATCTGGGATAAGGAACTAGTTTTGAATGCCAACCTTTTATTGGTAAATTGGTGACCACATGTAGTGATGGATTCACCATCTCTTGTAAATGAATGCTAAGCGTTCTGATTTTATAGCGCGCTTCGGAACGGTTTATTTCTTTTAACAACATTAATTATTATAATTGATATGTATATGTGTATATAAAATGAATATAAAGAAATTGTTAATGGATTCGCAGAGTTGTGATGGAAAAACGTGCTCGATGTGATAATGTGTTACACTAATGTGGATAATATTAACTCGACTTAGCATCGTTAAATTGAAACAGCCATCGTGTTGAGTGTTTTTTCTCTATTGAGAGAGAAGTCTTAAAAATAAATGTTTCTTTCATGGGAATCAGAACAGCGTAAGGCTGAGGCCGCTCCATTTCAGTCGATTGAGTTTGATTAGTGCTAATAAGTTTGACGGAACCGCGAATTTTGGAAGGCGGATACTGAACATGTGCTTAGCTGTATATGTTATTCTTTCCTATTTCTTTATAAATGTATATACGGCAGAAGAAACTCATTTTAAGGATAGGACATAGGCAGCTATCGTGCGAAAAAAGATTACTATGCCACACATTTAATCAAAAACCCATTTAATCAAAAACCCCAGACTTTGAAGCTTCTATAGCCCGTTAAACAAAAATTGTCAGTAGAAGGAAAATAGGAGTCAGTTTGGTTGCAGTCACTACTATAAACTCTTAAAGTATGATGAATTAACACCAAGGAAAAAGAACTAAAGATAGATGAAAAACAAACTTTTAACACAAGTGAGGTCCGCAAAATTATGTAATCCCTCTTATACACCTTTTTTTGAAGGGGTTACATGAAAGGCTGCCCCCAATCCTAAGACCACTGACAAGCTTAAAGCAGATCGCTTAACTGCCCGAAATGCTATAAGAAATATAGTTAACTTTGTTTCTAAAAACTTGTGCTGGAAAAATATTTATAGAATGAGATAAACTTAGTTTTTAGTTAACCAAAGCCACTTCAGTGCTGTTACTGTCAAAATCTCTGTCAAATAAATTTTAAAAGCCCAGATTTAATAAAACAAACTTTCTTATTGGTTTTGGATGTTTCCTTCGAAAGTTGTTCAATATTTTCATACCGACAGAAAAGATGGCGCATGCTGGATAATGAAGGAATAACTTTTTGGACGTCTTCTAAACATTCAATGTGTTCTGACAATGAAGGAAACAGTCAGTGTGTCCGAAATATGACTCAGGGATATGCTTTTGGCTCGCTTGTTTTTAATTCTTTGACGTGCGACAATGTACAGAAGGATTTTTTCGTTCAAAAGTCCATAGATCCTTAAAGGCTTAAAAAAAAACACAGTCAAAATAGATGCAGCTTGGGCCTAGCAAGTCCCTATGCTTTATATAAACTTCTCTAAAGCTTAAAAGCAGAGAAGTTGCGCCGTTTGGTATTTGCGCTTGCAACCAAAACACAAAAACTTTTTTATTACCGTCTTAGTAGTTCAACCTGTTGCTGGAGCCTTTTTGAACCTGCATACACCCCACGAATTTAATGTCATCTGATGCTGGACTAATACAGGCAACATGTAGCTTTATTGTATAACTTCCTAAACCTTTTTGATGACATGATCTTGCAACAAGAATAGGCACTGATATTGAACCAGCTATTCCGAACGAATAATCAGATTTCACAAAGTCCAAAACTTGTACCGACCATAGCTTATTTGAAAACGGTGTCCAACATTGAGTCAACTTGTCCTCTAGAAGAACTTTTTCCTTCCAGAGTAACCAAAATAGAGGATAATTATCGAGAAGTTTTACTCAAAACTTAACCAACTGTTGAAGTTTCTCACAAGCCCCCTTGTAATCCTGTTGTTTCTATCTAAGCCTCTTCGAAAGACTTTTGGACTTGCTCAAGTTCAAATTGGAAAGATTATCGTTGTATATAGGAAGTCGTCATAAGGTCCTCTAGTCCAAGCGTGCCCCTGCTATCTAACCTAATTTTTACTATGTCAACCGAGGTTGAAAGACCTCATTAGCCTCAAGAGAAATGTTCGAAAATTGTTTGTTTTACTTCTTCTTGAATATTGAGCTTCCAACTTATCTTCCTAAACTTAAATCTTGTTTCAAAACCGGAAAGGCTAAGTTCAACGAATTTGGGAAAGGAAATGGGGAAGCAGGAAGCAGGGTACGAAGCAGGTTACCCAATTTGGAGCTCTGGAGTAGGGCCAATCTTGCTACTCGTGACTTAGATGGCTCAGCAGTTACGAAAGAAGAATCTTTTTCCTTGAAAACGCAGGTGCTGTTCCTCTAAGGCAGTGGCATAGCATGTGCCGTGGGATCGTCACTTTTCCTTGCTCCAGTGAGATTGCGCGTAGAGATTTGATCCAATGTCAACAGGATCTTTATTCAAGATTTGAGTTTTGATAGGGTGTGAGTATTCGTGTAATACTTTCTGGATAACGAGGTGGAATATTGTATCTAAGGATGGGAGAAAAGGACGCCACGTTGTGAGGTGCCACTACTGGAGCAGCATATACACCAAGTTTTGGTTTTAGGATCCAACTGTTAGTCTAAGTTTACACCTAGAAGAAGGTCTATGCCCCCCGATGTGCTTACATATTTGAAAGTTGCTTTCACAACCAAAATGAAGAGAAAAACCAAGTATATCTAGAATTTCTTAGGCACTGTTTAAGACGGATCCCGACCTGAACAGAAATCCTCTTAGGGTTGGTTTTTCAGTACGACATCATCCGAGTTTCTCAGTTTAACTGAGATTAATCTCAATAGTGAGTTTTCAAGTGTATTTAGATCTGGGGTTAATCGCGGTTTAACTCGCCAAATTTAGTGAGTTAACCCCGCAACAACTCTGGAGAACAGTATGAACTTCTTTGAATGTTTTTTTCTGTGTGGAATGGCGGTTGCCTTGCGTATTTCTGTGAAAAATAGCATCTGAGAACAACACGAACTCATTTTCCTGGTCAAAAATTTCGAGAGTTGAAGATTATAAAAACTTAGCTCACGGTGTTAACTCAGCAGTTGAAAAACTGCTCGCTGGGTTAACTCCAGATTTGTTTGTTCCGAGACTAACAGATCCTTGATTTAGTTGGATTTAACTAAGACCTGAAAAACCAGCCCTCAGGGTCAGTAACTTTAATCTAGGAACAAAAAGGATGGAGTTAACACAGAGCATTCTTTCAGTGCAGAGTTAACTCCGTCAGTAAATTAATCGAAAACTTAGGCTCTAAAAATTATTGGCTGTCCCAGCTGTCATTTTTCACGGAAAAAACCGGCCGAAAGTTCAAGTTGTTTTCCTGCTGAATTGACAAATTACAAAAAAGCAGAGAAGTTGTCAGGCAAAGAAGTTTGAAGTGTTCTCCAGGTTTTAATCCGCAGTTAATAAACAAAAATTTTCGAGTCTTGCCGTGTTAAACCTCAGCTCGAAAAGCTCGTGCCTGGGCTTAAGTCAGCTTAACTCTGAAGACTAAAAACTAGTCTGATAGGTTGGACGGAATCGATATTTCACTAAGGAATGCTTTCGTTAAGCTAAAATCAATCGGAACTATGCTTCCCTAAACGCAGATTTGGAACGATTTTCTTACAAATGTGGCAGCAAGTTTCGGTTAACTATGCCCCAATCTAGCTGTCTTTAGACCTTCTTCATCGCTATCAAACGAAGCCTTTCAGTATAATTTGAAAACCCCGCCGCTGACATTCACTTACTCTCCATCGCGTTACGTCAAAGACTTTGGCTGCTTCAACGATGATCAAACAATCCCTATTGAAAGTATTGTTGCATATTTCTATTATTTATAACCGACTCAAATGTCAAATCATAAATAAACATCGAAAATGATTCATGCGATGACAGATATTTATATTTAAATGGGATTTATGGCTTTCATAATTAATTTCTTTTTACAAGCATCAGCGTCAAACTAATTTGTTTTAGTCAAACAATCCATCTATGGGAGTAGTGTCAAACTAAACACACAAAAGCTTCTGTAACCGTTAGCGTATACTTTGCTAAAATAGAAATTAAATATTTAAAAGACATCGCGGTTCGGTTTTTTTTTTTGTTAAATTAGTTGCGTGTTCTTTTTTAATTGGAATCTACACATTTAATTTAAATTTATTTATCGCATTTTTTTCGTTGTATCGCCGCCATCTGTGCGGTAGTTTTGAATGTATAATTTTACGCATTTTATTATAATTGAGTGAGCTTACTACTACTAAAAGTAGTATAAGAGAAGCCATAACTTAGAATTGACCACCTGCTTAAATTTGAAAATAATCTTCCGGAATATACAGTCCACGTTACAGAAAAATTTTCAAAATTATTTTTATAGCTTTATTTTGGTCCCACTTTAATTAAACCCTCTCGTGGGAGATGGCTAAAAAATATTCTCTCAATTAATCAAATGTTGCAATATCGCTCTTGCACAAGGATTTATTAATACCTGACCCCATGTGATCTATCAATTAGAATTCTTAATGGGACCCAATTTTCGAAAGCTGGCCACTTAATCCTGGACTGCGCGCGGGTGACAGAGCCTATTTAACTGTCGATATGTGAACATGAGCAGCAAGCAGTATTCCCAACGAATTCTTAATTAACCCGAATTAGGTTTATCATTTCTTATAAATCGAAAAGAAAAACAAAAAAAAAACACACAACGAGAATTCGTATCCAATGGATTTGGAATTAATTTGAATTTATGTACGAATGGTTGTATCCATAACCCGTTCGTATAGGGCTCCGCGTCTTCGACATGTGTATCAGCTTCGAGTGGAGTCTTAATTATTGCCTAGATCCGAATTAAAGCGACTCCAATACACACACAAACACACACACATAGGGGCCCCAAAATGTTATTAATTAATAGTTGAACGTTAAAGTGGAATGAATTAAAACAAATAACGATTATGTGCGCTCGCATCCATAGGTGGCGCTGCTGCACACGAGCAGAACACGTTTCTAGATCACACAAATGGATTTATGCAAATTATACAGTATATGGCCGTGTATTTATAGCCCGTCGGTAATGATTTATACACAATCGATATCGATACAAGACGTCGATAACGAATATAATAACATTTATTAGTATTCAGCTTAGTTATTCATTATGTTAGTACAAGTTTAGAGCCTATGCTAATGCGCGCACGGACAAGTGATTTTTAAGGTTTTACGATTAATATTACGACTTGATGGCGCCAAATTTTACACGATTCAGCCGCTCTAAAACTTAATACACCAAAGTGAGTGGATTTTTCAAAAAAAAGGGGAAGTGTTTTGTTTTTTCGACAGAGGGAATGCTAATGTATGGAAATTTGCGCAAAAACTGGGCGGATTGTGGTTTATCCGTTGACAAGTGACAAAACTTCTAAGGAACGTCAATTATTATTTCGTCAAAAACCAGCTCGCCTGGTTGTGTTGTGTATAGGAGCGCGCGTTTACCCACATCACACACAACAAACAAGGTTATAATCAAAATATCCCTTAATTACAAACTAGAAGACGAAAAACCACGAACGTCAACCACATCATCGAGGAAGGCTTTCAGTAGCAGACTTTTGACACAGTGTGAAGACGGTTAATAGTAAACTCTCCTCCATGTCAAAGTTCGAACATGGGAAGTATGTATTTATGCGTGATGGATTGCGCCACAAAGGATGTCGATATAGGATAACAAATGCCGCGCTTTGTTTGTCGGTTATTCATGTGCGTGTATCGGGGAAGTATTAAGGAGATTCAAAGTGATACACCACAAAGCTGTATACTGTCACCACAACTTTTTTTCTTTTTGGTATTAGGAATGCTATGGCGGGGAGGTCTTAGCAACTTTTCCGCTATCGACATCCAGTGTTTAAACTATGCTTCTATGCGCGGTTGAAACTTTTTTCAAAGAAAAAATTTGTGAGGAAATTTTAAGAGTTTTCAAAGAAAACAAAAAGGTTTAATAATTCGAACCCTTGATTCTAGTTTACTACTATCATCAACAAGCGGAAGGCCAAAGTAGTTTCTTCCAGAACTAGAAGCTTACTTGCCATCTTTCATTTTCAGGGGAAAAGCAGACAAAAGCGGGGGTGGACAAGGTTGCTGCATTTTAGTTGCTTATTTTGTTTACATGAGAACATCATGGACCTTTTTAAGTTTTCCGTAAAGTTTTTGAAAAGAAGACGTCTTGACGTTAAGTATCAGCTTATTCAGCATAATATCGTTTATCACAGACAATTGATCTCGAAATGTTAATCAGAGTTAGTCCTTCGTCACCCGTTCTTTTTATTTTGAGCCGAAGCTAAGTAACATGTATCGCTTGAACTTTATCAATGAGTTAAAGCTGAATACTAGCATGAAATACAAAAATACTGTCACTGTGGGTTTTCGTCTTGTCTCAACAGCCTTTTCAAGATAATCTGCGAGACCCACGAACTAACCACGACCATGGATATCGAGGCCGACACCAAAATGTCACCATTCAAGCTACTGATGCCTAAGCTGCTTTTCGCACAACTCAGAAGCTAGGCTTGATTGACTGGTTTTATCCAATCAATCAAGCCTGCTTACTACACCTACCACGGGCACTGATTTAATCAATTAACCCATCCCATGGGTGACTGATTGATTCTACTTAAACCGCACTTCAACTATTCCCTGAGCTTCTTTTACTAGGTTTCCTTCAATATTTCGAAGAGCCTGCGTTCCAGGTCTTAAGCCAGCGCCCATATACTTTATTAAAAGAAATTTTACGGAGCTTTCTGGTCTTGTTTCGATCGCTAGGCTGTTCGATCTCCTTGAGCTAAGAGATTGCGCAGGCCCTCTTCTTTCTACTCAGAAGGAATCGATAAAGACAACAATTAAATGCCAGAAGTTGCAATACGTATATTAGCTGTACTACAGAATGGGCACCATTCATGAAAAATGGCACATCAGCTGATAGTGCTCGAAGCACGTTTAGGAAATAGCTTCAGATATCTAATCTTAATCATATACTATAGACTAGGTTAAAGCTCTAATAGCTGATATGCCTTTGAAAGGAAACGCTCATGGTTGCCATGAAAAATCTTACTCTCGGTGTGTTTATCGATCCCTGCTGCCTTGAAAACTCTCGGGTAAAATACTGAGGACAAAAATCATGCACAAAAAAAAAATATTATTGATCCCGCTTTGGATTTGGGCCCAGCCTTCTGCTTAAGTCTCATGTTCATTAATCTGGACTTAGAACCAGAAGACGCCTCATCTACGCTTATTTCTTGCATTTTCTTAAGCTGGTTGATTTAAAGAATAAATCACGCAGCATTCTTAAGTCTGACTCACTTCTAAGACCATGTTCATGCCTAATTATCTACTACCGAATCGCAAAAATCAAGGCAGAAATGACCAACTTTTTTACCATAGTGACGCAATGCAAATGACAGCAACTCTTAATAAACTCCCCAGAGAATAAATTGTTTTTTCTTAGGTCCTCTTTTTTCGTGCACCTAAACGCCGAGGCTAGAATCGCATCTTTGACCAAAGTGTGACCTTGACACTACTACTGGTAAACTTCAGTCCCGCTGTAGGCGTCCATCAAAGAACCATTCTGGTATGAAGTTATCAGGTATAGCTGGCGCCCAACAGTGGACTACCTTTGTGTAACAAACCAAAATTTTCTCAAATAATTTTTCTATAATTGAACACATTTAAAGGCTTGAACGTCTTGTCGCATGAGTAAAAATAGATGTGAAAGAGTTTTATGCCCACTGCATGAATTAGAATCAACCGGATCAACGAAAGACCTATTAAGACGCCTTTTGAAGATTCACGAGGCGAGGGACTAAAATAAAAATGTAATTTTTTATGAGGCGTAATTTGATAATAAGTTGAAGAGACCTTAGCGATTTAAGACCATTACATGTTTCAAAACCAATTTCTAACAATGACGATTTTACGAAGGACCAATTTTCCTCGGGCTTAGGGGTTATTACCTTATGGAGCCAAATAATGATAAAACACCACTTCACCCTACGTTTCGTTGGAGGTTCCCAACTTCTTCATGCGGAAATTAATTGAAAAAAATGTTTATTGTTTTATTGCATTGGTGGAGTAGCCATGTCTTTACTTGAAAAGTCTTAGATTTAAAGTAGTGACAAGCTCTAAAAAGTCTCAAGAGAACATAAGTATTTGACTGAGCCTTTAGTTATGTATAGACATGTTCATTGGGCTGGAGGCTTAACCAGCGGCCTGATTTCTCAAAACCATGCATGATGTATGCATTACAGGCATTCAAAACTGCAAATCAAGAAGTCTCCCATATGACGAGCGGTACACTCGGAGTGTTTGACGGAATCTCGTGAAGGCGAGACGGTGAAAAAAATTTGCTTTTCCGGTCGAGTTGTTCATATGTTGAAATATGACGCTCGAAAAAAGCTTTTGACCAATAGTTTAGAATTGGTCGACAGCCTTGAATCCCCAATCAAAACCTTCAGGTCAAATGCAAGGACTGCTGATGGCAGAACCCAATCTATCGCTGGCAGGGTTCAAGCTTCTGTGACCTTTAACTGTCAAACCCACATTATAGATTTCTGTACCAAACCCTGAACAAGAAGTCTTCCTCGGTGTCGACTTGTGGAAGGCATTCGGTATCGCCCCGAACGTTATAAGCTCGATAGAAATTTTCAGCGGATGATCCCAACGTTCATCAGCTATCTTGAGATCAGCAGTCACGTTTGGAAGGAGTTAAGCAGAAGTTTCGCTGTTCTATGAACCACTGTTTGGGACAGACTACTGGAGCACGTTATAGATACCGGAGATGCGGTACCTATACCACAGCGTTATTAACTCGTCTCTCTAGCGATACACGCCCTTTTGTATGGAGAGATAGAATGCTAAGAAAGCCAGGCAAAAATCGTCTTTGCCTGGACTCTCGTTAGGTAAACCAGGTGACCAAGAAGAGCGCTGGACTTCGTTTAAATATTGACCAGCTTGTCGATACGACCAGCTGAAGACGCGTTCTGGCAAATAGTGCTGTGCGCAAATAGCTGAATACCCTTGTACCATTTTAACGTAGTGCCTTTTGGGTTGTGTTATGCTGCCCAAAGGTTATGCCATTTAATGGACAAGGCTGGGACGATTGAGAGATCGTGTCTTCGTATATCTTGACGACCTCCTCATAATAGCCCGTGTCTCCGAAATGCACATTATTCTGCTAGAGGAAGTAGCCGAGTGCCTCAAAAAGGCTAATCTCACCATCAACCTGACCAAATCCAAGTGTTGTTTCAAAGTTGGTCAGACACTAAAGACAAATTATCGGGCACTGCTTTAAAATGATGTTGCGTCCTTGATTTTCTTCACATAATGATTCATGAATATTAAAAAAATCGAATGAATATATCGAAAAGATTGGTGTCTTGAATGCCTGACTCATCAATTTTTAAAAATTTTCGGTGAAAGATTTTTCTAATTTCCACAAATCTTCAAACAAACAAAAGAACTCCTCGATATTTCAATTTTTTCGTCCGCAAGCCATACTGCCTAAGACTTGAAGTAATTTCTTCTAGAAGGATGTTATCAAAGCATAAGTTTAATTGGCGCCCAACGTCCCTCCACATTCATATCCTCACTTTCATCTTTTCCCCGGTAACAAAAGACCCTTGAATAGTTTCAAAGCACAAACAACTACTAACTTAAAGTCATTGAACCAATACTCTGCGAGGGTAAGTGCCAAAGGATGAATTATACGGAAATATTCACTTTTTATTCACACATAAACGATCAAGCTTAGGGTGTCGTCAAACCGTTAATTAGGAATTTCAGGAAAAGTGAATAGAACCGGGGTTGTCATCTCTTTAAATGAAAAAAAAAACGAACTTTGTGAATTCATGAAGCGTACATTTTTTTGAGGATTAAATTAAAGTCTAATAAAAAAAACTTTACGATCCTACCGAAGCATTCGGGAGACAAAATCAACTCGAAAGAGTTCTCGTTCGAATGCTTTGAAGAATTTTATGGCCATCATCGTTTCAAAGAGTTCGAGAATTTCAGCTCCCCGGGATATGGGGAAGTAAGTGCATCTACATCGAGTTGGGATTCGATAAATCACTAAAGGATGTTTTGTTTTTCGGATAACATGGAGTGTTAATAGTTGGAGGAGTTTCAGTTTATACTTTCTTTTTTGTGTAAGGAAAGTAAGATGTTTCGATGTTAATAAATAAACCCGATGCCGCATGTTTTCCACTTAAAATGGTTTGTTATCATATCAAGACAAGAAAATCTAGGAACTCCTAAAAGGGGTCACAATCCCGATTTGACTAAGATTTTCTTATTCAAGGGCAAAGAGTCGAAGGAAGAAAAAAACTGACGGTGGATCCTTTGATAGACTATAATGTATAAGGAAAAGTCATGTCAACCCTTTTCAGGATTCCTTAGAGGAAGGCAAAAAAAATAAATAAATAAATAAACAACCACACTAGCGAAATATTTCGACAATGAAAGGATAATGGGTTTTTTTTTTCTACAAAATCATCCATAGACAGATTCTAATGCTTACCTTTGCTGAATTTAAAATCCAATACAATTCATCGGCAAGAGATGCGAATGAAGAAAATATTAAGGATGAAAAACGACGATGTTTCGAAACACACACACACGCACGTAGGAGAAAATGTATATATCCTTTTTACGAGAAACGAGAGAGTGTTAATCCTTGATCAATGGCATGACTCAGCGGTAATGACGATGAATCTCAAAACTTTTGAATAATCTTAGAGGAAGCAACATTTCATATCCTGTTTACTGGGTTTTTTCTCCGCACTCACTTCCGTTCTATTTAAAACTCTCCTCGCTATTCACATTCACTTTTAGAATATTTTTTCTCTGTTGTCGGTTTATAATTAATTACTTTTCTTTCTCTGGTGGAATTTACTTTTCTTTGACAAATGATGAATAAATGATGGGAAGAATAAAACCTAAATACAATTAATTTACACAAGGTTCGCTTAAGAACAGATTGGGGACGTGTTCTGGTCCCTTGGCTGGAGATGATGATGTTGACAAAGTCTCGCAAAAACCGGATACGAATAGTAAGCTGCCGAAATATAGTTTAACATCCGCGCTTTGGCATCACTCGTTTTAGGCAAAAGTAAACAAATTGACGAATTTTTGCACTGACAACGACGATGGCTTTTTATGACCGTTTCACATTATGCATAATTTATTCACGAAAACTAAAGAGTTAACCTTTTTTTGGGTGAATCTGAGCGATAAAACGGTTTATGGCTTTCAAAATTTATGTGAGTCCCAAAAACGAAAAACAAATTGTCTGTGTAAGGGTACTAAACGAAATCAATTCGGAACTCAAAGTCGTTCGTTGATGTTAAGGTTGAAACAAAAACACTGAATAATAAGAAAACAATCCGCACGGCACACGCACTACAACTGCTTCGCACCATTTGACTGCCAAGTATCCATCGACTGACTCTGCCTGGCAAATGGTTCGGGTCGGAAAGTATCTAAAAACCCGATTGTGTTCAGCGTTCGAGAGAGTGGTGGTGGGATGTTGTTGGAAGAACGACACGGAGTGTGGTATTTTCGATGAAGAGTGCCTTTTGTGCGCAACTGTAGTGGAAGAAAATCTCTTTCGACGGTCTCTTCACTGGATTTAGTATACCATTTGCACTGGAATAGTTGGAAGAGTTTTGTGTTTTAAAGATACAAAGTATTTTGATTCTCTCTTCGGAGCAACTACTTCGTGATAACAACAAGATTGGAGGTTGCTTCCACCACGAAGTTGAAGAAAATAAATCCAAAAAAGGCAGATTTTCGATAAGAGGCCCCATTCGGGTGCACTTGTCCTATCCAAATGCACTTGCTTGACCTATCTCTATCTGGCCGTGGTGCAAGGCAAGAGCCAGACGTTACGTTCAATTGAATTATGCAACGCGTTCCAATTGGGGATCTTGAGCCCGCACCTAAACGAAATTGAACGCATTCAGATGCACTTTCTCCTCGGCTCATTATGCGGCGCGGCGGCGGCGGTGATTTTTTGGGAGAAATTTCTGTTAAACTATGCGATCGCTGCGCGTTGGATCTTCCCCCGAGCAGTGTTTTGTTAAGACCATGTCGCATTTTTATTATATGCCTGCTGATTTAATCTTCCCGACTGAATTAGAGACTCGAAGAATATTTTAATTTTATACTTGACCCCAGGCGAATTTCGTGTACATTTGATACTTTATGCAAACGTGTTGTACGTAGGTGCGGTGTTGGACTTTATTGAGGCACGACTCTTTAATCTTTGTGTGGTGTTGCGGAAAAGATGTAAACATCAGACAACATCTTTGATAAAAATTTACACAAAAACCGGACAAGCCTGTCTGCGTGTTTGCTTTGTGCACCCGAATTAGGAGTAACAAGGTAAGAAGGTTCGATGATCATTTTTTAAAAATCATGGGGATCTTGTTTGAAAAGTTCGCCACTCGGCTTTATGATCATTCAAAGCATCGAATACATGTTCCGAAATTTGGATGGAACAAGCGGTGTGCACCGACTAAAAAGAGGAGGACGGCGAGAACAAGCGCCTGGGAGCTGGAGGGAAAAACGGTATTAGCAAATGCTTTGATTGAATAACTACATCAAATGTAGCATTATGGTCTCAACTCCAGTTTATTGATCGACGTGTGTTTCGCTCAACCAGGTCGGGCTCTGATGCTCGTCAGTGGGTGTTAAGTTAATACTGGAAGTTAAGGCCACAATGATCTACAGATTTGATTGAAATCAATACACTCTATGATCGTACTTGCGTGCTTTTTAGCGATTAACTACAGTCCTGATTGGTTGGGGAACTTATAGCAGTTGTTCAAAATGTTAAGGAAGCTTTCTGAGTGAATATGCATCTGACAACAGTCAAAGGATTCTTACAAGCAAACATTTAAGAAAAAAAAAAAAAAAATAGAGTGGCGCAACAGCTAGAGGTGAACCAGGGAAAACTTCTTAACAATGTATGCTGGTGTGTTAATTTCTTTACATACAAGGGGACCTACAATTTTTTGCCGAATCCGAACGGCACTTTGAGAAGTTTTTCAAGACAAATGATATTCTCGGAGGGCTTTGCAGACCCTCGCGGAGGTGGGAAGGAAAAAAAGAAGGCCTTGAAAAAGAGCAGGTCTTTTTTTTCAGGTGACGATGGCAGGATTCGAACCCAGACCTGCGGTGTAGTAAGCACACACACTAACAACTACGCCACGGCACCCCACAAGTAAACATTTAACTACACACAAAACAGTCCTCGCATTCCTCTATTTTGACCAGGCAGGCCTGATCCAGGATAGATCGGCAGTGCCCTTAATCTTCCATGTTGCTCGGACAACTGTTGACAGGCGACTCAACTACAACCGAGACATCGCACGGGGCGCTGAGGAGCGTCTCCGATTCAGCAGATCGGTATCCTCCCGTGATGTGGGAGATGTGCATAAACAGCGCCAGCAATTCTGGTGACTAACCGAGGGAACTCCCTCGTCAATCCCTATCGATCCGGGTTAGGGTTTTCTCTTTTCAGCAAAGTCGGTTGCCGCTAAGCCTTAGCCGGCTTACATAGCTTTTAGATTCCTTGGTTAATGTAATTTTTAAGAATATGTTTTATAAAAAAAAACATAAAAACACAAAAAAAAACAGCACTCGATAAAAAAAATATAAAAAGTATAAAAAAAGTGCGTATTTAATTATGCAGGTAAAGTTAAGTTAGGTTAAGTTAGATTAAGTCTTATTTTTTTTATTTTAAGGTAGCTTTAAGTTTTATATATAAGAAAAAAAAGTTCAATTACTAAGTTTTTTCTCATTAAAAATTTTATTCTTAGTTTTAAATTTTGTTCTTTTTTTCTAAGAATAATGTAATAAAATATTTCAATCAAATAAATTGATATTCTCAAAGTATATTAAATATTAATAAATAAATAAATAAATAAAAAGCATATTTTAAAAATTTATAATATTATATATTTCATGTTTAACAATGGTTATGAAATAATATTTTCCCATAATAGTATCCCAAGCCTTTGATAAAGTTTGGCACGAAGGCCTAAAATATAGGCTACGGAAAGTTTTGCTGGAAAAAATGTATGAACTCTTAGAGTCTTATCTTGACAACAGACTAATTCGAGTGAGATACGGGAGCGAATACTCAGAATTCAAAGAAATACAAGCCGGCGTTCCACAAGGTAGCGTCCTCGGTCCAACACTGTTTTTACTTTTTACAAGAGATGTACCTCAAGTAGAGACAACGACTGTAGCCACGTTCGCTGACGACACGGCTATCCTCGCTACGGATAAGACAGTCGAACTATCAACGGGAAAACTCCAACGCGCTTTGAATGCGAATGGACAAAGGCCTGGCGAATCCTCCTAAATGAGACAAAACCAACGCATGTAAATTTTACTTACAAGAGGGTAATCAACTTACCTCTATTTATAAACTCGGTACAAATTCCGTACGCAAACGAGGCGAAATATTTAGGCAAGACCCTAGACGCAAAACTTAAGTGGAAGCCACACGTTAAAAAGAAACGCGATGAACTTGAAATCAAGCTACGAGAACTGAACTGGCTTATCGGACGTTGTTCAAAACTAAGCGTATATAACAAACTGCTATTGTATAAGCAAGTGCTAAAACCATCTTGGACGTACGGTATACAACTTTGGGGTTGTACCAAACCAAGCAACATATTTTTTTTAGAAAATTTTCAGGATAAGACAATAAGAGCAATCGTAAATGCTCCATGGTTTATAAGAATTAGCGATTTACATCGAGATCTAGGCATCGCAACCGTGACCGACGAAGTAAGAAACTTTGCTCGCAAACTTCACACTCGCCTTCACGGCCATTGCAATGCAACCACGAAATAATCCGAACTCTGGATCAGTCAAATCTTGCACGCCGACTACAACGAACAAGACCGTTGGATCTAGCGTCGTAAGAGGAAACCTCACATAATGACGGTATTGCAGGTGCTTTCGTTGGAAGGTAGCCTGCCAAACGCGATTACTATACAGAAGCTTGAACTACTTGTTAAGGAAACTTAGTCGTAGTCTTACAAAGATTGGGAGGTTTTTTAGTGAGTACGAATCTCACACTACTATGAGCACGCGCGTTCGATTCTCATAGTGCCTATGAAGGTTTTTACCTACCCACGGAAAAAAAAAAAAAATGTTTTATATTATAAAATCTCAAAAGTTTTTGAAACTTTCAAATTTGTTATGGTTTTCCTTAAAATTTTGGATGATTTCTGTTACGCCTTATTTCATATATTTTCTTCAAATAACACCGGTGAAAAGGTGGGGGACTCATGATTTTTCATGCAGTTATGCGATTTTTTCAAAAATGCTTTTAAACTGCAGTATGAACAGTTTTTTAGAAAAATATGACCCAGGCACTTGGTTTTCTTTGACCACCTTTATACACGTGTGTTCTATATCGGCTCTAAGGCTGTTCAAAAATTATGGCCTCAAATACTTTGAAAAACGTGATCCATCTTTCTTTATTTTTAACTTTTCAATATTTTCAAAAAAAATTGATATTTTCATTAAAGTTCAGTACTTACTAGACCTAACTTTGGTGACGTGAAATCGCGCCCGATAAAATAAGGCCACATGGTTCTTTTTGCCAATTTTAACTTCGAACATAAAGTCCAATTATCCAAGATCTTACAGTGGGATATGTAGGGGGGCCATGCTGCCCCCTGCAACGCCCCTGTCTGGCTTATGTATGCAATTTTGAGGTCTTTAAAATTAAGCTAGGAGATTGAAACTTTCAGTGTTGCTTGGTTTTTATTTTGTGCAGACAAAGTATGAAAACTGAAAAAAAACGCTGACAGACACGCCCACAATTGACTTGAATGTCAGACAACCTCAAATTTACATTTTATTTCAAAATTTCTTTTGCTCAAGTTAGACAGGGCATATGAACTCAAATTTTGGTGTAGACTGTAGAGCAAAAGCATCTAGAAGCCCTTAACTGCCAACACCAAATGACCACGCCCACTTTCACCATGTTAAATCTTTTAAAATCTTTTAAAATCAAATAGAAAAAAATTATATGGCAAATATTAGAGATATTACCGTTTTCTAAGTTTTTTTGACACAAAGTATTGAGATCCGCCCACTTTTAGGGGCGTTTTAAGGAAAAGCTGTTTTATTAAGCACTAAAATTGGCTTTCAAAGAATTTTCTCGTAATTCCAACGAAATTAGAAATAATTGAGTTTAGTTTTAAGCCAACGGCCTTATTGGGGGGCGTGACCAATTAATTGACACACAGTACATTGAATTAGGCCAAAAAACTTAATTGGAACGACGGTTAGATATTTAAAAGTTCGTTGCACACGAACTCTTGCACTTAGTCACTTGTTATACCCGACCCAAGGTATAAGTTAAGTTTGTTGTAAAGTTCGTAATGCAGTGAAATAAACACCGTAGACCCCTAATTTTTTTAGAGATATGAATGGGACCGACAGGAGAATCGATTAAGCCATGTCCGTCCGTCCGTCCGTATGTAAACAACTTTTAGGCCTTAAATTTTAAGGTATAGAACTGAAATTTGGTGGGTTGGCTGGAAATCCAGTCTTTCAGATCAAGTTTGAAAATTAGCTGAATCCGCTCACAGACACGCCCACTACAGGCCTGTATGTGCGATCATCCCTAATTTTTAAAAATACTTTTTCCAAATTTTAGCTATGTTATAATGGCGCTAGCGTATTCATTTTTGGTATGTAACAGTGACCTGTAATTGTCTTTGAAGAAGCCAAAAAGTTTTAGCCTTTTCATTAACCACGCCCACTTTTTAAGGGGTTTTAGCTAAAAATGACGGTTTTTCAGTAAATATATATGAAATTTGAAAAAAAAATTTTGAAATTTGACAAAAGTTGTAGATATTAGCATTTTCTAAGTTTTATGTACATATTGTATGTGTCTCCGCCCACTTTTGTGGGCGTGGTGTTAAAAAAAAGTGATTTTTCTGGTAAAACAGGCGGAGTTTTAGGCCGCAATGTATGCAACCACCAAGTATGAAGCATTCAACAATTATATTTTTATATCCCGCCCACTTTTTGGAGGCGTGGCAATTTGCTTTTTGGTATGGTCGGGTATTTTGCAATCCGTCGTAGATGGACTGAAGCTTTTGCATACGCACGGTTGCACTTTCCCACTTGTTTTATATTCCTTTACTTTTGGTCGTTCCATTTTGGGTATACATATTTCAAGTTCGAGCATAAAGTTGGAGGGCATGGTGCCCTACTGCAAACCCCCTGCTTAACTTTTTTTTGTAGGTATTCCTTTACTTTTGGGAGATCTTTCATAACTTTTTGGCTATTTTTGCGGAATTTTTCTAAGTGGAATTAAAATAAGTGAATAAATAAATAGAGTGGCCCAACAGCTCGAGGTTAACCAGGGCCAACTTCTCAACAAAGTATGCTGTGTGTGTTAATTTCTTCACCAACAATTTTTTTCCGAATCTGAACGACACCTTGAGAAGTTTTTCAAGACAAATGATACTCTCGGAGGGCTTGTTAGACCCTCTAAGTGGAATTAAGTCCCGAAAATATTGGGTCATTTTGAATTGTTTGGTTTTGGCTTATTTTTCGCATAGCCAAAGTTACATATACACAGCCGGTCAAAAATATAGTTAGTCCACAATTTTTTTTTAACTGATTTTCTTCATATTTTTATACTTTGTTTTAACATTTAATTTAATAAAGCTAACATTATTGAAGAAATATTAAAAATAATAATCTGTATATTTTTCGAATAATTTAATAAAGAAAAAAAGTAACAAAAACTTTTGGAGTAATGTTTTCCGCTTGGCCAAAAAAATTAGTGTTCCTAAATTTTCATTAATTAAAGATTTTATTAATATTTTTTTTGTTTGTTTTTTACTTTCTTTTATAACCTGGTATGATCCACAATTTTTTGAAACTAATTGGATTCGACCTAGCATTCATTTTATGAATAAATGTCACTTTTCAAGAGGAGTGGAAATGGAATACCGATCCTTTTGCATAGGTACTGCTTTCCATAATTGATTCCCATTTGTGACGAACTGACCTTTTAATTTTTTTTTCAGTTCATCCCACAAGCTCTTAATGGATGACCTGGAGATTGGCTTGGTCATGGAACAAGAAAGAAGTTTTGATCCCGAAACCAATCTTTCATAATGGTCGTATATTTTGGATCGTTGTCCTGTTGGAAATGCATCGGGAGAGCATGTTTTTCTTGTAAAATGGAAGCATGTCATTTTCCAAGATGTCCTTATACTCATATTTTCTCATGGCTTTATTGACAAAATTATAGGACTATATCAGGAAAAAAAAGCCCCATTCCCAATACATATATGTCTTAAGGCAAATGCTTTTCGGAATGTTCAGTTGCTGGCTCTTCAGAGTGGAACTTTTCTGACGACTCTTCTTGGGAGATTGAAGTTCTGTAGTGAATGTATGTCGCTTGGCTATCAGTTGATACCCAACAGATTTTAGGGTGATTATTGTAAATAACCCCGCTATACTCTTGTACCAAAGAGTCTAGATTTTAAACCTTAACTGCGTATCACAAAAACCGAATGTGGGCATGATCAGTTCGCATGACGATAAACATTTTCACACTTTTTCCATAGTAAGTAGGGAAGCCTTCTTCAGACTGACAAAAAACCAACTCTTAATAGCAAAATCCTTTGGTATTTGGACTTTACGGCAGACCATTCGTAGCTCTTGAATCCTATATTATTGAAACATTACAAGGTTACTAAATAAGCTCTGCCCAAGAATATTTTACCATATTTTGAATAGCTTTCTGACTTAAGCATTTTGAATCAGTAATTTCTCTAAAGGGTTCCGACGGTCGAGCTAAGCATTTTTCTCAAAAAACTTAAAAATCTATCAAATTGTCGCCAATGCTCCGCATAGTAAGCTTTCTGACGTTTTTGGACCTACTCAAGACAGCTTAACAAATCGAAGTGCAACTAAGTCAATTCTTCCTCTCAATCAAGCATCAACGCCTGCATCTTCGGATAGGCATCATGGCATTCGTTTATGTTATGCTTCCCCCGCATTTGTACAATTATCGCAGTCATCTGCAGAGCTCATGACTTTATTTCATCATCACGCCCTCAAGATGTTGCATGTGTCTCATTATACTTTCTCTGATAACGTTAATTAAATAAACAAATGTGAATACGTTTCCCGTACAAGTGCTTCATGAATGCGTATATCGCATTCGGTACAAAGCCCACTTCATCTACGTATATGTATCTATGTACACTTTACATACTTCAGATATAGATAGAGTTCGCATCTTCCACTTAAGAATCCTGCGTTGGCTTGGCATCTCTTACATCTCACACATCTCGCATGTTGAGCTGATATAGTTAAATGCACTCAAGTGTTCACATGTGTACGGCCGGTCGGTATAGTGCCCCCTTTCCAGGAACATGAACGAAACACATCTGACGGAGCAAACCGAAATCTTACTTAATCCTCACAATTTGCTGCGAATGCGAATGCATGATGCTGATGTTGATGCTGATGCATCTGCTCGGTGGTGGTTGTGGTGGTGCTGGTGGCTTTGTCATCCCAGCTCAGTACACTGAGTTGTCCCGGTCCCTGCGCCCGCATCAACCATTCCTTGGAGTTAAACATGAATTCCTTGCTACTTGCATTTGTTTGGCAGTTAGAGCTTGTCATTCCCCGTAATGGATCCGGAAAGGTGAATATCGCGTTCGCAAAGCCATGATAAATCTATTAATACCCATGATGATGGCGAAGAAGAAAAGCATCCATCCGGTTTTTTTAAGTGCAGTTGAACCTTGGCTTCTGCAAATGACTTGGTGTTACTTTATTCCGCTCCTCCTTTTTTTGTTCTGCCTTGCAACATTTTTACTACCATCCATCCGCTTGGCGAGCACACTGAACAGCTTTCGCGAATGATGAAGCCATGAAGGTCGTTCTGGGAGCTCTGTATGGTGTGCGGCTCCCGAGCCAAAGATGGGGATAAGTAGCGAATGCGCGTGCCCGAACCGAGCCGAAGTTTGGTTCGGCTCCGAGCCGATCGGGCTCTTCTCTCCAACCGATCGTGTGGCGATCACGATCTACTTTACGATCGTTTCGCTGCTGGTCGGATTGGTTTTGGTGCCTCTTCTGGTGGTATCTGGCCACGACGCACACGTTACATGCTGGGCTGGCTGGCAGAGTTCGTTATTTGTTGCCCAGCCTACACAATTTGTTCTACTTTGATGGCTTTTCGGATCGGGACGGGCTGTGCGCGCTGCTTTGTGCATGGATTTACTTTGTTTTGATAGATACGCTCATTATTTTCGTTTATTTTTGACCATGAGTCCGGACTTCTTGTGTTGTGGCATTTAAGGCGGAGAGAAGTAACATCAATTAGGCGGCTAATGCTGGAAATGTCATGAGTCACGTGGTGATTTACTGTGCGACTTCAATTAGGCAGGATCGCTACTGTTATCATCACTTCCGGAGCATGCCCATTTCCTGGGCCGTGTTGTCTTTCCCTACCTTAAAAGGGAATTTATTCTCTCGAATGGACACATATTTTACGTGACAGTCTTTGTAATGCAAATCGATGTGGTTGTGGTAGCCAAACATCGACAGACAACCTTCTGGATTTCTCTGGGGCCGGCCGTTTATCGTTTGACAAGGTATTGACACTGGCGTGTTGCTGGCCTACTCTAGACCTCTGCTCAAGTGGCTTGTGTTGTTTTTTGGCGTGTGGGCGTTCTTACGGCTTACAACGTGTTTATTAAAAGAGTTTCGCATCTTCGTGTTTTAGGGTCTAATTTATGTGCAATCGCAGAGTTAATTTGAATGTTTGTATACGAGTAGATATGTTAAGTGTGACTCTCTTGAGTTTCACAACACTGGACCACAATTTGAATTGGTTTTTTTGTTTCTGATCTTTGAAAAATTGTTATGCATGCTGTTCAGACAAAGTGCCTTGATTGAATCTGAATTTTATTACTGTTTTCGTACTGCTCTTGGCATAAATCAGCGAGCATGGCATCATTCCCAAAGGTGAGTCGACTCGATGAATCGACAATTTGTCCGTCTAAGCGATCTAGAAAGAATTTAAGGAGCTATCTAACAACCAGAGTGGCAAATATAACCTCAAGTCATTATGCTAATCTGAAGCAGTTTACATATTTTAGTATAGATAAACTTTAATCAGATGGACTACGACTTTTCAGGTAGTGACTATTACTGAGATTTTCAAGAGATTTGCCATGCATTAATCACTTTTCTGCTCATGGTCGGTCCTTCCATCCTAATCCTTCATCCATTCTCACGTCATATTATAATTGCAACAAGTGAGAAGTAATAATAACTCGCGCCGGTCAAGCTGTTATTATTTATTGCATCACAAAGATACTTTGAATGAGAGTCAAACCTGTTTAAAGACAAGTAGCTACAGGTTTTTGTCAGCATATTTTCTCATTTGCTGTCTTTTTAATCGGTCCGAGATACCTACGTGAAGGTAAAGGAAATGTGACAGCAACAATTATGGGTTTTTTGTTAAGAGTCGCTGGCCATTAGTGATTGATCACTCATTTAAGTTGCGGAATCGAAAGACGGACGAAAAAGTGCAAGTTAAATAGATTTCATCCGGAGTGGAAGGAAGTAACTTTCGTTTAAGAAAGAAATATTTATTCATAAGAGCGAAAAATAAAAACTAAAAATAAAGACTTTCAAATTAGACACTAATGGGACCGATTCCTTGCGTCCCAATTATGAGGTTTAGTGTTAGAAAGAAAACCTGAAAAACATATAAATTAGATGCGAACTTTCAGTTATTTAAATTGTCTACTCTCTCGATAGTAACCACGGGCGACATTGATTCAACTACAATAGTCCCGAAAATGAAATTTTATAATAAAATACTGAAGTAAGGAAGTCCTAGTTCAGGCGTGTCGATTTGAGTGTCCCGATTACAGAGGATATATTATGTGAAAACTTTCGGATTTACCAATGTATTGTCCCGATTTAATGGTATTCCGATTACAGAAGGTATGAGCAGAAAGAGTCCGGTAGAGGATGGCTTGCTGGATTTGACTAAGATGACTAAGAATTTTCTAATCATATCTTAAACTTCCATTAACGTTTTTCGAAAAGGAAAAGGGTATTCGTCTGCAAGAGTTCGTCTTCTACCTTATATACCTTGTAACACCAAATCTTGAAATTTTTTGTGCCGAGTTCATATATTATATCTATGGGCCACGCCCCATAAAGTGGGTCTGGGCTTAAAATTAAAATCGACTAATTATAATTCCGTCAGAATCATGACAAAATGCGTTGAAACCGAAAATTTTCTCGGAAAAAAAAAACAGTTTTTTCCTAAAAACGCCCCCCAAAAGTAGGCGGAGCTCAAAACTTTGTATGGTAATATCTTAGCAAATAGTAATATCTTTAATATATTTCTTATATAGTTTTTTTTTTTGATTTGGAGTGAACTTTCCGAGAAAACGGGTTTTTCAAGATCTAACATATTAAAAGTGGGCATGGTCGACATTGTGGGCGGTCCAATTTTCGCCTCCTTAAAGGTTTTGGGCCATTATTGCTCTGTACAAAAATTTGAGCTCCTACGCCTTGTCTAGCTTTGCCAAAAGGCATTTTGAAAGAAAATTTTAAATACAGGTTGTCTTACATTGAAGCCTGTAGTGGGCGTGGCCGTTGGCGGATCCAATTTTAACACTTTGTCTGAACTAAATAAGAACCAAAATACACTCTAAGTATGAGCATCCTTTCTCAATTTTAAAGACCTAAATATTTCAAACTCTGAGATCTCTCGATCAATCAACCAGATTGACCACATTCCGATCGACGCAAGGCACTCCTCCAGTATCATGGATGTTCGAATTTTCCGAGGGGCCAACATTGACTCGGATCACTACATTGTTGTAGCCAAGGTACGGCTGCGGATATCCCGACCAGCGCCAAGTAATGGAAATACTGTGAGGAAGTTTGACGTCGGCCGACTACAATCGCAAGAGATCGCCAGGTCCTTCTCCAACCGAGTTTCTCAAAACCTTCTACGAAGTACAATGCAGCCAGCATCAAGTATTGATAGCCAGTGGCAACATTGCCAAAATGCCATCAGAGACGCCGCCTCTGAAGTGCTAGGTTTCACACGGCCACCACAACGAAACCCTGGTTTGACGATGAATGCCAGCAAGCACATGCAGCTAAACAGGAAGCATACAAAGCGGCGCTGCACAGAAGGACTAGAGCTGCTCGCGAGCTCTACGAGCAGAGAAGGAGAGAGGAACACCGGCTTCTCCGAAGGAAAAAGAGGGAGCACGAGAAGCGCGCGGTTGAAGAGATAGAGAGATGTTACAATAGGAATGAGGTTAGAAAGCTTTACCAAAGGATCAAAAGGTCCTGCCAAGGGTATAAACTTCGAACTGAAGCCTGTAAGGACCATCAAGGGAACATCGTTGTAGAATCGCAGTCGGTGCTGAGGATTTGGAAAGACCACTTCTGCAGACTGTATAACGGCGAGGACGAACCAAATACCGCTGTCAGGCAGAACGAACCACTGAACCCGGACGAAGACGTTACCGACGAAGCATACGAACGATACCGCCCACCCGACCCAGAGGAGGTGAAAGTAGCTGTGTCTAAGCTCAAGTGCAACAAAGCAGCCGGAGCAGACGGCCTAGCTGCCGAACTTTTTAAATCCGCTGGCGATGAGCTGGTTAGGAGCATGCACCAGCTCATCTGCAAGATATGGTCGGAAGAAAGCATGCCCGACGAATGGAACCTCAATTGTTTGCCCGATCCTGAAGAAAGGAGATCCTCTGAGTTGTGCCAATTACAGAGGCATAAGTCTTCTTAACATCGCATACAAGATCTTTTCTGCTGTACTATGTGAACGTCTGAAGCCGTTTGTCAACAATTTGATAGGCACATATCAGTGTGGCTTTAGGCCAGGAAAGTCCACCATCGATCAAATATTCACACTGTAGCAGATCTTTGAGAAAACCCTGGAATTCCAAATCGATACACACCACCTCTTCATCGATTTCAAGACCGCGTATGACAGCATCTATAGAGACGAGCTATATAGCGCAATGTCTAGTTTTGGCATCCCTGCCAAACTCGTCAGTCTGTGCAGGATGACGATGGAAAACTCACGCTGTTCCGTCAAGGTCGGCAAAGACCTCACCGACCCCTTAGATGTCAAAAAAGGATTTAGACAAGGCGACGCGCTGTCATGCGACTTCTTTAACATCATACTTGAGAGAATTGTGCAGAACTCTCGCGCCAAAAAAAAGAGGTACAATATTCTTCTGGTGTTGGCGCGAGAGGATTAGTATTAGTAAGTAAATACTTCAAACATACGGACAGACGGACATAGCTTCATCGATTCACCTGTCGGTCTCGATCATCTCTAAAGGTCTCTCACTCTCTAAAGAGCCTTAGGGGTCTACGGTGATTATTTCACTGTGTTACAAACTATCCATCAAAATTTATATACCCTGGCTCGGGTATAAAAAGGTTAGCGCAACAGATTGAGATAAACCAGGGCCAGTATCTCAACCATTTAGATGCTGTGTGTGTTGGCGACCTACAATTTTTTACCTGGTCCAAACGGCGGCGCTTTGAGAAATTTTTCCAGACAAATTTTACACTCGGAGGGCTTGTCAGCCCCTCGCGGAGGTGGGGACCGTAAAAAGGACGAGTCTGTTTTTGAAATGGCAGAGGTAAAATTCAACCCCAGATCTACGGTGTTGTAAGCCCACATGTAAGCCACAATATATTAGCAACTGTCGTCGAGAAGGTAACAGTTCCGTGGCTTAATATTGTGGTAGAAAATCAATAAGCTAACACACCGAAGGATTGTCAACTTTAGGAAAACGAACACAGTTGAAAAAGAAAATCGTCTAATCCATCGATTCTGAGCCATACCCATGATTGAATCTGCCAGAAGAATATGGTGTGGACACTTGCGCAGTCAAATTACTCTATGACTGAACGATAAGCTCTTAAGTTAGGTTAGGTAGGGCTTCTGGCAGCAAAAGCCACCAGCGACAAGCTATGGAGACAACCTTTAGGGAGTAAAGATTTTAATGTAACTATGACTTAGTCAGTTGAAGTATCCCGAGTTTCGAAAAGAAACTTGGCGCAGCCGGAGACCCTGCTGAAATTCACAATTTTCGGCACCGGTGTACTTGCAAGCTCGTTCTTGCAAGTTCGTTCAGCTCCTAAAAGAAGTATTGGCCCAGAAGTCGAAAACGTTGTCTGCTGCCACTTGGACACTGGCAGAGGAGGTGTTTCACATCTTCTCCCGCTTCTGGATCATGACAGCCCCTGCAAATGTATAGTTGGTGTTAGTAATTCTCAATTTTGCTGAGTGTTTTTCCAACAGGTTGTGGCCTGTTATCACTATTGTGGCTGTGGCCAGTGATAGCCTTTTTAGTGCGATAAGCTTTTTTGATTTGCTGCCATCTGTGGATGCCCATAGCGTCATGTTCCCATCTTTTTTGGGCTTTATTATGAATCGTCGCAGATATTTCGCCTGTCTCAAAAGAAAGCGAAGGATGCGTCCTTTTGTCCGCTGTAGTGATATATAGATGTGAGCCATGTTTCGCTAGCTCGTCAGCCTTTTCATTCCCGATATAGTCACTATGGCCTGAAACCCACACAATGCGGACATTATTCTGTCTGCTTAGAGTCCTCAGTTCTGAGTAATAGAGCCCTTTTATGCGGGATTTTACTGATAGTGTCGCCAGGGCCTTAATGACTGCTTGACTGCCTACATAAATTGAAATATCCTCCTGGTGATAGTCCCAATACTCTGGCCTCTTCAGCGGCTAAGTATTGCTGTAATTTTGGCTTGAAAGACGACACTGCACGAGTTCAGCAGTCCTCTGGTTGTTAAGGTATCGAGTTTGTTCGAGTATACACCCGCTCCAGTATCCTCACTTGATTTGGAACGATCTCTATAGATCGCTACCTCGGAGTTGGTTATAACAACGATGAGCTCTTGGCCCCTGTATGACGCACTTCAGAAACTTTTGAATTTTTCCCAAATAAATTTTAGTGTTTTTGGCACAGGACATTTCGAAACTGTCTGAAAAGAAATTTCTGTCCAAATGTAATGAAGATTAATATTCTGGACCAAATGGAACACCACCCATAGTCCGAAAAATAAAAATTGTAAGGACGTCCTTGCATTTCGTCTCCTCAACATGTTTCGAACATCTCTACCTTTGAGTGTGTTTCCTGACGTTTAAAAGCGGTCATTTATTACACCTGTTATGTGACTTATCCGTCAGTCACTAAACAATCTTGTACCTAATTCTGCAATGTGATTTCTTAAAAGCCAATGCCAAATGCTTGTTTTTTTGGAAAACAAAAGTACAGTAAAAAACCTAATTTTCTTGCTTAATAACTGTTCAACCTGTATTGAGAATCAAAATCCTGTATTGAGACAGTGTATACAGACTGACTTCATTAAAGCTTGTAATCTCTTTTCACACAAAATATTAGTTTTAAAACTTGAATTTCTTGGCTTCCATCATCATTTATAACATGGATCAAGAACACATACCTTCACTCTCGGTCTTGCTTTACCTGGTGTTCTACAGGGAAGTCACCTGGGTCCTATTCTTTTTGTTCCGAAACGCGTCCGTCCTAAATTTAAAATTTAATTTAACACATATCACAAAGTTGAAATTAAAATTGGACTAAAGAGCTTTTTGTTTAACTGGAAGCATCATAAGCTTATAACTATTTCTCCATGTTAGATTTTCGCTTGCATGTCGAACTTTCTAACATTCTTTTGAAAACAATCATGTGAAATTTATTTCATCCTTCTTATGTCAGGTCTTTATGCCTTATCTGTAAAATAGAAATTTATACTCAACTAAACACATTGACGTCAAACAAGCAAAGAGTGTAAAAAGACATTTTCACCACTTGACAACGATCACTTTAAGTCGGTCCATTGCTTGTAATTTTTAAATAATGACGCGTCCGCTTAAAAAACTTTAAAGCACAACATGCATTTCTAAAAACTAACTCCGTTCTGAAAAAACGTTTCAAGCATTAAGAAACTTCAATTCATCAAACCTAGTCCTGTAAAATACGCTTTTCCGCTCTCAATTCTCAACAGTCTAAAAAAATGAGAATCAAAAAGTAGAGAGTTTTTTGCGATTTTTTTTTTCGTACAAAAAGAGACGAAAATGCCTTACTCCCCCACACTGAATTTTGAAAGTCGATCAAGTATAAGTGCATGCACTATATATTATTTATCCTACCCACCCCCTTTTGTGGGCGTGGCTTAAAAAGAAAATAATTTTCTAGCTATAAATTTCGGATCTTTGCGGAAAAGGCTTGGAAATAGGTTCAACAGAGCATGTAAAACTAACGTCTTTCTTATCCCGCCCACTTTTTATAGGCGTGGCATTTCCCGCTTCAAGGGATGATGTGCTCTCTTATCTTGCGATTTGTTTCCCCTTTTTTCAGTTCTCTGAGCTAAATATAAATGGCTCTTTGCAGGATAAAAGGCGAAATTCTTTCGTACACAAATATGCCACATGGACAGTAAATGACTGGACTTGAAAACTAAAAACTCATCAATCACACGACTTGCACATGAAGCACTATAATCAGATTAATTTATGTGTTCAGAAAAAAAAAACCTCAAGACATGAGTAAATTCACTTCGAAAACTGGTATGCGTCTTGCAATACCAATGTCTCATGTTGTACGTTCGAAGCATCCTTCAATAAATTTTGAAGACACACAGTTTTTTTCCTGCGCAAAAACCTAGTAGCAAAGTCCAAGTTCAATGCTGACAAGAATGCTCTTATAGAATAGCCGTTAGGCATGAGCACACAATAAATCTAAACAGACACCTGCTTCGCACAGATTGCGCATATTTCCCTCTAATTCTGGACCTTGCCTGGGATGACAAAAGCATAGCGACGTGCACTGTTCGAATACGTCATACTGGGATAAACGAAGGGCTAACGAAGCACACAAGCCTCACGCTGTGTTCGCTTATGATACAAATTATAATCAAAAAAACCAATTAAGTGATCGAGCACATCCTTTCATGAGCCCGCGCACCAGCCACCCCGCGCGCCGGACCGTGGTTGTGTGGTGCCCTCATAATGAACGGTACTTAAAAACCAGAACACATTCAACTATTTACGAGCGAAATGTTGTTAATAATAGGAGTACCCAGCGTACCCTGGGATGACTAGTTAGCATCCTGATCTCGGCTCACATTAATGCGCCTTCCTATCAAAGCCCATATGAACAAATCATGTCTCTGGCTAGATCGTCGTTGAGTTGTTATTGTCGTGCGCGTCGCCTTTGCGCCACAGCATAGCTTGAGAAATAAAGTGACGTTTCTACTCACACTCACTCACACACAGGCGCACAGATTGGCTAGTAAAAATTATGAGAAATTGCAAGCCGTTCGAACTTAATTCTCGTTTTATGGGAACACATAAAGCTTCTGATTTAATTGACTGACTGGTAGTGGTGAGAGGGCGCTAGAGTGCCGTCCCAATCGAGAGGAAAGCCACAACCAGATTAACCGCCCGAGTTGTTGCAGCAGCAGAAGGCACATCTCATGCATAGCAGAGCAGGCAAAAAAGGAGCATTTCCAAGACAGGTTTGCCTCCATTACACACCTGAGTTACAACACCGATATCGACTACGACGAATAAGACCAACCGGCCAACAAGACGATCCAGTGGTGAAGCATAGGAATTCTATAGCCAGCCAGAGAATATCAATTACTTATGCTAAACACCTGCTGCCAAAGAATGTGGCTGGTGTGCGAGTGAACTTCAGTGATTTGAGCCTTTCGATCGTGCGCAGTGCAATTTTCTTTTGTTGTTCCATCACCACGGGTCAGTTGCTACGGCAGTAGGGCGGTATGTATATCTGCTTGTGATTATAGCAATTTGACACATGTCAGGCTCCCTTCCACATCCGACATTTATGAATATCTATTGATATTCCAGAGGGAGTTCTATGCGAGGCACGTCACAGGAATACACCTACGCGTGGGTATGCCTACGAACGCCTTTATGATGTTGGTGACTGGTGTCACCTCGAAACCCAATAAGCCATGGGCATTCCACGCTAACAATGGTGCGGCCGTTCCAGCGTTCCACTTATGCCAGCGCTAAGAGAACGTCTACAAGGCGACTGAAAACGAAAATGAAAACACAAATCAGGCAGTTATTGAGGTGATTTAGGCCTCAATTGTGGATGCAAATGCTAATGGAGGGTGGGAAGATTGTTTCAATAATAACCTCCTCAGGCAGCAGCAGCTGCGCCGTGGCGGCTTACCTGGCGAAACGAAATCAAATCCGCAGCACAATGGAATCGCATTCGCATACTCGGCCATATGCAGCGTGTGCAGATGGGAGGAATGTTGTAGCCCGAACGATTTGTGAACACAATGCAACAAGTGAGTTTGGCTTCGTGCATTTACAGAAAACTTATATTTCAAAGGCCTAGCGAGCACAGCTTCCCCCGCACACTTTGTTTCTCGTCGTGTGTGAGATGTAAATTAATTACCAACGCCGCCTCTGGTGGTGGCCTGTTACACCTTTCAATTGGCGATGCTGATGAGTGTGGCCCAATTTTCTCGAGCTGCCGTGGCACCATCTCTGCCCCATTCCTGGCATAGAAGTACGTGTGAACATTCGTACGAATAGTTGCAGTGAAACTATGACGTGAATGGGACGAGTGCAACATGCTACCCAATCGTTTTTCTTTCACTAATCAAAACTGAATACCTAATATTGGAGGTTGAGAGATGACACTTCTTTGCGGCAACAAGATGCATTATTTTCTACTTTCCTCAGAATGACATATGGTCTCGACATTCAGCGTTCACACTAACTTGACTGCACGACAATCTGATTAAAGCCATTTCGTGATCCATCGCAGATGCCAGACAAATTAGGTTTCTTGGAGCTCACTTTGCACTTTCTGTGGGTAGCCGGGTATTCAGTTCGTTCAAGATTACGTTCATTTATCAAAACTTAGTTTAAGATTCTTCAGGTTTAGACACATCGAGCCATATTATCATTTTATCCTTAAAATATTGGTTACGGTCCCAGAAAAATTCGCGCAAGGCCTTTTGCGAATGAAGAGCACTAGGAGTTCCCTTTTCCCCTTTCTACATCTTTCGAAAATATTAAAATCAGCCTTCAGCTTGTCCTAAAAGAAAGACCCCTGATCTCCTACCAGCTACCTATCGATGGAAATAAACATTCAGCCAATAAAATACCTCGATTTATGCAATTTTCTCAACAATTTTCCGCATCTCACTTGTGTCCAAAGATTAGTCTTAAATCTTATGCTTTTGTTTCACAATTAAATTAAGAAAAAAGCGGTTTCTCCTCTCCTCTCCCGGATACCATAAGACTCTGTAAATTTTTTTATATTTTCGAACAACTTTAATGGGTTTGTCATCAAGTTCAAAAATGATGCAATTAAAATTAATCGGCCTTGCGAGCCACTCAAGCCAAGTCATCCAATCGTCTAGGATTGTGATACTCAGCTTTTACGCAGGACGTTCCACAAGGTTGAGCTTTAACACCTTTGCAATTTTCAACCATTACCTTCTTTTCTGCCATTTTAATTCTATAAATTCAACTTTCGTTTGCTTATGAGACAGGTTTTCAGTTCTCCCTCGTTGAGACAGTTTTAAGTGACGAGTCATCCCTTAGTTTAACCAGGATTAATATTGATCCCGCATTTCCAAAATTTGAAGAAATTATAAGAGCAAGCAAATTTACTGTCCTCCACGGAAGATGGGGGCAGGTAGGTAAATAGTGTGGCGGCATAGGTGGAGGTTCAATAATGAACCCAAGTTGCCATATGAATTGCCTTTTTGATACCACAGCTCATATAGCCTGGCTTGTGATGTCTTGGTTATGGTTGGGATGCAGTCAATACTTATATACAACTTGTGGAGTAAGGAAAACGGATAAGATCACTTTACCCGAGGTATCACTAAAGTCTACGAAGAAAGCTCGGTTCAGTTCACGTAATCTGACAGGAGGTGGCGTTAAGAAGCACCCAGTGACACAAAGAAAACGGTAAACTGCTCTTCCTTGAGGCCAATTCTGTAGAACATTGTTCATTACAGTGAAGCTCCTTGAAATGCGAGCTTAATAACAAAAACATAAAGATTGCCGAATGACATCAGTAACAGCAAAAATACTGGAAAAAAGTGCGCACCGAATTCCCAAAACTGGTCGTATTTTGGCGTTAATTAAAGCCTTTAAGAACATCTGTAGTATGTGAATAGCAAAGCTTCTATCGTGAGTGTTGCCATTGCGTGTATCATATCGGAAGTTGAAGAATCCAGAGCTTAACCATACCAATAGCCAAAAGAACCTGTCAAAGGGTCTAATAATTTGTTCGACAGAAGCTTTTTTCACGAAAATCTTATGCATTCGCGGATCGGAATGTGCAAAAATTCGTTGTGTGTATAGGAACACCAATTCGTATCCAACAAACATGAGTCTGTAAAAAGACGGGATTTTGCTTATATCGAACCCTTTTTACTAGTCGTTTTTTTTTCTGACATAAATAGAGCGAGAAATAAGTGCGAAAGCGAAGAAAAGCACAAGATGAAGACAAATTTTTGACACGTCTCAGACGGCCTTGTATCAAAGCTTTTTTTCCCAAGGTGGCGAATATAGGGAAACGCTGAAAAAAGTTCTTGGTTTGACGAAGTGATTCTTTTTGGATCTTTTTTAGCCCATATCCACGTACTTTTGGTTGTACAAAAGGCCAAGCTTTTGGTGATCCTGAACTCATCAATCAAATAGTTTTTCCGATAGTGAAAATGTAACTAGTTAAAGCGAAAAAGAAGTGAACGCACGACAAGCAGATATGTTTATCTGTTTTGCCTTGAACCAGTTAAACTTGCATTCAAATGGGAAACCGATCGATTCTTCGATGGTTTGGACACGTTGTTCGCATGCCCCCTGACAGACTTTCTAGACAGGTCATGCTACCCGCTACTCTGACAGCGCCGGAGTCTCTCGAGTTGGTGGCGGAGGATCGAGAACGATGTAAAGACCATTTAGCCACCCTCGCTCCATGACCCTTTTACAGGATAAGCGGCACTCGAAAATGATGATTTTGAATGGTAAACCGACTTTCCTGCAATGGCTGCCAAGAAGTCATTTAAAATTTTATTGACAGCTTGGTAAGGTTAGGTTAGGTTGATGAATGCCCTTGTGACAATAGTCACGGTTCACTAAGACCAGCCGTTCGGTCTATTGTGTTCATATGGGAACCTTCTTAACACCTGTAACGAAAACAGAAATAGACAGCTGTAAAAAATCTCAGAGTTCCGCCTTCTTCGACCCATCCAGATTTGTGCACAAATCTCAGAAGGTCCTTTGGATCTGCAATACTTAGAATTTCAAGCCCATTGAAGAAATAACTGGAGAGGGTACTACGCCTAATGCTTTTAAGGGGTGGGCATTCGCCTAGCAGGTGACGAACAGACTCAATTTCTTCAACGTCCCTGCAGCTTTTGCAGTAATCGTTATGCAGTATGCCTAGTCGTTCTGCGTGTAGATCCACAGCGCAGTGCCCCGTAAGGATTCAAGTAAGTAAAACAGTAATCTCGTTTTGTTTAGCCCTGGTCAAAGCGCCCCTGTGTATCTGCACGAACCAAGTTCTGCCCAGGTTCTGGTTCTACTCAAAGATTCAGTTCCTCATCTTTGAGTAGAACCAACCTTCGTGCTATCGAGCTCAGTGGCATCCTTATAGATTTGAGGTCTAGAGATGCATTCATCCCTGCCCAGATCTAGGAAGCTTGCCCACTTTTTAGCTTATCGGGACATCGGTGTGACCTGGTTCCCAACACAGAGTTACGGTGTTGCCAAGTGATCACTCGTCCCGACTTTCCATGAACTCATTGCTGTTGCTCCGTAAGAACGAAACATAGCTTGACGTGTCTGTACAAGGGGTTTTTGAAGGATTGCTTAAGGCAAGGCAAAGAATAGGAGACCCGCCTTAAACATTCTACTGCCAAATCCATGACCCTCATAGATAACAAAAGCCCATCAGAAAGCCGCTTATTTTAAGACTGAAACTCCTGATTTTGTTTTCCAGATATTTCCATCTGCTAATAGCTAACTGGGCAGGCACCCAATCCGGGACTAAAACGCTCACCCCCTGGTAATATTTATTCGGAAATGGCCAGCGCCAAGGGACACAGTTAAGACTAAATAGTATAAGTGTCTCTTCTGTGTCTCTTCTGTATCCCTTCTGGCACTCTTTTCATTTTACCCTTTCAAAAGGGCTGTTTTCTAGGAATAAAGTCGAAATTTAAGATGTGAACATTTGCCCTTCCCATAGGCGGATATAAACCAATACCAGCTTTAACGGTCAAGGTTCTTTAAAGACACACCCTGTAGGAGTCATACCAATTTACTACATCACCTTGTACTTCAAAACTAAGTCAGTGAAAGCGATTGAGCCTCATCAAAAGAGTCGTGTGTGCCTACATACAACACGCAGCCCTTGGGCACTCTTTCATTAATCAAATCTCCGAAGAAGAGTGTGTCGGTTGGTTAAAGCCCTCGAGGTGTGTACCAATGTTCTATCTACGGTCAAGTGCCACAATAACGGCGATGATTTCTAAGGCTCGTCTGGTTTCTTGTTTTATTTTCGCACATCATACGCGCAAAACATTGACCTTAATCTCAAGAATTGTATATAAGCCAGGTTCCGTTCAAATTTCGACTCAAGTCTCTGTAAAGAACATGGCAAGATTGGTGTTGTTAGTATCAGCTCTGTGCTGTGCCTCCTTGGCCGCAGGTAAGACAGCGAATTTGCCTACGACATAACTTAGAAAGGACTTTTATTTCTGTAGCTCGAACGACGGAACAATTTCGAGCTATTGATGAACCACTGCCACAGGATTCGCCCTTTGACGACGAAAATACTGACGCTGAAACGTACAAAGATGAATACCGTTTTTTGACCAACACTGGCACAGGGACTGCGACGGCAGCCGCGCTCAACAATTTCATCGACCGGCAGCAGCAGATGCTGGAAAATCTGCGCCCAACGAGCACGTCATCATCAACCAGTTCGACTTATGGATCAAATGTGTACTACGCAAACTCCGGAACCACCACAACTAGCAGCTCCGGGCTCACCAGTGCCCAGCTCCAGCAAATAATCAGCAATTCTCTAAGTATGACATGAGGCAATCCAGAAAGAGTGTAGTCTAATGTGTTGTTTTTAGGGACACAAGGGTCTGGTCAACGAAGGCGCCGTCGTCCATCAGGCAATCGTCGCCGTAACTCGAACCGAAGCAAACGCCGCCGCCCTCAGGTCTTTGTGTTGCGTCCTTGATCTTCATTTACACGTCACTGCATCGATCAGAAGGTGCGAATAGCCGCTGTCAAAATGCCTCAAAAAGTCAATAAATAAATCAACAAAAGGTTCATTGGGTCTCTTCTCCTTTATTTGCCAGAGTGGCCATCAGGCAGCAAAAACAAAAAGTAAGCAGCAATCTGGCGCGCGGTCAATGAGCCGAACGATGTGTGTGTCTCATTTATTCAAATTTAAACTGCCGCGTCGGTCGGGGGGACATTTGTGCTCCACCAAATCAAATCCCTCCTCGGATCAAAGCAGCTTTGAACATCAATCGAATAAACAGCGATGGGCACCATTGGTTACACGATGGTTTTGACCATTCCTAATGAACTCGTCATTTGGGACTAATTGATTTATCCACAGATTATACCAGGACCGGTTTTTTAGTGCTCTTTTAATTATGATAGCTTCATATGTCACCCCCCTTGGAGCCGCTGCAGGCAGGGCTCTACACAGCACAAAACCACTGTGCGTGCGTGTGTGGACGGTTCGATTTTCCATTCCGAATGTTGGATTTGTTTACCTGTAATCATCGAGTAGGTAACCCCGGAAAAAATACTAAAAAATTCAATCTCGATTCAGCAGGTGTTTTCCCTGGTCGTGTTTACCTACCGGTGCCTATGCCGCTTCTGGAAGTGATGGCGGTGGTGATGCTGATGACCTGGCCGTGTACCTCGTTCATTGTTTTTGTTGACGTTGGGAGTGGATTCGGTGCTGAGCCTGTTTTCTGCATTAGACGGGCATACCTACCTTTGGGACGTGTGTGTATAGGTGAAAGGATAGATTCTGGCCATGGGAACCGGGTGAAGTTGGAATGATTTATTGACGGAAAAAGATTGTGGACTCGCACTAATTATCTTGTCCTGGTTTTGGTATCCGGCAACGCAACTGAAGTGCGAGAAATGGACTCTTGAAGGAAGGGGTTGTCTGTCGTTTTGAAGTCAGTAGTCGAGGACTTTCAGCAAAGAAAACCCATCATCACCATCCGGGTCGCATGAGATGTTTTTGTTTTCCTATATACTTTTTCGGTTGAGTGTGTAACTTGGTGGCGGCAGCCACAAACAAAAGCAAGGAAATGATTAAATCCTCTTATACGATTCTCACTGATTTTCGGGCCAGAAAGAAGGAAGATGTTGGTAGGCACATAATTATAGGAATCAGAGGCAACAAATCAGTTTTAAGTTGCTTTCAATGGGCACAAGAAAATATACGAATGGAAATAGGGAATCGATTAGAGGGCGCAAACTTTAGAGGTGATGATATGTTTTTGTCTCTCCTATAATGAGCCGTTGGATGGGATGAAAGGCCGCAATATCTTCTGGGTAATTATTTGTTCTACGAAGCAGGGCTATACACGGGAGTTAATCTGGGATGAATTGTGTTTTATTTTTGGTGTGATGTGGTTTTGATGTTTCCGAAAAACAAAAGGCAGAGGTTCGAGAATATGGCAGAACCTTAATTAGGAGAAATCTAAATCGGAAAACGTTTGACGCCAGTAAACTTTTGGGCCGATATAGATAAACGCTATCAATTTATATCAACTTATTGAGGTCGCAGAGTTAACAGAATGTTTCATTCTTTGTGCGGGGGAAACTGCCTGATGGTAAAGCTACAAAAATATTTAACTTTGGGAACCAAATTTCACAATATTGGGTTTTTGGAAGAAAACTATCGTTTTAGTAAGGGCATCGCAGTTTGGTTTATGAGAGCATAAAAATCAAAAGCAAAGAGTTTCTGACTAAAAAGCTTACCGGACGTATCGTTGCTTATATTGGGAAGCAGTCTCTTTGGCAAAGCCATACAAATTGTACAGTTTTTGGTTGGATATAAAAAGCGTTATTATGTCACATGAAGTTTCGGAAAGTTTACAAAAAACTCCAAATTGCGCCTAACAGATTCTTATAATTATTGTTCAAAATATGAGAATCAAAAAGAAGACGAATTCCTTGGCAGATTTTAAGAAGCAATATTTTATATTGGATTGTTTTTTATTTGCGGGGCATTGCATGCTTTTAGTAGAAGGAAATCGCAAGCTGAAGAACCAAAATTCGACTTTTCGATGCAGTCAGGGATTTCTGTTTATAATAAAATTCTCGACGTTTTTTCCCTTATTTTAGGTATCAAAAAAGCTGTCACTTATTTAAGCGACAGTTTTTTCAAGCAACTTCATCTTAGTCTGCGAGTGACTCTGAGAATAGTTTCAAAAATGTTCATCCTGGGTTGTTCTCTAATTTAGTCGCCCTTCTGGCATTAATTCGTAATTTCCTGTTGTAAGTGAACTTTCATACCCGCCTTCTTATTAGAAATGAAGTAAGGTTAGAAGATGACAGGCGCGACATTTTTTGTCAAACGAAGCCCAACACTAATCGTGAGACTAAGTATTGCTCCCACTCAATCTTCTTGGAAGTGAACCAAAATATTAAGTTTTAGTTTTATATTCAAAAGAGAGGACCCCAATTACGATTACTACGATTGTCTTGTGAAATTGTGAAAATCAAAAGTAGATCGTTTTATTTGTTTTTTAAAATTGTAAATTTTTATTTCAATTTCAGACCACAATTCCTTGAAAGAGCAGGGTTCCATAATTGTCAGTGCGCGTGCTTATTAAGCAGGTGGACTGAACTTTTTTTCATCCTCCTCAATCAAAATAACAAGCCAGCTTCATGGGTTCTTGGGCTAATTCTAAGAACAAGCACCGAGTATTTTCTCATTTCTTGGTAATCTTTCTTAAAAACTAATCGTGCAAAGACTTAAATAAGCCAAAAATTAAGAGTGCGATAAATAACTGAGTCTTTAAGTTTAATCTCAATTTTCTAACACCTATTTCAATCTTGATGTTGTGACTTAGTGACATTGACAATATGTACAAAAATCCCACATAATCCCTGAAAACTACCTGACCACTTTTAAACACTTTTAAACACTGAGTGCTCCTTTCATCTATCTCGATCTTCCGCCAGTCAAGAAACTCAGGCGCAATCCCCTAACATATTGTTGAATTTACGACAACCCTATTCGAAAATTTTACGGCTAAATAGTGGGACTTTACGGTTGATTTGTCAACATAATTTTCTTATATAACGATATATTGGCAAGAACGTAATTTGCGAGATCAGCCCAATTACTTTTGCTCAAACTATGAGAATCGAAAAGTAGAGAGGTTTTGGTTGACTTCAGTAAGCATTGTCAAGTGCAAATCTAGATAAATTTTTGGCTAAGGGAAGCTTTTTCAGTAAAGAAAACACAAAATTTTATAGGTCAGCTCAGTTGATTGTTTTTTCTAAGTATGAGGATAAAAAAAGTAAACCTTGAGCGTCGAATTGAGAGGTCTCTTATGGCAAAGAATACGCTCAGGGTTGTCAGACCCTCGTGAGGTGTACACGGTCGGACACGCAAACCCTGGACTCCAAAAGCCCCACAACCAACCAAAACGAAATAACAACGGTTTCGTGTTTTTATTCTTTGTCACATCTCAACTTAAGTGTCATTTGTGGAGTTGATATTAACTCCAGGGAAGATATGAACTTCTTAACTTCCAAGTTAGATTTATCCTACGCACTGTCATCTTCAGAATTAGATTGAAGAATGCAGATAACAATGCATCGCCTTGTCGAAAGCCAGTTGTGTTACACGACAGTTTGATCAGTTTTGATGGGTTCTAGATTTTGGTCATCACCAAGGAGAGCTGCAGACGATGAATGCTGTCAAACGCGGCTTTAAAATTAATTCAAAGACATTGTGTCCCGAATTGCTTTGTGGGCTTGGATTTGCCTTAGTGTATTGCAGAATGGCTTAAGATGCTATGGTACGTTTGATAGGATCTTATAAGCGACATTAAACAGGGATGTTTTTTTGATAGTTCTCGGAACATATAGTAGCCTTTACTGAAAAGACGGCGCGCATGTGGAAGTGATGGAACTAGGGGGGGCCGTGGCGTAGTGTTAAGTGTGTGTGTACTTACTACGCCGCCGGAGGAGGTCAGGGTTAGAATCCTGCCATCGTCACCTGAAAAAAGAAAGTTGCTCTTTTTCACGGTCCCCACCTCCGCGAGGGTTTGACAAGCCCTCTGAGAGTATCAATTGTCTTGAAAAACTTCTCAAAGTGCCGTCCGGATTCAGCAAAAAATTGAAGATGCCCTTGAAGAAATTAGCACACACAGCGACAGCATACATTGTTGAGAAGTTGGACGTTGCACCTCTTGCATTCTCTCTACAAGATGTCCAAGCAGCTGTTGGAAGTGCTACTTTAACACTTTAACTAGTCCCTGATGAGTGGGTTTACATCGCTATTTCGAGGAGCATGCGTCCCCGTTCTAATTTGGTGTCTCCAAAATCGATAGATTTATCGTTTGCTGCAGTTTGCGATTTGGCGTCTCCATTCGACAGATTTATGCCTTGCCAATTTCCCAGATTTTCCAGACATGTAAAGTATGCTTCATCCATGGCTTGTATATATGAAGACCAATAAAGCAGCTATAATTCTTGCTATATATAGCACCGTTTATCGCTTCCTATGTTTCATAACCGATAAATGGCACCTGCGATTGAGCTGCCATTTCGCAGAATTCAAACCAAATGTACTTAAAAATTATGCGATGAAGTGCCCAGCAGAGACAGTACGACGGTTCGTCTGCTGCCAGCTTTCTACATTTGCTTTAGCTTTCTGTGATAAATTCGACGCCTGTGGAGGTAGACGTTTTATAAAACTTGCTGGTCTTCTTTCGGTCGCTAGACTCTTCGATCTCTTTGAGCTGATAGATTGCGCAGACCTCTCTGGCATAAGCTTTTCTCATCCTTGCTCTTGGCTCGATATAGTCTTCTGCAACGTCTTCGTCTGTTCAGCTTTTGCCACTTTTTCATGGCAATCATCACATCTTTGGGGTTACCAGGGACATATTAGCCCTAGGGTCCAGTGGGACCCGGTCCCATAGCAGCAATTTAGGGAGCGGGAAATTGAGAAGAAAGATTAAAAGCAAAAAATCAATTGCTAATTTACATTATAAAAATACCATTTTAGACCGCGTAATCACAAGGAACAGAAACAGGAACAGAAACAGAATTTTATACATTAGCAACGCAAAAAGCATTCAGCGAATCTAGGTTTCAGTTGCTAATGTATGAGATTCTGTTTCTGTTCCTGTTTTACGTTGCTTGTGACAACGCGGCCTTACATAGTAAACGCCAAACATTTTCAATATTTTTTAAACTCCCAGAGACATTTTGATTTTTCTGGACTATTGAATAGACGAAAGTTTTCACATGGGCTTGGGCATAACTGTAGCCTCTGTCATGTTAGACAGGAGTTTTTTTTAACTCTCGAAAGGCCTTATACTATCTAATAGGTCCAATAAGAAGTTTGTAAAACTAAAGCGTTAATGGCAGAACCCCAAGACCGGAAATATGATCGAGACGAAATTGTGAGTCTATAAAGCCATATCTCTCCGTCCGTCTGTTTTTGTGCCTCATGTTTTGAAAGGCCTTAAGCTGCGTACCCCGTTTATTCGACACTTTAAATCGCTTTGAACGATATCGAATTCACGAAAACCGAAAGCATATACACTTTTTGAAACCGATTTAAGTATTCGACTCGCTTAACACAAAACCGATTTTCAAATCGGTATTATCAAATTCAAACCGGCTCCAAAATAGGCATAGACGGTTGAATCGGTTTGAATCGATTGACTTTTGAATTTTTGTCACAAATTGTTCGGGTTTGACATAAGAGTAAAACTAATTTCCAAACCGGTGAATTTGAAACTACTTGAATGGAATCGGTGTGAGTCGAAACGGTTACAATTCAATTCGATTAATTTTGTGGGCTAAACAAGGTAGACGCTTAGACAGTCTGAAAATATATACCTGGATTTTCAAAGTCTCGAAATAGTACACGTTTAATGTTCTAGAAATCCGCCCACTGACAGGCTTCCTTTAATCAAATGAGTAAATTAGGTCGCCAGAAAAAATGTTGGAAAATTGATTTGCAAAAAGTTGAAACTATGTCAATACCATGCAAAGACAAAAATATTACATCGAAAAATAAAACGAAAATGCGGGGCGCAGTTGACGTGGCCTTAGAAAATCATAGAATTTATTCCTGGGCTCAAAATTTTAGTCACGTTTTTTGGACATGTATTTTTTGGTATATGCTCCCAGGGGGCGGCAAAAATGTGGGGCCCAGGGCGGCACTTTACCTTAGTCCGCCCCTGGGGGTTACCAGTGATGTTTTTCTTTCTTTCAGATCTCTCCAAGTCTTTTGTTGGAAAGGAAGATCTAATGCAGGCAACAATAGAGCTTTAACGACGAAATGGCCTTTATTAAGGCTATCTTAATGGCCAACGAAGATGTGTACTTTAAAGACATAAGATTTAAGTAATCAACTCAGCTTATGGTACCAACCACGCTTATTTATGGTCGTGAAATGTCACCTATGACTAAAAGAACGAAACCGGGAGAGTAGGCTGCCCTCAAAGTCCGAAACGTCAGAATTTGTGGGGATTTCCACAACTACTATACTTCTTTGAGCGGAGCAAAAATGCTTTAATGGTTTGAACATATTTTTCGCATGCCAAATGGTAGGCTTTTCTGATGAGTCATAAATATTAGACTTTTATCAAAAATATAAGTATGCATGATAGTTTAGTGGATTCATAAAGCGGAGCATCTCTCTTAAGGGCTTAAGACAAAGAGCCATGATCTGAATTTGTCTCAGTATGTATGTATGCTAATTTCGAAAATTTATAAGGATTATAAGGAATCTTTTTATTTTTATTTTTATTCTCAACCTGGCAGACGGCAATGCCATGTCAATTGATTCTATTTGTAAATTTTGTACGGGAATTGGGATGTCAAAATAAAAACTAATCTAAATCTTGAACTGCTAAATCTGTGTAAAGAATTATAATGTCTAGAAAAACTAGAAAAACTTTTAAAGTTCTTTCCAATTTAGACCAAGTCTCATAATCCATGATCTAATCCACTAACCATGATCGTCAGATCCAGCTTTATAATTACTTAGGCTTTTAAATATACAAGGCTTCTAGACAACGACATGCCAGGATTTTTTAAAACTCAGCCGTAGCTTGTCAACCTCATTCACGTATTCCAATAATTTTGATCCCCACATTTTTGGGCAATGTGGGTTGGAAATTTTTTCTTTAACAAAATGTATGAGTCAATTTCAGCTCGAGTGTCCTTTCCCATGGGCCACTACACATGTCTTCAATTACGCATATCGCATTCAAACTCAACACCCGACAATAACAAACAAATCATGGGCCTTTGTCCATTTACATTAAAATTCCATTCCATTATCCGGGGCCTGGCTTGCAAGAGGAAGGACGAAAATGCCACACACTAAAATTCTTTCAATTTCTTCGAACCCATAAAACCATTAGCGACAGGAGTAACTCATTGCGGCAGAAATAACTTCAAAGATAAGTCAAGGCATGACGTAGCGAAGGGCTGAAAAAATCCCAGCAGGGCAACAATCAACAAGGAGTCACTTTCAAGCATTTATCTTCTCGTATGGTCACTTAAGTACTTCACAGTCATTTAAGGATAATGATTGTGTGTAGCGTATTTTGTTGCATAGTTTCCCTCAAGTGCCTCCAATATGCAAGCCGATAGCCAGCTCGAATGCAAATCGACGCTGAAACGCTTCACATATGGTGATATGGCGCTCCATCATTGCACACTTTGGGTTTGAGTTCCATTTACTCCGAACAGTGTCCGTAACCCGATACTGAAAGTGCATTACCTCGAGAGGAAACAAATTTCCAAATTAGACCGATGCACTGGAAAAACATGAAAAAAAAAATAACAAAAGTACAGCATGTTTGGTAAACATTGCGGCGGATGTCATCTCCCATACCACCAACACCACCACCCTTAGCATCAGGGCCGACGCCGTAGTGCGTGTCGTCGCCACCCAGGTCATGAGAAGTGTCGAGTCATTTGAGTATGTCGTAATTCTGTAGCCGCGTTGATTGACACCACTGCGGCAGGATGCTGAGCCAACATATGCCTGGCACTCTGCGATGCACTTTAATGAAAATGCGTTTAATTGGCCGACCCATCAGTACCCCTCGGTACAATGGATCCTTCCTAGGTGTTGCATCTAACGCCTAGCGACACCGCATTTACACAGAAATAGAAACCCATGAAACAGCGCAGCCTAATCAAATAAATTTCCATCGAAAATCCCCCTGCCGCAGTTTCCACATCCTCCGAGCAGGAAGTAAAGATGCCGCGCCGGAAACTTACTTAACCGAAGAATAAAAGGGCCCTCAACTTTAAAGGTATATTACAGCGGGGGTATTTTTAGAGTTCTCCCTGCCAACCCTGGGCGCACATCAACACAGGAATCCCATACGAGGGAATTGCCCCATTACGAAGCAATGTCACACCTTTATTAATTGTGTACAGGAGGGTTCCCCGGTTTATTTTCGGACTCCCCCATATGATGTCGTTACTGATGCGCAGCTCCAGAAATAGAGCCCTCTAACCGGGAACGTCGTGCTCAGCTGACGCATTCTACGATTATCGTGTTCGCAGGAACCGCAGTCGCCAGATTTCTGGAAATCCGAAAAGGGTCGATGACTCGAGAGTCTTCACTCTCCTCTTCAATCGCAGCTGGGCATCGCGTCATAAGTGGATTACTGGATAACAGTGACAGCATCCACTCAAAGATTAAAATAATTTTGATGTCTTTCTCTGGCGATGACGACCCTTCCACAAACACACGGTTGCCCCCTATATGCGGAACAGTAAAACGCCAAACGAATATGCAGGGTCTTAAAGTTTTGGCCAATTTCGGCTGACATGCACGATGTGTGTTAGCCCCAGAGGATGAATGCAAAAGCTGAATGCAGTGCACTGCAGCAAACTCCAGGAGGATATCTTTCCTTCCGGTGACGCACCGTAGCCAGCTTTTGTGTAAGCTACCTGTCAAAACATTGCAAACACTCCACAGCACAGCCAAAGAGGATGTGCTCGATGCGAAGGTATACACGGCTCGGCTGATGGATATTATTTACGCTTTATGGTCTCGGAGTCGCTGCATATCAAAGGATATAATTTCGCCCGGTTTGTTCGTTCGTTGTCCTCGTCGAGGTTACTGGGTATACTGTGACGTCCTTTCCGCATCATAGGACTCGGCTGCGAGTACGACTGAAAATACCGTCTAAGTGCTTTTGCAGATCAAATTCGTGCTCGAGCAAGTGTAAAACTTTTGTCCTCTAGTTTTGTTGGGTGGCGCACCGATTCCTGGTTCTATAGGATCTTCTTGGGACACAATAACACAAAGCGAATGTTCTGTTCACTGACATTTGCTGTGCTTTTATTGACGCCCATTCATCGCCGATTGGTGCGGGACGGCGCGCGGCGGGGACTCTGTGCTGCAGCCGAGTCATGAAAGTAATTGCTCCAGTCTTACAACTGTTGCGTGTAACGACGATATACGCACACGAGGAACTTCTTTCGGTCGGGCTTTAATGGTGTGCTCCTTGAAGAGGATCTCTCGATTGTGCCCCGCTGGAACTCATTCGTTATTATGCAAATCCATTAAGTCATTGGAAATTGCCGATAGCTTGGCAAATATGTGCATTTTTATGGCTTTAAAACTCCTAGAAACATCATAAAATCTTTTACGTATGTGAAACAGAAGGCGAGTCGTATAATGGAGAATCCTTAATCCGATTGTATTATGTTTGCATTGATTTTAATTGGAATGAAATGGTATAGCGTGGAGCCATTTGAAAAGTTAGAATTTCTAAAAGTTGATCACGTATCGGTTGTATCTTTTACAGTTTTTCCATTCAATTAAGGCATGCTTTGCTACGTGTGTGTGGCTTTAGTCGCTGGAAACCTTATTAAACTTGGGACTTTACCATTATCAAAAACCATTCATCAAAAGCAGCACTGATGGTCTCGATTTATGTAAATACATTATTTGGGCTCAGGCGTCTGCAGATACAGATAAGCCTTAACTACTAGAATTAAATCGATGACAGAATGATCTATAGAAATTTTATTTGAATCATTTTTACAGACCCATCAGGGGAGACTGATTTCCATTTTAAATGCAGACACTGATAATCTGAAGGGTTTTAAATTTATTGTAGCTCGCTACTAATGTCGTAACTGTCGAAGCAGCCTTAAGTTCTAAGTTTTTCAGGAGGAGTCCTGGTGAACTTGTACTTAATTAATGGCCGTCCGGCATTTAATTAAACCTTTAAAAAGACCTAGAAATCTCTCAACTGTGAATTTATTGGTCATAGGATAGACATGTGCACTCAAGAGGATACAAGCATCCACAGGTTGTCTAAGCCAACGTCTGTCTATAAACTTCTACTCTCACCTTCCCGTGGTCAGCACCGGGTGCCTACAGTTCCTCAACTGGAGGGTTGCAACCAGTTTAGAAGGTTGTTGGGGACGAGCAGACGAGAGAGGGGGAGGAGTGTTCCCACTAAGGCACTTCCCCTTGCATCCAGATGGCAGCGGAGGAGTTCCTCAGATGAAATCAGTCTGAGGAACTGCGGGTGACACATTGTGCTAGCTAGACCACAGTTCGCGAATCTCAATATCCACAAAGAAACGTGGAGATCTCCCGATCAATCAACCGTATGGCCAGATTGACCATATTGCGATCGAGGCAAGGCACTCCCTCATGGACGTCCGAACTTTCCGAGGCGCCAACATTGACTCGGATGACTACCTTATTGCAGACGAGGTACAGCTGCAGATATCCCGACCAACGCCGAGAAATTGAAATACTGTAAGGAAGTTTGACGTCGGCCGACTTCAATCGCAAGAGATCCCCAGGTTCATTTCCAACCGAGTCTTTCAAACCCTTTTACGAAGTCCTATGCAGCCAGCATCAAATATTGAAAGCCAGTGTCAACATTGCTAAAACGGCATCAAAAATGCCACCTCTGAAGTACTGCGGGTTTCACACGGCCACCACAACGAAACCCCTGGTTTGACGATGAGTGCCGATAAGGACTACATCTGCTTGCGACCTTTACGAGCAGAGAAGGAGAGAGGAACACCGGCTTCTTCGAAGGAAAAGGAGAGAGCACGAAATGCGCGCAGTTGAAGTGATAGAGAGATGTTACAACAGGAATGAGGTGCGAAATTCTACGAGAGAATCAAAAGGTTCTGCCAAGGGTATAAAGTTCGAACTGAAGCCTGCAAGGACCATCAAGGGAACATCGTAGTGGAATCGCAGACGGTGCTGAGGATTTGTAAAAACCATTCCTGCAGATTGTTAATGGCGAAAACGAGCCAAATACCGCTGTCAGGTTGAACGAACCATTCAACCCGGTTGAGCACGTTACCGACGAATCATACGAACGATACCGCCTACCCGACCTAGATGAAGTGGAAGTAGCTGTGTCCAAGCTTAAATGGAACAAAGCAGCTGAAGCAGACGGCTTGACTGCTGAACTTTATAAATCCGCTGGCTATGAGCTGTCTACGAGTATGCACCAGCTCATCTGCAAGATATGGTCGGAGGAAAGCTTGCCCGACGAATGGAATTTCAGCATTGTTTATCCGATCCTGAAGAAAGTAGACTCTCTGAACTGTGTCACCTACAGAGGCATCAGTCTTCTAAGCATCGCATAGAAGATCTTTCCTGCTTATTGTGTGAACGCCTGAAGCCGTTTGTCATCAATCCGATGGGCACATATCAGTGTGGCCTAAGAAAACTAACCAGAAAAGTCCACAATTGATCAACTATTCTGCGGCAGATCTTAAAGAACACCCAGGAACTCCAAATCGATGCTCACCACCTTTTCATCGATTTCAAGGTCGCATATGACAGCATCTATAGATACGAGCTATAAAGCGCAATGCCTTGTTTTGGCATCTCTGCTAAACTAGTCAGTCTGTGCAGGATGACGACGGAAAGCTCACGCTGTTCCGTCAAGGTCAATAAAGACCTATCACCGACTCCTTAGATGTCAAAAAAGGATTTAGACAGGGCGACGCGCTGTCATGTGATTTCTTTCAACATCATATTTACATGAGAGAATTGTTCAGAACTCCCGCGCCAACACCAGAGGCACAATCTTTCAAAACTCCGTTCAGACGACATTGACATAATTGGAAGAACAAATTGGAAGCCTTCGTATGTATTGCAACGAAAGCGGCGAATATGGGTTAAGCAGTCAACGAGGGCAAAACCAAGTATATGCAGTCATCAAGAAGAGACACCCAAACCGACGTCTTGGACAGAACATCACCATAGGCAGCTAAAACTTTGAGGTAGTTAGGGACTTTGTCCACCTATAAATTAAACGGAAGAGTGAACTTGTTGATGTTGGTGTTAATCATAAATCTGAAGGTATACAACCCTGTAAAAGATAACGATGGGAACGTAACCTAATAACCACCAGTTGTAGCCACTTAACATTCTTCAGAACTTTTTAATAACACTTCTTATAACTTTCCGTACATTCATGGAATAAATAATTACAACACAACCATAGAAAAAAAGTCCTACTCCTAATGGTGAGTTATTGTGCTCCAAAAGCAGTATTCATCTTATCTTTAATTTTCTGTTATATACGAGCATTGTTTGACATATTCCAAATAAGTTCCCATTTTTATTTGTCGGCCCGGCTCATTGACTATTGCCTATGCGCCCTTCATTTGTTTCCTCAGTCAATAGACTCATTTCTAATGCGTGTAAGCATTGTTTTGGTAATCCAATTCCATTTATCCTATCTCGAATCCCAATCAAGAGCATTGCTCGACAGCATATGTTACTTCCATCAGATCTTGTGCATACGGAATGATAATGGGTCGTATACAGGGCCGAAAAACGAACCAAAGAAAAAAGTCCCACGACTTGCGGGAACGAGTTAATGGCAGACGAATTATGGGCCTCCTTCGTAGATTAGAACTCATAAACGATTGCTTATCGAACGTTTTCGGGGGGCGAGTTGATAAAACTCCGAAAATACACAAACAAAATAAATCACAAGTTTTTCGTTGCACAAGGTCAGGAAAGCGTCTCGAATCTGACCACGATCCGTGCGTGCGAGCAAGATCGGGCTGGCGGATCTTTGGAAACGTCTCTCTATACCAGCCAGCTAACACGTGTTGAACATTTAAATTTGTTTGGAATACATTCATCACCGTTGGATGCGTTGTTCGACCTTCCCATCTTGACAGACGCTATTTTCGTGGATAGCTTCGGGTGTGTTATTTCAGGGCTACGAGCGTTTATTGTGCGCGCTCCCCGGTGCATTTCCGTGGGACGTTGATGTACCGATGACTTCCGGACAGGGAGTGATTTCTCGGGAGCTCGGTAGATGAACGTTTTAATCACATGTGATAGAGACGTTTCATTCAGTACCTCTACCTTCAGTTGCACTTAAATTGGTTTATTTCCAACTCCACAAAGTCATTATATGAATGAATATACGGGGCCTTAAAAAAAGATACACAAACTCTTATAATCACAAGGACTTCAGATGCTCTGCCAGCTAAATGGCCCGGCGAAGACTGATGGGAATGGGATTGTATTGTTTCCATATGAGCCCAATTAAGTATTTACGAACACGCACGCAACATTTCCTTTAACAAAAGGTGCCGCAGCATTTTTGGGCGACAGTCAGAAGCGATTCTCTTATGGTCTCGCATGTCACCGTTCCATAAGAAAATGTTTAACACATTTTCAATTATTACGCCACTGACCCATCTTCATAGTCAAATTTTTTCCTAGAATAACTCTCCTGGCCGGGCACATAGTGTTGCTCCTTCATAAAGTACAATTCGTGTGAAAACAATTTCACTTGAAACTCGTATAATTAACGGGATTTCGTACTTAGTGTGCCAAAAAAAAAGTCCTTTTCATCAGCGTATATGACGAACCATTATGAATCCCACCCACATGTTTGTGTCCTGTGGAAATTACGTCAGTTCTCGGTGAGTAAGCCAATGACACGCAAATTCAATCAGTTAGTCCTTTACAGCTGAATTTTTCCGGTATGACTAAGCGTGGAGTGGTTTTATGTTTTTTTATTTCCTTTTTTAATAGAATTGTTTAGGGTGGCTTAGGGCACCCTGTTACACATTAGTCAGCTGCCATATGTCTGGTATAATTAGTTGGCAAAACTTTGACATGTCTGTAAATGAAGTGAGTAGGCAACAAAAAATAAAAATTGTGAATGACAGAGTCTGCATGTGCATAAAATGTTGGTTAATATAACGACTCCTTGGTGACAATAAAAAAAGGATGGGCTTATCGCTGATAACCCTGTAATGATGACTAAATAAATTTGATCAGGAAATCATAAAAGGATTATGGCATACTGGTGCGGCACACGCTGTTGCTTTATATATTTCTTTTGAACGGAGTTCAAGGCGAATTACTAAATTGACTGTATCGATGGAATGCCGGTAGAACAGAGGAGATGACATAACGTCGATGATCGAGTAATTCTTGACTTCCACATAAAAACAAGCTTTAGAGCTTATTTGTTTTAATGCTCTGGAGCACCTGTCAAACATGGTTACTGAATTGAAGTTATTTCTTATACAGAACAAATGAAAAGAATCGGATATTTCGTAAAAATCTGTCTTATATACCATGTCTCCACCGGACACTTATCCGCGATTTATATAAATCTTCATGGAATCCCTAACAAATCACGCGATAAAACATAGAAATTTTAATCCTTTTTTATGCCACATTCAACCCTTTTCGCGAACCTTTGTAACAGTTTGAGAATCGAGAAAGGATACTGAAACTGTCCACGTATGACAGGTTCGTCACAAATACGTTATCTATTGGGAAATCAAATCTTCCTTAAATCCCGTCTAAAACATCGAGATTTAACATACGATTTTTAATCGCGTTATAAATTTCTTTCACGCATTAATCAAACCGAACAGAGTTCTTCATGTTTTGTTCGTTTGCTGACGAAACAAATCAAACAAACATTTTTTTGACAGTTGGGCTGGGTATGATCAACTCAGCTGTTTTTGTTGTGTTGTGTAAAAGGATGCGCAGTGTGCATACCAGTCACAAAATCGTTCGTTCGTTCACATATACGCAAGCCATGAGAGAGAGAAAATCGCGCGGAGCAGTAGTATTCTCTACTAACGCAACGCCAGTAGTGCAGCGTACGCCCGACGAATTGGACGGGGAAAGTGTCCCCCTTTCCGTCAGTTTGGTTTGCTGGGGTTGATCTGGATGTGGATTTGGTTTAACCTGTCAAAAAATTAAAATGCACTGATGTATGCACAGCACACTACACAAAATGATTAATATTTATGTTTATGCTGCTGACTTATGTCATGTTTCCACCGGGCACTAATCCGCGATTAATATAAATCTTCATTAGATCCTCTACAAATTACGCGATTAATCATGCAACTTTAAATCCTCTCGACAAGCGATTAAAAATAAATCCCCTCATAAATGTCATTCACCCCTTTCACGAGCCACTTTTAGCCCTTTCCGAACACCTTTTTAAAAGTTTGAGAATCGAAAAGGGACACCACGACTATCCACGTATGACAGATCTGTCAGAATTACAATTTCTATTGGGATGGTAACAACGGAAATCTATCTTCGGTCGTGGAAAATGACATCGCCACTCTCTTTTGAGAGCCAAAATGGCAGAAAAAGAGTGTCCATGTCAAATTAATCCTGTGTTTGTCTGCTGGAACCGCCTTGGGATTTATTGTTAATCATCTCCCGCTAATCCGCGTTTTATTGCCGGTGAAAACATAGAATTATGTTGATCAAATTGTTGACGTTTTGTTTATTATATTTTTCAGGTTATTTTGCTCCGTAGAATCGAAAATTCGGTGGCAGTTACGTATTAATTTTATTGCCCTTCCAAATCTAAAAACTCAAGCTTACAAGGAAACTTGCGAGGACCTAACGACCAGACCCTATCATTTTACACCACAGAATGTCATCAAGAAAAGTAAAAAATTAATGCATACGACAAATTAATCTCCTTTCTCCTTTGAATCTTCCAAATTTAATCTTGGTTTTGTGTGCGGTGGAAACACCCTACAAAAACAATGGACCGAAAAATTATTGACGTTACCATCATAGAACGCTTAAAAATAGCAGCAGTGCTGCCTCCTGTCTACATATGTATATCAAAAAGTCAAAAACTTAGAAGACGCTCTACTGAAATAGAATTAAAAGCGCGTACCGGAAGGAATAGACAGAGAATAGAGAAAGGAAATTCCCTATTTCTTAGCCAAAAATAACTTTCACATCAATTTAAAAATAGCTTGGCCTTCAGGGGTTGCTTACACTGAAGGGGTTGCTTACCCTGAAGGAAGAAAGGGAAATGCTTACCAGATATGGGAGTACCGGGACGAAAACTCGGGCGAACCAAAACCAACCATAATAAATCCAGGGGCGTCCGTCTTAAAATTAGAGGCTTCCTGGTAGAGGTCTGTAGTCCAGGTAAAGACCGTTCTTAAGCAACCGAAGTTTTAAGCTGATTTTACTAGTGCTTTCCTTCGTAAAGGCATAACACTTTCGTGTGGAAATTATGGTGTTTTTTTTGAAAACGGCTGATGCGAATGTTTCCTTGGGCTATGCTATTACTGGCAGCAGCCGCAAAGTTTTTTGTAGCGGAGATACCAGAGGATGCCCGCCCCACTTAGTCTACTTATATGAGGGTCAGCACTCGTTCCTGATTTCCCAAGGGATGGCATTTCGGGGTGCACCCGTTTTTTAGTTGAATGCTTAGCAAAGGACGGGGACATTCGGTCTGTGCCTGGTCTTCCCACCTTCGCTCTTCAGTCACTTTCAAGGCGGGGTCGACAAGGGCTTGGCTCTCGCCTGCCTCCGCCGGTTTCCTAGCTTGTAACTTACCCACCCCTTGCTTAAGGGTGTTGGTGATCTTTTGGCTGGTACTTGGTTGCAATTGCCGAAAATCTGCCCCCTGATTGATCGGGCATTTATTCTGTATCATCGCACGGAGATCCTGATAACTGAATCATCGGCACGGAGATCCTGCTCCATCCTATCCAGATAATCTCTTGCGATATGATCCTGCATTTCAGTTTGTTTTTTCTGAGAGGTTTTCATTCGCACGAGAAGCACAGGAAAGACCGCCATGCCAGAGCCTCGCATATTCGCGTGGTAAGGCCTCTCCGAGTTGGCCCGGTATGAGAGAGGCTATATACGGAAATACAGCCGGCACACCCTTTACCGCGAACCGTCCAACAGGCACGGTACGCATGATAGCCTGGGATTAGGGCGTGGGAGCTTAGTTCACCATTCTCATCGTCCTTCCGTCATGATCAACCTTGCCAGAAGTTTTTGCAGGTGCACCAGCCACTGATAATGCTGATCCATCCAGTAGAAAAGATGAGCTGCCTTAAGCCCCCACCCCCTCTCTTCAAGGCGAACGCCTTATGCGAGGGTGTAGATCTTCTTACGTTATAGGTTCCTGGTATGTGGGGCGGGTGTGACATTCTGTACTAATTTCGAACATGTGGGTTGAGCTTTTTTTTTTGAGTTTGCTAAAAAAACTCAAAAAAAGCCTCGCGGAGTTTTGGCCCTCTTTCGGTTTTAAGATTTTCCCGGGCTAGATTTGAGCCCAGCGCCTCAGATAGAGTAACCAGCCACACTAACCACTGCACTGCGACGTCCACAAACAAGACGGATTAGCTGTTGGCAAAAATTAAGTTTCTGGCCTCGCATAAGGTGCCGTACAGCATCAACCGTGCATGCACCCTATGAATTTTCCTGGCTCAGTTGAAAACACCAATTAATCTCTTATCTTTGCTCTCTTTCACTAAGAGAATGAAAATCCCCTGAATTATCGATGCTCCGCTCTGTACTGTTCCATGGTATAAAAATTCCGAGAGCAAATAATACAGAACTCCCAACCAAGCTAAAAATAACTCTGGAAGTACGCGATGAGGCAAACGATGAAACAATGGAGACACACAAGAAACATCTCAACGGAAACCCAAACCAGCCACACGGTACGCCAGCAGAGCCCAGAGGACTGAGTAGGAGGAGAAGTGTGCTCGGGCACGCGCCTTACCAACCATCATTCAAAGGTACCAAACCACACGACCGACGGGAAAATTCATCGCACTACTCGGAAAATTCCCTCGGATGTGAGCTGCCGTGTGATAAACTTGGAGAGGCAACAATTTTATCCAACCAGTACGTGTTCCTCCGTGCCCGAAATCAGTTCGTTCCGAGCGAGTCCTCGTACTTCGACCATACACATATCCCCCTCAGAGCAGCGCCCTGAGGATTTAGTCAATTTTAATCATAATCCCCCCGAAGTGAGCGAGATCCCGCTGTTCGGAATCCAGTTTATCATATCGCTAAGTGTTTGCAATAAATTTTCCGCCGAGGAGCGATTTCGATTTTCAAGTGCATAATTAAAGTGTCTGTTCCATTTGGTCCTGTTGTAGTTTTAGTTCAGTGGAATCCGCTGAATATGCGATTCAGTGGAAGCGAGTGACTCCAGTGGAAGCGCCTAGATTCCAGCTACACTCGAGCACGGTACACACCGTCAGCAAAACAGCTAAAAACCAGAGAGTCCACCGAGCAGGAGTAGCATCTCTCTGGCTGGTTTAGATTTTAGTTCTAGTGGATAGAAGTTAATGCCGCATAGAGTGTTGGTGTCATCGTCATCTCTGCCATCATCCTCATTCATTGTGTGTCCTGTGCAGCATTAGTAGTGCGTGCGTGCGGTCCGGTTATCTACTCACTGTTCGCCACGTATCACCGCACCAACCTCACCAGTTTAGTGGAAGTGGAATCAAAGTCTGGAGTGAATGGGAAATTCAATTGATCGGTCGGTTGGCGGTGTTCTTCGCATAAACCTGTTCCACCTGTACAGGATTTAGATACCTGTCGTGTGCCCCAATATGCATACATACGCGCGCACCGCGTATCTGTGTTGAGTGCATGCAAAACCGAAGAAAATAAATTCAAATTCGCTGTTGCTCGCCGCGAACGTGGACGATGGACGTTTTGAATGGGCGCCATGCCACTAAAGTTTAGTCAAGTGATTTAAGTTCAATAAAACACACACACACACGTGCACAGCAGTGCATTAGATACAAACTAGTTAAACGTGTCACGGACAATCGTCAACTCGCCAAAAAGGATTACAGTGCATATTTTTCCGCATTGGATTAGCAAAACAGCGAGGCCGTAGGCAAATTGGATATCGGATACCACATAAATTTATGGTGAGTGTGGGTGGCTCAGTTTTGAGATGCGATGACGCGTCTCTAACTGGATTTATGTAGGTCTTTTGATAAGCGTTTGAAACGCCCCCCTTTTCGGCTGCTGTTTTCTCGCCGCACAATGTGTAGGCAACGAATTAATTACGAAGACTGCGGTAGCTTTGCACATCCTTTCTCAAGGAGCGCGCATAAACAGTTTTTATTACACCTCCGGTGCGGCTGTGGGCGTGAAGACAGCCAATCATCACAATAGCAGCGGTACTTCGTTAGGTATTCACTTTTATAGATTTCATAAAAGGAAAAAATCGGTAGATGTGTTTGTGGGGTAGCTGCGTGCTACCTAGTGCACAGAGGATTTGCGATTGCGACTTGACTTGACATGACAACCACGTGTTCATTTGCGAAATGGTCTGACATTCACATATCCATAAATTAAGGCATTTTGAGGCTTTCAGTAGATGCTCGTTCGCATCACTGGTTTATCCGAACATCCCAGCGAGCACTTAAAACGAATTTCAAGATTTTCTCCAAAGGAAAAACACACACACGCATCATGCATGTGTGTTACAATCTGACATAAAATCGTTTCTGACATTCGAGGGAGGATATCATCGTTTTTACCGTTGAAAGTAAAATTCCAATATAATTTTTCGAGTAATAATCTTGGGGCTGACGGTAGTTGGAAAATGTACACTTTACGACCGATTCGATTTGTTTTTTTTTTTTTTTTGCTTTCTGGGGAAAAGGATTTTTTTTTCTTTTCGATTTTACTTCTATTTTATCCTGGGTGTTTGAGTGTGTTGTCATACCACCCACTTTCGTGTCGGCTTTTTATGATTTTATCGAAACACGCGCTTGATAATTTCACGGTTGTTACCTTCTCGATAGCGGTGGCGCGGGATTATGTACACAATTCAGTGTGTCTGTTCATTTATCCTTTTTGGCCTCGAAACAGCCATATTTCGGACTAAAGGCCCACTCAATTAAACGTTATTTTCAGTGCGGGCCCGTACATGCAACACCAATTAACAGATGAAACTGTTTGTATGCCAATTATTCGATTAAAGTGCTTAATTCGGCAACTAGTGACACGTGTGTGTGGAGGCTAATCGTTTTGGTTGTACAATCACGCAGGACCTTGATCACATGAAGGACTACCTGCCATTGGCTTCCTATGTGCCTTTTTAACTCGATGTACCCCTTTTAATGATGGGTCACACAATTAGCCATAGTGCGTCAATCACCTCGGAGGTCAGCATAGACATAGATGACGGGCTGTCAATTCGTTCGGAGGTTTGTTGAGATTTTAGAATGACTTGATTTAGACAAAAAGGATCGCGTTATGATCTAAGAAAACATAAGGAGCGTCCTCCAATTTTTTGTTGAGACTTTTTAAATTCCGCCCTTATCATACGATGACGCCCATAAAATGTGGATGTGGCCCAAATATTTCGACTACACCGGTTTTATTTCGAATTGCCAGCGTGATTGAGGGTAAAGAGTTACCGACAAATGTTGGAAATCTTGTATACTATTTTTGCGGTGTAAAAAACGAGTAACGCTCGTATAAAGTAAGGAGGAGGAAAGTAATTTAAACAATTTTCGTTTACTTTCCGTTGGCCATTCAAACACGTTTGTTAGTGAATTTTAATCCTGGATTAACTCCGTCTTAACCCAGCAAAGTGATGGAAAATTCGATCTTATTGCCCCGTAGTTGTTTACCAACAACCCCGATAATTGTCGCGACTTGATAACACAATTTTGTTTCGAAAACTCATTCAAAGGTGAGCTTTAGCTCTTAATCCGGGCTTAACTCAGAGCTAGTTTGTCACTCAAAAATCTGCTTAATATGTTTAAAATTATTTTCAAGGAATATTTTGTGAAGTGTACGTTGAAAAAATCATTATACAAATTGACATTTAAATCATAAGATCAGCATAAGGAAGGAGGAGTTACATTCAAGAGTAGAAAAGGGAATTGAATCTTCACAGAATGTAGGCGTGTCCTAAAAAAAGCGTTATTAAATGTTTAACATTCAAATCAAGATCGAGATTTTGTTTTTTTTAGATTCAGTTTCCCTCAATGACACAGGGACCAGGAGTAACAGTGCAGCAGTGAAAGTAGGGAGAAGCTGTTTTCCTTAATATTTATCATCTGTCTGGCGTTGTTGTAGGCTTAACCTGAGAAAAAATTTTAGTATTCAAGCACTTGGATATTAACTTCTGGTAAAACGTTCATTAATCACTCCTTCTTCTCAATTGAATCAAAACGAGTAAACTTGCCCGGAAGATGAATGGGTTGATGCTGGTCAGTAGAGATTGAAGGTTCCGTTTTGAAAATTGCTACTCAAAACCCTGATTGTTTAAAAATGTTATGTTGCTGTTATCCAGCAGGGCCCTTTGATAGAACGTTTCTTTGAGAACAAACAATTTTGTAACGTTTTTTAACATTGAAACTTAAAGTCTATAACGAAGAGATCTTGCTCATCCTTCCTAAGTCAGTCCTCTTTTTGTTTCTTGAGAGGACTCTTGTAATTGCAGAATTTTGTTAGATTTTTTTTTTTTGACCAGCCTGAGTTTTGACCCCAACAAGCATTAGGCACATCATGGCGCAGTAGGTCAAGCAGTTGGTAATTTCAGCCTGATCAGAGAAGAAAGAATATCAATGAAAGAAATCAAGACTAACAAGGTCTGCAGCTTTAGACTAATTAAAAATAAATAAAAAGAGTGGCGCAACAGTTCGACGTTAACCAGGGCCACCTTCTCAACAATGTATGCTGTGTGTGTTAATTTCTTCAAATACGAGGGGAAATACAATTTTTTGCCGAATCCGAACGGCACTTTGAGAAGTTTTTCAAGACAAATGATACTCTTGGCTTGTCAGATCCTCACGGAGGTGGGGACTGTGAAAAAGAACAAGTCTTTTTTCCAGGTGACAGGATACCTCCGGCGTAGTGAGCACACACACACTAACCACCTAACCACTATGCCACGGCACCCCACTTAAACTAATTGCTGATCTAAATGTCTAAAATAGATGCAGCTGATCAGCATGAGCGGAAGTAACTATAAGCTTGACAGGCCCCTTGATATTGTGCGCAGTGAATTTCAAAAGTTCTGACATTATGTGTGTGCGGCTTATGTGTGTCTTTCATGACCTAGCATATACTTGCCCCAGCGCTGCATAAAAATTGCACCCATATGCAACCAGTTTTCATACTTCACCAAGGTCCAAAAATTTTAAAAACTTCTTTTTATACCCGACCCAGGGTATATTAAGTTTGCTGTTTAGTTTGTAACGCAGTGAAATAATCACCGTAGACCCCCCATATGAATGGGACCGACAGGAGAATCGATTAAGCCATGTCCGTCCGTCCATATGTAAACAACTTTTGGGCCTTAAATTTCGAGGTAGAGGGCTGAAATTTGGTGGGTTGGCTGAAAGTCCAGTGCTTCTGATCGAGCTTGAAAATTAGCTGAATCCGCCCACAGACACGCCCACTACAGGCCTGTTGTGCGACCATCTCTAATATTAAAATTTTTTTTTTCAAATTTTAGCTATGTTACAATTCATTTAACAGCGCATTAATTTCTGGTATGTAACATTGCCTTGTAACTGCCTTTAAAGTAGCCAAAAAGTTTTAGCCTTTTCATTGACCAGTCCCACTTTTTAAGGGATTTTAGCTTAAAATTACTGTTTTTCAATAAATATATATGAAATTTGACAACAAATTATGTGACAAAAGTTGTAGATATTAGCATTTTCTAACTTGTATGCATATATTGCATATGCCTCCGCCCACTTTTGTGGGCGTGGCGTTAAAAAAAGTTTTTTTTTAGTTAAAAAGGCGGAGTTTTAGGCCGAAATGTATACAACCACCTAGTATAAAGCATTCAACAGCTATATTTTTATATCCCGCCCACTTTTTGGAGGCGTGGCAGTTTTTGTTTTTGGTATGGGCGGGTATTTTGCAATCCGTCTTGCACTTTCCCACTTATTTTTTTTTTTGCATGCAACCACATTTAGTTGCAAACCGACTGACACTAAACTGAAACTATTTTGAACATCGAGGCGAATTCGCGCAGTGACCTTAGAACCGCATGGACACAAAATTGCATGGTGGTGCTATAGGCAGGAAGATAGCCTAACATTTTTTTAATGAGAAAAGAGGCTAGACTTAAATGCTAAATACCTGGGGAATACTTGTTGATGTCTAAAGATTTACTCGATGTTTTTCTTTCAAAATCAAATCAAAATTCTTCTAGACAGATCCTATTAAAAACGTAAATGCTGTTTGAAAATATTTCAGGCATTAAAATACCCAATCACTCCTTAAATACAAGTCTGCTGCCATCCCTAAATTTCCAATGAAAGAACAACCTCCTTCTTATTGTAGTTATCCTCACTCCTTGTTCTCAATATAAAAAGGATTCACTAATGTCTAATGAGATATTCTGCACCGCCAACACCACCGCCACCAACGCCATCAAACCGGACAAACGAGACGGACGCCCCATTCAAATGTTACAAACTTAAAACTACTTAGTAGTCCATAAAAAATGTCATAGAAGCTTTCCTTTTTGCCTGATCCCTGCTGACATATTGCATAAACATAAAAAAAAGGAACTATATACACTTAATCTCGTTCTCTTTCTCTAGCAAGGACACAAAGCGAGACAGAGTCGAGTACTATGCAAACACACAGTAAAATCTCCCACGACCTTTTGTTAAAAAATTCATTGTTGGCCCACCCCAAAAAAAAAGGACAGGCACCAACAAAAAAACAAAAAGGAGAGACTCGAAAACTTTTAGTAAAGTCTCTTGGAAGTATAGTATTCATTTTTAATGTCAATTTTATATTGCTTTCCCGGAGGAAAGTGTACAACGACTACAATGACGATGACGACGACCGACGACCGACGACCGAGACCGAACCAACTATACGACGACGACACGAGGCTGGCTCTAAGTATAGAACTTAGCTTGCATGCGTAGATTTTTGTAGTATTCCGAAACGATAGCCTACGGGATGTAGTGGATGGGATATAGGAATAGGATGTTGTGTTCTTTTACTCTATTCCTGTTATTTTTCCAGTAAACTGCCGCGTTGCTAGAGAAAATTAGCATTTAATTGGATTTTATGCAAATTCAACAAAAATTAACACATTCTGTGGCAATGGAAGGGTCCTTTTAACGCTGCCAAGTTGATTTTGCTTATAGTTTTTCAACTTTGCAGAGTTTTCAGTGTTTTTACAACTGAAGGTGTATATCTAGAGTGGGTGGTTTATTGAGCAAACTTACAGCCACTGCGAATGGAAACTCAAAATTTAGTTCCTTGAACGCTGTGAATTGTTGCTGTGCTCTGTGGTGGTGTAGCGGTTGAATAATTTAGTTGTGTATGTCCCTTAGGCTATAGGTTAGGATTGAAGGCGGTTCTCCTAAGAAAAGGGACTTTTTAAATGCACCAAAAATAGTCATATTCATGAGCGACTTTAAATGGTATTCAATAACACTTGAAATTAACTTCTTAGAAAATGGATTTCCTGAATAAAATCAAGCCTGCAACCCAATGAATCCGTTGCATCCGCTTAACACAACTGACAACTATGTTAAATGCACACGATCTTATGCGATGCGACCAATAGAAGAAGTGCGTGACGTACGTCGCTTCCCATAAGAACGTGTTTATTTCACTGAGTTGTCAGTTGTGTACTTCGATGTGGCGGACACGACGTATTCATTGGGCTGAAGGCATAATTCACCGAACGTATCGTATCGTAAATTTTTATGTAGCTCTTTAGTTGAGACTATTTTTACAGCGAGTTTGTTGTTTTTACTTTTGGTAAAAAAAATAAGGTGAAATCTTGGATTTAACCCGACCAAAGTTCACGCTACGTTCGATGAAGAAATAGTTTTTTCTTAAGAAATATAGTGCATCTATATGCTTAAGAAAGTAAGTAAGTAAGTAAGTAAGTAAGTAAGTGAAGAAATAAGTAAGCATTAAATACTAGTCAGAAGCTTTACTTTGGGCCTGTAGCTGATTATGTCTGTCAATTTGTCTGTGATTTTTCAATAATGTCTTTCCCATAGGAACTACTACTAAAAATAGCAGATCTTTATTTGTGAAGGAATCTGACAGGTGAAATATTGTGTGGCAGTGTTCGAAGTGTATTCAAAGGATAAGCCAAGCCTTTACTAGTGCAAATATTGAGGACATAGGAGTTTTTGGGTATACATTGATTCTATTCAGACGCCTCCCACGAGTGACAGCAGTTGCCCTCTGTTGCCCAGTAAGACCTTATTCTTCTTAACTGAGTGACGACACTGTTTTTGGGTACATTGAGGCCTTCCACAAGCGATAGCAGTAGCCGTCTGTCGCTCCCGTAAGACCATGTTTTTCGAGCTTATCGAAACTTTCGACGGCGACTGTTCTGTCGCGCGCGGATAGCCTCTGAAAAAGCAAGCCTTAAATAAGGTTGAATAGGTTTACCTTCAGCCTTTAGCTGCCAGCTTTTGCTACACACATGCTGTTAAAACTTTAACTTAAAAATTTTTGTTTAGCGAGAGTTACAGCTACAGTTTCAGTGAGTATTCTGATCACAATATTAGAATAATTCCATATTCCTTAATGCTTTTTAATTTTCACAAATCAGAATCACTTTTAATTACCCCTTTCGACATTAGATTGAAAATCATGAAAGTCTTGAACCCAACTCCAGAGTGTCACCGAACTCTTAAAGATTGTGAACTCGACTGGAACATTCAAAAGGAGTCTAGACGGAGAGGAAATCTCCGAATTCCTGGCTTGGAATTTTGATTGGGTTAGTTCGTTCCTCTCGCTTATGTCATCTTCTCGCCTAAAGGCCTGAGCACAATGCATCTTCTTGAAAGCCTAAAAGTAATTGTCGGGCCCTGGTCGAAATTCCGTATGATTCAGAATTCTTTTTACAAAATTCCACTATCGGAATTTTATTAAATCGAAAAGAAATTCTGTTAAAATTTTTGAAAAGCCACTTTTAAAGAGCGAAAATATTGTATGGAGCCTAAAACAGCCCTCATGCAACGTCTATGCTTGTTGCCTTTTGAACTTTTCCTTAATTTTGAAAAAGTAAAAAGCTAGCTTAAAAGCAGAATAAGTTGAATCGTATTGCTTCAGTTAGAATAATTTTTTAAAAATGCAGAATCCGAGATGCTGCCATCTATACCGAAGCCGCGATTCCATTTCGGGAGCTAAAAAAAACCTACTTATTTCCTCTGCAAAAATATGGCACATAAACCAACAACATGTGTAAAAAGTAGAACTCTAAAAACAAAATTTTTTGGATAGCAGAATTTCAACAACTCTTTCACGAAAGATGGGAGATGTGATACGGAGTTATCCTGCAGCATTGTCCAAACTGGAGCAATAGTAAAGGAACTGCGCCGGCCGGTCATCAGGAAAGCTGAGCTTGAAGCGAAAGCAAAGATCTCAGTTTTTAATTCAATGTTCGTTCCAACCCTCATCTATGGTCACGAAATTCGGGTAATGACCGAAAGAATTACACCGCGGTTATAAGCTGCCGAAATGAGATTCCTGATGCTAGTGTTGCCCTTAGGGATAGAGTGAGACGTCAGTATCTTAATGTTTAGCAGCTTCTTCTCCGAGTGGAGCGATAGACTCTTCGAGATAGACTTTCTAGACAGGTCATACTAGCTAAAAAAACGATGCGAGCGCGTCGCCCCTCTTGATGGCCAAGAAATAGGTGGTGGAATCAGGTAAAAGAACCTCTCCGAGTCCCGCTTGGGGATTGAGACGATCGCGGAGGATCGAGAACGATGGAAAGACCATTTAGCCTCCCTGTACCTGCGACCCTTGTAGAGGACAAGCGGCCTATTAGGAAATGTATGTATGTATGTAGCTGAATTACGATATAAAGATAACAAACCCCGTTTTCAGATATGGTTGAAAGAAGTTCTTTAAGGTTTTTTTCCCGAGACTTTTTCTCACTAACCATACAGGTCTAAGCTACTCACGCAGTATAACATCTGTCATTCATTTCGCGGAGGCGTCGCGAAAATTCGACTCCTCGACTAATCGACCCCTTAACTCACGTTTCCATGCATAATTTCGACTCGACTTTACTCACAAAGCGTTGTCAAGTCGACCCAAACCGCGTTTCCATGCATTTGAAGCCAGGTTGAAGCCTGGCTCGACATGGGAAACGTGCAATTCGAGAAGATTTGTAGTGTTACAGGTTTTATTCCAGATTTCGTCCTAAATTTTTTTATATTCTAGGTTTCGGCTTAAACCTATTTATACGAACAGATCCCGATATGCATCAAAGACGCGTTCAGCTGTGAAGCTCCTTAAAGTTGGATACCCACTTCTTGGAGGAATCGAACTTGTAGCAGTGCCCAGAACGAATCTTGAAGTTCGTTTTTCTTTTTATAAGTATTTAGTTTTAAAAAAGTGGGTGAAGAAGGAGGCGAAATCAACGCAGCACTATTTTATAGAAATGATGTTGGCATTTAGTGTCCAGATCTCCCTTCCGTTCTTTATTAGGGTTTTGTAAATCAAATGAATCAATTTGACTGCACAAGCACTTACAAATGTGACCCGTTCACCATGTTACGGGTTATCGACTACATGCTGTGAAATTAACGTACAGGGAATACCGAAGGATTTTGGTGGTGAGCTCCAGGGATGTGCCTCGTATTTACGGCATATAAAATCGATCAGGCATACATAATGTCAGAAGTTCGGCTCATTTGGTGCCCAACGTGGGGCCCAACCCCTAGAATCTTATTTAAAGAACATTGACTAAACTATCGAACTTAAATAAATCATGCTCGTGCCAGTTCTAGTTTGTGGGCGTTGCTCCTCTGGTTTTTGACAGGCGAAAATTCTTCTTAAACTGAGAAATAATGAATGTCAACCGGATTCAACGGGAAAACCCACTCATAAACTACCACTTTATATCAAAGTTCTTGATAGGAATAAGATTGTCATGGGCCCTAATCTCAACCGAGCCCTGGACAATGAGCACGCGAATAACATTAAGCAGCGAGAAGAGGATTGCATTAAAAATAATTTCCTCACTAAATTCGAGACAGATAATATTCGCAAGGATACGACAAGCAAGCAACAGCTCCAGCTGCTTGAGTATAATTCAAGCACAAAACTATATCCGTCGGCTTAGCTTGACTTACCCCGTCTTATCAATCATCCAGAGGATTGAAAAGTGTCATTTTAAGCAAGCTCTGCAAAACTCGCCTAATCCAACCCTCCCACACGCACACACTCACACCCCGACTGCGCCACATGTGTTTGGAAATATTAAATTTTAAGAGTTTATGGATCACTCCTTTTATGTGGGCTGTGGTGGCCACCTAGCAAACTACCTTCAACCTAATTCTAAGAGAAGTTTCATATCCCATTGTACACCGACAACAACAACAGTGGCGGCGGGGGTAATTATCAAGTTTTCATTTTAACCCCTAAGCACACAAAAATAATAATTTCCATAATGCATACACTCATGGTGCTTGTGTGTGGCTGGTGTTATTTGCATGTCGAAGTCATATGCAAACACACATAGACTCTTCTGGGTTATTATGTTCATTCATTTGGCGTGTCATGGTACAGGTTATTCATGAATCTGCATCTTCCTTGGCTTTATTCGTTTAATCATGTTGTCTTCTGAAATGTATGATTAAAAAGTATAAACGCCCACTGCGCGGTCTTCTCTATGTGAGACTGGTGTATGCAGATTAAGGCACTGTCCTCGAGCAAATTATGAAAACTACATACGGCTTGACATGGCGCCTGTTGTGTTTTTTTATTTGAATTTCGCTGATATGTACAATACAAAAAAACAACACAAAAAACGCCCATTTAGACGAGTGTACAATACGCCGCGCTTGAATCAAGACATGACGTTTTTTTTTTTGTGATGATGGCGAGCATTAACGATGACAATAAAATGAAAGGTCCGACAAAGTCGAATATTATTTCTCATCGTTGCCATAAAAAAAAACAATCGTCGTAAATTTTTGAATAATTTGCTTCCCTAAAAAAAGTATAAAAATATATAAAAAAAAATATATTCGCTTCGATAATTAAAATGGAAAAAATCGATAGACTCGTGCGATAAATAGCACATTTCTGAGGGGAAATATTCTCGTAAAATTATTTTAGTGCGTTCGTAAGTTTCGAGAGGTATGGTAGCTCTGGAGAAATACGGTACGTCATCATGGCACCCAAACCAGTAGCAATTTGCCTCCGGCAGACTGATACATTATAACCAGAAACTTCTTATAAAGAAATGCGATAGTTAGTTGCAAAAGTTTTCTTCAAAATTAACTTTTTGAATATACCTACTCTACTCGGATATGGGAGTTTCTATCCTCCCATACTGTCATGTGCAGTAACATGACATGCCCCTAACATAGAATGTTATTTTGTTTGAAAGTTTTACTTTGAATCCGAAATGATTTAATTTGGAACACACTGAAGTTCGATGTCAGATGAGGGCTGTTGTATACGTGTATACCACCAGCCAGAGTATTGCGTACGGATGAGCCGAATTGGAAATGTTTGTTTTTCGGCTTGAGCAACAGAACAGCACAACTTAGTTCAAATATTCTTGGATTTTGTTTACTTAGCACAGATTATGGGTGCCTTCATAGTCGGAATGGATTAAGGAGCAAGGAGTCGGTCAATTTAGGGTTTGTGCGGAGCTTTCGAATTTCATTTGTAGGCATTATGGTAAAGTGCTATGATTCCTTGACCTATCGACTATTCCGCTGTTGAATCCGAATCAGGAGGGAATTATTTTCTGTATAATTTCGGCAACTTGGTACAAGTGTGCAAGGTATTGTTTCCGGGGTTCACGATTCTCGTTCTGTGTATTTAAGGATACTAGGAGAGTCCAGCTGTCAAAATTGGCAGCACTCTACGCAAAATTTCTCTTTATTAAAGTAAAAATCCCCCTGCCGAAAAATTCATGCTGTTTTACATAAAAACGTCCAAACCTACACCAGATTATCTATTTACTTATGCAATATATTTATTAACATTTGAGCTTTCTTTTGTTTTATGCTATTCTACCAACAGCCCTATAATATGACCTAATTTCCCATTGCCATTCAGAGCCATCAATTCCACGCACTTTTATATATATTATAGACTACTGTATGTGTACTGTATTTGTTTCACTATTTTTTGACATTTATGGGGGCATTCATTGTTTAAAAACAAACTATGTAGTGCACTTCACTGGAAAGTCTTCTTTCATTTGCTGCATATTTAATTAAATTTGGTTAAGAAACAACGCCGAAAAACGGTTTACAAGAAATAGTTTGCGTATTAATATACATGACTTAGGAGCCATCTTGAATTCAACCAGAAAAGTGATTTTTCGATTGAAACATGGTTTCCTAAGAGATCTTTAAAAGTCGGAGAGAACGTTTTTTGATCCACCTTGTAAGGATCAACTATGAGCAAACATTATTCGACATTATTCAATCTTACATGTCTAAAATCATACAAAATTTATTCTGAATTTCTTAAAAATTGAAAATATTTTTCTGAACAAAAATTTGAAAAACGTATTAACTTTTTCTTTGCTATTGTGAACTATGTTTTTTTGTTTTCCCTTACGAAAAACATGTTCTTCAATATATTCTTTGCCATTTGTAGCAAATAAGAACACCCTTATCGACCCACTTATTTAGAAACTTGGTCTACATCTTCAGTGTAAAAATAATGATTAAACACTTTCTACTTTAATAAAAGAAGTAGATCACAATGTTTCTTAATTTTTTTCAACTATATTTAGCCCGATATGACGTGCAACCTTTTCGATGTTTTGAACTCACAGACTTTGCTATTGCTTTTGACGCTCCTTTGAAACGCCTTAGTTTAGTCACCGACTTAAGCAAGCCCACGAATTGTTTACCTAAAATTCAAATATATTTTTGACATTGTTTTAATACCTTATAAATATAATTTGACTATGTATTCCGACTTTATAAGGATTTAGTGTCACCTTCAGTAAAATTCGCTAACACACAATTTTACAACTTTTAAAACCATTTACCAACTAAACATCAAAATTGAGTGACAAAAGTGTTGAGATTCTCACATTATTTATACCATACCTTAGACTACTACAAAACCTAAATGTCATTTCCGGCACAAAGCCCTCAATCAAGCCTTTTCGAAAAAACTTTTCAAATTATCACAGTTTAAAAAATTAATGACTCTCATTATACCTTAATTTTTTTTATTGATTACCTTTTGTCTGTCAATTGGAAAATGTCAATCTATTTGAAATGTGCGACAGTTTTTTTTTTGTAAAAACGTCAGTATCTATACTCAGACAAGCAAAAATCGATGTAATGTGAAACAAAGTGGGTTAATAATAAATTCTTTTGATGAAAGTAGGCACGAATTTTGTCTGCAAATTCGTTTTAAATTTTTATTGGTGGAAATTTTGTTACTGGGTAACATCGCTGTCAATTTTGGACAGTTCTGCGATAGATGTGTGTAGTGTATACTTAAGAATTTAATTGAGTATCGGTAGTGATAGAATATAGCGTTAAGTGAGAAAATTATTTTTAGGAACTAGACCTTCCAAGAAAATATTTGGTTCTAAAAATTAGAAGAGTGCCTTACAACGGAGTTTAAGTACGTAATAAGTAGGAATTAGTTGGAGGAATTTGAACCCCTTTTTTCTTAAAGCGAAAAAATGATGGGCAGGATGCATTGCGACGATGTTTCAGGGAGCATGCTTGTTTTATTGTTCATGTTCTGGTCTTGTCCTTGGCTGTTTTCGTGAAACTACCTAGATATGAGAGTTAGGCTAGATTTAATAATGGATTCAACAAGGTAAATGGAAAATTGTTCTTCTTTTCATAAAAAGAACTGTCAAACAAATGTCAAAACACAGGTTCAGAATCATTCGGAATACTACTGTGTGCTTCTGGATGACCAGTTATATATGGCCTATTCAAAATACACGCCTGGCGACAAAAATTGGAACACGTATGGCGTATTCTTTTGAATACCGAATCGTGAAACTGGTGTAGAATACAGAAATGAAATGTTCTTTTCTCGTACACCTGAATGGAATCGTGCCCATGTAAATGTTCTTTTAAACTCCGAATTCGTTCGGTGTCAACACCGAACTGCAGATCTCGCCACCGACGTATTTGACGGTGGAGGCTGGGTACGGCTTTGATTGTATATGTGAAGTGAAGTTTTGACTCAATTCTTATTCGCGATTTTTTTTTAATTTAAAATGTTAAAAAAAAATTGCAATAATAAAGTCGTTGCTTGAAGATTCTTTGACAAATCATTCTCTGAAGATGAGTTAGAGGCATTTTAAATAGCATAATGTCCCTTTTGATGCGTGAAATTTATAAAAGACGTAGTCGACAACTGAATGTTCTGTACCGGTTGTGTTATGTAAAAGTACAAGCAACCGATGCACGCCGAGAAAATCACGCAGAAAATCACGAGAAAATCACAAAGACTAAGCAATTTGACACTTATTATTAGCTGTACCGGTGCAGCATTTGTCGTTCGGTACAGAATGAAACCGGGTGTATGCCACGCTGGAATTGTCGCAAACGCAGAGTATTATTTGGCAGCTCGGTGCGGCTCAGGCAGATTTATCTTTGAGCGCCGACGTGTAACCCTTTAATTTTTTTTTTTCAAGTCCCCGACATTTCAGGGAGCAAAGAGCAAAATATTTCATATTTATTTGTGCGTAGGTACCTAATGAGAACAGAAAATTTCCGCTGCTTGTGTGGATCGTGAGTGAACTATTGATGCTTCAAATAATTGCTGGTCTGCGATTAGCCTAACAACTGCCACATTTTAAGGCTTTTAGAAAAATTACAATCGCACCAAATTGCAAAAAAAAGACCTGTAGACATACAGTCTATAATACGTTTCTGTCATTTTTGACAAATTTTGAATGTTTGACAAATTACCAAACTTTAAATATTCAATCAATATTGCATATCTCTTTAAATTCTTTTTATAAACCACCATATCGAATTTTGAATTTTCCCATCGTCGATACTACACGCTTAATAGGGTGTTTCCACCGGACACTAATCTGAGATTAAGACAAATTTTCGTTAAATCCCCTCTAAATGACGAGAGCCATACGAATTTAAATCTCTTCACGACGAGATTAAAAATTAATCGCGTAATTAATCTCTTCCATTCATGAATTGTCGATTCAAACCGTACACAATTCTTCTTCTTCTGTGCGTTATCTGACGAAAGAAATCAAACAAACCTTTATTTGACAGCTTGGTATGATCAACTCAGCTATGTTTGATGCATCGTGTAAAGCGATGCGCAGAACGGTTAATCTTGCTGTTGATGTGGATGTGGTATGGACCTGTCAAATTAGTTAAATACACTGAGGAGTGTCGACTGCAACTGGTCTTCTATCGAATTCATGAACCAAAATCACATCAACTTATTTCAAGTTTTGTTTTTCTTATTTTAGGTTATTTCGTTTCATAGATTAAAAAAAATCGGAGCCAATGATATATGACTCTAATTAGTTTTTGAATCTGAGTTGCCCGGGATCGAAAAAAAACTCACGTTTTTAAGAAGATGCGCAGAGGACGTGACGACCAGACATTGCCTTTTGACACCACAGGATGCCATTGAGAAATGTCAAATATGAAAGCACACGTGAAGTTAATCTTCTCGTTGGAAACACTTTGGGATTAACTTTTTATCTTCCCACGTTAATCTCTGTGCGGTGGAAACACCCTACAATTTATTATGAGCTTATGTAAGATGTTTCCTTATCATCCTCTGAGCAAGAAAGCAAACAGAACCTTAAAGCTTTGATTCGTGTATCAGAATACTTTTTTGACAGCTCCGGCTTTTTTCTGAACTGACGGCTGGTCATCTGAAAGAACGCACTGATTCAGAATTACTGTATCGTACAGACAACCACGTTGCCGCTCATTTTGAAGGTTATCTTTTCTTATACTAAATAAATCTCTGACGTTAAAAGTGATGTCAAATCTTGCGTTGATAAATGTTAAGCTCAATTTATAGATCATTATTTATCCAATGACCCATATTACAATTCCTTACCGCTAAATAATACTTAATGAATGCTGTCATAAAGATGTCGCAGCTTTTTAAAACACAAATGCATTAATTTCTCACTCTTTTACTGAGGAAGGTTAAACTTATAGGTTCAAAAATTGACACTTCACTTAAAACCCACTGGTGCATTCACAATAGGGAACGTCAACTTAATGACCAATTATTTAAAGTAATTTTTTTTTTTTTTTTTGAGTAATCATAAGTTTTTTTATGTCAACAGTAATGTCAAATGACCATGCTGCATAAAAAAAAAACACTATAATAAACTAATAAGCCATTAAAGCTATGCATTTTTTCATTTGCATATTGCCCGATGGTCAATAAGGGTCGTGCCCACGAGTTTAGTTGGCAACTTACTGCTATTGTCCTCATCGGAAGCTTTATCGTGTTCTTTTTTTAAAACAATTTATTCAATTAAAATTGCGCTTAACTGCCGACCGAACTGTCACACGTAATCCTATCTTATCTCGTATTTATTGAAGCAACCACACCAGGATTATCATGGCGCACTTGTCAAAGTAAACCTCGTCCTTGTTGTTTACCTCTGCTTTCGCCACCACCAGTCAACAGAAAATTAATTTATTATTCCAAATCGAACACTTTAAACCGAAACTTTAATTTATGCTGCGAAAAATTCCAAAGCTAATCCATCCGCATGCCAAAAGGATCACACCATACTGTTGTGTGTGTGTGCATTCGGACAAGCAGCTACACGCATACACAAATGAAATATTCAATCAAGTCGAATTAAATATCTACACACACTTGGCGTAGGAGGTGGCGTGTTAATTATGAATGACACCGGTTCGCGTGGCCCATTATTTATTCAGTATAATTGTAAAATTTTGATGGATATGTAAAGCTTTCCCACACAGACATCTATTATTACACCAAAGGACTTGAAACTATCATTGAAACCACAAAACTCCTTGTGTTTCTCCATTAGTGAATGGCTTAAGGGGGTATTAGACGAGCACGATATCGAATGGCCTCCTTTACAATGGCTGTATGCACAGTTTGGTTAGGTGTATGCCTAGATGTCAAATGCATCCTTCGTCATATTGAATTAGCATATGTGTGCCAATGCAGCCGGGTGGTGGCCGCTCTAAAGAGCACAGGGCACAACATTCATGTGCATATAATAGTGGAGTGCATATATGGTTTCAAAGCGAACACTCCAAAGAAATGTATTGGGTACGATACGATCTGGAAATCAGTCATGAGGATGCTCTCTCCATAGATTTCTGATGACGGCACTGGTTCTGGGCACTGTTACAAAAGTGCTATTGCTACTCACTGTACTCGCTCCTCAATGCCAAAGGAGAACACCGCACCGCACATATTGTCGTTGTCGATTGTGATGTGAGGTTCTGTTCTGAAGTGAACAAGGTCGCGTACGTGTATGTGTTTGAATTAAATGTATGGTATATCGATTTATATCGACTTCTACGTGACTTAATATCGAACAAAAAAAAATGTTGTCCTCGTCCTCATCAGCAGCGTCGTAGTCGAAATCGACATTGCCAGCGTCTTCATGCCGCCCCAATCCAAGCAACCATCAGAGCCCACCAAAGTAAGGATTAAATGACATTTCTCATTTGGAATCGATTTTTGCGCGATTGACACTCTTCTATTTTCGATTCCTTTATTTGTCTGAATGTTTACAACACCCGAAATGTGCGCTGCTGCTATGGCATCGATGAAGAAAGAAATTTTTTGACATAACAATAACATGTACACTTCCGGGGATGGGTCTTCGCCTCGGCAGCATAACTCCTTTCCCCCGAAATTAAGTACATTACACACACAGTTTAGATGTTTGTTCAGTTTTTGTGTGTTTACCGAAGAAAAGCTGAAAACTGTCACTTTTTCAGGGGTTGGAAGTTGGATTCCTTTCAGTACAGTACAAAATACTACTTTGGTATTGCTTCCGCATGTCGCCACGTCGAACAGCGCTCCTTTTTGTTTGTTAATTGCTTTAGAATGATTGGGGCGAATGTAGACGGATAGATGCATTTCCATTTTTTCTGGTTCAAGTGACAAATTGTTTTAGTTTTTCCGACAACATGGGTTGACAGAATCTATTAACCCACTGACAGAGTATTTCCTACGCTAGCAAGAATGTCAGAATGGAGTAGGTATACAATGTTTTTTTAGCTTTACGACATGAGGTGTGTTAGTAAGTTGTGTATGTTAATAAAAGTTTCCATTTAAAGTAAGTTTTGAATAATGAAGTCCAACAACCTTACCTGGTCTTTCCAGATGTGTTTAAAGATACAAAACTCGATCATTGATCAAAAATTAATGCACTTGCCTGTCGAATTATAATTAATGATTATTTTCTTTTGTCAAAATGCTTCAAGGTGTTAATGGAAGATCCGTGTCTGAATCCCTTTTTCTTTGTTCTACTTTATCGCTTTTTCATATTCATTTTAGCACTCTCGTCGTGTTTTTACGATCGCATTTATTTTTCTGCAATAACTTTGGAGACGATCGTGAGTGCACCACGCATCTTACGTTTATTCACAATGACGAAAAAAAATTCCGTTTACGGAATTTCAAAACCCCGATAAAAGAAGTGCTCCTAAATTAATTGTAATGCTGTCGTGTAACGGAATTGATAAGAAAGTGTTGAAATAAATTAAATGCGCATAATTGTTGATGGCAAAAAATAAAACAGCAAACGTAAAAGAAGAAAATAATTTAAGTAAAACAGGCAGGGCACTCATTAAAAACCAATTACTTAAGTTTATGATTACGTTTTATTTAGCCCACATAATCGTCCTTTTTTACCATCAACTGCGGGTAATATTATCCACGTAAATTAATTTTAAATTTCTCCAGTATTTCGGCAAGAAATATACATTTTCGGGTGCAGTGAGTTATAACGAGTTAATCTTGTCGAAGCGATTATGCCGATTTGTGTCGATTACCCACCTGTAGATTATATAAAAGGGGTCGATTGTTTGCCTTAATTACGAATAAAGTTTCTTTGACGTTTGGGGGTGATTTATGCGTTTGATCCAAAGTTGTAGGACGAGTGTTTATTTGTGGAAAACGGGAATGTCTACGGGTCAGGCTTTTTACCGTAAAGGAATACAAATACAAACTCTATGGAATTTATTTGGGCTTTCAACGATGAAATCAACAAAATCCTCTGACAACCTTGCAGCGAATGTTGTTCGCACTGCTGTTACTAATTTGTACTTTGAATGATTTTCTCAAGAGTAACAAATTGGAATTAGCACGCGAATTGGCGACAAAAACAACGATAGGTACTTTGTAGATAAATCGCAAATGGTGCGATTCAATAAAGAGCATCGCTGTCATCTCCGAAGCCGATTTGTGCGATCGCGATGGGTTCTGTTTTATGCTCGTAAAAGTAGCGTTCAGAGCGCAAGAAGATGGCAACGACGACTGTGATGTTTTCTATCGATCCGTCTTTATTTCTAAGCAAAAACAAAACAGTTTCATATAATTCTAAATAAATTAATGAAAGAATTTGTGACATATGAGAAAATCCGAAGCTTGCCGAAAAAAATCAAAACCTTTATCGAAGTTTTTAGATTTACCATACGTTATCGAGATTTCCTGATTTCCTGTGCACAAGCAGTCTGAACGGTTTTGACTGACACACTTAAGCATACATTTTTGATTCTACACCATTCATCTGTCAATTCGCTGCGCTTATGACTGTGCTCATGTACGTTTTTTTTTTATTCATCACAGTAGAGCACTAAACAGAGCTCGAGTACTCTGAGCCTTATTATAGCGGAAAGTGGTTCAGTGAGCACAGTTTTTGGTTATCTGTCAGAAAAAGTAAAAAAAGACTAACTTCTTGTTTCGGGATTAAAATTATGCAAAAGAATAATTTCACACAACAATAACCCAGCATATTGTTATACTTTCAGCGCCAGAATAACTAAACTCGTCCGTCCCGTTTCTATTGTTATAATATTTTCTTCACCACTCATCTGTCATCTGTCATTTCACTGCGCTCAGAAAGAAGCTTAATATGCTCGGTCTATATAGAGCGCATAGAGTGCACTCTGATCATGTCTCCACCGGTTACAAAAGGAGGATTAGCGGAAGACGAATAAAAATAAATCACAAAGTGGCTCCACCGGTCAAATGTAGAATTAATTTGACACGTGCACTCTTTTTCTGTTCATATTGGACCTACATAGGTCTAAGTGAGTTGGGTTCTTCGAACCCGACAGCCACTTCAACCTAACTCTTTTTCTGTCATTTTCTCTCTCTCTCAAAAGAGAGTGGCGAGGTTTTTTCCCAGGAGCGAAAAAATATTTCTGTTGTAAAAATGCCAATAGAAAACGTTTTTGTGACAGATATGTCGTACAGGGACAGTTTCAGTTTAAACTTTCAGCATAAAATAGGTTTGTGAATATGGTGAATGGGATTTAAGAGAGGATTAATTTTTGATCGCCTGGCGAGAGGATTTAAATTTGTATGGTAAATTGCGTGATTTGTAGAGGATTTAATGAAGATTTATTTTAATCGCGGATTTATATTAGTGCCCGGTGGAGACATCATATAAGGTTCTAATTAATCTAAGCAGCACAATGTTTTATGTGACACTTCGATCTAAACTCTGAGCGAAAAAAAAGCACTAGCTGTCAAACGCGAAGCACAATTAGCTCGAATTTATCTAATTTTAAGCCCACAAAATTTTATGTATGTCATTTTGTAAAAATACAGTGCAAGGCAAATCGTTTTCTTTTATGTGCTCCCAAAATTTTCGTTACTTGACCTGGCGGACTTCGACAAACTTGGGTTGCTTAAAGGAGTATTCTTTAATGTTAAAGGAGGAGTTAATAACAGGAGTCACTGAATGCACACATCTACTCAATTTACGAACACACCCGCTCGATTCCTTAAACGATTCCTCATACCCAACTGTCATTCCTGTCAGCTGATAGAAAACTGATATTCGAAGTTAGAATTTCGATATCGAAAATTTCCCCTCCATGAAGTTCAGCGGAAAAGTATCAATGGAAAATTAACAGATTGGAAACGTCCAGAACAGGTTAATCTGTATAAATACACGGATGACAGTATCGGACAAGGGCAGTTATGTTTTAAACGTTGACTTGTGAAAATGGATAGTAAAGTAAAAAAAGAATGAGGAAGAATGAAAACAGGCAAAAACAAAACAACAGTAATTATCTTTTCGGTTAGTCGTTCAGAAGCATCCGGGTAACTCCTGATGAAATCTTTCGCTTAGTACTCATTTGACAGTTCCTCTTCGAAAAAGAAGGAAGATTTGCTTCTAGCCGCGCGCCATTAGCTTAAAATCAAAACCAGAAGCACACACACAATCATACAGCACATGTGTCAAGTTGATGAAGTGACATTTGTTCCTTACAGTATAGCTTTTACGTTTCCACATAATGACAGCTTGTTGACAGTAAGATTTTCATTGGGTTTATTTTAATTTTCACATTTATAAAAGACCTGAGGCGAAAGTAGTGCTGTCAATGTGCTGTTCTTGACCAGTGACATTTGTAAGGATCTTCGTAAAGACAAATCGGCGGTGATACCCGAAAATTGTAAAACTCCATTTAAGCCAATTTTACAGGAGAGTGACTGTTTGGGAACAATTGGGGATTTTCGCGTCATTTAAAAGGTGTGAGAATTGGGGACTTTCGTGCCATTTAAAAGGTGTGATACTATTTTTTCAGTATCACAGGTTGCGAGTGCTTCTAAACATATTTTAGGGATGTCCCTTTGATAAGGCCCTAGATATCGCTTGCAACTAATAGATGGCATAAAAACCTCATTTTGGATCATTTTGAAGTTGCACAGTTATGTATATGGTTTCACCGACGAAATGTTCATTTTATGTTTCCACACAATGACGGCTAGGTGTCAACCAGGTCTAAGTTTATTTGGGTGCAAAAATGAGTGCATTTACCTAATGGTAGCCCACAAATTTAAATAAAGTGTCGCCATTTTCTTCGATCAGCGGCATAAATATAGGCATGCAGTGAACTGTCACATTTCACTATCTGCCCAGTCACAGGTTTAACCAAAGCAATAGCTTCTTTTAGTCAGAACACTGATAATGTCTACATTTTGAAACTGCTTTGGTTTGGTAACTGCTTCAAGCACATCATTTCATCAAGTCTGTTGAAGGAGTCATAGTGAATTGGGAAACAAAGAGTCCGTTGTATGTGCTGTGCTTCACGCTTCAACTGGGAAAAGTAAGGCTAAGGTCACGCACTGAGCGGCTAAGCAGCTCAGCGGCGTTTTGCTGCTCACAAATGACAATTGCCAGCTCATTGCGTGACCGAAGCCGCATAGATTCGTGTTCAGATTTTATTGTGTTTCAATAGCAGACGATCTTTGGAGTTTCTGTTTTTAAGGTCATCTATTATTTACAATAGAATATATTATTGATATTTGTCTGTTAAAAAAACTCGTATTGGATGAACTTTCGTCTAGACTTTTATATTTCCCATATACTAATAAATGAATTCTATAACATTACGTGGGAACGAACACGCATTCTACTTTGACAGATGTCATTTGTGCAAACCTGTCTTGCTGATATGACAGCCAGACGATGTGTTTACGAATGTCTTTGCTGTGGACATTAGGGCAATGAAGCTAAAAATGTAAGTCCATCCAAAAAAGAAACTTAACTTTTGCAAGCAGATTAAGACCTTCGCATTATTTTGTCTGGTTTGTATTAAACTTCATGGAAATGTAGGCCCAAACCTCTGCGAGAGAATTGTGAATGTTTCATCAACTTTATTCTTTGTGCAAAGAATAAAAAAATCTTAAGTTTCCACACACTCTTGGTTTTAATTTAAATTGACTTTTAACAACTGTAGGTAGAGTGAAACAGTAAAAACAAACTTTATTAATTTCCCTTTCTCTAGAAAAAAGTGTGTGCTCAGCGAATATGTATAATCGACAAGCAGTCGGTCAACCGTTGACGTCGTCTTGACATCTATGCCAAAACCAACTTACGAGGACTTGTTTGTCGCTTGAAGGGAACAAAAGTTTTTTACTGCATTTGTTTTTAAAATTGATTTGGCGTATGCCAATAGGAAGATAATTTTCAATGTGCGAACAAGGAGATCTGGTACACTAGTGTAATGTTTTTGTCTGAGGGTCGACAAATAAAACTCAATTTCACTCAATTTATAATTTCACAATGACTTTTATGACACTTTATTTATCAAACAAAACTCAACTTAACTACTTAGAGCTCAATACTTTATTTCAATTCAATATCTTTTTCCTTTACTCTCGATTTTGACAAGTCCACCTAACAAAAATAACTGCCAGTACAAGCCTGTCATCCGTGTATTTAAACAAATTCAGGACTTTCTGGCACTTTTTATGTTTTTCTTTGGTAATTTTCCACTTGTACTTTTCCATTGGAGGGAAATCAATATCGAAATTCGAACTTCAAATGTCAGCTTGCTGTCAGTTGAGTGGAATGACAATTAGGTATGTTCGAAAAGTGAATCGATGCATTCAGCGACTTCTGCATGTCTTTTTACGTCTTGTCGCCACATCACACTAAGTTAGGGTTGATTCAAACTCAACAGTGAACTTATTTCGTCTGGAATCTAAGGAATGTCAGTAAGTTGTCAAAGCCTACCTACATATTTAGGAAATTTATATTGTTGCAGTCACTTCAAAAACTTATTGCACCTTTTTCCCTAGAACTGAAGCGTATTTCTTCTTTTAGAACAATCTACTTCCTCGCATCCTTCTCTTGCAGCATTCTATTTTCCGGTGGAAACACTTTGCATTAAGCCATTTATCTTTCTATCTTAATTTTGGTTTTATGTCCGAAACTTAATCAAACAAAACTTGTACGGAGTCACTTTCATTGACATTTTTGGAAACGAATCTTTTTTATTATTGAAAAATGTTCTACAGGTACAAGGAATTTAGCACCCATCCGCACCGGCTTATATAGAGAATTAGCTATGTTCCATTTAAAATTTTCTTCCAAACAAGGGGTAAACTTTTTAAAAGCATAATTTTGTTATTTTTTGCGCTAAACTGACACTTTCTCTCATTAAACTGTGCACAGTTCCAAGTATGTGCTGTGCGTGTTACTTTTTATGACACCATTACTAAAGACGGTCTTCGCAAATGAAAACATTCCAGGAATATACGCCACCCTTATTACCGTCATACGCGAGTGGCGTAAAATATTGTGTCCAAGTCCGTATACAATTTACACTTAATTTTTAAAAGCAAACAACTTAACTTACTGCCAAGTTTTAACGATAAGGGACGTCATAATACTCGTGCCAGGACAGCACACATACTCGCAACGACCTCTTTCCGTCGAGTCCACTTTATTTGTGGACATTATATCGAGCGCCGATAAATGAATGCAATATCGATAACCTCGCACAGACTAGCGGCGTTATTAGGAGTCGGTGTCGTCTATGCTCGTCTCTATGAAGACCCACACCCTCTATATACTGGTCGCAGACAAAACAGCCAAGCTGCATATGCAACGCACACCACTCAATGTCCATATCCACGTCCACTGCCCTGCAGGCATCATCCTAATCCAGCTGGACACTCCCTTTGTAGCAACAATCGAATTATATTGTTCACTTTATTTCGGTCATAAATCCGACAGTCTATGGAGCCATGATGCTGCATTCGAGACACAATTTACATCGAATGCTTTACTCCTCCTCCTCCACCAGCCCCATATTGATGAGTTCCGTTTTTTCTGCTTTTATCTTGCAGGCTTCAGACCGAAAAACGGTGGCCTGACACTAGAAGTGCTGACTTTTAACGATGCCAAATAATCGCCGATCAACTTCGCTCAACAGGACGACCGCTTCGCTGGTCCGTCTGTGGCTGGTCATCACTTTGATGGTAGTCCTACTCCTCCCTGCGACTGAGGAGAAATCGCTCAAGGTGACGAGCAAAGGCGAGGAGAAATCATCAGCAACAGCTTCAACGGAGGAGCAACGATTCGCCATGGAGCCGCAAGATCAAACGGCCGTGGTGGGCTCCCGTGTAACGCTTCCCTGTCGCGTTATGGGCAAAATCGGAGCCTTGCAATGGACAAAGGACGACTTTGGCTTGGGCCAACACCGAAATTTAAGCGGTTTCGAGCGTTACTCCATGGTCGGCAGTGACGAAGAAGGTAAAAGAGCCTAGCATTATCCTAATTATAGATGTTTGAGCGGGTGCCTTTTGCAGGTGATTACTCCTTGGACATTTATCCAGTTATGTTGGATGACGATGCGAAATATCAGTGTCAAGTGGGACCCGGCCCCTTGGGTACGTTAATTTGTGAAATTTCATTCAATCATTTTTTTTCGAACTTATGTATTTGTCTCTTAGGTGAGCCGGGAATACGCTCGAGGTTCGCGAAGCTTACGATATTAGTGCCACCAGAGGCACCTAAGATCTTGCAAGGTGACCATTTGGTGACGACGGAGGATCGAGAAATTGAACTGGAGTGTGTTTCGGTTGGCGGGAAACCAGCCGCCGAGGTAAGTTATTTATTATAAATTTCTTAATTCTGGTAATTTAAGACGGTTTTAGTTGATGGTTTTCGCAAGACTTCATTAAATTAAATTAGGGTTTGGTTTTGGTCAGCGCGCCGTCGAATTTCTTGAACTCTACTGTCTCCAGTACATTCAAGCATTGGGCGGGGCACACGGATTTTTAAATCTCAAATGAAACGAATGAACAATGAAGACAATTAAGTCGACTGCAAATATGGGTTTGAATAATTAGCCTGATTTTAATAAAACGTATTTTAGCGAGATACTTAATTAACTATTGCTTACTTCAACTTCAACACAAATATAACCTAAAAATTGTCTAACATCTTATCGTAGACTTATTGGTCACTAAACACTTAGCAATGATAAACCTCTGAGCCATCAGACAGAGCAAAAAATTTTGGATGATGTTGAATATAAAACTAAATTGGATTTAAATGTGTAATACTTCTGTAAACCAGGCTTAAGACTTGTAACAACCAATAACGTTTCTTCCATTATTAACAACCAATTACGTCTTTCATTATTACTGCAAAGAAGTCGGCCGTCTTATAAATCCTTAACAGATGAACGTTGTCAAATGTATCAATGTAGGTCGAAATGTCAAAATATTGAAGACGGAATATACTCGAAAGATTTCGATTCAGTCTATCAAGTACCCTTTGAAGTGGCCCTGAGGATCGAAACACATTATAAGAAATTATGATGTGGCGACAATATGTGATGATTTCTAGAGGATGCATTGTGTTCACACCTTAAGGTGACAAAACTGGAGCTCATCCACCGAACACATTCATCAATTGAACTGTCATTCCAGGCGGCTGACAGTAAACTTACATCGAATTCCAACTTCGATATCGATATTCGATATGCGGTGGAAAGTTATCAAATGATGGAACTTCGAATACTTTCTCAATAAGTATAAATTGGCGGATGGGTAACTGAGTTTGACACTTACGTTCAAATTTTTTTTTAATCTTTTACTTTTTAACAGCGAAAGTAAAAAGTAATTAAATTAAAATAAAGTGTTGAACTTGAGTTACAAATTTGGACTTGAATATGGGGGACATTTTGGATATCGAAATCCGAACTTCGAATATCAGTTTGCTGTCAGCTGACTGACATGACAGTTGTGTGTTCGTTTAATGAATCGATGGGTGCATTCAGCGACCCCTGTTTGTCTTTTTACTTAATGTCGCCACACTACAGTATGAATGGGTTAAAGGCTTTCCAGCATAAATTTTGATACCGTTGAGATATTTTTAAATAAACTCAACTTAACGTTGGTAGTTTGTAAATTATATAAATCTTTTCATGTAACAGCGCGTTCATTTACAGACTGAATCTTAAATGAAAAATAAAATGTCGCCCAAAAATAATGCGAGTAAAGAATGTTGGATAAGAGAGTACGCCCCTGTCCACGAGGTCCAAAAATAGTGAGCAAATTCGGAACTAAACTCTGCGTATTTGTACTACGGGTTTGAGTATAAGCTAGGAAAATAAATATTTCGTTCAGTGTGTACACAATCCAATAGCAAGAAACACTGTTATAAACTTATGGCGAATGTTATAATTCGCTCAGTTTATGACAGGAAATATTTTCTGTTTCCGTTACAGGGTTAGCGGATACACTGCATCATTGGTATAACAGATATCACACATCCGATTACAGTGACATACAGAATATTGAACTTTCATAAAATTATATATATCGATTTATTTAAACTCAAATTTTGTTTGTAGATAAAGTCTCCACTGGCAATATAACAGGGATTAATGAAAGAGATTAAAAATACGTCGCATAATGTCTCCACCTGTCTAGCATAAGGTGGATGTCTAACAGAAAGAGATTTATGAGGAGATTTATTTTTAATCTCTTGCTGAGAGGACTTATACCATGTTTCCACTGGGCACAAATCTGAGATTAGTATGAATCCACATTAAATTCTCTTAAAATTATGCGACTATAAAGCTATTAAAAATAAATCCCCTTTTAAGTCCCATTTACCCTTTTCGCAAACCAATTTCAACCTTTTTCGAAAACCTTTTTAAAAGTTTAAGTATCGAATAAGGACACAAAAAACATCGAAAAAATCCACGTATTGCAGATCTGTTAGAATAACGATTTCTATTGGGATGTCTACAACGGATTTTTTTTTGCTATTGAAAATGACCGCCACTCTCTCAACCAAAATGACAGAAAAAGAGTAATAGTTTATTTGTCTGGTGGAACCAGACCTTTGCCTCCACTTAGGCCACAAACCTAAAAAAAAGCAACGATTCGGAACAATATTTTTGTGATCACATTGTTTGATCACATTGACAGTGACAAAAAGTGAAAATCACAGATCACCTTATCCGATTCCACCCCAGGACTTAAGTTGACCTCGAAATTCAAAAATACGCTGGCGCGTATGCATTTAAGATACATGTTTCTCCTTTCAAACTGGTAAAACGGCTGACTGAGCATATTTATCAGTTCAACATTCTGCTCAGGCCTCTTTCCGATTAAATAGAAAACAAACAAAAACTTTACCCGCCCGAATCTCTTTTTTTTTCTTCATATAAAAGATGGCTTTTTTTATTTATATGTCAAACTCATTAAAACTTGGTGCAATGAAAAAAGAAATAATCTTATATTTACCATGTCTCCACCGGGCACTAATCCGCGATTAATATAAATCTTTATTAAATCCACTACAAATCATGCGATTTACGATACAAATTTAAATCCTCTCAGCAATCGATTAAAAACAAATCCTCTCATTATTCCCATTCACCCTATTCACAAACCTTTGTAGCATTTTAAGATTCAAAAAAGGAAACTGAAACTGTCCCTGTACGACAGTTCTGTCACAAGTACGTTTTCTTTAGTGATTTTTACAGCGAAAATCATTTCTCGCTCCTGGAAAATTACATCGCCACTCTCTTTTGAGGGCTAAAATGCCAGAAACTATATTTGTCCGGTGGAGACACTTTGGGATTTATTTTTAACCGTCTCCGATAATCCTCTTTTCACTGCCGGTGGAGATATAGTATTAATCTTTTTCGCTCGTGAGATGTTTCACATTAAAATTTTCTTTTATATTAACTTTCACGTTACCAAACTGCTAATTTTATCAACAGATAACCTGGATTGACGGCCTCGGCAATGTATTGACCAATGGCATTGAATATGTCAAGGAGCCGTTGGCAGATTCACGAAGATCTACGGCCAAGTCAATACTAAAGCTCGCGCCCAAGAAGGAGCATCACAACACTACGTTTACATGCCAAGCACAAAATACTGCAGATCGAACCTATCGGTCGGCCAAGCTATTACTGGAGGTCGCGGTAGAGACTTACTTCCACATGAATCCGAAATAACTTTTAATACTTTTTACAGGTAAAATATGCCCCAAAGGTCTCTGTATCGGTGGTAGGTGGATCTTTGGCTGGTGGAAGAATTCCCGAAGGATCTGAGGTTATACTGTCGTGCCAAGCTGATGCCAATCCAAAAGACCTGACTTATAAATGGTTCATCAATGATGAACTGGTCACTGGTGACTACACAACAAAAATGGTAAGTCATACAGTTGGGCTTTAAGGACTTTTAGCTAAAGATGCTTTCGTATAGATAATACACAACATATCGAGACTATATCACGATGCGATCGTTAAGTGCGAGGTCGTCAACGCTGTGGGTAAGAGTGAGGAGAGTGAAACTCTAGATATAAGCTGTAAGTAAAAGTGTCCCCGAAGCAAAGTAGGAAAATGATTTTTTTTTTCGATATCTTAAGATGGACCCGTTTTCAAGCATCGACCAGAATCTGTGGAGGCTGATATAGGAAGCACTGTTAATCTTAGATGTGAGGTCGATGGTAATCCTCCACCAGAAATTGAGTGGATCAACGAAAACTCGGAAAGAGTAAGTCGATTTTAAAGGAGAGGAGCCGGAGTTAGTTAACCTTTGTACTTTTAGGTTGTGGGTACCTCATCAAACCTTACCCTGAAGGTGAACTCCGATTCGGCTGGTCGATATTATTGCAAGGCCAACGTTGCAGGCTTTTCTGAGATCGGAGCAGAGGCCACTGTCTACGTTAAGCGCGCCCCTATCATTACTTCGCACAAAGTTCAATTTGGCGCAGTCGGTAATAAGGCAAAAGTCGACTGCCTCGCGTTTAGTGTCCCTAAGGCGGACGCAATTATTTGGTTGTTTGAAGGACAACCGATCAATGCTAGTCTCGACGATACGTACCAAATGGAAGAGCAACACTTTCCCGAAGGAGTGAAGGCTTCCCTGATAATCAGGGAAAGTCAATCGGGTCAGTATGGAAAGTACAACTGTACAGTAGTGAATGGATATGGAAGTGACTCAGTTGTTATCAGTTTGATACCAGAAAGTAAGTTGATCCCAATCGACTGTGAAGAGATTTTCTAAATTTTCCAATCAACACTTAGGGTCGATTCCTGTTCTTCTGGTCGTTATGGGCTCTGTGTCCTCGGTGGCGATTATTCTTATGGTTGTCATGCTCATTGTGGTCTACCTCAAGAGGACAAAAAAGAAACCTCTTCCCGCTGACGTTATTCCAGAGAGAAGAGTCAATGACAAGCTGAACGACATGAAGACCGATATCCGCTCCGGTGGCTACGATGTAGACTACTCAGAAACCTGCTCCGGATCGGAGAGTCTCGCCATCAATTTGACGTCCGCTCCGATGCCTGATATCGCAACAAAAGGTGGCACCTTAGGTGTGCCTCTGGCTGGTCCAGTAAAACTTACCAGCGAAGACAGGTGAGAATAGAACACTTCATTAACTTTTCATATAAAACGAAAATTCCTCTAAAAGATTTTCTGGTGACTTCAGCGATCTTTACAATCGATGTCAGACGAAAAATCAGAAGAACACGGATCACAAAGATACCAACGGATATGCGCCATACTTTGAATATGCTCTGGACTATAGCGCACCAACGGACACTGTTAGTAAATCAGCTTCAAACACTCTCACTACAGCGACTACCCTACCCCACTACAACAATCCCATATCGTCGGGAAATATGAGTCTACCCAGAACTCGGAATGAGCCACATTACGTGCAGAGCGGAATGCAAAATGGTTTTCTAGGTAAAAGCTCTATTTCTTCAAGACAGCAGAAACTTTTTAGCAACTCTTTCTCCCACAGGCCAACCTCTGCTGCAAAATGGCCTCGCCATAGACAGCAGATTCAGTGCCATCTATGGCAATCCGTATCTTCGCACTTCGAGTACAATACTCCCACCTTTGCCACCACCAAGTACAGCAAACCCCGCAGCTACGCCTGCTCCCCCACCATATCACGCGCCCCGAAACCATCCCTCGAGCATAAGCGGCAGCAGTGTTGCCTCATCGCTGAAAAACTTTGGACCCAGTGCCATTGGAGTCAGTCCCGGTAGCAATAGCAACCTCACCGCCAGCAACAACACAATACACTCCATTGCTCCGCTGGCAACGACACAATCACCGTCGCAGGGGCTCAACCAAAGCTCGTCGGGCCAATTCATCTTGCCCTCGAACGGCAATGCGAAAAAGGGCGCGCTCGCTACCCATGTTTAATACGCAACTAGATTTATAGGCAAACAAAAAATCAATTCAAGAAAATGAGAAAGTTTATACCATATTGTGATTTCTAGAGTTAATTAAACGATTTAAACAAAAATGGAAAAAAATAATGCAAATATCATTAGTAAGAAATTATGATTTGTTTTCATAACGGAACGTAGATAGATTGTAAATGTTTTTATAAGCCAAATTAATTAGTTAAAATAAAGATAAAAAACAAAAAGAGCAAAATAAAAATAAACAATTAATTAAATGAATTAGTAAGAGAAACACGTATCAATTAAGTATAATAAGTGTATGTGAATATTATAATTATATGAAAAATGCTGCCTTATTATTCCTTGTAAATTCTGATCTAATTTATAACGAACGGATGAGACGTACTTATGTATCTCTAAAAATAAAATCTATTAGATGAATTTAATAATTTCACTTAAAATGCTTTGTTTACATATTTGTGGTCGCCTTTTGGAGATCTTACTAATTTTAAACTTGAAGGTCTAAGAAAGTATAAAAAGGCAAAAACTTTGGTTACGTTAGTGTCAACGAACTACAAAATTCCAGCTTAAACCCCATTAAATTGTAATGTTCTGGCCTGGGGTTCGTCGAATAAAAGTCACTTTTACTTTTATAATTACCCAATGAAACACTGTTTTTATCAAACAAAACTTATTTAAAACGACACTTATACCATGTCTCCTTCGGGCACTAATCCGCGATTAATATAAATCTTTATGAGATCCTCTACAAATCACGCGATTTACCATACAAATTTAAGTCCTCTCGGCAAGCGATAAAAAATATATCCTCTTAAAAATCCAATTTACCCTATTCACAGACCTATTTTATGCACCTTTTTAACAGTTTGAGAATGAAAAAAAGGAAACTGAAACTGTCCCTGTACGACAAATTTGTCACATATACGTTTTCTATTGGGTTTCGTTTTCTAGTGGGGTGCCGTGGCGTAGTGGTTAGTGTGTGTGCTTACTACGCCGGAGGTCTGGGTTCGAATCCTGCCATCGTCACCTGAAAAAAAGACTTGTTCTTTTTCACGGTCCCCACCTCCGCGAGGGTTTGACAAGCCCTCCGAGAGTATTAATTGTCTTGAAAAACTTCTCAAAGTGCCGTTCGGATTCGGCAAAAAATTGTAGGTCCCCTTGTATGTAAAGAAATTAACACACCAGCATACATTGTTGAGAAGTTGGCCCTGGTTCACCTTGAGCTGTTGCGCCACTCTATTTATTTATTTTTTACGTTTTCTATTGAAATTTTCACAACGGAAATCTTTTTTCGCTCCTAGGAAATGACATCGCCAATCTCCTTTGAAAGTCAAAATGGCGGAAAAAGAGTGCTTGTGTCGAATTAATCTTATATTTAGCGGGTGGGGCCACTTTGCGATTTATTTTCAATCGTCTCCTGTAAATCCTCTTTTTATTGCCGGTGGAGACATAGTACAAGTCCTCTCGGCAAGCGATAAAAAATAAACCCTCTTATAAAGCCCATTTACTTTATTCACAAACCTATTTCCTACACAACAGTTTGAGAATCAAAAAGGGAAACTGAAACTGTCCCTGTACGAAAGATCTTCACAAGTACTTTTTCTATTGGTATTCTTACAACGGAAATCGTTTTTAGCTCTTTTGAGAGCCAAAATGACAGAAACAGAGAGTTCTTGTCAAATCAATCCAATATTTGTCAGTTGGAGCCACTTTGGGATTTATTTTTATTCGTTTCTCGCGAGTTATAGTATTAATTCAACTTCGTTAATAAGAATTCAACACTTTATTTCAATTCAACCACTTTTTACTTTACTCTCGATTTTCACAAGTCAACATTTAAAACACAACTGTCACGTCCGAGCTTGTCATCTCTGTATTTATACCAATTTACCGTATTCTCGACGTTTCCAATCTCATAACTTTCCATTGGTACTTTTTCCCTGAATTTCATGGAGCGAACATTTTCGATAACGAAATTCGAACTTAATTTCAGTTTGCTGTCAGCTGATTGGAGTGACAGTTGGGTATGATTCGTAAAGTGAATCGATGCGTGCATTCAGCAACTCCTGCATGTCTTTTAAATACAGAAAATACTCAATTTAAACTTGATTTAACTTTTTGAAAACATTCAATTTGATTACCCATTTAACAGCGTTGAACGAAAAATATGGATATAAAATTATGTCCAGTCCAAGTGATTTAAGTAATGAACGCTGCATTTAAAGAAGTGGCTACTCCACGTTAAGACTCTAACGAATTATAAATGTCTAATACTATGTTTCCACTGGGAATAATATCAGGACTAGCGGAAGAAGATTACTAATGAATCCCAAAGTGGTTCTACCAGCGAAATTCAGGATTAATTTGACATACGCACTCTTTTCCTGTCTAAAATTTTATCTCTCAAAAAAGAGTGGTGATGTAATTTTCCAAGAGCGAAAAAAGATTTCCATTGTAAACATCCCAATAGAAGTCGCAATTCTGACAGATCTGTGTTCTGTAATACGTGGACAGTTTCAGTGTCCTTTTTCGATTCTTAAACAGCTAAAAGGGTGTTCGAAAAGAGTTGAAAGTGGTTCTTGAAAAGGGTAAATGAGATTTATGAGGGGATTTATTTTTAATCGCTTGCCGAGAGGATTTTAGTTTGTGTGGTTTATCAGGTAATTTGTAAAGGATTTAATGAAGACTTAAATTAATCGCAGATTAGTGTCCGGTAATAACATGGTATAACTCTATCTACGAGTAACATCAAAGTAGGTAGAAGCAAAGTTAATATTGCAGTTTTAGAAATCCTAATTCTGTATTTTCTGCTATAATTTTGCTTATAAGTTTGTCACATTAGTTGTCCTCCCAGCAGGTTACCGCTGAGCGACTAAAGCTGCTATTAGCCACCTTTTTTCCTTAAAGTGACTTTCAAAAATATAAATTAGAGGCTTTCACAACTTTAATGTTAAGCAGTTAACTATATTATTAAACATTTCTTCTAGAATTTATCAGCTGGTAACGCAAAGAAATAATCTCAGTATTGCCCTAAGACCTCTTAGAGCTCTGTTCGCCCGTATGTTACCAACTTTTGGGCCTTAAGTTTTCAGCTAGGGAGCTGAAGTTTGGTAGCTAAGCTGAAAGTCCATCGGACCAGATCTAGTTTAAGAAAAAGTCTAATTCGTTCACAGACACGCCCACCACAGACCTGTATGTTTGACCACCTCCATTTAAAACGAACTCTTAAATCAAGTTTAAGCTATGTTACTCTTGCTCAGAACATCAATTTTTGGCATGAAGCACTGCTTTGGAATAGTCTTAAATTGTCTTTTTCCAGCATCGACCACGTCCACTTTTAAACCAGTTTTTAAACATTCTACTTTTTGTAAAAAAAACGTGCATGCGATTTGGAAAATCTATTATGTAACAAAAAATTTAGGTGTACAAATTTGCTGCATTATTTATATTCATACAATGTGTCACCGCGCGCGTGGTTAAAAAAAAAACTTTGGGTTAAAGATGAAATAAATTGTTTTATTTGCATCTGAAAGGAACGATTTACAAAGCCCTTTTAATGAAAAGAAGGTGTCAAAAAAGGTGTATTTTTTAGTCCAGAGGAAGGGGTTTTCAGTTCGAAATTGACGTAACTGCCTTACACAAAGCGTCTAAAGTGATCAATCCAGCCCAATTTTTCAGGCTTGGCAATTTACACATTTGTTAGGTATGGTAGGATATTTTTCAATCCGTCACAGACAGTCTACAGTCTTTCATTGCGCATTAAAAAAGGTCATTTAAATGACACTTTTATTTTCATTTTTATATTATTATTATATTTTAATAACAATAATTTTGCATTTCTAATTCAGAAAGACATTAAACGAAATAAGAGTTAAAACATTCTTCTGCGAAATAGGAGTTTTGAGATTATATGTCGCTGTCAAGATAATAGCTGAGCCACAACGAGTTTCTGTGTCTGTGTCTCGCAGTTTACTGTCAACTGTCAAAATGTTACCTTTTATTTGTTATGCAAAAAAGATTTGTTTTCTTTGGAAAACATCAGAGCTTTTTACGCAATTTTAATAGACACATTATGGTTTTTAACATTTTTTTATACTTAAACCTATGATTTGGCTAAACAAGTATCATTTACCATCGCATCGCCAATAGTACAAAAATAAAATCGTTTCTTATTAGCTGTCAACGGCTGTGTATAGCAATGTAATGCGTATCTCGCTGTGTCTTAGGTGAAAAATAAGGCGAAACTTAGCCGCCTACACTCATTGTGGCCGGCCTTTAATGCAGCGGCCCAAATAACCTTTTGCACAGACTTTTTGGTTTTATCAATGCATTCTCCAAGACATGCGTCTATATAGCTATACTACAACCTTGCAGTTAAATTTTGTGTCAAAAGTGTAAAGCCTCGCCGTTAACAGTGTAATATTATGTTGATTTGTTTTATTTTTAATACAAGAATGACCCCATCAATAAAACACCACCTTAAAAAAAATCCTAAATGTAACATCCCCCTAATCTCAACCACGGTTTCAATTTTTCAACTGTGCTAAAACCAGGCATGTGAATGAGTCTGATTCCGATCACCACCTTGCATCGCAAACGAGAGAGCATCAGCATAATTGCCTCTCTCCCGTGTGTATCCCCTCATATAGACCTCTCCCTCTGACTTGTTTATACCCAAACAAAGCCCAGTGCAGTCACATGAAACAACACGAAACGCATTGCACGGCCATCTTGTTCGAGAATCGAACCTTTCCCCAGCTGAGCTCGGAGATCGGCTGAGAAATGCGGCTGCCGCCATTGAATTTCTCCTCTCGCATGCAAAGTGGTTTGAGACGCGAAATTAGACGCATGCGCTGCCACACTGCGCGGATAAATATTTTGTCAGTTGAGTTAATTTTTTTATTATTCACCACAAATTTTCAGTAGTTGTGTGCGAGTGTGAGTGAATAAAAAGAATACGAAATAATAGTTTATAATCTAATAAACAAAACAGTACTGCAGCGGTAGACTTACAAACAGGATGCGTGCGACTAATTCGAATTGAGTTCGGCAAACACACAAACACAAGGTGGTTGATGTGCGATATCCTTTTGTTTGAAAATATAGTAAAATTGGAATATTCAGTGATTAACGAAATTAAAGTGAAACAAAGAAAAACAAACAGGATAGAGTTCGGGAATCAAGTTCAATCTCCTTCGGCAAAATAAATTTATTCAAATCGATCGGGAATGCAGGAGATCTGAACAGCGAAAAACCGTGGATTTAAAAAAATATTTTTTCCCCCCCAAATGAATACCCCTGTGGTGGCCTTAAAAAATGTTTCTGTGCTTAAATGTGAATGTTTAACCCAAAGATAATCGACACCAACCAAGTGCTCTCCAGCCAGAGTAAAGAAGAAGCCCTTAGCACGGAAGTGACCCACGAATTCAACCTAAAAAACTCTGGATTACAATGTGGTTACTGGCCGGGAACTCAGCCAAATCGGATACATTTTGGATTAGAACACTTTTACTGACATTTTTCTTAATTGGGATTATTTGCAGGGCCGAAGGTATGTAAAAAAAATTAAAGAAAAACTCCCGTGTGTGCGTATCGTAAGGAATAAAAAAATATATGTACATAATTCCTGGCCACATATCACCATTTTGATTTTTACTTCTCCTCGGTCGAGTTCGGTTCGAGTATTTTGTATTTCTCGTCTCTGTCTCGCCTTGGTCAATCAGAGGTCCTAAACCAGTTTCCTTTGGGTGTGTGCGACAGAGACGAATGGAGCGCACGAACACGAAAAAATGGTTTATTCTTCGTTTTTCCTCTTTTCTTTTTAACTTTTTTGTCGACCGACCGACCGAAAAATAGGAATGGACAAAATAATGCCGTGCAAGAATTTAGTCGAGTTTATTGAAATTTTGCAAAATCCCTTTGTTGGCCATTTCCCAATATGAATTTATGATTGAATTGCGACTAAAAACAGAGAAACCGTTACGAAGAACTAATTTTCGAACTCATAACGACCCGGGGAGCAGTTACATTTCTGATTAGGGACAGGTGTTCATTTTGAGTTTGCCTTCCTTTGCACTGCGGGCACTGTAGGAGTTTTGATGGTATCCGGTATTGTGTGAGTTGAGTTTATCGTTTTTCCCCCGCCCGGCGGCGGAGAAACTATGGAATCTATTCTCTGTTGGATGGGAGGATTTACCGTTGTGAAGTGGATATAAGGAATTTTTTGGCCGAGTTTTTGACACTGCTTTGTTGCGTTTAACTACAGGTGTTTTATTTATTTTAAAGTCTTTTTTTACTTCTTCTTGTCTCGAACTATGGTCCAGGCAGGATCTTCTTCTTTAAATTCTGTTACAACTTCAAGTCTTCCAAGGTGTAAACGTTTTCTTCCTTTACATAGATCGGAAGGTTCGCATATATCGCATTTCGTCAGAGATTTTTAACCGGACACTGCTCTCTAACAAGTATAAACACTACTTAAACCTAGATTAGACTGCATGTATTTTTGTCATTTTTGAATGCAAGCATAACCGTAAAGCCATAATGCCCGCAGCGGTAGTATGCAACAGCAACGGCGCGCACGGATCTACCTATGCGGCTCGGCACTGGACAAACTCGAACACTATGGTAAAGCGCGCTTATGTCAGAGAGATCCCTCATTTGTAAGCAACGGCTGATAGTTTCCACTCTTGAGCTTCCTTTTTATAGGAATTTTGCGTGATTAAGCGGGTAACACAATCCCATAAAATTTCTTGATTTTTCACAATTTCGATAAATCTCATTATTTGCTCCCCTTCAAGCGAACTGTCAAGCGTGTAACGCTGCAAAAGTCAAAAGCTGGCCAACTCTTACTGTCGCTGCCGCCACACATTTTATGCGCAATAGGAGACCCTTTAGCGCGACTGTCAAAATCTGACGTCTCTCACCTTTTTCTACCCAGGAATGCCAAGGAAATTGCGTTTTTATATGAAAAATTTCAATAGGTCCTGTGGAAGTGCGAATTATTATTGAACTAGGTACATACTCAACCTAAAGAGTTCCTACGGCGTCAACCTAGAAGGCTGATCAAGTCTTTAACTTTCTCGTTTCCTCGAAACACAGGGCTGCATTTCTTAAATAGTTATTTATGTTTCTGTGTAATTTTTTTTCGTTTTCCATATAAAAAGGAACTTTGTTTGGCATTCCGCACTGAAAATACCAGTAGACGTCAAACTGTTAAAAGCTCTATACACTTAAAATGCATGTATTTCAACTTTTGACAGCTCGTACTTCCGCTGACACTGCCGCTGCAGCTACACCACTGTGGTCCAACAATGGCAAATGCCTGTTGCTCCTTATTTGACCTCTTATATGTCAAATAATATTAGTCTATATTTATAAAAAAGTAGGTACCTAAATGGAATCCAGTCAGCTGTTCTTGAAAGCCTACTTTAAATGACACTGCGTTTATCACACTCTATGCCTGCAAAACATCAAATCACCTATGTACATTTTGTTTATTTATTTTTCTCCCACTTTAACTTTTTTATGAAAAAACAATCTCTTTGCGGCAATACTTACACTTACAAACCAATCGCAAATTCATCAAATGTGCGATGGAAATGTCCGAAAGTCAAGAAAGCCAGTTTTCCACTAAACGCATTCAGGCATTTGTGAGTCTTACGTCGAAAATCCTGTCATTTACTTAAATGCGCATTAAAGGCCTCAGTTGGTCGTCCGGACTCTCCTGAAACTGTTTTTTTTTTTTTTGCTCTCGTTTGACTCGTTCTCCTGAAAAGAAGAAAATTCGCTTCTGGCCAAAAACTCAGAACCAAATCCAGAAGCGCGTACACAATCATAGAACACGTGTCAAGTTGGATAAATTTCATTTGTCCCCTGAAGAATCATGACCTTTTCGGTTGGCGATCCCGGATCAGGGCGTTCTTCTCCCGAATTGGGGCTTCTCTACGAACAGCCAAACACGTTTGCCTTGATTTTGAAGTTTGTCTGGCGTTGTGTTTGTGAAGCAAAAGCTATCCTATAGAGGACAAATGACATTTATCCAACTTGACATTGACACATCTATGATTGTATGCGTGCTTGATTCTGGATTCAAAACGAGAAGCAAATTTTTCTTCTATCCAGAAGAGGAACTGTCAAAAGAGTCCAAGAAAACAGTTTCAGTAGAGTCCAGAAGTCCCCCGGATGACCAACCGAAAAGGCCATCACTTTGGCTTGACAAATACAACGCTAGACAAACTTCAAAAACAATAAAAACGTGTTTGACTGTTCGGATGTAGGCACAGTCCCAATCCGGGAGTAAAACCCCTGATCCGGGATCGCCAATCAAAAAGGCCATAACATTGATTGTCTGCGTTAACGTTTCTTAACTGTCAAAAATTATAGATTTTTTTTTAAACATTTTAACAGGTTGCCATTTTTAAGCATTTATGGCCTTTTCGGTTGGTCGTCCGGAAACATTCTGGACTCTCCTGAAACTGTTTTTTTGGTACTCGTTTGACAGTTCTTCTTCTGAAAAAAAACCTACACAGAAACACCAAAGCTCACCCACGCAAGTGTTATGCCTTTGCGGATAAAAACAATCATATAAAATCAGCAGCAGAGGACAAAATAAAAAATATCTGGCATAAACCTGGAAAGACAAAAAGTTGTTAAGTACTCGGCCGACCCTTACCTGGATAACAGACGCCGACCAGAAAGCTGTTCATTTTGAGACTGGATTTTTCGTTTGTTGCTGGTTTTGGTTCGCCCTGGATATTCCCCATATTTCATATATTCCACCGGATTTCCATACCGGTACCCACAATATCTGGTAGTTACTGCCCTATCCGCCACCGGGGATGCGCCCCATTTGACTGTAATAATAAAATTATTTGTCATTTTATCGGAAACAATACCTCATAAAGCATAATATCCTTTGTACCTACGTAAGCAAATAATTTTCGCACTCATTTGACAAAATGTAACCACAACATGCTGTGAAATTTATGAAATTTATTATTAAATTTATTTATAGGTCCTTACTCATTCCACATTTGACCACCAGGGGTAAGCTTTTCGTTGTAAATAAAATAAGGCAAATGATTGCTCGAAAAGTAGCATATCGCCTTCGAACTTTAAAAAGCTTATTTAGCTGTTCTTTGACTTTTTTGATTTCGATATGATACCTAATAGGAAACTGACACTGGCTTTTTGACATAAATTTTACACAAACAGGGCTTTAATGTAGGTATAGGCCTAGTCTTTAACCAAACAAACAGTTTTCTCTGTTTCAGACGCACATGTGTTTTCTATCAGAATTTTAAAAAGCTATTTATTTGTTGCTCACGCATTTGGAAGGCCAAAGGGAAAGAAAGCTCATCCGTCTTTTTAGTAAATCTTGTTTTTCGCCGGAGAAAACACTGCGGTAATTTTCATTTGTTGATCTCGGTTTTATGTGCGGTGGAAACATGGCATAACTAACTCTTTTTTCTAATGAAGTCTAAGAAAATCGTTAAGTGTGACCAAATATTTTTTGGGTACACACGAGCGAAGCTAGTTGAACAAAGTAGATTTTTTTTAAAATAATTTCTGTTTTCAAAATAAATTTGGTAAAAAGTTTCTTTTTTACCAAAGTTTTGTTATGCCTTGAGTGATTGATACCAGTTTTGTGTCAGAATGTTCTAGTTTTATCCCAAAATATGATTTCTGCCTAAAAAACATTCGAAATTTCGGAAAAAGTGCAGGAAAAGTGCGTTTTTTTTTGGTAGGAAAAAACGAGCAAATCTTTATGCATACATTACATACCTGTATGGAAATTTAAGGCTTTTTTGCCAAAAAACAGACTTCATTTCCGAGATTTACGACCGAAATTTTGATGCACGATTTCCTGCCACGAAAACCCGTCTTGTGTCTCGTCCAAACCGTTTGCAATTTAATGTTTTCCTGTTTCTGGACCTTGGACCAAGACCAAGGAAACACTAGCATTATTTACCTGGACAACTTTTCACTGCAGACGAGAACTGAATACTCTTTCCAACCTCTGTAAGAAAAAACCCAGAAAGAAGAAAACATACTTAAATGCTTCAGAATCCCGACAAGGTAACATTTTTGGAGCTCGGCATCGATTTTTTTTTTAGTTGAGAAACTAGTTCATTCCTATACAAAACGGAACATTAATGAAACTTTTGTCGCATAAGAGTCACATTTCAAATTAACAATGTCGTCAGCAGTAAAAAATCTCGAATCGCGGAAGCTTCTCAATGACCGGCTTCTTAAGGACATCCGGTGATTAAATGTCTGCGAAATAAAAAGTTCAAAAAGAAAATAGGAATTCAGTTTTGCTGCTGACACTGGATTTTAAACATTTTAATCGACAGCCTCAAACTTGCCAACTTGGGTAGAGTTTGGATTCTTTGATTCCCTTTCGCAAAGGATTAGACATTTTCAACGGCTTCAAGTCGGATGGCGTATAATTTGAATGCTGGTGTGCCGCAGGGTTCTATACTGGAGACAGTACTTCTAGTCGAGTCCAGTCCTCTGAATGTCGAAGTATCACTAACCTCATCGATCAACATCGATCACAACCCTCTTTTGGAGGTCTTCGAGGAAGTTTGCTCTATTTTTCCGTGTCAGTAAAAGACTTATTACTTTTGGGTTTTCCAATTGGGGCGACTCAAGAGAGAAAATCTCGCTGTGGAATCGTCCCAATAATTTGTCTACCATTCGTAAAAATTGTCTGATAAACTGATTTGACATTGTTTCAGAAACTTACAAGGACAAAATTAGGTATTCGACAACTGTTTTTATAGAATTTCCATTCGCTAGTTAAAAAGCAAAGAAAAGTTTCTAGTCAAAAATAATTTACTGAAGAGGGCTTATCGAGCCGCAGACCTCATTCAAAACTTCATTCAGTCCGTCGTGTCGACAGTCCTATGAAAACTCAATCAAAAACATTAGTAAGCAAGAAGGAACAAATGGATATGGGTACCCTTGCACCAATCCTTCAAGTGACGAAATGTTGACATAAAGCCCCCTGTCTGGCATTGTCTTCGATCCGCCCTTTGAAGGTAAGTACGACTTATAAACAAACGTACCATTTTCGTCACTAGGCAGGTGTACTTCGTCCTTCGTACAGGGGTGGATTCTGCTCTGACTTATTTACAATTTGTCGCACTATACCTACACAAAAAGTCTGTTTATGAATATGTTCAAATTCAATTGGAATCTTTGCATCAGTGCATTCAGGCGCAGTCGAATTTTTTTTACCTCACTCTTGACATTGACAGAAGAATGAAATAAAATTGCCATTGACCCCCATATTTGCATTTTTCTGTTTCATAACATTATCATCATCATTGTAAACCCCAGGACAAAGTAGGTGCGGGGAAAACCATTCAATTTAGTTTTAATTCCTTCTTCACTTCAGTTAACATACCGCAGTGACAGTCGTCTCCTTGGAAAAAACCCCTGCAGCAGTAAAAATGTAAATACATAAGGATGCACCTCTTAAGGCGCAAGGAGCAGGAGGTAATGTTTTCTTCTCCTTTGTGTGCTGTAACGAATGCCTACACACGCACACACTTCGCGGCCTATTCAAACTCGCTTCCAACAACGAAAATAAGGACCAGAGGACAGAAGGTGGACCGAGAATAACACAGAGGCAAGAAAGGATGCGATGCAGGCAGAATATTTCTGAAAGGTTCTGGTAATTTGATCTTGTGTGTGCATTCAGGGACAATATGGATTCCGTTTTTATTTTTTTTTTGTGTACTCGGGTGTACGAGTAGTACATAAACGCAGCTGTCATTTTTTCGCCCTTAAACCGATACAAGAAGTTTGAAATTATATGAAGAGGAGGAAGCGAAAACAGGGGAGAAAAAAAAAATAACAGACGAGCCCAGGACAAAGGCAAACTATGCAGACGACCTGTTGTTCCTGTAGTCCCAGATTATTTAGTTGGCACAGTGAGCGAACTTTTGGAAAATTTTAAAATAAATCAACATAAACGATCTCTCTCTCGGTCTCTGTCTCCCTGTTCATGGATAGGAATGGGGTGTACTATCGTCCCATTCATCTCTTGTACGAAATCCGTTTAGTAATCGTTAACAACATGGAATTTAATAGGAGGACATTTGCTACCGTTCGTTGCAGCAGCCTCGATCTACCAATTATGACTTAGGTTTAATGAGTGGATGCACGAGTTGGGTGTTGTACCTAGCACAAGGCGCACTGTGCACAGTGCACTGCCAGCAACAAGAGACACAAAAGATTCCAAATGCAAGATAGCTGGGTAGGAGCTGCGCACATGGATAATTGTGGGAAAAGCGCAGCCTAATCCACCTTCATCTCGACCTAATAACTACTAGTGGAGGAAAGGTTCACTCTTTGCGGGAGACCCCCGCTAAAAAGGAAGAAAACGGAGGAAGTTTTAGCGGGGTCTCCTGCTCCTCCGACGACAATCTGAATTTTGTCAAGAAATTTTAATTGGTTGAATTTTTAAAGCATTGCCTTTAGCCATCTGGGCAGTGACGGCATGTTCGATTTAAAAGCGAGGACCTCAATAAATGTCATTGTTTGGGAACACAGACAAGACGTCAAACATGGCACACGTATGTTTGTCGCCCTACTTCAATGTTAAGTACAAAACATAAAGGTTTTCGGGGAAATTGTGCCCACGATAAGGCTTTGCGCTCTCGCCCGATTGTTTGGACACTGATAAGACCTCTTTTTTTCGAATGCCCTGAAGAGAAGACGTATGTTTGCTCAGTATCATCCTCGGAGTTTGTTTGTCGAACCACGACCGCTCAATGCGAGCGCTTGTACGGCGTTTAAGTGATTACAGGCGGTCTATGGACACAGATAATCGCATTAATGTTAATTTGTGATTCACGTCTTGGAATTGTCCCACTGTGCTGTGTGTTGGCTTAAAAGATTGTCAATAAGACTTTTACTTAAGCACACAGTACCTAAATACGTTTTTTTACGACTTGATCATTTGCATTTTTTTGTTAAGTTTATTAGAAGAGTGGGTTGGTTGATGTGCCTGCAATTAAGTTTGGTAGGGTAAAGGGTCTTTTCGACAAGCCTTAGGCCTTTTTGCTCGTACCATGTCAACTGTCTTATTGATTGACTTTTATACATCTTAGACCTTCCCCACTCGAGGAGCAAAAATCCTTCGTAAAATTGGTGTGCTTGAGTCTTGTGCAGCCAACATGTCTAAAAATTCACAACTTGTACACTTGCCAAAGCTGCTTTTATCATTTGTGAAAAATCTTTAGATTTAGATAATCAAAAGAATAAAATCTAGATTTTTTTTTCTAGTTTTTTCGACTGCGCCAGACTATTGATATGAATAAATTCTATTTGAATCCATGTTGTCTGATTTATTATATTCGATTACTCAGAAACAAAACGAGCAAGCACTTCTTCATTGTAAGTAAATCCACCGACTGCGCCATCAGAGAAATATTTTCGTTGTCAATTTTGAATTAGCTTCTTACGGTGCTTTGAATGGAAAAGAAAACAACACTGAACGAGAAATGTACAAAATAATAGAAAAACGTTTGCCAGGCAAGCAGAGATTGAGCTTAAAAATGTTTTTCTGTCAAGTTTTTTTTGAGGGTTTTGCCTCGCAAAGAAATAGCTGAGCCTTAGTCTACTTCCGCGAATGAATTTGACAAGAATTTCAATACTGATTTTCCCTTGGACCCTGAAGATTTCGACCTCTGTTAATCGACTGCGCCAGTTTTGAGTTGAAATCTGAATTGAAAGACGTACTTGAGTATCTAATGCAACCGAACCAAGTGACAGGAAGGTATTTTAGAACATACAACTCAACAGTAAAATCGCAATTTTTCTCTCAATTGACTTATCGACTGCGCCAGTTTTGTGTTGAAAGACACACTTGAGTATCTAATGTAAACGAACCGAGTCTTCCACGAGTGACAGGAAGGTGTATCAGAACACGCAACCCAACAGTGAAATCGCAATTTTTTCCCCAATTTACTTATCGACTGTGCCAATTTTTGGGTTGAAACCTGAGTTGAAAGACACACTGAGTATCCAATGTTCCCGAACCGAGTATTCGACGAGCGACGGGAAAGTGTTTCAGTACGTGCAACTCAACAGTAACACAACTTTCGAAAATTCGCCCAAGTCGCAGGAAATGGATCTAGACAATGTTTGCGAATGAAATAGCTGGGCAGTCGTCCCACAACAGATTCGCCATCGTCATTGAGCCGTTGCTGAAATTAAGGAAGACTTTTTAAAGTCGTCGTGAATAGACCTAGGCAAAACCGAAACCTCATTTAGGAATTAGTGGTAGCCTCAGAGTATGTCTCAACAACTCACACAGAAAGTTTTTATTTACTTGTAGCGGAAGTAGACTCGCTTCTGAATGTCTCCCGACAAGACTCCATCCAACAACATATGAGTGAATCACCTGTTCCAAATTGGCAGTAAGTATTGTGATGTCTCGAATTCGTCGAAACCCAAACCGTTTACAACTAATTATGTTGTTAGAAGCTATCAAAATCTAATAAACTATTTGTGGAGCTGCTCAGCGCTCGATTAGCGCTGATGCCCTCTGGGCTGTCTCTCTCTGTCTTTAGCCCTGGCTTTGAAAGTCACTAATTATGACAAACTTAATCTGATAATGATCTTCTTCCTCTTCTGTATTTTCTGCTACAACAAAACACACACCAACAGACAGGTTGATGACCAAAATCAAAGTGTGCAAAGAGGATGATACTAATTCAAGTCTCCTTTGGCATCAATCTTCTCTTATAGCCTTTTAATAGTAGCACGGAGATTTGACATCGTACAGGTAGAGTGCTGTGCCCTTCCCTATGAGTACTTTTGACTGCTGACTGCTGTAACCTTGTCAGCAATCGAAGAGTATGACGATTGCGTAGGAAATACAACAACAAAACTCGTGTTAAATCTCTTGTGTGTGTCACACAATGCATATGACACCACACCTTTTTTTCTCTTGCAGTTGTTGGCCGAGCCTGAGCCATGTCATTCGATTCCATCCGATTGAGTATGTGTTTTCCTTCGTTCCTCCAGTCTGCTTCTCGCCGAGTCGACAATTGATGAACGTGATTCAGGTAAATCAGGTTTTGGTGCAGGTTCACGTGTCGCCTCTGCCCGCCCAACCCTCGAGTGTTCCAACTTCTTTATGATTTAATTTCAAAGAAACTCCAAGAAAGCAAATAATCGCTTTACACACACGACGGAGTCGGAGAGTACCTAAAAATCTTGTGCTCCGCCGCGCCGCAGCACCATGCGCAGAGGTACTATACACAACAGCACTCTTGTGCTATAATAATACTTAGTCATCAGCGTGATAAAAATTCCTAACCAAGATTTTCTACCTGAATCCAATGCTCGCCTCATCGTGTCGTCCATCGAGTTATTATTACGCTAATCAAGCATCTGTTATACTCTGTGGCATCTCCAGCGCCGCAGAAGGCTTATGATAGCCTTCCCGCCCGCCTCTCGGCCCCGCCGGATCGTACCTATGCGTTCTTAGCTTGCAGTCTTCTGTGTTGCGCTCTTTGGTCTTTCGTATGGTCGTCCTCACCTCACATCGCCTTTTCCACCTTGTGTATAGAATGTTTGTTTTGCTTTTTATGGTGCTCCTCGCGGTCCGTGAAGTTTTATATGAACGACAACGAAGAACGGTCTGATGGAATGGAAGAAGAATAAAAAAAAAAAACAAGAACTTCAAAGGGCAGCGCGTCTTCGACAAAGAAATCAAAACTGTCCGTTTCCAATGAACCAGAAGGAGAAGAAGAAGAAAGCACTCGCTCGCGAACCTGAGGAAACATAAAACGAGATTTTTACCTTTTTTGGTGGACGCGCGACTACTTGGTAGGACACAAGAATGGTAGAGCATTCCTGTGCCGCAGATGAATGCTGTACTCCCCTGGGATGGAATGGAACAAAGAATGACAGACGGGATTGTGCGTCTATCCGTCTAGAAAGGTGACTCTACGCCTATGACCTAATGTAACCCTCTTGAAGCTTAAGTGTCGGCAAGTCAGATCGCACTCGCGATCGATTAGGCAATCGCGATCCGAAAGTAGTGCAATTAAAAACCACTCCTGCCTTGGGCTCGGCTCCTCCGAGCAACTGGTCACATGCTGATCGAGTGGTGTCCCAAACTTAAAGACGTCTTAGTCAACGACCGATCGGCGGCGTGCGTAAAGAAAGCAGAACCCACAAACAGCATGATCATCCAGCAGCGACAGCAACTACCTACCAGCATTTACATGGCAAGACTCGTCCAATAAACATAAAAATCTTACGGTTCCATGCAAAACTAGTCCAATTACACGCAATTGCAAGCCTATTAAGGCAAAAGGTAAAACGAACCAAGCCACTGCGTCGAGTATGTAATTTCATATGATCGCTGCGTGCAGCAGTTTATTGACTCGCTTGGGTTCGGTTTTAAGTGCATTTCAGTGGTGGACTCTAGGAGGGGGAAAACTGAAATAGTCCAATTGCGAGGATATGGGCAACTAAGGGTTGCACCGTCCAGTGCAATAGTGTCTGCACTATTATGGTGTGACATGTCATGGGTGCACACAAAAATGAGGGTGAATGTTCCCACGAATATTTTTAATGCCAAACACCATGCCACCGCCGCCGCCGCAGCAAGTACTTGAGAGAGTGGGCCATCGACGCACGGTGCGGCGTGGTGGTGAACCCTTCTGGTGAGCTATGCGTGTGTTCAAGAGGGCACAGCTTGTGTGGTTACACATAATACGAGTACGAGACCAGCGCGCACTCGTTTAGCGCTTCAAGGGCCAGACTTTGTCTGTTTACAGACAGTTCGTTTTCACTCTCTCAACGCATGGTCTTCATCATCATCATCTTAGCGCACTCGACCGAGAGTCGTCGGTCGTCAAGCTGCATATCATTACAAAAAGTCCCAGCCAGAGCATGGATCCCTTAGCCCTTTTATTGCATGGTTAAGTGCCATTGATATTGATAGATTCCATGGAATGTATTTTCGAGTATATCTGCGACTCGGCTCGGGGCACAACAAAGAATCCCAAAGAGTCTCTTATCTCGCAGCTCTCGTGCATTAATTTGTTAAAAACGCTGCGTCGCGTCGCGCACCACAAAACATGTTCATTCAGGGATCATTTCCTAATCAGCTGTTATAGATTTGCAGTACACTTTTGCCCACAACTACTTCCCAAAGTTTTCAAACTGAGATTAGAAAAAAGAGGAGGAGGAATGCGGTTTGCTTAAAATAACATTCGAAAGCAACACACACTACGAGGAGGGGAGCAATGGGTAGGGTAACAGAGAAATAAAAATAAAAACAAAACACAAATCGGTTCCCACACTTTTCAAAGTTGTGAAACAAACATTGATACGAATATAAACAGTGTAATAATTATAACAATATACCACTTTCATTGTTTATAAGTTTTGTGTGACGATGATGATGACTTGTGTGTACCGATTTGATAGTGCGGTGCGCGGGAATGCGTTTGTCTCACACTGATATGAGGCTTTAATGCAAAGTGTCGTAGTCGTAGCATATCAGATGTCACACGCCTTTGCAATGTGAGGCAGCTTAAATAAACCTTGTGACTAGAGGTTAGGCTGGGCTTTCATCGGAAACTTTATACTATTTTGATTAGATGGAAAGATGTCGAAACCGCTAAACTGCTTGGGTGGGTTACAAGTCATTTACAAAACTGTTTGGACGTTAATTGACCGATTTGGAACTTGATTCAGACGAGTCGGATTGTTTTTCTTATGCAGGTGTTTAGCCAGTGGTCCAACTTTGACAGGAAATCAATTGTAAAGATGTATTTTTAGTAATTCAAAAGGTCGTCCATCTGAGACATCTCTTTAGTCAATCCCCCAAAGAAAAAAATGCATCATTTACACCGCCCAAACCGGGGACTCAAGTGATCAAACGATCATTTTTGATCAAGTTTTATATTTTGGTAGAAGTTCTAGATTGAACGCTATTCTTGGAAAGCCAAATTCCTAGACGTTTTCACTATGACCAACATTTCTTGACAGAAAAGGTGGCGAGCACAAGTGATCATGGATCCGATCAAGTTTCATAAGTTTGTAAGAGGGAGAGTTTGACTGTTGTTGCCAAAGTCTCATTCTTAGACGTAGAAACTTCGACCCCTAGTTTTGCAAGAGAAAGGAAGGATTGAACTTAGCGAGCTAAAGTGCTCATGCATCCGACCAAGACTGAGAAGTTGTAATGCAGCCGATGTTAGATGTTATTTGTGACCCAGCCAATGACTAAAGCTCCATTCTTAGCCACAGAAATCCCTAACAATCTTAAACGACGATTGATCCCTGTTGCCAAAAGTCTTATTCTTAAACGTTTGAAATTGCCCCGAGTTACTGACAGAACCTGGAGCGGGGATACTTAAAGCTCGCTCAAGTGATCGTGGATCCGATCAAGATTGGGGAGCTTGTAAAAGTCGATATTGAACACTGTTGCCAAAAGTCTCATTCTAGGAAAAACATAGGAACTATGGACCCGAGTTTCTGACAGAAAAGGCAGCGGGCACACTTAACATAGCTCAAATGATCGTGGATCCGATCAAGACTGAGAAATTGTAAAGCAGTCGAGATTTAAGGTGTTTTCTGACCCAGTCAATGGCAAAATTTTTTATTCTTGGCCACAGAAAGTACGATCCGATGCTTGATAGCGAAGGAAACAGAGAAACTTAAACGAGCTCAAGTTATCATGAATCAGATCAAAATTGAGAAGTTTGTAACAGGTCGAGGTTGAGTGCTGTTGCCAAAAGACTCATTCGTTGACATAGCAACAATGGCCTCGAGCTCCCGACAGAAAAGAAAGCGGAGACTCTAACGAGCTCAAGTAGTGATCGTGGATCCGATCAAGATTGAACGTTGTTCGTTAATAAGCCAATGCCGAAGGCCTCGTTCTTATACGTGGCACTATTACCCTAATTTTTTTGACGGTAGCTGAAGCGGTGGCGAGCTCAAGTGATCTTGGATCCGATTAAGATTGAGAAGTTTTTAAGAGGGCGAGGTCGACTGCTGTTGCCAAGACTCGCATTTTCAGACATAGAAACTATGGCCCGAGTTCTTGTAGGAAAAGGAAGCGGGGATAATTAAACGAGCTCAAGCGATCATGGATGTGATCAAGACTGAAAATTTGTTAGGCATTCGGCGCTCAACGTTGTTTGTGACCCAGTCAATGACAAAAACTTCATTCTTAGCTACAGGAACTATGATCCCTAGTTTTTTTTGGTAGAAAAGACAGCGGAGACTCTTAAACGAGCTCAAGCGATCATGGCTTCGATCGAGATTAAGAAGTTTAAAATAAGTCGATATTCAACCTGTTGCCAGAAATCTCATTCTTAGACGTTGGGATTATTGCCCCGAATTACTAACAGGAAAGGGAGCTAAGACACTTAAAGGAGTTTAAGTGATCATGGATCCGGTCAAAATTGACAAGTTTTTAAGAGGTCGATATTCAACACTGCGACCCCAAGTTACGGAAAAGAAAGGAAGCGTAAACACCTAACCATGGTAAAGTGATTATGGATCCGTCAAAGACTGAGAAGTTGTAGGGCAGTCGAGATTGAATATTGTTTGTTCCAAGTTCAAGCTCCAATCCAAGCCAATGACGAAAGCTCCATTCTTTCCCTTGAACCCAACGAACCCTTCCATTCCAAATGCTTGAAATGGAAGGGAGCGGAGACGCTAAAAACGAGTTCAAGTGATCATGGATCCGATCAAGAATGAGGGGTTCGTAAGAGGTGTTGCCAGAAGTCGCATTTTCAGACAAAGGAACTCTGGGCTCGAGTTCCTCTTAAAAAAAGAAGCGAAAACATTTTAAAGAATTCAAGTGATCATAGATCCGGTCAAGATTGAATTAGATCCGACCAATTCCAAAAGCCTAAGCATTAAGCATTATGACTCTGATTTCTTAACCCAACAGAAAGGCGAGATTCTTAAACGGAGTCAAGTGATCGCAGACCCGATGAACTCTAAGAAGTTGGCAAAAAGTTCAGTTTTGAACGCTATTCATGAGCGAGCCAATGGCGAAAGTTTCATTCTTCGACGTTCTTACTATGACTCTGAATTCTTAAAGGAAGCAAAAGCAACTAAAGTGATCATGAATCTAATCAACATCATTGGAAATTTTGAAACCTTCCAAATAAATTGTTTTTTTTTTCGACCTTAAGCTCTCTCGTGTATTCTACAAGGAAGAAAAATAATTGACAGATCGAAAACGACCGACATGGTATCCGTTTTCGATATGGTTTTTGGATGTTCTTTACTAATAAAAAATTAAATTAAGGAAAAAAAGCAAACTCGAGATTGTTTGCGTAGAAGTACAGATCATGTCGGTCGTTTCAAATCTGTCGGTTTTTGCCTTTTCGCTAGAGAAATAGAGAAGCAGTACGAGGCGAGTGTAAGCTCATTGGAACTTGATGAGAACGACGTTTGTTGGAGGACAAGTTTAAATTGCTTAAAAGACCAACTGTCAACCTCGACGATCTTTACAAAGTTTGCTTTCCCAGATTCACGTACAACATAAAGCTATCAACAGGTGCGGAGTTACATAAATCGCCGCATGTGCTGATCGTTAATTGATTAATGTGTCTACTGGATTTCAAGACGCAGCTTGACCCTTGCCATCTTGTTGGCCGCTACAAGAAGTAATCAGGATTGTTTTTCTTCACATTTCCTTCAAGTACCAACTATGCATGGCGCAACCGTTCACATCAACTCTCAGCAATCGTATTCGATTTCACAAAAATAAAAAATAAAACGTTGAGTTCTTTTGAGGGAAAATTACGCAAAAAGCTCGATTCGTTTCGTTTCGTTTCATAACGACGACACCGAGACTTGCGACAGCAGCATTTTTCACACCCTAGCCTGACAGAAAATTGAAAAATTGAATAGCTGCAAAAGTCGTGAATGAAATGTCTCAGTGCGGCTGCCAAATGAAATCAAAACAATAACGATGCCACTATAATAGAATCACTGCACGAAGGTGGTGCGGTGCACACAGGTTCGAGCAAGCTTCGTTTTTGTTTCGCTGCCATCTTTTCAATTGCAGATGAAATTAATCTTAATGAATGATGAAAATGAAAAAAAAAAATGCATGTCCCTTCCCCGATGTTTGAGGGGAGGCTTACAATGGCATTGCGCGCGACTGTTGCATGTTTTATTGCCCCACCGAGCGTGTTCCCAAACCAATATCAAAACATATCAGTTAACAATCCTGCTGACTGCACAACCAAGTGCCTCTAACGGCCAACTTAACGAGGGAAAGTTCACTGCACCGCATTAACGCATTAAGTGACCACCACCACCGCGCCACGTCAGCCGCATTGATGATGTTGTATGATGCAAGGAAACGGCCACGATCACGCTGTCCAGCGACCAGTAGATAGAACATGTACCACCACCCTAATAATGCCTGTTATTATGGGTTATGTGCCTACATCATGCTAATGATGCCGTGGTGGCTTCTCCTCCTCCGACTCCGATGATGATGATGTGATGCTGCCTGCTGTACCGGATGAGAGGAATTTATAAATTTCCAGATTGACAGCCGCCGCACCGCATTCGCATTGTATGTCACTGATATTTGCGCACGGAAGCACCAAGAGCGAAAGAGTTGTTAACTGTCGACTGGCGTGTAACATTTTGTACCCAAGGATATTTAATTTGGCTCATAAATAATGCAGCGCTGCAGAACTGACAAAACGTCATTCGATTTGCCAACGCTGAATTAGTCACTCAGCTGTGTAATTAATTGAGTGTTTACCTAGGCGTCGCTGTCAAATCGGTCATCAGTGTTAATTTGCTCGACTTCGTAAAAAGAAACTAGTGAACGCGGCTAGTTCATAAATACCAATAATGTTGCATGGAGGCAGCAGCCCGTTTTCACGCTCTACCAGTAGAGCTTACCGATTCGAGGTGGCGCAAACATTTTCCACCCAGAGGGCGAAAAATAGCTCGCTTTTCCACTCAGTTGGTGGTGGGCTGAAGCTGCACTCATGCCATACATCATAATGGTCGATTTGTTACACTTGACAGCTAATAAAACGTCGCTCAATCGCATGTGACATCATCGCACTAATTGATGGGTGCAAAAATCTTGCGCTCTGGTTTCTTTTATTTATTTTTTGTCCAGCTTTCTCGACGATGCCAGATATTCGGGAGCTTATTGGAAGAAAACAGGGTTTTCGCCTCCTTGCTTATTCCTGCGGCGACTCTATGGAATTCGATTGGAATACAGCAACGCGCCGCAACATGTCTAATTGAGGTCAATTAGCTTGGATAACAGCGCGATCTCTCTCTCTTGATCGGGCGCACTCGACGAAGAGGCTCACCACTTTGGCTGTCGCTTAAATTGACATATCATAATAATTACGCATGCCAAGTGATGCGTCACGTAAACTAGAGTGCTTCCTCAGGTCTTGTTGTCCGTTCTACCCTCTCGGCGAGTTACATGCGACTCTGTTGGTGTGTGTGTGTGAAAAGAGTTTGCAAATGTGTACATTGAGCAGATTGAAGATCGTACTGTGCGGCGGTGGTCGTTACGCTACATGTTGCGCGCCATTCAAAGAGACCCAATTAAGGCGTATTGTTCTGTTTTTAATTTATATTTTTCTCGACCCTAAGTAGGTATGTGTATACGGCTTATGTAAGTTACGGCTTACGATTGTACGAATCTTTTATTTTTGCGTCTTATGAGTGCTTTGAATTTGCATGCGCCTTAACCTGGCCAAGTCCAGTATAAGGTAATAAGGTGGGTAAGTCATCTTTATTCATATAATCAATTGGCTTAGAGAGGCAAGTCGTATGATAGGTTTTTTACCAGACGTGATTGCACAACGGTTTCTAGTTATAGAGCCGTGAGAAGTTTCGAGCTTTGTGAGGGTTTACTGACGCGACGGTCTAATAGTCATCTCCTTTGAAATGACAGAGGGAATCGCAATTTCACTTCCAAGTTCATACGGTTTAACGAATTGAGGAGGGCGGAGTTACCATGTGCAGGTACAGGCTTATGCTTATACATTACAAGGAATTAGGTAGGGAGGGAGGAGTTAAAAAAGTTAAAGTTAATAAAGCATTTATTAAGCCTCAGTGACGAAGAGATGCAAAACCGGATGGCCTGCCCGTATTTTCTAAAGTCAAATGCTTTTCGTAAAACGATTTTTGGTCCTAACAATTTCATGGATAAATATTCAGAGGGCGGAGTTTCACTCAGCTAAATATTGCGACATTTTGGGCAGCCTCGCAATTAATGTTTATGCAATAGCTTAGGGAGTATACCTCAGGGTAAACTTGTTCTTCTTTTCATTTATGACTTATGAGAAGCAACAAGCTTTGTTTGGCAGTGATGGGTGTTTTTGAAAGCAGTCTTCAGTCTTCATACGTCTTGCGTTTTCCACAAGAATAAAAGCTTTGTACTTTGTTCTTCCACCTTTCTACCTTTTCAGGTGCACCTTTCCATACACATAATTTCTTCAAATATGAAAATACCCATGAGAAAAATAATGCTTTTAGGAGTTCCTCAATACGATTTCAGACTTAAAAGTTGACTGAAGTCTCCTGCAAAAGTTTGCTATGTCAGAAACAGAGAGGGTAAATTTCCACCATTGTTAAAGAAGTTAGTCCAAAATGATCTGCGGCGGTGGACCACCTCTTACTTGATATCATACTTCCATCGGTCTTTGCCAATGAGAAGTAGAAATAGACACCTTGCATTGCCTGAAAAGTTAGTCATACATTCTCATTGCAATCCATTTTTTTTTGTTTGCATCAACTCTGGAGAAGAATTAATTGCTCCCATTGCCTAACAGGAGCTACAGAGTGATTTGCATTACATAAATTGTCTAAGAGGGTGAAGTTACATTCCAGCTACAATAAGAAATTCTTCTAAAACTTGCTAAAAATTAAACAAATTGGGCTTGGGCTAACTATGAAACAACTCATTGGTATGTTACTATTCCAGAATCTAGAATTAAGCATTAATAATATTTTATTTAGGAAGGAGGAGTTACTTTCCAGTTGTATTATGGAATTCTTTAATAACTTACTAGAATTCACATAAAACGGTTCCTGTCCCTTCGGAAACATCTCATTTGTGAGTGGCTCTGATTCCAGAATACAGATTAAGTGTCTAAAAAATAACGAATTCAGGAGGGCGGAGTTACGTTGAAGTTGTGTTCTGTTACAATTTAGTTCTTCAAACATCTCATTGGTGTGTGGTTCTGAGATTTCAAACTCAAGACTTAGGCATGAGTAAAAACAAATTTAGGAGGGCGGAGTTACATTTCAGCTACGCGCTTTAATTTTTTTCAATTGTTAACTAGGAATTGGTTTGCGTATTATCTGAATGAAATGTTTCAGTGTGAGACTTAGATTTAGGCCTTATTAATAACGATGGAAGACAGTATGAGATTCAGATTTAGGCTTTAGTTATAACGAACTCAGGAGGGAGGAGTTACATTTTACCTACGGCCTGGAATATTGTAAAGGCGGGCGGGTGGTTACTTGCATTTTTTTTTATTTAGAATCTGAAAAATCTTATTGGTGTGTGGCTTTGAAACTCTAGGCTTAGACAAAACAGATTCCAAGGAGGTGGAGTTACATTTCAGTCCGATTGGTTATTTGCTGAAACATTTTCTAACGTCTTGTTTTATTTTTTTCCAGGAATTGTGTCATGTTTTCCCTCGCCCTGCAAAAACGGTGGAACATGCGTTCAACAACTAAACGGATCACCATACTGCAAGTAAGTCTAACCTCATTCATTTTTCAAAGCAATTTTCATACTTTTCACTGGATAGCCATGAATTTAAAACGAGTTGCGCTGCACAATCACGTGTAAAAGTTGTTCTGTTTGCATATTTAAATTGCACCATTTAACAATTATGCGATAAGACGAAGGAGCACACTATCGTCCACTTATCTATCTCGCCTATGGTTGACAGTTTAGAAATGACATAAAACTTATGGCCACATTTCGAATTCAGCAAAAAGCGATTTAATCCCCCCGACCGACGCGAGCATCACACATACTCGACTCCAAATCACATCATCCAGCTCACGACCACGAATGGGTGGTGGCTTGAGACCACGTTACACGTTCTACTTAATCTGTGTGTTCAGTGTTCACATAAAAAAAAAAAACGAAAACGCTCTCTGGGCGGGACAAGCAATTCAAATGTCAGATGAGAAGAGCAATAAAATCGATTTAATTTGAATATTTTAAATATTAATTGGTGATTTATTTAATCAGAGTTTATAATAAATGTCGAGGTCCGGAAGAAAGCATGTGAACAAAGTTTTTCCATCTATTTACTGATAGCATCGGACTCTGGGCAACATCATGAAATCTTTTCATTTTGAACAACCAAAGAAAGCAAAATTGCACAGACCTCTCGTTAGGAATGCTAATTTCGGAAGGGAACAGCATTTATATTCCGATCACACAGGGCGACGATGATGAGTAATTCCTCTGTTTTCGGTGGATTGTGGAATATAGGATACCAGATACCACACTTCCTCCTTGAAGAATCCTTGAGTTCGACGACGAAGAACCATTTATGGAGCGATCACGCAACGGCACAGAGACAGGCTACAAAACAAGAGGCAATTATGATTGGAAAAAAAATAATAATGGGTATCAGTGAAGGCACTTGAACGGTGGGCCCTCAAGGCGACCGACCGACCGACTGAATCGACCGACAAGTAGAAAACCGATCAAGAACCCATTGCGGCCGCTCAAGAGTCATATCGAAGTGTTACAAAAAATATCGTATACCCATGCCGAGTGTAGGTGCGCGCGCACACGTAAAGATTACGAGGGTATATCAATAGCGAAAAACCAAGTAACCCAAATGTTCCGAGTGCCAAAATACTTGGCGTTGTATTATATGGGAGAATCACTTCTCGAGAGTCAGCACAGATTGGCGCAACGTGTAATCCAGTTCCAGGCCGAACCGTGATCATTTGCAGCAATTGCCCATTGAGAGCCAACCCGAAACCAGATCTTTTCATAGCCTGCAGGGTCCAACTTCTTGGTTGGCATACCTCTACACGTTATACCCGCACCAGACGTTAGGAGGAACGAAGCAATCTCGGCACAGCGCACACAATGGGAATCGATAAGTGAGCGCCATTTCATGCTCGAGTATATGAGGAGGGTCTCTTCCACTTTTCGTTAGTTCGGTTTATTTTTGTTAAGGTTAGTCGACTCTGAACTATATGTCGTTACGGGCTTACGGCGGCGGCGTCCAAACAATTATGGCCATGTAATGACTAAGTATTCTGTTAGTATGCTTCAGGGGGGACGACGACGACGACGCGACGGAGCTCCTTCTTGGTGGTTATTTCTCTTTCTGTTTGCATTATGGCTGGGTATTCAAATTTGTCATGATCTGGTCATATAGTAGGTTGCAATGGGGGAGAGAAAGGTTAACGTGGGCTCTGAACGCTGATGTTGATCGATACAGTATAATTGCGTCAATATAATTTCCGCATTGGAATATTGCTGGTTTTAGTTGTCGTTTTTATGGTATCCGTCTGCAAGCCTTGAGAAGTGTTGTGTTTTGTGCAATTTGACAAATCGAAATGGGATGTTAATGTGCTTGCGGATTTGTCGGTGGAGTGTGGGATTTCTTTTTTGGATGGACTTAGAGTTTTGCTACTTTAGACGTAGAATCGTCTTTAAGCTGAATGAAAGAGTCGTCCACACAGGCGTTTTGGTGGGCAAGTCATGTCACAAAATTATGGCGCCCAATGTGGGGCTCAGGCCCACAAGCCTGGGATTATAAGTTGCGTGCCCTACCGACGGAGATGCCTTCTCTCCCGGCTACCACTCGGCCTCTGTGGCCGAATCTTGACACTTAACATTTGGTCGTTAGTGTACTAAATGTCTCACAATTCTTTTTGAAACCCGAGAATATCAAGGGTCCAAAATTTGTTTAATGTCAAATATTTTCGCTGCGAAAATTGATGGAGTACCTCAGGGTAGAAATCCCTCCCTTGTTCTTGTTTTTTGTGTTAACGAATTTTTTTTCTAATTAACTCGTGATCAGGAGTATGAACTACCCTTAAGATGCGTAGCACATCGCGAGCGAAAATAATTTGAGAAGAGACAAGTGAGTAAGTGCAAGAGTTCGTCTGCAACAAACTTCTTTACACCTGACCCTATATACCGTGTAAGGCCAAATCTAAAAGTTTTTCGGCACCAATTCGTGTATTATTTGTATTCGCCACGCCCCAAAAAATGGGCGTAGGCTAAAAATTAAAATCAATTTGGTTAGAATCATGAGAAAATGCGTTAAAAGCGTAAATTATTTCAGATTCCTAAAAACGCCCCCTTAAAGTGGGCGGAGCTCAAAATTTTGTGTGTAACAAACTTAGAAAATAGCAATATCTTTAATATTTGTCATATAAGTTTTTTTTCGATTTTGAGTGATTTTTTCGAGAAATCGGGTTTTTAAAGCTCTAACGTGTTAAAAGTGGGCATGGTCGATGGTGTGGGCGGTCCAATTTTTGCCTTTTTAAAGGTTTCTGGCCAATATAGCTTTGCACCAAAATTTGAGTTCCTATACCTTTTTCTAACGTGACCAAAAGGCATTTTGAAAGAAAATATGAAATAGAGGTTGTCAGAAACACCAAAGCTTACCCCCGCAAGTGTTATGCCTTTTGCGGAGAAAAGCAATAATATAACTAGCAGAGTAATTCACAAATGCATCTGTCATGAATCTAATTGTTGTCCATTCTATAGGCATATTGGAAGGGAAAGAATTGTACAATATTCGGTCGACCTTAACCTGGATAGCAGACGCCGATCAGGAAGCCGCTCATTTTGAGACAGGCGCTCCTGGATTTTTCGTTTTTTGCTGGTTTTGATCCTCTCCGGATTTTTTCCATATCGGTACCCACCATATCTGGTGGGCATTTGTCTATCCGGCACCTGGGGAGGCGCCCAATTGGGCACCAGCAAGCCCTGAAAGGTTGTTGAAACGAGTCCATCGCGATCACTTTTGGATCGATCCTGTGGAAATTACGTTCAAATCGAAAAAAAAACCTAAATCCCTCCCTGATGAAACAACCTATTAACATAAAGTCGAGTAGCTCTCAACCCCGAGAGCTCTAGAGTCCCGAGAGTACTCGCAGTTTGCAGAGAGTTGATTTTCTACTCTCAACTCCGCGGCTCCTTGAAAGTCTCTCTCTGAAAGTTACTCTTTTGACTCTCGAGTGTGACCTGAGAGCTAATTTCAGTTGTTTTACTCTCAAGTGGACACACCGCGCGCCTTTAGATAACTTATATAACATGTGGTAAGATCATCTTCACAAGGCGAATAAGTACACCATCTTCACCGATAGCATTGAACTTAAAGGAACAAATGGCATTGACCATGTCAACTTCTGAGAGCACTTCTAAGTCAAAATAAAAACAAAGTGACAACTGGCTGTATGAAACTGTATGCTGATCTTGAGAGAAAGGCTTCGTATTTCCACCGGCAACTAATCTGCGATTAAGACAAATCTTCCTTAAATCCCCTCAAAATCACGAGACTAACCATACAAATTTTAATCTCTTCGCAAAGCTTAGAAATCAATTGCGTAACTAATCTCTTCCACGCATAAATTGTCCATTCAAACCGTACAGAATTCCACATGTTCTGTGTGTTATCTGAAGAAACAAAGAAAACAAACCTTTATTTGACAGTTGGGTATCATGAACTCAGCTAATGTTTGCTGTGTTGTGTTAATGGACGCGCAGAAGGGTTGATGTTGCTGTTAATGTGGATGGACCTGTCAAAACTGTTAAATGCAATGAAAAGTGCTCACTGCAACAGAATGATGGATGGTTAAAGTTAGTACTGCTGGTTGATGTTGATCAAGTTGGTCTACGAATTTGTGAACCAAAATCACGTCGAAATATGTGAAGTTTTGTTTGTCGTTGTTTTGCGTTATTTGGTTAGTTGGGTTATTTGAGTTGTCCGGGAACCAAAACAACTCACATTTTCAAGGATATGTGCAGAGGATGTGACGACCAGACAGTGCCATTTCACACAACAGGACGTCATTGAAAAGAGCCAAAAATTAAAGCATACGTCAAGCTAATCTCCTCGTTTCCGGTGGAAACACTTTGAAATTAACTTTTGATCTTCCTACGTTAATTTGTGTGGAAACACATCGTTTGGATTGAGGACGATATCAGCAACGGCCCTTTTGCCCGCACCAATAGATCGTGGGTTGCTCAACAGCTTCTTGGAAGAGATAACATATTTTTTCGCTCTTCGAGTCACAAACGTTTCGGAAAAAATTTGGAGCAGATTACCTATGCAGTTTGTTGTGAGTCTTCATGATATTGTGAACCTCAGGGGTAAACCAAGGGCACTTTTGAATGATGATTGCCACTGTTTTTAGAGGAACGTGTCTATTAAATAGGTCCAGCAAGATGGTTTGCAAGTGTTCCACTCTTTCCTTCGCATCCGAGGCGTAATAACAATCTCGCTATGGGAGAACACTGGCACTCAACTGTAGGATACTGTTGTCAATAGCCGAAAAGTCTCTAAATTGAAAGGACGATGGTTTCGAGAAGAAAGAAAAAGTCAATATTGTACGCGCAGGATAATAAATCATGATGCCAGCTAGAGACAGCTGATCTTGAAGTTGCGCATTTTAACGATCCGACACCATAAGGGCCAGTTTTTTAGTGCAGTATCATCCGACAGCTGATCTTGAAGATGCCTATTTGAACGAGCCGACATCATAAGGGCCAGTTTTTCAGTGCAGATCATCCGAGTTTCGGAGTTAAACATAGGTTACCCCTAGAAATTAGTTTTTCAGTGAATCTAGATCGGGGTTTAGTCTCGGCTTAACTCACCAAATTTGGTGAGGTAATACCGGATCGACTCTGGGGAACAGTGTGAATTTCCCTCAATGTGTCTGTGCAGAATGGCAGTTGATTTGCGTGTTTTACTGAAAAATTACATCTGAGAACAACTCGTACTTCCTGTTTTTCTTTGTGAAGTGAGAGTATGAAGAGTCAATAAATTCAAGAGTCGAAGATTTTAAACAGCTTTGCTGACGGAGCTAACTCTGCAATAAAACTGCTCGCTTGGATAACTCCAGATTCGTTTTGTTACGGGATAAACAGATCTTGGTTTCAGCTGGGCTTAACTCAGCACTGAAAAACCGGGCCTAAGAATGTCAAGTAAATGTGATCGTCCAGCAGTGTGTGACTTATGGTTGATCTCCCAAAGATTAAAGATCGGACACTTTTTAAGGATATTGTGAATGATTTTTGATGACCAACCAGTCTGAAACAATCTGGCTTTCTAGTTTGTTTCGGAGACTCAAATTTGTCACATCTTTCGTCAGAATTTTCAAAAACCCTGCATCACAAACAAAAAAAACAATAAATCCCAAACGGCCGGATCTTACAATTGCCTATTATCCTCATCCCTTTGAAAACGTCACTTCGAATGAATGTTGGTTGCCTTCGAACCGGTACCCGTTCTTACACCTTTTTACAACAGTCTGCCTCCAGAATAGTTAATTAAAGTAATTGCATCTTTTCGTACCTTTTCCTCATCTTCCATTCTCTCCCTTTTCCAACCATACGAAATAAAAAAAACCCAACACACCATCATGTCTTCAATTACGAATAAAAACTATAAAAAGGAGAACACAAGAGAAACAAAGGAATACAATACAGAAAAATAAAAAAAAAATAAGGTAGGCAGCCAAGCACACACACAAGTGCACAATTGGAATTACCAAGCTTGGAAAACAACCGACCTAGGCCCGACTCTGGACAGACTCACCACATACCACAGAGCAGTCCATTCCATACTCCAGCAGAAAACAATAAAAAAAGAGGATGATAAAAATATTTTATGCATCAGCATTAGAGAGGGCAAATGCGGCCCTGGGCGGAATTATTGCCATGTTGCCATACTTCATTCCACCAGGCGAATATGTGCTCCGTGCCGATGCCGACACACTGCGAAAATTATAGAAAAAAAAAACACAATATCTTCAAAAACGATACGGGGAAAAAGGATATCATACAGGTATGCAATGCATCAGACGAAATGCCATGTGGGTGTTTAAAATTGAATGCGGGTTTTTGCAAGGACCACGGCAGCAACCGAAATTTTTCGTGCCGAACGTGATTATTATCGTATTTAAGGCATCAAATTAGTGAAATGAAAAAACGTTCCCGAAACGGAGATGTCATGGATTCATCGTTGTTGTTCTTCATCTTCTTCGTCTTCAACTTCATACACAAAAGGATTGTAAAACGAGTTCCATTTTGGTCGATCTTGTTCACCCCTCTCTCCTGATGTCTTGCAGTCTTTATCTTCGCATATTTAATGTTGATAAACCGAAGAAGACGACATCTATGACCAATCGTGCGGCAGACTAGTCCTCCCAGCCACCAGTCGGAATAAATTATAAAGCCGTATACTGGTTTGGAAGATGATTCCGATCATGAGATGTGTACACTGCCGATGATAGAGCACCAGCACAGCAATGAGGCGACGACGATTCACGGAACACGTTACATATTCGTCGTTCGCCAGCCCACATCCGACTTTATGCAGAATCATTCCAACACACCAGAAGACCGCAGCGCGACCATGATGCTGCGACATGATATAAGTCTCTTATGTCCGTCGCATAAGACAAGTCTGTCGCCCACGCGCTATTTTCATTCGTTTGCCCTGTGACGTTGGCCGTGCAGCAAACAGCAGTCGTAGTCGTCATACGACATCCATGTTCCCGGCAGATACACCAATAAATAAAGCCGAGACCAGAACAACTACAGCCGATAGAGGTTTCGCAAAGTTGTAGGTAGGTACACCCTTGGCTTGCGTAGGAGAACACGTTATGCGCGAGTGTGGCGAACCTTACGAATCCGAGGCAAGTTCAACTCTCTTTGGGGAAGAAATGATGATCAATTATTGATTCGAGCCAACATGACAGGGCACAGAGTGAAGGCGCACATGCAGTTATCTCGATCGAGACCATATATGCGGCTGGCGAGCACCATAAGGCGCATCATCATCAAGTTGCAAGCATTGCAATCAGATAAGTCCTGTGCTGCACCGAGAGAACCTTATAGCGAAATTAGATATTTATCGGGAGGGAAGGAGTGGAGCTGGTATAGGTATCTGATGGTACTTTTTCGATTCCATTTTAGGGCACATCAGCCACATGCGGCATGTGTATGCGTCTCCATCGTTCGTCGTCACTCGGCCGGCCAAAATGGAGCTCTAGGTCCGTTTCACCCCATCAACGGCGACAGAGCCAAGACTCTCGCGCGCTCTCATGTAATTTAACGAACTAAAATGAATAATCGTAGTTTGATTGTTGTTGGTGCGACTGCAGCCATTGACATGCCACATGTAATGACAGTCCGCCATATATACAACATGGGCTCTCACTAATGCACTTTATGTTATTTGTTTCACTCGCGTTTAATGTGTGTGCGCTGCAGTTGGGAACGACCGACAACGGGGAGACACAATGACAGTCTTTACATGACTTGATTCTGTAAAGATATGCTTCTTCCAATTCCAATCTACGGAATTGCATGTGCCGCGCTGCAGCGCAGGCTCTGGAGATTTTTGCTTTAATTTGGTTCGATATTTCTTCTTGATGCCATTGGAGTGGGCGCGCGGGCGATAACATCGTGAACTTTCTTGCCATTAGATGGGTGCCTCTAACTCTGGTTGTAGTCTTTTTTAACGACCCAATTTGACCTACATACGAGCATATGCTTCGGTTTAACTCATAATGATCGTAATCAGATTAGAGTGCGACACAAAGCGCGGGTTATGGGAATCAAACAGGTCATGCAATGTGTCTTGCAATCTTCCATGCCGCAATGCATTTACAGAAATAAACTTCCGCCAGATATGAAATTCCCAATCAATTACTCGTGCACGATCGGTACAAGATCATCGAAGAAGTACGGGAAGACACAATGTATAGCCAAAGTGTAAGATCAATCCCAAGTTAAACACCTCATAAAACGCCACAACGAGAAGTTGGCCTTTTAAAGGAGCTAAAAAAATATCCATGGGAGGATCGCGCCGCTACCTTAGTGATGACACACACCGCGCCAGCGTTGACTATTCCGGCGAAAAATGTCCAATAAAATTCACAATATGGTACTTAACGATCGGGAATCTAAGGTCAGCTTAATGTAGCGGACGCTGTTAAAAGCTTGAAATGAGTGGTCATACCACACCTTCAGAACATGGGCAACATATGCGAGTGACGCAAACATGATGTGTGTACTTTGCTCGGTTGCCAGACGCAAACGCGATATACGGTCAGAGATATGGAGAAATAGGCTCCAACATTTTACACTGTGGTCCCAGTGTTTGTATTTCGGACTTTCGGCTGTTTTCAAAAGCCTTGAGATAAAAGTGATCATGTGAATTGAGTATGTGTACTGGGTCTTTTCTCATAATGTGTTTTGCGGTGGTTTTTTTTTAACCAAAAAGGGTGCGATTGAAATTCCAGAGATAAGGCAAGTGATTTTTATCCCTTTCAGTTTCAAGGTGAAGGGACTTAAGGGGGCTGAAATTGGCATTAATTAAATTATGTTCACGACCTTCCAAAGGAGTTAGAACCCCATCTCCAATTAAGGTACAAGGCATCCGGGGTTCACGTAGGTGAGAGTAGGAGGTAAACCTGTGGTAAACCACAAGAATTAGAAAACCTGTGGATGCTTGTATCCTCTTAAGTGCACATGTCCATCCTTTGACCACCAGGGCTGCTATATCATAAAAAAGCACAGAGTTTTCCATACGTGAAAGAAAAATTAAAATACCAACGAAAAGTCTCACCCATGACCAATTTCAGCCATATTTACTTGAACTCCTACAAAGCCTTATAAATTAAACCATTCATTCAATATACCCAGGATAGCGAAGGATCCGAAGGAACCTCTTTGACCTTTTATCCGTTCTCTTCTCTCTACAGGGCAACAAAGAGCGAAAATCACATGTCTTTGCTTCCAGTTTTTTCTGGTGTTCCTCAGGGTTCCATTTTTCCCCAGGGAATGAATTTTCGCTCCCCTACTCTTTGTTTTCCTTTTCCATGAATAAAAAAGTTTGTTACCCCATCGGAAACAGATGTTAAGTCGACATCAAGATATTTTCGATTGTTTCACCTACATTTTTCCATCTTCACTCTGCTTTGTTAAAAGAACAACAAACTACTAAATTCGCAAAATTCGAGGTCTTCTTTACTTCAAGAATTACCCGAAGAACTCATGTTTAATCGATATTCAAAGCTGGTATTCCTCAGGGCTACATTCTTTCACCTACTCTTTTTTTGGATAAAGGAACGAAAAATTCGTAAATTTGGAGATTGAAGAATTAACCTTATTAAAACTGAGCCGCGTCTTTTAGATTGGCCAACGGAGGTCTAAGTATGAAAAGCCAATTCAGTCGATGCTCAGTCATATCGTGCGTCGTTAGTATTACGATTTCTGCTAAGATTTTTGTTAGCGGTCAAGCTCTGTGTGAAAAACTGTTTTGAAATCCACTAGCGAGATGTCACAGGGCCGAAAAAGAACTGACTTTATAGGGAGAGAAACCAAAACCACTTAGCTAGAAGAATACCCCCTGAAGATGTGGACAAAGATCGACGAAACTTTGGGAAGTGGAAAAGAGTAGTTCTTTTTAGCATCACATTATTTTCTTCATCACATTATTTAACATTGGTTTTCCCAACGTAGAAGGAACTACTTAAGTCGGCACCGAGTTCGCAGACATTCACAAAAACATGAAAACATTGTCGGAACGTGTAGATATTCATGTCATTCATGTTTCGGTTTCGAAAGTAAAGCTAAATAAAATAAACACCGCGACATATTTTTAATGAAAACTTTATTTCATTAAAAAGATAGGGTCTTGCCATTAAGTGTGAAAAAAAAATTATTTCAAATGACTGCCTCGGGAGGATTTGCAGGATGTGATTTTTTCGAGGTCATTTTATACCGCTTTTTGGCAAATTTTGGGCGATGTTTTGGCCATAACCTGAGAACTTTTGGTTTTGAATGTGTCTTGAGGTCGAATATTAGTCGCGTAAACATAGTCACAGAAATAAAAACTATCGGTGTCAAATCACATGATTTTGGTTGCCAACTGACGTTGCCAAAACGTGAAACTGCACGATCGGGAAACATCTCAGGCAAAGGCATAATTAGTCGTATTGAGTGGTTTGTGGTCCCCCTTTTTTTTGCGGGAACTACATATCTTCCAAGTCATGATCTTCAATCGCAGCCGGCCAAAAAAAAACTTCGTTATCGTTCGACTATATCGTGAAATCGGATCATCAGCAACATTTGAGCTTGCAGCAGCAATATTTTCGACTAAGCATGCATTTCGATGAAGCTTAGGCCTTCTGGCATCATTAACGCGCTTACGAACTTCAAGTTTCTTAACAATTTTGCGGAGTCTGTCAATTATGGTTACAAATATCATCGCCTAATGTGCGAAAAGTGGCTATACGCTTCGCGAGTTACCACTTTTGTATTTAGTTATATTTAATCGCGTTGTTCCGTAAAAGCGATCTGTTATCGTAAATGGCAAAAGCTTATATCATGACACTTCCAATGACAGCTGAGTTTGACAGGTGTCAAATGTCAGAGCTACCGACTTGAAACCACAAAATGAATGACCCCTTATTATTCTTTGATCAGTGTATTCTTTGATTTCTAACACACAAGAAGGGAATATGCTAATCTGGGTTAAACAACCAGGATTTTATTCGAATGACAACTGACAACTGAGTTTAACAGGTCTCAAATGCCAGAGCTACCAACTTGAAACCACGAAATGTTTAACCTAGAATTCTAATCTAGATTAAACAACATCGATTTTTTATTCGAATCAAACCTCGATTGTTTTACTCGAACCGACTTCGATTGTAAATTCGATTGTTTTGAGACAATGTGTCTAAAACTAAAATGTTAACTGCGGGAAATATTTCATCGACCCTAACTGACCCGCTTTTTCTTAAATCAAGTCGATTCTTACCTATTCATTTGCCCTTTTGGGGCTTTTTCAGGGCTTCCTTTGTGTGGCTACTTTCTGATCGAGTACAGAAAAACATGAGTGAAGGAGGAAATTACGCTGTTTCCTTGAATGGTAACAAATTTTATTTCACTACCAAGTAAATTTTTTGAAAAGCCTCAGTAGTTTTTCTCATGTCCCACCCACAAAACGTTTAACCATTAAACTTGGTCTCAAAAATTATAGCAACCATACCGTAAGGTCCTTTAAACATCTATTCTACGATCAAACGACACAATATCTTGTGGCAATCATGCCACCACTCCTTAGTTGCACAGAGGTCGCCACTATTTTTAGTTGAAGCGAATGTGAGAAACACTATATGAAAACTGTCAAAAGGCTCCCAATTTAAACATAATTAAGGCAAAATGTCTCCCTTGGGGCACGAGTGAACCCAAGCCCAACCTCAATTAAAGCAGTGGTCGTCGCGCTGCTGCTGCTGCTGATGATGTTGCGAAGAGAAACTCCGACTTGAGCCCAAAGAAAGAAGTCGAATGGTTTGCGATGGTTTTCTGTGCCAGAAATGATGCCCAAGATGCCCGTTTCAGCATCCCCAGCGATACTCATCTTGAATCCGCAACGATATCGCTTGGTATATCTGCCCATGACTAAGTAGAGCCCGGGTAGTATATGCGAAGCCAAAATCGAACTCATGTTGAATTTCAATTAGTCGAGTCGTTCTTGCCAACTTCATAAGGATAGTATGCAGCAGCAGCAGCGCAGCCAGAGAAAGAGGTATCACGATCCCAAGGCAGATATACTGAGCCTGAGCCTTCCTCTGCCTACACTCTCACTCGGCGGCGGCGCGCAGTGAATAAGGCCCCCAGTGAGGAGTTTATACTCTCCCAATATGGGACCCCAGTTGGAATGCGCGACCAGAGCTAGGAGTCGATCATGACCGGCTCACACAACAGTAGTTGTGCAAACTCTGGACCACAACTACAGCTCGGCGGGCTGCTGCTGCTGCTGCTGGGCTCTTGGGCCATCATAAAAAAGTGAAGCCGACAAAAGACATTATGTTGGAAATAATTTTTCTCACATTCTCAACTAGACGACCAAAAGGGAAGTCGTCGTCGTAGTCGTCGCTGCTGCTCTGGCGTGTTTATCAACGGGACCGTTCCATTGGTTAGTCCATTGAATACAGAGATGGAAAAAAAAATCAGGAAACTCTGAGTAAACAAAAGACTAATGCCGATGTACACTTGTGGAAATGCTAATGGAAATCCACCATTAATCTTATTGCCAAGGCATTATGATTATTTCCATCTGGAGTGCAGAGTTGGGGCTCAATGGTGTGCTCGGTGACTCCTTGCACTCCGCGCACAACAATTGACTTGATTAAGGGAATTATGCACAGTTGCCAATCAGGCAAAAGGAGTGCTTGTGCCCGAGAGTCTGTTGCATGTGCAGTGCAGTCACAGTCATCGAATCGATGAGGTCTCGGGGATCAAACGAGAGCCAAAACAGCGCAAGATTAGTTGTAATCGCACTTCCAGTTCGCGCACGTCATGGAGTGATGCATCCAAATGGCTTTCCAAATAGTATTTGACTGAAGCGCCCACCATTGTGCTTAATACGTTGTTGTAAGTATATCGATTGTATCGATATTATCGATGGAAGATAAGCAAATTAGAAATCATTCGATTTCGACAATCATCATCGAGGTCCATTCGCATTTGGGGTTTCGTTTTTTTTTTTCACGTTTCGGCTGGATCATGGGAATACGGCTAAGCCGATTCATCTCATCATCCCACTTTTGTATAAATTACAACAAATGGTCTTTTAAGAATCTTAAGACACAGCAGAATCCACACCCACGGGCTTCGTCTTCTGATGCTAGTGGGCTCTCGATATATCACATCAATATGAGAATTATCATAAACTGGTAGTTGTTGCGGCCTGTGCTCAATTTACAACACAAACACACCTGACGAGCGGCTCTAATTAATAAATTTAAATTTATGAGAATGCGACTTGAGAGCGCGTTTTGGTTTTGGGTTTCCTTTGGGCCGCCACAACAACAATTTATGCTCCCTGGTAATAAACAATTTCGTTTTTGGAAAGTATGTGAATTGACAAAACAAACTACTAGTAGGAAATCTCGGACACATTCCGTCCCAGTTGCCGGTCCATCTGTGTATATAGGGTCAGCAACCGCAAGGTGCTGGTTCCATTACCTGGAAAGAGCAACCAAGAATCTAATTATTGTTATTCTGACATAAAAGGACACGACTTGAGGAATTCAATTAGAGTGTACAAGACGAGTTGTTGTGGTATTCGACTTTTCTGGAATGGAATTTTTGTGCACATTCTTTTGTACCGATTAAGGTTTACAATAAAATGCAAGGACAAACAGGAATGAAGGGATATGAATGGAATGACGATATTTAAAACAAGATGTTTTATAGACACCCCAACAAATACGGCAGAATTTCTCAGGGTTGGAAAATGGTATTATAGAAAAAAAAACATGCAAATATTGCCCGGAAAATCCGTTTTCATTGTGAATCAGGGAATAGTGAATTTATCAACCAATTTTTAACCTACTGATATCGTTTAATCAACACTCAGCAAAAAAAGCTGACAACCTCAAAGTTCATTTTTTCATCTACACTTTTTCTTTTTAGGCACAAAAAAAAGAACAAAAGTGTGTAAAATTAGCAGGTTCGACCTCTCCGCTTCAAGAATTATCTGATGACTTGATGCTCAGTTCATTCAAACCTTTTTTCTGGCTAACATCAGGTCTCCATTTTTTCCCATCAACTTTTTTTGAACAAAAAAAAGATTTTTGTACCCTATCAGCATTGTACATTTTTGTACCCTATCAGCAGCATTTCCCTGGCTCGCCCCAGGGTTCTATTCCTTTCCCCACTCTTTTTCTTTTTCACTCTTCATCTAAAACAGGAAAAAACAAGGATTAGTTACTTAAATTGTTACCCCATCGGCAACTGATTAATAGAGATTCAACCATTTTTGCTGGCATGCCTCAGGGTTCCATTCTTTCACCTACTCTTTTCCTTGTTCCAGTTTTGGTCTGTTTGTTTGGCAAGATCGCAACATTGGCCGAGCGAAAGTTTGTGCCGTGCATGTGTCATCGTTTGTCCCATTGAAAGACGGAAATCATTTCAGTTGCAATTTAACGCCTGTCGCAATGCAATGACAATTTTCGATTACTTTCTAATTCAATGTTTACATTGCTTCCCTCCTATTCCTCACTTTAAAGAATCAATTGGAAATTTGTTAAAATTTACGGTGCAATAAAAAGTTGATTCCAATTTGAATCTGTTATACAAGTATTAATGTGAATCGACTTGATAACCGTCCGCCACAATTTCCCGAGAAATCTAATCTTACATTATATTAAACTAATGTGTTACAATTCCGCTATAATCGGAACAAACGTACCTTATCAGTTTCCATCACTTTGGTAAAAAATAAATAATTGCCGTTTCTAAAAATATGTGTACAGTGTATTTCCAAAGAAACCACATCCTTTTTACCACATATAACGAAAAGGGAAACACATTATCACCAGGAAACGAAAGTTTAATTTATTTTTTAACAGTTTAGATTGCAAAAAGCGATAGAAACGTAAAAATGTTTTAACTACTCCTAATGGGTTGCATTTCGTATTGATAAAAAATGTCGTTCAAGTTTCAAAAGTTAAGTTGTATGTGCATAAAGAGTATCACGTAGGTATGTAATTTTTTTTTTGAACACCGAACAGCAAAACTGGTGCATTGTATTTTGTGATATACCAACACTGATAACCTTATAAACTGAAGGTTTCATAACACCAAGGTTTATTTAAATGGTTGAAAAGAGTTTCCCATAATCTGCCTTGATATGAAGTTGACCATACCTACGACTGACAACCGAAAGGTGCCGGAGAGTGAGCCGACAGATGTTGTGGATCTTAAATGACAGCTCATGATTTGACAACTTTAGACTTCTTCCTGTGGGGCTATTGAAAGTTTAATTTATTATTATTACTCAACGATCTAATGGGCAAGATTGCAATTAATTCTATGATCTTAAAAATACAGCGTGTAATTTGATGTAATATTAACTAAATGGTTTAAAATGTCCAAACGAAAAGAAATTTAAATATGACAGCAAATTGCTGTGAAAGAACTTGGAAGTAACATCATCAGGAATCTTTATATTATTATGATGCTGACATTAAGTGACAACTCTTCCTACGGTTTCCCATAACAAAACAAGTATTTGAAAAACAAATGAAAGCAAACCAACAGTATCAAAACACACTTTATACGGTTGCCAATACTGCGATCTACCGACTGCAAACTTAAGAAACAATGAAGACAATGACGAAAGCATTTTATGAAAAATTATAATATTGAGCTGCAGTTTTTCGATATTTGATCATTTCTCTCTCTTCGAAACTCAAGTCGGAGTATTTTTCCAATCAGTGAGAAGAAGGAGAATACTCAAGTAGCTGTCTTTGTATGGCTTTGCCATAGCGGCCGCTCCCCACTATAAACAACGATATGTTCGGTAAGCTTTTGAATTAAAATATTTTAGTTTTCCGACCCTATGAACAAGGATCGATATTTGTTTATAGAAAAATCAAAACTTTTCTAAAAAAGATGACAAAACTCTTACCGTGTCTGGGCAAGTGCATTTTAAAAGTTAAGAAAAGTTTTTGCAAACTCAAGGCTCGCTCAAAAAGTAGTTGCAGACTTTTCAAAAGCACAACGAATATCTTCTTTATCGAAAATGAATATCGATTTATCGACATTTTATAAGAACTAGGACTATTTTTCGGACTTCTCTAATCGATTATTTCGAAAAGTGATAATTTATCTATCTTTCATAATGCTTTCATTATAATTAAAATATGAGCATTGAGAAAGTATTTTTTTCCATAGGCAACGAATCTTGAAAAAAAGGGCTGGATGACTCGTTGGCAAATGCTTTTACATAAGTTTATGAATCAAATATTCAGCTAAAGAAAATTTTGATTGATTTAGGAAGACAGTAATGACAAAAGTTAATAAAGCGGCGGTTAGTAGAGTAGGGTCGGGTAATATGGCTAATGTGGTATAGAGATCTATATCGACTTGAATGCCCCTACGGTAGATAGGGGCTGTAGAAACAAAAGAAAAGGTCAAGACTTTAAATTCTTTGAACCTTTTTTTATCGAGCGAAACTTATCAAGGCCAAAGACTTTTATATTTTTTAAGGACTTATAGTTTTCATCTCTTAAATTTGCTGATGTAAAAAACGTTTTTTAAGACGCAAATGTGGCCAGAAGTGATGAATGTTGGGAATCAGAAGACATTTTTACATAATTAAGAAAATTCGGCTAATTTGGTATATGTAGTTGTCTGCACAAGTGGTTTACCGACTTATTTTACTTGACATTATCTTTTCTGAGAAGCTATGTCACCAATTAGAGATAACATTGTGAAATTTAAAGTTCTTCAAAGGTTTTTGGCGAATATAGTCGCCATATATGTGTACCACATTACCCACCGTCTTCCAATATTATTGCTTTTCAGATTTTTTTCACATTTGTAGCAGTTTTGGGCAAGATGTAGACTTCCTGCTTGTAAAGAACAATTAATTTCTTTGATTAAACAAAAAATTTAGCGGTGTACCACAATACCGCCACAATGAACCGCCTCTCTTAATTAATATAGCTATCGTTTGGGCTCTCCCTTGTGTCTCGACTTTTGACTTGGAATTGAATATACTACCAAGTGATGGCTTTAGCTTTGATCTTACTTTCCACATTAAAAAAAAACCGTTTCTCTGTAAACCAACCCAAAACCAAGGCTCTTGTACGAATTTGTTGAAGTTTTGCTTTCTCAAATGTTTCAACTCAAAGTCAGAAAGCAGTTTTTACGCATAATTTGAGTCAAAAAGTATAAATACAGAAATATATAGGGGTACTTTCCACCCCCTTAAACTCACCCGAATGTTGAAATTTTGATAAAAGATTGCTACATATTCAAATTAAAGGTAAAACCATATTTTCTTGACACCAATTAAACTCAAAGCGCGAAAATAGCAAAAACACTTCTACCCGAAATAGATTTTCTACACTTCTATTTCGGGTAGAAAAATCCAGAAATTCGTGATCAGCGACACAAAAAACCTACGATCCCTCCCATGCTTAGTGCTCTGGTTTATTGTACACCAAGTTTATTGTACTCGGACTTTATACCTGCCAAAACAGTTTCTATGTACATTGAGTCTTATAAAAGCGTTGCACGAGCAAAAATTTTGCTTATTGCGAAAATTCGATCTTTTTCGAACCTATCCAACAGTCGACGGCAACTGTTCCGTCGCTTGTGTAAAAAGACCCTAAGGCTTGTCACACACATGATACTTTTAGTCACGCAACGGTTTTATTGCCCTCTTGAGTCCTATGGGGTTGTATGTGAATGCGTTCGCATGTGCAAAAACACAAAACCTTGAGGCAACTTTTAAATCTGTGTTTTGCCACAGATTTTTTAGTTGCTTGTTGTCATAACTCATAAATGACTAAGCACAGGCAGCCCTATGTTACAACGCCGCCATGAAACTCTTTAATTTCTTGCACTTCGGCGACATTTTAAACAGTAGAATATTTCATCTTAGTTTGTGTTTTGTTTTTTCCTTTGAGAATTGGAAAAGTTGCTGCTTTCGTGGATCGTCAGTAAACAATTGAGGCTTCAAAAAACTGCGTGTGTGCGATAAGCCGCCTAAGACTAAAAATATTTTGCCACTGTCGATTGGCAAAATCACAAACTTTTTTTTCTGCTTTTTGCACCGACTTGCATTAAAAATTAATTTGCCCTCAGCGGGGGGCTACATGAAAGTCTCCGTATACGGTAGCGCCTTTAAACCATCGGCAAACATACTGGTATGTCACACAAACGTCAGCACCTACCTCCTCCTTTGACAGCGGGTCGGTCGTATAAGTCTTTGGTGGTAAGGGAATTTCATTCATAACTTCATAAGGTGATGATGGATTCTGCAGAGCTCCATTCCCATGGCCGCCGCGGATATGCCTGCTTCAACTTTCCATTTACCATACATGTCGTCGCCGATTCAATAATATACGCGATCCGTTTGTTCGCTTCCCGTTTCATTTGCCATCTAAGGTCTCTGGTTTAGTTCCATTTGGAGTCTTTTTTTTTCGTATTTAAAGTCGCTGCCTGGTAATTAACACAACTTCTTGTTAGTCATTACGGCACACCATACACTCTCATATACACTCGGGCTTTTGTATACAATATTTTAAGCCATTCAACATGGAAAAACCGTTTTACATTGCCACATTCAACACAGAGCCGAGTAGTGGTCGGTCGGTCGGTCGGTTCTTCAGAAAGCTTGTGTGCTTGCAGTGTCCGCCATCTCGGCACTATCTCGCCATTCACTGTTATCCATCTTGGAGAGCCCCCAGAGGTGCCTTCAGCTGAGAGATCATAAAATCTCCAGGTGTTTAATCTAAGGCTTGTTGGTTGCATGGATCGGATCGGGTCGGGTCGGGGATTTCCCCTTCTGCTGGCCGCCCCGTTCAAATACTATTTTACAAGCACATTGATCGCAATAAATGTTTTAACGTGTGCAGCAGTAATCCAGCAATCACAAGGAAATCGCGCCGAGAAGAAGGAGTATGTGCCACAGATACTCTCCACTCTAGGTACTGTACTGATGCTGATATGTTGGGGGGTCAAGAAAAGGGGGACTTCGCGCGTGGAATGTGTGTGCCTGCTTCATTATATTATGGTTGACGGTGAGAAATAGTTTCACTCGAATCGCACCAATATCATCGCCACTTTGTCATAGTTTCGTTGTTGGGGCACCCAGTATGTATCTGGTTCTGGTTTTTTATTCCATCTATTACTGTGCTGCTTGGAACTGACATTTCGCACACTAGGCGCTTTTGTCCCTGTCGGGTATTGCAAGTCGGCAGAATACAAGCCATGCTAATTACAAATGTAGAGGGTGCAGCAGATGTGTCCACCTTTTTTCGTTCGTCTGTTTGAACAAAATTTTGTTGTTATCTTCGATATGAGTGAAGTTTGTCGGCGGTGGAGGAGTTCACATTGTGCGGGGGCCTGGGCAGGCACAGGTGGCTCTCTGTAGTCTCTCGATTTGTTGTAAGCACTTTTTATCGCCTTAGTTTGATGTGTTGATCCGAATTCTGGTCACGTTTTCCTTCCGACTCAGCAATACTGTCCCCTTGGCCTCCGATGAGTGCTGCGAGCGCTGTGAGTTATGCTTTTAGTGCGTTGACTTTGTTTTTTGTGGGATTTTTGTTTTTATTTAGAGTCATTGGCAGTATTTTTTTTTTAGAAGGAACTACTTTTTTCGGTGAAATATAAGAAGTCGCTGAGCAAAAGGCTGAGCGGAAACGTTTGGTTTTAAAAAAAAAAAACTTTTCCTTGAGAAGGTAAAATCAAAACCTATGAAACAGAGTCGGATATTGAAACCGACTTCCTACAATGTTTAAAACATCTTTAATTGTGGATCATTGAGTATCATTGTTGCTTACTAAATTCTATGAGACGTCGAGTTATCAGCTTCCGGTAGCATTGTTTATAAGAAAAAATAACTCCTCCGATACTCAAGGATTTTCCGAAGTGGTCGGATATTTTCAGCATCGGAGTTTTTCCTTCAAAGACTGAGTTAGTAAATAACTCCTCCAATACTCAAGGACTTGTTCAGAACAAAACGGGCAACTGTTGCAGTCTCGGAGTTTAGCTCCTCCAAAGATTGAGCTTGTACTTTTTTTAGAATAAGCTCGCGATCAATGGGTTCGGACCTTAAAATGTGTTCATAAGAAGAAATAACTCCTCCAATACTTGAAAAGTTTACTGATGGTGTCAGCCTCGGACTTTATTGTTCAAAGATTGAGCGAGTATTGTTCATAAGAAACAATAACTGCAAGACTCAAAAGGATTGATTTACATATTTGGGAATATTTAGACAAGAAACTAGTTAAAAACTATACATTGAAGGCCGTATGAGAAGCACTCGATTGTTCTCTTCCTATGAGAGGAGGTTATATATTTGGGGGAGTACCGGAGCCTCTGGGGTGTTGGTCCAAAAAGGGAAAATATCGTAGTATTCTCACCAATCTGCTAATGGAGCTCTTCTAAAGCAAGTTTTTTTTTATTAAAACTATGACCCAACTTCCCTTAGATGCCCGTTAATGCCGCTCAAACATAGTAAATCCTAGACAAAAAAATTCTGGCATTCTAAAAAAACGTTTTTTCGGGGTAAAACTCACCCCGAAAAACTTGGGACTGCTAAAACGTTACCACTGAAAACAGACCAGAAAGCCAAATGCATACTTTGTCAACCAAGCCCAGTGATGTATTGCTTCAAGGTTCCTGCTAGGCTTTAGACTTTAGACTTAGATTTAGGATATTTCAATTAATTACCCTTCTGGAATCTTTAGTCTTAAATTTAAGGTATTTCAATTTATAAACCTTCTGGGATCTATAGTCGCCGGATGGGCACCTCCTCAGGTGTCGCATAGGGTAACGCTCGCTAGGTATGGTAAGCACCGCCATGCAAAATATCCCGAGGGAACCAACATTAGAAACAAACGAAAAATCCTGCTCTTAAATTAGGCAGCTTCCTGGCCTGTGTTTGTAAAATGCCTAGTTTTTTCGGAAAAGGCTTAACCTTGGCTTAAAAACAAAATTCGGTTTACACAGCAAAAGACTTAGCAGCAAACGCTCGATGTGAGCAGGGGATAAGATTCGCACAACCATTTATCCAGAAGGATATACATTTTTCGGCGCGTCGTCATAACAGGCAAAAAAAATCAGACTACTTCCTACGGGATTCGAACCCAGAACCTCCTGGATGGTCGTCCACACTCTATTTACTGTATCACGGTACTTTTTTTGGTTTAAATTGGTTCCTATCGTCAAAAGCAAGAAACTTGAGTTGCGAAACCCCACGTTTCTTCAAGGAGACCGGATAAAGTCATCTTACAACCATAGCCACGCCCACTTTCCGCATGAGCAGAACGTTGCAGATGATGTTCTATCTCTGAAATGGCTTGTTCATCTCTCTAAAAAATTTAAAACTTAAGTGAAGCTTTTTAAGCCTTAATTTAGATCTTTGAAAAAGTATTCGTTTGGTAAATAATGTATATACCTCTGCCCAATTTTTGGGGCGGGTTCAGCAGTAAGTTGTTTTTTGCTCTTCGGAAACTAGTTTACAAAGGATCCTGAAAGACTTTTCATCAGCATTTTCTAGAGTTTGCACGATTTTGGGGGCGTGCCACAAATAACTTTTGCAGGCAATTTAATAGGGTGCAGCCAGAGCATTGTGTCCTCCATATTTCAACAGAGCTTTGCGATCTATATTTCCTTCCCAAGAATATGAGTAATCATAATACTTGGAATAGACAAAATTATTAACAACGGAAACTATCTCGCCTTTTCCTTAAAAAATGGTTTTACGTAAAGAACAGCTGCTAGATGTATGACATTACTGGCCAAGATCACAAACTAAAGCAGTGATATAATTGGGAGGATACACCCTAGTCTTATCCCTTTTTTGATCCCGAATTTCTTCAATAAACTTTCTCCTTGCGATACCAGTCTTTTAAAGATGTAAATAGTCTTGAAAGTAGCAAAAAGCTTGTTGGGTAACTTATCCCGCTTTATGAAACAAATTTTGTTTTGCCACCTCCGTAAGCCTTTTCCAAGGTCTATAAAAGGAAGGTCAAAGGGCGATACATGACCCTCGCACTTTTCAATCACAATTCGCAGATTTGTTATAAGGTCTTTAAAAAAAATATGCAGTAGGTAACCCCAGCCTTTTCTTGAGCCAGCTACTTAACATTACTATTTTGGCCACAAAAGATAGAGGCTCAGTTCCTCTCCAGTTCTTCAATTCTTGAATATTTTCTTCCTGGGCCAGTCTGACAGTCACTTTCTATTCAAATAATCCAAAAGTTTACTAATTTGATTTCAATTTCTTTGCGCAGTGACATTTGTCGATGTTTTATTTACTTGAAAAAATTTTATTTAAACCGCTAGGGGCGCATGTGTCGTTGTAGCCGGCGTTAGCAAGATCCATGCTGCATTTTTCAAAACCAATGTTTGCAAGGGTTTTATATGGACCGCTAGGTGGCGCAGAAGTCATTGCCACAATTTAATGCGTTGCATATACGCGATATGTTTTAAGTGCGCTTTACAAGGGTTTTATAGGGTCGACTCGGCGGTGCAAAAGCTACTGTACCTGTCATCAATAGACTCCGTGTTGCATTGACGCGATTCGATTTAAAAACAATTCTTACAAGGGTTTTATATGAACCGCTAGGTGGCGCACAAATCATATTAGTCGTTGTCAATAAAATCTATTTTGTATTTAACTTGATGTATACCAACATGCAAATCGGGATGAAAAGAATGATCACCTCTGTACTCCAGTGAATCGACCCATTTATTTGCCTTTCACAGGCAAGAGTTTTTAGTTATTCTATCTTGTTATGTTTACGCTAACGACGACTGTACGATGAGTCGGTTAATTGCCATGCAACTTAATCAATCTGTTATTAGACATTAACTGCAGTTTCACATCCTTAACAGATCTGTGGATTAATTCCATTCCCGCCTCAGGATCTGGTTCAATTAAAACTCCGCGGAAGTGGTACGCGGAAGTCAACCATGAGATATAGAAGCAATTCTCTCATGGCTGCAGTTATATAGTTCCTTTGAGAAGACCAGTTACGAAATAATGATCTGTTGCAGTAGTTTTGCCCTTACACAAATGCTCGAGTGTACGACGCCCCCGCCTCCTAAAAGCAAAGTATACGTATGTGCGTCCAAAGCACTTGAATGGCGAACGGGTATATTCTGCAAAACCCTTATAGCTTCCTCCAGCCATCAATGCGATGTGTGTAGGTACATAATGGTTATCTGTTGTGTTTTTGTTTTGTGTAATTTGATGACATTCAATACTGGTGGGACACAAAGCGCGCTCCGTAAACAATTTCATCCGGTTTGCTTATTGAGTTTTCGCGCGCTTAGAAGCGTACGTCACATACTCTAACCAGTCGTTTGTGTCATTGACGCAACTATGCTGCGTCTTTGAGCTCAATTCCATGCCATGCGGAGCAGCAATGGGAAAATGATGGATCACTCTTCAGGCAGTCATATGTAAAGATCAATCTTTGCCATGGCCTGTGAGTGAACTGCTGCTATCCCAGATTGCTCTGCTCACTGCTCATCTATTGAATTACTTTTTTGCGGTGAATGCGGTCAAAAATTTAAAATTGATCTGTTTCGAGGGAACACCATGGCGCGCAAGAAAGACGCATCTTTCCATAGAGCCGCGCATATTAATCTTTCGTGGTGCTCGGTGGATTGTCTTGTTCTGGTTGTGGCCTAACCGCGAAAACAGACACTTTTGTTGCACTCTGCTCTTTCCATCCCCCCAGCATCGACCCAATCACCACACGACCGAGTTGAGACGAGGTTATTCTGCGGAAGGATGCGTGCCCTCAATCGGTGCGGTTAGAGAGTAGTTGTAATGCAGCGCAGTCTCCTGCCTCATTCCCAATTGAATCATATCGTTGGTAATTTGTAATTTTGAAAAATTTCTATCTTTATCGTTTCAGTTGCACATCACGATACATCGGTGACTTCTGCGAGAACGCGAATCCCTGCCACACGGCCAGATGCCAAAATGGCGGCACCTGCAAAGCGACTTTTCGCGATGGGACGCCGCGATTTGCGTGTCACTGTCCCATCGGCTTTACAGAGTCGCTGTGTGAGATACCGGTGCAGAATGCATGCGACTCGTCGCCATGCCTGAACAGCGGCACATGCAACCTGAAGACCCTGTCGGAGTACACGTGCTCGTGTTCCAACGGCTACACAGGTGGGTGGCAATTAGCGTTGCGAGTTCGGGCTCTGATTAATCTTCTTCTTTTTACTTATTGTCTTCTTCTTTTTTGCTGCCCATCTTAGGCAAACACTGCGAGAAGCAAAACCTCTGCGCCTCGTCTCCGTGTCGTAATGGCGGAACCTGTAGCTCACTTCCGGGCGGAAATTTCAAATGCAGTTGTCCGAAAGGATTCAAAGGTGTAACGTGTTCCGAAGACGTCGAGGAGTGCCAAACGAATCCCTGCAAACATGGCGGTAGCTGTGTCAACACACATGGATCATATCAGTAAGTAATACCCAAGATGTTGTTGTTGTTTCGCCCCTGATGTCTCGTAATGCTATTAAGATGATGAGCCGGTGGCGCTGGATCCAAGAGCCAGCCGCGCTGGAAGCAGCAACAGGTTGATGTGTGCTGAGAGGCTGTCGCTTTCGAGTTCATGTGAACGACTTGGATTTCCTCCAGCAGTGAAATGGAAACGATGACGAGACCACGACGAAGACGTTGTCGACGCGAAAGCCCACCACAACCAGAAGAAGAGGAATTAACAAAATGCTCAGCAGCAATAAATTAATTTTGCTTTTAATTACTCGAGAAAAACTCTATGGAATGGTGGTGGTGTGGCGGTGCGGTGCGGTGCGGTGTTGTGTTGTGTGCCGCAGTGTTTTGTCTGTCGTCTATTCTCTCTTCATACATGAATCCTATGAGAATAAGTACAATGAAACCATTTTTGGTCTTCAGCTGTGAACTGGTTGGCAGCGGCGCGACTCTTAAGCTCTGCGCGGCAATGAAAATCTGGTTTTCTGGTTGTTGAAAAGTTTTTTGTTTTTTTATTTTTATTTTTTAAGTTTTTAATTCCCAGTGACTGACTTAATCAGCGAGCTGTTGAGCTCTATTGTCGTAGTGGTGAATGATTTATTTTAATATTCTCGGAATGAACACTGAGTTATGAAATGAGACGATTCTTCTCTGTCTGCGCGCTGCAGCATATAGGATGTGAGCAGGGGGAGGCTTGATTTCGTGATTTAGATTTGCCGAAGAACATTTATGAAACTAGTTGGGGGGGCTTTGACATTATTTTGGTTTCATGCAAATTTATTTTGGTGAGATGGATGGTCCAGGAAGTGCCGATCGAATGAATCGATTTCTGTTTTCTTAAACAGAGGTTAATCTAAATTCCATAAGGCATCGAGACTGCGCTCTGTATTGCATGGACTGAAAGTTAAATCTTACCTAATTCGCTATTTGGACTCCACTTTCGGATTACTTACGGCAAACTGCAGGTTTCAAATTGGTTTGAGTCGTAATTACCTAAATCCTTGTCGATTGATATAAGGCGGTGTTTCTGAGGGTACGAGTCTCCGCGCACTCTTTTTGGGAGAATATGGAAAGACGAAATCTCCTCTCGCCTCTCAAGAAACGTCAGATTTGCAGCTTCTAAATTTCAGAAAATTTCAATTACTTTGTCCCTCGCTTAGGCGCAGAAAATTTCTAGGGAAAATTTTTTCGAACGTTTAGCGGGAATAGATAGGCCTTTTTCACCATTCCCTGTTCAACCTTACTTAACTTGTGTCCAATATCCACTTATAGACTGGGGCTCTCTCTAGGATTTGCATTACATCAATTGAAAATAGTTCTTGGCGATGAGTTGCAGCTTATGCTCTGCAATAACGTCTACACTTTTAAAGAAAAACCACAACATACGTAAAAGGTGAACATCATGAAAGTGGGTAACTACAGATTCTTTTAAAAATGTATTGACTCTGAAATAAGTTCTATAAGAGCTCGAAGTAGAACCATTTTTGCACCCAAAATAAAGTTCAATAAAATGTCAAATCGCCCTTATAGGGGTTTTGTAAGGTTTTGCCCAGTTACCAACTTCAAGAAGCTAAGATTCAGGACTAGGAGTAGAGCAACGTAGTTTTACCTTTTTGTAAATGAGCTACTGGGCTGATTGAGAAGAATCTGACACTGTAAGAACATTATCTTCCACATTCAAGCAGTGCCTTGCCATTCCTGAAAGCAATTATTGTCCAAGCAGATTATTCTGAAGTCGGCATAAAGCTTTACTCGAGATATATTTTCGGTCTCGTAACAATATAATTTTTTTTTTTGCAAACTAACACTCTGACCTGAAGATCACCGATCAGGCCGATCTGGTTCATGGATAATGATGATCAAGTATTTTAACTCAACCCAAATGTAAGTCAGAATTCCGGCTTAAGAGATCCCGTAGGGTCACAGGTCTGTGTTGTTTTCTATCCTCCGTGATCATGCTCACATTCTTTTTAGTTGTCCAGATAAAGACGTTGGCATCAGCTTGCTTTTTAAAATGGAAGTCTTTAGCACCAAGAGGCTGGGACTCCAAATATGACTTTTGGCGAAGAATACAAATGTGACTTGATGAGGGGTCTGATGGCCTTCGCTTGGTCCAGCAGATCACTTCACCACAACATAAACCTTTTGCTTGCTTGATGTGCATATTGAATTGCTTGGATGCTCGCCCAATCCAGTGGACCCACCCCCCAGTGGATATGAAGTTTTTCATAAAATCCATCAGTCCTTTTCTCTGACAAGAACACCGTCAGAACGTGATGCTCAATGCGGTGACGCTACGACTCTTAATTCAGAAGTTGTGGAGCCTCTTATTTCAACAGAATTCCTACGAAATTTTCTCTAAATTATCGTCGTTATCGGTTTAAAACACAAGTTGGCTCTGATCAGCTTACGACAACATTTAGCCTCCCAATTTGATAAAATTAAAATAATAGTGGGCTTAAGTCAGACGAATATGACGAATCTTGTTTATTTTTAAATATTTACAAAACGAAACGGAAATACACTCCATCTCATAATATGCATACGAAATGCTCAATCATGTCTTTTAAAAGAAAAACCATTTCGGAAAGCCACGTTCTTCAAGGGCGGGTAAAATGGTATGGGCTGAGGTTGACGAATTGTTGAGAGTTTTTGAAATTTCTTCGTAAAGCAGAGCTCAATTTTTTTGACTTTTGTATTCATCCTGCTAGACGTAAAGATTTCAGTATCATCGCCACCTCAAGAACTCTAGATCCCCATTCCCTGATTCCCATCAGATGTGTCAAGAAAGATTCTCGACCCAAATCTGGAAGTCAATGTCCTAATTATCCGAAGTTGTATTGGCTAAATATTGTTAAGCATTTTTCGAGGAGAAATGTCGCCACATCATTTCCGCGTCTATGTGTCGAAACAAACAAGGTCTCACACGAAAAAAAATCCCTTCCAAATTAGTTGTAAAAGCGTTGCTGTTCCTTCCTTTTCATGTAAATTTACGATTTAAAGTATGCAAAACTACGTAGCGGGTGAAATGGTACCCCAGCCATATTACCCTTACAATGTTCATTCTTTGCACATGTAGTTCTTAACACCTTTCCCCCCCACATAGAAATCTAAGAATGCCAGTCGCAAAGTCTTATATAGTCCGAAAAAAAAATTGAGAACAAAAAAAATCGATGGAAATTCTTTTTTGCTCCTTTTGTACGAGCCAAATTTGACTAAGGACTAAATTTGACTAGTGTTGAACCTTTGAATCCCAAGCGAAGTCCAAAGTGTATGTGTTTCTGTTGTGTATCCAAACACGTAATGGTTCGAAGAATTTTGAAGTGAACCATTTCACCCGATGCACCATATTACCCGACTTAACAAACAAAGCTTTTAATTTTTCGACACATGCATTTTTGATCGTTCTAAACGACGTCCTTGTCCCATTTATGACAACCCATCAGCACCAAGTAGTGCACAAACTCTTCCTTTTTTTAGACAAAGACTACGTGGTTTGGGGTGTGTCACTGGGGGATCACAACCCTCCGCCTTCTGCTAATTTTTGTGTATTTTTATCAAAGTTTTTCGATTGTTTCATCAATTTTCGATTATACCCCAGTCATTGCAACTCATCCGCACAAAGTTTGGCTTAAAATCATCAGTTACATCCTCAGACGAGGACTGTGTGCGGACATACATAAGTCTGGGGGCAAAGCCATCCCGCTTCTTTTGATTTCCTATAATGGTTCTCCTATGCTTAATGGATTTTTTTTAAAACGTCGGTAATCCTCAGCTGTGCTAACCCACAGACTTGCGTGCACACTTGTTGGAATATATTAAGATAGTAAACGTTTCGCGAGATTAACGTTGATGGTACAAGTAGGTCAGCCCACCCCTTCACTAAATCTGGGATCCTTCATGGAAAAGGTCATAAGGTTTGCTGCTGTCTTCCCGATTCCGAAATTGGTTGGCATGTAGGATTGCAGGTGTACCTACTATTTTTTTAAGTTTTCATTTAATTATCACTGCTTGCTGCGAATTTTGTTTGCATAAATATTGAGGAAAAAAGGACTCCACTACGTTGTTTATCTAGTGGTGCCTTAAGTCATTTCAACACCATCTTTTTTCTAGCGATGCCCTGATCTTCTACTTTATTTATGTGTCTTGGTGCTTTCCATTGACTCCTTTCGAATTTAGGTGAAGTCCACAACCAGAAATTTCAAAAATCATGTCTTCCAAAACCCCCGACGCACATTACAACTCAATAATGTCACCTCACCTTGTGTTCCTCTTCTTTAAGTTTTATGTTTATGTTTATGTCGTGAACGCATCGCTTAGCTAAAATGAAAACTCGCATCGAGCAAACATACATAAATTGATGCCATGAAATGGGCCCCTCTTGATCAGCCATGTGTTATCCCCCTAAATTTTTTTAATGACAGAATTCAGGCAATAAACACTTTAGTATCAATTTCATGTGTGTATGCAATGCACCCCTGGTTTAGTGGCTATACACACCATGTCAAGCCACCGTATTCTAAAATGCCCGACCTCAGAACAACACTTCATTGAGAAATCCAATCTGAACCTTTCACTTCCTTAAACGGTGTTATCTTTGCATCTCAAGAGCTGGAAGAAAAAGAAGTAAAAAGTTTTATGTTCTCTTAATCGACCACACCGTGGGTAGGCTACTAATACCTTAGGTAGCTCTCTCAATCAAGTAAAACAAACTCCAATTAAAAGCTATAAAAACGACTATATAGCCGTTTTCTGATGAACCAAGAGTGTGTTTTTGAGTTAAAGGTCACTCAGCGATGTGGTGTGTTCGTTTTGCCAATCGCACAAAAACCGGCTCGTATTAAATTAGCAACAAAGGTGTATTTTTTAATTTATCCAAGTCTTAATGCAAATGCTAACGAGTTTTGTGCAAAAATTTATTATCTACTTGGTAAAAGTTATGGGAAACTCTTTTCCTATGCAGGATTTATGACACCATTTGGAAGTGGAATTCGTCTAACTTATGGTGGCCATAAAGCCGAGCGACTATATTTTGTTTCAATGATTTCACACCTGATTAAATCAATCAGTTTCCAGTTTGTTGGAACAGAGGCACTTGTTGTGTTGTGTCGTAATACGAGTAGGAATTGCATGGCGAAATGTGTGTGTAAGACTCCTGCAGGAAGTGTCCCCTCACAACAAGCTCATCCTTTGCGGACTGAAATTCGTGCGGAAAGGTCAGCATGTACTGTACGCCGTCCCTTGTATATATCTCATCGTCATCGGTACGTTAAAAAATGACTCCACTGGGGTAATAAAACACTGAGGAGAGAAACACAACAACGAAAAACTGCCATTAAACCAAATTCATATGAACAGGGTTTGTGTCCGTCCACTTTTGTACACGTTCAGCCCGTGTGTGAACCTTTCCTAAAAGACCTCAAAAATTACAATAAATCCAAAGTAACACATAAAAACCGAAAGCAGTGCTCAGTGTATGGCCTTTGTCTCACTGGGTCTTGTGTGTTTTGCTGCTGCAACGCTCTCTTGGACCTACACACAGATCAGGTTTTCAATCTTTTTTTTCTACAAAGTAGGAACAGAAACAATCTGCTAAAATTCAGGTAGTCGTCGTCGTATATAACACTACCTTTCTCCATTTTTGCGTATACCTATCTACCTTATATTTTCATGGTTGATTTAGCACAGTTTAACAGAAAAGCCTGTATGTAGCAGAAAATAAAAAGACAAGAAGAGAAGATTTATTCCGGTGCCTAATTCTGCGGCTTAAACCGGTGGAGCCTTTGGGAATATGCACTCAGATCAGAGGAGCGGCCTAGGGATGCGGTAAGGCTAAGATAATGCCAATGCAAATGCACAGGCACGTTTCGTTTGCGCACATTGTGCGCGAACAGATCCACTTTGAATAACAAAAAAATGTTGAAAACATTTCGCTCTGCATATGGGGTGTTTGCAGATAGTTCTTTGCCACAAGATGGACCTTCTTCTAGATCTAGCCACCAGCACCTTGAGCCAAATTGACTATTGACCCTATGAACTGAAGTGCCACTGGTACTCGTCTTCACATCACGATCCAGATCTTCTAACCCCGCGGAAAGGTAACAATTTAGGTGATGCCCAACCGATTGTTCGCCATTCGTCTTTAAAATACCAAATCACAGCAGCAAGCTTCTGAAGAAGGCCGCAATTACCTGTCAAGTGTCGTTTGTTGCAAATTCAAAGGAAGCTCTTTGGCAGCCAGCAATTATAAAGAAGGGCTCCTTCCTCTATATTTATATACCTTAAATCGAATGTGAATCCACAACAATGAATGCAATTTCTCTTTTTTGTGATCTCTTTACAGATGCATGTGCGCGCCAGGATACACGGGAAAGAATTGCGAATCAAAGTACATTCCTTGCTCGCCGTCACCATGCCAAAATGGTGGAACGTGTCGTCAGTCAAGTGGTCTCAACTACGAGTGCAAGTGTCCACCTGGTAAGTAGTCACCTTTTCAAACATATCAATAGAAGTTATTCAGCGCATATGCAAAGCCGAGTGCAATTAACTGGCAAACCCTATTGGTATATCCAGCATTCCGTTCAGCTGATTGGTCTAATCTGGTTTTCATCTGGGCTGGGGATAATAATTTCAGTTGAACTACTTAAGTAGCGATATCGTTCGTTCTTTAAAGCATGTTTCACGTTTGAATTGCAGAGCAATGATTTATAAGAAACGAGGTGTTCCTACTTTGTATAAAGATACACCCTATCAAGTAGTTCCGGTTTTGTGAAGGTAAAGGGTAATTTGCATTCTGTGAATCATAACCGGGGCAGAGGTTTGCCGCATATGAATCTGCGGCTCGTGTGGCTAAAGTTGCTTACGTAAGATACTACACCCGGTATTTGCAAACTTTTTTCTTTCTATTATCCAACGTGATTTTGTTTTAAGGCTGATGGGCAGGTACCATGTAAAAAATTATTCCTTGAAAATTTCTAGGACCAACATGGGGATATATAAAGAACTCGGGCTGCAAAAACACAGTTCGCCACTCTTTTGTATTTTTGTAGCACATAGTAATCTCTTAAAGTTTTGGACAAGGCTTACTTAATTATCAACCACGATCAACGAGATCACAAGTGATCTTATTTGAAGCACATCTCGATAAGTAATTCTGTTAAATTTTAAAAAGAATTCTTTTAATACTAACCACGATGAAGATCAGCTGCTACTTACTGCACCACTTTCACGTATATTCGTGATCATCGATCGCTCCATTCAAAACAAACGCTCCAACTACTGATTTTCTTCGGAGGATTTTTTGGAAATAATTGGAAATATGGCATAGAAAGATCAAAAACTATAAGGATCTGCTCCTCTTCACAACTCCCATGTTGGCACGATCATCGACCGCTCACTTTAAAGCAGACTCTCGCACGAATGTTCTTATTCGCGATAAAATTTTCGTTTTGGGCAAGGCGCGATAGAGTCCACTGAAGATCTATCTGTCACGTTAGTGGAACACTTTTTTTGTTTAATTTTGGAAGAGAATTTTAATTAAGATCAACTAGGATTAGAATCAACTACTTCCGGGGCTTAGTCAGTCTTATGTACGCAGCACCATCATCGACAGCTTACCTACTTTAAAACAGACTTTACCACTAGCGATCTTATTTGGACCGCTTCACGTTTAAATATTTGCTGAGTTTTGAAAGAAGAATCTTTTAATCACGACTAGGATCGAGTACGCATGATCACCGATCGCTTCCTTCGATTTTGCTTTCATTTTGAAAGAGAATCCGTTGAAGATCAACTATAATTAGGACCAACTGCTTCTGGCTTCACCACTCTTATGTACGCACCATCATCGATGGCTTTGACCTACTTTGAAACAGACTTTTCCGCTAGTGATCTTATTTGGACCGCATCACAAATATTTGTTGAATTTCGGAAGAAGATTCTTTAAAGATCAATCACGACTATGAGCTGCTTCTAATTCCACCACCTAACTTTTAAGCTCACATGATCATTTATCGCTTTGAAACAGACGCTCCCAGTGATTTTGTTCGGAAGTTTTTTAAGAATGTCATAACAAGATCAAAAACAATCAAGAGCTGCTCCTCTTCACCACTCCCATGATCATCGATCGCTGCATCGCTTAAACAATCTCTCCCGAAGATCTTATTTGAACGACGCGACATCAGGATTAAATTTTCGTCGCATTCTTGGAGAGGATTTTTTTAAGATCATCCACGACTAAGATTGGCTACTTCTGAAGTTCCTAATTTCATGTAAGCATGATCATCTAAAGCTCACCCTGAAACAGACACTCCCACAGGGATCTTCTTAGGAGGACCGGACGTAATGAGTGATACTCCTTTTTAAATTTTGAAAGAATGTGATACCAAGATCAAAAACGATCCGAAGCTGCTCTTGATTTACTACTTTCAAGCGTGCATATTCACCAATCACTCCCTTTGAAACATTGTCCGCTAGTCCTTTTTCGAAAGACGCTATAATTACTCCTGTTAAATTTAAGTAGAATGTCATAACAGAATCGAAAAGATCAGGTACTGCTCCTGGCTTCACCACCTTCATGGACATATAATCATCGATCGCTCAGTTCGAAGCAGACATTAAAATTGAATTTTAAATTTTTCAATTGTAAAACTGATTGTTTTTTACTGAGCTATATTTTCGGTGTACCGGATGGTCCTCATTAGTGCATACCCTTGCGCACACTTTACAACTGTGATCCACGATCCAAATTTACTACGATAGCAGCACTGACAATCTAGAGAAAATAAACCTTAAAGTTGAAAACTGTGGAAATGGGATCTTTATTGTAAAATTGTTTTAAAACATTCGGAGTTTCGGAGAAGCGAAACTTCTAAAACATCTTTAAAATTACTAGATTGTTCTTTCATTAAAAGAACCACGCGAATGTAAAACGGTCTTAAAAAAACCCCCATTAGAATCCTTCCGTCTTCCATTAGTCCTTTTTCGATCAACCTTTAACAAAAATAATAGACCTGAGCGAACAGAAGACATTCACGGGTACATTTTGGCTGTCAAGCTTTTGGCAAAAAATTCATAAGTACACCGAATATTACACACCAAGCCGCTTCACTTAACAAAAATGTGTAAAAACGCGATGATTGCTGTGAAAAAAACCTGGCATTCTTCCTTTACATTTGATGTAATCTTCTTCAAAATATGTAGGCAGTTTTTCGGAATATCACGAGCAAAACATTGCTTAAAATCATGCCTGAATAGTTGTTACCAACCAGTCTTGGTTTCTATCTCTAGAATGCAAAGCACTATAATTTGCCAGGATCATTTACCAGTTCTATCTTTCTCAAAACAAATTGCATCACAAAGAAATCCTCTTTGAAATCTCAAACTTTGCCAAAGCCAAATGTCTTGTCACTGTTTTTTTTTTTTATATTCTAACCATACTCCAATTAATGCTGTCCGCTTAAACCTGATCACTTAAAATTCATTTTTACAAAACCAGACAACGTTTTGATTTCCACACCTATCTGCCTTTGTAAGGAGATTTCATCAAAAATACTTTTTAGCTCCTCAATCATATCACAATTTTATACGTTATTGAGTACCAATGTCCTTAAATGGCATAGCGTTGTGCCCCATCGACCTCAAGCTTTGCAAACACCAAGCAACCCTCTGGTCTAGGTCAAAGGGTCCGAAAGGGGTGCACTTTTTTAACTAACTATCCGTTGCATTGTTTCGGCCCTAACCTAGATATAGATAACCTACATGGCTCAGACAGTCACTCAAAGATCATTTGGTTCGGATGAAGATCAATCACGATCGGCTTTGGGTTTCTGCCATTCTACAAACTCCATGTAAACATGATCAACGACCACTTCCGGGATTGTAATAAACTGATCGATCAACGTCGTCTGCAACAGATCAGTCCCATCAAGATCTTCGAGTTTTCGAAGTGCGTTAGATTAACACTCTCGGGGGTTAGGTTTGGGATGGAAATCATTTTTAGGGCAACCACAATCAAGATAGCTTCTGTATTTTCACCAACGTCATACTTACAACACGATCATATGCGATCAAGAAATAAGTACTTCCACTAAATTTGTATACCTACACGAATGAACTTGAGAGCACTATCGGACACGATCAGTAATGGGTGAAGGGTCATATAGTAAGATCAGCTACGATCTAGTAATCGTATTCGGATTTCAACATGATCAGAACTCCTGCTAAATTTCAAAGATCAAGTGCGACCATCGATCGTTCACTTTGAAACAAACCCTCCTGAATTTCACTTTTTGCTGCTTATTTGAGGTTAGAAATAGTCCCCTATCCGTCACCTGCACAGGCGCCCTAACTATTATTGAATATATGTATGGCTTCTCCAGTAGGTATGTCCTTGCTAAACTCTATGCCAGTGTTATGAGAGCGTAAGTTACTCGAGCGGTGGAAATCTTTAATTTCTGCCTTGAAGACAACACCTAATCAGTCTTAGCCCAGGGTCTTTTTTTAATATCTTTGACTCGAACCCTGTCAGCCAAATTTTTCTCAAGGCATTTAAAAATTTGAAAGTCTCTCGTGTTCGCTGGATTTTTTGAGTGACTCGCCCCACTGCGCTCCTGAGGCAACTTTTGCAAATTACCACGATCCATGTGACTCAAGTATTGCCGATGGACAGTATTGCGTACTCCATATGACGTTTAGCTGAAGTAATTAGACGCGTCTGTCCCTGGCGTATTACTCAGGTATTGAGCACAACATTCTCTAAACTTTGTGCCGATTTCTTTCGCTGTGTGTTCCAAACCACATCATCGTTTTAGAGATTTCCCATTTTAACGTGCTGATCTTTAGATCAAAGATGGCGCGATCTATCTGAGCAAGATCGAATCAATTGAAATCCCAATTCGTCTAACTGTTGGAGTAATTTTGTAATTATCTATTGGACGTGTGGGAGACTCGAGGAATGACGAAGGCGATGGCAATAAGAAAGATGTGAGACCAAAGAAAATAATTGTGCTCACCGGCATGGCTGTCCGTCCTTTTGGCATGTTAATGCATCAGCCCCCGAGGGCATCACGCTTCTTATGTACAGGTTTCATAGAAAGGAATACCTATACATCGTGTGTGTCTGTAGGCTTGGAGAGAAGATCACAGCGCGGCTTGGTTGTCTTAATTACGTCTTGCGTTCCAATTACTCGCCATATTGCAAAAAAGTTCTTAAATCGATATCTAGCCATGTGACTTCGTTGCATAAAATCAGGTGGTTTTGTCAAAGCTTATTGGAGACCCCGAAAAGAGGTCACGGTTTGTCTGCTGCTTACACTAATGACCATGTTCATCACCGTCATCGTCGCTCATACATGGGGCCACGGGCGAATAATGTTACACATTCCACCTTCACTCCGACCCAGCATCCCAGAAGACAGTGCTGGCTCGTGCATCACGATGGATTTTCGCCTCTCAAGCTGGTCTCAACATTTATATTCATTTTACAATATTCAACCAGAAATCTCTGACACACAAAAGGGGCTAAGTGCAGGCGAAAATCCACAAGCCACCAACCCAAGACATGCCAAAAAGTGGAAATTCTCCATTACAATGGCCAAATATAATTTCAAAATCAATTTTTGCCCCTCGGCGGAGCATTTTGCATAAAGTCGTCCACACAAAAGACCGACTGGCTGTGTTGCCAGAGATCTATCCAACATGGAGCTGGGGGTTTCTTCATTATGTTTGATCGATCGTCGGGCGATTGATCGTTGACTTCCCACCATTCATTTGCACACTCGCGACAGAGGGAGACGGAATGGTGAACCCGCGGCGCGGTCTGGTCCGCAACGCGAGGCACACCTTAAATCGATTCGAGAGCTTGGTGGAGTGGGAAGTAGAGCTCAGCCTCAATTAATTAATGTAGTCCCGTGTTCGGACAGCAGAACAACACACCGCGACAGCATAGAGAAACAAATGCAACTCAAATATATTCAATTAATTAAAATGACCCTTGTTGTTCGTGGAACTTGCACAGCGCACCGCACACATATTGCCAGCACAAAGAACAAAGTGAAATCCAATTGGGAGCAGGCGGACGAGCTTGGTGCGCAATTACCTGGTATGCTAATTCAGCAGGGTGGCTGTTGTTTTTGTTGTTGCTGTTATTCTTTGGGTAGCAAGGTCCCCCGCCCAACCTAGAGCTTTGGACAACCGCGAGGAGAGGATCGATCACTTCGTGAGGCAATTAATATGACTGGGCGGTAAGCACTAAAAATATTTGCAAAAATCTATGACAAATGGGTGGCTTGGAAGCGCCTTCATTTATATCTAGACGAGTAATCTTCGGGCTTTTTTGAGGCGCGTGCAGACACCTGATGATCGTCATTCTTAAATTGTGATGGGGATCATTTTAGATCAGTATCAAATACTTTTGGAATTTCCATCAATCTCATGGGATTATTGACGATTTCCGGGATCGCCTGAACTACGATCGATCTACATTATGTTGTTACAACGAATAAGCCTAGTCGCACTGACCAACGATCTTGAAAAGAATCTTTAGGAGCTGAAAATATGAATTTGCAAAAATACATACCTATATGACTGAAAGTCCCTTCATTGTTTTTTGCCGGTGATCTTCGGAGTTGCCTGCAGATATGTGATCAGTCCTCATTTGAATATCAGTATGGATGCCATTTCAGGACATCAAACACGATCGTGATCAGGTGCTTCTGGCTTTTACAACGCATGTAATACTTATACGATCACCGACCTTTTCCTTTATCGGAATGAACTGATCTATTAACGTTTTCGCAACAGATTTACCGCATCGCCAGGCAATGATCTTAAGGTTTTCGATACGTCTATGTATGTGTAGACACATGATCTGCCATTTCGAGATTTTCTGTGCAGATCACCAAGACCCTATAATGATCATCCCCTTCTTGCGGTACTGTAGCCTAGTCCGATCGATCAACGTTCAATGATAGGTCGATAAGAGCTAAAAATATGAATTTGCGGATATGTATGACCAGCTGGAGCTTGATTTTCGGGCGAGTCTAAACGCAAGCCCATAGTGTTTACGAACTCCTGTCACTTTTCGTATGGTGATCGGTTTTACGCCAATCACTGCACATCGGTATGATCATCGACCTTTTCCGGGATCGTAATAAACTGATGTCATCACACATTCATACAAACCTTTCGACGCGCGTCCGCGTCCTCATTTTTTCGCCACGTGTGTGTGTATGCAAAAAAAAAAGCATTTTGTCTATTTCCCTATCTAAAATGTGATTGGGGGGCAAAATGTCTTCCAGCAGCGCGCTGGAAATTGCATTCGTGTTTGGCAATTTTCGAGCACTCATATCTCACATTTCATTCATTGAAAATCGCTCCTGGGCATGGGCACACAGTCATTGGACCTCGCACAGGTCAGCTTGATAGCTTGAGCTGTCTGTCGGTCTGTTGCGTGTTGTGTCTTGTCTCCGTGTCATCGGCTCGCTGTTTGCCGGACGATGTAGTCGTTAATTCGTTGGAAAAGCCATGTTTATAAGCGGCTTGTATATGTACATTTATGGGCTCTGCGTTTTTTTCTTTTCTGTATTTTGTTCGTTTTGTCTCTTTTCAACTCGTTCGCTCCCTTTTGTTCAGGAATGAATGACAGGCCAGGATAGGAACACAGGGTTTATGCGTACACTGAAAAAAGCAGAAAATTATTTTAAGAACATGAGAAAAAAAATCTTTAAAAATTGTCTTCAAGATCAGAAGCGGTAAATCGAATTTGGGAGACCCCCTAATACTCAATTTGTATGTATGTAGGTATCTCAAACTAAAACCAAATCTTGAAATTGAGACCAAAAGTATTTAAAAAGAATGCCTACACTAGAAAAGATAAGGGCCGGAACATAACTACAGAAGTTACTGAAAATCTATTTTGCCCGGCGAGTAGAGCATTAGCCTGGTTTGATGTTAAAGTAACAGTTGACGGGCCTCCAGCGATAGGTTTGGAAGAAACCAAGAAAGCTTTTATGCGTTATTCCTTGAGTTCCTGCAAATATTTTTAACAAAAGTAGACACATCTGATCTAGCAGAGCAGCCCATGTTGCTAGACACGTTGAGCCAATAGTCCTCGTCCTTAAAGCTGAAATCAATGACTGATTTTCTTCGCAAAAACAACAAAATACATGCTGCAATAAAACAGTTTTTATTTACTTAGCAATCTACCTATATACCACTCATAACGTATATCCAATCCCGCAATGCAAACACATTAGTATACACACCAGGATAATTAGGATCAGCACATCCATAGCCCCATGAAACGATGCCAACTTGGACGCCTTCAACAACCAACGGGCCACCCGAATCCCCTTGACAAGAATCCTTACCAGGAGCTGCAGCGCAAATCATTCTGGCTGTGATTTGTCCAGGATAGTAGGAGTTGCACTGACTTGCGGTGATTATGTTTACAGCCACTGCGTAAAGTTGTAAAGGTGAAGCTCCACCCGAAGTCAACGCACCCCAACCGGAAACATATGCCACTTCATTATCTGCGTATGAATGGGAGGGCAAAGCTATTGGAACTCCTAAGACGAGATCTGTTTTGAGTTCCAGAATGGCAATGTCGTAATCGTCTGAAGGTGTTTGTTTGTAGTATTGATGCATAGATACTTTGAAAACCTGAACAACCTGGCCACCAGCGTTATGGTATGTTGATCCACAGCGAACGGTTAGAACACTTGCACTAGCGTCAACGCAATGCGCTGCTGTCAGTACAAATCTTTTGCCCAAGATACTGCCGCCGCATATGTGCTGGTAATAGTATTGAACTGAAACTTGGTATGGATATTTCTGAATTGTCGTTGGCGCACCACCAACAATACGCCCATCGGGAACCGCTGCCCCAAGAGCACAGCCTAGTACCACAGACGCCAACAGAAAAGCACCGAATTTCAACATTTTTAAACGCGATCTGATGTTAAATTCAAATGGTGGCAGCTTTTATACAAGTCGGTAGGCTTCCGGTTTTTATTCGTTATACGAATCTATCTAATCGCTTGTAATAAACTTAATCGCGTGAGCATAGCGCTTTGATGTTAGCCTTATCGTCCTTTGCAAAAAAAAAAGATTGTACTTAAGAAACGTTTTTTATTTATTGTTGGTTTGCATTTTAATCTAAAATTTAGGAGTGTTGTTAAAGTTAATATCTTCTGATTACAAGAGTTCAAATATTGCCAGGAGAGTAAATAATTTATCTTCCGAGAATATCAACGGCCAGTATTGCCATGCACGATTTCTAGACTCCTGATCAAAAATTCAAAGCTCTACTTTTATACGAACTGAAGAGCAACAATCTCTTGGCCCTAACACTCCTCTTCATCTTCAAATTGTAAAGATGGAAAAGGACAGAGCTTTTCCAAAAGTGTGTGCTATTCCTGCGAGCCAATGCACCTCTTTAGTAACTTCCAAGATCGTTTTTCTAGCCGTGTTGTTGTCGTCCATCACAATACGAAATGTGGTTCACAGAACTCAGTTTATGCAGGGGTGTCTCTACAATTTAGGGTACTCATAATTTCGACTTGTAACTGATCACTTAATTAACATAAATAAAAGCCGGGTGAAATGGCCGCTTCAAATTTCTTTTAAAAAAGAATGTGATAGGATAAACATACAGCAATATTCTATTCGGTCCTTGCTTTAGATTCAATAGGTAATCCTGAGTAAAATAACTTAGGAACTTTAAGAGATATGAACTAGACCGTCAGCAGAACTGATTTAGCACTAACGGGGCGTGCTAAGCGTTACATCCATTTTGTAAGTTCAAGTTCGGAATGTAAGCTGAATAAACCTCTAATTTTATCTCAGTATTTAAAAAAAAAATAAAGTGTTTTTACGATCGCAGCTGTGCACTTATTTTTGGTATGCAGTACAAATTTGTAATAATTATTCTTAACGTGATACAAAAAAAATGCCCTAACATTAACCACTTTTTGATTGGGATTTTTTTTAAATAACGTAATTTCAATGTTATTTATATTGCTATAAATGTTATATCTATAAATGTTATATCTATAAATGTTATATATGCTATAAATGTTATATCTAGGCATTATTGTTTTCCGATTTGTTTCTCGAGAAACTTGTGTCTTCGCTCCCACTTTTGTAGACATGGCATTAAGAAAAGAGATATTTTGAATGAAAAACTCGGGTTTTAAGGCCAAAAAGCATGTAACCACCTTGCGTAAAGTAGGCAAAAGCTATAATTTTCAGCCCGCCCTCATTTTTACGACGTAGGGTATTATACTATCCTTCGTAGAGGGACTTAAAGTTGCACTTACGTAGGTGCTGTTGCACTTTGCCACTTGTTTTTTTTTTTCGAAATGTTGAGAGGGCGACATGGCTGGGGTACCACTTCACCCTTTACGCAGTTTTGCATATTCTTTAATTAAACTTAATTGAAGGAGTCTTTATTGTTTTTGCTTTCGATTTCTTGTCTGTTTCGGCAAATGGGGATGGAAATGGAAATTAGGAGTCTAATTTCCACCGTTAACTGTTAAACAATGAGGTACTGAACCTCAACTTCCAGGTCCAAGATAATAGATAAAAAAAAGCAAACAGCTCGAGTTCTAGCTTCACAAGAAAACATGGAGTTGCATTGAAGTGCTTAAAGCAATAGGCTAAACCAAAAAATCGAATGATAACCGTCAACATATTATGAAAGCTTTTCTAAAACTGGCGAATTAAGGCTTATTTTTTGGAACTCTGAAGGACAAGTCAAACTAATTGTTAAACTTTTTCATGAGGAATGACAGAATCGGAGATTTTGGATGCAGTTATCCTTGCACTAAAACACTGCTCTACTGAAGATTTTGATGGAGTTAAGCTTCCGTTGAAAAACTGCTTTTTCAACATTGCATTAACCCCAGATTTATTTTATTCCTATTTTAACAAATTTTGGTTTAACACACGGATAACACTGTCACATTTATCTTATTTTATTGTTTATTGATTTCTATAACTAGATATTAATGGAGTCAGTGGGTATAGACCGGGAGCCCTGAAAAATGTATCGTTGAGCTTTGAACTAACCCCAGATTCATTTTTATTCTTGGTTAAATCTAAGACTAACTCTGCACTGACAAGCTAACCCATTCACTTCTTATAGTGTAGTGTACAAATACCTACACACACACACAAAAACTGAGATTATTTATGTGTTTATGGTTTAGTTCAGCTTAACTAGGGTCTTAGATGCCAACTAGTGCCAGTCGATTTTTGTTTTGCCTTGGTAGGTGTAGGTAGGTATGCACCAAAAAGACAATTTTCAAAACTGGAGAGATAGTCAAGATATATAATCCTTACTTTTCCCTAACTTTGAACCTAGCAAGGACATTCAAGTTGTCCTGTCCGATAGAAGTTAACCTATTTTTGTTGCTGGTTTTAGCCCTTTTATGAGCCTGTCATCAATTTTTTGGCGTCCACTTACAGTTCCGCTCGCCCGACCGAACCTCCACCTTTTAAACATTATTTGTTTTTCTACCTTTCCGAATTCGCTGTACCTAGGCACAAAAGCAAAACGAAGAAAAAGAACCGGTGCACTTGTTTAAACAAATTTACCTTTACCGGCCCAACCTTCTCTATATGGCCGGGAGACCCCTTGTGACCCTCATCCTTCAACATGCACCAAGTTGTCCTCATGCAAACAGTACATGCTACAAATATCCGGCCCACTCCCAGTATGTTTTCCGTGGTGCCATTTGTTTCAGTGTAAACATCCACTGTGCAACACAAATTCTGACAACGCGACCGACACATAAAAGCCATAATAATAGCATAATAAGAATAATAATAATAAAAGCCGGTTTGGCGTATAGAGTTCTCCTCCTAGAGGAGAGAGAGAAGTTGCTCAGCTCATCGAGAATAGATTGAGTTGGCCTGGCCGCCCTGTTTCAGTCAGAATCTACTCCGATGTTGGAAGAAAATACAAAACGTAAGAGGAGAAGAAGAAGAAATAGAACAAAAGACAGCTCAACATATTTTATCTCAGTCTCAGCTTAAAGAAGGAAAGCGTCGATGAACGCTGCTGTCGAGCCCGGACCGAGTGCACAAGGGGGACGAAAAAAAAAATAAAAATAAAACATACACAACCACCGAGCAACCATCAGTGTGCTGTGTTCTTCGAACACCGACCACACCAACACAACTTGAGTTCCATTTGGTTTTCTCGCTCTAACCCACGGCTGGTCCACCACACAACACACTCATCGTCGTCCATACATAATCGGCATCGATTGAGAGGGGAAAACGGGAAGAAGAAAAGAAAAAAAAAAAAAAACGCTACAGATATGAAACCGTGGGAACGCGCGCACTCTCTCGCCACTGCGCGTTCGCCCTGCAGCCAGGTTTCTTGTAATGTTTCTCCGTAATCCAAAGCAGAGCCAACAACAACAATAACAAAAGCAACAACAAAAAACCACCACACTGTGTGGTTAGCATAGTGAGCGAGGCAGTCGACTCGCCGAATGAATGTGGAAGAAATGCGTGCGTTGCGCAGAGGGCGGACGGACAGGAGGGTGTCTGTACATAAATAAATGCGCTCATACATTTTTCAACTTGCTCTGTCTTGCTCTTTCGTTCGCTAGGATGCGCGGCACACGAATATCGGGTGCGCGCATCATGTGCACCAAATGTGCACAGTGCAACATTTTGGGGAGCGACAACGAGATGATCGTCATTCGTTGTTGTTGTTTTGTCCCATGCCCACGAAGCGAACATGTGGCTAGATGCTGCTGATCGTATCCTGTGTGGATGTGTGAGCGAGGAAAGGTTTCCGAGATTTGCTGTTGGTTTTTCCTACCTACACCTAGGTACCTACCAACATCTGCAAGATCAGCTCCAGAATTGTTTTGTGCCCCAAAGACCTTGCACCAAGCCCTTGTTGCTTGTGTGAGCCCGAGCACACACAAATCTCGATGATTGATTAGGTTCCATTGCAAAAGTGGAACGCGATTATTAATTAGCCAATTAAATGTAGGAAATAATAAAAATCAAGACCCTTTCCAATTTACATTTCTTTCTCCATTTTCGAAATGACGAGGAGCTCTCGATCTCGATCCTTTTCATCATGACAGTCCGATATTGATCAGAAGAGCCCATCTATGTAGGTATGCTCCATCATCATCATCGAGCGTCAATCTGTGCCTTGTTGGTGCGCGCTTTTCACTTTAATTGATGGTTATCTATTTTTGGAGTTTTTAATTGACTTAAACAGGGCCCGCAGAGACAAAACCCGTGGCATGTTGAAAATGTCCAAATGCAACTCCCGCTGATTAAGCCTGTCTTGCAGTTTAGGAAATGGATCGCGCACCTAGCTTCATACGGTGTTTTACAGCGATGTCAATATTAGTAGATGGGAAGGTAAGCATTAATGGTCTTACCAACGTGTCATCCTATTGAGGAGGAAAGGTATAGCATTATAGGTGTACCTAATGCATATAGTCAATTAAGGGTGACAATTTTTCTTTCTCCACCTTGTTCGGCTCCGACTTTTGTATCCTATTAAACCTAAAAAGTATAAGCGTTACTGAGTTTCTTAGCTTAGTTTTACAGTAAAAGATCGTCTTAGTTTCAGGCTAAAACTGGAGTAAACTGGGGTCTTTTTCACGAAAGATGGAAGGAGTGATACTTTATTATCCTGATGTAGGATTGGCCAAGCTGAAGCAATAGTAAAAGAACAGCCGGTCATCAGGAAAGCTGAGCTTGGACTGAAAGCAAAGATCTCAGTTTTAATTCAACGTTCGTTCCAACCCTCATCTATGGTCATGAAATTTGGGTTATGACTGAAAGAATTAGATCGCGGGCTTAGATCACAAGCTGCCGAAATGAGATTTCTGAGGTGCGTTGCTGGTGTTACTTTCAGGGATAGAGTGAGAAAAGTCAGTATTTGTAGGAATCTTGGTGTTGGGCAGCTGCTTCTCCGTGTGGAACGATCAATTCTTTGATGGTTTGGACACGTTGTTCGCATGCCCCCCGACAGGCTATGTTAGCCGAGTTGCAAGCGCGTCGCCCGCCTGGTAGGCCAAGTAACAGGTGGTGGGATCAGGTAAAGAACATCTTTGAGACCCGTCTGGGGATCGAGCCTATACATTTCTTCTATGGGCCGCTTCCCATAAGAATGTGTGTATTTAACTAAGTTATGAGTTGTGTACTTTAACGTGAGGGACGCAACGGATTCATTGGGCTGAAGGCTTTGGTGTTACGCGTGGGGATAGAGTGAGAAACTTCAGTATAAGAATTCCCGTTAAGCAAATCGCAGCTACTTTTACAAGTGGGACGGAGGGTTGGACCAACAAGCTAGGTTTTTATTTCTCGCTCGGAAATCTAGTACATGCTTAAGGTTTTTAATCATTTTTGAACAAACAGTTTTCCAGAGATTCACTATTAATGACGTTTATGGCTGCAAATATCCTACCCTTAAGGTGAATCTTTTGAAGGCAAAGTTTGTTTTTATTGAGGGCGATCAAAGCTTAAAATCTTTTTTGTTTCAAAGGATTTGCAATATTTTCCTATTTAGCTTTTGCGTTTTTTCTTATACAATTTTCCTTGGCTTTGCTCGCTTATTGAAGCGTTCTTCTACATACTGCCCTTTGTTTTGCTAAGAGCCTAGCAACCTCATTAAGCTCCTTTATCTGTTGATGCCAGGTAACCAATAGAGTTTGAAACGACCTTACATCTTAGGAATTTTTCTTGTTTTTCGTCTTCTCCATGCCTGGAATGATCTTTGTTTTGCCAAAGAATCGCAAGCTTTGCATTTTTTTCCAGATCATTGCGTTTGGAGCGTTTCACAAAAGGGCATCGAATTTCCCTTAACTTTTCGCAATGGTTAGGTTTAGGGGAGTTTTTTTTTCCAGGAGTGCTGATGTAGACTATGTGCCCAATTTTGCGGAAGGCCGCTTGGTAAAGCCGTCTGTATACATTATGTGGAGAGCATGAGTCGTCGGAAGGTTCATTTGATTTTTAAGTAGACTGCAAGATGATTAAGCACCGGCCAAGATGTTTCTACGCCCATGCGTAGTGCCTGTGTCGGCGTTGTCTCTGGGAGGCTTGTTATTTCGTCAACAGCGGCGTTGTTGTTTTCTAGGAAATCGCAAATGACTGTCTTTTAGGAGTTACCCTTTGGAACAGAATTTGTAGGATCTGAAATCTTCTTACCTCATGTACGTGAACCTGGGATTTTATCGGAGGTGGTCTTCGCGCAATAAGTTCGCACTGTTCATTCAGTGTGGCATTGAAGTGACGAAATAATTGTTTTCACAGTTTAATATTGGTATTATTGGATCACGGATCATGGGCTTCGTGTATCGTACATTCTTACAGGCTTCTTTGTATACGTGACTCGGCCCAAGTTTGACTTCTTTATCTTCCTAGCTAAAAGTTTGGTAGTTCCAAAGCTCCTCACAAAAGCTATACTGCCGCCAATAATTGGGACGAGTCTTGTCGCCAAAAATCAAGCCTTCAACATTCCTATTGCAAAGGATCTCACTGAACTGACCCGTGATCGCTTTTCTATTTTCAGGATTTCGTGGCAGGAACTGTGAGGAGAATATCGATGACTGCCCAGGTAATCTGTGCCAAAACGGAGGAACATGCGTGGACAAGGTGAACGCTTACCGATGTAAGTGTCCACCAAATTTTACAGGAGAGTTCTGCGAGACTGATGTGGACGAGTGTGCCTTACGGTAAGTTTCAAAGTGTACTTATAACACAGAGCTGTTTCTAACTCTCAGACTTTTCCCTCTTCAAGACCTTCTGTTTGCCAGAACGGCGCAACGTGTACCAACACGCATGGCGGCTATTCGTGCATTTGTGTAAATGGTTGGGAGGGTCCTGACTGTTCGCAAAACCACGACGATTGTGCGGTAGCAGCTTGCTTTTATGGAGCGACTTGCATCGATGGCGTTGGAAGCTTCCACTGCCGCTGTCCGCCTGGAAAGACGGGCTTGCTATGTCATCTGGACGATACGTGCACATCGAATCCGTGTCATCCTGACGCCATTTGTGATACCAGCCCCATAAACGGCTCTTTTGCATGTTCCTGTGCGTCTGGCTACAAAGGTATAGACTGCTCGGAAGACATTGACGAGTGCAATCAAGGTTCTCCGTGCGAGCATAATGGGATCTGCGTCAACACTCCCGGGTCGTTTGCCTGCAACTGCTCGCAAGGGTTTACAGGTCCACGCTGCGAGACAAATATCAACGAATGCGAGTCACATCCGTGTCAAAACGAGGGTAGCTGCCTGGATGACCCTGGTACCTTCAGGTGCGTCTGCATGCCCGGTTTTACTGGCACCCAGTGCGAGATTGACATCGACGAGTGCCAGTCGAATCCGTGCCTCAACGAGGGATCTTGTCGCGATATGATAAACGGCTACAAATGTACGTGCGCACTCGGCTTCACTGGATCACGGTGTCAGATCAACATCGACGACTGCCACTCGCAACCGTGTCGCAACAGAGGCATTTGCCACGATTCCATAGCGGGTTACACTTGTGAATGCCCGCCGGGTTACACAGGACTTTCGTGTGAGATCAACATCAACGATTGCCAGTCGAATCCATGCCATCGGGGTAAGTGCATAGACGGAGATAACTCGTTCACTTGCCTCTGCGATCCCGGTTATACGGGTTACATGTGCCAAACACAAATAGACGAGTGTGAGTCGAATCCCTGTCAGTTTGGGGGGCGCTGTGAAGACATGATCGGAACCTACGTGTGCCACTGCCTACCGGGTACCTCGGGACAAAATTGCGAAATCAACGTGAACGAGTGCCACAGTAACCCGTGCAACAATGGAGCCGAATGCATCGACGGAATCAACAAGTACACCTGTAAGTGCGTGCCGGGCTACACAGGCATTCACTGCGAGATCAACATCAACGAGTGTGCCTCAAACCCCTGTGCGAATGGGGGCGTCTGTATGGATCTGGTAAACGGGTTCAAGTGTGAATGTCCACGCGGTTACTTTGACGCTCGCTGCTTGAGCGATGTCGACGAATGTGCCTCGAACCCTTGCATAAACGGCGGACGCTGTGAAGACGGAGTCAACCAGTTTATATGCCACTGCCCGCCCGGCTATGGAGGGAAACGCTGTGATTTGGACATAGACGAATGTGGATCGAATCCATGCCAACATGGTGGCATGTGTCGGGACGCACTGAACTCATACACTTGCGATTGTATGCCCGGCTATACTGGACGGAATTGTGAAACAAACATCGACGATTGCATAAAAAATCCTTGTGCGAACGGAGGGAGCTGCATTGACCTCGTTAAAGGGTATAAGTGCATTTGCAAGATGCCGTTTGCCGGAAGCGACTGCAGTTCTAAGTTGGACCCCTGTGCGAAGAATCAGTGTCTAAACGATGCTAAGTGCACTCCGAGCTCGAACTTTTTGGACTTCTCGTGTACCTGCAATCTGGGATACACGGGACGTTACTGTGACGAGGATATCAACGAGTGCCAGCTGTCGTCGCCGTGTCGGAACGGTGCTACTTGCCTGAACGTACCCGGTTCGTATAAATGTCAATGCGCCAAGGGCTACGAGGGAAGAGACTGCACAGTGAATACAGACGATTGTGCATCGTTCCCTTGCCAAAACGGTGGCACTTGCCTCGACGGTATCGGTGACTACACTTGCTTGTGCGTCGATGGCTTTGAGGGCAAGCACTGCGAGGTGGACATAAACGAATGCTTGAGTATGCCGTGTCAGAATGGAGCGACTTGTAATCAGTATGTGAACTCCTACACCTGCACGTGCAGGCTTGGATTTTCGGGAATAAATTGCCAGATAAACGATGAAGACTGCACGGATAGTTCTTGCATGAACGGCGGCACTTGTCTGGATGGCATCAACAGCTACAACTGCTCGTGTCTACCCGGGTTCACTGGTTCGAACTGCCAATACAAGATCAACAAGTGTGATTCTATGCCGTGTCTGAACGGTGCCACGTGCCATGACAATGGGAATGAGTATTCGTGCCACTGCTCTTATGGTTACACGGGAAAGCAGTGTACTGAGTACGTCGACTGGTGCGGGCAAAATCCCTGTGAGAACGGAGCTACATGCGTGGCCCGGAAAAACCAGTACGAGTGCATTTGCGCGCCGGGATGGACAGGAAAACTGTGTGACGTTCAGATGGTTTCCTGCAAAGACGCAGCGATTAAGAAAGGAGTCAGCGTCAAGCAATTGTGTAACAACGGAAGCTGTGATGATTTCGGAAGCTCGCATCTCTGCTTATGCCAGCAGGGCTACACAGGATCGTACTGCCAAAAGGAGATCAACGAATGTGAGTCTCAGCCGTGTCAGAACGGTGGAACGTGCCGCGATTTGATTGGACGCTACAGCTGCGTTTGTCGCAAAGGGTTCCAGGGACAAAACTGCGAACTCAATGTCGACGACTGCAGTCCGAATCCGTGCCAGAATGGTGGTACCTGCCACGACTTGGTGGAGGAGTTTCGGTGCTCATGTCCACCTGGAACTCTGGGCATCATTTGCGAACTTAATCAGGACGACTGTGTCGCAGGGGCTTGTCACAACAACGGATCGTGTATCGATCGAGTCGGTGGATTTGAGTGCGCCTGCCCACCCGGCTTTGTTGGCTCTCGGTGTGAGGGCGACATCAACGAATGCCTCTCGAATCCGTGCTCCAATGCGGGGACCTTGGACTGCGTGCAGCTGGTAAATAACTATCACTGTAACTGCAAATCCGGCTACATGGGACGACACTGTGAGAACAAGGTTGACTTTTGTGCCAACTCACCCTGCCAGAATGGCGGAATCTGCTCAACGCGCCAGTCAGGACATCACTGCGTGTGCGCAGACGGTTTCTACGGACCGAACTGCGAGTTTTCTGGTCATGATTGTGACTCGAATCCATGTCAGGCAGGGCGTTGCCTCATAGACGACGATGCTGGTGGCTATCGCTGCGACTGCCCCACTGGAACGATGGGGGTGAACTGCCAAATAGACATCATGGACGACTGCAAGCCCAATCCGTGCCAGCAGGGAGCTGGGTGTGAAAACCTGCTTGGGGATTTCGCTTGCTTCTGCCCGGCCAAGTGGTCGGGCAAGGTTTGCGATACCTACGATCCCAACTACCCCGGTTGGGTGGCCGACAGCGAGCGAGTGGGCCTCAGGAAGTACACCAAGGACTTGGAGTACCAAAGAGAACTGTGTACGATCCGAGGATGCGAGCAAAAGAAAGGAAACTACATCTGCGACAAGGAATGCAACACGTACGCCTGCAACTTTGACGGCAATGACTGTTCGCTCGGCATCAACCCATGGATCAACTGTACGGCAAACATCGAGTGCTGGCGGGTGTTTATGGACGGCACTTGCAACGAAGAGTGCAACAACGCGCAGTGTCTGTTCGACGGACGCGACTGTGATCGAAAGTTACAGCCTTGCAACCCTACCTACGACGCTTACTGTGAGAAGCACTACGCAAACGGAATGTGCGACTACGGTTGCAACAATGCAGAGTGTAACTGGGACGGTCTGGACTGCGAGAACGAAACAGAACCGCCCAATCTTGCAGACGGTGCTATCTCCGTTGTGGTACTCATGGACATCAAGACCTTCACCGAGGGTTTGGTGGAGTTCCTGCGTGATATGGGCCATGTGCTGAGGACCACATTGCGAATCAAGAAGGACAGCATGGGCAACGACATGATCTACCCGTGGAAGGGGAACTCGGAAATCGCCGGACTGCAGAACACCGCATTTGGAAGGAAGCATCACATTCTGCACACTGAACGAAAGGGCCAAACGGGTGTGCAGGCCTATTTGGAGATCGATAACCGCAAGTGTGAGGACTGCTTCAACAAAGCTGCGGAAGCGGCCGAGTTTTTGGCTGCTACGGCGTCTAAGCAAACACTATCCCGAAAGTTCCCTATTTTCAGTGTAAAGGGAGTGAATAGTCCCGGGGAGGACATTCCAGACAGTCCAACGAACGTTAAGTATGTGACACTGGGCATAATCCTGGTGGTTGTTGCGTTTGCCCTGTTTGGAGTGCTTGTCACCACACAAAGAAAGCGAGCACATGGAGTCACATGGTTCCCCGAGGGTTTCCGCACACCTGCAACCGGGCTGAGAGGACCGACCCGACGACGAGGCCCCGATGGCCAAGAAATGAGAAATTTAAACAAGAACCCTTCGCTGGTCTGTATGAGTAACGATGTGAACATGAACCAGGGCATGGGACACATGGGCCATTCGCAACAATGGTCGGACGATGAGTCAGAAATGCCTCAGGCAAAGAGAATTCGTTGTGAACAAGGCGGCTACTCAAGTGACCACACCGTTGTCACTGACTACGAGGAAGCGGACTCGCGCGTCTGGTCCCAGCAGCATCTAGAAGTCGCCGATGTCCGACCATCAATTATGACACCACCAGCTCATCAGGACGGCAAGCACGTCGATGTTGACGTTCGTGGCCCTTGCGGCATGACGCCCCTAATGGTCGCTGCAGTGCGCGGCGGCGGTATTGATAGCGGGGAAGACATCGACACTGGTGACGATACAACAGCGCAGGTGATATCAGACCTCCTCGCACAAGGAGCTGAACTTAATGCGACAATGGACAAAACAGGAGAAACATCCCTTCACCTCGCAGCTAGATACGCTAGGGCAGACGCGGCGAAACGTCTCCTCGATGCGGGGGCTGACGCTAACTGCCAAGACAACACAGGACGAACTCCATTGCATGCTGCCGTTGCGGCCGACGCGATGGGAGTTTTCCAAATTCTGTTACGGAACAGAGCAACGAACCTCAACGCCCGAATGCACGATGGCACAACACCTCTGATTCTGGCTGCCCGCCTGGCCATCGAAGGAATGGTCGAAGACCTAATCACAGCCGATGCGGACATCAACGCAGCGGACAATTCGGGGAAAACCGCACTTCATTGGGCTGCGGCCGTGAACAACACAGAAGCTGTAAACATCCTGCTGATGCATCACGCGAATCGCGACGCGCAGGACGATAAAGACGAAACACCCCTATTTTTGGCGGCTCGAGAGGGTTCCTATGAGGCGTGTAAAGCGCTACTCGACAACTTTGCCAACCGAGAGATCACCGATCACATGGATCGGTTACCCCGAGACGTTGCCAGCGAGCGGCTGCACCACGACATTGTCCGACTACTGGACGAACATGTGCCGCGAAGCCCTCAAATGGTGGCCGTCACGCCGAACGCAATGATCGGCTCGCCACCCAGCAACGCACAGCCGCAGCTGATCACGCAACCGACAGTGATCGCTGCGGGCAAGCAGACAAAAGGCAAAGCGAAGAAGCCCAAGCTTACAGCCGGCTCATTGACACCCACATCGCCCGAAGGCGAACTAGGAGGCAGTTTGCGACGCAAGGCGAGCGTGAAAAAAGGCAATTCGAAAAAAGGTGTCGTCAATATTGGCGGCATAGTCAATGCACAAATGCTCAACGATCAGCAGCTGCTGGACGCACAACTGAGCTCGGTGGAATCACCACCCCTTACCAGTCCCTATGATACAGCGAGTCTGTATTCAAACGCTATGGCCGCCCACCATCAGGTGGACCTGTTGGGCGGCAACAAGCAGCCGCCCAGTTACGAAGATTGCATAAAAGTATGTCTAACGGTAAATATGGTAAAAGCAGTAACATGTCTCTATAACAACGAGTGTTTCTTTTTTTTGAAATTTCTAGAATGCGCAATCGATCCAATCGCTGCAAAACATGAACAACATGGAGAACTACGGCTACTCAATGGGGTCCCCATTTCAAGACATCATGAATGCCCAACGCGCGGCGAACGGGCACAGTGTACAGATGGGCGAGCAAGGACTTAGTCCGCCATACTCGAACCAATCGCCGCCGCATTCAGTCCAAAGCAATATTGCGCTCTCGCCGCATGCTTATCTAGGTAAGACTTTTGAAAAGGGAGTTCATTGCGGTCGCTAATGGGTGTTTTTTTTTTTTGTATTGAAGGTTCACCATCACCAGCAAAATCACGACCAAGTCTGCCCACCTCGCCAACGCACATACAGGCGATGCGACACGCCACCCATCAGAAGCACGGCCCACCACAGAGTGGTGGCGGCCCGGTGCTGTTGGCGCCCAACAGCAACTCATCGTCGTCGGCGTCGAGTTTTCAGCAGTCGCCCAGCAGTATGTCGCAACAGAACTCGCCCGTGAAACTAGGGCTTATCTCGCCCACGGGCAGTGATATGGGCAGCATGATGGCACCTCAGCAGCAGCAGCAGCAGCAACAACAGCAACAGAACAGTGCAATAATGCCGCAGTCTATGCAACTGGGGGTCTTGGAATTCGGTTCAGCTGGCTTGGACTTGAATGTGAATGGTTATTGTGGATCTCCGGGTAAGACACTTGTACAAGCACGTAAAAACTAGAATCCACTAACTTCAAGCTTTCCTTGTAGACTCATTTTCTGGACAAATGAATCCACCATCGATACAGAGCACGAATTCAGGATCCTCGCCCTCGAACATGCTGTCGCCGTCATCGCACAGCGCAGCGTTCTATCAGTACCTAACGCCGCCAAGCCAACATTCGGGCGGTGGTCATACGCCGCAGCACCTCGTTCAGACGCTGGACAGCTATCCCACACCGTCGCCGGAATCGCCCGGTCACTGGTCGAGCGCATCACCCCGGTCGACGTCCGACTGGTCGGAGGGCGTTCAATCGCCTCAAGGCGCCAACAACATGTACATGACGACCGGTCACCAAGCGAACAAAGGTTCCGAGGCCATATACATCTGACAATCACAAGCAACAAACTAAACACGATTCCTCATAACAGTCTTTCTTCTGGGCTCCACTCGAATGATTTAAGGGTTCGGAAACTGTGAAACGAGACCTCTAGCACCCATGCATGTTATCCAATATTATATTATTTATAAAACATTAATTTTTAGCTTAAGCGAATCGTAATCTTAGCTTGTAATCTTTGTAAAAAGAAAACACACAAACCAAGACAAAAGACCCCGCACACACACTGCACGGACGGACGCAAACAGGACGTTTATAGCTAAAGCACACACAGGACAAGATTCATTTGTAAAAAGTATTTCATTTAAGTTTTAATTTTATTATTTTACTTAGTTGTAAGTAAAGTATTTTATGTTTAGTCGGGAAGAAGAGTCTTCTCCCTGTTACGATATCCAGAGAATTATAATAATAGTTATTGGCAAGCAAATTTACACGAAAAACTAGATTTTAAAAATATTTTCTTATTTAGCATTTATGGGGCTCACAGAGGTCACGTTTCGCACATTTTCTCTTTGGTTTTCATTCGATTCACAACCGAAAGAAAGGCGTGACATGACATTTTTTTAAATATTACCATGTAATAATATTACATAAACTACGGAATCATTGTAATTTAAATTAATTGTAACATTAGCGTTGAATTTTATATTAAATATTTTAGTATTTAAAGAATGTTTTTTTAATGAATCTCTTTTAAGTTGAATTCATAAATGAAAAAAATCATATTTAAACTTTTCTCTGTTTCCATTTATAATTTTTCTTTTTTTCTATTTTAGGAAAAGCTTTAATTCAAATAAATTAAACAACTTTTTTTTTAATTTTATTTTACATAACTGACTCCGATGATTTTATTTAAAAAAAAGACGAAAATAAAGATATAATTATTGAAAAGTTTATAAAAAAAAGACAACTATATTCTGTAATTTTAATTTAGATAACTTGTTATAAAATTTTACTGAATAGACGAAGGTTTTAAATACAAATCGTTTATGATAGGCATTTAATAGAAAAGTATGATAATGGTAAAAAAAAATAATGAAAATCTCATTTTTAGTATGCTGTAAAATAGTACTTCAAATAAAAAACAAAAATCTACGATATTTTTACAAAAAAAGTTTTTTCATTACGACGCAGAGTGTATAACAGTACATATCTAAAACATTACCTTGCATTGAGGTAAGCTGTTACTGAAAGCTTCTTTCTTACATTTTTTTTACAGAAAAGGCAAAAAATTCTATTTTTATTACATCCATTTATTAGCTATCCAATAGGAGCTTCTCCAATAGGGGCTTTCGAACTTTGTTAGTGGTCATATTGTTGAAACTAAATCTGTCAAATTGGCTGTCATTTATTCAGCCTGTTTTGCCAAATCACCATTGACGAATATAATGTGCAACACAGCAACGTGCGAATAATAAAACGGTCTTATTGACGATTAAAGGCTTACCCGTGGCGGTCAATTTTGAAATATTTGACGACCTTATACACGTCAACGACTGACTTTTGCTGACATCACACTTGCCAAACGAGTACGAAAATTAATTATTTATTTTATTCTTCTATTTTATTCACAAATCTACTCACACGGAAAAACGCAAATTGGTTAATCAAAGGCAGGTCAAACCTTTGTCAACTTCGACATCTGTGTTGCATCTTATTCTCTTTGGCACTCGCTAGGTGCTTTCCCAGGCCACCTTAGTGACACGTTTTTAACATCTTCGTCATTTAACATCTTTTTCACCCATTGCCTTGAGCATTTCTGGCCGGATTTTATCTGGCCCTAATCTCATCAGCAGTGGGATTGCCTTTGCCATCATCAGTGCTTTGTTGAGGATTGAGTAGCTCTGAAAAGTGCTCGCTCAATCTGCGTAAGACGTCGTTTTCTTTTGAAAGAAGTCTACCGTCTTTGGATTTAAGCCCTTGTACAATATTTAACTTCTTTACTCTGAGACGGCGAATAGTCTGCCAAAACATCTTGTTTGCAGATCTGTAATCGTGCTCTTACCTCTCCACGAACTTTTTCGAAGCCTGTTCCTTGGCTGTTTTGACCTCCATATTGAAAGTTCTTCGCGCCTCAATATACCGGTCCCGAAAAATAGATTTCCTACATTAATTCCCCACAATATAGGCTCTTTTCTTCTCTCTGGTGGCTTCTTGAGCTCCAGGAGTCTTAAACCACGCAGTTCTTTTATCACCACCAGCTGTCACACCAAGTCGCTTCACTCCACAAACATTTCCTGCAGAGGCAATGACTGCGGATGAAAACAGCTGCCATTCTTTCTCTATATTTAAAAGGTCAACTGGAATTTGTTTAAACTTATCCGAAACGTGCCGTGCAAACCGCTCTCTGTAATCAGATTCAGCATCCCTTAACTTTTCTCACCGTATGCGGGTCACCAGTCTTGGTTTTCGCCTGGATGGCAATGGAAATAGGAGAATAGGTGACATCAGTTGACAGCTCAGCTCCTATCAAAACGGAACATCACAAATCAATTTTTGAACACACATTCTATGGGTCTTCCATAGAATGTGGAATGAACCCATCTACCTATGGATCTTTTTCACGAAAAATGGGAGGAGTGATACTGAGTTGTTTTCTAGAATTGGTTAAGTTGAAGCAATAGTAAAGAAACTGCGCCAGCCGGTCATCAGGAAGGCTGAACTTTGATTGAACGCTAAGATCTCAGTTTTTAATTCAGTGTTCGTTTCATCCCTCATCTATGGTCGTGAAATTTGGGTAATGACCGAGAGAATCAGATGGCGGGTGCAAGCTGCCGAAACGATATTCCTGAGGTGGGTTGATGGTGTTACTTTTAAGGATGGAGTGAGAAACGACAGTATTCGTGGGAATCGTAATGTTGAGCAGCTACTTCTTCGAATGGAACGATCTATTCTTCGATGGTTTGGACACATTGTTCGGATGCCCCTGACAGACTTCCTTCACAGCTCATGCTAGCCTAGATTCGAGCGCGTCACCCCCCTGGTAGGCCAAGAAACAGGTGGTGGGATCAAGTAAAAACCGCGATTCTTGTAGAGGAGAAGCGGTATAATAGAAAAAGATAATGAGGTATTCAACCTTCAGCATGTACCGGCTTTGCGGTACCGATAACACCAAAATACAAGTTCCCAAATGAACCCATCTAGAATCAAGCTATGCAGTAATATATGCTACTAAGTTCATAAAACCACGGCAGCACTACAATCTCAGAATATGCAGCACATCGCTTGATTTGAGAAATGGCACAGCGGCTCGCCCGCCCCTTTGATGACTGTCACCTGAGTTTGTTTACAAACATCACGAACTGCGGATGACGTGTTTTGCTAAAATATATTGCAGTGCAAACATTGAATTTTTAAATGCATAACCAAATTTATTAATAATAAGTTTAATCAAAAATGACTACAGTTCCATAAACAAATTCCAAAACGAAACCAAATCATAGAAACCATGACGAGAAACGTGTTGCAGAGCAGCTTGGTGAATGCAGGATTCAGTATTGTTTTCCAGGTGAGTCACCTTGTACAGTTAGTTATTCGCCGATAAGATTGTGCGTCTACCATAAATTATATTTCACTAGCATGATGCGCCCCTTTGGTTACATAAGCCCCTTGTTGTTTTATTTTAGATCCTTTGCAGAATTGTCACCTTCGCCATCAACGCTTTCATTGTTCGCAATGTTGGCCGGGACGTGCTGGGCGTTATGAACGTGCGCCTGCTACTGCTCGAGAGTACACTTCTATTTTTGTCTCGTGAAGCTATTAACCGCGCCGCATTAAGCGCAACATCACAACGAAAAGACAAATGCTCGTGGCCGCAACTCATCAACCAAATGTGGTTGACGTAAGTCAATGTAAAGCAGCCCCGTATTGGGAAATTTTGTTGAAAACAATCGACTTTGCAGAGTACCCACCTGTATCGCCCTATGCATTCCTTGTATATACATCTGGCTGGAGATGCTATCGCCAGTCGATGATTACCTAAAAAGTCAGTATAAGTTCGCCTGCTACGCTGTCGCGTTGTCCTGTGTGATTGAGCTGTGCGCAGAGGCGCCAGTCTTTGTTACGCAGATCTTCTGCTTTGTAAAATTGAAAATCTTCCTAAACACCCTGCACATCCTGGTGCGATCGGTGATTTTTATTTGGATCGTCCTTAGAAACAAGAGTGTGGCTATTGATGCTTTCGCAATAGCACAGCTGGCGAGCGCCGTAGTCATATTCATTGGACATTATGGATTTTTTTATTTTTACATAAAGAGGTTTAATGAGCACAAATTGGTGGTAGCCTCCAAGAAAGAAGCTGTATCCAAGTTTGACCAAGAACTCTTCAAGAGCATGGACGATTTCCCGTTCCAAAAAGTCTCCGAAATGATGCCGTTTGTAATGAAAAACGATGTAAGCTTAAGACTTCTGAGGGGAAGCCTGTGATAGTTTTTTTTTTATTCTTCTAGGAAAACTTCTTCAATCCAAGGCTGCAAGTCCTAACTTTGAGCTTTGTCAAACAGGGCGTTCTCAAGCAAATCCTCACCGAAGGGGAAAAGTACGTCATGTCCATGAGTCCTGTGTTGTCGTTTAGCGAACAGGCAACCTATGATGTGGTCAACAATCTGGGAAGCTTGGCAGCGAGGTTCATTTTCCGGCCCATTGAAGAGAGCAGTTACTTTTACTTCACCCAAACCATATCACGGGACGTACAGCTCGAGAAACAGAATTCGGTAAGAACTTCACATATGTCTCTAGTTTCTTTCACTAATTGAAGTTGATTTAGGAAAAAGTACATGAAGCTGGGAAGGTCCTGAAAACACTGTGCCTCGGTGTAACTTCGATTGGGTTGCTTGCCTTCACCTTCGGACAAAGCTATGCGCATACTGTGCTTCTGTTTTACGGGGGCGCTGATTTTGTTGCCGGAGGCTTGCCCGAAAGCCTCTTAAAGTGGCACTGTCTAGCCATTTGCTTTATGGCCGTCAATGGGATCACAGAGGGCTACATGTTTGCAACAAACACCAGCAAGGACATCGACAAGTACAACTACCTTATGGCCATATTCTCCATCAGTTTCCTCATTCTCTCGTACATCTTGACGAGCTTCTTTGGCCCAGTCGGTTTCATCTTCGCCAATTGCATAAATATGTTTTGTCGAATTTGCTACAGCACAAAGTACATTCTCCACCAGTACAAGCCGTTGGGGATGAATCCACTGCTAGGCATAGTACCTGGCAAGTTATTTACGCTCGCCTTGATTGCAACTGGACTTGTCTGTAAATATTCCATGGTGAGTTAATGGTGTTTGAGGCTCAATCCTTTCTAAATGGTGTGTATCGTTTCACAGATTACAATGAATTCCGCTCTAATTCACCTGGGCATTGGAATTGTTGGGGTATTAGTGTGCCTCTCTGGCTGGGCTCTGGAAAATGTTGATTTAGTCAAATTAGCTTGGAAGTACGGAAAGAATATGAAAATAAAAAAGAGTTAAAGCACCAACGAGTAAGAATGCACAAATATTCCTATTTAACTTATATGTCTTGACTTTTTTTTTGGTATAAATCGGTTTTTTTAAATCGCACTTGCCTATAAGTTGCCCTAACGTTCGAAGAGATTTTACTTTGGGTGGCACTACTATTCTTTATGACGTGATTGGGATTCAAGTTCTCCGATCAAGTTCTCCGATTCTTAAAGTCCCGACAAGCTTACAAAAATAGTGTCAAGGATATCTTCGGTTCTTTCACTGGATCCTTGAATCCTACACAGGAGTTTGGTCTAAGTTCTTTTATTTCTTTACTCCACGAATAGGAACACATCACATTTTATCGGCTGCTTGTCAGCGCATGATGTGATGTTTCAAGTAAAATCTTCGGTGCTGAGGATTATCTCGAAAGCGTTCTGGTCGAATAGTTTGTTTTTCCATTTTGGCTTTAGCTTCCAGCCTTTGATTTCTTCTATTATTGTCCACCGATCGTAGTATTTATTATCAAAGGTTACGCTAAATAGCTTCATGACAAATAAATTTTAAAAAAGTTTTCTTTAATTGCATTGTGAAAAATGTTCTAGATAAAAAAAACTGCGTAAACCTAAGTTTTTCTAATAATCTAAGGCACAAATGAGGTACATAGATAGAAAAGTGTATCCCGGTGGGACTAAAGTAAAAAATTGCTACACAAACATTTGTGTAAGGGACGGAAATAACTCAGTGCAATGGTTTGCTTAGTGCGTGTTGCAAAGCGTGTCTGTTAACGCATTTTGCACTCCTTTCAAACATAATCGCGTAATCCATTGCCACGTCTTGGTGCGGGATTGCTGGGCTCTATTACTTCCATCTGCATAACAAGATTTTTATTTGCCGAGCGTAGGGCAAGCCCTCTTTTAGCTTCACGATGAAGTATAAAAGCTGCAAAACCCATAATGATAAACGAAAGAACAGCTAGAGAGTAGGACCAAGACAGAACATTGAACTTGGGGTACATAAGCCAGTCACGTCGGTATGCAGAGCCGCCAAAGATTGCAACAGCCAAAAACATAAAAGCGCCTAGAAAAAAAATTAAATTTTCAAATGTACAACAGCCCATTTCAAAAAACTTTACTTACTTGCTGCGGTGCAACAAATGAAGGAGACCTTCGTTAAGGTCCATTCGTGCTGCAGAATCCCTTTTAATGGCATTCGTATGACAATCAAAGCCAAGATGCCTAAACTGGCGTAGGACAAAACAAACGCAATAGTCACGAATGCCTGAACGGCCATAAGCCAGCCAGGTAGAAGCCACTCCCTTATTACATAGTATTCCTAAAACAGATCTTTTAGTTTCCACTTATTGCCTATTTGCAGCAAAAGCACTCACATGGCTAAATATGTTGTGGCAACCAGTGAATTGTTTGTTTAGCTGGTAGTTGGGGTAAACGAATTGTTTGAAGCAATACTGCCAGAGGCCCATGTTTAAGAAGCTGCTGTTGGTTTTCTCGTATGAAACCAACCAATATGGTGAGCATAGGGCCATTAAAAGGGCGGTGGACCCAGCAAAGGTGACCACTGCTCCAAATACTAAGCCATCTGCGGGTTTTTAATTAAAAAGTATATTGCGATAATTTAACTGCCTTTTGGAGATACCCACTTGACGCTTTTGGATAATCGGCCTTCTCAGAATTGTCTTTTCTTTTAATTGGTTCCATGGTTTAATAGCAAATTATAATTCAACTTGCTGCAAGCAAGAAATCAAAACAATAAATTAGTGACAAGTCTAGAAGTAAGTCGCTAGCCGCAATGAAAAATGCATTCCGAAGAGGTCAAGTCACAATGGACTATCTTCATTTCCAGTGCTGTCGTGGTCCATATGGAACGAATTAAACACACAATTTTTGGCGAGTATATTTTTAATGTTTTAGGCTAGTATGGTGATCGCGATAGTGTTTTCGTTATGGATTGCGTATGATTTTCATCTACGATTTTCACTCCAGTGTACTTTATGCAACCCGCTAGTGACTACTGTAACTAATACGCTATTCGTATTGAATCAGAAACTGGGTCTTGGCAAAAAGTTTACACAAAATCGTTTAGGCATTCACACGGGAACTAGGTTTCGTTTTTGTTTGTCAATACCATATCAACTGTTATAATTTAAGCCCATATTTATTTTCAAAGGGTCTTTTTAAGATCCGTGAAATAAGGGAGTATATCAGGAATTGTACCTTGAATTTGAAAATCCAAGCGGTTTTTAGATGGAGCCTTCGGTTTCGTAATTATTTGTATCCAAAGTTGAGGCAAAAGTGACATTCTTTGCAATTTTAATTTATATTTCTGAACGACAACGTGATACTCATGACGTTCATAGTGGTTTTGAGCAAAAACTACCAAAAACTAGGGGGTTACAAAAAGAGAAAATTTGTAAAAATATATGGAAAAACATATGTTTTTGAACTCCAAAATAATTCCAGATTGACATTCGATTCTACAGAATCGCTAGTTTGGTTTGAAATTTTCAAGGAAACGTGATAAGCCGCGTTGTCACAAGCAACGCAAAACAGGAACAGAAACAGAATCCCATACATTAGCAACTGAAGCCTTAATTTTCTGAATGCTTTTTGAGTTGCTAATGTATGAAATTCTGTTCCTGTTCCTGTGACGTTCACAGGAGCTTTTCACAAAAACCGGGATTACACATATAGAAAAATATATTGAAAAACTGATGTTTTGATTAGGGTTATGTGAGTTTACGCAAAAACTCGGTTTATGGTTCGGTATGACAAGGCTATTAATCTCAGTATGCTTTTACCAGACAAAGTGGTAAGATTTTTGCACTGAATCAAAAACGAGTTCAAACAGTTCAATCAGATTTTCTGAGCGCCGCCAAGTAAAGTGCTTTAAATGATCCAAAAAGGACGGTTTTTCAGTGCTGAGTTAAGACCACCTTAAACCAAGATCTATTAATGCCGTAACAAAACGAATCTGGAGTTAACGCAGCGAGTAGTTTTCCAGTGCAGAGCTAATTCCGGCCAGAATGTTTTCAAAACCTTCGACTCTCGAAATGATTGACTCTTCCGAATCTCGCACTTCACATAGAAGAACACAGGAAAGGAATTTCGAGTTATTCTCGGATGTAATTTTTTACAGAAATACGCAAAGAACTGTCATTCCACACAGAAAAAACATTTAAAGAAGTTCATACTATTCTCCAGAGTTGATCCGAGATTACCTAACCAAATTTGGCGAGTTAAGCCGAGATTAATCCCAGTTCTAAGTTCACTGAAAAACTCATTTCATGGGTTATTCTCGGTTTAACTCGAAAAATCTGCTGATCTCGCACTAAAAAACCGGCACTAAGGAAGGTAATATATCAAGAATTTTGCGCTGATCTTAAAACTGCAAGCAGATTTCAAACCGGACTTTCGGCTTCGTAGATATCATATTCAAAGTTGAATAAAAAAAGCAATCTTGCAAATTTAGTTTAAAATTCTCAAGGCAATTTGATACTCATGGTCATGATGTTCACCAGTGATTTCAAACAATAACTACCAAAACCCATGGGGTTACAAAAACAAAATATAAAGTAAAACTCACGATTTTTGTGAAGTTTCTGCTCGTTTTCGTAAAAACACAGTTTATATGGCCCTGTGTGTAGAAGGCATAAGACAATAAATTCAAGTAGCTTTCAGAACTTGCAGTTCAGAGACCCGCATCCGCAACAATATCAGATGTTAAAAACTTTCCAATTATGTCATTCGATTTTCAATGACGTTAATTGGGTTGACTGAAGGGAAATAGAATTTTTGCAACCTTCAACGAAACATTCGAACGTCAAATCATAGTAAAGTTGTGGCTCAAATCGCCTTGACGTTACCGCCACAGCTGCTTTGCGATTTCAACTTTAAATACCTAATTCAAAATTTCTTATTGGATTAGATATTTAAAGGCTTGTTTCATAAGCATAGCCGTAATTTTAATAGTCCAACTGGCTTTTACTTGTTAATTTTTCATTCCTCGCTTAAGCCGTGGTGTCACAAGGAACAGGAACAGAATTTCATACATAAGCAACTCAAAAAGCATTCAGAAAATTAAGGTTTCAGTTTTACGTTGCTTGTGACAACGCGGCTTTAGATTTTCAGATTTAAAGGCTTTGTACTATTGCGAAGTCAACCAATAAAGCGGTATTTTATTCTTAAAGTTTAAAGCTGATCAATCCAGAAAAAGATTACAAAGTTCTTAGCTGAATAACATTTTATTTCTTTAACAACATTTTTCATACCACCTTCTTTTAAAAATTATATTTCAACGGATGTTCCGCAAAGTAGCCACCACTTTTGAAGACTTGTTTCGTCAACCGATTTATATTGTGGTCCGTATTCATGAATGGTCCGTTGAAGATTTCATATGCGAGTGTTTTCACTTTGGCCTCTCCTTCGGCGCAAATGGTCAGGGCGAGTAAGAGCTCGTGGTCCGACAATTGCAAGCCAATACAATAGGATCGGGATGCCCGCGACGCACTAGCAAACATCGCATAGATGTGTGCAACCATCTCAGTCAAGCGTTCAAGGTCAATGTGCCTCTCTATGATTTGTTGACCATATTTTGTGAGAAGAAGCTCCACTACCATATGAAGCCGAGATATGGAACGTTCTATGGTTTGGGCCGCGGCCTCTAAGGAGGGATGTAGAGCGTCTCCGAGTCGAAGTTTTGACTTTGGATTCTCTATGCTGGATGTTTCCATGAATTTAGAAAATATGTGACCCGGATTAAAGAGAGGATTCCTAGATTTTCTAACTGTATCGTTCAGAGCTATCCCAGAGTGCTGTAAGCCCGTCAAAGAAATATACATCCGTAGGGAGTCAATCGGTTCTCCTTGGGTATACAGTTGGGTGGCATTGCGAAAATCGATTTCAGTCGACTCTCCTGACAGTAGAGACTTTGGTCCAATTACATCCATGTACTTTGTTGAGTTCTCAAATAACCTCGTTAGTGTGTAGTACTAAAGTGCGTTGAAAGATTTTCAAAACTGACAGGTTTAGAAATTCCAAGTTTCTTACCTTTGTCACTGCCGCTTCCAAACCGATGTCTTGATCTTCAAATTCGTCAAACAAACCCGCTGTCAAGTAGATCATGCTTTCCATGGCATACGTGCTGGTCATCAGCTTTGCAATGTGTTTCCTTATGCTTTCAAGGTCCCTATAATAACAACGATTGGTCCAGTGCTGGGTGAATTCTAAGTTCCAACTTACTTTAAAGCTACACCAGACTGTTTGCTCTTAATACAGTGCTGCGTCAGCTCATTGAGAATTTTCTTTGAGAGCCCCAAACCGATCATGGCGCTACGTAGTCGAGTGCTCCGCAATATGACTTCAGCGGTGGCACTAGCTTCATTGGGATCTCCTAGCACAGCACCTTTAATGGAAATGATAAGCACGAGATTTCATTTAAAAGTCCTGTGGGAAATGACATACTTTCGGGAACTTTAACATTGTCGAATTGTACTCTTGACACTCGCAACCCACGAGTGCCTATGGTTTTGTGTTGTTCGCCAACTTTGACCCCCGGCGTAGATCTGTCAACTAGGAATATAGTTGTGGTTTTGCTCGCATCGTCTACCATGTTAAGCTTCGTCGTTTGTGCAATAACGAGGTATAGTCCGGCGGCTGGGCCATTGACAACGAAGGCCTTTTCTCCGTTAAGTACCCAAACCCCGGCGTTTATATCATGACTTGCTGTTGTATTGAAAATTCCGTCCACTGCGTCTTCGTATTCGAAAATAGCCTCAGTGGCCAAGAAAGAGCCTGTAATGGAAAGGCAATGGGCTATTTAAAGCTATTTTAAAAAATCCTTTATAAAATACCATTTGCGAGCTTTGCCAGATAAAGTTCCTTTTGGGATTCAGTGCCTATCTCGTTCAGGGTATCGATGACCACGCGATGCGACAACAATCCACAAGCGATTTCAATTGTGCCACCTTCTGCTTCAGACGCCATCAAAGACTGACTCAGTTGCCAACCCTTTCCACCGTACTGATCCGGTGCATTTATACCGTACAAACCAAGCGCTTGGACATTTTCAACCACTTCTTTAGGAATGGACTTTGTGGATTCAATAGCCGCGTTGTCCACACTCTCGAAAAAACTTTTAACACCTGCGACTTGCGTTTGCAACTTAGACATGTCTTCCCGATTTATAACCTCGGGAAATCCCAGCATGTCACTGTTAACTTTGCCTACGAAAAAGTTCTTGACCAGTGGTTCTCTTCGGGGTAACTTTCCGCTGGATTTTTCTGCGGCCTTAACACCAGTGTAACTTTTGAAGGTGTCCACTCCTGGCGTAGCCTTTTCAGTTAGCTCAGGATTTGATTGCGTGCTCTGACATCGCAAGTTGCTGATGGATGTGATTAGTTGTTTATTCCTTAACGAGATGAAGCGAATTCGTAACATTTTGTGTTAGAATTTTGTTACAAAATCTATGATGTAAAAGCACTTGTTCTTGTCGGCAAGTTGCACTCGCACCGAAATATTTTGACTGAACTGTCATGTGTCAAACACAGTTGACGGCAAAAATTCACAATTAAAGAAAACATTTTATCGTAAAGTTCACAATAACATCACTCTTTTTAAGGTATTGGGCACATTACAAATATTAATAAAACCGTTCGCGAAGGGAAAATAGTCTGACACCTATTTGTTATAATTTATGACAACCGGCACGGAAAGCTTTAAACGTAAAAGCCTTATGAAAAATGGAAACAAATGGTTGTTGATATCTAGTTATGCACTAGTTTGTGCCATAAGTAGGCTTGTGCCCTCTACGTGCTGGACCAAAAACTGTGTTTTAGAGGAAACACTCAAAAACTTCATAAAAACATAAATTTTTCATAAATCTTCTGTTTTAGGAACCCCTGCTTTTTAGTAGTTTTGTTCAAAACTACTGTGAACGTTACGAGTATCGCGTTGCATTGAGAATTTTCAATCTGAACAACCGAATTCCCGATCTGAAATCTGCTTAAGCCGAGTTGTCACAAGGAGCGTTAAACAGGAACAGAAACAGAATCCCATATATTAGCAACTGAAACCTAAATTCGCTGAATGCTTTTTGCGTTGCTAATGTTAGAAATTCTATTTTTGTTCCTTGTGACGCGGCTGTATAGTTTTGGGGTCAGCTAAAAATTCTTGCTATATTGCCTTTTTACGGATCTTTGAAAGGACTTTTAAGAAAAACCATTGGCTTAAATATGTCAATCGATGAACAAAATTCACAAATGAAAACCAAATCTAGCTGGGCGTTCAGAAAGTGTTTCTACACGAGTCTCCAAATTTTTTTTGCCAAAAACTCAGTTTTTGATCCAATGTGAAGTGCGTATTACATTTCTTTTCATGAATTTATTAAAAAATTCTATTGTTTTCGACAGCTTATTTTCTGTGGGGTTTTAAACTCTCTAAGGTTTCATCTTCAGAAAAGTTTATATTCTCTAAGGTTTCACCTTCAGTTTTCACACCACTTTTTCTTTCTTTCTCGAGGTATTGCTTGTGGACAGATAAGAGAAAAGCCTTATTCGTATACATTCTTACGATAAAACTGTTCCTCTTCAATTTAAAATTACCTATTTTGAGTTCCAAAGAAAAAAAAGTAGTCTACACCATCAGGCGTTCCACAACAGAAGTGACAGTTGTGAGTTTTAGCTCCCACTACTTGTCGGCTTATTGACAAACTTTGACAGTTCACCTATGTTGAAAATCAACGCACTATTGACAAATTGATATGTAAATTCAAAAACACAATATCTAAAAATAGTCAATCACTATTTATTAATATAGGAGTCGAATTACGAACCGGGTCTCCGCGCACACCAAGTGGAAAAAATTTCAAATTGTAACTCAACTGACAGATGAGTACACCACCATATACACCGAAGCCTTTATGTGCATTGCACAAACGCCTCTTACGATATATGTACGTGAGCGAAAAGTGGCAGGACAACTTAAGCCGCGTTGTCACAAGCAATGTAAAACAGGAACAGACACAGAATCTCATACATTAGCAACTGAAACCTAAATTCGCTGTATGCCTTTTGCGCTTCTAATGTTGAAATTCTGTTTCTCTTCCTGTTTCTGTTTCTTGTGACACCGCGGCTTTAGTTGGATAGCTCGTTTTATCTGTTCAATCAGTTATCTTGTCCACATATAGTTTGTAGGTGTGTAGTATATCTTGTCCACACATAGTTTGTAGGTGTGAAACGCTCCACGCAAACCACACAAGTTGGCGGTAAGACTATAAAAAGTGATGTACTAAAAATTTTAAGGACTGATTATGTAAATCCAAATAGAAAACTATTATCCTTATGTCAAACTCATTAAAAATGTATATGTATTTTTTTTCAAGGTCGTAATCATGTTATATAACAAAAATATGTATATGACTAAAAAAATAAAACATAAAACATGTAATCTGAAGCGCATTTTTTCTATTTGAAACCAAATGATCTTCCATCATCATATTTGACGTGTACCTCTTGACGGTTATTGTTGTCATCACCGTAAGCGTATAAATATTCGAAGCGAGTGCTCGAGCCACTTTTTGTAGAGGTTTTTTTATAAGAACCATTTGACGTTTTGGCCTGAAGTTGCATTATTTTTTTATCGTTTCCGCTACTTCCCACAATGGAATATTTGCTTTTGTTTGCGACTGGATCAGGTTGGCGACTCGATGTTATCGTCTTGGAGTATCTTGTGTTTTCGCTGCAAAATGCTTTCACCTCTCTTTTGTGCTTTTCGATTTGTTCCTCTAGTCTTCTCATTCTTTTCTCATAATAATTGATGCCAGAATTGGGATCTTGATAGGATTCAAAATTTGTATTTACGCGGCTGCTGTCATTGATCTCAGGTGATGCGCTGTTTTTTCTGGGTGCCGAGAAATCATTCTGACTATCCTTTCGCACTCGTGAGCTAGAAAGTTTTGACTTTTCATTTTGTCTGTTTATTGACGAGAAACTGTTGTGCAACAAATTTGTGCGTTTTTCTTTCCCCTGGACATTTGTTCCTTGATAGGAGCAGGTCATTGTACTGGAAGGTAGGTCATGATTATAACTACCGTCAATAGAATGACGTTTGTCTAATACTGTTTGGTGGGTTCGTGAAGGTGCTCGCTGGATGTTATGTATCTCAGGTGAGGAAATCGTATTTTTGTTTATCGAGTTTTTGGCATTTCTCACTGTCGATTTGATAATATATTTTGTTTTTGAAAGCATAGCTTGAATTTTGGCATCATTTTGATTCTTTGGTTCGGTGGAAATATTAGTTATGCTTTGTGTCTTCGGTTTTGTTCCACTTTTTGATGTTGGTGGTGTTATTATGTGCACTTTGCTGCTACCGTTGTTAGCCGACACTTTTTGTGGATTTCCTACATCGTTATACAAACTATTTCCGTAACACCTTCGCTCTTGAGATCTGTATGCACTTCGTTTCAGTTTTTCCTCGGATGAATTTAACTTTGCTGGAATATTATCAGAGGACCTGTTGTTTATCCTTGGATCCCTATTAATACAATATAAAGAGAAAAACAATTTAATATAATGAATCGACCTTGCAACTAATAAGTTTAGTGAAAATTTCTTTTTTTGCACGTTTCAGTCAATTAATTACTGACTTTAAATTTTCCTTAATTATTAAATTAACGGCTGAACAGACGCATCACAAACCTCTTTTTATGTGAGGAAGACTTTTCCATGCTCGATTTCTCCGTTTGTTGAACTATTTCATAAAGTTTCGTTCGATATTCGGTTACACTTAAGCGAACATCATCGCGAAAGGGTGGCCGCACGTCAACATTCAACTCCGTTTCTTGAATCGAATGTCGAAATCTGTTAGGGATTAATTGGAAATTATAACGTTTCACAGCCTTTTTGTGTAAATTTGGTTTATACTTTTCAACATATCTGTGATCCAGCGCTTGTGCTGCTGTCAGTCTAGCTAAAGGGTCAAGGACTAAAAGCCGTTTAACAAGGTTGATAGCATCATTTGTACCATCGATGAGCAGCTCGTCGAGGGTCGCCGTCGCACTAAAGAAACGGACTTTTATTTAAGAACTCAAATGTGAAGAAACATGTTTTGTGGGTACCTATTGGTAGATATCTGTTTGTTTAAGAGAACTGTGCCAAATCCGGCACCAACCGCTAATACGTCTTTGTCTGTTATTTCTGGCAAAGCCGACACAATTTTTTCAATCTTTAAATTAAATAACATCGAAACTGCTCGCCTAAGTTAATCAAAAGATAGTTAGCACTTACTTGGTTAATTGTGCTACTTCCCTGAAAAATTGGTTTTCCACGAACCATTTCGCCAAGTATGCATCCAAGACTCCACATGTCGATTCCTTTTGTGTACCTTTTGCTTGAAACAAGAATTTCCGGAGCGCGGTACCATCTAGTGGCCACATAGTCCGTTAAAACGGGGTCCTTACACTCATTTGCATCGATGGCATCACGCATTTGGTTGCTAGAAACTGATCTTGCAAGGCCAAAATCTGCTAGCTTACATCTTAATTTTAATGTAGATTATGAAAAAGGTTAAATCGCTCCCTTAAGTTAGCTTACCTGCACTTGGTGTCAATCAGTACGTTACTAGGTTTCAAGTCCCTATGGATAACATTTCCAGAATGTATATATCTAATTGCATTTAACAGTTGGTACATGATATATCTCTTGTGGACATCCTTAAGGATGTTCCCCTTTTTGATAACATTGTGCAGATCACTTTCCATAAATTCAAAGGATAAGTATATATCCAGGTTGTTAGTTGCCCTGCAAAAATAAATTTTAACTTAATTTTTAAGGACTTTAAAGATGAAAGACTTTATTACTTGTAGACGTTGTGTAATTGAATTACATTTGGATGTTCCCGAAATGCTCGAAGAAACATAATTTCACGAAAAGTGCGTTGCGCATCGGTTTCATCTCTAAAGGCGTCAAAAATCTTCTTAACAGCCAATGTTTGGTTTGTTTTCTTATCGATTGCTTTCCATACAATTCCATAAGCACCTTTCCCCAATCGCTTAAAAATAAGAAAAGTTTTATTGTATTTTAAACTAATTTTCTATTGAAAATTACTTAATAATAATGTTTAAGTTTTATTATATCCTTTTTAAGTTTTTTTTTAATTTTTTTACTTAGGTATTGATCAGAGCCGCTCCTTTATCTTATTTAATATGATTTGAGTTCTTAAGGATTTTTATTTTCTGAAGCAAAACCATTTCTCTAGGACCCTCTTTGTTCGATGTGCTATGCCATGCTATTTATACCCGATCCAGGGTATATTAATTTTAATGCATAATTTGAAAGTGAAATAATTACCGTAGACCCCTAGGACCTTTTAGAGATATGATTGAGACCGACTGGGGAATTGATTGACCATGTCCCTTCGTCCGTCTGAATGTGTTAAGGTTTTAGGTCATCAAAATAAAGCCAGGAACTTGGGTCAGGGCTTGGTTCTTATGTTGCACAGACAACGTGCTAAAACAGGCAAGAATCACCGACGGAAACGGACACTTTTGGCTTCAATGTAAGACAACCTCTGGTTCACATTTTATTTCAAAAGGCTTTTTGACCAAGTTAAACAGGGTAAAGGAACTCCAATTTCGGTGTACAAATATTGCGGCGGCTTAAAAGCTTTAACACGACGAAATTGAACCGCCGCCCACACCATCGGCCCATCGGCTATGCCCGCGGTTACAGTTTACCTGTTAAACACATTTTAGATCGGACAATCGGTTTTGGCAATATTAACACAAAAATTTGAAGAAAAAATGTCATAATTTTCAAATTTGATTTAATATTCTCAAGGCAACGTGATACTTGAAACGTCATTTTTTTCGTGATTTGTAGAGGATTTAATAAAGATTTATATTAATAGCGGATTAGTGCTCGGTGGAGACATGGTATAAGTCTATTATGGGCACCACAATCTTTGAGCAGAACTTGAGTGAGATTGTCGTTGTATTTCGACACAAGTTTAATCCCGCTTATAGTTAGGCCTTAAGTTTGACCCATACAAAGTTTTAAGCGCCGCCCACTTTTGGGGTGCGTTTTTAGGAAACCACTGTCTTTTTGGGCTAAGTTTTCGGTTTTTACAGATTTCCTCACGGCTATTTTTGGGGAAGTGACCCATATGCATAACTTGCAATGAATGAATTCAGGCCAAAGAATTTTAGTATTAGGTGCTTCGGGGAAAATAGATTCGAGTATTAAGAAGTTCTTTACAGACTTCTTTACAAAAGTTCTTTACAAACATCTGTAATATACGTGGCCGGCGAATGAACTGCCGCGTTTTTCCACGTTTCGAGGTAAAAACAGCCTTAGTGGCATTGACTGATCCTTGCTATTTAGATTCGAATTTAAGCCGCGGATTCCTGGAAATGCTACTGAAATCATTGATTTGTTCCTCGTCCAATTTTACAATTTTTATAAGAGCTTTAACTGGACACATTAAATTTATTTGATGAAAGGTTCTTGTACGCCTTGTCTTTTTGGTTGGTCGCCCGGAGCGTCCGCGAGCTTTCTGGAGTCTGGACTCTTCAGGAACTGTTTTCTTGGCACTCGTTTGACAGTTCCTTTTCTAAACAGAAGAGAAATTTGCTTCTGCCCGAGAATGCAGAATCAAAACCAAAAGTACGCGCAGAATCATACAAAGCATATGTCAAGTTGGACAAATGTCATTTGTCCCCTGTAGAAAGTTTTCGCATCAAAAATACAACGCCAGACAAAGAAAAAGTGTTTGGCTGTTTGAATGAACGGCCTCAACGAGGAAATGTGATGTTACGTAAAGTGAATACAAAGCAAAGCTCTAATTCAGTTGTACTTGAAAATTGCTTCATCTTTTACGAAGTTTGTTACATACAAAGCATTGAGCTCCATTCACTTTTAAGAATTAACTATTTTTAAACATTAGTATTCGAGTTTAACGCATTTCCCCATGATTCTAACGAAATAAGAATAAATTGTTTTAAATTTAAGCCCACGTCAATTTTCGGGGGCGTGGTCAACACAAATAATTTACACATTCAAGGCCACACATTCAAGATTTAGGCCAAAAAACTTCTTAAGTTGTTTTACATGGTAAAAAGAGTCGAATATTTAGAAGTTCGTCACAGTCGAACTCTTGCACTTATACTCACTTGTTTTTCTTTGTCTTATGCTATGTCTCCACCGATAATTTAAAGAAGATTAGCGGGAGACGATTAAAATAAATCCCAAAGTGGCTCCATCGGACAAATATAGGATTAATTTGTCTCGAAAACTCTGTTTCTGTCATTTTGGCTCTCAAAAGAGAGTGGCGATGTCATTTCCATGGAGCGACGAAAACGATTTCCTCAGAAAAAGTCACAATAGAAAACGTACTGGTGCCAGATTTTTTGTACAGGGACAGTTTCAGTTTCCATTTTTGATTCTCAAACTGTTACAAAGGTGCAGAAAATAGGTTTGTGAATAGGGTCAATGGGATTTATGAGAGGACTTATTTTTAATCGCTTGCCGAGAGGATTTAAATTAGTATGGTAAATCACGTGATTTGTAGAGGATTTAATAAAGATTTATGTTAATCGACGATTAGTGCTCGGTGGAGACATGGTATTAAGTGAGCGTTTCGACACGAAAATTTAACGACTAATAAGAAAAAAAAGTACAAATCTCGTATATGATTTCTGAATCGTATACTTGTCTTATATGAGCTTCGAGTGGAATTTCCTTTGCATTTTGACATCAAAAAAAACCCTCGCGTTATGGTTTAGTTTGAAGATCTCAAAGAAGAAATTGGGTAGAGTCTTAGAATTTGTAGAACTTTTGCGCTTGTTATTGAACTTCTGACAAAAAAAAAAATAAACATAATCAAATATTTGGGTGGAATGTTTTTTGTCTTTAAAACTTTAGTTTCTGCGTAGATTCGAAGAAAGTTAAGCCCATAGTGCAATGAACACGTTGCGTCCGTAACGCCGAAGTATATAACTGACAACTCACGTGAATACAGTAGGTTACGCAATTCATCTATGGGTCGCTTTCTTAACTGAGTTCTCAGTTGCGTACTCGACATGACGGACTATGCGTATTCATTGGCCAAGCCATTTTGGTCGTTAAGATTATATACACAATTTATAAGTGTACCTGCACTGAATAGTGAAGCCACTTAAAGCGAATTCTGATTATAACAGCTTTCTAGTTCAATTTTACAGGTTGGATTAAAGTCGCTTTGTCTAAATAAAATAATGACAATCTTAATCCAATTTTTTTTTATAAAATGACTCTAAAGACAGTTTATTGGGCGTTTTTGAAATTGACTTAAGGCATTTTTTCTACTCAACGACCGAAAGCGAAGGGTTTTCGTCTAGCAACACTTTCTTAAAAATAAATATTTTAACAGCTTAAATAATTATTATAGTTTTATTAAAGTGTAAGTAAATTACAGAATCAATATTAAAACTAGCAACTTGCTAGGTACTTAAGCTAACGGCTAAAAAGCTTACAAAGTTTTAAGATATAGGCGCACTGCAATTAGCACTTAGTAAAAAGGCTTAATCAAATTAATCTCTTTGAATTTAACTAGTAACGGTTAATTGACTTTAATCTGACAGCAACATTTTCACATACACGTATAAATGCTTGGCCTTTCAGCAGAGTATAAGGTCCTTTTTCATAATTTGATAAATTATAAATCAAATAATTGATTTTTATGGCTATTTCCATTAGCTAATAAGATCCAAATGCGTCAGCAGTCAACATCACTCTACCAACACTACAAGTTTATTAAAATGCATACATACTAACCTTTTTTATATCGAAATACTTCAGGATGTGGTCGTCAATTTCAGACATCTTGTGCTTCTCCTGAGATTTCGTTTTTGTAGTCATCTTTACTGATGCCGTTTGAATAAGTACGACTTGCCAACGATGTTGTGCTGTGTTGGTTTACACTATTACTTCTCACAAACAACTCGTTAACGACACTTCCCTCGCAACTAGACACACCAAGTGATTAGTCTATTCAACAAAGCACTACATAGTGCAAAGTATCCTGTCTGTGAAAGAGTGGTTATTGTTAGATCGATTCTGCCTTAGGCTTCAGCTGACAACACCGAACCCGAACCGAAATCGTATATTTCACAAAATAAAAATCACACACGAAACACTCGTCGAATCAAAATCTATTCCAAGTCCTTCCGAGTGTTACTTCCTCGAAAAATTTGCCACCAAAAACGAAATTTATTCACGAAGAGTGTTATTTGCAAGAAGGACGAAAATCAGCACGTTTCATTATAGGTTTTTGCACGGAAGCTTTTACTGATATACATACGTGTATCACACAGGTGAAGGTGTTTTTTTGTTATTATTTTTTTCTTTTTAAATTTTTATTCTGATATTTGATTGACAATTCTATAATTGATATAAAACATGATGTTGTATGTGAGGGTAGTTTTTTTTTGTTTCAATAAGTTTTTGTTCTAATTTTGGAATTCGGTAATTACTTTTGAATGAAAAATAAATACGCGAGGAGGCAGTGTAGACAAGTTTAGTTCGGCGGTCAAATGTTTTTATAACTGACAGGATAGCTGAGGAAAAGTCCTCAGCTATTGTTTACAAATTTTTCTCCTCGGTAGGGTGACATAGCAACCACCTACCGGCATGGAAGCAAGTTGATGGTGTCGCTTTTGGGGGATGAAAGTTGAAGAACCTTTGTCGTGATTACTGTGTCTAATATAGCTAATATACAAATGTAATTGTTGTTGGTTTCAAAACAACCACCATGGGAATCTAAATGGATGAAATCATTTGCATGCTAGGCACATTGATGTTGTTTGGCATTGACAAGTGATTGTTGTTCGCTTTACACCCTCTCAGAGCTACCTTAATCCACCTAGAAAAGTGTACTTTTTTGTTGTGATCCGCTTTCTGGCACCGGTTTAGGTTTTTATGCCAACACCTTTTCTTTTATAGTTCAATCAACAAGTTTGGGACATAAATGCGTACTAATTTGCACACAAAATTTTCTATAGTAATGTGGTATCAGTGCATGTGTATTTAGATTTTGCTTATGGGGTACTAGGTTGGTTAAAGGATTGCGAATGTTTGCAGTTCCTTGGCGCGAGGCGGAAACTCTGTCTTGTTTTTAAGACTGAAACACATGGTTTCGTTGTAACAAAAAATCAATAAATAAAAAGATTCAATTTATATTTAAATTTTTAAATTATTTAAATAAATTGTTTGCGATGAGGATTAGTTTAGGATTTGATATAAGCGTACATTCCGATTAACTTCGAAAATTATTGGCTGTCGATGTCAATCTGTGCCTTAGAAATAAATTTCGCCACATGGCTGTTTTTGAAAAATGCATGATAGTCATCATCAGCATTGTTCCACGAAATAAGCACTCAGAAGACGAGAAAAATACAATTCTTCCCGAAAATAATGTAGTTTTTAGGAAATGTCATTTTAAAGCAGATTTAAGTTGACGTGTCGTGACGGGGCTAAGATAAAGCCAAAGCTTATTTGTGAAGCTGGCTTCACTTCCTTCCGATCCCAGAGAGCAGATCCGAACGGAGCTCGAACACTCTGAGCGTTATCTGAACCGAATGTGTTCAGAGGTCTCTGTTCTCATTTATTTTGACGGTTCCATTTAAGAGTTGAATAGTCAAAGAGCAGTCGTAACTCGTCTCCGCGTCTCCAGACAGCGCATACAGAGTCGAGTAGTCGAGGCGAAATAGGTTTAAAATGTAGTTCAATGTTTAACTGACTGATGTGTTGTTATTAAGGCATAGACGCTTATAGTGCTGGTAAGACATCGATATTTTTTATTTCCTATAGAAACAATAGTTTTTGGGGGAAAATTAATACTATCGATATTTTACCAAATTTTTAACAAGCCAAAAAAATTATTTCTATTAGGTACAAAACCTTGTGAATACTAAGAATCCGATCATTTGAATATGGAATGACCTACATAGCTAGTTCGACATGGTGATCGATCCTTGCACTTTGTGTCCACTAGCCCTAAAACTGCTATCTCGTCTCGATTAGTGGGACACGTACATAGATGCCGAAGTGGCGATATACACTGCTGGACAAAATTAGAGGAACGATGGTAGTTTTTTGTTTGACGTTTTATAAATTAATGAAACCTTAGTTATTGAAAAATATCCCTCTTTTAGGTTTTTGTGCTATTTTTCATATGAAAACAGGGGTGGAATCTGCTATGGTGATCTGTGTTTTTCACATTTTGTGACAGTCAATGTGATCAAACAAAATAATCTGGCTGTGTAAAGCCGAGTTGTCACAAGCAACGTAAAACAGGAACAGAAACAGAATCGCATACATTAGCAACTGAAACCTAAATTCGCTGAATACTTTTTGCGTTGCTAATGTATGAAATTCTGTTTCTGTTCCTTGTGACATCGTGGCTTAAAGGTGATAACAAAAATATTGTTCCGAAGTTGCTTTATTTAGGCTTGTGATGTAAAAACACTGATTATTATTCGTACATGCAGAAAGTCAGACTAAGAGTAGGCAAAAACATTAACTTACCAGAAAGTTTGAAAACTGGTCACCAGCTGATTTTGACGGTTATTGATCGGGAGCTGTCACAAGAATATTGTGATGATCATAGTTTACGCAGACGAGTTTTTGTGATTTGTGACATCAGGTAAACAACTTTTTTTCTTTGAAATGATGTAAAAATAAAAATTAAAAAATGTACTCATCAAAAAAATAAATTTGAATCAAAAAAATATTAAAATATTTAACTCTTTGCTTCCGTTCCTCTAATTTTTTCCACCAGCGTATATATAAAAAAAATAAAAACATTGAAGTTTGTGCAAAGGGTGAATGAGATTTATGAGAAAATATATTTTAAAATAGGTACTTGCCAGGGGAATTAAAATTTTTCTGATAAATGACGTGATTTGTAGAGTATTTAATGAAGATTTACGTTAATCTTTGATTAAAACTTGGGACACACGGCGACAGAAAAACGCGCGGCAAAAAACAACGCAACAACAGCAAGCATACTCAACACACAAACAATAATTTTCCTTGCGGTTTCTGTCAGTTTTGATGAAAAATTTATTTTCATCAATGAAAAAAAAGGCTGCAAGGTCTTTGTGCTAATCTCAGCACACAAACATTCGTTCGCTATGCGATTCCAGTGTATTATGTTGAAACCCGTCATTTTTATCGCTAAACAACAAAAAAAAAACAAGTTTTTGTCGTGCGGCTTGAAAGAACCGCAATGCGGAAATTTGTCTCAAATCGAGTTTCACGACTAAAACCGCGGTATCACAAGGAACAGAAACAGAAACAGAATTTCATACATTAGCAAGGCAAAAAGCATTCAGCGGTTTTGGTTTCAGTTGCTAATGTATGGGATCCTTTTTCTGTTCCTGTTTTACGTTGCTTGTGACAACGCGGCTTAATTGTTGTAACCGTAATCGTGTGTTGTCTACTATTTAAACGCTTGTGCTTCTTGTCGGACTGCAATAACTCGCGCGTTTTTCTGTTGCCGTGTGTCCTTGGCCTTGCATTTCTTTACCTAGCTGTTATTATTTTATTTTTTTCATGTTGCAAACCAAACACATCATACCCATTCTAGGAAAAAGCATACAAAAAACATTCGTAAGAAGAAAAATATTTGCTGCATTTTTCTTGCAGCAGATCTACCAATATGTTTTTCTTTATTTTTAGTTGACATTATGTATACCCAAACGATATTGTAAAACGTATTTTAGAAATAACACCAATGATCAATATAAAAGCTCACACACTGAATAAAACTAATTGTATTGTTCAATCAAAGAAAAAAACGCTCATAACATTATCAATTATATTTGTTATATCAACCTCAGACCAGCGACAAATTATCGCTAGTCTTTTATCTATCGATGTGTGCGATAGTTTTTTTTACTATCGATATATAATCAAACAGCACTAAATGCTGTCAATTCTACTCCTCAACTTGCATTTCCATGCATCATTTCGACTCAGCTCGCCAAACCGCATTTCCATGAATTGGAAGCCAGGTCGAAGCTAGGTTCAACTATGCATTTTGACAAAATATGTTATTTGACAAAAATACCTCATATTGTTTGTGTTTTACTTTTGGCTTAAGACAAATATAAATTTGTCATTTCGCTGGGCTCAGCTAAAGCTTAAAACAGATGAGCAGCGGGTCTGCTGTATCACTGCTAGCAGCACTGCCTCTAAAACAGATGTGCACCCTTTTTGACATTAACGATGCCAAGTATTATACAAGTTTGTCAAACGGTTTTGATATACTTGTCAACTGGGTGAAAAAGTAAACAAAAACTGACCAATAAAACTAAGGCGGGAAAACGCACTTGTTCTGTATTGAATTTCTTGTCAGTCAACAAACAGTCAAAACTTTCAGATTTCGAGAGCTACTCTGAGCGCCCATTTCTTTGGGCGCTCGTGATAATTATAGATGTTTTTCTTTTCTCGTCCAGAGTAGCTCTCTAGATAATATTTCAACACGACTCAAGACTAAACGTCAGAACAGAGGAAGCTTAATTAGTTGTTATAATTTAGGTTAATCTTCAACTAATTACACTTCAGATTTAAGAAAAAAAATTTTTTAATTTGTAACAGAAGTTGATGAATTTTTCCATACTCTGACATTTGTTTACAAATGTGAGTAAATTCGTCAATTCATCAGTTCCATGCAATTCCGTTTCGGCGTTTTTACATCGGCTGGTCGCGTAAGGTAAATTGCTGTTGCATCTTCTCGCACGTATTCGCCGACACGGAAATTTAAAGTTTCTTCAAAGCTTTAAAGTCATTATAAAAAACGTAAACAAATTGGTGTTGGGGGCGAGATGGACGCAAGTTGAATATCTAGTTAGGTATTCAGTAATTTATGATCTAGTATGCACTCCTCTCTTGAGATAGCAAAATTCATTGGCTTGGCAGCATCTGCGTAGTGTACACTTTCGGCTAAAGTTTTACTAGAGTCTTTGAACACACTCGCTGTCTATTAAAGCTGTCAAAACAAATTTTTTGGTTGCTTGTTTTTTCCAATTTGATTATTTGTTAATTCTCGGTTTTTGATCTGCAGATGTCTTATTTAAAATATTAGCGAAATGGAATCACTTTGTAGAATTTGCTTTGAAGCGGGACACTTTGCCCTCAACGGCTACGAAGTAAATGTACAGAACAAGACCATATCCATCGAACACATGATCTTTAGATTTTCTAACATCGAGGTAAGTTCTTGGTCGTACTTACGAACAAGGAGTTTTTAGTTTCACTTTCTGTTCTCCAGTTATTAAATGCAAATGTACCAGAAATGATTTGTGAAACATGCACGCACGACTTGGTCCAATGCTATTTGTTTATGGAAAAAATCCAACAAGCGGATGCAAGAATCCTTGGTTTGTGTTCCGCACAATCGTTAGAAGAAAACGAACTGCTTGACGGAGACGAGCAAGGTTTAGAAATGGACCCTAACATAGGTGAATTAGAGCAAGAAGCCAAAGATTCTGAATATCTTGATGAGACTGAAGAAGGAGTTATGAACAGCGAAGAGGTAGACACAGGAGAAATCATTGAGCAGCAGATCGAAGAAGAGGTTTACTTCGACAATGAATATGTTGAAGAGGAGGAAGAGGAGAACCATGAAAATTTTATACCGTCCACAGACACAGTGGAAACTGACCAAAACGAGTCCCAAAATGTTGTCCTCAGTGAAGGGCTTTCAGACCTTATTACGAACTTCAAAGAAGAAGATTTTGAAGAACCAAAACCGAAGATATTTTGCCGCAAAAAAGTTAAACAAAGCAAAGAAGTTGCGCAAAATGGGTCATTTGTTGTTGCCCAGTTCACTTCGTCTACTGCCGCGAAAACGCAAATGCTGAGTGACGAAAACGAAGAGGTGACCCTTAGCGACGTAAGAACAATGAATTATGAAGCAGTCGAGGTCAAAGCTGGCAATCTCAATGGCATCAAAGATAATGAGCAAAGTGAACTGCCTGTTGATGAGTCGCGTGTATATTTGTGCCAATATTGTCCGCGGGCTTTCGCCTCCTCACCATATCTAATAGCACACGTAAGAAAGTCCCATGGGTGTAAGTACTGCGCGCAAATGTTTGCCAAGGCGACGGATCTTTTCAAGCACATCCGTGAAGAGCACAACACTCACAGATGCGTGGTTTGTAAAAAGACGTTTGCCAGCAATAGTAACTTGCGGTATCATCTGAAAACTATTCACAAAGTCAAAGTACCTCCCAATGTGTCACTATTGTCTTACAAAAAGGACTCGGAACCGGAAGATAACCAAGTGCAGGATGACTTTTTATAGACAAATAATTACTAGAATAGTTTTAAATTTGATTTTGAAATAAACAAATACTTAACTAAAAATAACGTGTAGCATTTGGTTATTCGCGGACACTGTTTGAGTACTGAGTCCAATAGATGTTTTTGAGTCCTATTTGTAGATCAAACTGTCATTGAACCCACATATGTCTCCAACACATGGCTTGTTTGTTTCTTGAAGGCTGTCAACTTAAAATTACTCCACTTAGGTTTTTTTTTTCAAAACTCTTTAGAATATAAATGAATCGGGCTCCTTTCATCAAAGTATATATTGTTTCGGGGCTTATTTTTTAAAGTGAGATCAGAGATCACCCGAAAATTGCAGTTAAACTGAATTTGACTAATTAAAAAAAAATCGCAGTCAATTTCGATTCAGGGTGGATTCATCCCGCAATAAAATATTCTGGAGAAAAGATGTGAGAATAATGAGAGTCCATGTTTTTTTAGAATTAAAGACTTGATTCTAAAATTAAATTTTTTAGAATTAAAGACTTGATTCTAAAATTAATTTTTTTAGAATTAAATTTTCCCAAACTTCAAAATGTACCCCATTATTTCTAATGTTCGAAGACCCTGTTAATGCAAGCCCGACCCAGTAGACACTGAACACTGTGACAAGCGGGTTTAAAATCGATGCAATTTTGGCTTTATTAACGACTTAAAATTTACTAGTCTAATTTTTTAGAATTAGAAACAGAATCTACTTTCTGTTCAATAGGCTGAGCTGTAGACGGTAGACCACACTGTTAAAAAATAAATAGAGTGGCGCAACAGCTCGAAGTGAACCAGGGCCAACTTCTCAGCAATGTATGCTGGTGTGTTAATTTCTTTACATACAAGTGGACCTACAATTTTTTGCCGAATCCGAACGGCACTTTGAGAAGTTTTTCAAGACAATTAATACTCTCGGAGGGCTGGTCAAACCCTCGCGGTGGTGGGGACCGTGAAAAAGAACAAGTCTTTTTTTTTCAGGTGACGATGGCAGGATTCGAACCCAGACCTCCGGCGTAGTAAGCACACACACTAACCACTACGCCACGGCACCCCAAGAGCACACTGTTACTTTCCCATTTATTGCCGATGGTATAGTCGTTTGGCTCCGAACATGGAACATGGAACGACTTTGCGCCCAAGCTGATATATACGAATCTACTTGGCATTTGCTTACAAATATGAAATTCTTCAATGCAGCCGTTCCATTCTTTTTGTCGGTCTTAAATCAGCTGATCTCGTAAGGAAAACAGAATAAGATGCTGTTGTTGCATCTACAAAACATCGTAAGTAACGTAATGAAATGAATGTTAATAAGCAAGAGGGATGCAAGTATTTGTATTAATATCTCAAGGCAACTTTTCTGGCGTTACTGGCGATCATTTGAGTGCAACAGTTGCAAACAATTTTCTATTGTATATCGGTTTCGTAGGGCCGTTTAAATCGAGCGACAAGACAGTTGCCGCGCTGTCGACGATTGAGATACGCTGAAATGAAACCGGGTCTTTAAAAGCGACAGACGCAGACAGTAGTTGCTTCTCGTCACAAACTCACAATGTACCCACCGCCTTTTGAATGCAATATACCGGATCCAGATGGCTGTTTCACAACAAGCGCGTCAACATCAAAGCAGAGCCAACACGTCAACGAGAAGCTTAAAAAATCGTCTGTCGCATGTATACGCAATGAAATCGAGAAATCACTGCAAAGTTTTGACTGCAAGGTGACAGCACATAATGTATTTGTAAAATTCGTGGAATAAGCACAAAAAAAAATATTCAACAGCATTCAGCAAACTCACTATGATTTGTGGTTGCTAGTGAAAATGATTAAAATTCATTACATAACTCGCCCGAGACGAAATTCTCCCTCGATTTATAATACCGGCTGTAACACGGCCATGACAAATGAGGTCTCTTGCTAGTGCGGTAAAAGTTCTTCAGCTTTTAAAGAACTTTTTTTTTATTTAAAGAATTAAAATGTTTGAAAAGGCAAAACAATGTTAAAACTATCTATTAACTTTGCGAATAAACTCTATTGGCAAACCTCATACGAAAGATTCACCTCCATACCAATCCTGTCTCTGGGACGTATATTTTTCAATTTGCTCTTCTGACATTTGTGACATTTGGTTTTCTGTTTACGTGTAGAAAATCTGTAATGTTCGTCGGTAGCGGCAGATGACCGATTTCATAGTTTAAAATTAGCCACTTAAGTGCTTAGCAAATTTCTCTAGCCATGGTTATACACGGTAATAAAAGTGTTACAGATTAATTGCGAGCCAGTTTCCAGAATGCTTTCCTTGAATTTCAGTCAACAGCAACACCCTCAAGTACGTGAGCCTCATCACTCTTACTTTGCAAAATGCTGTCCTTGGACTCAGTATGCGGTACGCCAGAACGAGGTCTGGCGACATTTTCCTAAGTTCTACTGGTAAGAGGCGTAACGCTCCCCTTGCGGCTAATTATAGCTGATAACCTAATTGATGTTTTCACGCAGCGGTGTTGATGTCGGAAGTAGCAAAACTGATAACATGCTTGGTATTGGTGTTCAACGAAGAAGGCAAAGACGGGCGCAAGTTGGTGAAAACCCTACACAAGACCATTGTCGATAACCCAGTTGACACGCTGAAAGTGTGCGTGCCATCCTTAGTCTACATAGTGCAGAACAATTTGCTTTATGTGTCGGCGTCGCACTTGGATGCGGCGACATATCAAGTAACGTATCAATTGAAGATTCTGACGACTGCCATGTTCGCAGTGTTTATCCTGCGGCGAAAACTACAAACGACCCAATGGGGTGCGCTAGTTCTGCTGGTAATAGGTATAGTTTTGGTGCAACTGGCTCAAACTGGAGAGCCAGCTGCGGCGTCTACTCCTGTTGGACCCGAGCAAAACCGTTTGCTGGGTCTGTGGGCGGCGATAGGAGCGTGCTTTCTATCAGGCTTCGCGGGTATATACTTTGAAAAGATATTGAAAGGCGCCGATATATCGGTCTGGATGCGGAACGTTCAGCTCAGTTTGCTGAGCATTCCGTTTGGTGCAATCACTTGCTTTGTAAACGATGGCTCTGCCATCGCAAAGAATGGTTTCTTCTTCGGATACGACGGGTTCATTTGGTACCTGATTCTGCTGCAAGCCGGTGGCGGGCTCATTGTGGCTGTGGTCGTTAAATACGCTGACAACATTCTAAAAGGCTTTGCCACTTCCCTCGCAATAATCATTTCGTGCATCGCCTCCATATATCTTTTTGGATTCAACTTAACACTGCAATTTACTGCTGGTGCAGCTCTGGTCATAGCTTCGATATTTTTATACGGCTACGACCCCAAGAAGCCGACTAAACCAGCTGTGCGTCCATCGGACGAGGAGAAGCTCCTGCCGCGAGTTTAGCACCTCCACGGATGAATTTATTGCTCTGGTCAGAAACAGGTAAAACCATTCCTCATGTAATTAATTTTATCAATGCATCATATCACACGAGAGTGATTTCTATTTAATTGATTTGCCAGTATTTTATTTAGAACAAATCGCATAGGTTATTCCGCACTAAAGTTGTTCCTCGATTTTAAGGTTTTGTAGTTTGTTACAAAACTTGTAACGCTGTTGTAGGTGAAGACTGATTTATCGAAAACGTGATCGTTTTTTTTTTCCTTTGATTGCGTACTTTGGTTGGCCATTCTTCACGTCTTTCTGTTTTATTCAAAGGGTTTCAGTAAAGGCTGTAAGATCGTTATTATTTGATCCTCTCGCTCCTATCTCTCTCTCTCTCTATATATATTTATTCGTTATTGGTCGGTTTACTTAAAGAAATGTTTATAATATATATGAAACGATGTATACATGCATAACATGTAGCTGAAAAGTGTACACAATTACATTTTATTGAATCTTATTCCAAATGTATTAGTATTTTATAAAATAAAACTTTACTTTTTTAACAATGCGGGATTTTGTGGTGCGATCGCGACAATAATGCGTTTTTAAGACGTTCTTACAATCATATTAGAGCTCCGAAGAACTACTCTTTGAAAAAACACTCTTAGAAGAAGTAACATAGATTAGAAGATGGTATAACAGCGGAAATCTAACACTGCGGGGAGACTGTAACCAAAAATCCATGCGTCTAGGTGCAGAAAATACTTTTAAACGTGTGTCTTACTAGTGCTATTGTGACACAAAAACAGGCGCCTAGCTAAACTACTCAGCAGCGCATTCTGGAAAATGTTCTCAATAAAAGGCTTCATTATACAACATTCCGGAAGAATATCAAGATAGTTTTTAGGAAAACAGGTCCAGAACTGAGCAAGTGTTTTTGCTAAAGCGTAACCTTCACACTAGCTTTTGACAGTATAAACGACTTAAAATCAATACAGCACTTCAAGCTCTTGAAATTCATCCTTAAATTATAAGGTTAGATATGGCGCCACTGTAGGATACGCACGGAAGAGAGATTGTACAAAACTGTTGATATTTGTAGTGATCTGGTACAATACTATGCGATAAAGTAACTAACATCAGCTGCAGGAAACTCTTTTTTTAAACAGCAACATTAGTGGGCTACGCGAAGCAAAATGACAGGGACAAAACTGGCCGCTTAAATATGTACCTAGAAATAAGCATAAGAAGCCATGGTTCTTAAATCAAACTTTGAGCGAAACTAAGAGTAAACAAGGCGACTGGGATACAAAAGAGCATTGTGTTGGACCATCTTGTTAAGAGTATGGATTTTAGTTATGTAGATAAACTGAAGTAGCAAAGCTGGGATCAACTCCTTAACTACCTACCCTAAAGCTGTCGATCGTCTCATATCATATTTGATTGTTTCCTCGATCAAGACCATCTTTTCACTACTTTTTTGTGAAAGCCTCTCTTACGGCAAGTTGAGATCATGCAATGATATCTATATTGTTAAGGTGTTGCCTCACTTCAACTTCTTCTGGGTTAAATTATTGAAGAAATCAAACTACAGCACATTGCCTTGCCGAAACCGGAATAAGGTACACACTGCATGTTGCTTGTGAATTTTCAACTGTGTCGCGGTAGGTTCGACTCAATTTTCAGTTGATTCCTACTTCGGTCGTCTTTTTTATAGCTCCGGACGATGAATAATGCTGTCGAATGGGGCCTATAGAATGTGGTTTTTTTTTTGTTGTATAATTTGGCGTGAAGTCTTGGTCCAGAGTCGATTGGCCAGTCCTGAAGCCACACTGATGTGCGCCGAATAATGTGTTGCAAAATGACATAATATGTTCTTGTAAACCACGATCAGTGATATGCCAATGAAGTTGTTAGCGCCGGCTAGCTGGATGGTTTCCCTCAACCAGTGTGAACTGAACACAGAAAAACATTTTACATATTAACAAAATGTTGAACAGTCTCAAAATCTATTTCAGTTTATTTCAAAAATAAGAGAAAGAAAGATACTCGACATCATGGTAAGATAAAACAAGGTTAAATTATTTAAAAGTCCATCAAATACGGGTTAGATCGCCAACGTACGGAGCTGCTCTCGAGGGGAATTCATACGGTACGTTATATAATACTAAATAAAAATAATAAAAAAAAACTACCAACCTATTGTTGGATCTGTCGACTGAGATTGTATCTTTAAAATGAGGTTGTATATCCGTAACGCTGGCCCCAACTTAATGGCCAGTTTGTTGACAACATCTGAACGTTTCATAAGCAGCAAAGATTGACCGTCGATGTCGTGCTCTTTGAATATGTGTGCCTCTTCAGGAAAATACTTTTTAAAGTAATCCACCACATCGTTGCTAGACCAGGTCTTGACATTTGGAATATCAAACAAATCGTTTGGCGTGATTTGCAAGAGTTTGTTGCCGTTTGTCACAGGCACCGCGGTCGGTTTCTTTTCAAGAATTTCGGAAACTTTCGTGGCTTCCACTTGGATGTTGTCTTCTTTGTTGTCAGTTGGCGATGGCTGCAATTTACTATCCAAAACCGTAAGCAAGGGCTTATTTTGGGGGATTGTGCACTTGGAGCAGTACCACTTAGATTGTGTTGGAAATCTGGCCATGCTCGGTATGTGGCAGGCAAAGTGGAAAGCCTTTACGCACTTGGTGCATGTAATAAGCTCGCCCTGGAAACGAAATGCAAAGTAAGTTCCTTACCGATCTGTGAGGAAAGCAGGATAAAAACTTACATCTTCACGTCCTTCAAAGCAGGATGAACACGATTGACAATTTTCGCAACGGTAGTTGGCTCGTAGCTTGTCCAGGTTTTCAAACTCGAGTTGCAGGCACGTGATATGAGCTGTAAGACTCGTACTTTAACACTTTTTTTTGGTACACTTTCGAGGAAATTACCTTTGTGGTCACAGTCTTTACATAGGAGCAAATTGGCTCGTCCCTTCTTTGAGTCCCTGCGCCTGCAAATGTAGCACGCGTTTTCATCGAATATTCCCACCGAGTTGGTACGAGTCTTTTCCTCTCTGGGCCGTCTGTCATTGGAGGATTCACTCGGGTTGTCCGAGTGTTGTGGGTTACTGTTGGCAGAACCTGCTGACGCTCGTTTAGATTTAGGTAAATTATTGTAGGAGGGGTCGAAAACCACTTTTGCTTTCTAAAAATGAATGACACAATAATTAAAACTTTTGAATGATTACGAAATGTTTTCGTGTTTCATGCCTTAATCCTCCCAGTTGTACGGACAGCCACAGAGCTCTCCTCGGGATTGCGCATTCTTTCGAATTTTTTCATCTAAAAAATGAAGTGATGAAAGAAAAAATTTGTTTGTGTTATAAATAGTTTAAGGGCAAAATGGCCTGAGTACAAGAGGAAACCCAAGCGCAACTAGTGCCCTTAGAAGGTGACCTGTTTATTGTATGTGTCAATTTCTTTTGTTGAGCTAAGCAGGCATAAATTATTAACCGCTTTTTCAATGATAAGTTCAACTATTCGTAATACCTCGTTTAAACTTCTAGGGAGCAATGTAAATGACAAGAGGAAGTGGCTGCCTTTGTTTAATCACGCTTTGTTGGCAATTTGTGATCTTTTAGGATGCAGAAAACTAGGCAAATACCGAAAACTGAAAATCGCGTCTTAACACACTTGCTAATACGTTTAACAACAAAATAAATAAAATTAACTGGAAGCTCTTAGCCAACGTTGACGCTTTTTTCCATGGGAAAAATCTAATCTAATCTGCGTTTGTAATAGATTTTATTGCTTAAAAAGTGCTGGAAACCAGATGGCGCTGCTAACTACGCATTGATATGTGGAAGAAATTTGCTCGAGCTGCTTTGCTACCATATTGTGTTTCCAAAGCGTCTACTAGCAATGAAGCAGTCAATGGAAATATTTCTATAAACAAATTGCTTTTTCCATCGCAAGTGGAGCTCCTAGATAACCCAGGAGCTCCACTTGCAATGGGAAAAGCAATCAATTGATTGAAATATTTCCATTGACTGTTTCATTGCTAGTGTCGACGCTTTGGAAATTAGCTCTGCAATATTGATTTGTAAATGGCCATCAATGATTGATTTCCATTTGAAGAGCAATCATTGCCATAAATCTACGTGGCAATGAGATTGAAAATGACATTTGAAACTTAAATTTAATATTTTCGGCTTTAACGGCTTCTATACAAATAAAAATATAAGTTTCAAACCCGAAAACAACGAAGCCATAGAAATATTCAAAACTTTTACAATTTTCTTTTTCATTTTAAATTTGAATTCGTAGGCAATGAAATGCCCACATCGAAAATTATTGAATATCTAGTTGCCAGTTATTTTTTCATTGTTGTTGCCATGTTTATTTCCATTGCATTTGGGCATTGCAAATTTGGAGAGTTCACTTAACTGTCACAGAATCTGGAGTGGAGTGGAGTATATTTTCTTAAATATGCTTTATTCATATGAAATACACTTCTCTCAAGTAAAGCTGAGTTCACTCGACTTCACCCATTGGGTCGTATTAATAAAATGACTGTCAATGGGCTTTATGAGGGGATAAATTTTGGCCCATAGCCAACTTAATACCATGTCTCCACCGAGCACTAATCGTCGATTAATATAAATCTTTATTAAATCCTCTACAAATCACGCGATTTACCATGCAAATTTAAATCCCCTCGGCAAACGATCAAAAATAAATCCCCTCATAAATCCCATTCACCCTATTCACAAACCTATTTTCTGCACCTTTGTAACAGTTTGAGAATCAAAAAAGGAAACTGAAACTGTCCCTGTACGAAAAATCTGCCTATTGTGACTTTAACTGAGGAAATCGTTTTCGCTCCTTGGAAATGACATCGCCACTCTCTTTTGAGAGCCAAAATGACAGAAACAGAGTTTTCGTGTCAAATTAATCCTATATTTGTCCGATGGAGCCACTTTGGGATTTATCTTAAGCGTCTCCCGCTAAACTTCTTTTAGTTATCGGTGGAGACATAGTAAAAATTTGTATGGTTAATCGCGTAGTTTATTGAGGATTTAATAAAAATTTATATTAATCGCGGATTACTTGCTTAAGTAATTTTACTCAATTTCAGCTTGTGGGCAAAGCTTGGACATGCCCTAATTTGAATATCTAGTTATTCAGTAATTTATGGTCAATTACAAATCGACAAGTGGAAACTTAGCATAAATCAATACATGGAAAAAGCAAGCGAGCTAGCGGACTTTCCAAAAATCATTTCGTAGCGCCACCGAATGCTAGCTTCTGCGAAAACTTTTTGTCTGACGTTTCTTTAAGTAGTCAAAAAAATTGTTTTCTTTTTGTTTTGCAAGTGCATTTGTTATCAGTTCTGCAATTAATTTGTCATATTTTCTAATTTTTATTCTCTCGAAATTGTGCGGATAAAAAAATTTCAAAATGACTTCCCGTAATCTTACAGAAGTTTTTGTTATTATGCGTAATAACGCCTCCAAGAATCGGAACCTTTACTCCGACGACAGGGTAAATATCGATCTATTGGTTCCAGCTGTTCGGTTCCCAATTTTCCTATTTATTTAGCGCGGTAGCGATGCTGAAAAGCTTCTTAAAAGATCCCTTCATGACGCTGAAGAAGGAATGGAACTGCGCGACGAATATGGTTCACCTCCAATATGGGTGGACAAACTGGAAGAGGCGCAATACACTATGTCCAAGTGAGGGTTATGGCGTCTCTTGAGAAAAAGAATTGATATTCTAAGCTTTTCTTTCTACTAGAATTAAACCCAAGTTGGACGAACTAGGATCCCTTCACGCGAGACACCTTCTGCGACCAGCCTTCGATGAAAACTCTGAAGAAGAGGCACAAATTGATGTGCTTTCCCAGGAGATTGCAAAGCTTATCACATCAACCCATAGGCACATTCAATGCATTCGATCGAGCCTTGGCGTGGGCAACAAAACGGAGCAACGGCTAACGGCAAATGTTGTCACCTACCTATTGCTCTCGCTACAGGAGCTCACGTTTAAGTTCCGCAACAGTCAGAGTGGCTATATTAGACAGTTGAATTCGCGCGAGGAGAGGTCCCAAAAGTACTTTGAAACACCAGACTTCACGACCATCGATTTGGACAGTAAGAGTCAAAGCAACTTTGTCGATACGTTCGACAATTTTCTGCAGCCAGCAGCAACGAGCTCCACTACAAGTGGATATTATGAAGAAACAGATGACCAGATTGACGAACACTTCCAGAGGCCAGTTGCAAATCGCATGACACAACAACAGCTCCTGCTTTTTGAGGAGGAAAATTCGAAACTGGCCCTACATCGTGAGGAGGAAGTTACAAAGATTGTCAAATCGATATACGATTTGAACGACATCTTCAAGGATCTATCGCACATGGTTCAAGAACAAGGAACAGTGCTCGACAGGATCGACTATAACGTAGAACAGACCCAAACTCGAGTGTCAGAGGGCCTGAAACAGCTACAACGAGCCGAGATGTACCAGAGAAAGAACCGGAAGATGTGCTGCATTATGGTACTGGCCGGCGTTACCCTGTTTATGCTGGTACTACTCATATTTACGAAGTTTTAAACCAGTAAAAGCGACTTCTGCTAGATTGTGTATTCCAAAAGTATTTATTTTAACTGTAATATATAATAAAAAATTATAATAATCCATACCCTGTCCTCACATCCTTTCCGCTAAGCGACTCGCAACAGATCTAAGGTTTCCATACACCTTGTTCGGCGGTGAACCAAGAATCAGATTGCAAATGGCTCTTCTTGCAAGTTGAATGTTTTGGTAGCTGCCAAGGATGTGAATCTTGCTGTCTGCTAACACAATTCGAGTTTTCGTTACGTTCTCGATTGTAAACTTTGTTCGTCCACCTTTGCCAGCCAAGCGTCCAATGGCACGACTCATGTGATCGCCTTTGAGTGTCTTAACATCCTTGACTTCGAAGCTCTCAACAAACAAATCTTCTAAACGCAAAAGTGCCAGCGCATCGTCTACTTCGAACCCGCAGAGAAAAGCCTTCACGAAATCAGCGCCTTTTTGTAGATTGGAAATATCGGGTGTCTCTGGACTTATGCGGAGCTCAACCTGCCGCGCTTTTGTGTTGAAACGAATTTGCAGTTTCATGTGCTCCACTACGGGAGTGAAAATCTTCATCCAGTGCTCCTTAAGTGACGAGTACCTGTAATGTGCCGAATTGGAGAAGAATCTTAAAAATATGCTGCTGAAACATACCTGTGAGGGGGCACGCCAATTTTACGAATATCACTTTTTGTTCGCTTGGCTCTGGGTTCTGCTTGTGCCTTGGTAACTCCTTCAATTCCTGTAGCCTCGTCAACTTGCATTACGTCGCTGTCGTCGTTTGCAGAGCGCTTCTTGGCTTTTTTATCGCTCTTTGCGGGTAGAAAGCTGTCGACCTTTATATTTTCTACTTCCATTTTGAATGCGCTTGTTGTATTTGACTTAAAAAAGATGAGAATATTTCCCACACGAATAAAAATGCAATTTTAAAACACAGCGAAATAAAACAAAAACACTGGTCTATGCAACCATGTGCCTGAAAAGAACTGGCAATGACAGCTGTCAAACAGTTGACATTCTTGATTTGCGATGATTGTGATCTATAGTTTATTGCGTAAATCACAATGGAAAGTTTCGTATTTTCAATTGTTCATTGCCATAAATTACTGAATCACTAGATATTCAACTTGCGACCGTCTTCTCTCCTCCAGCCATTTGCTTACGTTTTTATAAAGCCTCTAAAGCTTTTATAAAGCTTTAAATTTCCGTGTCGGTGAAAACGTGTATGAAGATACAAAAACAATTTACCTTACGCGATCAGCTGATGTAAAAGCTCCAAAACGAAATTGCATGGAAATGACGATTTGATGAATTTACTCACATTTGCAAATAAATGTCGGAGGACGTGTAAATTCATCAATTTCAGCTTGTGGGCAAAGCTTTTGCATGTCCGAAGTTGAATATCTAGTTGTTCACAAAATATATGAATGTGAAGTCTAGTGAATAAAATTGAATAATGAAATCAGTATGTGTTTTAATTTTCACGGGGAATAAAATATTCATTCTTAATTAATCTCTTATTGGCGATATTAGGGGAGTTCACACAACACAACATGTTGAGCAACATTGCTTGATGAAAAATTTACAGCTTTGCTGTATTAATGTTTTTTGTGCAATATTTTTTATGTGGAGTGGCATTGCAGATTTGAGAATAACCATCATCATCATCAGCATGGCTAAATGGTCCCTCCATCTTTCCCGATCTTCCAGATTTGACAATAACCTACAAAAAATAGCGAGGATTTCACAAAACAAAGTCAAAATTGAGTTGGAATTTTTAAACCAAACTTACACCAAAAACGGTGTCAAAATTGAGTCAAATTAATGAAACAAAACTAACACCGAAAATGGAGTTAAAGTTGAGTCAGATTTCTGAAACCAAATAGACACCAAAAACTGCTGTTAACAATTTTCGAGTCTAGGAACAGCACTTAAGGGGACAGAAAAATATTATACTGGCAGCGCTCCTTTACTATCTATAATCTCTCCACAGGTACAGCTGATTTCCCAAACGGCTGTCAGCCGTCAGTTTTCCTGTAATGAAAATAAACTCAACACATAATTTTTCAACTATGGAAAACTGTGATGGGAATCTTCAAAATTTGGCCGAAGAAAAAATATTTCTAGGGAACACTTTGATATCTCTCTTAAATAAATACAAAGCGATTCCAGGTGTGCAAAAAATCCAAAGAAAAATTAATCAGGAAATCAAGTTTTTGCAAAAGGTATTCCCATTTGGGTAGGCATCATCAATCAGTCAATAAACAAAGAAACTTCTCATAGGTGGTAGCTACTAATTCGGTGAAAATAAACCATGTTATGTGCAGTAATTTAACGCACTACGAGTTTCTTGTTAAAATTCTGGAGCTCCAGAAGGACGTGGTCCATGTTGACTGTGGATTCACCGTCGAAGAGCGCAATAACCCATTACGAGTCGACATAGTCAGTGAAAACGGTCTTAAATGGATTAAGGGTGAGACAGCAATCTGGCCTAAGCACTAATAAGCTAAAATGATTTTTTTCCAGTTATTGCTAGAAACTCCAAATCGCTTACAGACGCGGCTAAGGGGCGTGCCAGCTATGGAGCTAAGAGTATTTTAGATCAGGCTGAAGAGTTTGTCTTCGCTGCTGATCAGAATCTTTGTATGTTTCAGACACCAAAGGTTCGTGTATGAAACTATCTTGTTTATTCCACCCATTGGCGAATAATTGCACTTTTAGGTGGTTTTCTACTTTAGTCAAGACATCGAAAATGAACTCCTCGAAGACCTTAAGGAAATTGGCGTAGAAACGATGTCAATTAGTAAACAACAGCCCACCGAAGTTTTGAATGATGAAGAAATCACAGACTTTGTTAACGTAAGCACCCTTAACCTGGACATCACCACAATGCTGGCCTACATCAGTTCCCTGACAAATGGCAGCACAAGTTGGACATTTAAGGAGTCAATCCTCACGGAACAAGCTGAAAGGGAAAGAGAATCTCCTCTCAAGCCGGTCCTGGACAAAGCCTTCGAAGGAAAACGTCTGATTTGCTGTGAAACTGCCTTTCAATCGTTTCAAGACATAGTCAATCTACTGGCTGGCCCGTTAGAAAAGCAACGGGCCAAAGCCTTAATTGATAGGGTTGAAATTCTTCCTGACGTGCAGGAAATTCCTGAAGAAATCTCAGCGGTCAACGTTGGAGGAAGAATAAACCCTCGAAGTTTAAAAATTTTTGCCTTCGGCATTATCATGAAAGCAGTCACTGTCACATCCAACAAGGGGTTTATTCGATCAGCAAAAATGCAGGTATGTTAAAGTTTATCTTTCTGTACTTTCGGATTATCAACTCGCAGGTCCACTGCACTTTTAGGGCATCAATGTTCCCGTGTTAATCCACCAGGCGAGAGCTTTAACTGAATCTAAAGAAGAAACAGCTGAGCGTGTGTAGCAAATTGTAGCAATATTCGTAACTATTGAACTTTTATACATAATGTTAACAGTACATTTGAGTAATAAAAAGCTTATTTATACTAGATAATTAAATTAATCGACTTCGCGCCAATAAAGGATAGAAGTAAGCCACTTATCAAAAAATTGTTCCTATTAACGGAGACAAGAATTTAAACTTGCGCAGTTTTTTCAACCCTAATTGCGGAGACAAACTGACAACAAGTGGGAAAGTGCAACAGTGCGTAAGTAAAAAATTCAGTCCGTACGTGACGGATTGCAACATACCCTACCCTACCTCAAAAGGAAACTGCTTGTTAAAATTCTCTTAAAAAGTGGGCGTGGTCAATGTAAAACCCAAACTTTTTCTGCTACCTCAAAGACAATTACAAAGCGAAATGCACACGTTCTTATTGGAAGCGACGTACGTCACGCACTTTTTCTATGGGCCGCTTCCCATAAGAACGTGTGTGTTTAACTGAGTTGTCAGTTGTGTACTTCGACGTAACGGACCCAACGGATTCATTGGGCTGAAGGCTTTAACCGATTCTCCGTCGGTCTCATACATATCTCTAAAAGGTCAAGGGGTCTACGGTGATTATATCAAAACTGAATATACCCTGGGCAGGGTATAAAAATATTCCAGAGATGAGTTTTTCAGTCCATTTCAATGCAGGTTTAATCTAGAATACTCGCCGTATTTCGTTGGCTTACCCCAAAATAAATTCTGGAGAAGAATTCGAACTTCTTTTTCACTTATTCTATAAAAAATGAGAGATGCCTTCCGTTTTTTTGTAAAAAATTAAATTTTTGCGGAGTCAGAAGAGTGAACCGAGCTCCTGTTCCCTGGATTAGCTCGAGATAAACGCAGATTCATATTGGAATGAACAAATCTTGGTTGAACCCAAGGCTATGGCCTGAACGCGGTAATTAAGTTTACCGAAATCTCTGTCTCTCGAAATATTCGACGAATGAGTGCAGCGGACTTGCTACTGAGATTTACGCCATTGAAGAAGCGGCCCAACTTGAAAAATGCCTTAGAAATCACATTTAGACAATAGTCCATTTGGCCATAGTCTTTAAAGATCGCTATATAGAAAGGATGCATTGCCCCGAAAAGGATCAGCATCAAACGATACAAAATAACGTTGAAAGATTGTATTTGCCTGAAAGGAACCCGTCAATCGGACCTGTTTAAACTAAGACAAATTTCGCTGTACGTAACAATCCTAGTGTTGTGCAAGACTTACCTTAAATAGTCTTAGGGCTAAGAGAGAAATAATATAAAAGGCTTGAAAGAATTTTTATTGACCTGGGATTCCAGCCCGGCGCCTCCTGCACAGCAGTCTGACACATCAACCACTGCACCAAAAAAATATTTGCTTGGCCCAGTTGCTAATATTCTCCCCTTAACTAACACAAAGATTTTCAAGAATAACACAACGGTTTTTTCAAAATATTTTACAAAACATTTTGAAATAAAAATTTATTTGCAAAAAAAAATTAGAGATAATATATATAATTTCTTTTTAATTATTCCTTACGTATTAACTCTACAAACGTCATAAAAATATTTGAATGTTTTTTTTTTTGTTTTTACTGGTTTTAATTACCATTATATTTGCATTTATATAACTTTTATTTCTTTGCAATTATATTTAATTTTTTCCTGCTTTATGCACATTTATAAATTAAAAGAAAAAAAAAATCCCAAACAAAAAACTATTCGTTTTCGCATTCATACACGCACGACACATGAAGGACAAAAATTAAAAAAAAATCTTAACGAAAAATTAATAGACTTAAATTTAAATGCAACGAAATCAAAATTTTAAACAAAAGTGCGAGAGAAAAACTTTAAGAAACTTAAATTACAGGATTACACAGTAATAAAAAAATTATATTTCTTTATATATATATATATTTTTTTTTTCATTTTGTTTTTAACTTTTAAAACAACTAATAAGCTGGGTGAACTTTATTTTTTATTTATATTTCGTTTGGGCGTCCAATAAAAAATTATTTATCTTTAATATTGTTGGGAGCATCTAAACAGAAACAGAATAATTTGTCTCACTATAGACCTGATACGAATCGTCTGGAAAAAAATCAAGTAGAGAGAGAGAAAAATGTATTTATATGGATAAATATTTTTTTCATTTTTTTTGCTTGTGAAATATGAAAAAAAAACAAAAAAAAAATTTAAATTAATTAAAATCCTGACAAAAGTTAATATGGTTAGTTGGACGTTTGCTTAATTTCTTAACTTTAAAATTTTAGTTTCTAAAAATTGCGTGCTGCAAACCATTTTGTGATTATATACAATTAATATTGGTGAACAAAGTGTGAATTGTGATAGCCTCAAAGCTTCATAGGCCCTAACTACGTTCTGTTGTTCCAAAAATGGGTGTATGGAATGTTGTGTGTTCCAAAGAAAAACTGAAGGCTCTGCCTAGGAATTTATTTCCCTGGTGCCGTTTGCTGGATCCCACTCGTAAATTAAGAGAACCAACTGATACTAGAATCCTTTTACTGATGCTAGAATAGAAGAATAATTACTGATATCCTAGCGGGGCCTAAATCTGGGAAAATATCCCAACCAAGGAATCATGTCGCAACAAAAATGAAGAATTAAAAAAAAAAGTCTAGGTCGAACTGTCCAGCAACCGGATAAAAACTTTCCACCCAAGAGAATTTATGAACGGGAGGTACCTTTGGGGAGGAGTAAGTTTTGGTGTTTCTGGTTCACCATCGTTTGTGCTGGGAGTTTCTTTTCTTCTCGTTCCTCTACTTTTCTTCGCTCCCGATATTCTTAAGCATTTTAAGGTTAGTAGGATTATATCCAATGGTCTCGAGCCTATTAACTAAAGAAATAATTGTGTAACTAATCGTTATTTGATAGAACGAAACTCTTGAAAGAACACTTTATGCTAAGTAAACTTATTTCTCTTCGACCACATCACAGCTTCGAAAAAACTGTTGACACTGTCAGTAGTGGCAGAAGAAGACCAAACAAATAGATTTTATCAAGGCTACCTACGTGAATTTACGTTTGTTCTTTTGTTGTACATTGTCAAAAGAAAAGTCCAATTTAAGAGTAAAAAAACGAGTACCAAGTTTTAAAACAATGAATGGAAGCCTGGCAAAGCCTGGCAAGCCTGAGTGTTAAAAACTTTTTTTTTTATTTGGAGCACAAATGGGTCCAACGACAGAAAAAGAAAGAAAAGATTTGGGACTCTCAGCCCCAACAACTAAGTTACTTGCTAGTCCCAAAACTGAGGAAAAACAAACTTAAAATAAGCATGACTGAATAAACAATAACTCAAGAAAGTCGATTAATTCTGCGATATGCCTCAAATTACTTTTAAACAGCAAATTAGAAAAATGTCAAAAAGTGGTTTATCAACGGTTCGAAGGATAAAAAAATTACTATTCAACGTAGAAGACCGAAAAAGAAGTCTGCTTTGAGGCAAGTGTCTAATGAGCTTCAAATGAATCCTCGAAGACCCGATGTTTACAACTTTTATTTCTATGATTTAAGAAAAACACAAGCTGACTTTCACACGATATCACAGCCGTAGGTACATCAAGTGAGGAGAGCTAAAAAGAACTTCTAATGTTTCTGAAACGATAAAATCCAAGGATGAAAAATATTTATGAACTTCTTAGATCTCCCAAAAGATGGGACATATTCATTCCTCATTCATAAGCCCAGGTTTGTCAGAAGCTGTACTCGATCAGAATGTGAAACTTTTGCCATGCCCGCTTTCTTCACTTGATTTGTACATAATCGAAACATTCGGGCATAGCTATTTCGAAAATTTTATGAAGGCGGAAGATCATCCTAGGATTCCCACGAATACTGACGTTTCTCCCTTAGGGAAAGAGTGAGAAACGTCAGTGCTCGTAGGAATCTTAATTTTGAGCAGCTACTTCTACGAATGAAACGATTAATTCTTTGATGGTTTGGATTCGCTATTCGCGTGCCCCCCGACAGACTTCCTAGGCAGGTCACGTAAGCCGAAATGCGAGCGCGTCGACCCCTGGTAGGCCAAGAAACAGGTGGTGGGATCAGGTAAAGAACATCTCCGAGACCCGTCTGGGGTTCGCACCTGTGTCTCTTGAGTTGGTGACAGAGGATCAGGAACGGTGGAAGGACCATTTAGCCGCCTTTGCTCAGCGCCTTTCTAAGGATAAGCGGTCAATGATTGATTGATTGTGGTGGAAGATCATTTGAAGAAAATTACTACATCTAAGACTTGGGACACACGGCGACAAAAAACAGCGCGATTTTTTTCAGCAATACAAGAACAATTTTTCGTGTGGTTCTTACACTTTTGATGAAAAATTAATTTTTTAGATGAAAAAAAAAAATAGTTTAAAAAAATTTTAAATCGCTCGTTTTTCTGTCACCATGTGACCCTGGCTTAAGGGCCCTGTTATAGCGTAGCGGCGCCCTGAACACCTGCATGTCAGGCCGAAGGCCGGCCGCTGCACCAGTCGAAGAGCCGCCCGGAGACCTTTTTTAAGGACCACTCAAACACTGTTTGATTTTCGGGTTTTGACTTTCGGGATTTTCATTTCCGGGATTTTGAGCTCGCGGTTATCGGTGCCAACCCCAAGCCTCTCATGACAAATTGAACTCTTGAAAGGTTTGACAGTCTTTAGAGCGTTGGAGCCGAAAAATATATATCATGATTTTTTTGGCTGATATTCGAACCTAGGATTTAATTAACAAAAAAAAAACAATTTAACCTATTTGACTTTTGTGATGTAATAGTAGTTACAGTTGAATATTTTATAGAAAATATCCACTTGTTGAGTTGCACGTCAATTGTAAATTGTAAAAAAATCCAGAACGATCATGAAATCCCGAGTGCTTTTGGAAAATAAGATATTCCAAAAACTTTACGCACTAGAAAGGCTGAAAAAAACGAGCCTTGAAACTTCTCGCCTTTCTGTATTTAATATTTTTTTTTTCATGAGATGTTTAGCATTATAAGCATCTGTGCTCATAGCACAAGCAAAGTGAAGCTCCAGTCTATGGCAGATATTTATTTGAATGCAAATCTTTTTTAGGTGCGAAAAATCTAAATATCTGAGATCACTCACCTGTGAGCGAAGTTCTGTCCGGTGTTCGTAGATTCGAATCCTTGTCGGGCGCAGTAATCATAAAAAAATGCACGAAACCACCTCTTAGAAGGATCGACAATTTTTTTTAGTTTTTTATGTTCATATAAAGTCTGAGTCTTGCTCGAAATAAAATACACAAGTTTTTTTAACAGTTTGCGATATTTTTTTGAATCTACGTGATTTATGCAACCCCTATCATTAACCGAGCCCTAACTTATGCCTTGTTCTTTAAACAGTGTAGCACTGGACACAGGTTTAGTAAAGTTTTGAAATCAAAAGCTATTCAAAGAAAGGTTTTTCAAAGAAAGAGCGAACACAGCGAATATGTACTTTAAAAGGCAAATCGTTCACTCTTAACTAAGCCAATATCAAAAACGGATAAGTCATTAGCTTGAGTAAAGAGTCCAATCTATTATGATGAGCATCTGGGGTCACAAAAAGCGTCTATTTTTTGAAGCGCGAGAATCTTACTATTTGCTTTATTTGTCTTCACAAAAAAGGTCTTTAAATAAGTCCTCTGGGCATAAAATCTTCCTGAATAAGTTAAAATACTAGTTCAGACTTAAAAAGCGAGTAAAAAACGCCACACAAATCACCAGCTTAAGCCTTCACTCTGTAAAACCCGCAGTAAAAAAGCCCCAGTCACTATAGTCACCTGAACAAAACAGCAGAGAGTCGCACCAGTTCTAAGCATCTATACTCATAACGTTTTTCGCATCATTGTTTCTGACGGATTTATTCGAAATTGTTAATTTAAGTTTATTTAATCCTGCCGTTATGTACAAATAACAAAGAATAGAGTTTAATTAAATGCAAAACACATACAGGAAATGATATAAGTAATAATAAATATGATTGTATAGAGTAAGTAAGGTTTGATGGATTACTTGAATTGAAGAAAAGTTACCCCTTCATATATTTAATTTCTACAGCATCAGTGGTAAGTAAATCATCGCTTAAGAATGATTCATTTGCATTTTCTGCAAATATAAGAATGTTGGTTTTGTTTTTACGTTGAATGTGTGTTTTAGCAACTAGACAAATTAAAAATAGCCTTTTAAATATTTATGGTTGATTAAGACTTTACCGGGTTTTCAAAAATGCAAATTTTTGTAGACATGAATGAGTTCCACGAATGTGTGTGATGGTGTATAGTATATCCCAATGGTAACTGGTTATTTTGTGTAATGATAAATCATATTGATAAGAAAATGCTTTAGTTTTGTGTCCGAAAAAATGTTTAATGTTTAAAATAAAAGAAAATATTAAAATTTCCAACTTATTTGCACCTTCGAAACCAGTCCAATTCGTTAAGCGATGATTTTAAGATTCATTTTAAACGCGCTTTCAGGTGCCATATTTAAAAACCCAAACAGATAACTTTTATGCAGATAACATGCCTACACAAACTATTTAGCCAATGAGAGCTTCTTCTTTGTGTTCCATGTAAACTAAATTAGAATCAATCAAAATCAAAATGTAAAACAAAATTGAATTCTTGTAAAAAAGTTTTTCACTCTCTCTGTGTGCTTTTCTCTTCCACCCTAGAGGCACAATTTTGAAAAATATTATTTAAAAAAATCCTAAAATCACCTAAAAACAGTCTCGTTCAAGTAACACTTTTTGTAACATAAGTATTTCGTAAAACGTGTTTCATATTTCTAAATAGAAAAAAAATAATAAAATAGTTTTAAATAAACAAATAAAATTAACCTGTTGTCAAAATAAATTATCTTATGTATAATCATCAATAATATCAATAAGAGACGAACCAGGATTGAAACTAGAAACCTTCGGTAAGTGAACCACATCACGCCGGAACAGTGATAGATTTTGCGTGAACCTGAAATGAAAATAAATAAAAAAAAGCTGTAAGAGTTTCTAAAAAATTAAACAAATAAAAGTTTGACACACGAACCTTTCTCGATTTTTGTTGGCCACATTTCGTTCGATACCATCCATCAGTCCATCGAACCACTGTGCCATTGTTTGTTGCTTGTCGATGGGTTGCGATCGGATGATGTTTTCTTTGAGCGATCTGTGGGCGAAAATGGTTATAAACAGTTGCAGTCGAGGTCATGGAATTTAATATGTCTCACCTAAAATAGTCCTCATACAAAAGAATGAGCACGAGAAGCGGACGGGACATTGACCATTGATTTTTGCAGTCTTCAGACATTACCATATTTAGGAGTGTTGACATTATACCCTGAAGAATTTCAGAATTCATTTCCACTACCTGAAAATATTTGAAATTTATTAAGTTTGAAAATTATCATAGGTCTGTTTTAGAGCATCACCTCGAGGAACTGTGAGTTTTCCGGTGTTATATTACGGAGTTTTTTGTTGGGGAATGTCGAAACTGAAATGAAAAACAAAATATATGCACATAAATACTGTTTTTTTATATATGAAGCGTAGAATTTTTAAACGACATCTTAGTTGATACAATTATCCAAATTTTTTTTGAAAACCATGGCTTAATTTGAAAAACTAATTTGCGAAAAATATTGTGACTAACGAATTATTACCTAACCATTGCAAAAAATTCGCCATTTATGAATAAACAGCCTGATTCCGTGTTGGTGCAAAAGTTGAGCACTATAAGAATTTTGTTACTCGGTATTGAAATTCGGTAAAGAATTGAGCATCAGTTTAACAGGCTGATTCCGAGTGGGTGCACCCACATAGTAAAGATTCCGAATTCTATATACACAGCTGGCCAAAAAAATAGGTTTGAGGAGATTCGCTGCTAGTTTATTTCTTCTTGCTGAAGACAGTTAAATGACAGATATTTTGCCAGCAAATCTTGCAACAAAATAATTTTTTATTAAGAAATAACTAGTTCCGTATTTTATTTATTTGAGTTGCAAAACAATTTTGTTCGTTTTTCAAGTTGCTCATAAAAATAGGTGTGCTTTGTTATTTAAATTAAGCGATTTGTTGCAAAAGCGTTTTTAAAAAGTGATTAACTTTAAAGGTAAGCTCGTTTTCTAGTTAAATTATCACAGTTTAAGTTTTTTTTTTGAAATCATATTTTAAGATCGGTCGAAAAGTCCATTGCACTTCTAAAGAAAACCAACTAGTTTAGTGGTTAAGGGGCGAGGGTGAAACCTATAAATTTATGGCACACGATCCTAGGAAGGTCAAAGAATTTTGTAACCAATGCTGTGAAGCCAACATAAGAGACAACAGATAATAGAGAAAGGCCAAAAAACTTCAGCAACTACTGACCGCCGCACTTTACTTTTAGTAAAATCAAATCGGTTTGTTGGGTCACGCGCAAATTTGGAATGGAATCAGTGCACGCAAGATCCGCGGAAGACCACTGAACTTCAATCTCCCAGGAAGAATCGCCAGAAAAGTTCCACTCCAAAGAGCCAGAAACCGAAGTTCCGAAAAGCTTTTGCCTTAAGCTATAGAAGTTGAAATTGTCTTAGAGTGTACCACTAATTCTTTTCTTACCTTTAAGTTGCAGTTGTTTAAAAATATATGACACAACACAGTCCAGTACGGAACAGCAGCAAATGAAAATGGTGGAATCTGCAAGAATGCATAAAAGATTACATCAAAATAAGATTTTAGTCAAAAACTTAAAAAAGACTACTCACCCAATGCCGTAAGACCCTTAGATAAACTTTCTAAAATATAAATAAATGCACGCGGCTCCAAGGAAGCCAAAAATGTTATATGATCTTGTGATAAGCAATTAAGCAAACCGTAATACGATGAAGCTAGCTTTGGATATTCCTGCAAAACACAGACAAACCAAAAATGATACATCTTACAAGTGAAAGGACAGTTTATTCAACTCACCAATAGATCATTTTGTTGGATTGACATAATCAGCTTTGCAGCTATATTCAAAACATTGTCAAGTGTGTCGTCACGGTATAGTTTAAAAACTCCAAAATTCACATAGTTCCCGCTGAGTGCGTTCTTTAAAATCATAAAGCAAATCGAAATGCCTTTCAGTTTCATTGGATACTGCTGCTCGCGAGGTACGTCCAAATGTAGGCTCCTATTGCCGTAGATGCAAATTAACTTGGAGGCTTCACGGAATAGCAGAATGCCCATCGGACTAGATACATTGCCCTGCAGACGTTGCGTTCGGCAATGCACGAGCTCAGCGAAGAGTTTCAGTACAGGTGTTGTCACAGCTGGATCGTGTGCCCACAGCTCGACGGCACGTATGAGTATGGGAATATAATCGGGATAACTAAAAAGGTAAAACCAATTATGAGTTGTGATTCTCTTTTTAAAGCTTCGTACATTACATCCATTCAAAAAGCATGGTATAGGGAACTCTCGCGTTTAGAGGCAATGCCAGTCCACGAAGATCACGTGCCAAGCCGATTATTGCCTTTTTCGCCTCCTCATTCGGGAAGCTATTCGCATCCATAAGTACGGAACCGAGCGATTCAAATTGATCTGTAAGCAGCGATAAATTAGACTTAATCCAGTTGAATACGTGTGCAGATCTGACTCACTTGTGAGTGGCGTTAAGAAATTGTAGAAACGCTCTTCGTCCTCGCCCAGGTCAAACATCAGCAGTCTTCCAAGGGATGTGTAAAACATTGTCCGGCAACGCATCTCAGAGAGCGACGAGTTTGTACCCAAAAAAGGAAAATGCTCACTCTGTAAGAAGTTAACAAAAAATTATCTGTCATTGGCACTTAGATGTTGAGCTTACTGTGTGATGTGTCAGCATAAACTGAATCTCCTCCAACTTGGCCAACTTTCGCAGAGAGTTGAAGTTCACCGAAAGCTCCGACAGCAACATCAGAGTCTTGGTTATTATCGGCTCAGAGCGTCCCCAAAATTTTAAATTTGTTATTCTAAAACAAGTAGTATCCACGTTATTGAATTTGAGTTTCCTTATCGAATGATTCACTCACATTTTTCTGTTGATTAAACTCAACAGCATCTGTTCGTCGCTGAGGCCAAACACCTCAGACAGCCTTTTATAGACGTGCGCCTTTTGTGCCTGCTCACAGATGTGCATTTTGCGCACTTGCTCAAGGAAACTAAGAATAGCCAACTCCAGTTTTTCACAGCCGGCTTGCGGGAGTCTCGCATCTGTTAGGCTCATTAGTTGCAGTACCTAAAAGCAAACGACCACAAATGGATTAGTGCTGGATTGTGAGAAGTTATTGTACTTACGCGTATCACAAGTTCTCCGTCCATCGTGTCCTGTTCATCGTTCGAATTGAAGGACAATCTGCCGACAATAGCTGAGCCGATTATGTATACCAGCCACGTCAGTTGCAGTTCGTGGATAGTCACGTCCATAGGGTTGGGTGAAGGACTCTGTAGCAGTTCCTGATACTCTCGAGCCTTCTGATCGAAATGCTGAACGAGCAGCGTACAGGTTTTATCGTATTCACAACGTTCGATTACCGACAATTGCTCAAGCTGCTGTTGCACCATACAAAGGTCATCGAGTGGATCTTCTAGATTGTCTCTGACAATGACGGGCACAGCTTCCAGGCGAGAAGTTATGTACGCTTTGGTTACCTCGGGTGTGTACGTACCAAGCAGATGAGGCTCAGGCGATTTAACATACGGTACTGAGGCAACCATTCGTTGCCACAGTGTCAGTAGATAGTGTACACTGTTTGGCGCGAATTGCCACATCTGAGGGAGGAAAAAAAAGACATCTTTGTGAAAGGATGAAGATTGGTGATTTAACTTAGCTTCAAACCTGTAACGATTGAACCGTGAATTTTGCTATCAACTGTATAGCTTCGGGATAGCATTCGACTGTAATAAGTTCTCCCAGCTGGTAGTTCGATTTGAGGCGGGCAAGGAGTCTGCAGAACTCGTGGTAATTTTCGGGATCACTAAGACCCTGTAAATATGAAATTAAAGTGTTGGTTTTGTTTGAATTCACTATTTACACTCTACAATTTTGCTACAGCAAAAGAATTGTGCATACTCACGTGTAAATTGGTCAAAATGTTTTTTACGCCCTCGAGCAAATGAGTAAGGAATTTTGTACGTTCAGGGTTGTTGAATAGTGATCTTCGCACGGATGTCATCTACAAAGAAGCACACAAATCAGAAATCTAACGATGTTTTCTCTAATAGAAACTCACCTGCACTAAACATGACAATGAGTAGCTAGCCAAACCATTGGGAAGAATCTGGTAGAGATCAAAAAACAACTTCAAAGTATTTGAGTCAAGAAATGCTGGTCTCCAGGAAGTAGGAATCTTAAAAAATAACGCCCCAAAATTAGCACCGGATATGAAAAATTAAACTAGTAAACTCTTACTTGAACACTGTTCATATCGTCTGAAGACTCATCCGTTGAGCTGCCGATGAAATCAAAGCTCAAACAATTTTTTGTCAGCCGAAGGACGTGTGATATAAGACTTAAAATCAAAGAACAAATGGAGTTGCAAGAAAAGGAACAATATTTCATTCTCAGAGCAATCTTACGCTTGTTGGGATTCATCCATGAAGTTTAAACTCTTGCTGTTGTCTCGTGCAGTAACCAATAACGAATACGACAGTAAAAATATATCGTACAACTGCTGATCCCGAAATGACGTAGCGATTTTGCGATTCTTCGAGAAGGACAGATTCACATCGGCCTCGACGATTGAGTTCATTTCGCAGACTAGTTGTGACAGAATTTGTACCCCAATTGTACAGTGCTCGGCAGAGCCTTGCTAAAATGGTGCAAAAAAAAAAAAGAAATTTCGAGATTCAACCAACATTTAAATCGTTGGAGTTTCGTCAACTTACCTGTAAAAACTTCTTCACATCCTCGAGGATGTTTTGGAATATATACTCGTTTTTGTAAGTGTCAAACCATCCGTATTTTGTTATCTTCGCCAGCAATGTGACAAGCGCTTGTACAACAAAATTTTGCAAATTCGGGCGGGTGGCGAGATAGTTTAATATGTAGCTCCTGTGTAATCATATTTTTTATAAACACAAATTCGGTAAAAAAAAAAAATTTTGCAAATAACAAACCTTATATCGATTCTTTGCTCTAAATTCAAACCCTGTATTAACTTGGTGAGAGTTGTTGCGGCGAGAAGTTGCGCATAACTTGAGTCGGCTCGATCCAAGAGCATCTGACACTTTGGTAGAGCATCTTGGCTGCTTACGAATGCAACAAGTGCTTTCTCGGCCTCTGAACGTATAACTGAATCTGTTGCTTCGTACAATTGCTTGCAGAGGATTTCAAGCTGATGGATTTCCTGAAAAGGCAAAATTTCCTTTAAAATTGTGTTCGTGTTATATGAGAAACAAATACAAGAATTATTTCAATTATTTCAAAACAAATACAAGGTGGTCAAGTGCCCCGTCTTGCACCCCTCCGGTTGCCTATGCTATACAATTGGCATATCCGTTTACAATTGACTATTTCCGTTTCGAAAACAGAGGGAAGAACATCCGTTTTGTTGGCCCTTCTACCGTTTTTAAAATTTAAAATGCATAAAACAGCAAATTCGATTTTTTTTTAATTACCGTTCGACTTTTTTTCAATTTTACAACCAACTAGCATTTGCCACTTTTCGTAAATTCTGCGGCCATAGATTCCTCAGAAAGCGGTAAAACATGTTTACTATTTCCTTTACTTAAATGGGTAAAAACTTGAGGTTGCAAACGGCAATTTTCGAAAATTTTTAATACTTGCTTATTAAACGTTACAAACTTCAGCCAAATTTAATTAATATCGTCTTAACCTTTAAGGAACAAGAACTCTTTCCAAAATCGTTTTCGAAAATGTTTTTTGCGTTTTTGAATAAAATCTTCAAAGTTTTTGAACATTCGCAGTTTCCTATAGATTTGTATAAAATTTCAGAAGATAGATTATGTCCGTTATTTATTTCAAAATCATAGTTTATACCGTTTGGGGGATAGAGGGGGAGACATACGTTCTTTTGACCTTTATTATATTTTTTTAAATTTCAAATCATTAATACAACTATGTATTTTGAGTTTTTTTCCAGTTCCCGTTAGACTTTTACCAATAGCATATCAATCTGCGCTAGCATTGGTTGTGTTTCTTAAATTCCACAGCCTTTTTTATTTCGTTTTTTAACTAGACTTCGGGTTCCACGTTTTTTCATGCATTTATGCGATTTTTTTTTCAAAAATGCATTTAAAACGGTTGTATCAAAACTCTTTCTGAAAAATAAGACTAGCAATTCGTTTACTTTGAGTTGCTATGTGTTCGATATTGCACAAAGCACTTAGGCGTTCAAAAGTTATGGGCTCAAACACTTTGAAAAACGTAATCCATTTTGAACTCATCATTTCTCAAAAACCTTTCAATATTTTCAAAAAAATGCAATTTTTTAGTTAAAGTTCAGTATTTACTTAGCTTAAGTTTTGTTTTTCTAGTTCTTGCCTGCTAAACTTATTTAAAAAAAAAAAGATTGAAAAACATTTAATCCATTTTCCCATAAAACTTCAAGCTGTAATTATTCTCGTTGGGTTCGCTAACTATTTCCGCAGTCAAATAGCACACCAAATGTCGTCTTTATACCGTTTAGAAGTAAAAGAAGGACAATGTAGGCATAAGAGGTGTTTTTTTCCGGAAGCACCCGGAAGCACCCGGAAGCTCTTGAATACAGAAACAACCTTTACTTCAATGTTGTCGATTCTACTTGAAAAAAAGCTGTTTACCCTAAACTGGATAACAGACGCCGATCAGGAAGTCGCTGATTTTGTGATAGACGCTCTTAGATTTTCGTTTGTTGCTGGTTTTGGTCCGAACCGTATATTTTTTACAACGGCACCCACCATGTCTTGTAAACGTTCGCCTATTCACCATACGCCCAATGTAGACCAGCAACCCCAGAGGGGTTATTGTTGTAGATAAGTTCTAGAGTTCGGGTTAGAACGTCTCTCATTTGGATTACTTGAAACAGCCCATGCGTGTGAAGTCTGTACGATTTTTGAACCAATCGTAGAAAGGGTGTTGAATGGGTTATACTTATATTATTATATTATATATGGGTATACTTCACAAGACGAAACACGTATAAGACTCACAATTAAGCTTGTCGTGCCACAGTCTCTAAGTCTTTAGTCCAACGAAGTAGATGGTAGAGGAAGGAATTTAAATAATCAAGGTCTTTTCTTGTCCAACAAGCTTAAGCTATGAGCACATAGCAAATCGTGAAGATGCAGTTTTCTGTTGTCCTATCGTTGCGGTCTACTTCCAAATAAGGAACAAACATAGCGGCATTATAAAAGATACTATCCAATTCCACAATTCACAGGAATCGCACCAGAAATTACTGTTCGTGTGCTTAGTGCTTGTGGTAAACACAAAAAGCTTAATTTATTTTAACAATGAAAATTATTTATTTTTTAATTGACAGGAATCGCACGGAAAATTTTTGATCGTGTTGAGTATTCTTGCGGCAAGAAAATCGCGCTGTTGTTTGTGACACGTTTTCCTGTCGTCTGTATGCCTCGGCCCTAATGCCATATTTCTAGAACTTATAAATAACTTTATTTAATTTTATTATTTATGTCTTCGAAACACCTTGCGTTTGAGTCTTTTAAAAAAGCTAATCGCCATTTGATCGTTCGTTGTTAATAGCTCAAATTTGAATTAGTTCTTTTGAAATATTGTCTCTAATGAAATGGTTTTTGATATCTATACCTCACACGTTTGCATTCCATCTTGTAAGAGGGCTAGGAAATGCGTCCCCGTCATAAATTATCTTGTTCCGTCTTTATATCTTAAATTTTGCATGATTCTTCGTAACTTCAAAGCATCTGTACTTAATAGACTTTTAGTGTGAGATCCGAGTTTCCGAATTGAGCTCAGGTTAACCCCAGACAAGAATTTTCCAGTGAATATTGGTCCGGGATTAATCTCGTCTTAACTCGGCAAATTTTGTGAGCTGGTCCCGAGTCAATTCCGGTAACAGTATGAACTTCTTCGAGTTTATTTTTCTATGTAAAATGGCAGTTGCTTTGCGTGTTTCTGTGAAAAATGACATCTATGAATAACTCCAAGTTCTTTCAGTGTGTTTTTCTATGTAAACTGACAGTTGGGAATCAATAATTTCGGAAGATCCCAGTTCGGTCAACTCCAGATTCGCTTTGTTCCGGGATTAACAGAAAATGGTATAAGCTGGGCGAACTGTAGCACAAGCCCTTAGAGCTATGGACTCGGGTTCAATTAATAATGTGGCAACAGTAATATGCCTTTATCTTCACCTAATTACAAAATATTATTTAGTTTACTTTTCTCCTCTAAAATACAGCTTCAAGGACTTATAACCTTTTAGTTATATTTTCATTCTTTTAAGATGATGCCAATGCAATGCAGTTGGTTTTTGTTGATTCGGTCCCATGAAACTTATCGAAACAATTTCTCTTTACCACAGTTTTGCTTCAGTTTAAATGCTTTTTCCATCGTGCTTTTTACTAAATTGCATTCTGAGTCCACGTTTCAGCTCCTTAACATACCACGGTGACGGTAGTAGTTTCATTCTAGGAGACACGTTGCTTGATTAGAGAACCTTAGCATGCCCGTAAAAACATCTGCTTGCAGCCATGATTCTTTCCTGAATGCAGTCATTGGTTTATTTGCGGTTGCTGATGCTTTTTCCAAGGTATTTAAGGTGCTCAACTCCGCTTAAGATTTTTTTTCATGTCTTCCCATCTTTATGTACTTTGTTTTCCCTTTGTTGATGACCAGTCGCACTAAATAGTGCCAGGTTTTGCTTTAGCAGAAACGCTTGTTCAGTCGTGAGCGTGTTTGCTTTGGTATTCACCCAGGACACTCTCTGCTGCATCGCGAAGACTTTTATTAAGAGTTTCCGCGAAAACTTTGTAGCAACCGCTGAGCAGAGTAGTGCCTCTGTAGTTATGGCAGTTAGGCTTGTCGCCATTTTTATGCATAGGTACAATCACACCTGTAAGTCAGGCTTTTGGAAGTACTTCTTGAGTCCAGGCCTCATTTCGCTCTTCTCGGGGTTGTTCTTTTGGTGTGTTCACTGTGGACTATCATTGTCTCCTATGTTGACATTGTAGAGTTCCTTGAAGTATTCTTGCCATCTTAAAATATTGAGCTCTGTTTCGATTATTATTTGTCCACTCTTCACAAACCACCTTCGTATTGCTTTTTGATGATGTTGAAGAAACTTCTCGCGCCGTTTTTGGCTTAATGTTTTTGCAGATCCACGGACTTTGATCCCATTGTCAAGCAGCCTTTTTTCAACTCATTTTTCATGTCCGTTCGCAATTTATTGACACTAATTACATAGTGTTCAAACCTAATTCTTCTCCAGTTCGACTGGATTTTAGGGGGCTAGGACAATGATAAAAAAAAACCTTCTTCGGTGATAATTAATTAATTGTAAAACTCTAAAGGAGTTACCTTATAGGATCTTTAGAAGGAAGAACAAAACCTCAACGCATTGCGTAATGCAAGAGCGGCTTGACCTCAAAACAGACATACGTATCTAACACACTATTACGCATCCACAAATAGACTTCGCAACACTTAAAATCAACAAAAACAGTACCTTAATCAGGATTGGTTACACGCAAATTATTCTCCTACAAAAAACAACAAATTCAGGCTTCTAAGGAAAACATTGCTAAACATCCTGGATTTATATCGTATCAGTTCCACCTGATGGACGCTAACAAATCTCCAATGTCTGACATTTTCCCCAGAAGTCATTAAAAACAATTACCCAGCCAGAGAGGCAAAAAAAAAACCATTTGCGATTCCGCCCTGGATTTAAAGGTTATGTGTTGCGCTCTTGAAAAACAAGGCGATAATTGTCTCAAGCCCCGATCATAAGCAAATTCTAAATAAAACGTGCCGAAATCATCTTTTAACCTGCATAATTAAACTGGACGCTGGAACAGCGGCCTCACTTTCACCAAACAAGAACCCAAGACAGGAAAAAAAAATCAATTCCTCTTGGTTATTTGTTCGATAGTCCCCCGGATCTGATGGAGGAGCGCTAACAAAAGAATCTCACCCCGACGTTATACAGAAAAAGAACAATAAATGAACAAAAATATTATTCAGTCACTTAAGCTGGATGGAATGTTTTTTGGTTTAATTGGAAACAATGCAATTTCTTGTTTTTGTCCCCTTTTTCACTTGCGAAAGAATCAACAAAAAACGATTTTTTTTCTTCCCTTGCCTTCCCTTTGACAATTTACACATAGAAAGATAGAATTTTGCAAATGCGTACCATTTCGTGTTGCGAATTGAGTTCTTCTCGGTTGTTCAAGCAAACATGCAAAACAAAACGAATTTTGTGGCTCGGGATGGGAGAGAACGAAAATTGTTTGATTTGTTCGGTATTTGAAAACACTTTCGGCCGACTTTTGGTTTAATTCAAAAGATAGCCCGCTGCTGAAACACACCGTTCACCATTTATTTTATTTTCCTTTTTATTTTTTGTTAGGATTATGTCCGTCTACTGATTCGCCGGTACCCGCTTTGTGTTTTCGGGCGAAATGGTTGGCCAACGACAGTGAGTTATAGGGCGGCAGCTGGCGGTTGCTAGCTGAAATAGAGACTGGATAATCTATTACGGGCTGATTTGAGTGGAAAATGCGAGAGATGAGCCCAAGAAACTCTAAATAAATCAAAATCATAAATTACTGAAAAGATCTTTTAGCTGTTTGACGTAATATCGTTTTCACACCGAAGCCAGAATCTAGATTCTGAGCAATTCGATTTCAAAATCGAATTGACCCTTTCACACTGCGAAAATAATCTAGATTTTGTTGACTTTTCGATAAGTTGAACATCAACTGTCCAATTTTTCACTCTTGTCACAAGTTAAACAGCTTCAAATAAGTAAAAAACAATTGTTGATAACTAAAGAAGCACTGGGAATACATGAAAATCACTGCACAATTAAATAGTATAAAAAAAAACGAAAATATTTGTCCTTTTTATTTTATAAACAAACTTCATCGGCTGTCATGTCTTCTTTTGATTGAATTAAAAAAGTGTCATCATCATCATTATCATTTTCGAATACCGCTTATCCTTTAAAAGGGTCGCGGAGCGAGGGTGGCTAAATGGTCCTTCCATCTTTCTCGATCCTCCGCCACCAACTCAAGAGACTCCGGTGCAATCCCCAGGCGGGACTCAGAGAGGTTCTTTACCTGATCCCACCACCTGTTTCTTGGCCTACCAGGGGGGCGACGCACTCGCATCTCGGCTAGCATGACCTGTCAAAAAAGTGTGTTTGCTTTTATTTTCCTATGATTCCCACAAAATTGAATACAATCTATTACATTTGTATTCGATTTTGTGGGAATCTAGATTCTGATCTTCTGAATTCTACAAATGTATGAAAGACGTCAGATTTTGACAGCCGTGCTAGGAGGTCTAGAGATTCAACTTACCTATCTCTTGGTCTCCAACACCCATTTGTTTACATTTTTTATAAAGCCTTTAAAGCTTTTATAAAACTTTAAATTTGCATGTCGGTGAACACGTGTGAGAAAACGCAATAACAAAGAAGCTCCAAAACGGAATTGCATGGAACTGACGACTTGACGAATTTACCGACATTTTTAAACAAAATGTCACAGGGTAAATTCGTCAATTTCAGTTTTTTGGTAAAGCCGCGATCCCATCCATTAGCAACTGAAAGCTAAATTCGATGAATGCTTTCTGCGTTCCTTACTTATGAAATGATGTTTCTGTTTCTGTTCCTTGTGACAACGGGGCTTAAAGCTTTAACGTGTCCCAAGTTGAATATCTAGTTATTGAGTAAATTATAGTTTAAACTTTTTCGTCACCTGAAAAAAAATCTCGTTCTTTTTTTTGCGGTTCCCACCTCCGGGAGGCTCTGTCAAGCCCTCCGAAAGTATCATTTGTCTTGAGCAACTTCTCAAAGTGCCGTTCGGATTCGGAAAAAAAATGTAGGTCCCCTTGTATGTGAAGAAATTAACACGCATCATATATTGTTGAGAAGTTGGCCCTGGTTCACCTCGAGCTGTTGCGCAATGCCATTTATTTATACATGGTGTTCTCGATTAACAAATAGAGGTTCGCTCAAATGGGCATGTATTTATTTCTGTGGAATTAAATTTCGATACAATATTGTAAGATACATTTATATGACACTTACCGCGGTTAACACCTCTTCTGGCTTGGCGAGAACAAATGAGAAAGAACGAAAGCCGGAAATCAGTATGGCTGCCAGCCTGAAGGGCTGCCAACCTTATGCCAACGCAAGTGCTGCCAACCGCGGCAGTTAAAAAGGTAGTGTCGTCTACAAAAGGTTCGAGGTTTTCGGATAGATGGCGCTAGGCTTATTGGATTTCCAACACATGGTTTAAGCTTAGGTTCAGTTAAACTTTCATGAAGTTTAGAATTGAGTACTAAGACCGTTGGTCGAAAGTGTAGTATTTAAACTTGATCGAAAGTGTAGCTAACTTCCGTCTAATATTCTCCGTTAGTTTTGTAGGCTACTTAAAACGTGAATTGTCATATCTGAGCCTATTTTTAATTTTCGAATTTCCTTAAAAGCCGATTTCAGATCGAATATTTTGTTCCGCAGATATTTGCATTCAAAGTTGGTGTGAATGTTGAATTCTTTGCAAATTTAATTAAAACTTCTCAAGGCAAAGTGATACGTGTCGTGACGTGCGTCCGAAACAGATGGACATGTTTATTTTCATACCAAGTTACGAAAAGTAACATTTTGGCAAAAAAAATCTATTGCGATGCACAGCTTAAAATCGATTTGTGATCAAGTTAAACATCAATTCACTCAATTTTAGTACACGAGCACTTCTAGTACGTTTCTTTTTAATTCGCCGAGACCACGTTTTAGCCATGTGCTTCCATCCTTAACTAATCGACAAAACTCTTTTTTGACGTGTGTCAAAGCTTAAACTAGTTTTTGCATAATTTTGTTTGTAAATAATTTTTATTATTCATTTAACACAAAGAAAATGTTATTATCCTTGCACTCCGCCGGTCTCAGTATTATTTCTAAACTCGTTATAAGACAATAGTAAAAACAATACTCCCGAAATGGACGACTACTTTGACGAATACGAGGAAGACCTTTTCGAAGACTACGATTTTGGAAACAAACTGCTCTTCCCATTCAACAGGAAAACCCTGGAAGATACTCTCAAAAACTGTGTTCTACCTTCTATCAGTCAAATCACAATATACGCGGGCACACTCATTGGATGGAATCTGGTTTGCCGACTGGCTTGGATCACAGCAAAGTGTGTCAGGGTTTGGCCATGGCTGGACCACATCATCTCGTTCGCCTGCGGATGCGGAGTCCTCTATAAGACGGTGGGTCTAGATTTCCTCGTAATTTTGCTCTTTGCCATGATTTCCTATGTGGTTCTGAGTATTATGGAATACAGACAGTCGCAGAGCATGGGCTACACCCTTGGCGCAATTTGCATAGTGACACTCTTCACCTATGAGCTGTTGGCCGACAATCCCACGGTGTGGCACAAAATTCGAGGAGTGCAGATGATAGCAACCATGAAAGTCGTCTCTCTAGCGTTCGACGTTGACGCACAAAAGCAGAACCGCATTCCGGCGTTGTTTCCTTTCCTGGGCTACATGCTTTGCCCCGCGAATGTGGTGCTCGGTCCCTGGTGTGCCTATGACGAATACATACAGAGCTTGAATCAGCTGAAAATCGACTTCCGGTGGATACTGTGGACAGTTTGTAACAGTTTGGTGGCGTTAGGCTTCCTTCTGCTCTCAAACTGCTTTGTGGCGCTCATCTGTACGGACTACGCCTGGAAGTGGATTGTTGCCTATCGTGACGCACTGTCATTTCGGTGTAGTCATTACTTTATCTCGTTCTTGTCGCAGGCTACCATGTCAACGGCCGGAATAGGAGGCCATATACATTCCAGCGAAGTGTCGCCCATATTTGGACAGTTGGTCACGAAACCAAGCAGCATAGAACTACCCCGGTCCCTTACAGATTTGGTTAGGAACTGGAACATACCAATGCACCGCTGGCTCAAGACATATGTCTTTCGAACAATGAAGGGGAGAAGTGTTCTGCTTGCTATTGTCGCCACATATCTCGTGTCTTCCCTCTTGCATGGGCTGCACTTTCAAATCTACGCGGTTCTGCTCTCCCTGGGTGTCTTTACCTTCGTGGAGTACAAGCTACGAACCAAAGTAGCGGGAATATTCAGCGCGTGCATCTTGCCGAACGCGTGTCGCAATCGCCAATGCTCCCACGACCACAAGTGGAAGTCTGTGTTCAGTTTGGCCATGAACTGTGTGTTCAGCTTGTCGACGGTCATGCACTTGGCTTATTTGGGGATTATGATGGACGGCACAAGTACGCCGGACGCCCAGGCAAATCGTTTCTCAATCCAGGCAGGTCTCAACCAGTGGATGTCTCTTGATTTCCTCAGTCACTGGATATTTATGTGCAGCTATCTGTTTTATCTAATGGTCTGAGAGCGTGGAGTGGAACACTTAATAAACTCAACTTATAAACGCGTGTGACATAGAGCAGCTTAGACTTAGAGCTAGAGGGCTGGCGAGGCTAACTTGTAAAGGAGCTTCGCCCGCACAAACCCAAAATAAGATGAAAATGGTTTTAACTGTGATTAATTCTAGCATTTGTACTTACTCAGTAGGATTTTTGTGTGTGATGGATGCTTTCAGTATTAAACTTAAAGTGTTGAACTTGGAATTTTTATTTTTTATAACCGCATCCGTAAAATAAATAAAATGTATTCAGAAAAAAAAAAAATTGTTTCAACGATTTTACAAAGCCCAATTAGTAAAGATTCATTCAGATTACATAAAAAAGATCATCGCATATCCACAAAAACTTGCTACGTGATAATAAATGCTTCTTGTTCCAATGCCACACAACAATTTGCGAAAGCCTACCGACGAGACGCGTCGCATTACGGCGCAGCCAAATATCTGTGCGAAAATTTGGTACTGTAATGTGGCGACAAGACGTAAAAAGCCATGCAGGAGTCATTGAATGCAGCCATCAATTCACTTTACGAATACTCCTTACTGTCATATTAGCCAGCTGACGAATGCTTCCCCTCCATGGAATTCAGCGAAAAAGTGCCAATTGAAAATTACCTGGTGGACTGGAAACGTCGAGAGCAAAGTGACTTAAATAAATACACGGATGACAGGCTGAGACGAGACAGTGATATATGAAACGTTGACTTTTGAAAATAAAAAGTGAAATTGATATAAATTGTTGAATTCTAGTAGTTAAGTTGAATTAAGTGTAATTTGAATTTTAATAAGTTTTGTTTGATAAATAAAGTGTTTCATTGTGTTATTACAAAAGTGAAATTGAGGTTGTTTGAGGTTGACGCTGTTTAAATCACTTCAAATCGAATCACCTGACCAACGAATTGCCGAATACGTCATGATTAACATATTTACCAGCAGTTATTGTTAATCATGACGTGTTCTATTGAAAACCGACTAGTGGAACTGGCGTAGAGTACAAAAATAAATCGTTCTTTTCTCGTACACCTGAACTGAAGTGACGTTTCGCTTTGGACCTTAAATTTAATTTAATGAATTATTTATAGTTTTTATCAAATATTTTCAAAGACCTCACAAGCATTTTATATGTCTTAAACTAGCAATTTGCTAGCTAACTTATAAAATGTTTAACTTTTTTGATTTAAAACACACTCACCAGGTCACGTTTTTTTTACATCTCTTGATTCAATATGAACTTTAACATGATACCTTCAGCCGAAGTCTCGTTGAATAAACGCTTCACATTTGCTTTTCGCGGACTTTCCTTTAAATCGAATGTGAAATCCTTTGGAGTGATCAAACTGTTTCGCCTGTTGTGAATCGCCAAATGGGGTGGAGACTACCTTCTATTTTTTTTGTATTATAGTTAAAAATATAAAATATATTTTTTTTTCAAAACTGTAAGTTTCGTAGACCATCTACGTACGTCTTCGTCTTCCATAAAAAAAAAACAATTAAATTGTCTGACTCGGTGGGTATAGTCCTGGAAACTGAATGTGCTAACAACATAGTAATGGGGCTGTCAAATTTTCAATTTCAATTTTATTTCGTCAAACGCAAGCAAAACAAGAAAGTACATACTTCTGCGTTATCATTTCGTTTTACCCAATATGCGCACGTCGTTCCTACCATGAATTAACTAGATATTCAACTTAGGGCATATAAAAACTTGCTCATTCTGACACTTGTTTAAAAATGCGAGTTAATTCGTCGGTTCCATTCCGTGCGATTCCGGTTTGGCGCTTTAACATCAGCTGATCGCATAAGGTAAATTGTTTTTGCAGCTTCTCACACGTATTCACCAAAACGAAACAGAATGCTTTTTGGCTTGCATCTCTTTTTATAAACGCGCTATCTCTATTAAAATATGGCAGAAAATAGTTGATGGAAAACATTGAATATTCCTCAACCCAGAGATTGTAAGATCTTTAGATTATAAAAACTATAAGTTTTTATAAACTATATATAAGATTTTTAGTTTATAAAAACTTTCACTTTCTACGCTCGAGTATTTTTGCGGGATAACGTCAAACGTTTCGAGTGATATTTATTTGAAAGCACAAGAACAGTTTCTGTTGTTTGTTGTAGAACCAGCATCTGAAGCAGAAACGGTGGCATTTCATTTCTTTTATATTTGGGCCTTAAGGGCACAGTTATAGCGAAAAAACGATACGGAAAATTTTTATTTCTCATTTTATTTGTACTTTCACTTATGCGATTATGCCAAATTTGGATTTAAAATGTTGCCACTGGTTTACTTAACCAATTCACACGAAAATATGTATTTATTAAGTTAATCCTTCTCAGGAAAGTAGTTTTATAATTTTTCGTATCAGAATCACTTTTCCTGAACAGCTGATGGAAAATTAAACCCATTCATTCCACTGAATTGTTCCATATTTTTTTACTGTTCCGGCTGTCAGAAAAAATTTTTCGGTTCAACCCCAACCAAAAAATTGAAGTCGACTGTTTGGTTGTTCGGTTCTTTTTTTCTGATTGCTGTAAACGCTTAACAGGAAAAAATCCCATTTTCGACTGTTTCTCGTTATTCGTATCCTTTTCCCGTATCGGTATAACTGAGCCCTAAGCCGCGGTGTCACAAGGAACAGAAACAGAATTTCTTACATTAGCAACGCAAAAAGCATTCAACGAATTTCGGTTTCAGTTGCTAATGTATGAGATTCTGTTTCTGTTCCTGTTTTACGTTGCTTGTGACAACGTGACTTTGCGTCGAAGTACACAACTGACAACTCAGTGAAATACACACATTCTTATGAGAAACGACGTACGTCACGAAGTTCTTCTATGGACCGCTTCCCATAAGAACGTATATTTAATATATATGTCAGTTGTGTACTTCAACGTGACGGATGCAACGGATTCATTGGGCTGAAGGCTTAAGCCAGATACAAGGCCCGACGCACGTATCGTAACGAGGCGAGAACGAAGCCAAGGCCTGACTATGAAGCAGCCCTAAACGTCATCTTATCAGCTGGTGAGGATGACTGATTGACGGATGTCACAGTTCAGCTAAACTTGACTTCTTTCTTTTATTTATAAAGTGCAAACTCTCTATTTTTGTGTAGAACAAAATTTCATTGTGCAAAACCATGAAAGCCTTGGTATTCCTTTCGATAATTTACGAATTAATTTATTTAACACACTCAACTCACGCCCGCAATGACAAGGACATATCGATCCAACAATCGTCACCTTCGGCTCTGGAATTTAACCCACTTGGTGCGTTGGTCAAGTGTAACTTCCTCTCGCGGGAATTCCTAGACTGCATGGATCCCTACGACCATGGAAACAATGAAACAGCTCGCGACGAACTCGGCTATGGCTGTGTGAAATTTGGTGGAATATGGTACGAGCAGGTGGAGCACACCAAAGTCGAGTGCACCGTCTTTGCTGACATCGAGTGCTATGGGCCGAGAACTTTCCTGCGGGACGGTGTGCCATGCATAAGGTACACGGATCATTATTTCGTAACGACGCTTATCTATAGTATTTTGCTGGGATTCCTTGGAATGGATAGATTCTGTCTTGGCCAGACGGGTACAGCAGTGGGGAAACTCCTGACTGTCGGCGGAGTTGGGGTGTGGTGGGTGATTGATGTTATTTTATTGATAACTAATAATTTGCTGCCCGAGGATGGCAGCAATTGGAATCCATATGTATGAGAAAAGCACCGACTGAGGAGTAAAATTACTTTTAGATTAAAGTTTTGTGATACTAGAATAAAGAAGGATTTGCAAACTGCTGTTGTTTCTGTTAAAGTTTATCCCAGAAGGGTATTTTTTTAAATTTCGACTTAGATACACAAACAATGTGCATAAATATAGCAACAAATTCTTCTTGATCTATAACAGCTATGCAGAAAACGTGGAGAAGAAAGCCAAAAGCTAAGAACGGCGAACAGAAGCCCCTTAAACGACTTGTCTTAGAAAAACTAACGAACGTTAGTATTAGTGCGATCCTCACTGCTGAGCAGCTACTTTTCCAAATCTCAATTCTTCAATTGTCTGAATACGTTGCCTTCATCTTCTGACAGAGTTCCGTTCAGTTCGTGTCAATTGTCTGAATACGTACTATCTCTGCGATTCGCTTTGAGATCGCGCCCAAAGTTCTCAAGTTGGTGGTGGAGGATCGGGTAGTAAGCAAGGACCACTTAGGCGCCGTCGCTCCGCAACCATTTTAATGAAAAAGGGGTTACGACCCGGATTACCCTGCAAAACTGCACTGATTATGAATAAATGCACGAAATAGGAGGCAATTGGCCTAAATAAAATAAATATAAGGCAGAACGATTAATGTATTTTCCTTCACGAAACTTTTATTTGTCATTTATGTCTTTACAAATTCATTTATCACCAGAGTTTTTTAAAATATATATTTTCGGAATTGATACAACAGGAAATAGACTTACGATAATAGACTACACAAACAAAATACAAGTTTGCGAACGAAATCATAAATGAAATGGACGTTAAAATTTAATCGAGGGCTGGTAGGCCAGCTGATATCTCACTTTCAATGCCGCAGTGATCGCTACCACGGAGGATCTTGAATGTACCATTATCACCCCAGTCTGAGTTCCATGAATTGGCAATCAGCCAGTATGGAGTTCCATTTTCGACACCCCAACCAATGATGCGAATAGCATGACCGCCGAGAGCTTTGCCATGAACATGCTGGTAGACTCCTAAAAATATCACATAACAGAGTGGTAAAAAACAGAGTGTATGCTCAACACTCACCCTTCTTGTATAAAATTAGATCTTCATAGACGGTAAATGCTCCCTCGACGGGTCCGTTATCCTTGATTTCCTTTTGAATTTCCTGAACATTATTTGTCACTGAATAGGCTTTCTTTCCAAAGTGCTTGTCATCATCGTATTTGACTTTGTACGAGGCCTGGCATTGATGTTGGCAGCGGGGAGTCTTACCATGCTCACCGTCGCATGGTGGGCGGGTGCCATTAACATGATGCTCGCATGGTGCGATTTCGTATGGTCGACAACCCTAAGTTAGAATGTTAAGGTAATAAGAAAATGCTTTTTTCGGAGAATAAGAGAAAAATTACCTGACTTGATCCAAAGGAACCTCCACTAACGATTCCTTTGCGGGTCCAATAGCTCCACGCAGCACCAGGGAAGCCACCGTTGCATCCAAAGCCACAAGTGTGACAGCACGATACCAAGTCATCGGCAGAGAAGTGGAAGTTCACCTTCCCACCAGAAGCAATGCACACCTGACAACGGGATGAAAGTATACTTAGCTTAGATGTCAAGTTATCAGGAATCAAGACTTGACAAATGTTGCAAATATGTGCTTGGCTTCAAATGACAAAATTTAAGAAACTTATTATCGTTTCCTGTATATTTTTGCACACATTTATGAGGGTTATTCAGGCCTAACTTGATATTTTTGAAATTTTCAGAAAAAGTATTGAAAGAGTATTCTTTCTATTGAAACTATTCTTTGTCCGGAATAGGCTCAGAAAATACTGCTGATACAAAGAAATAAATTACGCTTACTTAAGAAAGACATAAACGGCTTTGGCATAGGCTATTTTTAAGAACTTTTTATACCCTGAATTGGCATAATTGGCGCTGGTTAAGAAAATGTTTTGAAACCTAAGGTTTTTTCAGATACACTCTTTACTGATTAAGGGCCAAACATGCCTAAAATCTAAACTGTGAAAGGTATTGTTTTACTTCGAGCTTTGCCTGAGTTATTCGTGTTATTAACCTCTTTATTAAGGCGTGCGTCTAAGACCAAAGCAAGTAATTGTTCATAAAATTATTAATCAGACAAAAGGCACGTTGAATTGTGTGTTTTTGATTAACTTTGTTATTTATCACAATTATGTGAATCAACGTAGTGAGCAAAACTGTGTTGCGCTAATTAAATTTTAGTAGTCATTTGTTAGAAAATAACATTAGATATTTCTATTACTAATAATGGCCTATCTCTGAATAATAAACTTTTGTAAAGGTAGGTAGGTACCTATTTAACAAAAAAATAATATGTTAAAGGCAAAATAAAGAGACAAGCACAGAACCTCTGTACTGCCCTGATCACTTAACAGTATACGAACTGTACTATTTAGCTGAAGGGAATTTTCGTGTTCCCAGAAAATATTGTGTTAAACATTTAACGCTTGACCACCCAAGCAACGTAAGTAAATCGCCAGTGTATTTAAAATATTACTATAATCTATTTTGTGTTTGCAAACTCAAACATCCTAACAAATTTTGCTGATGTATAAGTCTCTCTTATCGACATGCCACAAAGCAATGAAAAAATAAATAAACCTTTTGAAGCGATAAGCTCTGCCACATGAGTTTCATTGAATTCTCTTTGTTTTTAATAAAAAATGATGTATATACCCACAAAAACTTGTGTCATATACCTGCGTTCTTCAATCTCTATCAACTTACACGATCAGACATGGCTTCCACAGCACCAAATGCCCAGCAAGAGCCGCAAGATCCCTGATCACGAATTTCACCAATAGTGGGACAGTAAGGCCATTGTTTACGCGAATCAAAGTTCTCTGGAATATCATCCTCGCCAGAGTAGAGCACTGGCTTTGGTGGAAGTGCAAATTTATACGCATCTGGATGCACTCCCATCAAGCCTTTGATGTACGATTCCGACACCGAAGGGTGGAAGTTTCTGCCAGCCTACAATCAATCGCATTAATTTCTCTTATCTTTTGTTGGAAAATATTGCTATTGAAGTGACTCACCTCCCAGGTCTCGGCCTTTGAACGGACAATTTCGATAAACTCATCAGAGAGCAGGCTTGGTTCAGCTGCAACATGCACAACCAGTGCAACAATAGCTAAAGCGAAACGCTTCATATTTTCTACCTGATTATTCTATAGTTGCAAGGTTGTTAGTTTAGCGGTTGTCACCAATAAAATAGTAGATTCAGATGAAATAAAGAAAACAAAAATGGCGTGACATAGAAAAATTGCGTTCTACCAAGTAATTGTTGCTTATTCGATTAAATTTGCAAAGTGAAACGAAAGGTTTTTTTCAGAGCGAAACTATCAAATTGGAATGACTTACCTATTTTGCAGCTAGATAGTTAGTTTAAATTATTAAAAACACACAAATTAATTTAAAAAATATTAATATAAACAGAAACACTCGACCAACCAAGTCCGCTTATCTCGTTGCAGTAAATTATTTGATTAAAAAGTGAAAAATCCACCGTCACAAAAGAAACTTCTTCAAAACACAAACGAATGGCGCTGCTGAATAGATGACAACCAACTCCGAATTCCGAAAGAACACAGCTGGTGCAATGACATTGACAGACGCAAAACTAACCTGCAGTACTGCCAGGTACTAGCAATTTTTTAAGAGAACGATTGAAATCATGAATGAAAGAATATATATGGCCTTTTCGGTTGGCGATCCCCGATTCAAGGCGATCTTCTCCCGGATTGGGGCCTTACATCCGAATAGCCGAACATATTTTGCTTGATTTTGAAGTTTGTCTAGCGTTATATTTGGGAAGCAAAAACTATTCTACAGGGGACAAACATTGAATAAAGAGACAAGGAATAGCTCTTTCTCACATTTACAGTGCGAGTGAGTGAAGCATTAATTTTGACATTAGTCCTCTGAAATCGGGTAACGACATGTGTGCCTGTTTTCATTTGGTTTATCCTGACCTGATGTGTCAGAATTACTATGGTGAGGGGAAGCGCCAGTGTGGCCACCGTTCAACCTCAGTTTTATTTTGAGAAATAAATTTTGGGTTAGGTTAGGATAAACCAAATGAAAACAGACACTATGAGTATATGCGTCATGATAATCACGCATTTCGTCGGGGTAATATTGTAATTTTAACTCAGAAATGTTAAACAAAAGTAGAGACAGCTCCCAGAAACGTATGAACCTTGGGCCGTCTCTCATGATATATATGCCTGGTGGAAAACATAGGTAATCCCCACTCACACAACTAAAACAGATGCTTCACTTTTCTCCCCAAACATCACTTCCATCTCTCTTTATTCATTGGGGACAAATGACCGACATTTATCTAACTTGACACATGCGTTGTATGATTGTGTGCGCGCTTCTGGTTTTGATTCTGGATTTTCGGCCAGGAGAAAATTTCTGTTCTTTTTAGTAAAAGAATTGTCAAACGAGTCGAGTGCCAAGAAACCATTTTTAGGAGAGTCCAGAATGCTCCCGAACGCTTCCGGACGACCAACTGAAAAGGCCAAAAGATTACGACATATGTATGTTGTGCAATTTGTTGAGCAGACCTTAATCTAAATCTGACGTCATGGGAATTCACAGTTAATTTGTACGCTTGTAAAAAAGTCCGCTACACAACAATCTGTGCTGTACAATCACACATCATCATGAATCTGTTTTTCATTCACTCCGATGACGAGGCTGCGTCGTGTATGAACTTTTTTTTCTTGAAATGGCGTAATCCTATGTTCTAAGACTTGTGGAGTAAATAAGTGATAGTCGAGGGAAAATAGACATTACACCTCGGAAAAATTCCTGGAAAGCTTGATTCTCTGAATGTTGGGAGAAAGTTGGATATTGTCGTTTCCAATAAAATGTCAAAAGTCCCCATCGATCCGATGGGGACTGTAACATTACAGGAATTATAAATATTATGTGTTACAGGAATTATATTATATTACAGTATATTACATTACAGGAAAAATATTACAGGAATTTTAATCATCTTCCGCTAATCCTCCTTTGCCGGTGGAGACATAGTATAAGGGCCGTTTTTTCGGTGCTGAGTTAAGACCAGCTTAAACCAAGATCTGTTGATCCCGGAACAAAACGAATCTAGTATTAACCGAACCAACAGTTTTTCAGTGCCGAGTTAACTCAGCCAGTAAAGTTGTCAAAGTTTTCGCGACTCCCGAAATGATCTCCCTTCACAAAAAAAAATAGGAATAGAGGTCTGAGTCATTTACAGATGTCCTTATTCACAGAAACACGCAAAGCTTCTGCCATTTCACGCAGAAAAAACATTGAAAAAATTCATACTGTTCACCAGAGTTGATACGGCATCAGCCCACCAAATTTGGCAAGTTAAGTCAAGATTAATCCCGGATCAATATTCACTGAAAAATTCATTTCAGGGATTAATCTCAGTTTAATTCGAAAGCTCAAGTGATCTTGAACCGAAAAACTGGCTCTAAATCGACGATTTATTTTTCTGTTGTATGTGAGATACTTAATGTAAATTTTCAGCCTTTTACAAAATTTTGCAGCTTCGAAGCATGGGATTTGGAGGTAATTTCACATTAAGACTGATTGTGTATGTGAGCGAATTTGAAGAATTTTAACAGGAAGTAGTTGTATTGCATCGGATGTGAAAGAGCTTTCGCTCCAAGTAAAAAAGCGGATAACTTTATTTATATCGCAAAGCGTTACGTTTTCGCTTCACTAAATTATCTCCACAACAACGCAATAAACCGGAAGATAATGGGGTGGTTATAGTAAACCATTACAATCTCAAGTGTAGCGTTAAGAAAGCAGTTCGCGTCGGCGTTAAAAAAGCGGTTCGCATTCTTGATACCCTGTTGATTATAATTTTCACATGGCAAAAGAAAGGAAAGGGTCAAGATTCTATTTCGCCAAGGCAAATACATCGGTGAAAAGGTATAAAATATGCGTCTAGCTGCTTTTCTACAGCAGCTCTCGGATTTTCTACAGCAGCGGTCAACAAGAAAAGTGGCAAGATTATAATCCGTTAAGCAAAAGATTCCCAACTGCTTCAGCTCCAAAACTTGTCGCCGTCGAAGGAAGGTGGTCCTCTCGACATAATCGAGTTCCTTGGCCAGAAGCATGGACACGGTCAAACTCGAATAAAAATGGTTTAGACCGAATCAAGAAGCAATACTTCGGGTGATTTTTGTCCCCTCTGTATAGGCCGAGAGTGGAGGAAAAGATATAACATCGAACCGTAGATACGGGCTAAACCGATCTAGGCTGAAGAGGCATAATACAACGTTGTAGAGGAGCACCGAGAGACAGGTGGCGCACGCAAGTGAAAGACAACCTCAGGCAACTTTGCGTGCAAAACTAAAGTCGGCTAGCTAGAGACAGACCTGACTGGCGATGCTTGGTGGTGGTTTCGGTCCATCCTAGACTGTACGTAGCGCCACCTAAAACACCCAAATTAGTAAGTGAGCTGTGTCAACAACCGTAGTCGCGGCAAATTCTAGTACATAAATTGTCATATCTTCTATGTGAAATCATCAACGTAGGACTAAGATTTTATAAAAAAGCAGCTTCCATTAGTTTTTGAAGTAAAGAAAAAAACGAGCGACGAAGGCGCGAAAGGACTAGGAATGAATTTGCATAGACCAGCACTTTTTGAATTCAAATATGTAAATACAGACTCAAAAGCCAAAAGTATATGCCCTTAACTATGTCGTTTTTTTTAAGTCTGTAATTAGGTAAACTACCCACTTTAAGCACTGACTACACCGCCCACACATGTAATTAACCCTATGCTCAAATTGTTTTGCATGAACGCAAAGAGCATTCTTAATAAAGGTTGGTTCCCTCCCGCATATATATAAATGAGTCCATCTATCATCCAAAATCAGAGTGCCGCGTACATCATGTTTAATCCGAAGCCTCAGGACAATAGCGAATTTAAATTTCCTTTGCAGTGTGTATGGCTGAAACTAAATGGCTCCTGGCCGCTGGACACAAAAAATCGTAGATTGATATCCATCTACAATGCGTGGTCATGGTATGTGGTCTGTTCGGTATGCATAACCATCTACTTTCAGACGGCTTTTTTGGTTTACACTTTTGGTGACATCCTCAAAACGACTGAAAACTGCTGTACGACCTTCATGGGATTTCTCAACTTTATTCGGATCGTTCATTTAAAAATGCATCAAAAGGAGTTTCGGACGATTCTGGGAGATTTCGTAAAGTATATTTGGATTCGAAAGTCAGTTTTGAATCGTTGCATTGCCAAGTGGGACCTACAATAATGTTTGTCTTTCCAGAGGTTCAAATCCAGCGACCGAAGCCGAATGTCAAGCGAAGATGAAAATATTCCGCTCCATGTCTATATTACTGATGTCCTTGATTCTTATGTACTGCTTTCTGCCTCTGGTGGAGTTGTTTTTGAGTCCGAACCCTGAAGAGAAACCATTTCCTTACAAAATGATTTTCTTCTTCGATGCCAACCATGGTTGGAAGTATGTCCTCACTTATATTTTTACTGCTTATGCTGGTGTTTGTGTGGTAACGACGCTGTTTGCTGAGGACTCTCTATTTGGATTTTTTGTAACCTACACTTGTGGCCAGTTTCGAATTTTGCATCAGGAGATCGAGAAAATTATACCAGACACCCAGTGCAAGGTTGTGGCTAAGTATGGAGAGTTGAAAGTCCCCGAAGCTTCGATTCAGAGAGAATACATCCGGCGACTTCACGCCATAGCTCGGCGACATAATGAAATCATAGAGTAAGTTAGTAGCGAGTTTTAAGTGTCCCCTAAAGAAAAAAGAGCCTCTGTTCGCAGCTTTGCTCAGAAGTTGGATTCCTTTAACAGTCCCCATCTGTTGGCGAATTTCACCATAAGTTCGATTTTGATTTGCATGGTTGGCTTTCAGTTGGTAACGGTAGGTATTTTACAAAGCCTTCTTAGCAAAGTATAGGACCTACAACTTTTTAATGAAATAACGAATCAAGGGTGAAATGTTCATTGGAGACTATGTCAAGTTTTTAGTCTACATCCTGTCAGCCCTCTCTCAGCTTTTCATCTTGTGCTGGAATGGGGACAATCTTATAAAAAGTGTAAGTGTCTTTTTACGTTTTGGCTAATAAGACGGTAGTATAGGTTTGTTCTTTCGACCCAGTCTATTGAAACTGCTTGGCACTTGTATGCATGCCACTGGGAAGGTGGCGACATACCAATACTCAGTGACGATGGCAAAATGAAGGCCATAGTAACTTGCTGTCCAGCTGGGAAGGATTTCAATTTGAAGTTGAAATTTATGATAATGCGAAGTCAAAAGCCGCTACAGATAACGGCGATGAAATTTTCAGTTTTATCCCTACAGAGCTTTACAAAGGTGAGTTTGACTAGTTGATTCGGATGGAGCCTGCTTCGAGAAAATGTTTTATTTTAGATCTTGAGTTCGTCCATGTCATACTTTACTCTTCTTCAAACCATGTTGGAGAAGTAATCATCTCTGCATAGAAAAAAATGTTCAAGATACACAGCAATACTTGGATAAAGAAAAATTTCTTGACTAAATTTAACGGTTTTAAATAAATAAATTGAAAAAGTTCGTCAAACAAACAACTACTTGAAAATGTTGCGCATACGCCTGAAACTTGCGTGTGTGCCTGAAACTTATTTGGGATTTTAGAAAAAAATGCAAGGCAGAAACGATGGGCTTTGCAAGCGAAGTCGCTGATATGGCCACCGCGGCTTTGTGCTATTGCTCTATAGGCGCATGCATCAGGCTGAGTTTGAGTGATGACTCTGAGGACACTATAGACGCTTGCGTTTTTTTTGGCGAGCCCCTGTGATTTAAGGAAATCGCACAAGAAAATATGAAATGGAGGCTAATACTAGGTCTCCACCAGCAATAAAACGAGGTTTAGGGGATTAAACATAAATAACAAAGTGACTCCACCGGACAAATAAAGGATTCATTTGACACGAGCACTCTGTCATTTTGTCTCTCAAAAGAGAGTGGTGCTGTCATTTCCCAGGGCCAAAACAGTTTTTTGTTTTAAAAATCTTAATGAAAATCGTATTTGTGACAGATCTGTTATTCAGTAATTTATGGCTCATTGAGAAACTTTTTTCTACACACATATAAAACTTATAAAAAGGTTTCGACTTAAATGTTTGTTTTTTCCTAGATTTTGTCTAGTGTGATGATTGTGAATCTACCAAACCAGAAGTAAAACGAGTGTAATATTGCCGATAAGTATTTTGAAAAACAGTTTAACGACTTTAGCTACTTCCAGATTTGTCATATATTTACTAGAGTCTTTAGTAAGGGTTCGAAGTTGATTTTGCACTTAAGCCCTTGAGGTTTTTATTGAGGGATTTTAGGCGCTCCACTTACATAAAGCTTAATGCCGATTGGAAACCCGGTTTTATATAACTTCATAAGTGAGGCTACTTATGCAGAGTTCTCTTGGCGATATTTAATTGATAAACGACGTGTTTGAGGTTTCGTTAAAAACTGGCTTAAAGGTTGAAAAAGTAGGTTCAATCGATGAAAGGTCTTCTTTCTTCTAAGTTCTGCTTTCGATAAACAGTAGACCGTGACCAAGCTTGTTCAGATTTAAGAGTAGAGCAGTCAACAGAGCTCCAGCTCTCTCAGCTTTTCCCCAACGGAGTATGTTCAGCTCAGATTACTCTGTTTCCGATTATGTAACGGCATTTTTTGTTATTTCTTTGGTGATTTTTTTCTTAATAAATTCTATCAACTGGGGCGACTCACTACTGGTTGTCCTTTTGGTTATCTGTCGGAACAAAATACAAAAGAAAAGAAAAAAGTACAAAAATAAAAAAATATTTCTTTTAAGAAGAAAATAATCCAAGAGAATCATTTTAATTAACATCAAGGATGCGCAGATCAGTTGATGTTGCTCTTGATGCGGTGGGACCTGTCGAAAAAGTAAAATTCACTGAAGAGGGAACACTGTAACAATCGTAGATGATTATTTTGATACTGCTGGTTGATGTTGACCAAGTTAGTCTTCTATCGACCTTGTAGACCAAACCATCAACATATTTGATGTTTTGTTTTTCTGTTTTTTTTGGGTTATTTCGTTTCGTAGAATCTAAGATTCGGTGGCAATTAATATCAAATAAATTTAATTATTTCTTAATGTGGCAGATTATCCCAGTTGGCTGGGAGCAAAAAAAAAACTCACGTATAAGAAGATGTGGAGGGGACGTGCCAACCAGACGCCATTTAACACCACAGGTTGCATTGTGAAATGTCAAAAAAGCAAGCATACGCCAAGTTAATCTCCTCTTTTTCGGTGGAAAAACTTTGGGATTTACTTTTAATTTTCCTATGTTAATCTCTGTTTTATGTGCGGTTGAATCCTATTCTAATATTTTCTTCACCATTTATCGCTTAGAATGCTCAGTCAAATCAATTGACTGATGAAACCAAATGGTAGGAGACGATTAAAAGTATATCCCGAAGTGTCTCCACCAGACAAACGTGATCTCCTACGATATTGCGCTTTGTAGGAGATTAATAATTGAAGACTTATGTCAATCGCGGATTAGTGTCCGCCGGAAACATGATATAAGGCTATGTCTAAGCGAGCATCCCTTACCGCGATAGTATTAAAACAGTATTAGTATTAAGAAGTCTCACTGTCGTTTATGGGCAGGGCACCGAGGGAGCCTTCAAATATTCCAAAAGAAAAAGTCTAGGAATATGACCTAGTAAGTCAACCATGATCCAAATTTCTAAAGAAGGCTCTCAAAATGGAACAAAGCATTTTATTTTCCTCAATAGCTTTTGAAGTTTGACAAAACAAAATCGGTACAGATTTAGTTTCAGAGAGTCTAAGAACATGGGCGCATAAATTAAAATGCACAGAAGCAGAAACGTTTTGAGCGACGTGGCGTTCAACACGCTCTTATTTTCCCGTCTTTTTGACTAGATATGACAGTTGCAAGACTAAATGATTTTAAAGCTTGAAGTTTTTGTAAGCTTTGGCAGACATCTGTCAAAGCTTACAAAAAAAACATCAACGGATATTCGTTTAACAAGAGGTTATCTCTATCTTTATATTGGAAAAAAATCTAAGAAAAAGGTGTCTAACGAAACCTGTTTGACGTCACAGCATCTGCCCATACACCAGATGCTTCTTACAGGGACGTTTGATCATCACTTATCTAGGCGTTTTTTGCTTTCTCATGTCAACTTACTTTTGTCCTTGCTCACTCACTCACTTCCTCGATCATCAGTATGTATTGCAGGTTACTGGATCTCCTCGTCCTCTTTACTGCAGCAATTGAGTCTCAGCATTAAAAATAATAAACAGTAATCAATCTCTGTTCAAACATAAACTTGTTGAATTATATCTTGGCGCCAACCCTAAAACTATCCAAATGTTTTATTTTAAGGGATTTAGAGAATTTGCGTGTGATTATTTCCACAAACTCCTGCGACCATAATTGTCGTACCTGTCACTCAGTATGTAATCTCCCACAAGACACACCGTAGAATAGATAAAACTTTTATGTCCAAAGTAAATAAAACTAAGTGTTTTTTGTAAGATTTTTCATGATTTTTTTGTTTTCATTTATTATTATTTTAACACGTTTAACGAAAAAGTAGTTATTTGCATTTCTCATCTCATTTAATAATAATTAAAATTAAAAATAATATTACACATTATCTACGATTTATTTTTCGTTTTCTTATTGTTAAGTGATTTTTTTTGCATTTAAGATTTTTTTTTCATAATTATGCCTATTATTTATTTATAGCTTTGTTTGTCTTATTTGATTTAGTTAGTGTTTTTTTTTTCTTCTCATATTAAGTTTAAAAATGTTCTCACCGCAAAGAATGCTTTACAAAGTGTAAACACATTCTTTTACCATTTATATCAGATATTGTTTATATTTTTTTATATAAAAAACATTACTCCATTCTTAGTAATAACATTTAAGTCAATTATTTTGTTATATATGTATATATGATTTTTTTTCTTTTTTTTCACTTGAATCTTGTTCTGATAAAGAGCAAAGGGATAATAATTAAATGCAAAGGAAAGCAAAAATAATTTGAAAACAAAACACGGAAGATCAGAATAGATAAAATTTTGTGGTTTTAACTGGTATATCACAGGTTAAATTATATGAGTGTTAAGTGTAACTAAAACAACAAAAAATAGGATTTAAAATTAGAAAAATGGGTTTTACTATCCCGTTTTATTTAATAAAACACTTAAAGCCTAAAATTAATGATTTTAGTAATGATATGTTGTTTTAGTTGTTTTTTTGCTTACTTTGATCTTCATTCTTAAGTTTTGTATTTCATTTTCTGTATTCAAATGAACAAAACAATACAGCCAGAACGGGGTGTTAGTTTTGTCTATCAGAACAAGATGAGGACGTTAAATATTTCGCACAGTTTTCATTTTATCATAGCAGGGGGTGATGACAGTTTTCTTTTGCAATTAGTACATTTAATTATAATTTTTTTTACAATAGCATTTGCACAAAAAGAGTCTTTCTGTAGAAAAGAAAAAACAATGAACAATATAAATATATATTTTTATAGAGTGGGAGAAATCTTCAATTAATACTATTAAAAATAATACAAACGAAACGTTTTTGTTTTTGTTTAAATTTTAGTAATTACTTCAAAAATATTTTTTTAAACATTTATCTATTTTCTTTTTGTCTTGTGTGTTAGTTATTAATAAATATATAATATAGAGGCATACTATATATAAATTTACTTTTACTAATTTGAATCGAAATCAACCGAAATTCCTAAGAGTATGTTTGCGTTATGTACATTATTATTTTACCCATAGTTTTAAGTTTAATTTAATCTAAGTTTTTCTTTTTTATACCACGAATTGCATTCAATTAATGAATGTGAGTAGATTACTAGGGAAATATATACGACACCGTTTAAGTTTTTATTTTATCTTCATTTACTATAATATATATAAATTTATTTGCTTTTCTTGTATATATTTTATTCAATAGTTTCAAGCGATCATAAGTTATACACATTTAATTATTTTTGTTCATATTTTTATGAAGATGATTTTTCGGCTTGTGCAGAGGGGTCCTGTTTAAGTTATTTTTAAGGTAATAAAAAGAGTATAATTTGGTTTATAAATATCCAGCTTAAACGATGAAAAAAGTCTCAAGGCAATTGTGATGCCATCTAATGCGGATCAATCTTCAACATCTGACTTGGTGTGTGGGTGTGTTTTATGTGATTTATTGTCAAAATAGAGAATTCTTGTCTTAATTTCTAACATATGGCAAAAAAAAACATTTTTCACGATTTAAAATTTATTTTAAAGATTAGGATAGAGGGGTTTGCTTATAAACTCTTACGCTTTACGATTATTAAGCTAAAGAGGTTAAAACTACGCTTAAGAAAATGTGACTTCAAATTTCTAAGTTATATAAGCTTGGCCATAGTGCCTGTTTTCATTTGGTTTATCCTAACCTGATGTGTCAGAATTACTAAGGTGAGGGGAAGCGCCAGTGTGGTGGCCACCGTTCAACCTGTTTTATTTTGAGAAATAAATTTTGGGTTAGGTTAGGATAAACCAAATGAAAACAGGCACATAGGCCTTTGGGAAAACGAGGAGACTTTTTTGATACACGTATAAATTGACACTTTGTTAAAAGAACTGAACCGCATTATAAAACAAAGTTGCTGAAATGTTGATAGTACTAGAGCTGTCAAAACAGTCGAAACCATTAAACTGTAAACACTCAATGAATAAGAAAACAGACAGTACAGCACTAATGTTTGACGTTTGCTGACGCGGGCCTATCCCAAAGTCCTAAATAGGTGTGGAAATGTGATTGTTGTGGCTTCGATTTTCTCCCAAAACACCGCTCCTGTACGTACTCACATATCACAGACCATAAGATTACACAAATGAAGAAAAAAGTTATTCTTCTACGCATCATGTAATCGGTATTTACAAAGTCTCTGATCTGTCATAGCTTATACACAAACTGACAGCTAGCGAAATATAGCTGACGTTACACAAATATTAAACTCAGGCAGTTGAAAGGCCTGTTGAAATTTCAATATTCTTTTATTTATGCTGAAACGCATTTATTCCTTTTCTTCCTATTGATCAATTTAACGAACATATTTGACGTTTTTGTTTTTTCTTTCAAATTCGAAGCTAAAGAAGACATATATCACAAATTTATTACTAAATACGGATTTTGGAACAATATTTTGTATGAAAAAAGTTCAAGTGACAACTTCTAGGTGACAGATTCCAAAGCGTCAAAATAAACTTCAACAATTCTGTTGGGCTCTCACATTGAAAACAAAAGAGTCCCATAGGTTTCGACAAAAAATTGGTTTTTCAACTTACTTTGACATTTGTTTTGAATAGAGCTTTTAACGATTTGATGTCTATTGGTATTTTCAGTGAAGGATGCCAAACAAAGTTCCTTTTTATATAGAAAGCGAACAAAAATTACACATAAACGTGAGAAAATTTCACATGAATGAGAAAATTGTAGAGTGTAGACGATCAGCCATTCTATTAAAGGCTAATGATATTTTGATTATAAAACACGGAAAGGATTAGAAAAGTGTTGCTTGTGTTGTAAAAAAGACCACAAACGTTACACGGATTCAAGGAGATCACATCTATGGAACCCTTTTTCAATACCTTCCACTTATATTATTTAAATTGTTGTAAGGTCAATTCAAAGAACAGAAAATGCTCAACAATTTCCTTCCTTATCGGTACACTCTAGGTTGGGTAATTTATTAATATTTCGAACTTCTACGGAAACTATTGATTTTTTTAATATAAAAACGGGATTTTCTTAGCATGGATCGAAAAATGAGAAAGAGTTCAGGTTTTTACAGCCGTGCTAAAAGGTCTATAAAGTCCCACAGCTTTTGAAAGAAAACATGACATTTATTTTGAATTGTATCGAATTGACAGTTAAAAGCCACTTATAACAAGTGTCAAACTTCGACAGAGTAGTCGTTTTATTATTTCATTCAACTGTCAAACACAGAAATCTTTACCTGCTGTGTGAACTATGAATAATAAATGTTATTTCAACGTCGCCCATAGACGCTTTTTGATTTTTCCTCCGACATCCTAAGCAAAAAAAAGGTCGTTAGATCAAACTGCCTTGCAGCTGGCGGCATTTTACATGGATTCCCCAATCACAGGGTAAATTTCGGGATATATGCTAACCTGTATGCTTGCTATAAGGCTTTCATTTACTTGTCAACGGGGCATAAACAAGGTAAAAAAACATTTGTGCTTCCTTCAACTTTTAGTCACTTTTGACATTTGATATACTTTTCTACAACTCAGCTTCTGACAGCGCTGAAGATCTCTACATATATTTTTTTTTATTCTACTGTCAAAATTAAAGTGTGGCAGTTTGTCAAACATCAAGGACAAGCATTGATGGAAAAAATTGCTAGTTCTTGACATTTGACTGTTTTGACAGATCAAACGCTTTTGAACTCACTGCATTGAGCTCACGGTTTTTAACTTAAAGTCACACTGTTTTGAGATTACCTAACAGAATTTATGCAAGGGTGAAACATTAACATTCTTCTAACCTAACCCAATAAAAATGTGCTTTCATATTGTACCTCTCAAATTATGTTAAAAAAACTACAACAAGTAAAATTTGACATTAATCAGGACACCCCATTGCACCAAAAATATATTTAGCTATATAAATATTTTGTTTGTTCGGCTATGGTTGCTCTCATGGCGAATAATAAATTTAACAGGATTAAAGTTTACGTTTTTGTTTTGTTTAAAATTGTACATCGCGAAAGGAGGATTTATAAATATAAACATTTATTTGTAAATAATGCAACACTTTATTTAAATAAATAATTAAAAAGAAAAACAAACACTGTATTAACATTAAATTTTTAATTCGTTTCGATGCGCAGTTGTGAGTTGTTTATTTTGTTGTGTCGTCTACTTATTGAATATTATTTTCATAAGTATGTAGGTAATTAATTGCTATGAGTGTATTACTTAATTACCTTTTTTCTTTTGATGAAATGTTTGCTTATTTTGTTTCGCAGCTTTTTTTGTTTTTAATAAATTAATATTGTTACTTCTATTTAAGTTGTATAAGGTTTGCCTATTGTGAATTACCAGTTTGTTCTCACTATGTGTATAATTTATACTTTTTATTTAATATTTTTTTTTGATGTAGTGTTTTGTTTTTTCTATTTTTACTCGGTATATTAGTTATTATTATCTTTCAATTATTTTCTTAGATTTTTCACTTACAAATAACTATGTGTATAGGTATTTTTTTATTACAATCACTCTTCTTCGTCTTCTCCTTTTCCTTAAATTCATCTAAATAGCCTTTTTATTTCGGGTTTTTCTTTTTTATATATATTTTTATTAATCTAATCTCACATTCAGTAATCTAAAGTTTACTTTAGTAAATATACATTTTTTCAGTTGTTTTTTTTTTTTTTTGTTTTTATCTTTTTGTATAATGTATAATATATATTTATGTTTGCATTTGCAGAATTAAAGCGGACGAAAATTAAAAAAATATAACTTTAACCTTGATTTATTGAAAATTTATATAGTTTTTTTTTCATAAAAAGAAAACAGAAAAATTTCGATAAAATCAAAATAAACAAACAAGAAACGTAACGATTTTAAGAAAAAAATAATATTCTTTACTTAAATTTAAACTAAATTTAAATTATATTTAATAAAAAAAATATTTATAAAAAAATAAACGATTTATTACACCTAGTTACAAAATACAGCATGTCGTTGAACAGCATCTACTAGATCCACCTTTGCTTTTTTGCCGTTGATCTAAAGAGATGTATTAACGGTTAGAGAGAGCTTCCAAATTTAATTGAACATATTTTACCTTGTGAATTGGGTTCTGGCAGATTATCACGCGGAACTAAATGCATTACAGTCGTTTTGCCCAATGGAAGTCCTAGTGCACCTAATGTTACATTGCAGTGTAAAAATCTACCTTGGTATATGAGACGAAGTATTTCGGCTTTCGAAACAATTTCACGTTCCCAGTCTGCAAAAAAAATATAAAATACAGAAATTTGTTATTCAGCGGATGCCACTTATTTTTTGTACTTAGAGTCCACTTGTCGATTTGTAACTGACAAGCGGCGCATTTTGGAACTAATTTTAAAACTGGCAAGTTGAGTTATAGTCTGATTTCATATGAGTTTACCCCATGTAAATTGTGTCTATGGCGTATTCTTTTGAACACCGAATTGCCACACCGAGCTGTCAAATAATACTCCGTGTTAGCGACAATTCCAACGTGGTGTACATTCGGTTTCATTGTGTACAGAACGACAAAGACTGCATCGGTGCAGTCATCACGTTAAGTTCTGTCAAGTGTCAAATCGCTTCGACTTCAATTTGTTTACTTTATTTTCATTTCGTAGCGTGATTTGCTTGGCGTCGGTTTTTTGTACTTTTTACTTAAAATGAATTTTGGTAGCTTTGAGTTTGTGATATTTAGTAACTTTATATCGATTTCATACAATTTCAGTCGCGTTGCAAAAAATAACGAATAAAAATTGAGTCGAAACGTCACATATGCACAATCAACAAAGCTACAACCTACGACGGTGGCGAAAATTCGAGTTCGGTGTCGACACCAAACTGATTCGGAGTTCAAAAGAACATTTACATGAGCATGACTCCGTTCAGGTGTACAAGAAAAGAACAAGTTTTTTCTGTATTCCACACCAGTTTCACGATTCGGTGTTGAAAAGAATACGCCATACAACTATCAAAGAAAATGACTGTCAAAAATTTGCAAATTTATTCACAAATGGAGTCTTGCATTAAGTGTCAAAATCATCATCATCCACTTTATCTGCCGTTTTTCCAATAATAGTCTACAAATTAGATTGTCAGTCAATATTTATCCGGAGTTAAGGTCCGTTGAACACATAACCCAGAATAGACTCGAACAGCCTTATATGAGCATAGTCTGGACAACAACTCAACTTTCTTTTACTGTTTTCTTCTTCTCAAATGAAAGTTGAGAACGCTGACGAGTTTGAGAGTCACAGATTTCGATAATTCTATTGACGGAAAAAGAGGATTCGTAGAGACGATAAAAAAAATTCAAAGTGGCTCCACCGGCCAAATATAGGATTTTTCTGCCATTTAGCTGTCAAAAGAGTGTATCGATGTCAGTTCCTAGGAGCGAAAAAAGATAGAAAACGTATTTGTGACAGATCTATCGCACAGGGCCAGTAACAGTTTCCTGTTTTGATTCTCAAACTGTTGCAAAGGTACATAAAACAGTTTTGTGTATAGGGTGAATGGGATTTATAAGAGTTTGCCGAGAGATTTTTTTTTTCAATAAAAAAAAAAAACACTGAAATAATATAAATTAAAGAGATTATTATTCTTGATTATTCTTACAGAAAGTGCTAGAAGGTGCTATAGTTGTATACAGGGGTGGTAGGCTCGTACGAGACAGTTGTATTTTGAACATAGACTTGTGATAATCGAAAGTATCGAAAGTAATCGAGCCCCAGACAAAAATATTACAATATATTCCCTTCTTTCAAGGATCTTTAAAAGTTCTTTAATAAATATGGACTTAAATTATGACAATTGATGCACTAATGACAAACAAAACCAAAAACAATTTTGTGTAAAGTTTTTGCCAAAAACTCAGTTTATGATTCAATGTGATATAAGTTGATGTCTTTATTGAAACTGAAGACTTAAAAATGTAAATAAACGTTTATGAAATAGAGATGTCTGAGGAAAATCGCAAAAAGAATTTCTTTCGTTCAATGATGAAAAAAGGTTAAGAACATCCCTGATAATTAACCGAAAACTATGGTAAAATTATGTCCCCTTATTTTGGAAACGAATTTTGCCCAACACAATATTGCAACATGAGACGCCAATATTTACTTCAAAACACTAGACTTTCAGTGCAAGCAAATCGTCTGTCAATCTTCATAGCTTTTCAACTGAATCTGTCAATCAAAACGACAGTTAGAGGTTAAACAAAAGAGTAACTATGCTAATAGACCTCTTCACAATTTATGCATGACTAGGTATCTACATAAAAATACAGCTTTAAGTTTTCCCTCCATTTTCATCCGCCTGACACAGGAATGCAACATTTCAATCACAAAACCTAAGTCACTTGATGTCAGCGACTCTTTTCTAACCATTTTTGTGCGGCTTCTCGTGAGTTAATCTGTGGCCTGCAAGCAGCTTATATAGTTACAGCTTACAGATACTTACAAACCTAAACGACACTGACCATGAATTATAGATATGAATGACAGCTGCACCGTATGTCAGATTTTAATAAAAAAAAAACCTTCCAGATTTCATTCTTACTTAACTTCAGAATATCACAACAAACCACATGAGTTGTCGTATTAATATCTTGCCAACCTTTGACGTTAACTCATATCACCGAGTCTACAAACGTAAAGTGTCATTTGTTTAATTAAAATCCCCAATCATAAGGTTTTAATTTATATACGAGTTATGATATCATTTGTTGTTTGTAACAACTTGGCGTGCACCTGTCACATTTCAGAAAAATCAACTCTCACCTTAGCTTAATTTAATTTATATAATTTGCACGAAGATCACACGTACCACAAAAGAATAATTTCCCTCTTTTTTATGATCAGACCCAAAAAGGTAAATAAGATATGGCCATGTCGTTCGTAAATTATGCTAATTACTTTCGACAACAATGTGGATCCAACCCAAAGCACATCTCTGTGCGCCAACAGGGATGATTTCTGCACTAAAAGACAATAACGATTCAAAATGACTTTCAAGGTGACAGAGCTTGAACTGCTTTTAGGAGAATGTTGTGTCGTTTTGGATGTTGACATATCTACCTGCCAATTTTATTTATTTTTTGGCGAATTAACAGTCAAGGAGAGCTGATGGAGGTGGGCGCGCTAGTTACTACTTAATTATCATGTGCGAAAAATGAGATGATAATGCCAAAGAACCAGGATGTACTACTTTTTCTCCGTCGCCGGCCGTCGCGTGTGTCGTCGCCAATGCTAGTTGACAGCTCGTAATCTCCACTTTGTATGCTGTACGACAAGGAAATCGATAAGATAAAAAAAAACAATGCAGCGTATGCATAGCATATATGTAGTTAATTCTTTATTTCTGACAGCTAAAGCACGAGTGTGAGTCAACAATAATACTCGTTTTCTCGTTACTATGACCATTTATTGAAAATGCGCCTCCTACAAAATGTCATCACCATAGCTGTCACTTTGAAGGGCAGTGCCCTGACTTTGACGTACACTCATACTCGTACTCATGTTTGATGCACACATGACATGCAGAAATATAAGAAAATAAAAATAAAAAAAGACTTGCGTCTACTTGTACACAAAACAACGGCACAAAGAAGAAAACAGCAAAATAGAGAGATGAAAGAAATCAAAGGCGGAAATAACCACTGCAAGGAAAACGTGTTTGAATTTTATAGCAAAGCTTCGTTTATCTTTATAGTAATGGTCAGTATTGTGGAGCGATTGAAAACAAAATTAGATTGATTGTAAAAACGAAAAAAATAAAACTTTTTTTTCTTTATTCGCCTCGTTCTTCTGTATTTTCGTAACTTAATTACCACCACTTGCCTTGTTGAGTGGTGGGTTTTCTTTCAAAGTGTTACGCATCAGCGAATAAAATTTTAAGACTTGCGTAACGAAGAAGTTACAATGAGACCAATTTTAAGTTTAAAAGTTCAACTCACTTTCACTTGTCAGAAAATTTAGTTTTTTGTTTCTTCTAATTTTATCGTTTGACATAGCTAGATGGACCATGCAGTGGCGTATTTTTGGGTTTTTAGAGGAAACCTAAAGGTTTTTAAGAAACTTTCCAGCGAAACCGATAGACCGGTAGATCTTCACTTCTTTTCTAAACCCTGCAAATCAATTTCGAGGTTGCTGAAAGAGTTGTTCTTCATGTTTATGATCCGCATCGGATTTTGTGAGGTCAAAAACGCGATGCCTCCAGGTCATTTTTACAGCGCAAGATTATCCGAATAACGGATTTAAAAAGTAATTTTTAATCTGTGTTTAATCCTGGGTTAAGACACAAAAGTCAACACCGAAGCGTATTTATATTTCTATAAAAAACAAGTAAGTAAGTGCAAGAGTTCGTTTGTAACGAACTTCTAAATACCCGACCCTCTTTCCCCATTACCACCAAATTTAAAATTTTTTGGTCTGTTTCATATACTGAATGTCAATTATTTGTGTTAGCCACGCCCCTAAATAAGGGCGTAGGCTGAAAATTTAGATCAACTATCTCTAATTTCGTTGGAACCGCGAAAAATTTTTCCCAAAAACGCCCCCTAAAAGTCAGCGGAGCTCAATACTTTGTATGCAACAAACTTAGCAAATGGTAATATCTGTAATATTTATCATATAATTTTTTTTTCAATATAAAATGAATTTCCCGAGAAATCAGGTTTTCAAAGATTTCAGATGTTAAAAGTGGGCATGGTCAATGGGTGGGCGGTCCAATTTTTGCCTTATTAAAGGCTTCTGGTTGATATTGCTCTCCACCAAAATTTGAGTTCATATGTTTTGTCTATCTTGACCGAAAGGTATTTTGAAATAAAATGTAAATTTGAGGTTGTCTGACATTCACGCCAATTGTGGGCGTGGCTGTGGGCGGATTTTCTCAATTTTCATACTTTGTCTGTACAAAATGAGAACCAAGCAACGCTGCAAGCTTCTTAGCTCAATTTTAAAGACCTCAAAACTGCATACATACGGACGGACGGACATGGCTTAATCGACTTACCTGTCGGTCTCGATCATACATATCTCTAAAAGGTCTTAAAGGTCTACGGTGATTATTTCACTGTGTTACAAACTATGCATTAAAATTAATAAACCCTCGGTCGGGTAGAAAAATTTGAATAGTGCAGAGCCGATTATGCTGAGAACTCTAATCTGAAAATGACATTTGAACTGCGCAGTGTCAAAAGAGTCGATTGGTTTACCTACTCATAAAAAATCCTAGAGGAAATGAAAACTTGGACCCAATAGTTGATAGAGACGGGAATTGAACAGTCGTATGTTCCCAATGCCGCATAAATGTCAATTTTTTGACAGTATGTCCAGTATCAAAAATCTGACGTCATCGGATAAAACTCTCTTTTTGTACTCGCGTAAAAAAGCCCATTTGTTTACACAATAATCTTTGCTGGCCAATCACAGATCAGCAATCTTGGAATCCAGTGGCGAGGCTGATTTGTGAATGAGTCATGTTTTTCCGCGAGTGTCGTAATCTTATGAGCTGTAATTTTTGACGGGGGTCCATTAGAATAGTCTGCTTCATTCGCAATTGTTAAATCTACACAAAATGGATTATTTCTTTCTCTCACTCTCAAAATAATGAATTAAATATTTTTACACTTGAGTGTGATTCAAAATCGTGATTTGGACGGAGTCCAATATTTTAGTTTATGACGAGCGAACTCTTTTATTTTGTAAGTGTCATAACAAAAAAAAAATAAAGGAGTAGACTTTTTCAATCGCCTCATGAACAGAACCTGCTACAGGGTGTTTATTTTAATCTTTTCTAAACTTTATTATACTTTATTTGTTACTTAGGTGATAAAGTTGTTATCATTAATAGAAATGTATGTTGATGTGAAATTAGTTGTAATTCTTTTTCCTTTGATTTCTTCATTGAAACAATGATTGATGATTATAAAAGGCAATTAATTAGGCAAATGTCTATAAATAAAGTAAGGAGCTGACTACTTGCGTTTAATGTTTACAAAACAACAATCAAGGCAAAGATATTGGGGAGTATTTTTAGCTATTGAATTATTATGTATACACACACCGAATTATTATGTTAAAATAGCAGCAAACCAAGTTTCGTTATAGATTTTTTTTTTACCAAAGTGACATTCTAAGGAGAATTCGATTTTGACAGATACGACATAATGACCGTTAACTAGTGACCGTTCTAGTTAGCGTATAATGTTAAAGTTGTCGTGTGCGATGGTTCAGTTAAAAAATCATGAAAAATGTGCCACACATTACCTACATATTATGATCTTATCAGTTACCGTTCTGTTTTTTATTTAAAATTCATGTTTATTTATTGGTGTGATGTCAACTTTTTTTAATAGAAGAAATTATTAAAAATTTAAAATTTGAATTAATAAACAACACCTCTGAGAAAGTCGACAAATAATCGGCGAAACGTCGGCGAAAAAATGGAATAAAGTTCTTAATTTTTTTCGCACATAAAAAAACAACGATCTGAAAGTCCATTTCAAACACACTCATGAGCTTACTTACTTACTTACTTAAGGTGGCGCTACAGTCCGGGGTGGACCTGGGCCTCGGCCAACAAGCTTCGCCAGCCAGCTCTGTCTCTAGCTAGCCGTCTCCAGTTTCGCACGCGAAGTTGGCTGAGGTCCCCTTCCACTTGCGTGCGCCACCTGAGTCTCGGTGCTCCTCTACCGCGTCGTCCCTGCGGTGTGGATTCGAAGATTTTCCGGGCCGGGGCGTTGGTGTCCATCCGCTCTAAATGACCCAGCCATCGTAGACGTTGTGTTTTGACTCTTTTGGCTAGGTCGGTATCGCTGTACAGCCCCTACAGTTCGATGTTATATCTCCTCCTCCACTCTCCGTCTATGCAGACGGGACCGTAAATCGTCCGAAGAATTTTCCTCTCGAAGCAGCCTAAAGTGTTTTCATCCGCCTTTGACAGAGTCCATGCTTCTGCACCGTAAAGCAGGACTGGGATGATGAGGGTCTTATACATGGACACTTTAGTTGCTCGAGAGAGGGCTTTGCTACTCAATTGCCTTCTTAGCCCAAAGAAACAGCGATTGGCAAGAGTTATCCTTCGTTTGATTTCAGCGCTGGTGTCATTGTCTGAATTGATAGCGGAACCAAGGTAGACAAAGTCCCTAACTACCTCAAAGTTATAGCTGTCGATGGTGATGTTTTGTCCAAGACGTCGGTGTTGGGTGTCTTTTCTTGATGACAGCATATACTTGGTTTTGCCCTCATTGACTGCTAAACCCATATTCGCCGCTTCCGTCCCAATACTCACGAAGGCTTCACTGACATCACGCTTTGTTCTACCGATTATGTCAATGTCGTCTGCGTATGCAAGTAGTTGAACGGACTTTTGAAAGATTGTACCTCTGGTGTTGGCGCGAGAGTTCTGCACAATTCTCTCAAGTATGATGTTAAAGAAGTCGCATGACAGCGCGTCGCCTTGTCTAAATCCTTTTTTGACATCAAAGGGGTCGGTGAGGTCTTTGCCGACCTTGACGGAACAGCGTGAGTTTTCCATCGTCATCCTGCACAGACTGACGAGTTTGGCAGGGATGCCAAAACTAGACATTGCGCTATATAGCTCGTCTCTATAGATGCTGTCATACGCGGCCTTGAAATCGATGAAGAGGTGGTGTGTATCGATTTGGAATTCCTGGGTTTTCTCCAAGATCTGCCGCAGTGTGAATATTTGATCGATGGTGGACTTTCCTGGCCTAAAGCCACACTGATATGTGCCTATCAGATTGTTGACAAACGGCTTCAGACGTTCACACAGTACAGCAGAAAAGATCTTGTATGCGATGTTAAGAAGACTTATGCCTCTGTAGTTGGCACAACTCAGAGGGTCTCCTTTCTTCAGGATCGGGCAAACAATGCTGAGGTTCCATTCGTCGGGCATGCTTTCTTCCGACCATATCTTGCAGATGAGCTGGTGCATGCTCCTAACCAGCTCATCGCCAGCGGATTTAAAAAGTTCGGCAGCTAGGCCGTCTGCTCCGGCTGCTTTGTTGCACTTGAGCTTAGACACAGCTACTTTCACCTCCTCCAGGTCGGGTGGGCGGTATCGTTCGTATGCTTCGTCGGTAACATCTTCGCCCGGGTTGAATGGTTCGTTCTGCCTGACAGCGGTATTTGGTTCTTCCTCGCCGTTATACAGTCTGCAGAAGTGGTCTTTCCAAATCCTCAGCACCGACTGCGATTCTACAACGATGTTCCCTTGATGGTCCTTACAGGCTTCAGTTCGAAGTTTATACCCTTGGCAGGACCTTTTGATCCTTTGGTAAAACTTTCTAACCTCATTCCTGTTGTAACATCTCTCTATCTCTTCAACCGCGCGCTTCTCGTGCTCTCTCTTTTTCCTTCGGAGAAGCCGGTGCTCCTCTCTCCTCCTCTGCTCGTAGAGCTCGCGAGCAGCTCTAGTCCTTCTGTGCAGCGCCGCTTTGTATGCTTCCTGTTTAGCTGCATGTGCTTGCCGGCATTCATCGTCAAACCAGGGGTTTCGTTGTGGTCGCCGTGTGAAACCCAGCACTTCAGAGGCGGCGTCTCTGATGGCATTTTGGCAATGTTGCCACTGGCTATCAATACTTGATGCTGGTTGCATAGGACTTCGTAGAAGGTTTTGAGAGACTCGGTTGGAGAAGGACCTGGCGATCTCTTGCGATTGTAGTCGGCCGACGTCAAACTTCCTCACAGTATTTCCATTACTTGGCGCTGGTCGGGATATCCGCAGCCGTACCTTGGCTCTCATGAGCTTATGCGCCAAGTATTAAACAATAGTTGGATTAGAAAATGATTTTTTTTTCAACTATTTCATGATCTTTTAGGGTGTTTCCACCGGACACTAATCCACGATTAAGACGAATCTTCTTTTAACCCCCCTAAATCTCGAGATTTACGATAAGAATTTGAATCTCTTTACCAAGAAATTAAAAACAAATCTCGTAATAAATCTCTTCCATGCATGAACGAATTGATAATAAACTCATCGACAGCGTGTGGGAGGATAAAATACAAAATGTTTTTGCGCTTTCGTGAAATGTCAAGAGCCCAAGCATTTGGTGGAAACACTTTGAGATTAGCTATTCATCTTCCAACGTTAATCTTCGGTTTATGTGCGGTGGCATCACCCCATTATGCGTCGATTGTTGGACCTGTTTTTTTTCTAGAAAGTAGGTCCAGGAGTTTTGGTTAAGTGATATCTTTCAGTTTTTGCGGATATTCTCCCTAGTCTCTATAATTACGTAAAGGTGAAGTCCCTTTAAGCAAATTTAGACACATTTCTACGGAAACGATAAGCAAAACCAAATAGAAACCTCCTTTTGCCAAGCTCAATTTGAGTTTTGACGCACCTCCCCTTGGACTGATTATCCGGTTTACACCGATCACGTAATAAAGTCACCAAACCACATTTAAATAAAAATTTTCCAACTTCTAAATAAAGTAAAAAAGTGGGCTGCGAGAACCTCTCAAACATTATGTTCACTGCCTGCCACATATTTGCTTTCCAACGCGTGTAATGAGCGCGCACCTCCTTATAATTTTATGTCAAAGCTGACGATGACGACTAGTTAAGTACAATAAAAGTAAAACTGTTCCGTAAAAAAGGTAATCTACTCCAAAATTCATCGCGAGAACTTTGCTACTTTTTATTTCTGTTCACTGTTGATAAAATACTTAAACTGCGAGGCGTTTAAATGTCCCTTTTTTTTTATTTACTTTGCAAAATTAGTATTCTGTCCAGGCCAAGGCGTGCGATGCTGTGATTTACTCCACTCTGGCCAGGCTGCGCAGTGAGTGTCGCTTTATTCGCCACTCCGTATAGAGAGAGGGATCGATTCGATATAGCCGGAGCCAGTGTTGTGGCTTGTTATGGTGTACCTGGACAAAATGTTAATGTGCTAAAAACTTGTATATGGTAATTTCGTGTGAATAAATGCGGGAGCCGTACCCACTAAGGCGGAACGCAAACAACGAAAATGCTCCAAAACGCGCTCCATTACATTTTTGTTGACCGACGAGGAAGAGCCTTGCCAATAGGCACAAGAGGAGGATTGCTTGATTAAATTTGTGTGCTTTGCCAGGTGATGTCACCCAAGCAAGTGAGAGACAAAACAAAGCGAAAGGATTTCCACAGATTCCCGCACTACTTTATCTGGAATCTATAGTTTGTGCTCCTGATCCTGATCATCGGGGGAAGGCAGAAAATCGGTCATTCTTTCCACTCCATTAATCATCCTGGTTGAGGGGCTTTCAAAGAATTTGTCTGGAACGAAAGATAAGGACTCGGCAAGTGGTTGGTCGCAAATAGAATTTAATAATTCAACAGACGATACGCATTGGAACCGGTATCCTTGTTTGCTTATGTCCCATCAGCGTGTGCGTGCGAGTGTGGGGGATTCGAGGACAATTAACAGAACAATCCTGAAAGCGTTCACAATAAAGTATGAAAGGGTTCAAAGAAAAATGTGTGTACGCACTATCCTGCTGTATGTTGTTAAGGGTACGAAAAAGCTTATTTCAGAAAAGGATAACCAAACACAAAATGAATACCGTGACCCATAGCAATCAATTGCCCGCATTTACACTCTCCATGTGAGTGTACAAAAATATTCCTCGCTTAATTGCTTCAATAATAGGTCAACAAAGAACGGACTGCCTGGTGAAATTTTATTAAAAAAATATCGCAAGGACACCCATGCATAGCGGGGTAAAAAAAAGAGAAAAAAACTCCCTCATACACAAACGAAAATTAATAAAACAGATTGCTATACACATGCGAGTACATAAAATAAAAATTCCCGAGTCCTTTTGCCGAAAAAAATCAATAGCACTTCCCAATTGTCCTGAGTGCGTTTGTGGCAGTGTTTTTTTTCCTGCGTCAATGCCTGGAGGGGGACAGTCGCCCTGATCAATCGTTATCGAAAGCCGACATCGACAATGGCGTCGACAAACGAGGACCTGCACAGAATAATGTATGCAAATGAACCACGTTGCAGATTAATTAATTAGGCAAATACAATGGCAGTATGTGTACCTACAAGGCTTTGCAAGCACACCCCTGTAGGAAACGCCTTTGAACACATCAGCAGGGCAAATAGAAATGTCGTCGTGTGCTTGGGTTTATGGGTAGCTCTGAGGGTTTTTGGGAGAGATGCTTGGGTCTGCTAATTAGGTTGTTTATAACGGTCCTTAAATTCTTATCCTTTTTTTGGCAAATTTATTGTTGGGCAAATTAAATAATTTGCCGAGTGGCAAATAAAATATTTGTAAGAAGGTTGCTGGTACGTAACAGGGTTTCTTCGCCATCTTAGCCATTCGTAGGCTTTTTCTTGTGACATATTGGGATTGGAGACTAAAGCTTAGATTAGACTGCATGCCATTTCGGCATATTTAACGCAGGAAGAAAAATGTTTGCTGCATTTTTCTTCTCTGGTGCGTCAATTATGCCAAAATGGCATGCAGCCTTATCCAAGCTTAAGTACCTTTAGGACTCAAACAGAGGGATGGGCCAATGAGAAATGCAAGCATAATACGCTTCATCTTTATATCTGGATTGTCACTGGTTCGGTTACTCCGAGAATAAACTTTACATCACGTTTAGGTTGTTTTCACCGGACACTAATCTGCGATTAAGACAAATCTTCCTTAAATATCCTTTCTTAATTACAAAATTTACCATACGAATTTTAATGATTTGGCATGAATTCTCGATTCAAACCGTACAGAATTCTACTTTTTCTTTTTTTTGGGTTATTTCGTTTCGTAGATTAAAATAATCGGTGACAATGAAATATGAATATCATTATTTCTAAAACTGACTTGCCCAGGAACCAAAATAAAACACAAGTTTTCAAGGAAATGCGCAGAGGACGTGGCCACGAGGCATTGCCATTTCACACCACAGAAAATCATTGAGAAATGTCAATAATTAAAGCATACGTCATACATACGTTAATCTCCTCATTTCCGGTGGAAACGCTTTGGGATTAATTTTTTATGTTCCTACGTTAATCTCTGTTTATTGTGCGGTGAAAAAACCTTCTAAGTTCCTAATAGAGCAGCATGCAAGTTCAAACTAAATCGGTTCAGCCGTAAATCATCCTTCGACGTTTGGGTTGACACAACAATTTAGACTGGATCAGTGTCTAGTGTGAGTGTATTAACAAGTTTCAAATGAGAAAATTAAAGGCCTGTTTTGTCCCACGACCCTGATATCATCTTTTAAGTGCGAAATACTTTGTCTCCACAGAACACTAATCTGGGACTAAAAGACTTCATCTAATCTTCAACAGCTCGTGGTAACCCATACAAATTTAAAACCTCTCGGCAAGTAGTTTAAAATATATCTCCTCGTAAACCACATTCACAGTTTTCACAAACCTCTTTTATCCCACTTTTAACCCCTTCCTTACACCTTTATTACAGTTTGCGACTTCAGAAAGGAAACTAAAACTGGTCACACATGGCAAATCTGTCACAAAGATGTTGTCTATTTGGATTTGAAATTCAAAATGACACTAAATGAGTGCTCGTATGTAAAATTAATCTTATGTTTGTCCAATGGAGACACTACGGGATTTGATTGTAATCATCTCCCACTAAAAGTTGTTTTATGGCCGGTGGAGGCATGGTATAAGGCTGTTTAGTTAAATCGTTGAAACAATCCTTTGAATATTGGAAAAACAAAGAATTTTTCATGATAATATAAGGGTTCCTGACGATGTTCGCCTGGCAGCGTTTGAAATTATCATAGGACTAGGCATTATCATAATGTTTGTAAAATTGTAAATTGTTGTAGTTTTTCACCTTTCAACATTTAATTTTGTATGGCTTTGCGATAGGAGGCGTTTCCCAACATAAGCAACAATACGTTCGATTAGCTTTTTAATTCAACAAAAAAAGTTACTGAAAAAATATTGTTACTTTACTTACCATCTGGCCAATTATCGAATACTGTTTGTGCGATATCACCAGCTGAGTCTGAAGGGCTGAATAGGAATTCTTTTGTTTTACCGCTAACGAGTATTAATCGGAGATTTATCTGAAATGAAAAAATATAAATAGAATAAAATATTAGTCGAATGCTTACGACAAATTTGTGTGAATGTCAACTCCCACCTCCTAGCGGGTGTTATGAAACCCTGCTCAATGTCAGACTATTGCTACAGTTTTTCTGTTGGAAAGCTGTTCTTTCAAACTTTAAATGGTTGTCAAATATTCATTGACAATTAGACCTGTTAAATGATTGTAGGTACGTTTTTACACAATATTAATTACTAACTTAAAGAACAAGACAGTATTCTAAAACCCATTTTATTTCAATAATTTTTTCGTATCTCAATTGGTCCGATTGAGATTTTCCGATTGAGATTTTCCGACGATTTCATAATCGTCCAAAAATTATCCAAATCCGACTATCATGTTGGCAAGATCTTATAATTTAAAAAATAAAAATAAAACTTTCACTGACATTTGATTTTGCCATTTTGTCTGACATGTCTTGTCAGTTAACGCCTCTAAAAAGCTTAACGATCACAAATTAAACTTTATAATTAGACAAATACAGAAGGGAAAAAAACAAAAACATTTTATGATTGCCAGACACACAGAAAACAGCAAGACAATAACAACGCACCCTCCAAATAAAGTCTGACAGCAATTAGCGCCATAAATCGTTGAACGCACTCACTACTAATGTGACGTTGTTTGGCCGCAGCTTAAGCATACTTCAAATTACCCAATTCGACGATCTTAAAATCACATTTACTCATTTCCATTACACAACGAATACGAGATTGCATAATCAACCGTTTACGAATTTTGTCAGCTGGTGGAAGAGTGGTGCTGGTGGCATGGTGTGTCAAAGAAGCGCCAGCCACAGTCAAGCAACAACAAGAGGAAATACAGCACCACTCCAGCCAGCAGCGGCGTGATCGAACGACATCTTTTCTGCCAAGATGTTTTGTGGAGAAAACATCCAAAAAGAAACCGCTCCTACACACAGTACCATCTGTGAGATGCGACGGCCATCAAAACCAACGTCAAAATGTCTCGTACATTAAGAGTGTATTTTATGGAACACTGGAAGCCGCGAAAATAAACATAAAACCATGGGCACGAAATTTCCCAAGAGCGCTACTCAATTCAATTGTTCGCTCATTAAGTTTTGGCCGGGCTTGTGTATACTTTTTTCGTTTTCTTATGGTGATTGCACAAGTTTGACAGAAAAACTCGCTCGCTCTGTTTTGACATTTGCATTAGGTATAGGTTTGCGAGTTTGGGAAATCAAAGCGTTGCACTAAGGAACGGCTTTACTTTCAGTCATTAAAAAAGAAACTCGTTGCGAGGGAAGTAAAGGAATGATAGGTACTAAAATTTGTGAGGTTGCTTAATGGGTCAAATGGATAAAAACTGCAACAGCAGCAGCAGCAAAACCGGAAACTTCAATGTGTAATGTACTGACAGCAATTGCAATTAGTTTGTTTCTGTCAACTTGCTGGCCTTTTTCGTTGGTCGAAACATTTCTTGAAGTGTTTTTTGGAATTCGTTTTACATTTGCTCTTCTGAAAAGTAGAGAAATTGGATTATGACTGGAAAGTGTAAAGAATCCAAGAAACAAAACCAGAAACACAGACAATCATACAATACGTCAAGTATAAGTAAATGTCACTTTTCCCTTGTATCATTGTCCTGTAACCTTCAAAATTAATGTGTTTTGATTGTTCCATCCCAATGCGCAACGATTTTCGGGATAACCAACCGAAAAGGAAGGGTTTATAGTCAATTTCTATCCGGAGTGAATCTCAGTTTAACTCGTCAAATTTGTTGGGTTAAGCCTGGGTGGAACTGGAAAACAATTCTAACTGCTTTTTCCTTGTGAAATGACAGTTGCTCATCACGTTTCTGTGAAAAAGGAATTTAAGCTGAAATTGGAAACCAAACTTACAAATTTAAGTTTGATGCTGATGACAGAGACATAAGTAGCAAATCTCCGCGAGATATCGGTGGCGCGTGGAAGGAAAAGAGGCGAACGCGGCTAGAATCGAAACCAAGAGCAAAACCAGGGATACGATATCAACAATAACGAACAGCGCTCACCAATGCTTGGCCATCATCATCTTGAGCATTATAAAAGGCAGCTATAACTTCTACATAATGATGATCTAGTTGCAGCCTCAAGGTTCGAGATAACCAGAGAGACCAAATTTGCGTTTTAGTTAGTAGTTTAGGTAAGCCAGAGCAATTAATGTGGACATCCGGAAGAAGCATAAAAAGACAGGGACCCTTCACACGTTGGGAGGATATGGAGTTACTTTTTTCCCATCCTGGGCCACCTGTAAAGAATTAATCGCTTTTCTGGCGTTCCTACTTTTAAGAAGGACTGACAAAAACTCTCGAGAGTGAGCCCGAGAGTTAAGCCTGACAGACAAGAAACGATTCCGACTACGACTCATTCAAGCTGCACGACAGGAAGTTTGGTATTGTTTTCTTTCAGCGATGACACTAATAGTTTCAATCCGAATTGTCTTCAAGTTATATGAGCTTAATATCCTTGCGGCAAAAAAAAAACTTGCGGGTTTTCGCCACACGTTTTTCTGTCGTCATGCGTCCCAGGCCAGCGAAAAAAAAAATTCTGTCAAGACTTAAAACGCAATCGGAATTTAAATTCTCTGCCAATGAGGACACTTTTGACATTTGTTAGGCAAGAGGCTAACAAAAAGGGGTAGAAAAAGTTTCACGGTCTAATCTCCCCGAGCTTCTACCGAAACCTCTGAAAGTATCGGAGAGGTGAGAGGTGATTGTCAAATGTGATCGTCACAATTTTCTTGTGACAGCTGTAGACGTCACCTGGGAGGCGTGTTTTAAGTAGAAAGTAAACTTTAAGCATTTCTTGTTCGTAAAAGTGAAGAACAAGTGCTTCAAACTCACAAATACAGCGCACGAATGACTCGGGATGGATAAATATGAATGACTCAAGAGATTGTCACAAAATGTGATTGTCATAAATCACCTTGGCCGATGTCATACTTTTCTTAATGACTAAATTGCACGTATCTGTGATAGGGTACGATATAGGTTGGCGTTGGTCCATTAGGGTGATGAAGGATAAAACAACCAACTTGTTGCAGCTCGGTGAAATTATGCTGACCAACAGAAAACCAGGTAATTTCAAGCAAAGACAATGATAGACTTCAGGCCTTGGCTTTTCCCGTCCTGGCACGGTACGGGTAGAATGCGTAACACCCATTTTGATATTGGGGCCTGCATCATTCCGGGAAGTATACCGATTCTCAGGTCTCGGTCAACCTAGCATCCAATCACTGAAGAGAGTAATGACCTCACTTTGTAAAGCTTTTATCATCCTTATCATTATAAATTACAACAATTATGGGCCTCATTAAAAACATATTTTTAACTTTGTAGATATTTCTGTCATCTGCTGTGTATAACGTGTCTTGAAATGACACCTGCCAGATGTCACTTTAATTCCGGTCAGCCATTATACTGGCTGCAGGTCATTTCATTTTGGCCAGAGAGAGTAGCAAGCTCTTTAAGCAGCCCAGCAAATCCATTAAAAAAAATTAATTCACCCTCATAAATAATTCGAAGCGAGTTTCGGTATACACAATCTGAAGCCAGTGCTCGGCATTAATCACTAATTAATCAGATTCACTCTGGAACTCCATTTGTAAGGCAACAACGGAGTGACTTACTCTCGTGACCCGATAATCATTAAAATTGAATTTGCCAGTCAAACTCATTTATGGTTCCTCACTCTGCCCAACGAGCATCGAGGTAGTCGTCGTCATCGTCGTCGTTGGTTATGGTTTGTGCCGCATCTTCCAGCCTATACAGATGTAACCCCTGCAGTGATTCATTCATTAGCTTCACACCCCACAAAGTACCACTCATCAATTATGAATTTAGAATTTAGACATTTGTCGTGGTACGGTGCTCGGTGCTGCTCACCCATCAATGACTGCTTGGCATGGCGCATAGGCAAATCGCCTCGCAGTCCCTTGTCGTCGTTCCTCCTTAATTGATTTAAAGTGCTTCTACATCTTTCTTTGTCCGTCTGGGTTTGTCTTACTGTTCCACTCCCTGGAAGGAAGGAATATTTCCATATTTTTCTTTCTTTTAAATTAGAACTGGGACTTCGACTTGGCCCCCTTAAGAGGTTTGTCAAGAGCGCGCATATGGCACGCATTTACCGATGATGTGGCGGTATAACAAACACGTGGGGTCCTGTGTCGTTCTAATTGCTTTTGAGACTTCAATTTTATTTTTTTTTATGGGAGAAAATAACATGATTTCTTCCGCGTCTAAGGGCTCTTCCCCACTGCACCTATTGTTGGATCCGACCCAGTCAAGTGGGCACATGTAACGCATACACCATGCTCAGTGGTGCGCGAACGCAGTCGATAAATGTTATCTCCATCCGTGCAGCATAAAAGGGGTTCCAGCTCCACTTCACCTCCAGGACGGTTTATAGGAGAGTGATACCAATGCCATTACAGCCACCCCCGCATAGCAGGGACTAGATGGCTTCACCCAACCACTGATAACGATTTATGTTCAGAATGGAAAAAAAAAGATTGAAAAGAAATGCTCTTCCTTCGGTACGCATGATTGCGGCTACATGCAAGAGTTGGGCCCATCGCATCCAGCAAAGTGGATGTGTTGTGTGTGATTTATGTGCGTGACATGCCTAGGAGTTGTTGTACACCAAGGAAGGGTAAATGTATACACACTGGCAGAGACTTGCTATGCCGCACCATATTCCGAGCCTATTTAGATGCGTAGACTAAGAGGCACTAGAGGAAATTTCACTTTTATTCCGAACGAACAAAGGCGACGACGGATGATTGTGTGTTCCACTTTGAATGGAAGCCACATTTTAAATGGTCACATTGCCCATCAGATATATGGCTGAATCTTGGCCAGGCGTTTGCTTTGGCCTTTATTGAAGTCATTATACGGACGACCAGACGAAGAAAGTGACTCTTTTTAGTGTAAGGGTTAGAGGTTAAGCCGGGATACATTGAAAGTCAACATGACCTTCATTCATAAAAGAGGATAAGCCATGAGATATGGGAGTTTGTGAAGGGAATGGAATAATAATTTTTATTACAGCGACAATAATGAGGGTTAAAGCAAAGTTTGAAAATGTATAAAAATGTATAAAAAAAAATGAACAGATGTTCAAGTACGTAAACCAGAGAAAATCAGTTCGAATTCAAAACCTTGCAGCTCTACCTATACACAAAAACAACTGGCGGCGCTATACATATTCGTTTAAAACGGCGCTACGTGCCACATCATGCATGCAACAATCAACATCTGTATAACAAATAAGACGAGTAAAAAGTAAAAATAAATTTAATATCTTACACATCGTGATGTAGTCAAACCGGACTCGATAAATTTCCTACATTGATTCCACACAACATAGGCTCTCGTCCCTCTCTTTGATGGCTTCTTGAGCTCCAGGAGTCTTAAAACACTGAGTTCTTTTCTAATCACCAGCCGCCACACCAAGCCGCTTCACTCCTCAAACATTTCTTGTGGAGGAAATGACTGCCGATGAAAACAGCTGCCATTCTTCCTCTACATTTTAAAGGTCAATTGGAATTTGTTCAAACTTCTCCAACAATGCTCCATAAAGCAGGGGTAACAATAATTCCATGATTGAGAAATGCTTACAAGCCTTATAATACCGGCCTTAGGACTAGCCGAAGTCATAAGTGGGTGGGTTACAAACAATCTTTCGGCTCAGTCCATTACTTCATATAAATGAAAAGAAAAGGAAGGCTGACTAAACTGTTCGAAAAAAGACTTTCCTCTCTGGATTATCACACTTCACATGCCGCATACAAGACATTTCACCTTATAAATTGATACTACCGGTTTTTAAACCTTTTTGACCTGATATCACCTCCTTCCAGTAGTTGTTAAGAATACCAAAGAAAATAATTTCTTCAAGATTGTCGGTTAAAGACCCAAGTTCGTCGACCTTAATTCTTTTCATTTCCTCCTAGGTCCGGGTTTAATCAATACAAACTACACAGGGTGTGCGGTTCACGTGACCGCCTTTCGTGAGTATTTAACATTTAAAATATGGCAAATCAACATTACTCCCCAAAGTATCGCAGTGAATAGTTTCCTGACGGAAAGTAAATTTACTAATGGGACTCCACCGAACCGATATGGGGCGAACAAAATTGAGAATTAGAAAAAAGAAAAACTTTCTCTTGCGGTGGAGCCCCGAAATAATAAGGTGTGGCACTTTCTTATGCAGCGTTGCATTTATACCAGCAGCGCAATGATATTTGGACGTTTTATCCACGCCCCGCAACATGTTGTGTACAATAAAATGTGTTCAAGTACTCTTGCATAGAGATACGGATTAAATTCAACCAAAACCTCCAAAAACACATTTCGGTGGCACTTTGCATATTTTAGTTTGGTGCATTTGATTTTGAAAGCCAAAGTGTGTCAATGGTTCACATTTTGGATGCAACGCTTGGAAGTGGTTTAGACACACGAAAAAGAATTGTTTTTTTTTTCTTGGGAGTGTTTGTGGTGGGATTGACCCTTTTTTCGGGTTGAGTTATACAAGTCCTTGAGAGAGTTGAGTTTATTCAAAAAGGTTGTTTTCTAACGGAGCAAATAAAATGGAATGGAAAAGAGAACGTTAAGCTGGGCTGGGGAATGTATTAAACGCCAAAAACAAAATTACGAGTAGCTGAAAAAAAACTTTGACAGATAAGAAGTGGACTTGACTTGAATGCAATGGTGACTTTATTGTTCAACTTTAAAAGTGTAACGAGACCTGTTTTGTAAGACAAAATCGGACAATAATAGAAAAACGTCATGCTTCGACAGCGAGACATTAGTTGCAAGTGTCAAATTGTGATGACATTGCATCCGACATCGTTTAACAGGCAAAGTTTGCCGCCGCTTGTATGTTTTGCCAGTTTGTCGCAAACGCGATGACAACCCCTTTGGATATAGGCATTGACGGAATGTGATGACAACCAATTGCATTGACATTGAACATGAAATGGCAGTGTCATTTCATTAACTGTTGCCTTATTCAAAATTATTATACAAGTTCATTTGCATTCCATTAAACTCATCGCTGGATTTCGCTGTCAATGCGATGGCGATTTCCTATTGAAGGCTCCAGTAAAAAGTTTTGCTCGTGTTTTTCGGGCAAGCTTCTCAGTTCGAATCTATCGAATTTTCGACACTTTTTTGGCCATATCTGATTCTTGCATTAAGGAATAATCACGCTGTCAATGCAATGACAATTCAATGACGATGCAATGGCCTTTCAAACTAAATGTAGCTCGGCTTTTTGCTGGAGGTTTTATGCCAACTCCAGCAAAATGCCGAGCTACATCCAGTTTGAGAGAAAAAAGGAAGGACATGTCTAAAAGGCCAGATATTTCAAGCCTTCAGCCTTTTATTTCCTGCGTCATTTTGGCAAAGTTGTTCAGTTTGAATTTTTCAAAGTTTACGTTTTAAACGCAAGTTAGTGAATTCCGATATCGAAAGGTTTTTGACCTTCTCTGGATTTCGCTGTCAATGCAATGACAATTTTCGATAAAACAACTCAACAAAAAGCGGAGCTTCATCCTGGTAGAAGGAAACAAAATTAGGCTACTCCTCGGGGCCACTGTCGTGTTGTATTAAGCCTTTAATTGTTTTTTCTGTGCGAACCAATCAAAGTTTTCCCTTTCAGGCTCGATTTCATTACCTTCGATACCGACTTTATTTAACATGTTTTATAAGTTATATTCTAGCCCGGACTTAAAATTCGTTATTTCTCATTCCACACGCTCTTATAGCCTTATATTGGCTGGTTTTATAGTCCTTATTTGCATTTGATTTACAAAAATTGCGATGAGCAAAAAAATTCTTGCCCATGTTGTAACCCTGTCGATAACAGGTTGCCAAGCTAGACTAAAAATAATCGCTCGATGTCGAGATCAAACATCAGTCATTGCAAACCGTCAATGCGATGACATCAAGAGATGTCTCAATGTAATTGTTAAGGTGTTTCTGACTACATTTACCATCGGAACAAGGCCGTAGGGGACATTTGTGACAGTCTCCTGCATCGACAAAGCTATCTAAATGATAGAGTTATCTTGACTTAACGTTGTCCATGCAATGATGGGTTTTTTATGAATGTTTTATTCTAGCTTTAGGCAAACGTTCTTCGTGTGGTAATGCTGGGATCAAGTTGATGCGAATTTCTTTTCTATGCGAAAAATCTTTCGACGCTCAGAGAACTCATATCAAAAGGTGAAGAAACAAGAAATTCATTGGAAGATGTAGGTGCCAAGGTACTACTTAAAAAAATAGGGTGGCGCAACAGTTCGAGGTGAGCCAGGGCCAACTTCTCAACCACGAATGCTGTGTTTTCGAGACAAATGTTACTCTCGGAGGGTTTGTCATATCCTAAATGTTGGGGAGTTTTGGGGAACGTGAAAAAGAACAAGTCTTTTTCTTAGATTAAGACGGTAGGTTTTGAACCCAGGCCTTCCGAAAAAAGGCACACATACTGCCCACTACACCACGGCACCCCACCAATGTACAGTTTGCGGGCATTTGCTGGAACTTTCTCTGTGTGTAGTCACACTGTCAATGCAATGACGGATTTCGATGAACATCCAATTCTTGTTGTAGCAAGTCAGCTATTACGTTGTGCCTCGGGAATTAAGAACATTTCCAATATTTTGAAACTTTGACGCAAAAAAATTTTGTAATAAGTTGAAAAATAGACTTAAAGTAAGAAGAACGAAATCCTTGTCAAATTGTTGAATCGTAGAATTCCAACGTTGTTTGTCATATTTTCTGTTGAAAATTTTCTCGTACCAATCCCTCGCCCCATTATCCAAGACAATGAAAAAAATCTGGAAAGCCTTGCTATAAATTAAAGTTAATCCCTTAAGGCCTTCCTCGAGACTCTTAATAAATTAAACCCCATCCAAAGAATTACACCCATTGAATGCAGTAATTCATGAATATAAATGATTTTTTGGTTTTTAAAAACCATCCACAAGATGATGAGCCGACAGTGCCGCCACAAGGTCTCGTTCACGAGAAAATCCTCCACCAAATGCAATTTCTTCTTTAATTTTCTCCCCCACTTTGCAGGAGGAAGGAATGAATGTCATTCCATCATCCTATACTGTTGTTGTGTCATCCCAAGCAACATCTTCCGTCTATTGCTTCCCCTTAGATATAATTAATGATGATTGATTGAAGGGCGCCTTAGAGGTCATTTTTTCACATCACAAAAAATATTGTTCACAGCCTCCCCCTCCAGCAGCCCTGGATTCCTTGTTGCACTGAGGATGACATAGCACACAAGAGACACTTTCGGGTCGTCAAACATGATGGGGGATTTTTCTTAAAATTCGCTTTCGTTGCAGTCCTTCGCTGTGACTAGCATGACCCCCGGTGTGGTGGTGGTACAACATGCAGCACATGTCGTGGACTTCGAAACGAGCAAGAGATTGTGTTTGACACGGAATCGATTCCGTAAATAGAGGAAAAAATAAGTCCTAGGCAATCATGTTGTACACAAAAAAGAAAGAAAATGAAAAAGGAAGAAGGGACAAATTTATGACCATTAAGGAATCGCTTTTTCGACATTTCATTCAGGACACGAAGCAAGGCCAAGACATAAACCTTATACGTCTGTCGTATATACCCCTTTGTATGAAATATGAATTTTATTGATCGCCGAATGTGTGAGTACGGGGTTGGGGTAAAGGGGGTTCAATGCTGCTCCTCCATTTAGTACTTCAGGGTTGTTGAAAGCGAACTCAAGGAGTAGTTTATTGCATCTTAAATGGATTTTTAGGACAGAACACACGTTTTCAATTTCTTCGAATGGATTGTAAGTACCTAGTTATACACCTATGTAGGTCTCAAGGCTCTGTGTTTTGGACTTTTGGGGTGAAAGTGAGAGGACAAATCATAAGAAACAAACCAATACACATAGTTTGCCAATTGGGTTAAGTTTTTACTGCTAAACACTTTTCGAAAGCGTCTTACCAGTACCAAAGACTTAAATAACCGTTTGCCGATTTGGGTAACAACTAAAAGAAAGTATAAAATTCTGCATACCTTCTTGATAGTCAAGCAAAAGAAATATTCAAATTTTGACCATGTCGGTCGTTACATGCCTGTCAGATTTTGTGATTTCTGACGCCGGGTTACCAGCTCAAAGGGTCTACATTACCGTTTCTCCATTTCGGCTAGAATTCCTGCGAATTCCTACTTTAGGAGGAATGCTTTAACAAAAGCAGAATCAAATTTAGACCATGTCGGTCGTTATGTGACTGTCGGGCTTGAAGATTTCATAACGCCACAAATGTAACCACTTCCCCGATTTGGGCTAAAAAGTATGAATTCCTGCAGGCACTTAATGCTCCAACAAAAATAACCAGATTTTGACCATGTCGGTCGTTATATGTCTGTTGGTTTTTGTGATTTCAAACGCCAGGTTACAAGCACCAAAGGCCTATTTTGACAATGTCCGTCGGATTTTCTGATTTTTCATTTGATATAAAGTATATGAATTCCTGCACCTCTTGAATAGGAATTTTGGAATGCTCTATCTAAAAGAAAAAAATCAAATTTGGACCATGTCGGTCGCTATATGTCTGTCGGGTTTTTAGATTTCATAACGCCAGGTGCCAGAAATAAAGGTTTATATTACTATTTCCCCGAATCAGATTTGGATCATGTCGGTGGTTATATGTATGTCGAATTTTGTGATTTCTGATGTTGGATTACCAGCACCATAGGACTACATAACCATTTCCCGATTTGGACTAAGAAGTTTGAATTTTGCACTTCTGGAGGAATGCTGCAAAAAAATCAGATTTTAACCATTGTCGGTCGTTTTCGATCTGTCGGGTTTGAGATTTCATTACGCAGGCAAAAAATTATTTTTTTGGGCTGTTTGGACCAAATTTTGTTTATAGCACCCCAGTAGCTTCTTAGACAGTCTCAGGGCTTGAAGATTTTTTCCGAGTCTAGGCTCTATTCATCCTTTCGTTCTCCTAAATTTTTCTCTATTTTAGAAAATGGTTTAAATCTTACAAAAGGTATTGCGGTTCGTGTTGCCAAGCAGTCCTCGACTTTTTTTATATGGTTTAAACGTATACATTCGCCTGTTGCTAGTTCATATGGCCCAAACACTCCCACACCAGGGAGACTCCTTTCATCAGTCTTTGGTCCATCTGTATGCCGAACATCTGTATTATGCATTCGGAGAAACAAAAGGAAAAAAGCAATCAGCCATATGGACTACAGAGGGACCATGTCGGTCGTTTGGAATCTGTCGGTTTTTGGGACTTTCTCTCACTAGCGAGGAAATAAAGCAAGTCGTAAGAAGCTTCGCTTAAAAAACGCTTAAGAGATGAATATTACAACGGAAGGGATATATTCTAAGTAAATTTCAGCCGGTGAAACTGAAACTAGAAAACCGAACTCGCGATTGCACAAAGAACTCCAGATCACTCGATACCACAAATTGGACGAGCTGCAGGAAAAGCAAAAACAGGGAAAAATTCGATGTTGTTTTATTAGGAGAAACATTACTTGGGTCGTTTTTAATCTGTCAATTACTTGACGTTCAGATCCCACGAGTGGAGAAACAGACTCAAACACGCTTAAGACCCTCAAATACATTTCAGGTGAACTAAAGAAACAAAACTATAAGACACACGGACACTGGAGTACCACCGATAACATGTCGGTCGTTTTTAATCTGTCGCATTTTGTTGCTTCACTAGGAAAATAACGGGCAAGTAGCTGAATAAAAGCGTTCAACACAATCTCTCTCTCAACACGAAACTTAAAAATTTTCTAAAAATAGAGCTTCAGTGATACCCAATATTATCAAGTCCCTTTAGGTACCTCTCAGTACCCGTCAAAGCTCCAACGTACTTTAATTCATCTTTGAGCCAATTTTCAGCCACACGAAAAGTCACTACTTGGGTGGCAGAAATCTGTTGATTCTTCTGAATCCAGTACGCGAATGGAGAAAGAAAATGAGGTCTCAAAAGCGCAGTTTAAGAACTTTGATTTAAATCGATTGAACATCGACGCTATATCGTTGCATAAAACTTCCACATTGATTTCCTAGAAATATCCGTCCGGTAAAATATGTAACAAAATTGCAGCCTCTACGTAAACGAACTTCAAGGTACCCGCACGTAAATCAGTAAATTTTCGTGCTGGTTTTCGAACGATCTACAAAAAGAGAAGAACACAAGATAAAAGTCATGTCGGTCGTTTTCAATTTGTTGATTTTCATGAAGTTTCTAAGCTTCTGCTTAAAGCGTTACATAAAACGCTTCAGCATCTTAGGGTCAACGCTGATAAAGCTGCCCCTCACTTAGGTGGCCTACTTGAAAATAAGTCATACTCTATTGTGTTCCCCCTCTAAGTTAGTTCTAAATGTGTTGAGAAGTTTTTATGAGCCTTAGACAGTGCCTTGATCCTGTGCAGGCATCAGTTGCCCTCTTAGTAAAAAGCAACAGGCACGAATTATGCTTTACTTGACCTCCGAAGAAATTTAATTGCAGAGAACTTGTTTTAGAAACTGCTAAAAAATTGCACCTCTGGTGTTGGTTCATGAATTTTGCGCAGTTTTTCCCAGCGATATTAGCAAAATTATATGTTTTTCGTAAAATTTTAAACGCAATCTGTACAGTCATTTTCACTCTTTAATGATTCCAGAACAGTTCGATGTCAGAAAAAACCAACCATGACTAAACTCCTAAAAAAGTGCTTTATCATAAAAGCACTTAAGAGAAGTGTCCCAGCGAAGATACAACTTGAGGAATGTAAAGAAGTTTTAACGACATTAATCGGAACAATTTTGGCGCAGCCTATATAGAAACCCAAAAACCGATTTAAGAGTCTGAGTCTTTTGGACGATGAAATAGATTGTTAACATTTTTTAAATTGATAAGCAGACAGAGGTATTAACACATTATAAAAGAGGAATGATCTCATATTCGTGGCTCATGAGACTTATTGGCGCAGTCTAGCTGGAAATTCCTCCGTCAAACAGTCCCGAAATGTGCCAAGAAGCCAAAACCAACTTGTCATCATACACTTGTCTCAAAGTTACCCAAAATCCCTCGATTTACCATGGCCACAAAACTTTAATACAGATCAGTTCTTAAGAAAAATATTTTTCAGACCGCTGCATCCTGCAACAATAGAAACGCGCTGTCGTCCCCTCGGTCCATATCGGTTCAAATGCTTTGTGAAAGGTGCAATGCTAAAAAGTTTGTACAGAACTTTGTCTTCTTATAATCCTCACTTAGCATAGTTTCTAAGTTCGACCTTCCCATCTTATTATCCATAGAATCATTGAGGTCACCACAGCAGGAAGGAAATGAGAGAAAATCTTAGAAAAGCTGTGAAAGTACATTTAGAACAATACCGGGCCCATTAAAAGTTTTGTCTTCTCATCCCTTTCGACCCACTTTGCTCTATCTCTTTCTTTTTTTTCTGTTCTGGTGGCAAAACTAAGTAGATATCCAATTGTGTCACCCCAAAGAATTTATAATAAAAATTCCATTGTCAAACAATGCGCCCCCCGGTACTGATGCGGTACTTCCATTCCGCGCGGTGTCCCCCCGCGGGTACTTTCGTCATAATTTGCAGCAGTGGAAACGCGGTCTTAACTCGCGGCTCCTGCCATTTACACAAACCATTCGCTGCAGACGTGGAAGCAGGTAAAATATTAAGTGCGGCTTCTAAGTGGAAGTGCAATGGTGGCACAAGTTGGCAACCACCCCTTTTTCAAGAGAATGTGAATAAACAGTCACAGTCAACCCTCCTCGCAAGGCATTAAGGAGGGAGGAGGCCTCAGATGAAACAAAGCACAAGGCGAAATGGAATAAGTGTACAACAACATCCCAGCTGCGATGGTGGGGGGGTTTGGGTTTGCACGCCACATAAATCAATAGAATCAAGGCGAGTTTTATGGCATTTTAAATGAGCTGACTTTGACCCAGGACCCGATGGGGTTGGGTGGTGGCGGCGGCGCGGGCGGCGACGAGCATACAGTGCTGGAAGGCTGGCGCCCCCAGCTGATTTGCCGGGGGTTGGTGTATTGAGGTCTATTTAGGGCGCATAATGTGGCATTTGCATTATTTTTTTATGTGAATGCATAAAAATCTCATTAAACGTCTCTTTTATTTGGTGTAGTCGTCGCCGGCAAGAGGGTGGACTTGCGGGATCAAGAATTTATTGACAAGGGATTCAGTCAGCATGTGTATGTTTAAAAAAATTGGTGGCGGTCAGACTTATTGCAAAATGCGTTAACATTTTACGACATGGTGTTTTAAATTAAGGACGTTATTGAATGTCAATTTTGACAGAAAAGATAGGACTGAGTTCTTTGGGTTTATTTTTTTACAGCAGTGTCCTTACGATCGTGTTGCTTGTTGGTGAACAACGGTTGAGTAAAGGAACTAAAGAGATGCTTCTCATCTTTCATCGGCGGAAAAATTAAGTAAATTAAAGTAAGAGACTGCGTCGTAGTACAAGAAGAAGCGAAAACACTAAATCCCTGGATTTTGAGGAAGGAAGCAAAATTGATGTGCCATAGAAGCAGAAGAAAGCCTTAGAATCACTTAAAATCTAGATTTTGGGTCGGCACGAAAAGTGCGTCAACTGCGCAATTTCTTACGGTAAAAATATGAGAAATCCAGTTAACTAAAACATCAACAGAGATTGGTTATTATAATGAAATATTTTTGTCGGGGTTGGTCGAATAAAACTTAATTTATTTTTTAAATTACATTGCGAGAAATTTTATTTGTCAAACAAAATTTATTTAAGTTCAAATTCACCATAAATTCAACTTCATCACTTCATTTTAATTTGATATTCACTATTTAGGGATTCACAAATACAAGTTCTAGAAATTTCGCTTTTTGTTATTTTCCACTGGAGCGGCAATTTGATATCGAAATTCGAACTTCGAGTGTCAGTTTGCTGTCAGCAGACTGAAATAACAGTTCGAAGTGTGGTCACTGAGTGAGTCGATAGGAAATCACAGAACATAAGATTATGCCACACTGAGAAAAATACAGTACACCTACTGTGTCGCTCGTCATTGGATGCCAAACAAAAAAAAAATTGCTGGTCTGTAATTGGCCAGCACAGACTGTTGTGTAAAAAAAACGGACCTTTTTTTACATGCATGCAAAGTTATATATCCATCCCTTGACGTCAGATTTACAGTTAGGTCTGTCAAACAAATGTCATACTCATAACAAACGCGTGTCGTAATCTTTATATTCTTTCATTCATGGGTTGGTTGACCTATTCTCGCCTTGGGGTGGGAGTACAATGGATGTTCACAAAATCGTTGTATATTGTCGCCACATCACAAAATGAATGGCTACACTTTTTGTTTCTCTTTTTTGGAATTAATTTCTAAACTAAATTTTATAAGAAATTGACTTAAGAAAATATTTGTACCAAAAAAGTGCACAGCATATTCCTTTCTCTTCAAAAATTTAAATTCTGTCACATTAAGAGTCGACTATAAAGTTGACAACTCTTTGATTGGATTTCATTATAACGAGGCCAACATTAAGTGAATAATCTTTTTATGCAGTTCGAGAGCAAGTATCGAAAATTAATCATAAAGTTTGCTAAGAATGTAAAAAGTATAACACACATATTTTCGCGGTCCACACAAAGGTGTGAACTTTAACTTTGCTCGACTTTCCCTTATCGATTGCATGATCGAATCAGTCCTCGTGCCAGTAACTCATTGTGAATGAACACCAAACCTCCCACAAAGCCATAATTCTCCTTTATTTTTTTATCACACTCTCTGGCGTGAAAACAATGAAATCCATTGTTCGAGTTTTTTGCCTCATTTTCTGGTCATAACTTTAAAACAGATTAAGAGCTTCCGTCAAAAAGTGAGTCAGTAAAGCCAGTTAAACTGAATTAATTGAAAGCGAAGAGCGACTTTTACATCGAATGTCAGTGCATCACTTAAGTGCACTCTCAATATATACGAACAAACTTACTTTATCATATCTTTACTCGCATCATCTCGTCGACTGATGAATATTACCATCACAATTAAAGACCTCGGAGTGCGAGAAGGACATCAATATATTAGTTAGTGTGTTGAATCAACGCAACGCCAACGTCGTCGTCGTCGTCGCTGTGGTAATGAACCACAGAATCGAATTAATTATTGCGCAACCATATCAACGTCATTCAGAGATGAAATCTCAACATGGTTTCTTTTTTCCACCGCACCGTCCGCCGTCATTGTGATATCATCGTCAGCATCAATATAATCATTAACTTTGGGTGCGTCGAGCGTAGCATATGCGTTATGGGGAGGCACTTTCGATCAAAGTCGTGTCTTTATGGCGCATAAATCGAAGCATGGAGTAAGCCCTGACAGATATGACGCACGGGGCGATGCCAGACGTGCAATCAGACGGAAATCATTGTCAGAATGGGAAGTGCTAAAAATAAAAAAAATCCATTGATGTATGGATACGTAGTTCCGACGGAATTCTTTTTATTGTATTCTTCATTGTTGTTGTTTTTTTTTCTCCTTTTTTTATGTTTATAAATATTTATCATGGGGACATCAAAGTTTTGTGTTGCGGTATTTTGTTTTGTTTCTCTTTTGCTGTGGATGTCAAAGAACTTTGACAAGTGAACGGACGCAATCAATTGTGGGAGTGGTATTGACATTGGTGACGTAAAAGAATGAATTGCGCTTGACAGCTGTCATATTTATTAGTCAACAACTTGTTTGAGGAATATTTTTATATTTAGTCAAGTTCATGCAGTTTGTTTCAGGTATTGAAATAACTCGGGCGAGGACGATATATTGCAGAGGGTTCCTATTTATATACTCTCTATCTGACATTTATAAGTTATGCTTACGTCATATTTTATCCTTCGACGCGTGAAAATGAATTCCATGTTTTTTTGCGACGCCAAAGGTAAAATATTTTCGAAAACATAAAAGAAAACTAACTATTGGCTTTGTTTCCAAGATGTCTGATTTTTGATTTGAGTTTTGACACTTTGTTTAAAATTTGAATTTTAAAGTGCCTAATATCTACAGTAACATCTACATCTACATCTACATGTTAACAGCATCGAAAATCAAGACTTTGTGGAAAAAAATTTCGGAATCCATTTTTACTGTTCACACTGGAATTTTAACATTTCATATGACAGGCAATGTTAAAATTTGGTTGCTACAAAATAAGCTCCCTTATAGTACGACATTTGAACAGTATAGAAATTAAACACTTTGTGACAAAAATTTCGAAATCCAGTTTTGCTGTTCACACTGGAATTTCAAAATTTCAAATGACAGCCAATGTCCGAATTTGGTTGCTACAAAATTCATTCATGATTTATAGTTGTCACCTTGGTGCCTGTTTTCATTTGGTTTATCCTAACCTGATGTGTCAGAATTACTACGGTGAGAGGAAGCGCCAGTGTGGTGGCTAGCGTTCAACCTACGTTTTATTTTGAGAAATAAAATTTGGGTTATGTTAGGATCAACCAAATGAAAACAGGCACTTGGGTTGGAAAATATGCCAGTTGTCAGTTGTTGTCAGTTGTCATTTTCAATCAATCAATGTCAGTTGTCATTGATTGAAAGCGCTTTGATTTTGCTTTGTTTTTAAAATATTTTGACAGCCGCTTTGTATTTTATTTAATCAGCGGGTTGAACAGTCATAAGAACGTGTAGATTTAGAGATGATTGAGAGGCTCGTTTAATTTGACTAACTCCAAACACTAGATTCAGTTGAATTCGATGATATGATTGAAATTGACTAAAAAGTTAATTTTCAACGCGATAAAAAGTGTCCTACTACTGCAAAAAGAGAAGTTCTTATGGTACATGGAAAGCTATTTGGACAATTGGTATCGTATTATTTTTAATCATGGAAAGACTCCAATTAATTTGCAGTTCAAGGAAATCAACGTTTTTGAGCATCATACGCTTTTTTCGCCTCCTCGATTTGCCGAGTTTGGTATTGCATTTGCCATAGAAAATTCGAGAAAAATGTGCTTTCACACTTTCAGACTGTTTTCTTGGGAGTCGTCTGAGGCTACTTCGGATGCAATGTGAAGTCAAAAGCTTTCGCCGATAAACCGCAACTCTCCGTTTTGTTTGCCAAAAACCCATTGCAACGCTGCTGGAAACACAAATTATCTTAAATTTGACCCCCAGAATTGACCATGTCTCGGACACAATATTCAATCCAAAAAATAAATGCCAAATACTGAGCTTTCAGGCCACTATAAAGTTTTCACCGTACAAATTAATTTTATATGCTTGATTCAATATTTAACAAAAAATGTCAAAATAAACCACCCATCAAAACATCAAATAAAATGCAGAAACTTGTATGAGCTTTCTATTACTGACACCAATGTAAAGTTTACTTCATTACACTATTGATGTCTCCGCATATTGTAGATTTTAAAAGAAAAATTTGCCAGTTTTAAACATTCTGGAGCACTGTTTTATGTTAGTTAGTGCACTTCTTTCCGGTGTTTCCTCACAAGCTGTCAAAGTCAAAACACAAGCAAACAACAAAATTTAAAGCTTCTTAAACTTCCTCAACGATCCATTAATATGTACCAATGAAAAGTGACATTCAAAAAGTGTTCTGCTCGAAACTTCATTCCATCAGATGACACACCACAAAATTGTCATCTATTCATTCATTCTTGCGTGCAGCACTCATGTTCATTAAAGACATAAATCTGCACGCATCCTCTGGGACTATATAGGGCCATTAAAAACAGAGAACCAACAGAGCACACACGTCCTGTTTGTTTATTCTCAAATAACTCGCAGCTGCATTATGACATTACTCTTTACACACAGAGAATGGGTGACATTCCCTCGAAAATTGCTTGCAATTAGTGCAAACAAACTATATTCACAAACTAAACGGTTTGCCAAGCACTTAAAAACTTCAACCCCCCTTGGGTCGTCGTCGTCGTGTCGTCAGTGTAAAAGAAACTTTACGACGTACTTAAAATAATCCTCCTGCCAACAACAACTATTTGCATCCATAAATTTCCACTCAAATATGCATAAAAACCCGAATCTAATAGAAGACTGTATCACACACACACATAAACGCAGAAGCGCTGTCAGAGAGCTCCCACCATGAGTTTGGCACACAACTGACGAAGAATCTGCTGCAGAGAGGTACTTGTACAGGCGAAAAAGGACACCCAAAACCCTGGCCCCTATTTGCATTGCATTAAAATGGAAAACAAAATACTTTGCATGTTCAAATTCACAGGCCCGTGCTGTCGCTGCCGCCTCAAAAAAGAAATGAAAGCATTCAGATCGGTCATACATATAGGCTCGTACATCTACCCGCGCCCCAGTGGATGGATGTAAATTTTAAAAGCTTCTCCGGATTACAAAATGCAAAAGTGAGAGATGGTTTGACAGGCAAGAAGGCATTCACTTAAAATAAAAACTGAAAGCCAGCAAACATCGATCCGGCTTAGGGGTGGTGCTCCACCGTACCATACTGCATACCAAAAGTCCCCACTTCTGTTTCGGCTCATGTCAGACAGCATGATGGGAAAATATAATCATTTTAGCCCTTGACCTATTAAATAAGGACCTCTTCGCATTTCCGCCCCCACACTACTATGGCAGCGCTCTAAAGTCTCTCAGCAGATTTGTACACTGCTTATGTTTGTTTGCACACATGTGTCGGAGGGTTTATATCCATCCACCCCTAGGTTCCATTTGTTTGCCCAGAGCAACCCACCCTGATTTTCGACTCGTGTATCCGCGAACGTGTAACCAGCGAATTATCTTCAAGGAAATATAATGGAAATCTGTAGGCTCTGGGCTTGATTTACATTGCTCCTTCGACTACAACACTCTTTTGGCAACTTCACCGAACTCCTCATCCCTTGGAGGTGATTTCTTTCGACTCGCTTCTTTGTCGGACAAAGTTATAATACCCACTTATACAGTGGAGGAGGCGCCACTCCGCGTTGAGCTCGCCAAAGGAAGCGACGTATCGTATTCGTATATACGTTTGCCAAAATGAAAAGGAGAACAAACGAGGAGGCAGCTCCGTTCCGCGAATATGTATATATTTTAATTTGCCTGTGTACTCAAAGTAACCGAAAATCCCTCAAGTGTACGTGAAATTGTGTATTTATTGCTTTTTGTTGGGTCCTCTCGGTGCGGGCACTTGGTACAGTACAGCTATATCAGAGCTCCTTGCCCGCACTCTTCGAGCACCACCCCGTTTTGTGCCATAATAACTCTTGAACATTAACTGAAGGGATTTCAAAATTGACGGGTGAGCGGGAATGGAATTTAAATTTTCTCCAAGCGGAAGTTTTAAATAAGTTTCCGTTTGTTCCCTGTCGGTGTGACAGGTCCTTTGATATGAAAAGTATATGTGTCAGGAGCCAATTAGCAGATGCTGAGATGGAAAACTGAGACCAGCCATTTTTTGCTCTCGTTGTGGGTCGGTGTTTTAATTTTGAAACTTGTCTGAAGTCGGTGTTGTAGGTACTCAGATTGATTACATCGCAAATGAGTAGACTTAATTAAATTGGAGCCCTTTTGCGGAAGGGTAAAACAGGTGCATAGTCCTTATCGCCAACTTTTTTTTTAAGCGGGCATCAGAGCTCTCCCACTTTTACGACGTTGCGTTGGTTCACGAAGCATTGTTTTCAGTAAAATGTGCTCATAACACATGGGGCCATAAGGATGTTGCATACACATGCGACTTGGAAGTGTTTCAAACATCCCGCATTTGGTTAAATGTATCGTGAGTAGCCTGCAACTTGTGATTGCATGTCGTTACATCCAAAAATATGTATAAGCACAGTGAAGAGTCTCTATACTGTGGTACAAGTATCGCATGGATACATGCGAACGTTGTGTTCGCATGGCACCCAGTTGCATGTGTATCGTTGCATTCTTTGCCCATATGCGGTGCTATTTGACACAAGAAAAACAATAGACACGGATGGTACAGGTAAAAACATCGAACGACGAAAACTGGAGTGGCTGTACTTTTAAACAGGGTTGAATAGTGGGTTGAGTTCCTTTTAAGTTTTATTGAGCATACTACTTGTAGGTAGAGAACGCGTCAAAGTTGTAAGCGAACTAAAGTTTTTTTTTACTTTTTTACAAGTCTTTATAGGCATTTAAATCCTTTAACACTTTACGGAAGATGACACAAGACTGTCCGAAAACACAATCGTAAATGAATTGAAGCTATAAGATCCAGCCTAAACGTCTGGTAATTAACTGCACAAGGCCAAATTTCAACGTCAAGAAGATTTCTCTAGTAAATTCAAACCCAATTCTTAAGAAACCTGATGCATATTTTTTGAGACTGATTAGTGGTAACAATTTTTTTAATAGAACAGCCTTGTATAAGGAAGCAACTCTAAGCCCGTATTGATGTGTTCAACTGCGTCGAAAAGGCTCTTTAAACTAAACCCCATATGGAACCCTGATGCAACTCGTTCCCCATTTCTTTGCTTTCAGTACTCATGCCAAATCCACAGACTTGTAGCAAAACCGTGATAATTTTCTTACAACATATCCATTAAAAGAGATACGAAAGCGGCGAAGTGGTCCTTCCATTCATGACTATCATCCACCACCAACTCAAGGCACGATCCCCAGGCGGGTCGCGCAAAGGTTCTTTACTTGGTCCCACCGCTTTTTGAGGCTTACCATAGGAGGGACCCGCTCACATCTCGGCTAGCGTGACCTGTCTATAAAGTATGTCGGGGGGCATGCGAACAACGTGTGCAACCTATCGAAGAACTGATCGATCTTCTGCCTAATCTTGCCGCTGTTGGCTTTGATTCGCGATTTTAGCATCTTTGCGAAATCGTATCTCCAGAAACTTTAAAGAGGTGTACCCTATAATAAGCAATATCTCTTGTCCCGGTTTTGAAAAAGGACGACTATAACTCCTTTTTGCCAATTGCTGGGTGTTTTCCCGCTATCCCAGGCAACCTGAATGATGCCTGTTAACCACCTTATGCCTGTTAGACACCTTTTTAGCCATTGCCTAAAGTATTTTTTGACGGATTTCATCGCTTGAAGTAAACCTGTCTACTTCTAGCGATTTAATTGCGGCAGTGACTTAATCTACTGTACGTGTTCGACTAGTCTACTCTCGTCAGAGGGGGGGACCGCCATCTTCAGTGCCCTGTTGGGGTTAAAGCATCTCCGAAAAGTGCCTACTTCATTTGCGTAAGAAATCGATTTTATTTGAAAGAAGTGTACTTACCGTCCTTGGACTTAAACCCTTGTACAATGTTCAACTTCTTCCCTCTGAGACGGCGAATAGTCTACCAAAACGTAGTGTTTGCAGATCTACAATCGTGTTTCAACCTCTCATCAAACTTTTTCCATGACACTTCCTTGGCAGTTCTGACTGCCAGATGGGCTGGGAAAGTTGACTTCTTAAATTAATTCCACACAATTGCGACTCTCTGCTTCTTTTTGATTGAGTTCTTTCCCAGCCGTCACACCAAGCCTCTTCACTCCACAAACATTTCTGGCAGAGGAAATTACTGCCGGTGAAAACAGGTGCTATTCTTTCTTTACATTTAAAATGTCAGCTGGAATTTATTCCAACTCTGACGCAAATCGTGCAAATCGTTGTTTAAAGTCAAAGTCAGCTTCCTGTAACCCTTCGCAACTCATGCGGGTCACCAATCATGCTTTTCCCCCTGGGTAGCAAAAGAAAATGTCGCTGCAATCAAATGATCAGTTGACAGCTAACCTCTCTCAAAACCCAAACTTCACAAATCATCTAGGTCTCTCAGCGACATTTTACCTTTTACGACCTGTGCTTAAGGTTTTCTCTGTCATATGTTTTCGGGACATGATTCAAACGACTTGTTTGAGATTCCAAATCTTAAAAGTGAAAACAGTGCCCTTTTTTATTACGATCAAAAGCACTTTTCGGAGGATTTGACTTCCTGCCGCAGTGATAAAGTACAGTGAAGGACAGATTACCTGCAATTTCTAAATTAAAGGAACCAAAGGTTGTTGAAAGAGTGAGTTATCTGAATAAGTTAAATAGAATACGACACAACAGTTTTGGAACAATGCCATAAAAAAACGAACAACTTTTCCCCATTTGCACAAGGAATATTGGACAGTTGACTTAGCTTAATCAGTTTATTCTGTATGGCGAAATAAACTCGGCATTAATCAAGCTAAATGTCTAAGGGTTTTCAAACCTTTTCCACTCTATTTTGAACTAGTTCAGCTAATTTTATTAATGAAATTTCAGCCATTCAGCGCATTTTATGAAACCCCACTTCAATTTCGCATTCGAATGAGTTTGCCCGCGAATTCCCAAATAAAATTGCAAATAGCCTTGTGTGAAGTATCCACTCTAATTTGAAATATTTTTAGCAACCACCCAGCAGCCGATGAATCCATTCAACACTAAAATATCAAAAACATGCCCCCCTTAAAATCAACATAAATTTTAGTTCCATTAATTAATAAAAATCACAGCTAAATCCCATTCGTAAAACGAAACAAAAAAAAAAGAAAAATATTTTTAAAGCCACATCGCACTGATTTGGAATGGCTGCCTCGTGAAATGCACATAAGGGTCAAGTTCGAATGAGAAACTAAACATGTATCAACACACAAACACAAACACAATTGTTCAAATCTGAAAGTATTCAGGCAATTAAGCCGTTATAACATTTTATAATGGCGCTACACCATTGTGCACAGGGTGATTCGTTTAATCGGTTTATATTTGTTTCAATTAAAATTTTTCAAATGTCGTGCATCCAATAACAGGTGCACGTGTTCTATTTTCGGGATGCCACAACGGTAATTGCTGGGATCACAGCAAAGCTTCAATGTGCGCGACAAGGAACATTATGTCGGTGTAAATTTTTGTTATTGCTTTCAAATTACATTAAGGATTTTATTACCATCACTTGTAGTGAAGTGTAATAGTGTTTCAAAACGCGTGGCTAGATTTAGCGAAAACACCTGCATTAATCGTTGAACAGCTTGTGTGTGTCGGTAATGGCGGCGGCGACAACGACCACGACCACGACGCGACGTCATCGTCATTGGTGGCGTTTAACGTTGTGATCCTTTTTGTGCGTGCCGAGAGAAATTTTCACAAAATCGAAAAATAATTTATGTAGGCGTGTATATTTGGTAATGTAAAGTGCACAACCAGAGTGCAGAATGCAGAATTGAATTTAATTACAGGCTGCTAGGTTGAATGAAATATACTCGCCAATGGTGTACGCTGAGGTGAGCGAATTTATGTCAGTTGCTGCTGCAGTGGAGAATGTTTAGGTTAGATCCTAGCAATTATTTGCAACGTTTTGTAAACAAATTTACTTAAACTGTGAAAGAACGATAATTATTTGAGACTTGGGTTCAGTGTTGGAAAATATATTATTTATTCCGCTGTTAACGAAAATTGCTTAAAATTGTTAGAATAGATTGCCTAAAGCGGGAGGAGTTACTTGCTTAAAGTTGCTCGAAAACTACCTCGACCTCAACTCGACTAGTTAGTCAGCCAGCTCTGTGTAACTAGTCGTCCCCTGTTTTGCACATTAAGTTGACTTTGGGGTCCCCTTCCACTTGCGTGCTCCACCTGTGTCTATAGGCGCTTATCTACTATACCGACTCTTCGAGGTGGATTCGAAGGATTTCCAGGCTGAATCGTTGGTCCGCCCATCGCAGCCTTTGTATTCTTACATATCCGACTAAATCGGTGTCGCTGAACAGCCCGTCGTACAGTTCCAAGTTGTACCTCCTCCTTCCATTTCCTTCCTATCCATTAGAAGAATTTTCTTCTTCAAGTAGCCTTAAGCGACTTCATTCGCTTTTCACGGTGGGAGGAGTTACGTTGCTCACTTTTATGAGTTACTTACGTCTGCCCGGCAAGTGCAGAGAGCTCTGTGGGTCAACGTGAATTATCTAGCTCCTAGATGAACAACTCTGGTCCAGCTGGCGCAATAAGGAAATTATAAAGAAGGGGTTCGTTCAGGAAGGGAAGAGTTTCACTTTTTTTTGTAATGAACTCGCGATCGAGGGGTTTGCTACCCTTTTGATGATTGACATTTCACGAGCGAAAAGATTGGGGGAACGGGTAAAAGAGGAAAGGTAGGAGAGGAGAGGACACAATCGCGTGGTGAGGCTTAAGTAACCTCTATTTAAGCAACCTGTATACTTTACTGTACGTCCGAAAGTAGACTCAAGGGTGAACTGATGTGCATTCGATCTTTGGCGAGTATGACGGTTGAATATATATTGAGGGGCGGATTGCACTTGGCTATTTCGGTAAAACACTGTTTGTAAAAAAAAGCGATAAAACAGAGATAAGCATTTAACGTTACGTCGATGCTCAAGTGAATCTATGAATTTCGCAGTGTTTCTGCCTCCAATGAGTTTTATCGCTTCTCACTTCTCATTTTCAGGAGTTACTTAAAACAGTCCGAAAAGTGTGACGAACTAAACCAACAGTGTTGAATCTGAATCAACTTGTTTCGAAAACAAGTTGAACGAGTTCGGCCAAGGAAGGAGAAATTATGGCGCCCGATTTCTGTGTCAAGAACTTTGTAGTTCAAATTGAATTGATTTGATTCCAGATAAACTTGGTTAAGCTGGCGAAATAAGGAAGTAATAATAATGAGGGATTTCGTCCTAGACTTTCGTTCCCACTTTCAGAAGTTTTTTTTAGCCCCATATGTGTTTGAATATCCATGGGCCGAAGTGAACTGACGAGACTTGAGATGAGCCAAGTGGGCCAAATGAGAAAGCAGGAGTTTGACCAAGGTGGGAGGAGTTAAGTTGCGTGGTTTCAGGGTTTCAGGAGTTATTTAGATATGCGCGACAAGCGACGGGAATTCTATAGGTGAACTTGAATTGAGTTGTTTCGAAATTAATTTTGGTCAAATCGGTCCAATGAGGAAGAACAAGTTTAGCTGAGGAGGCAGGAGTTACATTGCTTCATTTCAGGACTTATTTAGGTTTGTCCGGCAAGGGTGGAGAAATTTAGGGATCGACTTAAAGTGACGTATTTCGAGATGAATCATGACCAAGTTGTCATTGTGAGGAAATAAGAAAGAAGGAGCTCGTTCAGGGACGGAGGTGTTCCAAATAGCCCTATATAAGTCCTGATCTTTCTTATTGGCGGCAGTTGTTTAGGGAAAGCCTCAAGAAAGTGTGAAGATTTAAACTCACACGGTCAATTTAAGTGGGTTGACTTGTTTCGAGATGAACCTTGCTCAAGTTGGCGAAATGAGGAATTGAGACAGAAGGAGTTTGATCAGGGAAGGAGGAGTTACATTTCTTATTTTCTAGCGTTGTTAAGAACTGTCTGGAAAGTGTGAGGAAGCACACTCAAAAGTTCGATACAAGCAGGTTGACTTGAATCGGCCTGTTTCGAGATGATGCTTGGTCAATTCGGCCAAAAGATTTCGAGTTCGGGCAAGGAGCGAGTAGCTATTTCACCCGATTTCAATGTGGAGAACTCTGTGAGTTAATTTGAACTGAATTGTTTGGAGATAAATCTTGGTCAAGTGGGCGAAATGAGGAAATGAGAAAAAAGAATGTCGATCAGGGAGGGAGGAGTTACATTTCTAATTTCCAGGAGATATTTAGGACTGTCTGGAAAGTAAAAGGAACTAAACTCATATTCTTGATTAAAGTTTTTTGTCTTGTATCAAGGAGAGCCTTTGTCAAGCTGGCCAAACAAAAAATTAGAGCTGGAAAATTTTATGCTCTAATTAGTGTAAAAAAAAAACAACGGACACAGAGTATGTACTTGATTCTGAGAGCCGTTAAGCTTTCGGCCACATCGATGAGTTGTTCCTGATTTTTTTTTTTCCTAAGGATAACAAATATAACCGCTTAATTCAAGCGCCTTAAGAGTTTACTAGCGACATTTAAGTAAAAGAAGAAGCGAAATCTCTGGGAAGCAGAAGGTGTTAAGTGCCCTACACTCAATAATGAAAGCTTGCTCTCTGCTTAAACTAAGTGACACTAAAAATTACATTTTCATTATGGCACTTTAGATATTCTTCAAATACAAAACCTTTACTCAAGTTCTCATAAAATTATATGATTACCTCCACCGAGAATGAAATAGCACCACCCACCCAACAGCGCAGTTGCTCGTAAAAATCAACCTGCCCATTCGTCAAACGAGCCATCAAAACGTTGACGTCTCCTCTTTGCTGCCAACGGCACCGATAATAATAATATTCAATCCCTTAGCTATTGCTGAAACGTGGCGAAAGTTCCAATTTATCTACGACCAACTCCCGGTATGCATGATTACAAGTCGTTAACCCAACACTTTACGATCACGCCCAGCCATTTCGCTCTTGGGATTTGTAAAGCCACGATTGCCAATCAATATTGTTGCGACTATTTATAAAGCAAACTGCGTGCGTGAAGGGGATTCCCCGGGCAAATTATTAATTGAAAAATTACAAACAAAAACACAAATCCCTTTGAGGTCCTACATCGAATTTTTTCCACCTCCACATTTCATAACCTATTTTAACGAAAAAAAAGGACAAAAACAAAGCTTGGAAACTTTTTTGTTTACAGATTTGCGACAGCTAAAAAAGTTTCCACCATAAACATGCATCAACGGAAAAATCATATCTGGATCCAGCTGAGAATGCATCAGATGCTCACAGACACAAGGAGCCGGCTTCACACAGGGCGGAAGGACTTATAGCTTCAAGTGCCTTTTGGGCTCCGCCACGTGCGCAACGTAACGAACTTGAATTGTTTTTCCTTTTCGTCTCGCATTTACTCAAGCTTTTGCATTATTTTCCTAATGGATGTGCTTTGTTACCATGTGGCAATGAAATGGTGAAGTGGGTGGTGATGGGGAAAGTGTGAAGGATTTTCTTTTCTCTCAAGCAATTTCCCTGAGTGCATCGGTTTGTATATGCGAAATGGAGAACGAACAAACAACACACGTTCTTGGTTTCTTCAAATCCCAAATTACTTACACCCAGCCACAATGATCACATCCGATGACGTAGGTATACCATACGAGTTGGTTGTAATATTGAACTTGTGGCGACCGAGAAAAGTCAAAATCGTAAATTGATCTCGTACCATTTGGAGCGTAGACCTTGGTTTGCTTTGATTTGTCGAAGGTTCCACTAATTGATTGATTGATGATCGAAGGCAGTGATGCGAATGGAATAGGTACTGTCAAATTGGAAACGAATTTCGGAAGTAATAAATGACATTTGGGGGTGGCTTTGTGCACCCACCAACCCGGGAGGGGGAGTCGCTTATGGTGCTTGTATGTCGCATGTCGGTAATGATAAATAATTGACAGCTCGAACTACGCTATACGCTTAAGGGTGATGCTAGGGTTTACCTACCCATCGATATGGTAGAGATTTTGCAAATAGAATTTGATTCGTTTTTCGTCCTTTTTGGCTTTGCTCATATTTACCCATGCAAATTTCTTACACTTTGACAGCAAAGTTTAACAGTTTGAGTGATGTTGTTACCTGAAAGGAAAACGAGAAAAAAATGTGATTAGGACATTGATTCAACAGGAGAAAGAAAATTGTCAAATTTTGACGGATTAGTTAGTAAATGAAGTCATTTTAAACGTCTGGCCTATTTTTTGAGCTCAAAATAACGTAGGAGCCTTTAAAGAAGCCTGTCCTTTTCCTCCTTTCCCATACTCATTTTCAACGAATATTTATGGATAAAAGTTGAACAAGATTTGTTTGCAAGAGGTAGAAATTTTTGACAAAAGCTTTCTTCAATGCTCTTTGCGCAACAAAATTGCATAATTTTTAGTCTCTCCACCGAATTTCCACTTCCCCTTTTTCTTATTGTTTCTTGAGCTCTGTTTCTTATCAATCAAAGAGTTCACTCTGATCGCCAGCGGTCACACTAAGCCGCTTTACTCCACAAACATATTTTTGAAAATCGATGACTGTTGAAACAAGTGGGAAAGTGCAACAGTGGGTATGCAAAAGCTTCAATCCATCTACGACGAATTGCAAAATACACGACCAAACCAAAAAGAAAACTGCCACGCCTCCAAAAAGTGGGCGGGATATAAAAATATAACTGTTCAATGCTTTATGCTAGGTGGTTGCATACATTTCGGCCTAAAACTCCGCTTTTTTAACTAAAAAAAAATACTTTTTATAACACCACGCCCACAAAAGTGGGCGGAGGCACTTACAATATATAGATTAAAGTTAGAAAATGCTAATATCTACAGCTTTTGTCATAAATTTTTTTGTCAAATTTCATATATATTTACTGAGAAACAGTCATTTTAAGCTAAAATCCCTTAAAAAGTGGGCGTGGTCAATGAAAAAGCTAACATTTTTTGGCTACCTTAAAGACAATTATAAGGCAATGTTACGTACCAAAAATGAATGCGCTAGCGCCATTGTAACATAGCTAAAATTTGCGAAATGTATTTTTTTAAATTAGAGATGGTCGCACATACAGGCCTGTAGTGGGCGTGTCTGTGGGCGGATTCAGCTTATTTTCAAACTTGATCTGAAGGACTGGACTTCAAACCATCCCACAAAATTTCAGCTCTCTGTCTTAAAATTGAAGGCCTAAAAGTTGTTTAATCGATTCTCCTGTCGGTCCCATTCATATCTCTAAAAGGTCTTAGGCGTCTACGGTGATTATTTCACTGCGTTACAAACTATACATCAAACTTAATATACCCTGGGTCGGGTATAAAAAGTCGGAACTATATCTCTAATTGGTGAAGTTTAGGAGTTTGTTCTTACTCTCCGGAAACCTCAGTGGCAAAGGAGTACTGTCGATAGAGTTCACATGTTTAAGGGTCCGATGAGGAGCCATTAGAAGCTTTTTTTTCCATGTTCTTACGCTAACTTCTTTTTTACCGTTAAGATTTTTGTAGTCTTTCGAAATTTGAAAGCTCTTGAAAAATTGATCCAGGCATTTTAGTCTTCGTGTTAACAAGAATAAGTTGTTCTATATCGAACATTCAAAAGTAATTTTCGCCAAGAGCTATAATTTTTGTATCTACGTAGATATACCTTGAACCAACAACGTCTTTTGCAATTGCGCATTCATTTACAAATAAAAGATACAATAAACACAGCTCGCCGACCGACAGGTTTTGTTTCTTAAAATCGAACGACCAAGTGTTTGTAACATTGAACTGAATAGAGCCCATGTTGTTATTATTTTAACGAATAATTGCTCAGCGCACCTTCCCTAAGACTCGCTCGCAGCTTTCTTACAAAGGTTCAATCAGTTCAAACAGGTAATCTATTCGCCGTGACTATTCATTAGCACCTTGACTACTGATTACGGAAATACGAGATGGTACGCTCAGTGAATTATAGGCATACACATGCGTTTACGTGTGTTGTACATATGTACGTGCCAGGTAGTGACAGTTCAAATAAAAAATTAAATTAATGGAATTTTTCAAAGGTGAACAGATTAGTCTCTACTTTTCGGATGATTTATCTGCCTATTCGTCATGTGTATTTGTTTAATTTACACGAAGCAATCGATACAGAAATTTGTATAAAGTTTCTCATCAATTCGCCCCAGCCACAGTCACATTAGATCAAATTAATTTCCTAATAGCAATCGATGATTCAATTCTACATGCACCTCGACATTTCGGATTTCAGATTAAGGATCAACATTTGAACACTTAATGCCCATTTAAGGATGCCGCACTCCCCCAGCCCATGTGTCTACAGGATGCACATCACAAATATAAATCCCAACTAAGGGGAAGAACAATCCAATTGCAAATATCAATCTACACGATTGTATACGCCATCGCAAATGCAATTTGTATTCCATATCGAATTGCTCATACAAAATTCTAAATTAGAAAACATCTGTTTCCTTTCGCCTGGGCCAAGAGGGGGGGAGGTGAGGTTGTCGCCAACCGTTCCACCAGGCCATCGTCGGTTGACACACTTTAACCCTGTGATGCCAGTCGAGCTTCCAATCGATTTCCAACGGAGCGAAAATAATGCAAAACCCAGTTCCGAGTGCAGCAGTGGATTAAAGGATGGAAATTCAGGGAGAAATAAAGGATAATGTATGCGCACCGCACTAAAGAGCGAGGGACCTGAAAATAAGCATGCAATGCAAATGAAGACATGCCTCAGCTTTCAAGACGACGACGCATATATTAATGTCACGTTATTTCCACCAGAGACGTGTGGTAAACGAGTTGAGGTTCTCTATTCATTCTGAGTCATGAACGACAATCGAAAATGTGCCATTAGGGACCAGTGTAAGTGATTGACTTGCGACTCATTTTCAGATCGGTATAGCTAATTACATTCGAAGAACTTGAAGACATGAAACTGGGTGATCTTCTTACACTTTCTTGATAACGACACAATGAAGACGATATTCTGGAAAATACGCATCCTTTAACTTTAAGACTTGACCAAATTAGTGCACTTGCCCGTACACTTAAAATTACCAAATTTTAGTAAGTTTGAAAGGCGAACTTTACCCATCGTCACTGAAGATTCAGAAATACCTTCGATCCATCTTTTCAGGAATGCATGATCAGCAGATTTGATTTAAAACTGCATTAGGCACCTGCCGAGACATTAAAATTCTTACAAACTTCTGCAAAACTTCGACTTCACCCATCGTCACAAAAGTTTCAAAAAAACCTTCGATCTATCTTTTCAGGATTGCATAATCAACAGATTTGATTTAAAATTGCATCAGGCACCTGCCGAGACATTAAAACTTACCAAACTTTAGTAAGTTTGAAAGGCGAACTTTACCCATCGTCACTGAAGGTTCAGAAATACATTCGATCCATCTTTTCAGGAATGCATGATCAGCAGATTTGATTTAAAACTGCATTAGGCACCTGCCGAGACATTAAAATTCTTACAAACTTCTGCAAAACTTCGACTTCACCCATCGTCACAAAAGTTTCAAAAAAACCTTCGATCTATCTTTTCAGGATTGCATAATCAACAGATTTGATTTAAAATTGCATCAGGCACCTGCCGAGACATTAAAAATTTTACAAACTTTTGCAAGATCAAAAAGTCATATCGTCACGAAAGTTTCAAAAATACCTTCGATCTTTCTTATCAGGTTTGTATGATCAGCATGTTTGATCTAAAGCTCCATAGATGGGTATAGACTTAACCCGTCGTCACAAAGTTTCGAAAATACCTCCGATCCATATGCTTTAGATTTCAATACCAGGAAGTTGGCTAAAGGATCATCGATTGAACTTTTTCAATCTTTGGGCTGTTTTTTTAAAACTTGTCTAGGGCTATTTTGGTTTTCATGCAACCTTTCAAAATATCCCCACTTATTTATATTTAAATCTACAGTTGAAGGCTATTTGAAAGTTCCCGATTCTGCTTTTAAAGAAAGTTTGAAAATCCAAAACCAAGTGTAAGCGCAAAATGAGTTCCATACGGTAGTCTGTCTATAAAAATTTAACTAAACAAGACACGGTCACTTAGTTTCTTTTAAGAAAGTAAAGCTGATGACCGTTGCATAATGGCAGTTTAGGTATGTTTTCGGGATCTTTATACATTCTAGAACTTTTAAGTTCTGCCTTCTTGTAACTAGCGCACTTCAACTTAGGCTCAACTTACGGCAACTTGGACTGCACATCAAAAATTTAAAAATACATGACTTCAGAGGTAGCCTTTCCTTAACTATCAACTCAGGTCCTTAAAGCGTATAAAGCGTATAGACATAAGTGTCGGATGTCATAAAATTAAGAAAAAGATTATGATTGGAGCAATTAAGATTTTGAGTCGACCAGGTTACAAAATACGTTGCTTATCATAACTTGTTTTCCAGGATATGCCATGAGACAAATCTGCCGTGGGACAAGTCTTTGCGTATAATGTTTTTCGGTATCTTTTCTAGATAAATAAGATTATAAAAAAGGTCATTTTCAAGTATTTATCTAGAAAGAGTTTGTCTTCTTTTCCGCTTTAAGTTGGCCGTAGCGTGAAATATTTTATTTTATCTTCGGTAGTGACTTTCATTCGAACCCACTAACTGACTGCGCCATTTGTGTAGCACAATGTTCGTTGCTAGCCTCTTCAGACGGACTCTTTTCTTTTATAAGATTTTTTGTAATTGTAGAAATATTTTATTTTATCTTCGGTAGTGACTTTCATTCCAACCCACTAACCGACTGCGCCATTTGAGTTGCACAATGTTCGTTGCTAGCCTCTTCAGATGTTTCCTCTTCATTTACAAGATTTTTCGTTATTATAAAAATATTGCACCTTCGCTAGTGTCCTTCGTTAGAACCCACTAACCGACTGCGCCGTTTGAGTAGCACAATCTCCGTTGCTAGCCTCTCAGATGTTTCCTCTTCTTTTATAAGATTTTTCCTAATTCTAGAACTATTGTACCTTCGCTGGTGACTATCGTTAGAACCCCCATATGGTTCCTGTATGTGTTCCCATCCCAAATCGGCTATAGGCATAGCAAACCAGCACAAACCTCAGTGACATCTAAGCCTTCATAAGTACAAACTTCCTTAGAGATTTTTCTTCATGACAAACTTTTATTAACAGCATAAGCTTGCGACGACGACGCACCCCCAGCATGATATTTTCAATATCTCTCCAATGTCTTGCAATATCCGTTGACCCTCGACGAAAAATGTTCGTCTTCCAAACTCCGCAGGGAATAGTACACTCATTCCGTATGGAAGTGCTTTTTTACGTCATCATCACAATAAAGTCGCCAGACACGAAGCACAGCGCATTACATCAGCAAAAGTCCAACGAAAATTCAATTTCTTCGAGTCAACAAGAAAAATGTGTACTCCCCGAGGAGACGACAAACGAAGGACATGCCCGTTTGGTTACATTAATGGCCGTTACAAGTTCCATACTAACGCTGGGCACATTTGTTTTATGCTTCGTCCCTGCTCTCTCTGTCTCTCTCTCTACCCAGTTTTAATACTTCCCCAAACGGAAATTAATCATTAAACAAATTACAAAATTACAAATGTTTCCCATATGAAATCGGGGGAGGAAAAAAAAAAGAGAACAGATTCAACGCAAGGACGCACATTTTTAGATATATAAATATCATCGCCTAAATGTCTCCCTCCTGCCACAGGATTAACACAATGAATTCACTCCCGCACACAATTTCCTATGCTCATCGAATTCCCAATTGATTTGCTGCGGTGGCTATAGTAGGAGAGGCCAACTTTTAAAGCGTGTTTGTGTGCTTATCCTCGGCAGCCGAACTGTCGGTGTATGGCATGTCCTGAGTAGGTAATCGAAATGTGTGTTTGCTCCGTATAAATGGGCGCTAGAGTTAAGGATATGTACGTATAACCCTTAAAATAAGTATCCTGCCCATAGGTGGAGTTTTCTGTGTTTTTTTTGTACCCTGCTATCGTAAAATCAACCTGCCTCCTCCTCGAGCTCATCCCTGGCTTGTTGTTGAATCACGTGGCATAGTCGTTTGTCGTCCTTGTGTTCGATTGCCTCACGAACTTTCCCAAAGAGTGCGGGGTTAATTTCATTTTCATGGGACCAACTCGATCGGGGGAGTCATTTAATTCGCGCGAAAAAGCAGCCAGCAAAAAAAGGGTGGCAAACTGTCGCACACAAAGTTTTTGTCGCCATCCAGAGGAGTTACTTGCCTCCTTCGTGCAGACTCAGTAAACAGCCACCTGAAGTTGTCGTTATTGTTGTTGTTTTTATGAGGTTGCAGGGTTGTTGGACCCATCGGCAAAGTGTCCCTGTCGACCTCTTAAGCTTATTTTCGGAAATTATGTGACATAAATTCCGGGATACCCTTTTCTTCATCGGCCCGTTTTGCTTTTAGGGTTAGGTATAGTATTGTAAATTGTGTGCTTCTCTTTCGAAGGCTCTCAAGTGGGTGGCTGTGCGTGAAAGATGGCGTCGTCGGTATATAGGGACTCGCTATACGAGTTTAGGGACACAACAAGCCAAAGTAATTAATAATGGTTTCAGTATAGGAGCTTTTTGACTTTGAAGACACCGGAATAGGAAATACTTACGTCCGTGAAATACTACCTTAATAACGGAAGCAGGCCGTAATTTAAGTTATAAGGGACCCTTTGGCTTAGATTTTACATCTGAGGTCGGCAATAACGATATCCAGGTGATGAGTGATGGGTGATTTGACAGGGTATCTAGGAAAGTTTCAGGAGAAGCAATTTGTTGTTTAAAGTTTTTTGTTTAAGCTAATGACATTCAATTCTGGCATCCAATTCTAAGGACAAGTGGGCAAATATTTTCGCCACCTTTGTCTGGGATTTAATCGTTCGTCTCGGCATAGCCCTAGTCTCAGACTTAAATCAGGTAAACCACCAACCGACTGCGCCAATTGCATCACTTTACTTTTGTTACCGATTTCTTTCAGCTCGTAGAAAGGTTTATCAAAATTTATCAAAAATCAAATTAAAAAGTTTTCCTTTATTAAAAATTAAAATATTCTCCTTCGTCATAATATGGTATTCCCTCTAACTAAGTTATAAGCCACATTTAAAACCGAGTGAATGAACATGTTTGATATCTTCGTTAAGATATTATTGCGATTTACTTAGGAAAGACTTTAATCCGACTGCGCCGGCAGAGCATCTACTGACTGCGCCTTTTGTGCCAAACTATAGTTCTGGCTTGTCAGTTGCATTAAGTTATTAAATTTTATTAAAATGCGAATTCAGTCTTTGGAAAAGGATCCCTAGACTTTTCATGCAGCTACCGATAAAAATTTCGAGCTAGTCAAAGTAAGCAAGAGTTGACGAAGCCACAGGTTATGAAAAAAGCTTGCCTCTGTCGCATTAAATTAGTATTCAGTTTGTTTTTCTAAATGCTGGCCAATGACTTACAAATATGAAATAAGTTAGGTACAACAATAATGCTTTTACGAAAAAGAACAAAAGAAAGAAATTGACACAATTGGCGAAGTATATGATGAGAGTTAAAGACGTTGTTTATTATATATCTAAACTTTAGCAAACGTGTTTTGGCGCAGTTGACGTGTGTTCGAGCGCATTTCCATTCATAGTGCGTGTTTTATTTTACAAATATTATGAGAGTCTTAAAAAAAATCCTTTAAGAGGTCACTTCGTTAATTAATTCACAATTAGGAAGGAATTTTAGCACAGTTGGACAACTTTAAGGCAGAAATACATTCGATGAAAAACCTCAACAGAACAGTATATAACGAACGTTGGTCACGATATAAGGAAAAACGAGTTTCTGGCGCAGTCGACTAAAGTTTTAAAATAAAGTTTGGATCGAGTTTATGAAAAAGGGTTCACAGTCTTACAGAGGACGTGGAGTCGATCGACGAAGTCATCCTTATACACTCGCTAAATCAAGTAGGTACCGGACTGAAGCAAAATTTTAGCGGGTTAACTGCCCGACGCATGAATTTCAACAAGGTAGATTATCAGCAAATATTACAATCCTATGCTTCATTTTAGTAGTGACTAGAAGATAAACAACGGACTTTGTCCGTAGTCAACTTACGCTCACCTGCTTTTTCATTAACGATTTAGATCCCAGTTGGCGCAGTCGGCTAACAGAATCATGAATTAAATCACGTTTTGAACGAAAAGCGGACAATGGTAACAAGGATCATCTTAATACTGTAACAAGACGTGACAGAAACAACAAAAGTTTATTTTGCAAACATAAGAAGTCATGAAGTGCATTTAAGGATACCCAATAATAAAAAGTTAACAATTTTTTAGGCGCAACGCAAGACTAACGCCCGACTGCGTTTAAGTTAAAAAAAAGATGCATATGAAGAAGCTTTGTTTGATATATATATAAAGACGCTTTGTGTGTATAAAAATGAGCCTCGCCAAAGCGATTTCAAAGCTCAAAACAAATCAAAACTCACTTAGGCGCAGTCGACAAAAATTATAAAATTTTCACCTTTGAAATCCAAAAACGTTCATATTAAGCAAATGTGGTTTAGACTATAGAATACGAAAGGCTAGAACTTTCATGAACAACGATTATAGAGTCAATAAAGAACTGGAACGCATATTGGCGCAGTCGCTTTGAAATTTAATGGTAGTTACTAGTCTGACCTTTTCGGTGATCACAATTTCACCTTTTTTAGATGATCTTGATAGTTCAAGATAATCACAAGCTAAATAAGTTAACTTTTTCAATGCTCTAAAAAAGGAAACAATTTTAATAGGGCAACAGTAACGGGGGAAAAATTGAAAATTTCTTCGCGCTTCTGTAATGTTTTTACTTCGTTCCAATAAGTTAGTGTTTGAACTTTTAGAACATCTTTAAGACATCTTAGATTCTAAATTCAAAGTAGATATTGACAAATATTTTTTAAACCCCTAAGATAAATTTGACACTTTAATTTCATTTGATGAAGTATTAGGTTTTATTATCTGAACTTCGCAATGCAAAACGCAAGAAACTTCAAAAGGGTGATTTTACTTTTTTTTAAGCCTACTACAAATTAGAAAAAAGTGGCGCAGTCGCATGTTTTCGCATTTACTTTTTTTACAGGAAATCAAGTGCTGAAAACCTAGCAGCTGACAAGAATTCGTGGAATTTGATAAAATTAATGAAACATAAAATTTGGCGCAGTCAATATTTTCATTAGTCAAGATTTTCTTTGCATTTTTTATTATCTTGCTATTTGCATTCTTTTTGATTCGTTTGCAACTTTTATTTGCACAATTCTTCCAGCAAGTTTGTTAATATTTCAAAAATTTGGCACAGTTGCTAATTTTAAGCAGATTTTTACCAGTAATTTTTTTGTACTTTTTTAAGTTCCTTTCGATCTATTTTATTGATTCTACTACTAATTACAAAAAAGTAGCGCATTCAATTATTTTCGTATCTATTCTATTTTACAGGAAATCAAGTGCTGAAAATCTTCCAGCTGGCGACAATTTGTGCAATTTGATGAATTTAATGAAACATGATATTTGGCGCAGTCAATATTTTCGTTATTCAAGGTTTTTTTTTTTTGCAGTTCTTCTTATTTTTATTATTCTGCTTTTTGGCTTTCCTTCTTTTATTTGTTTGCAAATTTATAAGTTTGATTCTTCCAGCAAGTGTGTGTTAAAAAAATTTATTTGAAAATTTGGCGCAGTCGCACAATTTTTTATCTATTTTCACTTTTCATTTTGTGTGCTAGCTTAGCCTTTTCAATGAGTTAACTGAAAAATATTTTAAGAAAACTCTGTTGATCTACGGACAATAAGCAAAGCGAAAGGAAATTAACTTGTTTTTCTTGAACCAAACGTACGTCCACCAACTGACAACTAAATTCGTGCAATTTCAGCGATTTCCTTTTACAACTTTTTTTTTCGTTCATCAGCAAAAAGTTGCTCAACTCTTTATTCAAAAAAAAAAAAAAAAAAAAAAAAATAGCCATTGCAATATTTGCAAGTACTCCTCGGGCACTTTACACTCCAGAATTCAAATAAAAATATTTATCTCTTCTCTTTCTTCTGCAATCTAGAGAGACCCACAACTTTTATACGTCCTTCCATTGCCTCTATTTGATAACGAAGGAATTTCTGCAACCAAGCCAAACTGTACTTTGGTGTGTCCTTAGACAGCAGCTTATATCCTCAGCTATCGACCTAATTTGCGAGAATTCCAAGTGCAAATAAATGTAGGTAGAGATAGCTACTGCAACAGTTTTGCATCCTTTTTGCGCCCGCTCTGCCCACACACTCAATATTTAACAGGAATGCAAGGCATTCGAATAAAACCTCAGTCCAGATAGTATGAAATCGCTGGAGTAAGGATAATAATGGCTGCCAAGTTGCAAGAGTAATATCCGGAAGGAAACTGCACAAATGGAAAACGGGTGAGAAAAAATATAAATGGGTCAATCCAATGTGATTACCCCGACGTATTATACATTCGCATATTTCAACTTTAATTACCAACATGCCCATAAATTTCCTAGTGAAGGTTGTGTGGGAATTCCTTAAATCACTTGAGGTGCACCTCTTTGACGCGCAACAACAAGGATTTAAGTTTGTTTGCTCATTTTATTTTTAAGCAGAAGGCATTACTTTCGTTCTGTAATGAAGTCCTTTTTCCTTACACACGACTACCTCCTTCCGTCCCTTGTGTTCATTTCATAACGAGTGAAGCAGCTCTTTTCACGAAGGCCATCGTTGTAAGTTGGATGTTTGAAGATTACACTCCTGTTCTCATCCTGTGTGTCTGGAAAGTGCCTTCCACCATATGCCGCTGGTCGTGTGGACTGAACTAGTACAATACAGCGGCTTCTATTACCGTATTACCGTTATCCGTTTGAAGAAGCCGTGCGGAAAGAACGAGTGTCGTTCGACTGCTAATGGTGTGTGTCTGTCCCTGTGTTTATGTTTTGTGTCACTTTTTCTGGAACATTCGTACACCAGTGTGCATTCACTGTTTTCAAAGAACTCTGGCAACGTGAGGTGCAAAAAGGAATTAGAATGTCTCTTATCCCCGATTGTTTTTTATGTTTCTTACTGTAGGGTGGCTACGCATTTTCTGGCTGAAGCAACACTTTGAGCAAAGGCGTGATGCGAAAAAGTGAAACCTTTAAGAAAATTTGACACTTGACCGTAAATGAACTAAGATTGCTGTCCAGTACTAACAGCGACCAATTTTTGTCGATTTCCTTAGATACTATATCCGCCCTAAGTTTTTAAGACACTCGTTTGTGAGAAGTTCTTCAGAGATTCTTGTTTGTGAGGATCCAATGCGATGAGGTCATAAAGGTGTTTAGTTCCTGTCAGACCTAAGCATGGGAATTCTGTAATCAAATAGGGTACACAAAAATTATCCTCCAACATCATTCAAGTACTTTTAATGTTTTTCTGTTTAATTGATTTTTCATGTACAGAGTTGTAGCAAAAATTAGGATGCTCTTTTGATGGCGCATTTGAATCGATAATAAACTTTTAAAGAGGAATTGAGAGCAACATGACCATGACTGAAATGGATTTCACAAATTACGTGACATTCAAAAAAAAGTGCTTGAATTAAGTTTAAGTTTTTGCCTCTTGTGCATTTTTTTAAGGAGAGAAAACGAACACAGCAATGAGGTGACACAGTTTTCAAAAAATGAATTTTATTCGCTGAATGTGAACTAAAAAATATTTAAGGTAAGAGATGGCTTGAAGAGCCAGAACGTGCAATTTATGTGGTGACGTTTTGTCGTACTTTAAATTGACGCATTTTTATAAAAAACGTCAGGATTTGGCTTCAAATTTCAATACATACATCAGTCTGGATCACTTAAAAAAAAACTTCATTACACATTTGCATTCGTTCTTAAATGACGGGCACGAAAATTGCGTCGATCCGAACACTTTTTTCACTTCTAAGAAATACTCTCAAATAGTTTACTATTCATTCATCTGTTTCACGTCTAGTTAAGTCCTTCCTAGAATTCGATTAAATCACTCCTCATAGTGATGGCTCTGTATAAGAGAGCAGTGGAGGGAATTGACGACTGATTTCTATCCTTGAATATCCATCCTTGAACAGATTAATGCTTGATTTCTTTTTCATGCTAATTAGGCAAAGTTGATTAACAAAAGACAAAGGCATGCTCATTCTGAAAAGTGGAACAAGTACACTGCAACTGAAATTCGTGCCGGTTGCAATATAAAATTTTGGATAAATAAAGCAAATTATGATTATTCTATAGCACAATACAAAATATACTTTACATTTTGAAGTTTAAGCTTAATTTTCATTCAGTACATCGCAGATTTGCAATAAATTCGTATTTGGTCTCTCCCTTCTTTTAAAATTTCAGATCTTCTTCTTTCTAGTGTAAGTTTTAATTTTACTATGACCTTGTCGTCGGGCCTCCTAATTAATCTGTTTGCTCTCATAAAACATCTTTCGCAATATTCCCAATTTTTCAACTATTATCCTCAAATTTTTTTTAGTGTTTTTAGCATTGTTTAGTGTAAAAATGGTTTAAGAATGAGCAGTAGGTGTTTGGTAGGTCTCTTTGTCGGATATCTTTAAGATTTCCATTTCCAGGCGATTTATCATTTTACAGGATTTTGGAATGTGTTCCGGAAGCTTATTGGTGGCTTCATAGGACTTACAACAAAGGCCTCTGTTTTAGCAACTTACATACACAATCTAGGATTAACTTCTACTACACGACCCCTTGTGGGAGGATTTCGAAAAAAAATGTTAACCATCTGCCAAACCAATGGTTATTCTTCGCCAGGAAAACTATGAGTAGGACGTGCTCGTGTTAACTACCAAACCTTATTGTCAGAACTAGTCCCTCGTGTACTTCACGATTTATTGACATGTTCTTCTCTTCCTGTAATGCTTACACTTTATAATTAGAATTAAAAAGGAAGTATGCCAAACGAACCGAATTTTGTACCGCATACATATCGTTACCAAGGAAACAATGGCGGCGCGCTTCTTCGGGCCGAACAAACTTAAGAGGGGTACAATGTGGCGACAAAATGTGGCTGAACCTTCCCATCAACTGTAGAAAAGTACCAATAGAAATGTACCAAACGGAAAATTTCGATAAATTGATTCATCCAGCTGGCTCTGAAATTTGCAGTTGTTTTTGAATGTTTGAATTGTGAACTAACTAAAAAAAACTAACTGGCACTTTTAGTGAAGAATAGCCACCGCCTGACCTCTAACATGCATTTGTGCTGTGTACATTTCAAGTGCTCTTAAACAAAATGAGGGGACCTACAGTTTATTTTTTTTACCGGGCAGAAAGGTGCGGTCTTGCGGAAGGCCAGAGTAAGTTTTTACGCTTTGAATGGTGCCGTTTTTCATATTTATAAAGTTTTTCTGGTAAAGTTTTACACTTTATGTGAGCTCCGAGTAAAACGTTCACGAGTTCTTAAGGTTTCCAAAAACAAAAAAGTAGTATAAACTCTGATCAGTGTTGAAAGTCTTCGAGATAAGCAAACAATTTTGAAACCTTTTTTAAATCTAGTACAATATTTTTTAGCTTTTTGCAAAGGCTTTACACTTTTCACATCGAGCCCAGAATCAAGATTTTGAGCAATTCGATTTCAAAATCGAATTGAAGCTTTCACACTGCGAAAATTATGTAGATTTCGTTGACGTTTCGGTGAATTGAACACCAACCGCCAAATTTGTCACAGTTCTTACAAGTTAATTGGCTTCAAATAAGTACAAAAACAATTGTAGATAACTCAACAAGCACTGGAAAACCATTAAAAATCATCTCACTATTAAATTGTATAAAAAAAATGAAAATATTTCTTGCATTTTTTTTGTAAACAAACTTCATCAGCTGTTTTGTCATCGGCAATTCATTCACAATAGATGATTCCCACAAAATCGAATACAAATCTAGTACATTAGTACCTCGTTGTGGGCATCTAGATTCTGATTCTGAATTCCACAAACGTATGGGATAGATTTTAGTCAGATTTGGGACTTTTTTACTCTGAATCTAGATTCTGGCTCGGTGTGAAAACGGTATTAATAAAAAAGTTAGGTATAGGCGAGATTGACTTGTTACGGGCTAATGTCAAGTTTTTCATCGAAAATCTCGACACCTGGTGAACATGAGCATCAACATCCAGAATTTACACAACCTCGTCTCCGAGGTCGAGACAAGGTATGGGTATTTAGATGGCGGATCTATCGAGAACAATTTAAGTAAATCGGAAGTACATAATTGTTTGAATCGATTTCGACGAAAAAAATTGGCCGAAATATAATTTAAGTGATACTTTAAGACAAAAGGGAATAAATTCATTCGCTTATTAGAAATAGAATAAAAAACAGTTCTAACTTCAATATTGAAGTCGTTGGAGTGTCGTTTTCACTATATGATATGGCGGTATAATGCATCTCTTCAGATGTGTCAGGGCATGTCGAACGACAACAGTCATTTAAAGAGCTGCATGAAAACCTAAATGAAACTCGATATCATTAAACCCCACGCACGTATCGTTTAAAACCCAGTTAAGCACTTAACTTGTTGCCAACTTAATCATCAAATAATCCCGTAGGAATTGAAATTCATAAAATTCAGTCATTAAATTCGATCAATTTATTTTTTTATTATCAGAAAACCATGATTCACCCCTTGCGTTGCTAGTCACCCACACTGCATTAGCTTCGCGAATTAAATAAAGATTTTGAACACAAAATTTCCATACCAAATGCAACGCTTATCCGCTGGCATAAAATCCGTGTTGCCAACGTTACCCATACTCTGCGTTTGCCAGCCTCCGAAACTTTCTTTTTACTAAAATGTTGCGAATTCACCTGTCGGCGGTTATCGAACTCGACAGTTGTGCTGAAAAACTAATTAACAACAGTAACACTAGAAATAAAAATTTTCCTCTCTGGACTAACTTTCTCCGGTACATTCTATCTACTGCACCACAGCACGGCTGTGTATCTCTGTATCTCTCCTGTGTGCGTTGCGATAAATGAAGTGTAAAGGCAAAGCCAGAGACCCCGTCGATATTATAAATTTTCCCTTCTGCTATCGATAACATAATCGCTTTGTCTTTCTGACCGAGAAAGAAAGCCGAAAAACAAACGGAAAAAAGAAAGATATCTAGATAGACGTTGCGAAACGCAAATGGTGCGTGTGAATGGGCACAGTTTTCGTCTACTGTAATCAAGTCGTTTACACAGTCAGTAATTTCATCAAAGCCTGATTTCGGGACAGAGGAAGAACGCCAGAAATAGATAGAAAATCAATTTTTATTAGATTTTTGCATAATTTTTAACTCCGAGAATATAAATAGAAAGACTGATAGCAAGGCTCCGTGCGTTGTCGGTCGTCTGCTGGCGAGGAAAACGCTCATCTATCACCGATTTCAGTAATTAAAGTCAAGGAAAAGTTCTCGAGAAATCGACCGTCTCTATAGGCGGAAGATCACGCGATCGAAGGTGATTCGAAAGGGAAAGCGAATCCGATGACAGAGGGGCAAGGTGCTTTTGTTTTTGTTATTTTTTTGTCAAATAAAATTATTATAGATTGGGCAAAGCTACTGGCCGTCGATTGATTGGCGATAAGGCTATACTTTCGCTTTTTGCCGCATCTTATCGGGCAATAAAATTCCATTTCGTTATGACTGTTATCGATATACAATCGCCGAGCGTATGCAGAGTCATGTAAATTGGTCAGCAATATAAAATCAAATGTTTGGCAATTAAATTACCAAATTGGGGGGGAAAATTTACATTTTAGCAAAAAATTTGAGGTGTTGCCGCAGATGAGATGTGTCTATCGTGCCGTAGAACGTTGACTCGCGCTTTATTTGATGGCGAGGGAGTGGCATGCGTTGTCATTCAACAGAAATCGAAAGTTTCTTATTCACTAAATGAATAGTTAGTGAATAAGTAAGACTTTATTGGCGGTGCTGTGGCGGCGGGACTTTTCAACATGGAATAATTTCCTTTCTTCTCATAAGTCAATATTTGCTTGATTTCAACAGATAAGGCTAAAAACGAAGACGGCGATTCGTTAAAACTTGTAAAGACACACTTAAGCTGTATTATTCACATTCTAAGTCTGAAAAAGGTCTTGAGTTTTGTGATGTGCCTACAATTAGAGCCCCTTATATCGAATTAGAAAGGCGATATTGTTACATGACTAGAAAAGCGACCATCAAGTATTCTGTCTAAGATGGCGTTTTCAAAATTTTTGAAGAGCCGCAGTGGAAACTTTAGTCGACATCAACTTACTTGAGCTGTGTGCTCAACCTTATCTTCTAGCAATAGTGATGGTAAATGAATATGAATAATGCAACGTCTAGTCAGAATTTAGCTAGCCTTTGTCCAAAATACCCCGTATAAAGAAAGAACTATAAAACCGTTCTATTGGCTCAACAGCGAACCTCAATAAATAAAAAGGTGCAATTAAGAATTGAGTTTTAATGAATTCTAAAATGCAAGAGCTGTAAAAAAACGGACATACAATGCATGTGGTGACCCACATGTCAGGGCGATCCTTTGAACGTTACAGTGATCGCCTTAAAACTTTCTGAATATAACTACCGGCCTGGCAGATCGATCGTAGGTCAGTTTTTTACCCCAAATTCTGGCCAAATTGTGATCCTTTGCCTATCTGCAAGTCACAGCCTCCACGTCCGCGACGACCGGTAAAAGAGGTAAAAATTGGGAAATTCCGAATAAGTGAACAATCGAATTTATTCGAATTGGGAGAACTACGATATATTCGAACTAGATTCACAAGGTGTTAGATTGTTGCTATTTGATTTTTTATATCCTTAAACTACAGTCGATTGCAAGTAATCATACTCGTATAATCGGCTTAAATGGCAGTCGCGAATACAAATAGAACAAAATTATTTTAATTGCGATATTCGAAATCGAATTAAAGGTGTTCGATTGATGGCAATGGCAACCAATTTCTGTTATTCGATTTTCGAATTCCTTTGCACACAGTCGAATGCAAGCTATCTTATAATCGACTCAATTGAATAACTCGAATTGCGAGAAATATCGAAATATTTTACTTGCAATCGAAAGACGTTCGATTGTTGGCAAACGATTGGTTTTGATTGCCAGTATTTGTCACTCCTGTAAAAAACGATTGTTTATGGTTCTTCTTTTCATAAACATCACTGGCGAGTGTAAACTTTGCCTTAAAAAGTTTTATTTTATGTAAGTTGCAGGCCCAAACGTTTAATAGTGGCCATGGGCCTATTGTGATAGTCACGAATATTGTCGTAGTCACATTTCTTTGTCACAAATAGAAAAAAATTTCCAAAAAAGTTTCTTTTATCAGGGATATAAATAAGAAAACAAAAAAAATTACACATTCTAATCGTCATTCAAACTGTCATTTTTTTCGGCGATGTCTAGTTTGTGATGTCAAATCGAATCAGAAAATAGACACTGGCGCAGTCGGTTGAAGGATTTTAGAGTATCCAATCATCTGTTAGAAAATATTTATGGCAAGCAACTTTGAGCTTAGGCTGATGTAAGATAAGAGCTTAAAACTTTGTTTGTGAAGGATAACGAACTGTGTTGCACGACAAATGAACAAAAAACGGGCAGACGACGTGAATCCAAAGCCTTTTCACACACTTTAGGCACTTTTTTATTATTATCACTTCAGAGTCCTTGTCACCCATAAATCCTGAAATTAGAAGTTACGCAATAGACATTCGCCTTTATTGTTTAAATTTTTTCGGGAAGTCTGTGATGGGCAATTGATTTTAAAGGAGAACTTTTCTTGACTTGGCTTGTTGACATCATGTTACTGGCGCAGTCGAATGAAGGATCAAAGATTAACCAAACTTCTATCCCAAAAATAAAATAAATCAATGACATCGATGATATTTTTAAAAAAGGATGGTTTACCAATTGAGTAATAGACAGCCCAAAGTTACGTAATGGACTTTTGCCTTTACAGCTTAAAATTTTTTAAGAAGATTGTCATGCATAATTGATCTTAAAAGAAAGTTTTCCGTGGCTGGCATGTTGGCACCACGTTATTGGCGCAGTCGAATGAAGGATTAAAGAATAATGATATCGACAATATTTTAAGTTCCTAAAAAAATAAAATTTAAGGTAAGGATGATTTAGTAATAATAAGTGTACAGTGGGAAGACTTCTTAGTGGCGCAGTCGGTACCACCCAAAAACTAAAGCAAACATTTTCTCCCGAGCTGATTTTTCATCAGCTACTTGAATGCCTGGGCGGATCTATTCCATGCATTTCTGCATTCTCCATTCAATTCCTGATTGGCAAATAATGGTCATTTAATCTAGCCTCTTAAAAAACCCCTCAGTAACAAGACTTGAGGCATAAAACTTCCTTGCAAGTTTTTCTACATCAAAAATTGTTTGCGCTTCAACCGCATATGGCAAGATGACTGCAGTTCTGGACAGAGTTTACTAACTGCCACTTTTTCTCCCATCCGCCATCAGCTTGCCTAACTTTTATCTAATTGCGTCCCAACAGTTGCACCAGACGAGATGAGTATCTCATGTGGCAGATCATAAACAAAAACAGATAAATCACAATCTAGTTTGTAGCCAAAGCCCAAAGTGGGACCTAGATCCGGTTGCTTGCAGAGGAAGAGGACGACACACTCACTGCCATAAACTAGTAGTCCTGTGTCGTTCGTGTCGTATAGCAAAGGATATCCACCGTTTTAGCTCCCCCATCCATGGACAACTTTGGCCTTCGACGAACGGAAAAATAAGGTCAACTATACGACAGATTCGTTTGGAGAAGGAACAGAAAAACAATGAAACACCACAATGGGAGAGAATCAACAAAAAAAAAGGACGAGTACGAGAAACACAAATTGAAAGAGCCAACGAGCAAGGAGCAAGTAGAGTAAGTGTCTGTGTGCAATAATGCTGCGGAAGGAGTTGGAGGAAGATGGTTGGTTTGTTGGCGCGGAATGAAGGCGCATATTCAGTGCACGTCCCACTTTGAATGTGCGAACTCTAAGGGTCGTGAATTTACTGCATCCGAGGAAATACATATTTCGAACCAAGCTCCATCATCCCCCTCCCGTGGTGTTGCCTGGCTACACAGCACACTCTATAAATCCATCCTGTCCTTCGGCTGGCATTGTGCAAAGTCGTCTCTCCAGCACTCTGTCGATATGCGCCGGGTATATGGATAGGGTTTTGCAAGTCTGGCAGGGGATGGGTTTTGGCTCCGATGGAAAAGTTACCGTGTGGTTTTCGTGGAAACGGAAAACAGATTGGACAGAGGGTGGTAATGGTGTGCTACTGTGTTGTAGTTTGCTTTTCTAATAACGCAATTTACCCACACCCCTGACCCGTTTGTCACTCAGGCGATAATATTTTCTTCTCCACCCCATAGCGGTGTTCGTTGTCTTCATTTCATCCAGCCCCATGTTTCACTAACGAGTAATGTTCACCGTCGAGGTATAATTTGGGACGAATTCAGAAAAATCGATTGACATAAAAAAAAAAAAAAAAATATAAACAGGACAATCGCCTCCTTCCTCTGAGGTTGCCCATCAAATTAGTTTTAGAACCCTGCTTCCCTCAACTCCCTACAATGGCTCTTCGTGTATTTATGTGTTTGTTTTGGCAGCCAAATTTCCTTTTTGCCAAGCACGAGAAAAAAAGGACGACGATGTCCTCTCGGGCCGACCAAATAAAAATATTTCTTTTGTCTGCACCAGCCCTTTGGTTTCTCTCAGCCTTGGGTTTACGTTTGCTGCGATGACGACAGATCTGGAATTTTATTAGAAATTCATGTCCACAAACTAAGAGGCGACAGTGTGGTAGCACTTGTTTGTATCCACACACAGAATGGCGGCGTCACCTACCCCAAGATTGGCTACGTCGTCCATGGAAAGTTATTTTTAATAAAATCCGATTTACTGTCTTTTTTTCTGTTTGTTCGAGGATTTGACAAAATTCGGATTTTGCGGGCACGAGCATAAAAATGTGAAAACAAAAAGTTACGCAGTTTAACCTTTGGCTTCAAGGCTGTTATTTTGCGGAGAACTTTGCGATGTCTAATCGATTTTTAAAAGAAAACACAAAGGGACTCTTGGCACCGTCGCGTTGAGTTATTGGCGCAGTCGGGTGAGAGAGCATAGATTAGCATATTGACGTGTCTGGAAAAATGGAAACATTCGATGACAAACATCTTTTGAGAGTTCTTGAAAAAGGAAATTTGACTTGTAAGATGATTTTGAGGAGAAAATTCGGAATTTTATGTGTAGTGTATAACTGAGTCAACGGCGCAGTCGGTGCAAAGGGTTATCGAGTCCTAGTGGATTGTCTTTAAAACTTAAGAACGTTGGTGGAGAGCTTTGCGAAGTCTTATTGATTTTGAAAAGAAAACACACAGACACTCTTGGCACTGTCACTTTGTTATTGGCGCAGTCGGGTGAGGGATCATAGACTAGCTTAATGACGTGTCTGAAAAAACAGAAACATTCGATGAAAAGCATCTTTTAAGACTTCTTAAAAAAGGAAAATTGACTTGAAAGATGATTTTGAGGCAAAAATTTGAAATTTCATGTGTAGTGGATAGCTTAGTCTGTGGCGCAGTAGGTGAATAGGGTAAGGGGCTTGAAAATTCCCTGAAAAAATTAAGAACGTTGCAGAAATATTTATTTATATTTGCAACTGCAAGTCAATTCCCTCTACACTCAACCATGATGTATGAACCTCATGGCACACTTCAAATGCACCGGACACAACTATGGAAATGTTAACCAAAACCTATGAAATGTTAACGCAGTTTAACCTGTGATGTGAATTTCAAGCAGTAGTTTTTACGTCTTGGCTTAAGAAGAACTTAAGCAAATACTTGTCTTTTTTACTTTATTGGCGCAGTGGAATGGTGGAAAATAAATTATTAATGACCTGTTTAAAAACTTGAAAAAAGTGATGACAAGAATCTTTTAATTTCATAAGACAGATTTCCAGTAGATAGTCTTTTCAATGGCGCAGTCGTTGTTGACGGTAATTAAATGTACTGCCATAGAAATTCAAAAAAGATCTTTCAGAAACGTAACGAAAGGCATTACCATGACTGAACAAAAACAGGTGTGATGAACCTATTGTGAATAAGAAAGTTTTAAGGTTGGTGGGTGCTTGCGGGTCTAGAAGAAAGTGAACTTAAATGCAAGATTCCTTTGTCGTACATCAGAAGTTACTCGCAACTTTTTAAGCCCTAGGAGTGGCGCAGTTGATAGTAAGTTGTACTATTCAATCGTGGCGTGGCTAGATAAGACTTTAGCAGTGTTAAGGGTAAAAGTTCCTTGAATGCAGGAATCCGCAAGACTTATCGACATCCTCTAAATGCCACCCAAAAAAAAAACTATATAAGTTAATGTATGAGACTTTAAAGGATTTCACAGCTGAAAAGGCTACTGGCGCAGTTTTAACCTTGTTAATCTGTTGGTGGATAGGAGAATATTAAGGCCTCTTCTAATACGGCGCAGTAGATAGCGAGTAAGGCTAGCTAAAGTTGATCATAAGCTGGTAGTGGGTGAGGTTGTTGGCCATATCAAAAAGCACAGAATAACAAAGACTTTATCAGTATTATAGGTAAGTCTGCTCGTTGCTAAAATCTACTCCCTCACACTTCGTTATGAGAAAGAGTGCCACTGTAGGCAAGGAAACTAGTAATTTTATAAAATTCGACAACACCATAAAATTTCGACTATATTCCTTTAAGGCTTCATACGAGTATTTTTGGAAAAAAAAATCCCTGAACTGTTAAAGGATAGGGATGTTTTTATTGTCTCTTACATGGCGCAGTCGGTAGTGCTTGGGCAGTTAATAGCTCACCATACCACATAGATATACAATTGGAATACTAAAAAAAGCCAAATAACTTAAGCAGCATGATTCACTTTTATAACAAGGAGACTATCCCAGATCTAAGTGTGCTGATTGAAATTCTGTCAGACTTTTAAGCCATCAAAAGTGACGCTGTTGGTAGTGAGTGGGAACGTCGTTTGTGGCATATCTTACCAAACGATGAGCAGAAAAAAAAGTTTGTTTGATATGAAAATCTGCTTTGTATATTCACTTCGCATGCTTAAGAGAATGGCGCTGTCGGTAGAGAAGATGTAAAAAACCACAAAAACCTGTCCCATGACATTATTTTAAGCATGCAAACAACGGCATTGGGATTTGAGACAAAATTATATAAACTGTTGGTGGTAAGGGTTGTTTTAAGGCTTTTAATATGGCGCAGTCGATAGTACTTGTAGTAGCTAACAGTTGGCCAATTCATGAAAAAAATAAACTTCAGGGAAAGGCATTGATAACGGGCTGTTCAGAAATTGAAAAGACCCGTTGATAGGAATGTTGAATGACCATTGGCCAGGAAGAGGCAAGGGACTAAAGTACTAAACGAGAGTATACAAGCTTTTTTCAGCCCTTTTATGAGTTATTTTTTAGCCTTGAGTAATCGTGGGTAATAACTAAAAGGCTTAATCGCACACCCCTGTCAAGTACATGACGATTTCCAAGCGGTTTCCTAGACACACACCACCAACTTGGAAACAAATCCATTGAGCTCCTCTGGCCATGCAATCAGTATAGCTTATCTGGCCCCTCAGGCATATAAAGACCTACCACAATCCCATGGTAAAAACTTCTGAATCTCGCCCCCATTAGCCAAGTGGAGGGATCAACTTCCCTGGTAGTTTTCCATTCGAACAACATTTCTCTATCTCAGATATTTTCGAAAAACTTCTACTGTCAATACGCACTGTCAGGCCAAATAGAATCGCATAGCACTTGTGTCTGGTAAGCGTATAGTTGCATGTATTTATCCTTCAAACTTTGATAACTTTGCAAACTCGTTACAAAGTTAAACACTCGAATGTGCTTGCCGCAAATTTCTTTTAAAATCATCAACTTTTGCGATATTCCAAAACGACCCACAGCGACGCCGTGAGGCTTTGGACGGTCTTACATCTGTCGCATTTGCTGTCATGTGGTTTTTACTGATTCCATTCAACTTCTATCAATTTTTGCTCTTTGCAAAGTCGGAAAACGAATTACAAAAAAGTGTTGCCATTGCCACAAATTTCGATGCAACTGCATCTTTGCAATAATTACTTTGACGTATTGCTCCATAGTCTCGTTGGCGAATCCACTTAACCCCTTGCGTTGCACATAAACTCCCCCTAAGCTGCGGTTGAGGCGAAAAACCTTCAAAGCTGCAACGAAACGTCTTCCTGCATATTATATCATCGGCTCCGGGTATCTGCATTTTTACATTTCACATTGCCGTACAGAGTTGCATGCGCGAGCACTGCTCTGTCCACATCATCGACTCTGGTGCACTTAGTTTCGTTTCCCTCCACCAGTTGGAGGCAGTTTTCCCTTTTTTTCGCTGCCGATATTCGATTCGCCATTTCCGATGAAATTCGATAACTTTGACTTTCCGCTGCAGACTGTGCGGCAGCCGAGGCACGGCAATAAAATCGCCAACTGTGAGGAAATCTCTCCATCACCGATAGCGTATTGCATGTTCGTTTCCGGTGATGGTTAGTCGTGGTGCTGATGGTGCCTCCATCGCCAAAAATCAACGAACCATCTATGAAACCTCAAATATTCACGTCGTCGGCAGAGGACGTCGACTACCTACTCCTCGGTGGAGCCACACAAATGGGTTTCAATATTACTTCCATCCGATACTCGTGTCGTATCAGTATCCGTTTGCGGAAGAAGGAAAAAATTAAGGGGGAAACAAACGTGATTTATGCATCACAAATCAGTAAATACATTTCTGCACGAAAAACTTTAAGCCCATTAAACAAGGTCAATTAGGCAGCCATAGCAGGTCTATCTATCCGCAAACAAGCACGTGCGCTTTATCGGAAATAAGATACCGAGAAGCTTAAACAAAAAACGGCCGCCTCCGGCTTCGATTCAATTGAAGTTCATTAACGCCTTCGGAGGGTTTTCCACGTCGCGGGGAATGTCTGTCGCTGCTCTGGCTCCTGTTGACCGCATTTCACTGTGGGTAGGTATATCCCGAGGTTTGGGCCTAATTGAAAGGATTTCCTTTTACAGAGCAGCAGGCCAAGTGGCGTCGGCGGCCCCCCTGTGGAATTAGAACTTTATTGACTCACTCGGCCGTTCTGTGGTCTGTTTAGGAATAATTGTCGAAATTAATTATTTTATGTAAATTAAATCATACGGCGTCGTGTGTACAATAGTCATCGAACCGTACACTCATACACGTGACTGTTTAACGCTGACCCAGTGAGCCACGCCAGTGGGTGGTTGCCTGGCCTCGATGGACTGAAATGTGATGTGACTCATGTCACGAGTGCGGGTCCGGGTACTCGTTGGAAAGTGCAGGAATATACACAGGTAGTTAATGGGCCGTGTTTCTCATCTCAAGTGAATTATGCTTTGGATTGTGTGTGATTTTCTGGTCTGTATAATGTGACCAAACTCGCCCTGAGATGGAACAATTGTATATTCTCCTCCGAGAACCAAATCATTAGTTAGTCGAATCAAGTACAAGCATCAGGAGATGGTTTCGGGAATTTGTACTGGGCAATAAGTTGTTCAAACCAATTAAGGATATGGCATGACAAGGCAATAAGGAATGGGAAACAGAGATGTATTAAGTGATATGCGGGTAGAGTTTGCTTTTAATTTAAATTGGTTTCGGGCAAGTTAACATGAGCTTTTTAACATACACCAGGAGAGTATACGAATAGGGAGAACTTTCGAGCCTTAATAGTTCACAATTTAGCAACGGGTTTTCTTTGTTTTTTTCTGAGAACTTTTTTATTATTTACGAAAATGGTTATAAAAATCGGATTAGACTCTGCACTTCTAGTAAACTTTCCCTTTAATTTGAGCCATGTTTTATAAATTTTGGTACAGAAATAACTTCATAGAAGTGGTAACAAAAAGCGTGAAGCCTATTAATATACTTGCTAGGACCGTTTTTACACTATTTCGCTGAGGAGCTCTCCGATTGGTTCTAAATCTATTACACCTACAAGATCTATTGCGTTGATCTATCGATCCTTTCATTTATCTTTGTTCTAAGAGCTCTTTGAACTATCTTGATAACCTCCCTTTTGAACGGGTTTCCCAGAAAATTACCAGAAATTTTGAATCTTTAGCAAGAGCAGAAAGAAAGATTACAACACTCTTCACAAAGGTTTTGACCTAGTTCGTAGAGGTGGTAGTTGTATGCTGCGTATCTAGTGAGAGCTCTTTTAGAGTTAAGTACCTGAGGAATTGTTTGAAGTGTTTAAGCTCCTACAGATTATTTAATTTTTTTATAAAGGCGCTGACGGCCCCGAATTTTATAAGATGATAAACATCTGCCCTAGTTAAACCAAAGAATGGAAAAGACCCATCACAAGGAATTTTCTGCTTCGTATTTGGCTTGCATATGTCAGCCTTTTTATTGCCCTCATAGTTTTCAGCTTTACACTGTTACATTTTGCAAACATTTGCAGACAGCCTTGGAGCTACAGCTAAGGCAATGTTGGTTTTATGTCTTGCAACTTTGGGTCTTCTCCGTAACGAGAGACAGAACTGTTTGATTACAAAATCCGAAATTTCTTCCAGGCTGAACAGACTTGTACAGCCGTTCCCCATGATCCGTGTTGGATGTCTAGTAAGGCCAAGTGAGTAAGGCAGCAAGTTGGGAGCTCTGCCTCTGGCCCTCGATACTCATTTGTGACGGGAGGCGAACTCTCGAAAGATTTTAAAATACATGTTCAGCTGGGTTTTCGAGTGGAGTTATAATAAACAAAAAGCCACTGAAGATGCCTTTTGTGCAGAGACAGCGCTGCGCGACTTGGTTCTTAATATAGAAGCGTCACTTTAAGATTTCTTGCTAACACTCTTGTTGATCCGGATGCAAGTTGCGCTAAGTCGACGGACCGGGTCTAGTGATCTTAGCATTAACCCGTGATTAACATAGCTTGGCCTCTTTACAAACATGAGGTTGATACCGGTTGATACCGATGGATACCGGAAGCTCAGCTCTTAAACTATCAAAAGATGCCAAATATCCAGAATCATCCAAGGCAGTTCGCTGGAATCCACGCATAGAAGAAAGAGATGAAAGAAGTTGGCAGGACCATTCGCACGTATCGTTGATTTCACAAGTTGATAATTTGCCGAAATTTAGCCTAAATTATCCGTGAAATCGAAAAATTTTCCGCGACATTTTTTTAAAAATTATCCACATAACAGCTAACTTCACGTTAAGGCAGCAGAAAACGCTTTCAACTTTTAAGACACTACTTCTTTAAAGAGCTGACCGAGCATTGCAAGTATATATCGGTGGCAATAATTGTGAAGTTCAGCAGGGACTTCGGCTGCGCCAAGTTTCTCTTCGAAGCTTAGTATCCTAACCAACTATCATACTTATATAATAAGCTTTATCCCTTACAGGTTGTCTCCATAGGGTGACACTAAGGGCCCTCGTAGGCCTATGTGAGCTTCCTATTTGGCTGCTAGCAGCCCTACATAATCTAACCTTATCTTTCCTGATGGTACACAAGTCCGTGCTGGTGATCCACCAGTTTGCAGGATGGTGAGTAACTCAATAGCTTTCGTAGCTCCGTAGGTGTGGGCGCCGTTGTTCAGCGGTTAGTGACTCGCGCTTTACTGAGACGAGGTCCCGGGTTCGAATCTCGACCAAGGTACAAGTTTGGTCGAGTCTCGACCAGGGAAATACAAGTTTTATTCACGTATCCACTTTTGCGGGAGTTTCAGATTATCATTTGTTATGAGGCCGCTCGGATTCGCCAAAAAAATGATGTGACATAGTATGTAAAAAATATTACCTTGCTTCTACAATCCTCAACAGTACAATGTTAAAGTGTAAGCGTAATCAGGCTTTTCAAACCAATGTATCGATCAAACTATTTCGTCTCCCTTGTGCCAGAATCACGAGTGTGCAAATTTTCCAGTTTTGAGCTAATAATGCGCTGGGTTTTTTAGCCTTTGCATGTTCTTTGTTTACCCAAAGACTTGAATGCCTTGCATACAAGGAAGCTGAAAATTTTTACAACGCCAATTAAATCAAACCCTTTAACTGTACGAAAACCATTCAAACTTATGTTTCTGGCATAAGGTAGAAGATGTAAAATATGCATTTACAAGCAGCGGTCGACAAAAACTATCAGTCTCGTGTGATCGCCCTTGTAACACTCATTGACACATTGACGATAAGTTTTCACGTTTTATAAGAAAAGCTCGTTATAGAAGAAAAGCTGTCGATGAGCTGAGAAATTCAGAGAGTTCGCTGGTTTTGATCCTGTGAAAGTTGCATTTATGTTTTAATAATTAATTAAATGTAAAATTCGTTTGTGTTAATTATTTGTTCGCAACAAAACTTAACATTAATTGATGAAAATAAAGAGAAACCAACAAGCAAAGGTTTCCTAGGGCAGGCATCTGATTAAGCTTTCCCCACATCCAACAAAAACTAATTAAATTACTTCCCATTCCATTAACGCAAGTAGGTACGACAACATGCGTAGGTTGGTATACATTGAAAAATGGTTTCCAATCATGCCTCATGATTCATTTATTCAATTTCCTCCAACAATCATCCAAAAAGTTCAACAAAAACCGATTCATCTGATGCCCATTCAACTGGACATGACCTCATTTCCTATTAACACCCCATACACTTGGTCACAAAATAACCAATTTAATATATCGATACACACTCTGACACAACGTCACTATTTAAACATTCGTGACAATCTCGAACCAGAAACGACGACCCTCATAATTTATCAGGCTCCTGTCGAAAAATTCTCAAAAAAAGAAGAGAAAAAAAAATAAATCAAGCACACGCCAACGTTTATTTATTTATTTTTCTTTTTTTTTGCAAAAAGCTATTGTTGAAATGTCATCTTAAGGAAATTCCTGTCACTCGCACTAAATTGTCACATACACATCCACCTACACGTTGTCGCCCACCTTAAGAAAGCATAATAATACACGGCTGACTGACCTGCGGGAACATGACAGAAATATCAAAGGTGCACGTCATCTCCTAAGCACTACAGACTCGTTTTGCCATGACGATGCAGCAATGCCAAAGACACACTCTGCGAATGCGAACACACAGTCAGTAGAGCATAAAGTAAAATGACAGAACTACTTTATTTAATAAGGTGACACACAATTGAAAGCAGTGATTGGAAGAGATTTCACCTGAATGCTATACACACAGTTACAGTTAGAGCTGTCTACCATGAATGGCGTACGCCATTGCCATTACAAATCTTGCCTTTGAATAAGGAGAAGAAGATCTCCGAAGATTAGGCGAAGCAACGCGCGGTGTTCCATTTTGTATGGCTAGGTATGTCGCGTTCAACCATATCTGTCACCTACCGACACTGGCGACGCACGTCACTAAAGCGGATCAGCTTGACGCATAGTTTTTTTTTTTTTTAAGTGAAGATCTTGTTAATTTCACTTTGCTCTAGTGACCCTTTAACAATTATAATGTCTGCATCTTTTCGCATATATCTGACGTTAAGGCTTATTTACACTATGAACACTGTGAAACAATCTGATAGTGACAGTTTCGTGTAAGCAGAGACCCGGAAACAGAAACAACCGAGTATGCATAATTTCCCATTAACAAAACGGTTACTTTTTCCCAGTGCTGCCTTTGGAGGGTTCTCTTTTCGGGTGAAAGATTAGTGAGTGCCTTTGTGAACACAGCCCGAGTAACGTCAAACTCACAATGGCCGTGTATGATGGTATGTTTATTAATTAATTCTATTCTTCCTTTTGCTGAATACATCTGCGTGTGTTGTATGTTGTATCTCGTGTGATTGCGGGATCTCTATGGCAGCATAAAGAACATAATTATAATTACCGTTAAAATGATGTTGCGGATGGTGTGTGTGTAATCATTGCCTACACAGAGTGTGAGGTTATTGTCTTACGCGCCGTGGGGTCGAGTGTATACTATACTACAGGCAGTTGCACAAAGTATGGCGTGAATAAATCAGCGGGATTCTTCAATAAACAAAAGAAACGGCCCTACGGTTGCTGCTTGAAAATGACAACCTTCAACGCAGCATGGCCACCCGTAAATAAAAATTTCTTGATGAATGGGAATGCTTTCCCGAAATGTCTGTATCGAGTAGGTACTTTTCCGTTTCCCATCGAGTACTCATCGGAATGGCTTCCGCCAACCGCCAAGTGGGCAGCGTTCAGTGTGGTACTCGTTTCCTTGGAATTGCATTTGTTTTAATTACCTGCAAAGAGAAGAAATATAAAAAAAATGTTAATGAATTATGCAAGAAGCCATTATTGTTGGTTAAAAATTATTTCAGTTCAAGCAGCGAGTTTGAATATTTATGATGGGAGCAAAGGGGCTTTTTTTAATAGTATAATTCGAGGGCTTTGAGAAGATATAAGGAAGTGGGTCACTTGGTTGCGTTAATAAATTGCCTATAAACAGATCTGATGAGAAAGTGTAGAAAAAAAACGGTGTTCCGAATGATTTAGAGCGTAGTGTTTGATATGCAAAACTGGAGCAATAGTAATTTATGAGGCGTTTTGGGCCGAAAATCGGATGATTTAGGCAAGGTGTTTCTGGCACACTTTGGAATTATAAATTTTTTAAGCTTTTTCCGTTGAGAAAACGTAAGAGAAAACCCATTGCATTTTAAAATGAATTGCCAAGGCGGGTTAAACACATATTAGAGAAGAAAAGCACATAACTATGGGCGCAGATAAAACACTCTGAGAAGGGAAGCAAAGACTTTTCAATTGTCCCAGCTCAATCTTTTGCCGTTAAAATGCCAATTACCCATCGGCAAGAACGAAAAATCTATGTGACGGACAAACAACCTGCATTTTATAAAGAGAGAATTTGAAGAACTGTTTGATCTGGTAACTCCGACTGATGTCATGAAGGACGAACCCTGAAAAAAAACCTATACCTGATTCGCACTGTTCGTCAACAATCCAATGAGAAAAGGCACATCCGAGCAAATGCCAAAAGCCTGATTTTAAGACAAAGGTACTTAGGAACTTGGATTCTTGACAAAAAAGTAAATGGAGAAACTCATACGGACTCAAGTGATCATTAGGTCAAGTCGAGTTTGGGAGCTTATTATGAGCTAGTCTAAGCCAAAAGCTTCATCGTGAGACAAAGGAACTCAATGACCCAAATTCGTAACGGAGAAAGAAGCGGGGAAAATCAAATAAATGCAATAACTTGAGAATGAGAATGGGATCTAGGCTGAGAAACCGGCAAAGGTCGATGTTGAATGCTGCTCGTCAACTAGTCAATGTCAAGTTTCTAAACATTTTTAACATAAGAGCTGTGACCCTAAGTCTATGGCTTCAATTGATCATGGCCACGATCATGCTTTAGAAATTAGTTTAGGTGGTGGAGGTTGAACGCTGTTCGTACTTAGGCATATGCCCAATGCCTAGTTCTTGGATATAAGAACTAGTGACAAATCCTAAAAAGGTTCAATTGCGGATGGATCTACTCTAGCTAGACTGAGATGTTGATATACCGTCGAGGTTGATGTTCGTCAATAAGCAAATTCCAAATGTCTCATTCTTTAACATTATGACATAACAAGTTGTGGAGGTAACTGTGATCCCAAAATTTTGACAGCGAATGAATCAAATATATGTTCAAGCCAACTCAAGTGGTGATCATGAATCCGATCAAGATTTAGAAGCAGGTTGAAGGTCGATTTTAAATGATGCTTGTCGATTACTTACTTAAGGTGGCGCTACAGTCCGGGGTGGACCTGGGCCTCAGCCAACAAGCTTCGCCAGCCAGCTCTGTCTCTAGCTAGCCGTCTCCAGTATCGCACGCGAAGTTTGCTGAGGTCCCCTTCCACTTGCGTGCGTCACCTGAGTTTCGGTGCTCCTCTACCGCGCCGTCCCTGCGGTGTGGATTCGAAGATTTTCCGGGCCGGGGCGTTGGTGTCCATCCGCTCTAGATGACCCAACCATTGTAGACGTTGTGTTTTGACTCTTTTGGCTAGGCCGGTATCGCTGTACAGCCCGTACAGTTCGATGTTATATCTCCTCCTCCACTCTCCGTCTATGCAGACGGGACCGTAAATCGTCCGAAGAATTTTCCCCTCGAAGCAGCCTAAAGTGTTTTCAACCGCCTTTGACAGGGTCCATAGTTGCTCGAGAGAGGGCTTTGCTACTCAATTGCCTTCTTAGCCCAAAGAAACAGCGATTGGCAAGAGTTATCCTTCGTTTGATTTCAGCGCTGGTGTCATTGTCTGAATTGATAGCGAAGCCCAGGTAGACAAAGTCCCTAACTACCTCAAAGTTATAGCTGTCGATGGTGATGTTTTGTCCAAGACATCGGTGTTGGGTATCTTTTCTTGATGACAGCATATACTTGGTTTTGCCCTCATTGACTGCTAAACCCATATTCGCCGCTTCCGTCCCAATACTCACAAAGGCTTCACTGACATCACGCTTTGTTCTACCGATTATGTCAATGTCGTCTGCGTATGCGAGTAGTTGAACGGACTTTTGAAAGATTGTACCTCTGGTGTTGGCGCGAGAGTTCTGCACAATTCTCTCAAGTATGATGTTAAAGAAGTCGCATGACAGCGCGTCGCCTTGTCTAAATCCTTTTTTTTTGACATCAAAGGGGTCGGTGAGGTCTTTGCCGACCTTGACGGAACAGCGTGAGTTTTCCATCGTCATCCTGCACAGACTGACGAGTTTGGCAGGGATGCCAAAACTAGACATTGCGCTATATAGCTCGTCTCTAGCTTATGCTTGTCGATTAGCTTATAACAAAAATCTAATTTTTCATCATAGGAATGCCCCTGAATTCGGGACAGACAGGTAACTGGAGGTTTTCAAACAGATCCAAGTGATAATAGATCCGATAAACCTATACCTCGGTTGAATGATGCTCGTACTTCAGCCAATTTCAAAAGGATAAACAAAAACAGCGAAAACAGGAGCGAAAACAGCGAAAACAAACAAAACAGGAAAAAACAGCGATGTCAAAGTCTTGGTACAAAACGAAGCAGAGACACTCAAACGAGCTCAAGTGATCATGAATCCGATCAAGATTGATTCGTTGCTGGTTGAGCAGCCAAATGTAATCGTCAACTATAGCTACTTTTAAGACCATCGTCTTTATTCATTGAAGACATAAGGCCAAATTCTATGCAGAAAAGAGAGCGAATCAGAAACCCAATCGGACTCAAGTTATAACAGATCCCAGAAAGATTAGATTATAAGAAGTTGGTAAAAGGTTGAAGTTGAACGATGCCCGTTAATGACTCAATGCCAAAACCTCTATTCTAGGGTATACGAATTATGATCTTGAGTTGCACGCTAACGAAAAGAATGTAGCTTTGAAGTTAGCTAGAGGGTAATAAAACGCGAATTAGATCAAAAGCGATCAATTTTAAGCCGACAAGTGATCGTTTGGCTGTGATTCGCATCTAGAAAGACAGTTCTTCAATAGTTATCACTGCACACGTGCCCCTATCAATGAAGACGCAGTTAAAGAGCTGCTACAGAGTGTACGGAGTACGTAATAAGTTGGTAGGACGTCAAGATCGTGCTCGGAGACTTTACCGCAAAAACAAGTATAAAGAAAATGCATTCGTGGAAAAACGTTCGAAAAGTACAACCTCCACGACATGACAAAAGACGAGGAAAAGTTCGCTGTTCGGGAGGTAATATAACACGGCGATAATCTAGTAAGCACAAGATTATCGACGATCGAATCACCAGCCTAATCAATTATGTGCTGATCGCCGTGAAACAAGCGTTAGACATCGTGAAAGAAAGAATATTCATATTTCCGCTTAGTAAAATTGCATCCGCTGTTTGTGTGTGGTTTACAGGCCTGTAACACTATTGACTAATGCTTTTACGAAAACGACGATCACTTTTGCCATCAACCGAAAACACCACCGAGAACCAATTTCTTATGGCCAAAATGTAATGACATAAATGTGGATAAACTACAAGAAGGCGGCGCTACGTGCCACACAGCTCATGCCACCTTGGGGATTTTGCTTTGTGGGTGATGCAAAGCTATTTTTGCAAAGACTATTTTTGGGCACGAATTGTATGTGAAGAATTGAACACACGTAGCACGCATGGTTGAAAAGTTGACTCTGGATCACTTCGAGCTGTAGTGCCTCTCGTGTTTTTCATTTCAGCATGTATCCGGGCCTGCTTTTAATAACTTAGAAGTGGCAGCTGAAAACATAAGATGGACGCTTGTGCACACCAGAAAAAGGATCATTTATAAAAATTCACCCTAATCTGGGACACAATTCCCTGGTTTGTTGGGCAGGTGCTCCATGCACTGCAGTGTACCTGCTGGTTTGTCATGTGTCCTTTGTAGGCATAGATTAGTGACTCATGGAAACCCAAGAGAAAAAATATAGCTGGACCAGGCCGCTCGATGACCAGTTTATATCGCTTCGGCGCGTGATACCCTCCCTTAAAATAGCTCGAGCAAAGTGTTCATTGTGGCATGAACTGTGAGCCTTGTATATGGCTGTGAGTCACGTAGCGCCGTTCTATTTGATACACATGCTATGTAACTTTAAAATCATCGATCGGTTGTTCGTTCCATCCATTGAAGATGCTGACGAAGCGAATATTCCATTTCACAGTAGAATAAACTGATGTCGCAGGACTACGAAACACACCAGACAGTGAATTTCTGCGGACACAATTTAGTTTGGAAATTCGACCACTTTAGGGTTTACACCGGTTCAAATTGGGTAATTTTGTTCGTTTTAGTCAGTCTTTCAGTCGCATTTCTTCCTAGACATGAACGAATTATTTAAGCTGGTCTATGTAATCTTTTCCTCCAGCTGCACCTCCATTGAAGCGAAAGATTAATCATTTGGATGCTTTCTAGGGAGCATGAACTTCTATATGTTGCAGGATCATATTGGTACATCCTTTGTCAACTAATCTTTGGTTTTTTATCTCTTTCTGTATTGAAACTATAATCAACTGAAGCAGTGTAACTATTTTCAGTAAAGAAATCGCTTCAAACTTAACCAACCTTCGCTGACCTAACATTTGAAAACGTCGAATTCTCATTGACTTAAATTCTTTAACTGGCCACGTTCCTAAAGATAACTGAAAAAGGCTGGACTGTTTATCATGCGGAGAGCAACAAAAGTCTGCAGTCCTTGACCATTTTGTTAGATCACGGAACGTTGAAGAAATTGAATCTGTTCGTCACCTGCTATGCGAATGCGCAGCCCTAAACAGCACAAGGCGTAGTACCCTTGGCAGTTACTTCTTCAACGAGCTCAAAGATCTAAGTAATATAGATCTAAAGGACCTCCCAAGATTTGTACACAAATCCGGATACGTCCAAGAGGGTGGCACTTTGAGCTTTTAACAGCGGTTTATTTCTGTTTTCGTTTTAAGTTTTAAAAAGGTTCCCAAATAAACACAATGGACCGAACTGCTGGTCTAAGTCAGCCGTGGCTATTATTACAATCGTCATCCATCAACCTAACCTCATAAAATTACAGAAGGTAGGCCTATCCACGATTGCCTAGTCTCTCTAGTCACTTCCATCTGCCAGAGTCATGGCAATTTAGTCATATTCCCCCTATTCAGCTATAAAATGGCCCTAACAAGGGTGTCATAGCTAAGTACTCAAGTCATTGTGTAGAGGCACTTGTAATCCCCTGCTGCGACACGTGTTTCTCAATGACCCATAAATCGATGTCCCATTCGCCTTATAAATAGAAATTTGTTCAGAAAATTATTTCTTTTTCTCTTTCGCAGCGACCCTTTGAATGATATCAAATCAATCCTTCATACAGCCAGCGCGTGCATTGATTGTTTTACCACTTCACCAGAGGTTCTGTTAATTATGACATGATTTGATTTATACTTACCTCAAACCCAAGGCTATACACTCGTTCCTACTCGGACAATAATTATTTCTATTTGAGAACCTCAACGCTCAGGCACCTTTTGTCATTGCCAACGCATATCTGATTGTGATTGACAATGATAAGAAGCCCTTCTTGCAGTGGGCCCTGGCAATTTGCCATCACCCCATGCAAAGCCCATATACCATCGCGACCATATTGATCCAATTAACATTAAAGTCTTTATCTGCCTCTTTCCCCTGCGGATCAATAAACATACGAACCTACCCACAGCCGTACCCCTGCTCCGAATCAATTAAAACGTCAAAACACCAACAATAACACAGTCCATCGAAAACACCGCAGCACACTCAATTTATGACAAATATTTAGAAAGTGCGTTTCTATTTACGCCTCCGACGATTAACAGATGTTCGTCGTATGCGATAGCGGTTCTGTATCTCTGTATCTCTCCTAAACGCCGAGATACATATATCTATATGACCAGGTCACTCATTCATTTCAAAAAATATTGTTGTGGTTTTTCGAAAGTACAAACATGCCGAGGAACGAATGAAAAAAAAACAACATAAAATTCCTCAAAAAATTGTACTAATAAACGGAAAAGTGTCGGTGGCGGTTGTGTCACATGTCCCGCCAACATGATGGGCTCGGTCTGGCAGTAATTTTTTTTTTCTAGTTTGTTTTTCTTTCTTTACCGAACATCAAAAATATTGCGATTAGAATTCTGTCTGCCTCTGCAGTGGTGGAGCGCGAGTTTAGGGGAAGCCCCACGGGGTGAGTTCCTAAAATATATGTAGGCACAATAGGAGTGGAGGGATGTGTTGATGTAGATGGGAAGAGAAAATGCCTAAAATATTTATGACATTTTACTTGTTGTTTTTTCTCGGTCCCGTTTTCATTTGAAAAGGGTTTGATACTCTGATTGTGCTCTTTGCAAGTTGTATAATTAATTTTTAACGATGAGGAGGTATATATAATTTTGGGCTTTTTGATTTGGCTTTTTCGTTTGGGTGGGTTTTTCGTATCCGAAAATAAATTTTTATGACATCAATGGAGGAGCTTCACTTTCAAACCGTTTTGCTCGTCAGAAGGATTAAGTTCATTTTTGAAAATAAAATTTTCTTTAACTTAACTGTACTCGCAAATAATGCAAACAATATTTTGGCGAGGTCAAAGAGCCTTACTAACTGAGCAACTATCTAAAATATAACCTTTCTCGTAATCGCGATATTGATGATCATTTTTCAGGTGCTGCACCCTGGACACTCTTAAAGAAAATACAGTTGAGGACACTCTTGGAGCAAACGCCTCCCTGTCTCAATTACTGGTATTTTTTTTTTTTGAAGTAGCCAATCGCACGGGACATCTAGATCTCCTGATCAATCAACAGTCAACTAGATTCACCACATTGCGATCGACGCAAGGTTTTCTGCCAATGTCATGGATCTCCGAACTTTCCGAGGGGCCAATATTGACTCGGATCATTACCTCGTCTTAGCCAAGGAAGAAATGTAAATACTCTGAGAAAGTTAGACGCCGACAGGATACAATCGCAATAGATCGCCATGTCCTTTTCCAACCGAGTCCTATGCAGCGACAGCATCGGGTGTTTATAGTCTGTAGCTACATTGCCAAAATGCCATCAGAGATGCCGCCGCCTCTTAAGTGTAGGGTTTCAACGAAACCCATGGTTTGACGATGTGTCTCGGCACAGAAGGGCTAGAGCTGCTCGCGAGCTCTACAAAAAGAGAAAGAGGGAGGAATATCAGCTTCTCCGAGGGAAAAATAGAGAGCACGAAGAGCGCGCGGTTAAAGAGATAGTCAGATGCTACAACAACGTCATAGTTCGAAAGTTTTACCAGACGATCAAACGCTCCCGCCAAGGGTATAAAGTTCGAACTGAAGCCTGTAAGGACGATCAAGGAAACATAATAATTAAATCGATGTCGGTGCTGAGGATTTAGAAAAACTATTTCTGCGGACTGTATAACGTCGAAGACGAACCAAATCTCACTGTCAGGCAGAATGAACCTTTCAACCCGGGCAAAGAGGTTACCGACGAAGCATATGAACGTTACCGCCCAACAGACCTGGATAAAGTAAAAGCAGATGTGTCCAGGCAACAAAGCAGCCGGAGCAGACAGCCTAGCTTCCGAACTTTTAAAATACGCTGGCGATGAGCTTGTTACGAGCATGCACCAGCTTATCTGTCAGCAAGATATGATCGGAGGAAAGCTTGCCCGACGAATGGAACGTCAGCGTTGTTTGCCCGATCCTCAAGGGAAGAGAACCTCTGAACTGTGCCAACGACAGAGGCATCAGTTTAAAATCGCATATAAGATCTTTTCTGCTGCACTGTGTGAACGCCAGAAGCCGTTTGTCAACAATCTGATAGACAAATATCAGTGTGGTTTAGTCCCAGGAAAGTTCTTGGAAAGATCTTGGAGAAAACCCTGGAATTCTAAATCGATACTCGCCACCTTTTGATAGATTTCAAGGCCGTGCAGAGAGCATCTATAGAGAGGAGCTATTATAAATCACAATGTTTAGTTTTGGCATCCCTTTCAAACTCGCCAGTCTGTACAGGACGACTAAAACAGAATTTAGACAAGGCGATGAGCTGTCATCTGACTTCTTTAAGATCGTACTTGGAGAATTTTGCGGAACTCCCGCGCCAAGACCAGAGGGACAATCTTTCAAAAGCCGTGCAGTGAAGCCTTCGTGAGTGTTAGGACGGAAGCGGCGAATATGGAATTAGCAGTCAACGAAAAACTAAGTATATGCCGTCATCAAGAAGAGACACCCAACACCGACGTCTTGAACAGAACATCACCAGACACAGCTATAACTTTGAGGTGCTTAGGGACTTTGACAATCATGCAATAAATTCAGACAATGACACCAACGCTGAAATCAAACGATGGATAACTCTTGCCAGTCGCTGTTTCTTGACGATTTATGGTCGCGTCTGCATAGACGGAGAGTGGAGGAGGAGATATAACATCGAACTGTACGGGCTGTACAGCGACACCCACACCTAGCCAGAGGAGTCAAAATACAACGGCTACGATGGGTGGGCATTTAGGGCAGTTGGTCACCAACGCCCGGGCACTGAAAATCTTCGAATCCTTCCCGCAGGGACGGCGCAAGAGAAGCACCGAGACTCAGCTGGCGCACGCAAGTTAAAGGTTACTTCAGCGAACTTCGCGTGCGAAACTGGAGACGGCTAGCTGGAAACAGAGTTGGCTGGCAAAGCTTGTTGGCTGAGGCCCAGGTCCACCGCGGACTGTAGCGCCGCACCTTGACAAAGTAAGTAATATGCGGCATTGGTTGCATACCATCTCCGGGTAGTTATCATAGAAAAGAAAAAACCTAAATGTTTTGATCAGCGACCCAAGAAACCTATAACTACTAGACAGGATGTAGGGGTGGCCCGAGGGCCCCGTGGTACCGTTGTATTTCGTATACAAACGAGTATACGCGGCTCCAGTGTATTATACCTATAGTCGTGTTCGATATAGGTCAGTTTGGTGCGACGCACAGCAGCAAATATACTGAGTAAGTCCCCGACTTCAAATTCAGGTATAACTGAATCGAGTTGTTATAATAATCGAAGCCAGGAAAAACTAGACTCAGTTTTTTGTGATACCAACACTGCAATCGACGAGCTATAACTGCTAGCAAAAGGCTTTTGCAAAATCGAATGAAAAAAAAATCGAATAAATCGAGCAACGCGAACAATCGACTCGAAATCGAACTGGATCGATTGTTGCCAAGCGATTGTCCCCATGTTCACTTTTTCTACATTTTTTTTAAGAATTCTTAGGATCTTTTTCCACTAGCGACAGAATATTCGCAGTCGATGCAGTTGAGTTAAGCTCGATCCACGACGACGCGATGACAGTTGTCGCTCGAGGGAGGCCAGGCTTATGGTTCTAGACTTCATTAGAAAAGACAATTAAATCGCTATTGTGGAGTGTAAGTAGCATCGAAAAAGATCATTCTGGTCCCGCCTTATGTAACTGATAGCAATATGATGGCTTTCTGTTTATTGCGATTACAAGTTGAATTCCCACTGGCAGAATAGTAAAAAGATTCTCGCCAAAAACTCAAAATGATCTTTTCTTTTGGCACTCAACTGTACTTGAGGCGCCAACGACCGACACGTCTAAATTCTAAAACGTCTAAAATTCTCGGTAAAATCCTAAACCATACAAAATTAATCATTCTAATCCTAATTCTTATATTCAGCATTCCTGCTTGTTTTAGAACAATGAAATACATATTTGCTCGATGCATGGTGCCACCCGTCGTCATCGTCTCTGCAACTGCTCAATCAGCAATCAAAATTTGTCAACCAAAAACCCATTAAGTTCACAGGCGCAGCAAAAACAAAAGGTCAATAGTAGAGTTGAACAAAAAGAGGACCAAGAAAGAAGCCACATTCCAAGCTTGTGCGCTGCACTTATACCCGGAGGGCACATTTAATTGTCTGCTGACCACTGCTATCATCATCATCATCATCGGCGGACGGACAAAGTCTTGCTTACTCTCTGTGTGCGCCTGCAGAGAAATTCCAATTCATCATCATCATCAGCACGATTATACTCGTTCTGTGCTTCTGCTCGCCTGCTGCATTAGGTTATCATTAGAATTGAAATCAAACAAACCAGCGGCAGAGGTAAAACGACTTTGTAAGGCTCTCCATGCCCACCACCAACCATAACCAACCATCCAGCCGAAGTCGGAGCAAGGAACGCTGTCGGAAACCCCGACAAGGTACCGAACCGGCAGGTATACATATTTGCAGAACTGATGATGATCTCAGGCCCCAATCATGCGGGCTGGAAATCTTATCTCTCTGGATGTTTATAATTAAAAAGGGATGCGGCCAAGAGGGGGCTCTACGTCGGAGTCGTCGGCAGAGTAGGTATTGTACAGTGCACCGAAGAAGATGAAAAACACAAGACAAACACACCGAAAGGGATCATTTGCCGAACCGAACAAGAATGAGTGGTTCGGTCAAGCCAGCAAAGGCAAAACGAAAAACAAACTTCAATCGTTGATGGTGATGCCCTGAGGGCAGACTGGGGCATAAACGAGCGCGACTACAAAAGGGAGCTGGACATGGCTTAATATTTTGACTGACTACCTACCTACCTTCTCTGAGGTGAGTCATGATTCATGAATGATGATTACATGTTAGCCGACTGGCGATACTCAAACAAAAAAAAAGACAAAATCGATGCAAAAATTTGGGCAAGTTGTAACAATCGTCTTGTGGAGTTCCCTGGGGATTATTATGCATCCTTCGCATTGGAACCTAAGGAGTTTAAAAAGCAGAAAATACCTAAATACAAAAAAGGAGCAAATAGCTATAAAAAGAAGAATTTTCACTCAAGTGCTTCGTCTTCGTTTATTTTATTATAAGTTTCTTCGTTTTATGGATAATTTGCAAAAATAGTTTTGGAAGAACTTTAAACGAAGCAAAACGACCGGAAGCAGTGTATTTTGGCGGATACCAGTGTCTCGGTATACCATCATTAGAGGGACATAAAAACCAAATTTCACAGAAAGGGATCTCTATCTATTTTTTTACGATTTCAGTTCACGAAATAAACGTCGTCTGATGAGCATGGCGGGGAAGGTTGGGTTGTTTAATTAAAAACTAAAGTGAAGCGATTTCTGTGAACTACTAAAAAGGATTTGGGGTGTATCTTACTATTTTCTCCATTGCGGATTTGATTATCATCAAGTTTGTCTACGCTATCAGCGGGGTTAAAATATTTATTTACTCTGAGTATTTTTGAGTTTTTATCTCTACACGCGAATTCATAATCAAACATAATTTTTGCACTCAAATTGCGAGAAAACTTTAGATAAATCGAACGAGGTCGCTTGTCTATTTGGTTCAGCAAGCCAATTTTCAATACCTACCCACGCCGATTAATTCGAGTTACACGGACCACTGAAATAAAACGAAGGAGGTCAATTGTTGACATTCGATTGTTTTTACTCTAGTTTCCATTCCCTACACCTGCTGATAAGTGTCGCGCGGTTTCCACTTTTACAGACGAGTAAATTGAGTTCTGAAAACCGTTAACATACTTTGAGCGAGGTCGATTGTTTTAACTCCCCAGAAGACTTGATTAGCATCGTGCATTTACAATCGAATGATGATAATCGAACGGGCAACTTGAAATATAGATTGTTTTACCTCTCTCTTATCTCAGCCAATTATCAGCAAGTTTCCAATCGACACGACCAGATATGTGCCAGGCAATTGTCAATTAAAACAATCGAATAACTCGAGTTGCGAGAACCGTTCAAAAAAATCGATTGGCTCGATTGTAGAAATGCGATTGCTTTAATTCTCCAACCACGACCAATTACAAGCAAGTTCCTGACAATCAGCTTCGAGAATGCAGAATCAAAACCAGAAGCGCGCACACAATCGTGCAACGCATTTGTCTAGTTGGATAAATGCCATTTGTCCACTATAGAATAGCTTTTGCTTCACAAGTACAACGCTAGACAAACTTCAAAATAAAGAAAAAAGTGTTTGGCTGTTCGGATGTACAGCGCCAATCCGGTAGAAGAACGCTCTAAACCGGAATCGCCAACCGAAAGGGCCATTAATGACAACAAATTTTTGACTGTTTGAAATTTATAAAAAAGTTAATCGAAATTAGGGCGCTGACAACACGATATCGATAGCATTCCCTGAACCAAACTTTTAACGATAGCGTTCAAGTGTGTAGTCGACAATCGTCTGAAAAAGTACGCGATGAGGGCCCAGATTACGTTTTAAGCAGCTGTCGATTTATCATCCCCTACAATCACAAGTGAACGGCGTCATTCGATTGTTGCTTGTTTTATTTATGAGAACGAGTTTTAACCTAAAAAAAAATCGCTTACGAATTTGATTGCTATCGCAGATCCGAACCATAAAAAAAAATTAAACCAAAAAATTCGATTGTTATTCGATTGTTCTTTATTAAACCGAACAACTAAGCCCGCAATCGAACTAGAAACAGTTTCCAATTTATTCGCAATCAATTAGCCACTGCAACTAATAGCCACAATAACAAGTTCGGTACTTTTCTGAGGCCGAGAAAAACGAAAGTGAATGTATTTTTTGCCATCGCTAAGACTAAAATTAAGGGCCCAACCATAATTCACTTAAATGGGATTAACCCATGAATGAAAGAATAAAAAGACTACGACACTAGTTTATTATGACATATTTTGACAGACCTTACTGAAAATCTGACGCCATCGGGTGGAACTGTCTTTTTGTACTCGTGTAAAAAAGCCCGTTTGTTAACAAAACAATCTAAGGTGGCCAACTATAGGTCCGCAATCTGTTTTACTTTGAATCCGATGACGAGGCTGAATCGTGAATGGGCCATGTTTTTTCGCTAGTGGCGTTATCTTATATTATGTCTCCACCGACAATTAAAAGAAGATTAGCGGGAGACGATTAAAAATAAATCCTTAAGTGGCTCCATCGGACAAATATAGGATAAATTTGACACGAAAACTCTGTTTCTGTCATTTTGGCTCTCAAAAGAAAGTGGCGATGTCATTTCCCAGGAGCGAAAAACGATTTCCTCTGTAAAAGTCACAATAGAAAACGTACTTGTGACAGATCTGTCGAACAAAGACAGTTTCAGTTTCCTTTTTTGACTCTCAAACTGTTACAAAGGTGCAGAAAATAGGTTTGTGAATAGGGTGAATGGGATTTATGAGAGGATTTACTTTTAATCGCTTGCCTAGAGGATTTATATTAATCGAGGATTAGTGCTCGGTGGAGACATGGTTTTAGGTTTCGTGATTTGTATAATTAACCTGTCAAAATACATTAAAAATCCCACTCAAGTTCTGCCGAACGCTTGCGACACCCATAATGGACATGAGTAAACGATTCGAAAATCATATGAGAGTTGCATTTCTTCTCACCAGCTGTCAACTATTGCGTCGAACCTCTCACTGGATTGGGACTAGCTTCAGTTAGCAAAAGTTAACGAAATCAAGCAAAAGTCTATTATGGTCTTGGCATAAGAATTGTATGTTAGTTATGGGACATTTATGGAAGTCGGCTTAAGGGCTTACCATAAAACCCTTAGGTTAGCTTAAGTCAGCGTTCATAAATGTCCCATTACATGCAATTCGCATGCCACGACCATAGTAGCTTTTTGTTCGGTGTCGTTAGTTTTCATTAACTTTGTGCTCTCTTAAGTCGAGTGAAAGGTTGTACACGCAAATTTGACAGCTGGGTAGATACACACAAATTTCATACGCTTTTCGAACCGTTTACTCAAGCCTTTTATCGGCACCGTAAGCGTTTGACAGAACTTAAGCGGGATTTTTGAATTATTTTGACATTAGGTTAATCCTACTGAAGTCTATGGTTGGGGCTTAAAGCTCATCTAAGTCCATTTTGTTTAGGCCTTAAACCATTTAAAGCTTCACGGAGTAACCCGCCCAAAAATCACGAGTGAACCAAACGTTGTTGAATGAGTCTTGGTTTTAAAATTGAAGCGAATTCGATAGTTAATTCGATTTTTTTCTGGCGAAACGATTAAAACGCATCGCCTTTTTGTCAATTTATTCGATTCCGAAACTGAACCATAAAAAGATTGTCGGAATGTAGTTATTGTCTTTTAAGGCAGGTGTCGATGTCTTTTTTTATCGAAAAAAGATTTCGTTTTTGGGGCGGATCACCCAACAATCACGAGTGAATGACACGATTCAGTCAGTGAATTCGATTGCTATTCGATTGCTTTCTGGCGGGAAGGAAAACACGAAAATTCAATTTAAGAATTTGTTCCGATCCTGGAATGGAAAACCTGCGTACCCGTTGTTGTGGCCTAATTCTAGTTTTTTGGATTGTACACTAAGTCTTAATTTTTTTTACCCAAGTGGTCGATGAAAGTGTTTCGACATTTGACAATTTTTGCCAAAAATTTGACAATAATTTGAAACAAACTTTGGAAAATGGTTTGCATAATGGATCGCTTTAACGGGAGGACCATTTCGTCCATGACTTACGGATGATGACTGCTGTGTTATAGGAAAAAATAGTTCCAAAATCGTGGTGATGAAGAGTATTGTCTAACATCTGGTCCTTTGACATTGTCTCGCAATCACCCAGAATAACTGCAATAAGTAGATTTGATTCCAAGGTAGTGACGTACAAACTGCGTTCCATTCCAGTGCACAGACCGAAATCCTTCAAAGTAGTCCTTAGTTTTCTACAAATTTAACTGATGTTCAGTCGTCCACCACGTTTCCGCACACAACTTCTCTGTTCTTTCGTTCGGTTCTAGCTTTCCTCTCTATGGTCACAAAAACTAACAAAGCAGATATTTAATTTCGTGGAAAAATGCAAAAGCATTCTCCGATTTCCATGTGGTTTTCTGGTGTTTCAATGCGCAGCACCCCTTCTTCGCCCACCGCCACCACCGGTCGTGCTTATTCACAGAACATAAACGAAATTTGAATTATTTTCCGAAGCATACCGCACTGCGTATCGGTTTGTGTGTCTTGTTCTGGTGTGTCGGTTCCACCATTGTCAGTCACGTTTTGTGATAACAAAACACCAGGAAAAAAAAACGGACAGCAATAAATTTTGGTTGATGCCAAATTGAATTTTAAAAACACAAAAAAAAGATGTAATCTTTTGCTTAGCGGGCGGGCGGGGTTGGTTGCGACAGTGACAGAGAGAACAAGTGTGAACACGACTGCAGATGAAATCTGTTGTAAATTGTTTTCGACTTTTGCGGGTTGTTCATTGTGCGCTGACAGCTTGTGTTCGGAATGAAATTAACGCATTGATAATTGACAATTGACCCACAAGTGCTTAGTCGTGTCAAGTTTTCTTAATTTTTTTTTTCGTTCGTTCTGACTAATTTGTGGTTAAGGGTTTGATGCGCGTCGTGATGAATATTAATTGCGGTCACACAATGCGCGCAGGAGGTGTTGTGTCACAGCAAAATAAAAATTGTGTAGGCGTGTCGATTCTCTGACTTTGATAACGGTGCAATCCAAATGAAAATGACATTTTCATATAGTGTTGCTAGATATTTCAAAAGCTTTTGACTGTATTAACTTACTTTTGGTAGCAGTGACAATCGTTTTTGCCAAACGAACCGATTCCTCTTCTCGCAGAGTGCTTTGACTCATCTTTGGCACATGCACTACTTTCTGCCTGGCCTGTCCCTTCTTCTGACTCGTTCCCAAGGCGAGAGGCCGACACGTGAAATGATTTGAGAAAAAAAAACTAGTCGTGTCTAGAACCCCTGCCAAGAAATGCAGCCTGCCATCGGAATGCAGGTCTAGTTGACTCTGCGGCAACTCACCTGCAAGTCCTTCAAAAACTCATATTCCTCGCCTGTTGAAGCAAGAGCGGTTATTTAAATTTAGTTCCTCGTCAGTGAGCCTAATTGAGCGTTTTCTTTGTTCCCATTCAGAGCTGAGATCAGTTTTGAATGATGTGCCGCAAGGTTCAATTTTTAGTCAATTATTTTTTAGTCTCATTAAGAGAGAACTTTCGGATTTGATTAACTTTTCAGTGCATGCCTACGTTATGATATTCAACTTTATCTAAGCAGACCGATCGTTTGCTAGAAGGTTGCATTGCTCAAGTGAAAAATGACCTTGGAACTGTTGCGTGTTGGACACAAAACAAACTTAACTTTAGACATATCTTGAACCCTACTAAATCTCAGTTCATTGATGCTAACTTCTCGCTTGCAGTGTTTAACCATTGTCGGTATTCTGACTTAAAAAAGGAAAAAAACCTTGGCATCCACCTTTATACTTGAATGAGCCGAGATTATGTCAAAAGCTCCCTGAAGAGAATCTATGGTGGGCTCTGAACTTTGTGCATCTCGGAGCATTTCAGAGCTCTTGACGTTCGTTTGCGACTTTACATCTCTAGAACGCTCTTGTTATCGTTTTTTTATCTACGGTAGACTGATTTTTTTGAGTTAAACTGAGATTAACAAAAATGAGAAGAACCAAAATATCGGAACAAATCAATCCGTACCAGCCACAGATGTTGCAACAATATAGAACGTTTTTTGTGTGAGGAAAGTCGAATGGGCTTTTGACTAATTTGAACTATAAAAGTCAGCTGGACCTGAACTACCAATTATGCTGCAAGACTATAGAGCTAATAAGTCTGTCATTCTTTCTGCTAAAAACTCTCGAGAGGCTCCTCGACATTCACATACGCAGCAAACTTAATCCAATCAATATGTCCTCCAACCAGCGTGCCTACCTGAAAGGCCGGTCGGTAGAGACAGCGTTACACGACGTAGTTTTTGATATAGAAGCTTCACTGCAAGTTAAAGAATACCACCCTCGCAGTGTTTCTTGATATAGAAGGTGCCTTTAACAATTTATTTCATATTTCATACTTATTTATTATTTTAAATTCATTAAAGTAGACTAATATTAATATGAATTGGTTGATCTGGCGAGAAAAGTTTGCTAGATGAGACCCAAGTCCTCCCGAACTGAAGCGCCGCCTTAAGTAAGCTATGCAACAGTCAAATGTAAATGGCAGGCAGACAAGTCTTCTATCACCTGCAGCGGAATGGGCGCAGCTTTTGCAACTCTTGACGCAAGTGTATGCTATGCTGTCAAGGTTGACGAAGAATTACGTTGCGTTTTATCTGCCTCTGCCCTGTATTTTCAACTACAGTCAGTTTTGGAAAACGTAGAAACTTGGTACTTTTCCGAGCTCATCAGCAAATCCACATTAGAACAAAGCGCTATTGAGAACCGTCAATGCATTGACAGCGTGACTTAGACTCTCTAAGAAGTATTAAATACAAAACAAAGCAAAAATTGTTTAAGCCCAAAATTTATTGCTTAAGAATAATGGTGCGTTTCGTCATATCCCCGCCATGCCACTTTTAGACACTTTGACAGTTCCAAGCAGTAAATGAAATGACAAGTGATGATAAAAAGGATGGCGAATACAGTAGAACAGTTTACTCTTGACACAAAAACGGTTGTCGAAAACCTACTGCTGTTTTAAAGGAAGGAACTCCTTTTTAATTGGTCCGACCGACGATTGCCAACAAACAACAGAAGATCCTTTCCTTGCGATTGCTCGTCATTAATCAAGTCTCCAGCGTCATCTGCAATCAAAAGTTTTTCCAAATTGTTGACGAAGTAGCGCCACAAAAAAGCCCCATCCAACTTGGTATCTTTTAATTGAATGTGCTTCGCCATCAGTGACATTTGACATCCGTGGCGCTGCACCGACAAAAAGTGCATTCTTCACAATGACAGCGGGAAGGGGGATTCAAACTGTCTACACAACTCGCCTTGTCTCTAGACGCCAGCAGGCAATGACAATCGTTTTTGCCGAACGAACCGATTCCTCTTCTCGCAGAGCGCTTTGACTCGTCTTTGGCACATGCACTACTTTCTGCCTGGCCTGTCCCCTCTTCTGCCTCGTTCCCAAGGCGAGAGGCCGACACGTCAAATGATTTGAGAAAAAAAAACAAAACTAGTCGTGCCTACAACCCCTGCCAAGAAATGCAGCCTGCCATCGGAATGCAGGTCAAGTTGACTTCTGCGACAACTCAACTGCAAGTCCTTCAAAAACTCATATTCCTCGCCTGTTTTTTCTGTCAAAATTCTGATCCTACTCCTGGTTAACGGGGCTCTTTCGACTCACCTTATCAGCTGGAATAGTCCGAGACATTTTCTGTGTGGCTGTTGTCTTTTTAATGCTGTTGGGGGTTGAAGTGGTGGTTGTTGTTGTTGTTGTCACACCTCCGCAACCCCCTGCCGAGATAATGGATGTTGCAGCCACCACTGTGGTCGTATGGGTTGGTGGTGGGGTTGTCGGAGAAGGTGTTTCAACTGACGTTGAAGACATCTTGGGAATTTTTTCCGTTTTCCTTTACAGATTCTACTTCGTTGCGTTATGCTGGGCCGAAGGAAACGCGGTGTATTTTTTTTTTTTTCGACAAACACGCGCGTGTGTAGGTGTGTTGCTTCGTTAATCCTTTTTTGCCAGGAGATGAACAAACAAAGAGCCGAGAAGGGATTTTTTCCTTGCACTATTGATTGGAAAAGGATTTTTGCGACGATCTCCTCTCCGCGCGAGAATGAGGCAAAACAACAACAAGGACTTTTATTGCACACCTCTAGGCCGAAGAGCTATTGTGTAACCCTCGCGTGGGGTTTTCCTTGCTCAGAAAAAAGCCCGTTACACGAATTTCCATTGATTTTCACAAATAAACACGACTCAAAACACACGACGAAAACACAAAACCAGCGCGAGGTGTGAAAAACTGGGTGCACACACACAAACACACCCACCCACACTATTCGACACAACACTGCGCGTATCAAGGATGAGAAAAACTAAAGAAGGGACAAGAGGTGGAGTGGAGAAATCACTTGTGTTGTAATTTTCCAATTGAATATCGACACCGAATTTCTTTTTTTTGCTATTTCCTGTGTGGATAATCCTTTTTGTGGGTTTCTCTCTCACTCCTGAATTCCGGGCAGGTTGTTTCTTGTTTGTTTGTTGGGTTTGCTTCTTCTTATTTCGTCACACAAGAAGGATGAACATGAACACAGAGGGAAGAAAAAAAAAACGACGAATTGCGGGAGAAATCTATCTTCACGAGGCAGAAAGAAACAACACTACTGGGCAGCAGTCGCGAACGCGGCGCGTAAGACCGAGATGGACCGATTTTCGGAGGTGGATTTTCCTTGGGATTTTTTCTTTCGTTCTCCTTTTCCACTTGGCGATTGATTTTTTTTTACTTCCTCCCGATTCTCTCAAATTGTGCGAATGGAGAAAATGTTTTCCATTTTGGAGACCGTTTGTTTGCGAAATTGGAATTTTATTTCGATAAACCTTTTGCTCGCATTCAATCGCTGAGCACAAGTACTCGCGTCGCACTCGTCGTCTTCGTCACGATTTCGGCCGTCGTCGAGTCGATCGTCCGTCACTCACCACTTTACGCCACAAATGTCAACTTTTCTCTACCGAGGAGGCGAAGACTGGTTTTCCTGGTTGTGTGGTGTGTGCAGTGCAGCAATGGCAGACAAGTGCGGGTGATGCGTTGTGGCGCCTGGTGCGGTGCTGTTTTTTCTGCTGTGATTTGTTGTTGGATGGAAATGAGCACTTGCTGTTAAAGTGGGACGAACGGTGGGTGTGAGGAAGCTCATTGTCTTTGTTTGACGCACGGTAGTGTATGGCAGCAGTGGCCATGTTTTCTTGGATAAAAGGGATAAGGTGAATTTGGTTTCTTGGGCGACGGCATTGCCAGACTGAAGAGAGCGGCAAGTGGATAGACAGGTGGAGTGTGTTCAGGTATGCAACTGAGTAAAAAACTTAAATCAGAAAAATAAGTTTCGCTTCGAATTACATCGAGCATGGTCACCGGGAAATTAAAAACGCAGCTTATCCGAAAATTATTCAAAATGTTATCAAACAAACGCGAAAGCCTTAAAAGTTACAACATAGCTACTTATTGTAAAAATTCGAAAAGAGCTTCTTATCTAATTTTAAAGGATTTTGCATACAATTCTGACTCGAAAAAGAGGACAAAGGTGCAACAGCTTGAAGTGAGCTAGGGCCAACTTCTCAAAACCATGTTTTTTGTGTCCATCCAAGCAAGGTTTTCATATAAATTTTTGTAGAAACCAAAAGGCACTTTGAGCATTTTCGCGCAACCAACTCAACTCTCGGAGGGTTTTCCAGACACTTGCGGATGAGGGCTGGAAAAGAACTATCATTTTCTCAGATGAAAAGGTGTAAATTCAACTCAGACCATCGGACCTAAAGTAGAAAAATAACAAACTGGGCACTTCGCAACGGCAAACCACTAATTCTACGTCTACGCGTATCGCAATTAAAAGATTAGCTGTGCTAATAAGTTTAGCAAATTGAAAATAAATTGTAGAGTACCGGACAATTCTCTCTTAAAGTCTATTAAAGATATGAAAATTGCTCTAAAACACAGTTACTGTTTTGCAGTAAAAAGCAGCGTTTTAAAAAAACGTCAAGAGCAAAAAAAACTTTTGTGTCAAATACTGTCGATATTTGACATTTGAAACTAGGAAATTTCTTACTAATGCTCTCTACACACCGAACTCAAAACTGTGTTTTCGTGAAAACACGCAGTGAAAAAACACAGCTTTCCCATACATTTTTGTAAATTTTCTATTTTCGAAACCCCAATTTTTTAGCAGTTTTCGTTCAACATCACTTTGAAAGTCACGAATATCAAATTGCCTTGAGAATTTTAAATTGAATTTGCAAAGAATGCCACTTTTCTCCCAAATTTGGATGTGAATATCTCCGAAACCGAATGTCCTGTCTGAAATCAGCTTGTAGTTTTGAGGTCAGCGTAAAATGCTTGATATGTTCCCATCTCTTATGGATCTTTTTAAGCACGTTTAAAAATAAATATGGGCTAAAATTTGCAAACTGATAAACAAATGAAAAACGAAAACCAATTCTAGTCGGCGTTTAGGAAGTGTGAATGGCTAAACGTGTTTTCGAAAACTTTTTGCCCAAAACTCAGTTTTTTATTCAGTGTGAAGAGCATATATAACCCAGAACCTCCAATTGCAATGGGCAAAGCAATCAATTGATTGAAATATTTCCATTGACTTCATTACTAGCTTTGCAATATTGATTTTTAAAAGCCCATCAATTATTGATTTCCATTTGAAGAGCAATCATTGCCAAAAATCTACGTGGCAATGAATTTGAAAATGACATTTGAAACTTAAATTTCTTTCTTAAACTTCAAACCCGAAAACAACGTAGACATCGAAAATTTCAAATCTTTTATGATTTTCTTTTTCGTTTTGAATTTGTATTTGTAGGCAATGAAAAGCCCACATTGAAAATGATTGAAAATCTGATTGCCAGTTATTTTTTCATTGCAATTGCCATGTTCATTTCCATTACATTGGGCATTGACAGTGGAGCCACAGCGTAAAGAAAATTTTTGTATTAAAAAATTTCAAGTTTGTTCGGAGAATGAAAATGATTTACTCTCTCGTTGCCGTTTTCTTTTACGACAATTTTGTGTACGGGAACGGTTTTGTAGTAAAGCCGCGTTGTCACAAACAACGTAAAACAGGAACAGAAACAGAATCTCATACATTAGCAACTGAAACCTAATTTCGCTGAATGCTTTTTGCGTTGCTAATGTATGAAATTCTGTTTCTGTTCCTGTTTCTGTTCCTTGTGATTAAGTGGCTTTACTTGTAGTAAAATGTTTAAATATATTCTGAGATATCCGGGTACGCAAATAGACCTACTATAAATCGTTTTTGTTAATAATAACATTTTATAGCCCTCTTAGCTCTAAAATACTAGCATAAAATACCAAACGCCAGTTGTTCAGTGCGTGATCATCTTGCGAAGCATATTGGCTGAGGCCCAGGTCCTCCCCTGACTGTAGCGCCAGCTTAAGTAAGTAAGATCATAAGAGTTCCGGGATCGAACTGAGTTTAATCCTAGCATGGTTTCCACGAATTCGGTCGCCAACTTCAGTGTGTTAACGCCGCAACAAGCTCTGGAGAACAGTTTTGACTTCTTCCCGTGTTTTTCTATGTAGAATAACAATTTCTTCGCATGTTTCTTATTGAAGAAAAAACTGTCAAGTATGAAGTCACACGCGGACCGATCTGTGGGGGCTTGTTGTATGTTTATACCATTTCTTCGCCGAGCACTAGTCCGCGATTAATGTAAATCTTTATTAAATCCTCTACAAATCACGCGATTTATCTTACAAATTTAAATCCTCTCGGCAAGCGATTAAAAATAAATCCTCTCATAAATCCCAATCACCCTATTAACAAACCTATTTTCTGCACCGTTGGAACAGTTTGAGAATCAAAAAAGCAAACTGAAACAGTCCCTGTACGAAAGATTTGCCATAAGAACGTTATTTATTGTGATTTTTACAGCGAAAATCGTTGTTCGCTCCTGGGAAAAGACATCGCCAATCTCTTTTGAGAGAAAAAATTGGGGAAACAAAGTGTTCGTGTCAAATTAATCCTATATTTGTCCGGTGGAGCCACTTTGGGATTTATTTTTAATTATCTCCCACTACTATTCTACTTTAATTGGCGGTAGAGAAACGCGCTATGTTTTTAAGCAAAGGTTATTAGTTTGCCGTCGATGTTAGTCGAAAAATGTGTCTCTGGGTGGAATAATATTGGCTCACCCTCTGATGAGTAATCCTTGGCCATTATTATGTTTTCGAAACACACTGGTCAAAAATCTGGTGCTTAAAAGGAGATTAGCGGGAGACGATTAAAAATAAATCCTAAATTAGCTCCATCGGACAAATAAAGGATTAATTTGACACGAAAACTCTGTTTCAGCCATTTAGGCTCTCAAAAAAGATTGGCGATGTCATTTACCAGGAGCGAAAAACTATCTCCTCAGTAAAAGTCACAATAGAAAATGTACTTGTGAGAGATCTGTCGAACAGGGACAGTTTCAGTTTCCTTTTTTGATTCTCAAACCTATTTTCTTCATCTTTGAAACTGTTACAATGATGAAGAAAATAGGTTTGTGAATAGGGTGAATGGGAGAGGATTTAAATTTGTATAGTGAATCGCGTGATTTGTAGAGGATTTAATAAAGATTTATATTAATCGAGGATTAGTGCTGGGTGGAGACATGGTATAAGAAGTGACAATTGGAAAAATTTATGATTTACAGAGTTGAAGCTTCGATAATTTTATGGACGCAGTTGGCTCTGTATTGAAAAACTGCTCACTGGATTAACTTAACACCTGAGTGGTCCAACGGTGTTAACGCTGAGTGGTCTAATGACTTTACGACAGTAAACGGACACTTGTAGTTTCTTTACTTATGCCATTCTGACTAAACCTATTTTTTAATCCTTATTCTAAAAAAAATATAGAAACACGCGGATGCGGACTATGTTTTCACCGACCATGAATATTAGCGGGAGAAGAATAAAAAATAATTCCCGAAGTTTTTTCATCAGACAAACCAGAGATTAATCTAACACGAGGTCCCCGTTTGTTCTCATTTTTGCAGGATCGAGAATAGTTGGCAAAATTGCAACAGAAAACGTATACGTGACAGATCTTTCAAATGCGTACTGTTTTAGTTTTTTTTTTTTATAAAAAAAAAATTAATAATAAATCCCAAAGTGGTTCCACCAGGCAAATATAGGATGAAATTTGACATGAGAACTCTTTTTCTCGTCAATTTAGTTCTCAAAAGAGAATTGCGATGCCATTTTTCAGGAGCGAATCGTTATTGTCCCAGATCTGTCATGCGTGGACAGCTTCAGTGTCCTTTTTCGACTCTCAAATTGTAAAAAAGGTGTTCGAAAAAGGTTGAAAGTGGTTCGTGAAAAGGGCCAATGAGTATGAAAGGATTTGTTTCTAATCGCATGCCGAGAGGATTTGAATTTGTATGGTTAATCACGCAATTTGTAGAGGATTTAATGAAGCTTCATGTTAATCATAAATTACTGAATGATGAAAGCTTCGAGGAATTTACCCATCCGCCGACATTTATTTACAAATGTGAGTAAATTCATCAATTCGTCTTTCCCATGCAATTTCGTTTTGAAGCTTTTTCATCAGCTGATCGCGTAAGGTAAATTGTTGTTGTATCTTCTTACACGTATTCACCGACACTGAAATTTTAAGCTTTATAAAAGCTTTGAAGGCTTTATAAAAAACGTAAGCAAATGGGTGTTGGAGGGTTAGGGGGACGCAAGTTGAATATCTAGTTATTCAGTAATTTATGGTGGAAACACGGTATTAGAATAGATACTCTCAAAAAAGATTGGCAGTTCTTTGATTCCGACCACTTTCTCGACCCATCTAACTTCTCATCTAGCATATCTCTCGGATAAACATGGTCGCCGTTTTTCACAGCGATTTAGCTGCCACCTATCGCCATCTAGCAGCATCCATCATTTTCCCATGAGAAATCCAACCAGACGCATCTCATCGCAGCCTGGTCTCGCAGCATCCGGATAACACAACCCCCCCTAATTGGAGTCGTTTTATCCGCGTCGCTTATCCCGCATTCACAAATGTCACACAAAAGGAGAATGTCAACTTTTCCACTATTCTAACAGGAAGAAAAACGACATAAAAAAGGAAATCTCTCCCCAAAAAAGACGAACAAAAATTTTTTTTCTCCATCGTGTGTCCGAGAAAAATTTTCCCCCCAATTGTGAAAACAAAATGCACAAACGATAAATTCCAAAAATGTTACAAGTGAGATAAGAAACCTCGCCGTTGTTGTTGTTTTATTTTTGTTTTTTGTAATTTTTCTCCATAAACGAGAGCATTTTTGGTGGAAGTGAATATCGCGAAGAAAATTTCTTACACACTCACACAAACGCATACACTCATATACATACCAACGCACATCCATTAGTGGAAAAATATAAAAAACGAGCCGAGAAGAAAACCCAAAAAAGAAACGAAAAGGAAAATCGTTTCGACGAAAAAGTTGTGAATTTTTTTTTCCTGGTCGACGTCGAATTCCCCCCTGTCGTCGCGCACACACAAGGTGAGTGAGAGGAGCGAGCACCCGAATCGGACGTGAGCCATGGACAGCACCCTGGCTGGAGTCGCATCGATTCCACTATTCATCGAACTGAAGAGCGATGTGGACGGCATTATGTCGCTGAATGACAGCTCGCTGTCGCAACAAATCGAATTTATTCTGCAGGACCCGATTCCGGACAGGACGCCACCAGCGACCCCGAAGCTGAATCTCGACTCGAATGGGTATCTGGTTAGCTCGTCGCGGATGGACACTGGCTGCGAGACGGGCGACTCCGGGGAGTACCAGTTAATGGACTCGTCGGTAATCAAGGTGGAGCGCATGGACGAGGACGACGATGTGGGACGCGAGGAGGAGATCACCACCTTGAACAGCGTCACCGCGATGAGCACCAACACCGAGGAGGCTGGCTCTGTGTCTCTGATGTCTGCTGCGGCCGCCTCGGATGACGAGGACGAAGAGGCGGACATCTCGCCGTCGTCGTCCTCAGTGTCCAGCTCGTCGGTACAAGTAAAGATGGAGAGGACACAGGCGTTCTACCTGAGCGCCCGCAACAGTGGTGGCGGCACCGCCACCGTGACCACCAACAACTACCACCACCGACGGATGTCGTCGATCGAACAAGCACCCACCACCAGCGGCGGCAGTAGCAGCTGCAGCAGCACCAGCAGCAGCACTGTCATCGCCGCACCACCACAGGCAGCTCCGGCACCACCGACCGCCATCACACCGCCGCAGGAGTACCAGTGCTTCGAGTGCGTAGAGAAGTTCGACAACAAGGAGCTCTTTGAGATCCACAAGACGGGCCATGCGAACAACATGAAGTGCGCCATCTGCAACATGGTGCTGAAGAGCTTGAAAAACTACGAGAAACACTGCTTGCGCTGCAAGCCGTACGAGTGCCAAATCTGCGGACGCGTCGTCCGCTTCCGGCCAAATTTCATCAAACACATGCGCGTCCACACCGGCCAGCAGTCCGAGCGGCACAAGTACAAGTGCGACGTCTGCCTGAAGGAGTTCATGAGCTTCGAGTACTTCAAGGTGCACAAGAAGATCCACAACGACAACGTCAACCTGACCTGCGAGATTTGCGGGAAGGTGTTCAGCGCGTTGGCATCGTTGCGGGGCCATTCCAAGCTGCATTCCGGAGTCAAATTGCACAAGTAAGTGGGGTCCTTGGTTCTACTACTTTGCTTGGGGATCTTTCTTTCTAAAGTGCCGTGGGTTCTTGTGTGTTCTTACAAGTTGAGCATCTGGGTTGCAGGAGAGGACCTAGACGGAACCTTGACTTACAGATTGAGCTTCTTGGAATTGAATTTATTGGGGTTTCAGCTGTTAAGGAGCATGGGGATGGAGGACACTCTTCTGTTTTCATTTTTTGAAATTTTGTATGTAATTTTTATTTGTTGTTTGGAATCGTGGCCGCCAAGGTCATTGAGGTCGCGACAGATGTGCTGCCAGTTTGTGCCTTTGGTGGGACACTTTCTCACACCGAGGCCTACACTTGATTTATTGTTCTATTCTACAGTGTCCCGAAGGTAGCAGAAGTTTCTGGCAATTTGTCAAAAATATTAAAAATCTCTCATCATCTTCCATTCCAACACTCGTTTGCAATCAAATCCTAGCTTAAAGCTTCTTAGACAAGACCAATCTGCCAGCAGCTCTACGCTGATTGTGCCTTATCTCCACCTTTACTTGAGTCCGTAGATAACTCCATGGGACAGATTCCCTTTAGTAATGCTGCGCTTGACATTGCGAAAGCATTGACAGAGTCTGGCATCTTGCTCTTCTGTCAAAAATGCTTTTATGGCCTTTTCGGTTGGCGATCCCGACTCAGGGCGTTCTTCTCCCGGATTGGGGCTGTACTGTACATCCGAACAGTCAAGCAAGTTTTTCTTGATTTTGAAGTTTGTCTGGCGTTATATTCGTGAAGCAGAAGCTATTCTACAGGGGACAACTTGACACATTGCGTTAAATGATTGTATGCGTGCTTCTGGCCTTCATTCTTGATTTCCGCCAGAAGCAAATTTCTCTTCTTTTCAGGAGAGGAACCGTCAAACGAGTGCTTAGACAATAGTTTAGAGTAACCCAAAAAAGCCATAAGCCGTCAGTTGCGTACTTCGACGTGACGGACGTAACGGATTCATTTGGGCTAGAGGCTTTATTTGTGTAACCATCTCTTACCTTGTTCCCATTCAAGAGTTGAGTAATTGAATTGAAGTCCAATTACAACCAGCACCAGAATCTCCGCGCACACCGAGTTGAATAGTCGAGCAGGTTTCAAATATAGTTCAACTGACAGCTGACTATGCCACCACACATAACAACGCTTTTGCATGCTTCAAACGATACCGTTTTTCTTGTTTACACTAAACCCGAGTTTCCATGTCGAGTCGACGACTCAAACTGCTGCTCTATGTACGTATCTAAAACTCAGTTGAAGATGGTTCTGACTCTACTGGTTGACTATTTGAGTGCGTTTATTTTGACATTCCAGTGAACTTGCAGTGATTCTTTCCTTTTCAAAAAATGAAGTTTTGACTATTTATCCTAAAACATCTTAAGTTAGAGAGAAACAAAATAGACCTATTTCATTGACGTTTATGTATTTCCTAAGCAAGTGCCATTTTTAGCGTACCGTCCAAAAATGGAAAAAGGACCTCTTATGGTATCGCTACGTTGTCCGTCCGTCCAATCGCGTTATAACTAGTGAACGGTAAGCCGTAGGAAGACAAAATTTGGTGTGCTTTAAAAATTTGGAAACAGTCAGAGAACCCAACGAGGGCAATGACAGTTGAATGACAGTTTGAAGTTTCATGGGAAAATGCATTAAATGTTTTTCGATGCTTCGATACTAGAAAAACGAAACTTAACTTGCAAAAACTTTAACAAAAAACCCAATTTTTTGAAAATATTGAAGGGTTTTCGAGAAATAAAGAGTTGAAAGTGGATGACGTCTCTTAAAGTGTTTCTAGCACTTTAACTTTTGAACCGCTTAGTTCACAAAGCCAATATATTGAACACACGTATATAACAACTCAAAGTGAACCAAGTGCTTGAGTCATATTTTTCAGAAGAAGCTGAAAAACTGCCGTTTTGACACATTTTCGAAAAAAAAAATAGCAAAAATGCATGAAAAACCGTGCGTCCCCTGCCCCTCCTTATATCCGGTCTTATTAAGAGAAAACATATGAATAAAACCACACGTAGCAGAAATTGACAAAAAATTTTTTAGGAAAATCATAGCGAATTTTAACTTTTCAAAAACTTCTGAAATTCAACTCAAAAACATAAAAGCATTTTCAAAAACAATTTTTTTCAAAGCTTCCTTTATCTTAACGGTAAAAGCAATCTTGTTCAGATTTGACTGAAGTACAAGGCGCATAAAAAGAAAGCAAACTGCGCTAAAAGAATTTTAAACTGCCGTTTCTAACCTGAGTTTTTCGAAGCCTATAAAAATAAGCAATAAAAAAGGAGCTTGTTTTACCGTTTACGCAAAAACTTCTCGCCATAAATTTTAGAAAAACATCCAATGCTAGCGCTGGGAAAAATTCAAAATAGCTGTTTTATATATTTGAAATTTTAGAAATTATAATAAATGTCAAAAGTAGTTCTTCCCCAGATCTCCCAAACGGTATAAGATGTAATTTTGAAATATAAAACGGGCATAGTCTATCTTCTGAAACCTTACACAAAACTATAGCAAACTGCGAATATTCAAAAACTTTGAAGATTTGGCTCAAAAACGTAAAAAAATTTTATGATTTTCAGATTTCTGATACTTTAACGATTAAGATGAACTTCGCGACGATATCGCATGCTGAATTTCAGCGTCCTACGACAACTTCGATTTTTCATGCTAATTTTTTAATTAAATAAATTTACACTTCTTCTTCGCTTCGGGACCTAGAAAGAACAGATATTAAGTTTCTAGGTCCTGGCTCAAAATTTATGGGATGGGGTACGTAAACAAGGATTCGAGTTGGGATCCTGGCCGGGACAGTTGGGCATTGAGCTAATAAAAGTTTTTTCGACGGTTTCCCTTAGCGGGAGTACATATAAAGAAACTTTGTCTTTTAGAATCTCAACTTTCTCAAAAAACGGCAAAGAAAATACATCATTATTGAAATTCGCATTTGACTTTCGGCATCAGGCGTGTGTGCATCACTTTAAAAAACACAATGGCTGCACAAAGGCTTTCTCATAAAGATTTTCGTTTCACTTGTTGATTTCCCTTCTAAACGTTTCCTTTTTTCAGATGCGACGTCTGTGGCAAAGGCTTCGGTCAACGATACAACCTGAAAATCCATGCTCGCACTCACACCGGTGATTTTCCGTTTGAATGCAAAATCTGCAAGAAAAAACTGCACACTCAGTCCAGTTTGCAAACCCACATGCAGACCCACCAGAAGGATCAAACCAGCCAGGTGACCACTACCATTAAATACGAACCACTTGTCGCCGTAAAGGTTAAACTCGAACCACTTGATCAATCCCAGCAGGAACAGCAGCACCAAGAGCTGCAGCACCACCAACAACTGCTCCATCAGCACGAAATGCTGATCCAGCCGAGGCACGAGCAGCACGGGAACCAAGCGTCAGCCGAAAACGTTCAAATCTTCTCCACACACAACCACAACAATAACATTAGCATAACGACAGCCAACGCAACCACCAGTACCAATACCACAACCAACGCCACCACCGAGGAATCCTCGAACGAATCTCATCATGATAATAACTTGACACTTGTGATAAAGAACGATGTACAAAACGGGCCCCCTACTCAGGTTACATACGCACAACAGCAACCGCACTTGCAGCAGCACCTGCGACAACAGCAACAACACAACCACCAGTACCAACGGGTCTCAGCAATAATTAAGTCCACCACCGCATCGATGTCGTCATTGTCGCAGTCGCCAACGTCACTGATCGTCTCTCCGTCGCCATCGCCATCATCGTCGTCGTCTTCGTCATCCGGTTCGGCATCGTCGCCCGGTTCGGCCTCAGCAACGGCCTCCACATCGCGAGGCGCAGCTCACACATCTCTGTCATCGGCGTCATCCACGTCTATAAGACACACGAACGAGAACTCACCGTCCCTAGCCGCAACGGCCCTAATAATCAAAAGCGAACCAAATCTCTACTCCTCAGGTGATAATTCCGTTGACATGTTCATCAAGAAGGAAATCATATTCGACGAGTGCTCCGCACCGTCGCAGAACTCTCCACCGACCTCGAAATTCCACACGCAATTTGACGGCGACGACTTGGTCGACGCGCACGATCTAACGCATTCGTTACCTTACTCGAATCTCTTCGAACCGAACTCGATTCCAGACAGCATTCCAGATGATCTCTACCCGGACGATCCAGATGACTTTCGGCTGGACCATAGCTCGCTGGGCCTACAATCGTCCACCACCGATGGGGACTTCATCAAGAAGGAGTGGGTGTATGGCACCGGTACCGGTTACACGATCAATGGCAAGTTTGACGATGACAGCGACGCGCTCTGTGATCCTGCCAACTTTATCTACAATTAACGAACGTAAGCCGCCGCCGTCGATTTTTAGCGCAAATGCATGCATAATCTCGTATCTTTCCACCAAAACTATAAAAAACGTACTGTGAACCGCGCGCGGAGTGTTGTTTCTCGCCCAGCAGCAGCAGCAGGTAACTTAAGATAAATGGGATGAGGTTAATCTATTTTTTAAGTAGATAGCAGCTCCAGAAACTGGAGCCGCTCGTAGTGTATCGCATTCGCATGTATGTTTGAACAAATTTGTTGTTTTAAGACGAAGAGGCAATCAAAAACCCCATGACACTAGATGTACATAATAACGCACGTATATTGATCTGCATGCCTAGGTTTTCTTCCCTTCTCTTGATGTCCAGAAATTGATGAGATCAGTTTTTTTTTTTTAAATTACGGATGCGCTCTCTCGAATTATGTTTTAAAACGTTTCAAGTTTTACTTTGTAGCAACTCAAGGGCTATCCATAACGAGCGCCGTCTCCCTTTTTCAAAAGGAAGCAGACAAGGTTGAGACGCAATTGTCCTATTATCGAAGACTAAATCGCGAAACGATCTAGATGTAAGCTGTGAGCTGTCCCAGTGAAATTAGGTTAAGAGAAAAACAAATTGAGTGTGATTTAAGAGTAATCTTTGTGTAGGTCCTTTAGTACTCTTTAGAGGAGCAAAAAATGTTTTCTTAAAGTGAGGTAAAATTGTTTGTTTTAGATTTAAACTGTGCGGGGTAAGGATGCGTTTTGATGGAAAGGGATGTAGGGCTTATTTTTGCAGAAATGGCGGTCGGAATAATCAATTAGCTAGGACCCTAATGGGACAGTAATGAGACCCATTGAACTTCGCTTTAAGTTGGCGCAGTCGATAGGCTTATCAAGCATTTCCGCATTGACAAAACTGTGGGGTATTTAAGGAGTATTGGCTGCCTGAATAATCAATGAGCTGGGACTCTTATCTGACCGTAATGAGATCCATAAAACTATGCTTGATTCTGGCGCAGTCGTTCGGCTAATAAAGACTTAATCCATTGATGAAACTGTCGCGTAAGTAAGGCAAGAATGGCAATTTGAAAACTCAACGGTGATTTGAAGACTTAGCTGAGACCTTAATGACACTCAAAAAACTATTACTAAAAGTGGCGCAGTCGATAGGCTTATCAAGCATTTCTACATTGACGAAACTGTGAAACATTTTAGGAGGAGTTCGGTCCATACCCAAATTTCATGACCATAGATGGGGGTTGGAACGAATACTGAATTAAAAACTGAGATCATTGCTTTCACTCCAAACTCAGCTTTCCTGATAAATGGCCAGCGCGGTCCCTCTACTATTGCTCCAGCTTGGCCAATCCTACAGGATAATTCAGTATAAGTCCTCCCATCTTTTGTGAAAAAGACCCCGAGCTACTTAAACTTCTCTACCTATTTTAATGGGACTCCATTAATGTGGAGGGTACACTGCACAGGAATTCGGGAAACAACCATGACTTCGGATTTGGTCACGTTAACCCTTATCTCAGCCTCACCACAGATGGCCGCAAACCCATCCAGTTTTCGCTGAAGTACCTCCTCGGACGATACCAGCTATTCCGAAAGATTCTTTACGAAGATTGGGCTTTACCATCCAGTCAATATATGCTATGACAAGGAGAGGCGATAGAACACAGCTCTAGCGAAGTGCAAGGGGATTGACGCGATTTATCCGAACACAGCTTCTTCAGTTCCCATACAAAGGCTGAATGGATCTCAGAAGAGGCCCACTTAGTGCATAGTCCTGCAAAGCTCTACAGAGTCTATCTCGAAGAATCCGGTCATAACCCTTTTCCAAGCCATGTACGGGTACCATGTTTTTTATTTTTAATAGTTGGGAATAGATCCATATAACTTTGGTAGCGAGCCTAAAAGTACATAAATCTTTATCGCTTTCTTCATCGCTTCATTATTTACAAATCAGATTGATAACTCACACGAAAATACGCAATCTCGTTCATCGAAGGCAGGTCAAGCCTTATTCATATTCTTCACATATTTAAAATTTTACCACCAGATAATAGGATGGCATTCTGACTTTTCCAATCGTTAATATTGAAAACATTTTTTACTCAAACTCCATAATGAGCTCATTTTGGCCTAAATGAAAACCTGGTACAATAGGTTGTTTCCACCGGACACTAATCCCGATTATGACGAATCATCCTTATACCCTTTTCACAATGAATTAGAATCTAGATTCTGAGTAAAAAGTCCCAAATCTAATTGAAATCTATTAGATTTCCAATACATTTGTAGAATTCAGAATCTAGATTCCAGCAAAATCGAATACAAATATTCTAGATTGCATTCGATTTTGTGGGAATCATCCGCAAATAAAAGCAAACACACTTTTAATTAATCAAAAGAAGACAAGACAGCTGATGAAGTTTGTTTCTACACTAAAAAGAAGACATTTTTTCGTTTTTGTTTTTTATACGCTATAATTGTGCGGTGATTTTCAAGTATTCCAGCACTTGTTTAGTTATCTACAATTGTTCTTTATTACTTATTTTAAGCTGTTTTACTTATTGCAGCTGTGAAAAATTAGACGGCTGGTGTTAAACTGACCGAAACGTCAAGGAAATCTAGACTGTTTTCGCAGTGTGAAAGCGTCAATTCGATTTTGAAATCGAATTGCTAAAAATCTAGATTCTGGTCTCGATGTGAAAACGGTATTAGATCCCATCTAAATCACGGGCTTTACCATACGAATTTTACTCTCTTCACGAGGAGATCATGACGAGGGACAAGCACTCCCAGAGTATCATTTGTCTTGAAAAACTTCAAAAATTGTAGGTCCCCTTGTGTGTGAAGAAATTAACACACTGAGCATACATTGTTGAGAATTTGGTCCTGGTTTACCCCGAGTTGTTTTTATTTACTTAACATTTACTATAAGAAATTACTTATGACAAATGAACGGCTCTTTCTCTTCTGTAGCTCTCAAACTCAGTTCAGTCGAGATTATTTTCGTTGACTTTTTCACAAATTACAGTGGTTATCTCGGCTTTTACAAAGATAACCACTGCAACTTTGACTTCAAAACTTCAAAATTCGCTGTTATTGCATAGTTTTTCCTTCAAAAGATTAAATAAATAATTTTTAACGCCTGGAGCTGTAGTAAACCCAGCCATTTTATAAATGTATAGTTTAAAACTAACTTTTGGCGAAGAAGAAGTACGAAGATCCGAGGGAGCCTCCATGTAAAAGAACCTATCTCCAGGAAAATGAAGCAAGACCGGCTCAGTTCCCTGTCAAAAAGGCAATGTCAATCAACATTCCAGCGCAATCGCGAAAAAAGGAAGACCTAAACATTCATGGATCACACAAATGCAACGGCAACAGCATTTATGTTGCGACGAAGATATCCGAAAAGCGGGTTAACTTCTATTCTATACTTCTACACTTGAGCTTTAGAACTATTAAGGCCAACAGCTAGTAGTAGCTTTATTTTTATACCGACCGAGGGTATATTAATTTTATTGCATAGTGAAATAATCACCGTAAACCCCTAAGACATTTAAGAGATATGATCGAGACCGACAGGTAAGTCGATTAAGCCATGTCCGTCTGTCCGTATGTATGTAGTTTTGATGTCTTTAAAATTGAGCTAGGAAACTGAAACTTGCAGCGTTGCTTGGTTCTCATTTTGTACAGACAAAGTATGAAAATTGAGTAGATCCGCCCACAGCCACAACCACAATTGGCTAAAATTTCAGACAATCTCAAATTTACATTTTATTTCAAAATGCCTTTAGGTCAAGATAGACAAAACATATGAACTCAAATTTTCGTGGAGAGCAATATCGACCAGAAGCCTTTAATTAGACAAAAATTGGACCGCCCACTCTATTGACCATGCCCAATTTTAACATTTGAAATCTTTGAAAACCTCATTTCTCGGGAAATTCGTTCTAAATTAAAAAAAAATTATATGACAAATATTAAAGATATTACCATTTGCTAAATTTAAGGCATACAAAGCATTGAGCTCCGCCCACTTTTAGGGGTGTTTTTGGGAAAAGCTGTTTTTTAAGTATTAATATTCGCTTTTAACGCATTTTCTCGTGGTTCCAACGAAATTAGACTTGATTTTAATTTTCAGCCTACGCCTTTGTTTTAGGGGCGTGGCCAATACAAATAATTGACATTCAGTATATGAAACAGACCAAAAAATTTTAACTTTGGTGTTAATGGGTAAAGGGGTCGGGTTTTTTTTATAAAGTTTTCTAGTGTTGCTCCGATCGCGAGACTTTTTACTCTCCTTGAGTGGGGATGCTGGCCAAGTCCTTTTTTTCTCACATCTCCAAACTCTCCATTGTATTCGCTTGCAAATGCATATTCTGTCATTTTTGCCCCCGTACCTACAGTCGTTTTAATTGACTCAACAATTGGCGTTTTTCTTTTTTCGTTCAGAGCAGATCTCGAACTGTCAAATAAAAAGTTATGTTTCTTTTTGTGCTCAGAGTAATCAGCCCTCGAGATTTGTATTTCTTTACTATCTCAGAGCATGATCTGGGCAATTTGCTGGGAATAATTTGACCGAGCATTCTGAGCTTATTCCTTAGCGCAGCAAATTGACAGATGAGTGTTAGAAAAATTAAAAGGGGAAATGGCAGACGCGGTTCGTTGCTCTAAAGCCTTCAGCCCAATGAATCCGTTGCATTCGTTACGTTGAAGTACACAACTGACAACTCAGTGAAAAACACACACTCTTATGGGAAGCGAAGTACGTCACGGAGTTCTTCTATGGGCCGCTTCCCATAATAATCTCAGTACAATATTAACTCAGTTGTCAGTTGTGTACTTCGACGTAACGGATGCAACGGATTCATAATTCATCACACAGTTTGATGAATTATTGAAACTATTTTGTTTGCATAAATTTCGGCTCGTAACAAGTATTTAGCCAATTCTTTTTTAGTTCTCTTTTCTTTCATTTTGCATTTTGACAGATAATAAAGGAATTTGCTCAATTGCGCTACAAAATCAGAACAGAGTACTCTGAGTCTGAGTGCACTCGGTTCAGAGAACGTTCAGAGTGCTCGAAGCTCAAGCTCTGTTCAGTGATCTACTCTGAACTAAAAACAAAAAACGGCCAATGAATGAACGAATTAGTTTGCTCTTTACCAATTGCGCTTTATTCACAAGAAGAAGAACTATCATAAAAAAACATAGAACAAAAAGGCACTAAGGAAAAGGATAAACCGCTTTTGAGTTAAGCAGCTAAAAATTTACTCTTACTCTTTTATTGGAGAAACGATACTCTTACTCTTTTATTGTAGAATTTACTCTTTTATTTTAAGAAACGATAAAGTAAAGAACGGCAGGAGGCATTTAGAACATTTCGTTGGTCTTGAGTTGTTTTAAGGCACCTTTTTGTATCCTATTGAATAGGTGCAGGTTGGTGGCTAGGGAGGCTAAACGTGTTTCCTGTCTCGCTGGGGTCATTTCGCAGCATTTTTGGGTCACTTCCTATTATATGGTCTTTTTTTAGAAGTATTACGGTCTTTTGATTAGGTCCGTTGAAAGGTCAGGATTCATCAAAAGGCAGGTAAGTGCTGCCAAAAAGGTTAAATCTTTCTGCCCCAGTTTGATTAACTACAAAAACGTATTTCTGCATGCCATATGAACGCATTTCACCATTTCGCTTTTAAGTAGTCTTTTGTTATGTGATTTTTAGATGAAAAGAAAATAGGTATGCGGGTCAGTAGTACAAGTAAAAATAAAAATTAATTGAAAATTTGACGCAAAATTTGCATGTGTTATCTCGAATAATTTAAAGTAAGGAAAGTTGTTAAATTGTTGTCTGTTAAATACGTACGACCACAGGCAGACGAGGCAAACAGATGTTCCAGGCCAACTAATTTTGTTCTTATTTTCGCTTGGAGTTAAAGCTCCTGGAAAGCCATGTACCTGTAAATTTGAGCAATAGAATAAACAGAAATTTTTATCAATAAAACGCACTAAAGTAAAAACAAACAACGATTGTTCTTTGCAGCTATAAAGTCTGGATCTAGTTGATAGTTTTTCGCGCGGCACCTGTTAACCTCTGTCTGTGGCTTATTTTATTTGTTTCAAAAACTTTCTTTTTCATTACATCGCACAATTCATCTTTGGCGCATACATTAATGAATGAGAAACAAAAAAGCAGTAATTTTAAGTGAAGATAAAAGGATGTATATGTAGAAGCCCCGTATAGTAGTAAGTAGTAGTGTTCCTTTACGCTTGGTAGATTTATATGTGTTTTAGAAAAGGATTCTTGTATTTAAAAAGAAAAATAACTTTCATTTCCGTAGATAGCAAATGTTATTTTCCTCAACGTGTCATACCATTTATCTGAGTGATTACCGTTGCACGCGGCAGACACAAACCCTCCAGACAACAATGTACATTTCTTTATCATTTCTCTGTCATAACAAAATATAAAAAAAAAACCTATCGATATCGTGATCTATATATTTTTCAACTCTATTTATTATCGTAATTTTTTTTAATTATTATTATTAAATACTATATTTGTATATTGTACTAACAAAACACACAATTTTTTTGATGCAATCTTTTTCTTATTCGTTCTACTCAAATATGTTTTTTTTTTTTTATTTTCCGTAAAAAAACCAAACAAATTTATAAATAAAAATAACATATAAATGTGAAAATAAAAATATATATAATATTATACACAATACCGTATAAGTTCTTTTTCATTTTTCTAAAGAATTAAAACAAGAAATAAAAAATAATAAGTAATAATTTTTTAAAAGTACCTAAAACAAACAAATTATTATATATACATATATTGAAAAAAAAAAAAACAAAAAGTGAAATATATAAATGTAAAACAATTTATTTATTAATAATAATTTAAACGTAAAAAAAGAAAACCAAAGATAACTAAAATACTATTAAAAAGGAAATATGAATTTCATGAAAAAAAATTTAAACTAAATAATCTACTTATATGTATATCTATCTCGATATTAATTGTATATTTAATTTTAAGTAAACAGAAAACATTTAAATAAATTTAAAGAAGGAAAAAAAATCACTAAGTGTGGTCGTGAGGGGGAATAATGATTTTTCCTCCAATAATATTAAATAATAATTATGACATAAAGAATTCTAGTCGTGTTTCAGTATTATAACAAAAAAAAGCAAAGAAAACATATAAAAAAAATAAAAAAAAATAGCAATTAATTTACTAACTTAAATTAAATGGATGTACTAACGTTTAAGCGTCAAACTAATAATTTATTATAATTACATGATTAACCTTTATAAAGAAATAAATCAGAAAATAAAGAACGTTTAAAAACTTTATTATCAATTGGACATGTGAAGCAGAGAACTCTATAACACTTCGACTAACTCAATAAAATAATAAAATTAAATTAATTACATTTAATAATAAGTTTAAAAAACATTTTAAGAAAAAAACAAACAACAACAAAAAACGTAACAAATTTCTTGCAATGTGTATGTGTGTGTAATTCAAAGAAAAAAATATATAAATAATAATATGTAAAACAAAAAAAAAACAAAAAAAAAACAATTCTTTATGTCTTTCGTCATTTTAGAGAAATATATAAAAAAAGAAAAATTAAAAAAAAAATAAACTAAATACAAGGAAGGAAAACCCGAACAAACCACAAGTCACTTGGTGAGAAAATAGAACAAACTAGAAAAACAAGTGAAAATATTATTGAAATAAACCTCGTCTTTAAAAATATGTAATTTTAATGGTTTTATTATTACCTAATTTTATCGTTGAACTTATTTGTGTTATAGGAGCATTTACCCCATGGATGGGGGACTTGAAACGACCGACAACAGAGACGCAAAAGGAAAGTTAATTCTTTCCGAATTCTGGGGTGGAATCGGCTTAGGTTGATCTGTGATTTTAACATTGTCGGTATCACCCGTCGGCTGTTTTTGCGGTCACAATTGCGTGTAGACTTTTCGTTATTTTTTATTTGAACTTCAGCAATAATATCTAGTGGCGATTTTCTTAATACTGCACAACATTATGCCCCAACCATAACCATACGCAGTATTAATAACTTTCTTCTTATTTAAACTTATCTTTTCCGGGTCTGATGCCATTTCGCATTACAATTTATAAATGTTGAATTTAATACCATGTCTCCACCGGATTAAAAATAAATCCCAAAGTGGCTCCACCAGACAAATATAGGATTAATTTTACATGTGCACTGTGTCATTTTGGCTCTCAAAAAAAAAGTGGCGATGTCATTTCCCATGAGCGATAAACGGTAGAAGACTATAGAAAACGTTCTTGTGAATGGGATTTATGAGAGGATTTATTTTTAATCGCTTGCCGAGAGGATTTCAATTTGTATGGTAAATGGCGTGATTTGTAGAGGATTTAATAAAGATTTATATTAATCGCGGATTAGTGGAGACTTGGTATAAACTTCAACTTTATTTAATAACTTCACTGATTCTAGTAAGTATGTGGATTTCTGTTGTCATTCATGGTACAAGGAATACAAGGATAGTTTGATCTTCGACAGTTTGAAAATGGTGGGTATTTTTTCAAAAGGATAGAAACAATATATTTTTTTCCCAAGTTATACATTTATTTACTTTTCTATTCCTAAATTTATGAATTCTGACATATGTATTTATTTAAATTTTTCATTCTTAAACACACTCTTGATAAAAAAATAATTCTTTTACGTCCAAAGTTACTTCAATAGCTGCCAATTTATGAATGTGGGACGTTGGTTTTCCGAATTTTATTAGTCCATTTATTGTAATCAACTATATTTCTTTTTTGTCATATTTTTTTTTATAAAAATAATACTTTTGTTGAATAAACAAAGATTCCGTTTTTTCCATTTAGCTTTTGAAATGATAAAAAAAACTCTGCATTGTATATGACTCTTCAGATTTACTGTCAAATCCGCACCAATTTTGAAATCTCAATATAAGATCGAGCATAACTTGTTGACGTGAAGCATAGAGTGGTGCCATTTTGAGCACGTTCGACAGAGACCGACTGTTTTGCTTTTACAGTCGAAGGATTTACAAGCCGGGCACAATGTGTGTCTGTGTCTCGCGATATACGCATTGTGTCGCTATATACGTATTCCCGTAAGCTGACCTGCGAGACACAGACACAGATACTTATTGTGTCCCAGCTATTATGGTCGCCGAAGCAGTTGAAACACAGCTTGTTCGACTTGATGATATCCCGTCGAGTCTGCAGATTCGTAAAAGCTTACCGCATTTAGAAGCCTCATGTGCGCCCTTGCAAATCTTGCATTTTTTTTTTTTGGAATGTGTGAATAATCTCGTTTTTGGGTCTTCCAGGCTATTTCGTCGGAGATAGCTTCTAATGACCTGAATCTGTTGGAAAAGAATCGGCGAACTCACTCCAGGACGGTAATTCTTGTTTGTTGTCCCGCGAGAGTTGCCACTCCTTCCGGACATTCAAATCCAGTCCCATAATCTCGATCATATGCCCCTAAGGTCTTGGGGGACATTTTGGCCTGTGTAAAACTTATTATGCTCCATTCTTGTGGAGTGGGGTATAAAAATAGGACCGTCATACAAGGAGCGGTCCGTCAGTTGTGGCTGAAGGCTTACTGGCTAACCGTACAATTATTTGTCCTTGCTTAATTGCTTAATTTGTATTTTCGCATCGCATAATTGGACGAATACTTACTTACTTACTTAAGGTGGCGCTACAGTATGTGTTGGACCTGGGCCTCAGCCAACAAGCTTCGCCAGCCAGCTCTGTCTCGAGCTAGCCGTCTCCAGTTTCGCACGCGAAGTTGGCTGAGGTCCCCTTCCACTTGCGTGCGCCACCTGAGTCTCAGTGCTCCTCTATAATTGGAATCCAAATGGGAAAACGAAGATATCGTCACATTAACCTTCGCTTTGTATAATAGGGCGCATTCGCACGATTTCGGTTTTACGATATTACGAAAGCGAACGTCATCGAAATGCGATGAAATTTGCGATTCGTTTCGCACACCGCCATCGGCCCCCAAGAAAGACATACGCCCAGCCATGTTTGTTTCTCTCTTAAAAGTTATAACAATGGGTCAAACTGGACACCGAGTAAACTTGCACCAAATGCAAATAACCCTTCCAACCTACCTAACCTTACCTATAATTAAGTGAAAAGGAGTATCAATAAAAGCGTATCGGTGTACATCTTAGTTAAGATATTTTAATTAAGATTTCATTTCTTCAATTTAAAAAAAAAAAAACTTTTTTTAAAGTTCACTTTCACCGTAGGACCACAGTGGTTTAGCTGTAGCGGTAGCGGTAGTAGCAGCGGTAAGAGCTCTCAAAAGTTGAAACACATTTATTCAGTGTATTGCGCTCACAATGTATGACGGCAGCGGCAGCGCGTAGCTGCGGCGACAGTAAATGTTGGCCAGCTTTTAACTTTGATTGACAGTTCGCTTCAAGGAAATTAAACGATGGAGGAAGAAGGAAAAATTTATGGAATTTGTAAAAAATCAGGTGTGGAGACTCTCAGCCATTGCTTACAAACGAAATATCTGTCTGACATAAGCGCGTCCCCATTGTGCTCGGGCACCAATCCTGGTGCCGCGCCGTAGAGGTTCCGGCTTCATTATACCGCTGCTGCTGCATACTACCGCTGCGGGCATTGTGGCTCTACGGTAATTTTCGCTGAAATGTGCAACTGGCGATCATGTGATTTTTCGCATCCTTAAGGATTTCTATCGGTAGGTATTCAATAAGTCTTTCCACTGTTTTAAAACGTTTATTTTTTTTAAACTCATGCTAGCCAATATTCATTGGTTTTCACTAATTGCACATTTTTCTTCAAATTGTTTTCATGTAGCAGTAAAAGTTGCAAATGTGAGTGGCTCTATCTCACTGCCAAAAACATCAATACGGTTGTCAGTTTTCACTAATTGTAATGGTATGGGCTGAAAATGTAGTGGGAGGTGTCCCTAGACCCTAATGCCTGTAATGTAAGTAGATGAACCCTGGAGATGAGCGTGAGCCAGTCTTCTTTTGCTTACTACCAATCCAAAAGAATACAATCGTGAAACAAAGTCCAAGTTTACATGTTTTAAATAATTTAATAATATGTTCACAATAATATTAAGTCATATCACAATTAATTTAACTTCTTCGTAATTTAAACCCTACCCTTGAGTTCAATTACACAAATCACTTTTTTTCTCTCAATTTTTACTTTATCTCTCAAACAATTCAATGATTCAAAAACAACTATCACTGTCTGCGATGGCTATCCGTCTACTTATACATAGTGAACCAATCATCATCATCATCATTTTCGGATGACGCTTATCCCTTAAAAGGGTCGCGGAGCGAGTGTGGCTATATGGTCTTCCATCTTTCTCGATCCTCCGCCACCAACTCAAGAGACTCCGGCGCAATCCCCAGGCGGGACTCAGAGAGGTTCTTTACCTGATCCCACCACCTGTTTTTTGGCCTACCAGGGGGGCGACGCGCTCGCATCTCGGCTAGCATGACCTGTCTAGGAAGTCTGTCATGGGGCATGCATTGAACCAAGTTTTCGAAATTATGCTTTTAGTAATTTTCCATTAGAGGGAAAATTCGATATCGAAATTCGAATGTTATTTTGCTGGAATGACAGTTTAATGGTGGATGTGTTCAGTGAGTGAATCGACTGGTGCATTTAGGCCTTTCGCGCCACAGATAATTGTTACACACCACAGAATGTATATTCGAAATCGCAGAATCTGAGGGCATGGAGCTAGCAGCGAAATGTGCTGCAAGTGGATTCACCTTGCCTAGAGAGGTGACACCTGAAATGTCATTGTAAACGAGTGTGGGAATGGACGATTAGGCACGTTTTTCAAATTTTTACGAACACAGTTTTTACTAACCTTGTGACTTGGGACAGTGTACAGTTGTCTGCCTTAAGTTGATTTTCTCATCCCATCCCGCGATGAACCTGACGGAGTTAGTACTTTTAATACTATGCTTCACCAGCAATAATACGAGGATTAGCGGGAGATGATTAACAATAAATCCCAAAGTGGTTCCACTAAACATATATAGGATTAATTTGATATGAGAACCTACTCTTTTTCTGTCATTATGGCTCTCAAAGGAGAGTGGCGACGTCATTTTCCAGTAGCTTAAAAAGATTTCCGTTGTAAACATCCCAGTAAAAGACGTAATTCTGATAAATACAAATAAAGACGTTCTCAAACTGTTAAAAAGGTGTTCGAAAAGGGTTGATGTATCTAGTTGAAGTTGAATTTCGGATGGGAACAGTCAACATTTTAAACTAACACGCGAGTCTGTTAAGTATACTAGTTCGCCTTCTTTCCTCTTTTCTTAAGTTCTTGCGTGAGGTAGGTACTTATCTAAAGTTTTCTCTGCTTGGCCACTAGGGGTCTCACTGTCTCGATTCTTGTCATTGGAACAACCAAATTTTTGCCTACCGAATGGAAATTCTTAAAGTGCAATAAAAGGCAAAACACAAATGTTTAACGTATAAAATAATTTTATTACAATTTTCAGTTTTATATAACTGATTCGTGTTATATATAATCTACAATTAATTCGCATTTCTATAAAAAATAAATGGCGATATATTATTATTTATGTTTCGTCTTATCATAATTACAAAAAAAAATTTTATTTATGTACAATTTGGGTTCGCTCAATAATATATATAAAAAAAACAGATTATTAATATTTCATTATAAATAAATAATTATAATAATATTTTATTTTTCAATTCTTTATTAATTTTTTTTATTACTTAAGCCCGGTCTCCTTCTTTAATACTTCTGGAAGCTCGTCTTTATTTTGTGTCAACTTCATATTTTACAATTTAAGTAATTTTCCCCTCGAGTGGAAAACAAACGAAAATAAAACAATTACAAAAAATAAAAACATGCAAACAGAAATTATAATAAAATAATTAAATACAATAATAGAGTCTACATAATATATAAGTGCTTAAAACGAGAAAAAATATATATTTTATACATTGGGAGGATGGGAAGGACGAGACATTATTATTTTTTTTAAGTTGCTTGTTTGATAAGAAATAATCCAACTGAAAAAGAATGGCCACTGTAAAAATTCAAACTCACTGAACGGTGAGCTTTGTGCTAAAATATTTTACCCAGGCTGTGAGTTCGCCGAAAGGGGTTCCATGAACTTGACGATAGGCTGCCAAGTCGACTCTTGGGTGTTTTGCATCGAAGTTTTGGCTTTGAACTGGTGGTGCCCGTGGGACTGGATGAGCCTGAAGAGACTCCAGACGAGCTAGCCGCCGATAGTGTTGATATCGATCCTTTCGATGAAAGTGGCTATAAACGTTTTATTTTTTTATTCTAAGTTCGTTCATAAAGCCTAGGTTTAAGAGTCTTACCTTTAGATAGTTCCTATCCATGGGTGTGATGACCTTTAATTCGAGGGTTGAACCAGCAGACTGGATTACGCGGACTACTTGCTGGTGGGAGTACCACTTGACGTCAACGCCGGAAACCTCAACTATGAAATCGCCTTCTTTTATGCCGCCCAGCTGAAATCAAATTTCGACCTTAACACAAGAACCTAATAGCGACTTCTGATGACTTACATCCGCGAGTGAGCTTATCTCTACGTGGGCAATAATCACTGGTGCATCTCCTCTAACGTGAAAGCCAAAACTTTCCACGTCATCTTTGTACAGGCTACAGCCGACTTCGTGCTGATCAGCCGCTGGGCAATGGCAATGGTAGGCCGATCCGTTGCGATAGACCGTTGAGCCCTTCTGCAAGCGAACACACCTCGGCGCCGTCCAGTGTCGTCGCGCAGAAAATATCGCAATGGGGCCCAATCGCTTGAATGGATCCTCAACTTTGTACGATGTGAAATCGGGCCCGGTGAGGGAGAGCGTAAACTTCGAACATGCTATTAAGTAAAAGGGTCAATAAAGCACTGCTTCAACGAGGATTGATCAAGAATTCTAACCTTCAACAATGACATCGATCAAGTCAAAGTCCTCGTCAATGTTCTTTTGAACCTTTTCCTCCTCGTATTTCTCATACTCGTCTTGGGTCTTGTAGTGGGCCTCTTTTAGCACCTGCGTTAGTGATGTTTTGTTCTATGGAAGCGGAAAACCGTTACTCATTTGTCTTTTTAATTAAATAGCCTTGGAAACTAACCTTCAAATATCGACACATGCGTTGCAGTCTCTGCGCCTCCTCATGACTAGCCAGCGACTCTTTGAGGTGTGACCGTTTCAAGGCGCTCGCGCACCCAGCATCTTCGTAGATGCTGCTACTCGTCGTGTCCTCCTCCGCATTGCCAATGAACGACTCGACGGTAGCTTGACTTCGCTTCCCACTGGTTCCAACCGATGATGCACTGTCTGCATTTCCGTCGATACTCCGCGACTCATAATGATGTGACAGAGCTGCGGAGAAAAAAATGCACAAAGATGGTAATGGACGGATGTTGATGCAAGGTAGTGCGGGCAACCTTACCTTTGTAGTATTCGGCTTTCAGGGGCACCAAGCCAGCCCAACACTCGGGCAGACACGTGTGGGTATCGTTTAGTTGGATGTTTTTGTGCATCTCATTGTACTCTGTCGTGAGTTGAGCTGCCTCACCGGCAAGGTCTTTGAACAGCTAAGAGGGTGGTGGGAAATATTAGCACTGTGCGGAGGTGGTCAAAAGCTGACGACTTACATGACTGGAGTCGGTCAATGACAAGGCTTCGATTTGGAGTTGCAACTTTTCAAAGAGGCACTCACGTGCTTGAGCTAGCATCAGGGAAACCAGAACATCCAGCACCTGGGGCTTAAGGTCCATAGATGGGGCATTTGTGAAGGTATCGTAGATGTGACGGAATATTCCGGCTGCTCTAAGGAAACTGTCCACAGCCGCATCGAGCCCTTTCTCTGTCGTTCGATCGTGACGAGCACCGATTTGTGTGTAAATGGCTCCCAGGTTGAAGAGTGTGCAGGCTTTTTCGAACGCAATCGTCCGTTGACATGATGGGACTCCTGGTGAGAGAAAGAAATTTCATTAGAAAGAGAAAATTTTCACATAAAAGACCCATGTCCATTGTCCATGCATTATGATCCTTATGCATGGACAATGGACATGGATGTTTTAAAGATCCAAAGAGGGATCCAATTTCAAGCAAGTATTGCCTTAAGCCTTGTTTGGTTAGCAAGCTTTACTTGATTACCAAAGGTAATTTTTCGTTAATCATAACTTAGCGACAAATATCGTTTCCAAGGTAAGTTTTCAGCTTAGTCTTATAGTGTACTGACATCCTGTGAACTCAAAGGATCAATTGCGTTCCTCGGGGTAACTTTTTTCAATGCGAGTACATCCGAGTTTCGGACTTAAAGTGAAATCAACTCCAGAAATGAGTTTTCTAGTGAATTATTAAGATCCGGGGTTAGTCATGGCTTAACGCGCCAAATTTGGTGAGTTAATCCCGGACCAACTCTGGAGAACAGTATAGCAGTTGCATTGCTTATTTCTGTGAAGAATTACAAATGCGAACACCTCGAACGCTTCTTCTTCGAGCGTCAAAGATTTTGACAACTTTGCTGACGGTAACACAATGCTGAAAAATTCCTCGCTGGGTTAACTCGAGATTCGTTGATTAACAAAGATCTTGGTTTAAGCTGGGCTTAACTCAGCACTGAAAAATCGGCTCTTAGTGGATCAAATATCTATCAATGTTGTCACCCCCGACAAACAAAGAATCTTATGAGCTTATTGTAAAACTCCCTGGTGTGAAAGTTATACAGTTTCATGGCTTCAGCAGGTTTTAGCACCCTTTATCATCACTCTGTACTTCTTGTACAGAGTGATGATAGAGAGTACTTAAGAGTTGACCAATCTCACTATATCTTAGGAGATACTGATTCCAGCGAGGTGCGGCAGACAATTTTGATACAAAAACTAAAAACCAACACCAGAGGAACAGTTTTCCTTTATGTGCTAAAAACGCAGCACAACTATAAGAGGTGAAGCTTGTGCTTGGCGAAACCACATGCAGTCCTTCGTTTTATTCAACAAAACAGAAATTTGTCACAGAAAGTCAAGGTGAGCATTAGGATCGATGCAAAAATTGCGGCACCCTTATCCTTAAGCCGAATCTGAATGGTGAATCAAAAACGTTTCGTAACAAGTACTTCTATCGAGAGGTTTGTCAACTCTTTTGCGGCGGTTGACTTGTCTTGAGACTAGTCTTTGAACCGCACTAGTCCGGCAAATGTGACCCTGTGTCAACTCAATGTAGGGACTTAACTTCTCGAATGCGGTTAAATGAGGCGCGTAGAACTTGCAAATGGCATTCAACAGCCAAAGAAATGGCCATGGAAAAATTGCGGCAAGAGTTTGTTGCACGATTGCAGAACGCGTGTCATCAAGGTGGCCTGGGACAGAGGGAAGAACCTAGCGATTGACAAACAAGGATGACAGTGGCCATTTTAAAAAAAGAACGACTTAAGCTGTACATTTATTTGAAAACTCCCGAGAAAAGTATTCGCGAAGGTGTTGGAAACGCGTTCTATATCTGTAATCGAGCTATTGTTAACAGAAAAGGCAGCACGGCTTTTGACTTGACAGATGTCAACAAAATGCCTGCGCGTGTATTGTAGATTTGGGAAATGCTAATTACCATGGCCTTCGTGGAGAGCGTTGTAGATTCTATTCAGTCTTTAAATAGGAACTGCTGAAGCTGTGTGCGAAAAAATGGCGCCCGATCCCGTTCTATTAATATGTGGACTCTCGGGCATTGGAGTTCGCAAAGGTCATGCTCTGTCACCTCTAGTTTTTACAGCATCATTATAATATATGGTCTGGATGTTAAAGCGTATTCTTGCTGAGGAATGTTGAGAGATGGTTACCGGATCGACATTTAAAAATGTTACAACTCATACACAATTGATCATCGAAAAATCTTCATAAATGGTGCGATGCGGTTTCTACTCGTTTGGGTTAGACCTTAAGGGCCACTGCCCGGTGACTAATCTGCGATTAATATATACTTTTATTAAATACTCCACAAATCGATTTAGCATGTCTACAAATTAAAATCCTCCCGGCAAGCGATTAAAAAAATCCTCTCATAAATTCACCCTATTCAGAAACCTTTTTTCTGCACCTTTGTAATAGTTTGAGAATTAAAAAAGGAAACTGTCCCTGTACGATAGATCTATCACAAGTACCTACGTTTTCTATTGTGATTTTTACAACAAAAAACGTCCCTCTCTTTCGAGAGTCAAAATTACCGAAACAGAGTGTGCGTGTCAAATTAATCCTTTTAATCCTGGTGGAGCCACTTTGGGTTTTATTTTTAATCTTTTAATTGCCGGTGGAGACATAGTATAAGACTGATGCCGTGTAAATGCCACTCGTAAATGTCCGTAAGTGCATTGACAAATATGGATTGACACATATATATTTGTACTTATAGTGTCATTCATTCAAGGCTCATAGCGTTTAGAAAATCTGCCAAATTATAGACATTTGCTTGAGTTCATACACTGCCGATGCAATGACGTTTTTCAACCCGGTTCATTTTGTAGCCTCCCAGCCGTTTCGATTCTCGATGCGATGTGCCTCCTGCCTCCTAACTTTTTCGATCTTTTCTAGCTTATTTCTTACCTGTGAAAACCTCTTACCAACTCTCTTAACAATTGACACTATGTGCATGTTTTCATTTGGTTTATCCTAACCTGAAGCGCCAGTGTGGCCACCGTTCAACCTCAGTTTTATTTTGAGAAATAAATTTTGGGTTAGGTTAGGATAAACCAAATGAAAACAGACACTATAGCAGACTGCTTACCTGTCAATGAGTCGTACCACTCAAAATAGACACCCAAATTGCGATCTGGTGGAAAGAACCGCCTTTCGACATAGTACAACAAATTGTAGTAGCGAAAGAGCAACGCGACGCCCTGTAGATCTCTAGATGGTGTTTTTGATGCCTTTAAAAAATATGGTTAGACAGTTTTGAAATCGATAGGAAATAATAGGGTCCTGTTTACCTGCCGGGTATCTGTAATATCAGCAATTGCATCCACATACATGGATGGCTCCTCACTGTAGTGCTCCAAAATGAAATCCGAAAAGGGCTCCAAAAAGTTGATCTCTTTTGTCTCTTTGAGTCCCAGTGGTATCATTGGCATAACATTGTCTTGACTGTAATTAAAAAAAGAAATAAAAATCAAAATAGCGAAAAATAGAAAAGCAAAAGCCGCGTAATTAGTTGCGATGAACATGTGGATAAGGCGCAGGAGCTAATTGCCGCATAAAAGCGCAATCTAAGACCCCATCACAAGAGCTTGAAACGAGTGTTATTACACCTTGACAGATAGACACAAGCAACTGTAAGTACTTAGTGCGAGCAGATGTAACTATACATGGGTAGTTAGTAAGTTATGCGCAGTGAAGTGGTTAGTTTCTTTCGAATTGAAAATTTTTACATAAGTTTTTATTGCAAGTTAAGCAGGGTCTGGTGAGGTGCTGGTTCTCTGATAACTGGTACTCTAATGGCAAATCATTGTATTTAGTAAGAAAAAGTATTCTTAAAAAATTTAACTTTGCACAAAAAGAATTAAGGCAATGTTGTGTCTGGGCAGGTGCACAAAAAAACGTATGTGTCCTAAATCATCCGAGTGTTTACTTATCAACGTCGATTTTGGGCAAAATTAGTCCTTGTACTTTGTGGGTAACTTAGCTCAGTATATTAGGTTAAGTCAGAGTTATCTCGGAGGTGAAAGAAAGAATCCTAAAGTAAGTGTTAACTCTTGTATAGATTTTGGTCTTGGCACAAAACTTTTGCCATTTTATTGTAAACTGCTTGAAAATAACATTTTTCATCATTCAGAATCAGGTAGCTCGCTTATGTCGCAGAAACCTGTACCTACCCCTGATAAGAGTCCAACTTGATAGAGCTGGATCCACAATTCAATAACTTCTTCTTACATAATCTCTCTTCTGACTTATGATCCTCTTGCAACTTTCAAAGTCGCGTTCTTAGGCCAAACCAACGAATTCCTCAGTGTTGCCAATACCCTGCCTCCACCTACCTATATGTACGCGTTTCTAAAAAAAGCAGCAGTCAATGGACTCAGTATCATACAGTCTTCCAAAAAAGGATTTACAAGTTTTCAATCAATGACGGCTATGTCAATTTCCAACTCTCCAAAGGCAAGCCGACTGCGCAGTATTTATTGGTCGAAATTGTTACAAAACACTGCCCAGTGTCCAGGTATTTAATCTCAGCCATTTGTTTGGCATTCCAATGATCTAGCGTTGCCCAGATTGTGTTTGCGTTGGTTTTTTGTCTTCGCTTGATTGTACGGTCAAGCGCGAAATTTCGCAACCAACTGGAACCGGCAGAGCAGAAAGTAAACAGAAAAATAAAATATTTCTGGTCTCACTGTGAGAAATTAGGTGGGGTTGTTTGAAGCTTGTAGATTGCTCGCCCGCCTACCACCACTACCACCCTCCAAAGTACCTACTTGAGATATTATAGATTTAATGTTGGCGCTGTAAAAACGTGCCAGACCCAGAGCACCGAACGTGGCAAACTAGTGGAACGCAATCACCTGTCACAGATATTGACTTGGGTTTAGATAAATTTAATTTTTTCTTTTTTTGCGTTGAGGTACAGCCATTCATGCGTACATGGGCAGTTCGTTTTTGCGAATTATGTCTAATTGTGTTGTTTTTTAGTTTATTTCAAAAGTTTATTTAAAGTCGTGGTTTTCTGGAAACAAAATGGGAAAAAGTGCTTCATAGTAGACGCGTTAATCTCAAAGACTAAATGGAAAAACACATCATCAAAACAAGTATCTACTAAGATAAGTAACGAAAATAGCCAAAAATTTTTATACTTCACATCAACTTTTTAAAAACGTAGTTATGTAAATGTAAATTTGGAATCTGGCAACGCCTTTTCATGATTATTTTGTTTGATGAAAGGTTTAAGAAGATTTTAAGATACAATCAAACTTACGCGATGGGTTCATTCAATAATAAAAGAATCTAAAAACTGATATTGACTCACTAGTAACTAGAGCAATCTATCCCTTAGTCTGGAAAGGGAAAAATCATTGCCAGAGCAGGTAATTTTCTTTATTATTTTTGTTTTTTGATTCGCATATAGCGAAATGTGACACCCCTGTCCTGAACCCTGTGCCGTGAAGGTCAGAATGTTTTAAAAGAAGGCGTGGCAAGTTCAAAACGTTGTTCCCAGCCTAAATTCGCAAAATAAGGTCGAATAATGCCACAAGGAAACTGTTACGGTCTGTGGATGCATTGGCTTTAAAAACGCAATGTTTGGGCTACACAGCACTCACTTTGGAAATTTTCGATATTACACTCCGATTTTTAAGCGCAAAGCGGTTCATTTCGTATGTGTCTTTCTGCAAAGCTTACGAGCGGGAAACGGCTGTTAGTGTCAAAGATGATTTAGAAAGAAACGCATCATACGAAATTGCATCATTGACATAATATATGTATATAACTGCTACTTGGTGTCTCCGATCATGCAAAACCTGCGACAAAAATTGTACCTTGACCTGTGCTGCTGCTTGGTACTGGTGGTGTGTTGCAGAAGCATTCCCCATTAAATTTCCCATTGACGATGCTTCCAAATTGATCTGTTAAAACGTCATACAATCGGCAGATTCAAAGATGGAAGCCATTGACATTTAGACTGCTAGTACCTAACTTCACTATGGACCCATGATGGTGCCATTCAAACAAGTAGAAACTCGCGTCTGGTTCAATCTGGGCACCATCATGGGTCCATAGTGAAGTTAGGTACTAGCAGTCCAAATGTCAATGGCTTGCATCTTTGAATCTGCCGATTGTATGACGTTTTAACAGATCGTTTAAACGTAGGTGTTAGAGACGTAGACGTAGGCCATCGTTTTTCGATGGACTCATTCACGTACTTGGCTTAAACCCTCGATAACCTTTAAGACCATCCCATAGCGCCTCTGGCTTGCAATCTAGTGTATTATAGACAATACATATACATGTCGCTGCAGTTTGCCTGATTGATTCTGTCGCTGATGGTTGTTTGCAAATAGCTATAAAGTTTTATGGAAAATTGTGCCTCTGGTGTTAGCTTGTAGGTTTGCAATAAACGCACAATTTTCCTCGAGCATAATGTAGAACGGATACAATTGGTGACTTCATGAAGAAATTCTCTTGGTGTTGAAGTGTTAAGTAGTGAATTTCAAGACTGATTGAAAAAATCATTTTTAGCAAAGAGAGGCAGCTTGCCTATATCGCTTCCCTTAGGTGGCGGATAGGGAACCCCGTCAGTATGGTGTCAGTTACCCATCGTAGTACCGTTCAATTCTTCAATCTGACAGGTAGGAGTCTATAAAAGGCGGCTTACCTTTATTCTTTCTCTATTTTTTCCCTCAGGAAGAAAATACATCCCGAACATTCGAATTTAGGGTCAGCTGCAATTGAATACTTTGCTGCTGATATCACTACTCTTCCCCGTTATGATGAAGACATAAAACTTGGACTGTACGAGTACACCAGTGAAAAATAGCCAGACTGAGTTTTATTAAGTTCACAAGCCTTAAATGCTAGAGGGTATCGGCTCCGGGGATTCGTTATTATATTCACGCTGGTTGCTGGTTGCTCAATTAGGAACGCCCGCCAAAAATGGTGGGTATCGGCATGGGTAATATTTGGGGACGGACTAGCAGCTTCTTGACCGGCGTCTGTTATCCAGATTAGGGTCGGCGAACAGAATGGACGAGAAAAAGATGTATCTATGCCAGATGGTTTTGTTTTACTGAATACTCTGCTCAAAAGCTTTGGATTTTTTACGCATGGTTTTCATGTTTTATATTGACTTATCAACGTTGTCGTAGAGTGGAGTTGAAATGTAAGCGGACGGAAAATGTGGACCGCGTATGGTTGACCGGCAGGGTATGATCCTGCAACCCTTTCTTGTTGCGGGTAATGCTCTACCAATTAAGCTACAGTGAACACGATTGATACTTAATCCAGATTCGACCACCTTGCCAGTTTTTGCCTTGCGTACATATACTATGTTCGCTGCTATTTTTTGTAGCTGATTAGGAATGGCGCTTAGAAGACTTGTGTTAGTGAATTTCGCGCACTACTGCTTGTCAACGTTGTGTTAATAGAACTTCTTTTTTTTCCATATCTTCTATCCTCAAATTCCTTTCGCTCGCGATGTGCTACATATTATAAGGGTAGTCATAACCCCTTGATCTCGAGATAATTATAAAAAAAAGTACTCGTTTCAGAGTATTCATCAAAGTACCTACTCTTCCGTTTTGAGGGGGAGAAATGCCCAGAAATTTTGTTTACCAAAGCTGGAGTAAGAAATTTCAAGGAAGGCCAGATTCTTGTGGATCTCATCTTCTTTCTTTATACACGAAATATGACAACAACCTATCGATTAAATAGGCGAACTAATGTCAGACACAATGAAAATCGAACGTCGAACGTAGAACGGTAAGAAATCGTAGAACAGTAACTAAATTAAGGCAGTCGATTTAGCAAAATTATAGATTTTTTATTATAAAATAAAATATTAAACGAAAGTAAACTAAAGTTTGTGGTTTTCCCCCGGTTCGCACGGGTCAACTAGGGATGTAATCAAAAGTTTAAGGATAAAAGGATGAAAAAACATTGTGATTTTCTAAAAGATCTGCATTAAGTTAAGACAACAGTAGTTTTTGAAAAGGCCCTGAGGTCTGATTTCAGTAGTGCTTATAAAACACAGAGTTCCAGAGCACGAATCAGCAGATCATCTTGAAAATGCGGGAAGGAACAAGGAGAAGAGCCATATACACATAATATACATACTTCTATCTAAATATATTCTAGTTGGACGGACGTTTGCTATCAGTGCAGCGATGGGTAAAAATATCGCTGCAGCACCCCTAGAACGATACCGCTTGTCATAAAAGGCTAAGGCGGCTAGGAGGTCTAGGAGGCCACTGTGTAGCACCTAAGTGAGTCTAGCGACACATTCAACATCTTAAACTTTTCCCCAAGTCAGCATTATGTAAGTCCGTGGGTTGACATGACTGGGGGACTGACTGGTTCAAACAACAATAAGGACTATGCATGTCCAACAAAACAAGCCATTTAGACAATAGCATTATGGAAATGTATACGCCAAAACGAATGGCACAATCCCGCCAGGCACTGCTTAATGCTTACATGGTAGTGATTCTGGGACGAGCAGTAACAGAGCTAGTCGGTTTCCGGGGAATAGTAAAAAATACAACTACCGAGTCTCGAGTTGGAATGTTGGAAGCATGACTTGTCTTACCTAGCTACGAACTTGAAGAGATGATGGTAGGAAGGCGAGTGGACATCTTGTGTGTCCAAGACACGAAATGGCGGACCACCAGAAATCGAACCCGTTATATTTTTCTTAATTTTAATAAGGTATCTTTCAAAGCAAAAAAAAAAGTTTTTAAAAAATAAATTCTTAATTTTGCTTTGCCACTTTTTGATCATAACATTATCTAAGTCAAAATAATAATAATACAATATTGACAAAATAGTACACTAGCCGCCAACTAACATGGCCCATACAAAGCTGCAAATACGCTCATAAATAATGTTCAAACCTGGTTAAAGTTTCACTCAATCCGAAGCAAAAAAGTCCCAGCTTATGAAAAGGGTTCAAAAAGACCAAACCGAATGCGAATTGAGTCTTTTTCACACATTTATTCTAAGTTATGACGCAAAACGAGATTTTTATTTGATTTTGCAGAGAATATCACAATTTTTGCTAAAATACTTTTTTTCTCCACAGATAAACACATTAAGGAAATTTTTTGACAACTCTTTTTTTCTTGGGTCGTCATGTGGTTAAAACCTGACTTACTGTCAAAGTGTCTATCTATCTAATACGTTTGGATGTGTTCCGTCATCAATTTTGAGAAGTGGTGAATGATTATTATCTTCTTTTATACGCTCGTATAAAAGATGTTATTGAAGATGAGAGGGCACTCCCTTAGTTGACAAATGACGATGAAAATTGTACACTCCTCTGAAAGACGGAGACGAATGACATAGGATTGCAGGGCAGGTCTCCAACTCCTTTAATTCGACCGAGATTTATTGTTTGATGATCCTCCCTTCTCGTAAAATCGGTCGTTGTGCATTTAAGCAGCTTACCATTCAATCGAACCGAAAATCGAAGTGATTTTTACCTCTTAAGTGCGGCTTCCTTAAATTCAGAGAGTGTAATCAATTTACAATCCAATTTGAAAAGTAATTTTTCAATTGCGCACCTTGTCTTATCTGTTGTTCTGACTTGTTCGAAAGAGTAAGGGATGGTACTTTAATCATTATCGACAATCGAACCAGAATGCTACGTTCTACACATTTTCATTGGAAAATGAGACGTAAACAACCTCATCTAGATCCCAGTATTGCGTTTCGTGCCTGGTTAAAATTGCGTAAACAAAAATGTCGCATTTTTGCACGTTTTATTTAAAAAAAAATGTATTTACCATAGCGCTCGGTTAGGCGACATGAATTGCAATTAGTTAAGTGTGCACTTAACAACTGCTTTTTTGAGCACTCCTTGGAACTTGTAGTGCTCTTTCGTTTGGAATTGATAAGAGGAAATAATTTTGTTTGTTGAAAGGTAAGTACCTTTGTAGCTATTTAATTTTAAATAATAAAATGTTTTTATTTACCGTTTCATACAATTATTTTTCCTAAAAAATTTTCGTCGTAAAAAAAAACAAGTGGTAAAGTGCAACAGTTAGTATGTAAAAACTTCAGCAGGTCGGCAACGGATTGCATAATACCCACCCTACCTAAACAGAAAACTGACACGCCTCCAAAAAGTGGGCGGGATGTAGAAATTAAACTGTTGAATGCTTTATGACAGGTGGTTACGTACATCTCCGACTAAAACTCCGCCTTTTTAACTAAAAAAATCACTTTTCAAAGCCACGCCCACAAAAGTGAACGGAGCAATATCCTATACATACGAAAAAGTTAGAAAATACTAATAGCTACAACTTTTATAATGTAATTTTTTGTCAAATTTCATATATATTTATTAAAAAACAGCCATATTAAATTTAAACTCCTTAAAAAGAGGGCGTGACCGATGTAAAGGCCAAACTTTTTCCTGTACCTCAAGACAATTACAAAGCAATGTCACATACCAGTTAAAACTTGAAAAAAATATTTTTAAAAATTAGAGATGGCCGCACATATAGGGTTGTAGTGGGCGTGTCTGAGGGCGGATGAAACTAATTTTCAAACTTAATCTGAAGTCTGGACTTTCAGCTTGCTCACCAACTTTCAGCTCTCTAGCTTAAAATTTAAGAAAGGCCTAAAAGTTGTTCACATACAGACGGACGGACATGGCTTAATCGATTCTTCTGCCGGTCCCATTCATATTTCTTAAAGGTCTTAGGGGTCTACAGTGATTATTTCACTGCGTTACAAACTGTACCCTGGGTAGGGAATAAAAATGCAGCTCTGTGTGTAGTGTGCGAGTTCTGATAGTTCGTTACAACAAATCTTAAACTCATAGCAAGGTTTCGTCAAAATTGTTTGACAATAGGGGCAACGGTTTCTCAGATAGACTATTAATTTAGATAGACTTTAATATTAAAGATAGAATATAGTAATTGACACGAGTACCTTTTTTCTGTAATTTTGGCTCCCAAAAAAGAGTCACGACCAACGATATCATTTTCCAGGAGCGAAAAAAGATTTCTATTTTGTCGAATACCTTTTAAGGAAACGTGAGAGTTGTTCAACCTGTGTCTGGGAGTAGCGAGATTCCAGGAAACTGCACAGCAGACGCACTTGCTAAGCTTGGAACTACCCTCTTACACAAAGTCTCCACCGGGCATTAATTCATGATTAAATTAAATCTTCTTAGATCCTCTACAAATCAACCGATTAACTGCATTTAAAAATAAATCCCCTCTCATAAATTTCATTCACACTTTTGAGTAACCTTTTTCAACCCCTTTCGCAAACCTTTAAAAGAGTTTGAGAATCGAAGGAGAAACTCAAGCTGTCCGGGTATGACAGATCTGTCACAAATACCATTCTAATTGGGATTTTTCGAAATCGGAAATCTTTTTTCACTCCTGGGGATTGACATCGCCACTGTCTTTAGAGAGCCAAAATGTCAGAAAAAGAGTGGTCGTGTCAAATTCGTCCTATATTTGTCCGGTGGAGCCACTTTGAGATTTATTTTTTATCTTCCTCTAAATAATCTTTAGTCTATTATGGGCATCATAAGCGTTTGGAAGAACTTTAGTGGGACTTTCGATGTATTTTGACATTTGGGTAATCCCACATTTTGGTTGGGGCTTTACTCGTCAAATAGAGTTCGTCACATCCAAGACCTCACCACGCGACCGCATCCTTTAAATCGTACCCGGTCAGCAAAAAACCACGTGGATGACGCAAATCGCGATATGGCTCGAGCTTTGGTGGCATGACGCTGACTGGCTGACACTAAGTACGTTATCTCGCAAAACCAGATGAGCCACTCAGGTTGGACGAGAATTCGAACATGCAGACAGACAGGGAAAATGAGATCGATGATGATCACCCAAGACAATGAGGAATGGATGGTCAGCCAACCTAGTCGTTGACAGATTAAGCACCTTGCAACTTAAAAAAAAAATTGGCTAACACACTGCGATGGAGTCCAAGACGAAGGCACGGACGGTGCAATTTTGGGCGAAATAAGTGCACTACGGAAGGGGTCCAGTATACCATAAGTTTAAACAGTTTCCCAACTCTAGACCCGTTAGCAAACCAATACAGACAGTCCCCTTCAAATTGGTGGATCAGCCAGGCGTGGATACCGAAGGTCCAATAGTTTTCTATTATACTTCCTCCCAAAAAGGGAGCTTAAGTTTGGTTTCTCATCGGTCAATTCTAAGACGATAAGACAGTAAGACGTCACGAGTTGGCGCCCAGCTGAGTTGAAGATCTAAAAGCGGACTGCGCCAACTATAAGGCGAATAAGTTTTCTGAGCTTGGAATTATATTGTGTGGACTCTAATGCTGTATATTGATGGCCTAAGTCCCCTATCCACTACGCACCAAACTGTAGCGCCATATAATGCCGACACTTTGACAGCCAGTAATTGACACTGATAAGCTTCGGGACCAAGGATGTCTTACGATTTGTGACTGAAAGATACCTGAATTTTCCCACTGTATCAATAAATTTCCGTTTTTTCCTTTCTCGTGAAAACGTCTAATTTCCGCTGCGAGGTCTCAGCTGTCATCGGGTGGCACGAAATAACGATTCGACAAAACCCCATAAAGTACCATTTCAGATAAGACCTCTTCTTAAGAACGTCAGCCTGGTATGGAATGAGTTCTGGGAACATTCATATAAAGGGAGCCCAGACGCAACAGACATCCTGCATCCGTGAATATAATTTTTCAACGCGACTGAAGAGAGTTTAAGTTTTTAACGAAACCGAAGCAAAGTAAAAAAGGAGGCAAAGGAGCGAGAATATCTCTGCATGACGATCAGTCCGTATGCAATGCAACTGAATTAATGCCATCACACGTAAACCATGTCATTTCATGAATTTTAAATGAGTCCACGAAAGGGATTTCGCTTGGCCGTCTCCGTCTATATAACGTCCGCCTTCGACAGGCTGCGCAACGTTTAGGCTGCGCTCACACTACATTGCATTCTCCTTCGACTTCAACTCTGGCGCGATCATTAAAGGAGATTTACATAACACGTCTGTCGTTGGTATTACAATATCGTCCTACTAGTTCGATGTCGTTTTAGTCGCGTTGTCGTGGTGCTACGCGAGGATGACAACGTCACAAACGGCCGGCGATGGCCACAACTCTGGGCGAAGGAATCTCCTCGCATGGAGTTGGAGTTCATATGAAAATAATTGGATAGTTGGCTCAAGGAGGTCTTTACAAGAGTACGAGTTCTGTTTAGGAGGATAATTGTGCGGATCATAGAGTAGGTATTTATTTTAAATTAAATTTACAACATCTACGACGACAATCGCGCTCTAGCGCACATATACAAGGGTCAATTGGTATTTATTTAAATTTCCCCTACTGATTGCAGTGCGCAGCGCAGTGTAACTGGACGCACGCGAGCGGGCGAAGGAGTATCTATGCGAGGATAGTTGATGGTGGTGGTCCGTTTTCTGAGGAATTTTAAATGCTCCTGGAGGCTGGGTGGGTCTCATCTGCGTGTAGTACCTACTCACCTTTCATTTTGGTATATCTCCACCGAGGAATTCAACTCGGCTAATTGTTCCTTCAGCAGTTGCAGATTGGAATTCACGAAGCTGAGCTCGAGGGCGACTGTGTCGCGCAGCTTTCGATTTGTGGTAGCCTGAAATGAATAGATTTTGTTTAGTATAGTTTGTTCTGTCAGGGTTGGCATCAAGCGAGAAGACTTTTGCAATGGGATAGTAGTAAGGATTACACGACTTACCTTGAATAGATTTTCGGCTCCGGCACGCAATCGCAGTTCTTTGTTGATTTCTTGATTTAATTTACAGCGTCGCGTTTGTAGTTTACCACGACATGTGGCCGCACGAGGATCAGATCCCTGAAAGGAAAACAGAGATGTTTATGAGAATTACAGTCAAATATAATGAGAATCGGTATATAGAAAAGAAAATATTCCACCTGAAGGGAATAGATTTACAGTGGAATGATAATAGCAGGCATAGTTCAATATAATAGATGTCAATGAATCAAACTAGAGTTTCTATTGTTCCCAAATCTAAAAAGAAGCCCCAAGGTTTGAAGGAGGTTAAGGAACAATAGTTCTTTGAGGGAAAAACTTTTAACTGTTGAAGGCTTCAAAAGGGAATAATTGCAGAGGCTCGTTTTAATTTAAGGCAGAGAATAACACAAAACTATTACGACAACCCTAGTTACGATAACCCTCATCAACAGTCCAAGTATGACAGATCTGTCAGAATTACGATTTCTATTGCGATGCTTTCAACGGAAATCTTTTTTCGCTTATGGAAAATGACAACGCCACTCTATTTTGGGAGCCAAAAGGACAGAAAAATAATGCTTATGGCAAATTAATCATATGTTTGTCTGGTGGAACCACTTTGGGATTTATTATTAGATAATCTTCTCTCGCTAATTCTACGAGGTTCATTGCCGGTGAAAACCCAATATAATACAATGTTCCACCGGCAATAATACGAGGATTAGCGGGAGACGATTAATAATAAATCCCAAAGTGGTTCCACCAGACAAATTTAAAGGTAAAAAAGAAACAGGCGGGGGATTTGTACGGGGCGGAACACGCTTAAATACTTATTAAACTGTGAGGTTTTTTTAAAGTTGTATTTCCAGCATTTTGTAAAACGGAATTTTGAAGGTAGAGTTTTATAAAGCAACGTTTTGAGAGAAGAATTTTGTAAAAAAAAAATTTGGCAGCATTTGGACTCCATCCCAAATCGCGCATGCCAGATGCGCGTCATACCCAAAGTAGCCGGCAGGGACATTTGAACGATGCATACGTACTAATGGCGTTAAAAGGCGAATGACCCATTGAATTAATTTCGTTGATATCTCAGATACGTTTTATTTGATTTTAAGTTAAAGATAGGAAGTGCTTAATGAAATACCATATAAGCTAGACTGTAGCCACTATAAGTAGACACTATCTAGCTAGCTACTGCAGATAGCAGGCAGTTGCTTTTCCAGTTTTCCCACCCAGAAAGATTTGCTTTTTTAGGGAGCTTGACAATCATTCACCCGGGAAAAAGTTCTGCCTCCCATATATGATCTCTTGTTGAGAGAGTGAAAAACCTCTGAGAATGTAATTGGAACTGTTTGGATTAACTCCACGGTAGTTCTTTCTAGTCCTGAAACCATATATTTTTTATATAACGATAATATCGCAGATATGATCTTTTCCCTAGTGGGAGCTGTGATCCTTATTCCGAAAATTCTTACTCCGGACAACTCACTTTGGGTGGCGTCACACAATTACGAAAAAGTATGCTTCATGTCGAGTGGAGTGCCGTGGCGTAGTGGTTAGTGTATGTGCTTACTACGCCGGAGGTCTGGGTTCGAATCCTACCGCATCGCCACCTGAAAAAAAGACTCGCTCTTTTTCACGATCCCCACCTCCGCGAGGGTGTGATAAGCCCTCCAAGAGTATCATTTGTCTTGGAAAACTTCTCAAACTGCCGTTCGGACTCCGCAAAAAATCGTAGGTCCCCTTGTATGTGACGAAAATTAGCACACCTCGAGCTGTTGCGCCACTCTTTTTCTTTATTTATTTATTTTATGCTCTATGTCGATGTGAAATGCTCCCTCTATTTCTTGAGGTAGTCCTGATCCGAAACACAAGCCTTTCACTTGATGGCGAATAGAGCTGTCAGCTTTTTTGTGATTCTGTTACACAGTCACGTCAACTTATACCTTCTAGCTTCATGCTCGGTTTCTGTGATGTGGGCTGCGCTTGTTGCCTTATACTAGATTACTTTGCACCTTGAAAATTCTCTCCCCCTGACAGGCTACAAAACCTTTAATACTTTCGCCAAGGAAGCCCTTTACTATACGCCGGATTGCTCGTCAGTTAATCTTTCAGATCAAAAGCCGACGTCGGCATAAATTGTCAGTAATTCATCAATGCATGCAGAAAGCATTCCAAAGGCAAACAACTTCTAAAAAAGCTGCGGGTGTTTGATAGCACAGTCTGTAGGATTGTGCAGTCAAATCAGCCCTTTTAAGTTTCACATCATTCTTCTAGTGCCTATTACAAAATGCTGTGATTTTTTAACCGATTTCATCACGAATGGTCAACGATCGCATCCGAAACTAATCAGCATCTACCTCACGATCAATTACCAAGACTGCATGAGCGCAGCTAAAGTTTCTTTTCGATATGGGGAAAAAAGTAAAAGTTACTTAAAAGTCCATCATTACTGCGCGAGATGGCCGAGAGCATGATGATTGACTCATTGTCTGCGCGCCAAGGCGAAACTTAGCAAGTCAGTCTGTTGTATATTGTACTAGAGTACATGATTGGAACACTAAAACGATCATCTTCATCCTTTAAGCTTGAAGTTGGCCAAGAAAGTCGACTGCATGTGCGCGCTCTGCGCGACGTGGACACAATTTTGATCAGCGTTTTCGTCGCCTCTTTTAACGAATTCGGAGTTTCGCCTCTAAGGCATCGCGGGGATTACCTGACACTTGACGGTCACTTTGGACACTTTTCTGGTTTATTTTCTTCTACGTTATTTTGGCATAAGTAGGTACTGCAGAAGAAAAAAGAAACGCGAGTTTTCCCAGCTTGTTGGTTGGTTTGCGGCACTCGTGGCGGTCATGAAAAACCATCACATGATTTATCTGGCGTCATGAAAAGAAACTCTCCAAAGAGTTTGACCTTTGTAGTTGGAGTCAAACCAGAGCTGATTTTTTTTCGTCATCGGGAAAAAAGCCCCGAAACAATTTACTCGTTGTGTGCTTAGTTATGGTGGAAACTATACGACAAGACAATCTATCTTAAAATCTTTTGCACCAGGCGTTTGAGTGCAAGACTCTGGGTAGCGAGCCAGCCAGCTGCGGCCATCGATCAGATACGTTTCCCGTAATTTAAATTCCCAGCGCTTTTCACACGTGTTGTGTCAGTTTTCCAAGAGATTTCTACTTATGTGAGTTAAATACAATGAAGGAAAGCTTTGGTAGCCATTGCTTAGCATTAACTAAGTTTTGGCTTGCATTATATACTTTCTAGCGAAAGGGAAAACTCCATGCCAGGGGCAGAGTGTGACGTGAATTTCTGAGTTGAGTAAAGGAACTGAAACCCAAGTTAATTGGTTTAGTTACCAAGTCACAGCATGTGTTAAGTTTTCTTCGTTTAAAACATCTGTTGCATTCAACTTGCAGAGGTTGCTGGTTGCCTCTAGATCGCTACTGATATAGCTTAAGTATCTTGGTAAATTTTTACAATTTTGTTTACCATCGATTTACGATACCTTCGCTTCGTCAAAGCACCATCAGGGACGGGATGATCAATAGTGCTCCAAAAAGCGATAAAAATTCTAATTTCATGATTGAAATATCTTTCCTGCTTTAGGCTTTGAAATTTCTCCCCAGAGTTTGAAGAAAAGTGCAAGTGCTTCATCCCAAAAGCAAGAAAGGCTAACTACACCACAGCAAAGGCGACTGTAGACTGATAAACTTGTCTTACTTCAAGTCCATACAAGGAAAGTACTAGATTTTTTTTGTTTTTATTTCCTTTTTGTCTCGAACTTTTGCTTATATTTGCATTTAGTGGCTCAGTTCTAGGAAAGAAATTCAAATAGCAAGTCTGTCTTAAAAACGGCATGTCAAGTGGATATTTACATACGCAACAATTACGAAACATCAAATTTGACACAAAATTTGATTCGGAAGCTGCAAATTTATTTCCCATAAGTCTCTTTTGAAAAGGGATCGAAGGGATTATTTGCCTAAAGAAATCTAACTTTAGTTCCAAAATGCCTCCTTAAGAAGCTCTAAGCTCTTTGAAGGCAAAAATAAGATCTTTTGCAAGAATTAAATTGTTTTTCAGGAACAAATCTTATTTAAGTTTAGAATGAAATCGAAATAGTTTCAAAATATTTTCATCAAAAACCCTGAGCCTTTTAACACCATCAATAAAGCTCTTAGCTGGGCAAATAAATAACATAAGCCTTCGTTTTAATGTGAAGTGTCCCCCTCAAAGTAAATGACAGTCTAAGAAACCTACCACAAGAAACAAGATACGCCAATAACAGCTTTATCTTGAAAACCCTGGAGATATCGAAACAGCAATTTCACAATCTTCTTTTATTAATCACAACAAACCTTCCGGTGCATCCTTGAGAGAGTGATTAATATAAAATTCACACGATTACAAAAGGCTGACGCCGGCCTTTTTTGAAATGACTAACCCGCCGCCCGGAATGTCACCCCGATGAGTAGATACTTGACAATAAAAGTAGCCGATAACCTGATAAGATATAATTCTTGTGCTCTTATCCTAATTGCTTTACACCTTCTGAACGTCGTAGTAAGGCTTTATCTGTATATGATTGCATGTAATTGAGGTTGGTGGCATTATTTCCCAAGACCACGCCGCCCCGCCGCACATTTATTTTATAGTCCATGGGCTAGATTCAACTTTTATGGCTACCTATACAGGCTACACCCCGATCGTAAAATCGAAGATCATCTTCGGTGCGCAACCTTGTGCATGGATTGGATCCACTGTCCGACAGACGAATGCATTTCGAGCGACTTTGTTGGACAAAAAAGTCAACCTACCGCTATCTTCGGTCAGATAACATTATATGTTCAAAGCTAACATCACCCATAGGGAAGAGAAAACGCGATCTTCAGGCCTAATACCTTGTGATGAGATAGATGATGAACTGATCGTGAAACGCATCCGACAAGTGGATAAACTCGATCGGCGAAGAAGGCGCGTTCCGGATCTCATAATTAATGGCGTTAACGTTCGTAAATATACGTGATGGGTGTGTAGTCTCTGATACCTTGCGTCAAAGTGTTGTTTGTAGCTAACATCTCACTCAAAATGAGATCACTGTAATAAACTGTGATTGCAAATGGTATGCCATAAAGCTTGAGATTCATCTCGAGCGCAGGCACGTAAAGGCGAGTTTAAAGAAAGTCTCCAAAGTCAATGTCTGATGCTGATGAGTGATGAGCATGGGGCAGGTAAAAAACAAAGTTCATATCTCCAACACCTTTTAGATAACCGGCGCGACGCAACGACGCCACACATGGGAGGGTAATTTACTTGGAGGAAAGATTGTGTTCTTATTCAATTTTATTAAGTGGTGTAAGTGTGAGTCTTGGCGCTTCATGTAGGCGCACAGAAGTTACACCATAATTGTAGTAGAACATTGCATCGTATAATGAGCGTAAATTTGGCAATTACCACTTGAAAGTTCTAAGAGGCGGATGTGAACACAATAGAGTCGGAACACACGCGTCTTTGAGTCAATTTGAGAGATGGTTACGCCGATGGGCTTCTAATTTTAAGAATTCCTGTAAGCACCCACGCGAAACAACAGGGTGTTGACTTGAAAATTTACTGGCATCACAGTTCTGTATTAAAGAATGGAACTGTAATTTAGGAGCTAGACACCGAGCCCCAGCTTAAAAAATAGTCCACACAATAAAACTTGGGTCTATATTGAATTTTGAATGAAATTTAAAAATGTCCGTCTTAGGTAAGTTGATTCTAGTGAGAAAATATTCTAATTCCTGAGGTTAACTCAAGTATAACATGGTTTTCCGAGTTTTTTCGATGTAGGTATAAGAACTATATGCTTGGGCATGGCCTTGCGACAGAGGAGTTTTTTTTGGAAAGGTACATTGAGTCTTAACACAGCCCTTACATGGGCAAAAATTGTCGTCGTTTTTTCGTTTTTCGACAATTGTTTGTCGCTCGCGTAAAATGACTTCAAGCGGTTTGGGACTTTAAGCCAAATTTAATTTAAGTTGTGACGAGACACGAGACCTTAATTCTAGGCTAAGCATGCAACACGTTGTTTTTCGGGACTTCACGGCAGCATAGAGGCTCTCGAGATCGATCCAAGATTCAAGATTGATTCGATGAACATTTTCGAAGTTAGATCTACTCCTGTCAGTGTCATCGGGCAACGTGGGAAATTCAAAAGTAATCTGCCAACGAGCCATGGATATTTTGTAAGTTTCTTTTGGAAGTAGACTTTGACAACATGAAGCAGTCAAAGAAGAATGTGGTTTTGTCACTTGACAGTATAAGCGGGTATAAAGATCAAGGGGGAATTGTTGTTTCTTCTTCTTCTTAGTCAAGCCTTAAGCATCTTAGTCGCAAGGTTGAAGACCGAATTTCCAAGAGCAGAATTCAATAAGAGCAAGTCAGAATTTTTTTTTGTGGGGTGCCGTGGCGTAGTGGTTAGTGTGTGTGCTTACAACGCCGGAGGTCTGGGTTCGAATCCTGCCATCGTCACCTGAAAAAAAAGACTTGTTCTTTTTAGGTCCTCTGTAGAATTCCCTGTAAAATTGTAGGTCCCCTGGTATGTAAAGAAATTAACACACCAGCATACATTGCTGAGAAGTTGACCCTGGTCCACCTCGAGCTGTTGCGCCACTCTATTTATTTATTTATTTATAAGTCAAGAAATTTAAAAAAGGTAGGTAAGTAAAATGGGCTTATCTATGCTGAGCCTAGACCGCGATCCAGTTGCAGTAGGTTAGAATTAGCAAACTCGACAACTTTCTTCAGTCTTCAATTAAACGTCCAACTGCGGTCTTTTAGAATCGAGCTTATTCTGCCTGCCCTGATAAAATCTTAGATCCATCTTTTCACTTCTGATGCTTTCAGGAAGACTAGGATCTTCTTTGGAGGATTATCTTTGCCAGTGGTATAATTTGCCGGGGATTCCTTTCCCGGGGATATTCTTTCTGAAACAAAGAAGGGTCGCGCAAGCCATGAGCATATGAGAAGAGTCTAATTGGTCAAAGTCTGCATGAATCCGATTCCGGTAAAAGGCCGAAGCGATGAAAACATTTATTATACCCGACCCAGGGTTATATTAATTTTAATGGATAGTTTGTAACACAGTGAAATAATCACCGTAGACCCCTAAGACTTTTTAGATAGATCGAAACCGAGATATGATCAAAACCGACAGGTGAATCGATTAAGCAATGTCCGTCCGTCCGTCTGTGCGTCTGTACGTATGTGTAAAGTTTTTAGGTTTTTAAAATTGAGCTAAAAACAAAAATTATACCACAAATAATAAAGATTTGCTAAGCCTGCCCCACACAAAATTTTACTCCCCCCACTTTTTAGGAGGCGTTTTTAGGAAAAAAAAACGTTTTTTCCGCAATAATTATTGTTTTCCCCAAGATCTTATTCCATGTTCAACAAGAGGCACCCCACAAGAAGGAGTTTTCAAAGCTCTGCTTAAAGTTTTCAATTAAATTCTTTGTGTGATAAAAACTAAAGGCTTAAAAAATTCGAAAATTGTGGCCAGACGACACAGTAACTTTAATATCTGTTAAATATGTTCCTACCATCAAGGAGGTTACATAATCTGTACGCAAAGTAATATCTTTATTAGCAGCCTGAGAAAGTCAAACTCGTTCTGTTTACGGATAATAAAAAATTCAAAGCCTGCCGCCGATGGATTAATTGTTAAAAGCAGTGTCCACGATAGGTGAAGTAAGAAGGATCATGTCGAGCCGCTGAGCTAAAAATGTTTTTTTCTTTCTTTGGTTTTTGGCGCAGATGCTACCATCTGCGCCAAATTCCCGCTTCCATTTTAGGGACATTAGAGCCTACTTGTTCTTTCTGAAATAAGCCCGTTGTCATACAGTGTCAAGCAGCAATGCGTGATTTTAAGCCTCCTTATGCCTTATTTGCCTACTTGGCCACAACAAAAAGCAACGAATATTCACCATACAACTAAAACTAGTGTGGTGGTCGAATTTGAATAGAAAATTAATCTGTGAGCGATAGCTTAATTTGTTAAGGCAGTACCCACAATAGGTGAAGCTATCACGATCGTGTGCAGGATCGCTAGATGTATTCATTCCAAAGTTCAATAGCGTTTGCTTAGATCAGAGCCATTAGCACAAGGACAAGTCTTATGCGAGGGAACCATAATGGACACATCACAATTGACCTACATAACCTTAAGTTTTTGTAAAAAGCTGGCTTATATCTTTTGAAATTTGAAACAAGGAAAGGGGCGTTACTAATAGTGATATTCTAGGAAGCTTTCCTTCGCTTTTGCTTATTCTATAAGCGTGGTGATGTCAAGCAAGTAGGTGACATGAAATACTTTGCGTCCAAGTTCTTGTATTCAACTTCTATAAATATTTGAACATAAGGGTTACATGCCCCGAAATAAGTATCCACAGCCAGTCCGAAAACACACCACACCACTTACAGATTTGGTAACCGGGACGATAGTGGAATATAAATATTATTACATCACACAACAAACACATCCGTTCTTTTTCCTGGAATAAGTATCGAAATTCCCACAAAGCGTGGGTTTGTTAGTTACAAAACTTTATGACGGTATCGCCACCGACACGGCAGCGTCAGCTCGAACTCAAGGAGTGGATATGACAAAAGAGGGAAACAAAGCAAACCGTGCGTCGTCGTCGATTGAACGATGAAAATCTGTGGAGACACTAACCCACCAAGACAACCGTCGTCAGCCACCAGAAATTATTAGTCTTCGCTCTCAACTTCAACTCCTTGCTCCAAATGCCACGACACCGCCGCGCCGCCAGGCCACAGGAAAGAACTGCTGCTGCCTCTTTGTCGCCATATGGCCACGAGGCACATTTACAAAATCTCTTCTCATGGCACTGGGAATCGGAGTTGGAGTGCGGTGGTGAAGGTGATGGCGGAAGTAGATGAGGAGAGCGCGGAGCACATTGTTTTTCATTCCAATACTGTCCCCCTTTTTTGTTGTCTTCTGGTTTATTTATGTTTATTTACTCGCTTTATGAAGAACTCTTAGAAGTTTAAGTGTCAACAACCTTACATTCTTGCTTGGCTTAAGGAAAGTCCATATTCCGATACTCCACTCCCACAACACCGCAAGTGGCCGGCGCGTTGTGTTGCCTTAGATAAACGCTTGATTGTTGTGGTAACAGTTTTGTGTGTTGCCTGAGTATGGCCAGGTGAGGTCCCGTCACATAAAGTACCCAAACAAACGTGTGTATTAGGCTTTGGTCTTATTACTCCTACAGAGGAAAGTAAATCTCTATTGAAGCGAGAACAAGAACGTGAGTGTACGTTAGCGAGCTTGGAGGTAATCTCGCACCGGAGTGAGTTACAACGTGAAGTTCCTGCCCACGTAATTAAGAGCCGGCTTGAATTGTTTTAAGCAATGTAGATAGTAGGCTTGAACAAATGCGAGGCAATAATGCGCGATAGGGTTCTATTGACTTTGGCTATTAATCCATAGAGACTGCATTATGGAGAACCTTTAATTAAGGGGGCCTGGGCAGAAACTAAATAGTTATGAAGATGTAGTTTGAAGTCTGTGTAGGAAGACCGTTATATAGGATTGTTTTGAGAGACTTAAGATATGCAAATCTTTTTTATTTTGTATTCACTTGGGAATATGTTTGCGTATTTTGGAATAAGACCGAAAATAATCTTCACATTTAGTTAAATAAATGACCTTAGGCCTAGACCTCCTTAGGGAAACCCTCACGTTTAAAATTGTTTTGATTCTAAAACGCGCCTCACGTTTATTTTATCAAATAAATCAAAAAGAAGAATGACGCTTAGTTTGGGCAGTCATCGATCGAACCTCTGTAAAAGATGTTTGCGCTGTGAAGCGATTTCGTGTTTCAGTTAGAAGTGCGAAAGGTGTTGCGTGATTCAAAGTACTCATGAGTTACTACAGAATATAAAGAGCTATGCAGGTGATGTTTGTGGAATGAAGCGGTTTGGTGCTGTTGGTGAAATAGAAGCCGCTGTATTCAAAGCACTCTTTTGTAGCCTTGGAAAAAAGGATACAATATTCTTTGCAAAACTTCGACATTGGGCTATCATCTAAATTGTTTTTTTTTGACTCCCCGATAAAGTCAGCGTCACGTCATAAGCTTAAGCGCTGTCATCAATGCGCTTGGAACCCGACTCAGGTGCATATAATTTGTAACACAGTGAAATAATCACCGGAGGCCTCTTAGATCTTTTCGAGAGATCAAGACCGTTGATCGATATGATCCGTCCGTCTGTATGTGTGAAGGTTTTAGGTCTTCAAAATCAAGCTAGAGAGGCACAGACAAAATGTGAAAATTGGTTTAAACCTGCAACGGCCACGCCCACTATTGGCTTCAATGTGAGACAACTTTTTTATACAAGTTTTTTCAAAATGCCTTTTGGACAAGTTAGGTAAGGCGTACGAGCTCAAATTTTGGTGCAGAGCAATAGTGGCCAGAAGCATAAAGCACGGCTCTTTAATATTGGAACAGAGATAAATATGTCATAAGATGGTTTTTTTGTGGGTTAAGGACCACAGTGGAGGTTTTGGTACGAAGACCTGCTCTAACGTTCTGGTAATAGAGGGAAGTTAAGTTAGGAGAATTGAGAGATGAGTGAAGATGAAGAGACGCCGTGTTTGTGCTAGGACTAAAAACTGTTTTTGAAACCAGAACACTGCCTTTGCAGTTGAGAGAAGCGTTTACAGTTGACATGGGAAACAGCGACAGTGGAAAGATCGTTATTGATGCATTATCAGGTGGAATATCAAGGCTTTTAATAACCGTACAGAGATTATCTTTAGCACACGAGGTACGGCTGGAAGACATAACCCCTATTGGGTTACGATTTGCCCACCATAACCTGAAAATTAGTGAAGAAGTACCGGAACCAGCTTGCCCATCTGGGCGAAAGTTTTCGGGGTAAGCAGCATAAAAGAAAACGAGCGTGAAGATGAGCTGGCTTAACAAGGCTCTCCACATTATAGCGTTCACATTATGTTAATAAATTAATTTCAAAACAACATCACGCCACTAAAAAAAGCTTCTAAAATACCCTCATTATCTTCTCTACAACACATTGATTCACTTCCTATTCAGTGTCCTTGAAACCATCCTTGAACACCCCCTATTTAGCACTCAAAACAATGCTTATAACATTAGTCACAAGTCACAACAAATAAAGATTATAGCTTTAAAAGAAAAATATAAATTGTACCTCACAACATTCCGCAGTTTTTATTTTATCTGTGCCTTGTATAACAGCTAATTTACGATCTACATAAATCGCATTCTAAAACAGATGGAGCAATCAAAATTTTTTAAAAGCTTTGTCACGTACTTTCTCGTTAAGGCTGTTCATACACTTGACGAGACACAACATTTGAAGTGCGCCGAAATCAGAAAATCCGCCTCAGTACATTGTACCCAAAATTATAGCCACGATATGATACAAATTTGTTTTTGAACTTCATTTTAACCTCGATTTAATTGTTCCGTGTACAGGGTTTGACGCTACCTACCCGTATTTTAAGTCTCGTAGAGGTATAGCGTTAAAAATGACTTGTAAATTTGACGTGTTCTGCGATAAAATTGCAACTACCCACCAAACCAAAGTCTTCTAGGTCGTAACATCTTTCTGCGCGCCAGCATCGAACACTACACTAGCGTCTCGGTCAGTATAAATAATTTCATTACCGATTGTTAAATGAGCTTAATGACCATTAGAGGTAATGACCACACCAGGGTGGCGTTTTCGTCTGGACGCCGCGCCAGTCGGTCGACGCTCACGTGTACTTTTTGCGCGCTGCATCGCAAATCATATGCAATTTAATCCCCGATAGATAGGATCAGGCAGCGGAACCTGTGCAGCACGCAACGCTAATTGAATAGCGATCACTTAGAGATCGACCACGCGAGCGATTCGTGTGCGCTGATAGTTGGATATTTATTTACCTTGAGCAAGGTTCTAATGATGAAAGGAAGATCGAGGATGAATCACTGTTAAGTTATTGGATTAAAGACCACAAAATTCAATCACTCACTTAACAATACCTTGCGCAGCCCTTCCGAGAACACCCAGTGTAGTTTTGATGTATGTTTCCATCCATCATGACCATCGGATGGTGTTCAAGTTGAAACGGAAACCCAAACTTGTACTCGGAGTCACGATCGTCACGCACGGTGTTCTGTTTAAACAAAACAAACAACGCACTCATTAGGCATTCAGTTCTCCCGCTTAATTATAAATTCAAGCTCAGCCATTGTCGAGGAGCGTCGTATAACCGCGGCATATTGAGAGTCTCGAGTTGAAGGAAGCGCACACACCTGATGAGTCCGCTGAGCCCACCCCACTCGGAAGTGATAATGATACTAAGGTGGTTCAAGACCGAACAAAAACCGCTAAATCGAATTCCAACGTCACGCACTTTAAGGCATAAAAAATTCCATTCGCGTTACAAACTCAAAAACGACTATAGGCCCCAATAGGTATCCCTGGTGCTCTGTCTTTAAATAGAATTCGTGTGTCTTTGCTATGTCCATACCCATGATCGTGTGTGCAGCTCTACTCTAAGAGGTGAATAGCACTTTGTTCGATTCCGATGCCATTTGCAGCACACACCCGATTCCACTATGTTACGTAACGCATGGAACAACCAGCATCGGCTAAGTTATGGACTCTATTTTAGAGCAAGAGTCCAGCAGAACCGCTTCTCTATCGAGCAGCGAGGTGGAGTTCCATTCCACAAATGGAGGTGTGCCGAAGTTGTCTTTTATGGACTGGCGTCCCTTCCAAGTGAGTGGCCATCGGGCTGTGCACATCCTTAACCATGCGATTTTAATTACAAATTAATTTTTATTGCTGACAGCGCCAATACGCGGCCGATTGGCAATTGGCAATGGACCTGGGGTTGTTTTGATTGCAATTACTCGATGCTGGGGCAATAATTTATTGAAAAGTGTGTCCTCCTTGAGTGGGCGCAGGAACGGCCGCCGACGACGCGCGGGACGCTGACGCTGCTGTGAGATAGGAGTCCGACTCGGATGTTGTAGTTTAGTGTTTAATCAATGATAAAATATACAAACAGCACGACTGCGGCGGACTACTTTGTCGTAAAGGAGATATAGGAACTGGAACATCTTTTATTTATTTATTGCGAGCAGATCAAACACCCAAGGGGTCCGATTAATATATGGAATGATGGAGTTTTGCCTGGGCATACATTAACCATTTAGAATTCGAGAGGATAGCACATTCAATAGATAAGATCGACTCGCTGCAAACTGATGGAAATTTATAAAAATGTTTTCGTTTATTTCTTCCTATTTGATTGTGGATGTCCTCAGCCAATATTGGACGTGATATTTGCAGATCAATTTCAGTGGTAGATGATAGTAGAAAATGTAAAGAAACCTTGACAATCATCCGCATTGAGCCGAGCCAAGACTTATCTATCGGTTGCATAATGTGTGTTCAGTCTCTAACATGAAACTCTCCTGGTTTCGAGGGTCTAGGTTCTCCATAAATTTCAAGTAAACTGACTTTATTGAACACATAAAAAAAATTGATTAATAAATATAAGAAAATTATTGCTATTTTTAATTTTAGGTTAATTTTAGGCGTTAACATCTTAATATGACACGGAGCACTTCCGCTACATAAAGACTGTGCCAGTCACCGTGCAAATCATGTTGTATTGTTAGTTGCAGTTTATTTACTTTGGACTAGTAACCATCAAGATTTTCGTACTTTAAGTTTCATGCCTTCTACCGACTGCGCCATTCATTTAAGAAAGCAGGGAACATTTCAAAAGGCGGACAGGAACAAATTTTCGCTCGAAGATTCTCTTGGTTGTTAAAGAATGTTTTTGTCTTTTCTCTTATGACCAAGTTTTGATATTGAGAATTAGCTTTCTGCAACTGCGCCATTTACTATACCAATTAGACTGCATCCAATGAGATTTTTAGGGACCTGGTGATAGTTGTCTCAGCCTTTTTCGTTCACGTGGCTCATTATTAATATAACAGCTCAATATTTAAAGCGGGGACCACAAAGCAGCCTTGGTTTCGCCATACGATTTTCGGTGTTTCCTAACATATTGAAGCTCGGCTTCAAATTTTGTTTGACAAAGAGAAGAGTGCGTAAAGAGAAAACGTAATGCTACGTAATGACGCACCAAAGCCAAGCTTCGAGCTCAATGTGCAGAACATTTGCTCCGTCTGAAGGAAATGCGGGTTGATTTCGAGTGCACACGAAGTTTTATCTGCACTCATAAAAGATCGTATGCAAAGCTAAAAAGTCATCTCCACAGCCTTGCTCCAGCTCAGCTATATCCGATCAGAGTTAGATCAAATGACTGACAGGCTCACGGAGACTAAAATAAACAAGCTAGCCTGCCCAGAAAGAGGCAAAAAGCTGCTCATTCTCATGTTTGCTTCGACTTACTGTCGACTGCATATGAATACAGTACACTCAATGCTTTATTTAAAAGACTCTTATACTTAAAAACGAGCAATTTTTCAATCACATTAACTAGTTAGTGCGCATATGTAACCAGGTGTTTTATTTGTGGAAAAAGATCAAAATTGAACTCGATCTCCGTTTGTTGGCCGCGTGTTTCGCTGAGCAATCTAGCCACTAAGCAACTTTAGTGGCCTTCACTAATACACGCTTAGCTGGCGAGTATTCACAGATAGGAAATCAAAGGGGTATCCCGTGTCCGTGTAGGTGATGTTTTTTTTGCTTTGCTAAGTTCACTATCTTCACCCTCCAGTTCATATATGCTATGAAAGGGAGCGGCAACAGAACACAGCCCTGGCGAAGTCCAACGCGCACATCAAAAGGACGGGATTTGACGCCATTTATCCGTACACAGCTTCTGCAGTTTCCATACAAAGACTGGATGGCTCTCAGAAGAGGCCCAAAAAAAAAGTTTTTTTTTCTGCTCAGAGTAATTTGAGTTATAGTGCGCTCTAGATTCGTGTTTTTTTTTTCGCCAGAGAACATGACCAGAGCGCCCTCTACATTCTTTAGTATGTCTGAGCTAATTGCTGAGCGCAGCGAAATGACAGATGAGTGGTGAACTGACATACAATTCTCTTGATTTTGAAGTTTATCTGGCGTTGTAGTAGTGAAGCAAAAATGACATTTGTACAACTAACCTTCTGACGATCAGAAACAAGTTTATTTTCAGAAGAGCCACTGTCAAACGAGTGCCAAGAAAACTATTTCAGGAGAGTCCAGAAGGGTCCGATGAACAATCGGAAAGGCCATACGTTCCCAAATAAATATGTCAATTATTTAACAAATTTTTACAGGTGCCGTTATAAAAGACCAAGCGACATAAGCCCAAATTAAAAATTCGGCCTTTTGGCATTGCGACACTTTTGTAAGTCGACATGCGCCCAATTTGGCCTTAAGTCACATGGAACTTTAAGAACGAAGGGGAGGTACAGGAAAAGCAGGTTAAGGGATGCAGGAGCATCATGGCCCCCCATACACATGCCGATTTTGGTGCATAACATATGACACTTTAGATGGTTGGGTATATGTCGCTTTACAAAGTGCCATAATACCAAATGATTAAAAATTGCTCTTATGTCACTTTCACAAAGTGTCTCAGGGCCAGAATCGGAAATTTTGTCTTCTGTCGCTTGGTCTTTTGCTTATCTTTGACTTCCCAATTTCCAAAATAACTTAATTAAGATTCGTTGTAACTTAAGATTACCCATTTAAGATTTGTCAACTGCGTAAAAATCGACAAGTGGAAACGCAGCATAAGAGCACCTCTAAGGTAGGTTCACAATCTGGTGACTTCGCCCCACTACGATACGTTGGCTTTGAATCGGCTTTGAAATTACATTTCCTAAAAATATATTTGTTTTATTGGAAAATTGTTATTTTTCCGATTACATACTTATTTTGGTATTATGCGCACCACAAGTAAATATTATAACCCTGGGCGCTACAAATTCAGGGTTCACGTTACAAATTTTGATTTTGGTATTTTTTTTCTCAGCTGTTGACCTGTCAGATGAAGCAAATGGTCAGGATCTACATTTTAACTAGAGCTCGGCTTGGTAGTCACTTTACGTAACATTACGTTTCCTCTTTACAATGGCAAAACTCAACGTTTAACCCGGAGTCAAATTGTGCTATGAAACATTTAAATCCGATGGCTAAAGTCGTAAACGGCAGGCCGCTGCGGAGCCAAGTCTACATTGTGAATCCGGCTTAAAAGCACTTTGAATACAGAAAGTTACGGATTACAGAGTCGCACGAGTTTTAGGGAAAAGATGTCGCTGCGTATAAAAAGTACAACGATATGGACCATACAGTTTGGTTGTTCCTTGAAAGAAGGCATCAATGTTAGACTGTTGTTTATAGTTAGAAATAAGTTCTTCATGCAAGAACTGGTATATCATATAGAAATGTTTCCAGTTCATGAAACAGCAACATCAATGCGCAGAGTTTGCTTCAATCATCAAATAAACATCTGTTTCATCATTATCATCATCATAAACATGTCTTGATTTTTAATATATCAAATAATAAATAATAAATACTTAGTTTATCTTCTAGAAAAACGAGGTTAGTAGATGCAGCAGGCTCATCATCAACCAAACCAGTTCAAGTCACCAATAAAATGTATACTTCATGTACACAGTTATTTTAAGGATGCCAATGAAACTGCCATCGGCTACCATCACTACGCTTTAAGTGATAAATTGAAATTTTCCAATAAAAGTTTATCTCTTTAATAACTGGACAAACACATTAATGCACGGCTCAATAATTGAGGTCAGCTTAAACTTAGATTCGCTGCTGTTGCTCGTATTTATTGCATCGTGTGCAGAAACTTGATCAACTGAAAAATTTAATTATTGCTGCGTTTTTTTTGTTTCAGTCATTGGATCGCAAGTAATTATGCACAATACAATCATAAATTATAATTGTACTCTTCTTTTACTTTCACCCTAGTATTTTAATTGTTATTAATGGGTTTTTATTTGTGTCTTTTAAAGAAGTAGGATACACTTTCGCCTGGTTTTATTTTTCTACACAAAAGTTTTGCAATTAATCGTTATACTCATGAAATGGCTTTTTTATCTTTTCAGGTAAGAACAACGAAAACTATATTAAACTTAATGGAAACTATGCCAAAGCTTGGTATGGGGTATGGATAATTTGCCTTTTGTATATAGTTCTACAAATATTTTATCTAAATTATGAAAAACAATAAGCATGGCTAATAGATGTTTGGCAAAAAAATCACTTCAGTCTAATGAATGTTGCTCACCATTTCCTCAAGTCAGCAATAATTCAAGATAATGTAAACATAAATTTGGAGTTCCGAGCAGCTAAGCCAAAAGCAATGCGCGAGCTTCAGTCTTAGCCAAAATTCATGTTTTCTCGGAAACTTTAAAGCGAAACTTGCCTTGTAAGTTTACAGCCAACATATTTTATTTCTTTTCTTTTAAATCTAGTTTAGGACAGTTTAGACTTTTGCAGCTCTTAAAATATATTCTATAAAGACTCTAAGGAGCCAACATACTTATAACATAAAATATGCCACCCAATATGCCACACGGACCAAAAAGTATACAAAGTTTATGTTTGATTGACACTTAAATCTCAAAAGTTGTTTAGCTACTTTAAAATGCATAAAACCTCAAATTCTAGTTGCCCACGAGCTTGAGATTCGACTGGTTTGCATTAATAAAAGAGCGATTTGCATAATAAAACTGTTTTTAAATTTCAAGTGCATAATCTGGTTTTCCCACTCTGAAATGTCAAACATAGTCCCAATGCGACTATATTTACAAAATTTTAAATTTTCTCACATGATATTCTTGTCAACTTGCTCCGCTTTTAATTTGTTCAACACTCATGTCATGTTGGCACTTTTAAAGTAAATTTACCCCAAGTTTATTACACTGTTGTCATTGTCTCTTCATTGCACAAGATCTTGTCAAGCTGAGACATTCTCATGTAGTCCAGGTGCATCTACAATACGAAACAAGTTCATCACAGTTCAGTGCACAAATAAGTTGACGACAAGCCCCGCATGTTGCAATTAATCAGATGCTTGTCAAGTCCTTGTTAAAATATTCTTTCGACTCTGGGCAATTGGCATCAATCAAAAAGGCAAAGTCGAGCCACAACAGCAACAAAAAAAAAAAATTGAAAAAGCGACAAGCTGACTGCTATGCGGCTTATGTCGCACTTTTGGAATTCCTACCACACTGGAATGTCGTTCCAAGGCGAACGGGTTGAAGCAGCCACACCATCTAACAATTTGATTGCGAACATATTGATGGACCGATGCTGGCTGTGGTAGAGACATGCAATTGCGCCGACCAACAGCCAACAACGAAGCCACTCCTTCAAAGTGACATTAGAGGGCTCGAGTGGTAGCTCTTGAAAATGTTTGCATTTTTTTTACCGACACTGGGAACTCGATTCATTCGACGAGAAGCTATTGGTGGCATTTTATAGCGAACTATTGACGATGGCTAAATGTCAACATGAGAGATTAAATTGAGGGAGTGAATTTTAGAAATGTTGCCATGTTTTGTTGCTTTAAGATTTAGTTCTATGTTTACACCGAACACAAAACCGAGACTTGGATGTAACCTTTATAAATTCGCCCTAAATTTCAAGATTTGTGAAACTGTTAATTTTGATTTCTCCAGCAGACGATTCAAATTTTATTGAAGGGCAATGTTACAAGCAAATATGCCTTGTGAATCAAAAACTATAGTTTAAGGTGGAAACACTTTACTGGTCATATTTGTACATGGCCAACATACTATAGAGTCCAAGGCAGACTGATTCTGGAAGTACTGAAGTGAATGCTTTGTTTCTACTGCTACTGGCTGACCTGCCAGTAACAACTCCAATTAATTCAACAACAGGCTGATGAAAAAATTGTGCCTCTGGTGTTGGCTTCTGAGATCTACCCGATATTTTAAAAGTGCTGTTTCCAAATTCGTTTTTTTTTACTTTTTTCATTCTAAAACAATTAACAAGATCCATCACAATCTCTAAGCTGCCTGATATAGAGGCTTTTTTGAATTTTACGTTGAACCTTGGCGCAATCTGAATGATTTTATGTAGTTGTTCATGTTCATGTTGCATAAATTGACAAGTGCATTAAATTAAGCTGCAAATATCATAGGCTCGAATAGTGGCAGTATAAATCTAGCAAAATCTTTTTTAATTGCTCTGCGAAATAATTTCGTCCAAGTTTTTGAATCCTTCGTGATTGAATCTAGTCAGACCTTTGCTCCTCTATCGAGCTTTTGCGTCAGTCCTCTTTTTCCAAGCAAGTATGGGTAAAAAGTAAGTGTCTGGGAATAATACGTAGGTCGCAGCTTTTGAAAATCAAACTATGGTTTTCTTTCCCCAGACTAAGCTACTTCCAGCAGCCACTCCCATTAAATTTCAATCACCCAAACGCAATTATTCTTAAAAATAATTCTTTTGGTTCTGTTTTGTTTTGTTTGTTTTCTCAGAACAATACTGGTTTTGATCAAAAACCAATACGGATTACTGAGAATAAGACCTGCGAGAGACCTTGAAAGGCGTAAGACACATAATTACCACAACTGAAAGAAAAATAAACTCCCGTGAATTCCATCTACGCATGCGGAACACTCACTTAACTATTCAGCGATCACTTCATGATTGGGCTCTTTATAAGCGGCTTGAAGCCAGTTATACTATTGCCCCAGAGTATAAAGTGAACTCAATTATTATTTGACTGATTAATTACCCTTCATTGGATGTACAGCACACGAGAAGTATCTACCGCTACCAAAGATCAATAAGATCGTTGGCAACATGTACACAAAGTCGCTCTATGGAGGTCAGCCTACATCAAGAGGCTCTCTGATGGGAGATTTAACAAACAAAGATATACATAGGTACCCACTTGGAGATAGCACAAGATACAAGATTTAGTTATTTTAAAGTTTCAACGAGGCTGAGTTCGAGAAAAGATACACAGCTGTGAAGCACCGAGTTTAATGGCTTTTCAAGTGATCGGCTTCACTTTGCCACTTTGATAAAAGTGTAAAGCCGATAGTTGCGCCTCTGACCTAGAAACCGAAGAACTTGTCAGAGGCTCTCTGGCATGGTGCCATCCAGTCCGCGCAGTCAAATTAGAGCCACACTGTTCGCAACTGCATCTAAAATACAGCTGCAGCTCGTCAACATTTTGGCACACACAGAACGACTCGACGAGCAAACACCTGAGAACAGTTATAGATGACGACAACTCCGACAGAGAGATAGTGTGAAGCTGAGGAAGAGGCCCGAGGTTCCAGCAAAGCACCACCACAAGCTCGCTTGACAGGAAAACAAATTAGAAATCTCTTCGAACGCATAATATCTGGGTCAGGCGAGAGTCAGAGGCCCACGACCGGTATCGCCATCCAGCGAACAGTATGCGGGATAGCCAAATGAGGTAGATGCTGCGCTTCTTCTATGCGCTACTAGTTTTAGATGAGGCTGTGTGTTTACCGCTGCTTGACGTATCCCCCGGGGCATACTTGTATCTTTCTTCGTCTGTCTTAGCATCTATATCTACATATCTTTTGGTCATGGACACACGAATGGTTATCTTCTAATCTATGCACAATGAGCTCGGAATTCCAATCGATCGTCGAACAAGTTTCCGTGTGACAGTAACACACTTGTGGTGAAGTGGTCTTACGCTAAGTCCACAGCTCGACGCTAGGAGGCGTATGCGCAACATATTTTGCACTCAAAATTAATGGCCGCTGCATACCTGTCGTTGGCTAACTGTGCCCGCCTGAATTGGACTTGGAAAGCCGATTAAGAAGACCCATAATGCGGGCAGATGCAAGGTGAACGTGTGTTCCGGAGGAGGCAGACGCGTCCAATCGCCTTTAGCGAGTAATTACTGTCTTGATTATATTTGTGTGAAAATGTGAGAATTCGCGATGCCAATTTCCGGTATTCATGCCTACAATAGAGTGCGCTCAAATCGAGTGTTGATGGTGCGATTACATTTTAATCGATGCCACGAAATTCGGCTTATATAACTGGAATATCTGATAATCGCATTGTTTTGCGGCTTCGCATAAATTAAATGAGAAATATCAAACAGCGATACATTTGAATTGTAAATTTAGTTTAGAAATTGATACGAGATTCTACGCAACAGGTCTTCTTTCGGGGAGTCATTTACTTTGTTAATGACGAGAACTCCTGTTTTGGTAATTTAGTGGGTTTGTGGGAAATTGTGTCAAATAACTTGGACTACAGAAGTGGAAATATTTGTTATTAGTTTACCTGCCGAGCTGTCAGGGGATTGGAAAGAATCTGCTCGCAGAGATAGTTGTACCTTAACTTGAATTGATCCATTTTTTGGCTCACCCAAATTTACAGTATCTTTATAGTATATACATAAGAGTCCACGGTCAGCCTTCGAATGCGCCAAGAAATATACTACTGAGAACATAAATCATGTACGACTAGTTGGGTTTGATTTCTTTGGTTTCTAGACATAAACTGATTTTGAAGGCATTCATTCATTTTTTAACATTTCAGAATGACAGCTGACGTTTCATCTATCATCTATCTATCAATCAATCTGACATTTTATCTATCAAACAACTTTAAAAGCAAATAATTTAAAATTTCTTTGTACATAAACTTAAGCTGCATAAGAAACTTTTATGCCCGCGAAAATGTCACATTAAGGGGTAGCAGCTGCCTGAAATGTCAAACAAAACCCAATATGTGGCCGGTGTGAATGCGTTAACAAGGTTTTGATTTTTTTTTTTGCCTCTAAAACTCGGATCCTTGAACGGCTGCTCCGCGCCGTTGCGCGGTAAGGCTTAATTACATACGAACAATATAAAGACAATTCAGACATAAATAGAATATAACGTTTAATTTCAGCAACAATTGATGTTGGTCATTTTGGAGCTTTGAATTTGTCCTAAAAGCTACATATACCAGAATGGGACAAGTGACATTTATCCAACTTGACGCATGTGTTGTGTGATTGTGTGCGTGCTTTTGGTTTTGATTCTGGATTCTCTTTTCACAAGAGGAGCTGACAAACGAGTGCCAGTTTTAGAGGAGTCCACATATCTGGAAGAATCCCGAACGCTTCCGGACGACCAACCGAAAAGGCCATAGGTAAATATTGAATTTATGTTGGAGAAATGAATGTTGCATTTGACAACATCTGTCACAAACACATGAAGTTTGTTAATGCCTAAGCCTCCTCTAAGTAAGAGAGAACCGAATGCGATAAATGTACTCTGTGCTCCCAATTCTGAATTGCTTGCGTAACGTTTCGGCGCATTAAAATATCAACGCTTTCGTTACTTTCTACATAATGAAAATAGAAATCGCTTTTCTAAGGCAAAACCGTAAGGATTACACAACAACTCAGCGAAATGTTTCCGAAACACCAATGCGAAATGCTGTTTCAACACACCAATTTTTAATTTTATTTTTTTCGGTGTCAACATTAATTTAAATGTGTGATTTAAAATAACAGTACACGACATTAACAATACACTGAAGAAACGCTACAAAAGCAGGAATTTGCCTCCATAAAAAAATATGCGCTGCTGATTGGAAATTATTTCATGCAATTTTTTTTCGATTTGCACTGAGCAGATTTGCACTCAGTCAACAGGTTGACACCCCAAAAATGACAGAAACATTATCGCAACAATAACAAACCATTTTCGTAAGATATTTTACCAGTAGTCAACTTTTGTATACCTACGACCGTCAATCGAGAGACGTGAATTATTGTTTCTTGTTCTGCTAGTCGAGCGGCAATTTCCTGAACCGCAATTTCCTGTATTGTTTATCCTGGACTTAAAGCCCTTTCACACCGAATCAAAATCGAGATTAGGAGCGAAAATCTCAAAATTTAATCACAGTGCAAAACAATTAGATTTTTGTCAATTTTATCAGAATCTAGGTTGTAACCATAAATTACTGAATTTACTCACATTTGTAAATAAATGTCGGTGGATGGGTAAATTCCTCAATTTCAGCTTGTTCGAAGTTGAATATCTAGTTATTCAGTAATTTATGGTTGTAACCTAGACTCTCACAAAATCTAAGACAAATTTACTACCATACAATAGGAATGTCAAAATTAACACAATTTTTTAAATGCTCAGCCCCATTGTAGTCGCATTGAGTTCAGTTAGGTATTAGTTCGGTTATTTAAAAATCGTTTCTATTTTACTTGCGAAAACTGGCAAATTTTTACGGCTGATGACGTCAAAGTAATAGACACGTCAACGAAATGTAGATTAAAGTCGATTAAATTTGAAATCTAGTTGCTCGGAATCTAGACTAATGTCCAGTTAACAATTTTGCGATTAGTGCCAAAGTGACTGAAATGTCAACCAAACCTTGGTCGAGTTTAGTGTGAATGACTCAATAAGTTTTCGTAAACTGTTTTTCGAAAATTCAGTTTTCGATCCGGTGTGAAAAGGCCTTAAGGTCCGTTTTGATAAGGGTTATAGAGGCAATTTAGTGTGTTTTTTCACAATATGTGCTATTTTTTTTTCGGGTAATAAGTACGCTTACAGGTATTGTTATACTTATAAAGTTTTACTAAAAAATAATTTTTCAGTGCTCGAAACGTTAAAATGAGAAACTATCAAGCAGTATGTTGGTTTAAACCCCTTTGAGAGCTTGAAAAAAATTCAGAGCCCAAATCAGGTCAGTCTTTCTTATGCTGGTGGGGCACGCAACTTATAAATATTTTTGACTTTATGGACAATGGAAACATACCCTTGTATTAAAGAATGCAATTGGTCGTATAATATTTAAGATGTCGCAAGTTATCCTAAAGCACATTCAGATTCTCACTATGTGACAATTTAAACAGGCTGCCTGTTTGTATACTATGAACTCAACTATACATGCGACACCGAATGCGACCGTCACAATATATGAGTAGTTAATGGTATGCGAATTGTATGCAAGTAAGTATTGTTACTGAAAAACTTCTCAAAGTGCCGTTAGGATTCGGCAAAAAACTGTAGGTGTCCTTGTATGTGGAGAAATCAACGCACACAGCAGTTGAGAAAATGGCCCTGGTTCACATCGGGCTGTTGCGCCACTCTATTTTTTTTTACTATTGTTTGTGACATATTTTTACTGTGACTTATTTTGATGCCATAATAATGTTCGAAAACTTGCTGTGACTTTCAGCTGTCAGAGTTGAAGAGGTTTTTAAATGTGATTTTTTTTTTGTTTAAAAAATCCGCCCAACCAATCTCTGACTGAGCATTTAGAGAGATGCTAAATAAATCACATTGTTAGACTTTTGGAGTTTTTTTCTACTTTGTTTGTCAAGTTTTAAGTTCTCAAGCCCTATAAACCAAATTCGAATTAAAAATGTTTTTCTACCAAAAAACAATATGAATGATTTTACTCTGAATGACACTTGAATAATGCAGACGCAATTTCGAAAATGTCGGTTGTTGGTTCTTTACATTTTAGTTCAACCAAGACGCGAAAACTATTAGAGAGATTCAACCTAATTCTGGATGACTTAACCCTGATTTAGCTAAGAGTTAAATAAGCACTAGAAAATGAGCAAAAGGTAGCTTTTTGGATCCTAAACAAAGGTGGTTCCATTCTTAAAGGCCGAATAAGTTTACTAGTTTAAAAGTTTAATTTACTAGTTTGCTAGTCTGCAGTAGTAATCTAAATCTAAAATTTTCCTGTCTTCCTCCAAGTCCAAAACCAAACATCCAGATTTGCTCTCAAACTTTCCAAATATTTCTGTCACTACGAATATTTAGAAAGAAATAATTTTTTGTATACCAACCATTTGTTCCAACTTCAGCAAATAGCCCATTGCTACATCCAAATCACTCATTAAGAACACACAATCAAACTACAATATAATTATTCGATTAAATCGTTGTTAAATCACTTTTACAAAACACTTATTAGCATCAACAGTGCGTCACACTTCATTAAAACCCAAAGCACACCATTTAAGGTTTTTTTTTCTTTATAAAACTTTCAACATAATCAACTTGTCTAATGAATGCCAAATATTTTAGCAAATTATTCCTTATATCAGCAAAAGACCCACTCTTTGGCCCGTAATATAGTATTTCTTGAACGCCACTACCAATTGTAAAACAATTCCGAAACGATGATGATGATGATGACGGTGAGATGGAAAAAAAACGCGTCTAAACTCCACGACCGACTGGATACATCTTCAGCATCTTTTCGGTTTGTCTGCACGGAAATGACCAATTCTTTGGCGCTCCTAGATAGAACCTTAATTGCCATTCTCTCGACCAAGAACTGCGTGAATGTGTGTGTATGTGTGTGTGGTTGGTTGCGTCTATGTGCACCGTGTCGTGGCTTAGAAAAGATTCTTTCTCCAAGATCAAAACAAAAACATTTCTTCCTGAGAATCTGTGGTGGATTGCATGGAATGGAGCGATTGCAAGTAGAAATACATTCACCGGGGTTTCGGTTAAGAGCCCCATACAGTGGGGCAACTCGGCAGAAATTATGGATGAAAAAGTGAGCATCAGAGAACAGCTTTGGTTTTCTTTAAACTAAACTATCATTTGACAATGGAAAATTAGGTTCGAATTTAGGTACGATGTAAAACAACGTAACCGATTTTTTTTAACTATTTAAGTTGACAGCTAATATTACATTATAGTTCGGGTAACACCGTAAGTATGTTTACTAAGACTCAATCGCTTCAAGCTAAGTATATGTATTTAAGAGGATAAGAGAACGAGAAGTCCTCAACCTCTGCCAGGTCGTGATAATCGGCAACAAAAAGGTAGACGGCCGAGTGAGATAGGACAGGTCGTTTTTTGAAAACACTGGGCAGCACATTTCCTGGGAACACTGTCGGTGTCGAACTGTCAATAGACCAAGATTTAAGTTATTTTTGACTGTTTTTGAATAAGCAGTTGGGGGCAGATAGGTTTTGGAGTTATTCTGCCCCATACACGATGGCAAAGAGTTTTTCTGGCCAGAAAGGAACTACCTACTGGGCAACAAGGTGTGATTCAACCAGTTTTAAAGAAAAGAGTTTTTCAACAAGGAGTAAGGCGAATTGAGTGAGGAAAACTCACGCTGTTTTGTCAAGGTCGGTAAAGACCTCACCGACTCCTTTGAAGTCAAAAAAGGATTTAGACAAGGCGATGCACTGTCATATGAATTCTTTAACATCATATTTGAGAGAATTGTGCAGAACTCCTGCGCCAACACCAGAGGGACAATCTTTTAAAAGTCCGTAAAGACGGAGAGTGGAGGAGGAGATATAACATGGAACCTTACGGGCTGTACAGCGACGCCGACCCAGCCAAAAGAGCGGACACCAACGCCCGGCCCGGAAAATCTTCGAATCCACCCCGCAGGGACGGCGCAGTAGAGAAGCACCGAGACTCAGGTGACGCACGCAAGTGGAAGGAGAACTCAAACAACTTCGCGTGCGAAACTGGAGATGGCTAGCTGGCTAGCTGGATAGAGCTGGATGGCGAAGCATGTTGACTGAGGCACAGATCCACAACGGAAGCAATGATGATGTCCTTATTTGAGGCGATTAAAACTAAAGGGTGGGCAAGAGTAATGTGACGATAACATGTGACGATAACATGTGACGAATTTCAAAAAAATGTACTGTGTTCCCACCTCAAAGCGAGAAAAGACTTAACTCACCCAACCGACTCACTCACCGAACGCACCCATCCATTGAACTGTCATTCCAGTCTGATAGAAAAACAGGCTGTTGGAATACTGTCATTTGATGTTTGAATTTCGATATTGAGATTACACCAGAAAAATTCCTGCGAAATTTCGAGAGCTTGATGCATTTTTAGGCAGGCTCAGGGAGTTTCAGTTACTTTTGTGAACATTGTGAACATCGAATGTGAAAGTGAGTGGTTGAATTGGAAAAAAATGTTGCATTTATCTATGAAGTGAAGCGGAACTATTGAAATCACATTGAAGGTTCAGTTATTTTGTAAATGTCGATGCCTTTTATTCTACAAACAAAGCTGCCTGCTGAACTGATTTTTTTCAACTTGCTTTCAGATGTAACAAAATAGGATACCTTTAGCACTATGGTTTTTTTTTAGTGAGCTTCGACTTCTATCTTAGCTTGACATTAGACAAAACCACGGCCAGTTTGGATCCACATATCAGGGCATCAAGGGTTCCAACGAAAACCCTCCCAAAGTTAACAAATGTCATACAAAATTTAGTATCCGTTCAGTATGAACGCGTTAGCATGTTTTTCCTATCATTTCAAGCTAACCAAAGATTTTGTTACGCTGTGAAAAGATTCTGTGGGCGATGTTAGGAGAAGTTCTAGAACATTATGGCAATAATATTTTTTTAAGTCATTTTATAATTCTATATACAAACTACAAAAACCGGGTAAAACTCCTCGTCAAAACAATTACACGGAGTCGGTTCAAGAAACTGTCAAAACTCGCCCACTGTACCTCAATTGTGACTACTGAAGATAATCTTTCTCTTCTGTTGCTTCTTTTCTCTACACTCTCTTTTTCTCACCTTTTCACACAAGAAGTCGGTATAATTTGTAACGGTTTAGACAGAATTGTAAATTAGAAGTAGAAGACAAAACGCCACACAAAAAGAAGACAACCAAACAACAAAAACGAATAACTAACAACATAAAAAAGCAAAATACTTAATTGGGTACGCGACAGAGAAGAATATTATGCATGCAGTAAGATCTCCGCCACCAGATGGTGTTGGTGCATGGCCCCTCTCGCATTCAATACATATTACACAACAATTAATTATCATGCATCGATCTAGATAGCTTCCAGTGAAGACGAGGCGAAGAGCGTTCGGCGATTGATTCATTTGCGTCAGGTGTTAGCTGACGGAGGTCTTAGCCTAGCGTTTTGCTCCCCGTAGAACTCGATTGAACCGTTGTTGTTGCTGGAGCCAGCTATGCAATTCGTACGGGATGTCGATGGTAGTGATGAAGACAAATGATCAAATTATCATAAAATATCGCTGCCAATAGGTATCTACTGTCAGTATTGACAGTAGATCCACATTAGCCATTCGAGGCAGGCGTACATGTTTGATGTGCTGCTCGATTAGCGTGAATCAAGACGTCAAAATCTTTTACATACACGAAGTGTACATAAAGGATGGAGCTTAGGGTCGTAAAATTGACTTTTTTATTGCAACATAAACCTAGAGTGCAATCTTTTTATATTGGACGGCGCGCGGCGTTGTTAATTGACCCTAACACCTTGCGCTTTCAAATGTTGTCGTTAACAACATTCGCGAGACCCTAAAATAGACATTTTGTCGATATATTCAATGGGTAAGGTAGTAAAAATTTTATAGGAAACAAGGTTTCATGCCGACGTACAGCAGCGTTTATAAGTCACTATACTACAGCTTAATGAGATTAGATTCTACCGCTTAGATTCGAAGCGGTAGGTCTTGGTATAAATGTAGTTGTACAAAAACAATCGATGGCTTGAAAAAGGAGGTTAAATCCGTTTTGATACTTCTCCGGTTGAACATTTTTACTACACAAAATTTTTCTTACACGGCTAAAATTCGGTAGACAGTTCATGTGTCAAACAGTGACGTAAAGTGACGTTTCGTCACTGTAGGCGCAATTACTGTCAATTTCGACCGCCTATCGTTTTATCAAAACTGTTGGTACGCCTGTCAAATATCTAACTTTGGTAGGCGAATTTCTCTTACCCTTCCATAAACACTGTAATTCAGTTGAGCAACCTTATAAAACGTGAATATACCTCCCTTAGCTTTAGACTAAAGTAACAATTGCCTTTTTAAGATTAATGCATTCTCTGAATTCCCCATGATTCGCGGATATGCAATTTATCAGATTCTCAGCGGCGAACATATACCTACCCAGTCGGGACAAAATTTATTGCCATTTCATGTGTACTAGAATTTAAAATAATAGCTCATTCTTGCCGCTTAAATAAAAGAGTTTCCTTTATCCATTATGGGGAATCTAGGAACATGTTTTGCTTGTGCTCACATAAATTTTGATGATCGTAATAAACATTTCGGGGACTTCGGTGTGTCGTGTTTATAGCAATAGCGGAACGGATGAAATTGTGGAAGACATTCACTTTGCAAATTTACCAATTTAAGCTGATTATTATGTATTAAAACTGAGGGTAAATATTCTGTGTTTCAAATTTCGTTTGATTCTGCTCGATTAAATCGGTTACGTGAGCATGGGGAAAGTCAACAGTCAACAATAATTATAAACTGCATAGTTTTTATTTATTTTTAACAAATAAGTCAAAGTTTTTTTTAGTAGTTTGAGTGACTGCGAAGTAGTTCCCCGTTTTGAGCTTAGCAGACGAGTGAAATTGATTGGAGATCAGCAGCAGTTTCGCGTGCTAGTTAGTCATTTGTGTATAAAACAGACTTTATCGCCTACCTGGGTAATTCACTTCCGACCTTGTATTCTTACCTGGCAAACCACTCGAGACAAACAGTGTTGTTTTCAGGAAGCGTTTTAGTTTGCGTTTTTTGTAAAAAGTGTAAAAGGGTAGACACCATATGAAGGTGTAAAGTTCGATTTGCCACCATATGAAGTTGTTAAGTTCGAGTTTAGGTAATTCAGAGCTGGGACTAGGATACAAGTTTGGCAAGCTCTTTGTTTTTGAAACAGAAGGGTCCAAGCTCGAAGAAATTTCAACCGGAGCTCCACAGGGGAGGTTATTAGGTGCTATTCTAATGTAAACGAGAACTCTTAGGGTCTAAACATATCTTAATATGGCCGCGTAGCATTACCTTGCAAAGGAGTAGGAAATGGAAAAAAATCAAAAGAGACAAGTAAGGTGAAACTTAAGGGCCTTGCAGCAACATAACGAAAAAGCTCCCCTTAAGAAATAAACTAGGAGAAATGGCGAAAAGAAACTTGGAGTTTTGATGCAGAAGCTGTTTTCAGAAGACTAAATTAGATACTTTCTACGCAAGTTTATTACTCGTTTTTGTGGCTTCTAACTCTAACGAACAACCGAAAGAAAGTTCCGGACAGGCAAAGATTCTGCTTTTTGGCCAATGTACGAAATAGAAGGAATCGAAGTTTTCAGGAGAAGTAATACACGACTTGCGCAAGCAAGTTGTTCGAAAGTGTTTTTTTTGTAGTTAAAGCTGTCTGTTTAGGTATTGTTAAAATGAGCAGCAAATAAAGAACATTTGACAGTCTTTGTCCGAGCTTAAAAAACGATCTCAATTTGTCCGAAAAATTGCAAAATACAAAAAAATTTCTAAGATAAATAGAAATGTAGACGAGATAGTTGCGAAAGACTGCAAAGAAAGTGGTATTGCATTATTTTTGCTATTGCTTATTTATGCATCTTTACAGCAAGCTTTGGAAAAACACAAGCTTCCTTACCATATTTTTGTTATTGTGAAATTAAAAAAAAACCCTCATTAGTTGCATTATACAGTTGCATGAACCATCAGTTTGCAGCAGACTCCATACTATCGACAGATCATTAGCGGTACAGTGGCTCTAAATTGCCAACTTAAACCCAGTCTAAATTGCATCAATTAAGCCCCCACTAAACGAAGTAATTATACCCATCGGGCATAATGAGTCTTGTTGTTAGTTGCATGGCTAATTATATCTTCTCACAAGAAACTTCAACCGAATATTGTAGCTCCCCGAAGCACCGCCGCACATAGTGTGCCATGCATGTATGTGCGATGCACAGTGAAGCTTGGCCAACAAACGTGACACATGGACGATACCGTTTGCGGTAGCTATAGATACCCGGTCACCTACTCATAACATTTTATATCGTAGTATAGTATACATAGTGTTTAGCTTCCCGTACGAGACATTTCGCTGTCTATCTCTGGGACTCTCCTAAATGAGGGGAATTCACAGTTGTTCCCGCTTAAAAAGTGCGAACCTGATGACCGATATGGTGCAAGCCAACCATAAAGCCACCTTGCTCTTGGACATTGAATTGGACACAAACCTGTGCCGGTGGCCTGGTATGTGTACCATTGATGTCACATTGCGTGTAGGTCTGTTATAGGAAAATATTTAGTTGAATATGATTCGAACAGTTCTAGGCAATTGCCATTGAAGCACTCGAGCCAGCGCACAAACAAGGCTATAGACCGGTAGTAATCTAATTTTCATGGCATACTGATTAGAACGATGATGGTACCAGCTTCCTACTGGCTTCTGTACCTGCTCGTTCCTCTGTAGCTAATCGCGCCGAGGAAACTTTTCAATGTGGAGCGCTGGGATGGAAGGCAAACTTGGCCCTCGCCCACAGACAAGCAGCGTAACAAGGCAAATAGATGAAATTGCATTTTTAATGTTTGACTTATAACATCCTTGTGGATATTGGATGTTAGTTAATAGGCAGAATACAGTTTGCAAGAACAAACAGGTGTGGGATTATTATTAGGGACGTTTAGCCTTGATTGAGACAGAAAAGTGGCTACATTAACGCACAAACAAAGGAAACGATTTGATTGCACAAAAGACGATACTCTATGAACATGCGAGACGGTACCAATTTACCGTACGAATTTTTAGTCACTTCGCAGTCTGAATGATGATAAGACGGCATTCGTTCATTCATTCATCAATCACCTGAATACATTCATTCACCGCCACCAGTCGCAACTAGAAATCTAGCTGATCCTTACTTAATTTTGTGTTGTCAAAGCTTCATTGTAGACAGCCCACAACCAATCGTCCGTCTTCAATATCTTGGTCTTGCAGAAGCTTTTCACAGGGTTTTGAACAAGAATCCCACATTTTTAGAACCACCTTACCTTCGTAATTTCATGTCTGTTTTATAAAAATTAGCTTTCCATTACGAAATCGGAAATATTTGAAAAATCAACAAAAAAGTGTCTACTTTTTGATTCTCATAATTTCGTATGTACTTTTATGTTCAGCTTCTTAGGGAAGAAAATTTGTCGAGCTTTAAAATCAAAGGCTCAGTGATGGAATTTTTTGTGATTAAAGGATATAAGGATGTAAAGAAGGACTAATTATATTTTGTTCGTACTTTTCCTAGGGATATAGAATCCTCAGGTTGACTAAAAATGTAAATCAAAATCATCTGACAACAGCATTTCAAGAAAAATCATAAACCATTCGCAACTCCTAATGTGGTGCTAAATCACTTCTAATTAATCGAATTTCATTCGCCAGTTGAGTAATTTTAATCGCTTCAATGCCGCGCAGCTGTTGCTTTAAGTGGGATTCGTCGATGTGCATAAGTGAGTGGTAACTCAACCCACCAGAAATAGTGGATAATGCGAGACTCCATCAGCAATGCACGTTCGAACGTAGTTAAAGTACTTACTTAGTGGTAGGTGTTGTGCTAGAGGTGTGCTTCATTTATTTATTATGCTGTCCATTAACTTTAACTTGAGAAAATTGCGTGCCCGAATACGTTAGTCACACCTTTAATTTCATGGCAAAGCCTCGATGCAAGTGTTCGGCAACATAAATATTATGCACGAATGTGATAAACTTGTGAATGGCATTCTTCAAAAAGTTCACAGACACCTGTAGAACCAAAGTCACCAGCTCGTGTTATAGCTCTTGACTGTCAAATGGAGTGCATATTGAAACCCTGGCTTAATTCAACCTTAAGGAGGTACAATGTCAAGTCTTTAACAAGAACTCATTGAGCTTTATAGGAATATGACTTCATCTACTTATTGGCCCAGTCAATGTTGCATACGTTTGACTATAGCCTATGGGCAGCGAGTTACTATTTCGCTCCCCATAGGGACAATAGTAACCATAGACCCTTAAACGTTTAAGAGATATTATATATCGAGATTATATTATCCAGATGGATATGAAAATCTATACTTATCTATACGTCTTGATTCAATGAACTAAAAGGCTTTTAGTTAAGCTAAAAGTTTTTTACTCCAGACATATGTACGCAATCGACTGCTTGTGCATTGTGCAACCTCTGATGACACTTTATTAACAGGTGCCAAAATTAATAACAACAAAGATGCATATTATTGCTCCCAGCTAGCCAACTGGATGCTGACATTAAATCAAAACCAGTGTCAAAACAAGAAGGCGATATTATTGTAACTCTCTCGGAATTTCTAGACAACCCTCACGAAAAGCCCGCGAAACCAAAACACAAGTCGAGGCCTAAATGCTGAACAGTGGTATTCGTGTGCTGTGACCTCGCTTTCAATGCTCCGTGTAATCAAAAAGTCTTAATTTCTTTATCTTCTCTTTAAAAGTCGGACTTTCATAATATTCTTTTTAGCAAAGTATGAAATTATGAGAATCAAAAAGTAGACTCTTTTTTCAAAAGTACTTTTGAGTAGAACGCGGATAATTTCAGATTTTTTATTCAGTACAGAAAATAAAAAGTCGATGTTTATCTGCTCCATGAAATATATAGCCCAATTTCTGAACATTTTAAGAAATATCGTTTCAGAGCTCTGGAAACCTTTGAAGCTGTAAAGAAATGTGTGGATTCTAAAATGAGGTTCTTAAGATGAAAAGGAGGGTTTATTTGTGAATAGCCTATTAAAGGAGTTTTTACATGTAAGGAAATTTAAGCGAGAATTGAATCTAAGCCCAAGGTTTTTCAAATGTTTCGGGGCAACCTTTAGTTCCCTTTCTGACACGTGCCGACTTATCATATAAGCTACGGCAACTCAAGGGGATCATCTACAAAAACTAAACATAGTCAATCAAATAGCAAAATGGTACTCCTCAGTCCTCAGACATTAACGATGGAATAAAAGGTTGTTCAAAATATTCAGCGGTACTCGCCAAATATTGGTTGGCTAGTGTCGAAACGTATTGAATCTCGTAAAATCTGTGTCGGGAAATGGTGCAGAAACAATAGTTGGTACATCACAATGCAGGCGCAGCACGTGGCTTGTAAAAGATGCCTAACGACGGATTTAAGCTGGAAAAGAGCTTTATGCCCCTAGTATTTAGTTGCTTTAAAAACAAAGTTAAGACGCACGCCTAAAAAAGTAAATAAAACTACTCAAGACGATGCAAGAGGTGTAATCGGGCCGAAGCAGCCAATCTGCTCAGAATGTCTGAGAACCCCGAAGCGGAGTATGAACCAGGCGAAGTCCACATTTCGCACCTTTTGCACTGCTTTTCTATGTAATGAGCTTATGACGAATCACCCTGATTCTAAACTTCTCTTGTAGATCTATCGAAAGTTTCGACTGCTCCTTGAAGTTTTTTAACTTCTTATAAAGAATGGAGGGGTGCGGTCGCGTAGTCTTCAGCATGTGTTCAAATCCCACTTCTGTCACCAAAAAAACAGCTTCGTTCTTCTCTATGGTCTCCACCTCTACGAGGGTCTGACAAACCCTCCGATTGTAGCCTTTGCCTCGAAAACAAACTTCACAAAGTGCCTTTTGGATTCGGCAAAACATTGTAGGTCCCTTTTTGTAAAGAATACTATACGCACACAGCATACATGGTTGAGAAGTTGGCCTTAGTTCAACTCGAACTGTTGCGCCACTCTATTTATTTTAATGAAGAATGAGAGACATATTGGGTTGGCCCAGTCGTATTTAGATTGCTTGGATCGATGAAGAAGAATGCTCCAATGTTAAAACTTCTATTTAATAGAGAGCCGGGAGTATGCAAGGAAGCGGAAAACGCATGCAATCTAGGATTATTTCCAGGCGTTTAAGCTCCAAGGTAATTTGAACTGGGCGAGCGTTCCCAAACCGACTTTATATGTATAATGCGGCTAATAAAGGGATGCTACTATCACATCATTCCTTAATATCCGCTTTCTTATAATGCCTCAATGCTTTGGCTTTAAAAAACCATATACCCTATGTGGTCTTGCACGAACGTGTCTGTTAATAAATTTTTTTTCTGTGAGAAACTTTGTGTAACATCCGAAGTAAAGGGCTTAAAAATGCCTTAACCGAAACACTTGTTTTCGTAAAGCATGAGTTTATTATGTTATTCGAATTTTACGTTATTTTTTCTCCCAATTAACACCTCACATGCTATGTGCTTTTCATCAAAAGATGCTAATTTATTCCGCACTCGAAATTTGTCGCAATCGCAACTCAACCATAAAATCGAAATTTCGCCATAAAGTCTATATTTTTCGGAAAATTCAATTAAACTCTTAAGCCAATATTTATTTATTCACTCAATGCATGAATTCGAAGCTTCAGCGTCACGGACACGGTTGCTTGACGGGCGATAAACGTCTAGTATTTCTCTTGAATTAATTTCATAAACTCACATATCGGCTTGAACTTGACCTTCATACATGTAATTGAAGAGATATCGCAGTACAACGTGCGCTTACCTGGAAAGAAAAATAAAAAAAATAAAAATTATTACCAAATCGACTCGAATGTCCAAGGTAGATTTTATGTAAACATAATGGTAAAAAGAGCGAAAACGAGTACACATTTTAATATGTCAATTTGTAATAATTAAAACGCTTAGTGAAGAGAACTTTCCAGAAAAGTGGACACAATTTGTTCTACCCACCAAGAGGCACAACTATACGCGTGATGACTTCCATTAGAGAGAGAGGAAAACCAGAAACAGAAACCCTTTGGTCATCGGAGAAGCACTACATTAACGTTACGCACGCAATCTAAAATTACTTAATTATACCCGTGAGCTTGGGTGTTTGTTGCTTTATTTTCGTTTCGAAAAATCATCAAAAAGCGAAAGAATGACTCAAAACAAACTAATTAGAGGCACCGAAAAGAAGACGGTAATTCTGTTGAGCAAATATTTATTCTGCCCCAAATTATGTTGCACAGCATTAGATAAGATTAAGTGTCTTCTTATGCATCTCGAAAGAAAAGTTAATTTTAGTCAGAATTTCTAGTAAAAAATGTGTCGAGTTTGCAAGTGAAGCAGCGAAAAATGTATGCGAAACATTTTAGCTCTTTTAGGGCTTTTAGTTCCAGCAGCGGCAGAACAGTTCTGTCACCAGACTCAGGTACATCCAAAATTAATTTGGGCATACTTTCAGTGAACCAAATTATTGACCCTTTGGTTCATGACCTGTCAAAGCAACAGGTTTTTTGGGGACGATTTGAAAATGGTTTTGATTCTTGGATATTTTCTCTAGGTCTTTACAACGCCATTTCTTCACAAAGCGCGTTACGCTTTCCACTTGTCGATTTGAAACTGACAAAAATGACGTTTGTTTTTGTGAATAAAAGTCGAAAAATGACAGGTATAGGCTGAGTGTTTTTGAATCAATTACAATTGGCAGTGAGTTTTCACACATGGATATGTCAGAGTCAAAGTCAAAGTCACTAACGTTTAAACTGTCAAAACTTTATTGGAACTTCTAAATAGTGCTGTTAGGTTTGGACTATTTTAGGAAAATACAAAAGTCATATCTTTGCCATTCTGCCACTCGGTTCCTTTCATCACCAATTGATTTGACATTTAAGAAAAAGAACGAGATGGAAATGTGACTCAATAAAATAAGAGATATCTCTCGACAGTTCCACGAATAACACTAACGACAGATAATTTCCCTCCAAGCACAAAGAAGATTCACTTTTTCGTGTTTTCAAACCAAAACGTCACAACTTCATTGACAATTATAAGAAGATATCAATTGGAGATTGACAGCGCTAATAGAAATTGTAGCTGTCTTTGAACTGAACGGTGATGTTGTAAAACATTTTTTGCCGGTGAATTGTTTGTGCCAATCAAAGTCACAGGTGGAAATGATTGGCTGACAGTGTCAAAAGTTGACAAACAGAAGAACTATCAAAGTTTGCCAATTCGTGATGATTTCAAATCATCAACAGTCCCAGCCCTATCGCAACAACACATTTTAGGCAGAAGGAATTCCATCGAAGCTAGCTTAAAAATTATTCGCATGGCTCCTGCAAACCTAATTGTTGCCTCGCAGGCAACCTCGAAGGTATACCAACTTCCTCTCATTCATCGAATGACTACGATTTGTATCCTTGATTGCAGTACACCGCGACTAATTATGCAAGTCGACATGGACGACATGCAGATGCAAATCCACTTGACCATCACTAGCTCCGACTATGGGCAGTGAAGTGAAACTGGGCGTTTAGCGTCAGCTTTAGCGCCGTAATGTGCTGGACTGTCGACGGACGCACGGTGAACCGGAAAAGACGAAACGAATGAAGAATGAATGCATTATCGCCCAGGATATACTAATTGGAATACTTGCCATTGCCTCCATCCAGAGATGAACCTGGCAGCGAGAGACACGGTCTGTTGATTGGCGGCTCCGACGAAGTCGTCGCAAAGTGTTTTAAGTGATGTCAAGTGCGCATTCAAGCAGAGAGTAAGAGTGATGGGCTACCATCAGTTGCTTAAGGAAAAGGGTTATCTTTGTTTTAAAGTTGTCTGATGGATTGTTTTCTTTTGTACAAGGCTCTATGGTCTACAGACTCTTGACGGAATTGTAAATATTAATAAAAAAATATAGTATAAACTAAACGGGCTTGGGGCAAGATAAAACAACACTATATAGATGTTTGCTTACAAAATGTGTCTGTGATAATAAGACACCTGTCTTGTATGATTTAAGTTTTGATATTTTTAAAGATACTTTATATTGCAAAGTAATAAAGCGGTTAGTCACTAATTAAAAACAAGGAGAGGACAGTTTAACTTTAAGGAAATATAAGTTAAGAAAACTCATCATTCGGATGCCGAGGACGTTTTAATGAGAGTGTCAAAAAGCTTCCTTAATCGTTGAAGAGTAAGCTTCAGAGTTCTAAGGCCTGATCATAATAGATAGCTATAGCTAACCCTTGTGGCTGTAACCGTAGCTGGAGCTTGTAAACACAAGTTTATCCTTTTTGTAATTAAGTTTTCATCATGTCTACTTGTCAGCTAAATTTAAAATATAATGTTCTTCTTTAAGGACTTGTCATATATGACAATTTTCAAACGTCGGGCAAACGTCATGAGTAAAGTTGAATAATTTAAGCTACAGCTGCTATATTCATCTCCACATAAGGTTTATTCAATGAAACAAACCCCATAGTCTGCCCTGAAAACACACTTGCTCTTTTGAGTGCAATCAGTTGATTGTCAAAAACTCAGTGCACCTTACTAAGAAAATTTATATTATCGAATGCCAAAGTGCGCACCGATTTCACTGCAAAGCTGTCAAAAAAACTGAAACATCCAATTTTACACCAAATAGCATCAAATTTTAAGGCGGAATCCAACAACAAATCTTAAGACATCAGTTTCATGAATCTAAGCACCAACGGCTTTTCGCGTAAGAGCTAACCATAAAAGACTTCGATGAGCTTAATGCTAAGTTTCAATTTGTCGATTTGTAATTGACAAACGATGCATTTTTAGGTTATATTGATTAATTGGCAAGTAGAAAAAGAGTTTCTTTGAATTGACATATGAATTGGCTTATGCTTTGCCTATTGTGTCTTTATTTGACAAAGAGGAGAACTGTCAAACTTTGTCAATAAATCGACAAGTGAAAACTTTGCATAAGTCGGCTTTCATAATTGTCTCATCACACACAATTTCAATAAGTTTTCCTTAACTTTTGTTGACTAAAGCTGGTCCCAAATCACTGAGAGGTTTGACGCGGAAATTCGACAGCTGGTGAAAAACACACAAATCTCATGCGATTTTCGAACAATTTACTTATGTCTATTAGGGGCACCAAAAGCGTTTGGCAGAACTTGACATTACATTTTGACATTAGGTTTGTTCAGCACCCCTTAAGTCTATTATTACTCTTAAATTTAGAGCGGAATTATGTTTGAAAATTCGATCGGTGTTATGTTTAAATGTTCGAAAAATAAGCTGTGATGTGACTCAGATTATTTAGATTATTCAGCTGATTCCAATTAGCTGGGTTGTGGCACAGATTATTGTTTAACTTAAACCCGATTATGGCGAAGAAAGCGTTCTTTTTTTTGCTACTGAATCCATGCTATATTAAATCATGCCAATTGAAAACGTCAAATATGTTTAATTAATGAAGACTTATATGATCAACACCAACAAGCACGATCTTCTATAGGTACATCGTTTGTTTTGACAGGTCCAGCCGCATCTACATAAACTATGCTGCTCAGTATTAATAAAATACAGTTTATACCATGTCTCCACTGGACCCTTATTCGCGATTAACCTAAATCACAAATTACTGAATAACTAGATATTCAACTTGCGTCCCTCTTACCCTCCAACACCCATTTGTTTACGTTTTTTATAAAGCCTTTAAGCTTTTTTAAAGCTTTAAGTTTCCGTGTCGGTGAATACGTGTATGAAGATACAACAACAATTTACCTTACGCGATCAGCTGATGTAAAAGCTGCAAAACGAAATTGCATGGAAATGACAAATTCATGAATTTACTCACATTTGTAAACAAATGTCGGAGAATGCGTAAATTCATCAATTTCAGCTTGTGGGCAAAGCTTTTACATGTCCGAAGTTGAATATCTAGTTATTCAGTAATTTATGCCTAAATCCTCAACTTATCTCTCTTAAATCTTGAGATTTACTATACAAATTTAGATCGTCTCGGCAAGCGACTAAAAAAAATCCTCCCATGAATCTCTTTCACCTTTTTTCACCCTATTCACAAGATTTTTTTATGTCAAAAAAAGGGCTAAGTTTTTGCACACATTTGTAACAGTTTCAGAATCGAAAAAGGAAACTAAAGGTGCTCACGTATGACAGATCTGTCACAAATACGTTTTCTATTGGACATCTTACAACTGAAATCTTTTTTCGCTCTTATGGGAAAGGTAATAGTCAATCTGTTTGAGAGCCGAAATGACAGTAAATGGGGGCTCGTGTCACATTGATTCTATGTTTGTCGGGATTTACTTTTGATCGTCTCCCCATCATCACAGTTTTATGGCCGGTGGAAACATAGTATAAGAGAGTTAATAGAGTTGTTCGTAACCAAATTTCATTATGTGTGTGATGCCAAAATATCACTTCAATCGTGTAGTAAACGTCAATAATCACTTTTTTCCTTTTTTTTGACAGCAGACAAGTTCGACAAGTTCGAAAAAAGTCAGAAACATAATTTTTTGTGTATTCGACAAGTTCGAAAAAAGTCAGAAACATAATTTTTTGTGTATTCAAATTTCTCCAGAGCAGCAACCTATATCAATGCTTAGTAACCACGCAGCAAGGTTTTAGAACTAGAAGGCAGTTTAATTTAAAATCGATATAAGAACTTTTCGTGACTACCGACACGCCGTTCGAGTCGTGTTTTTCGAGGTTTCAAGAGGTTTCAAGAGGCTACCACAAAGACAGCAAATAGGTATTATACTTCTCTTTACGAAGTTTAAGTTTACTTTGGCCTAGCTTTTTTGGGCCCGTGTCATAGGTAGGTAATCCAAGTTCACTAATCGCCGGTAAATCCAGAACGACATGTCAAATCTTGTCCCCAAACTCGAACCGATTTCTATCTTACCTATCTCACCAAATCAGCTCACCTTTTTATTAAATTTCGTATTTTTCGTCGTATTCATTGACTAGTTTCCAAAGACCGTTTATGTACGCCCATCGACCTTAAACTTCACAATGTGCAATCGCTCCAAAAGACCGTATTCCTAAACCTCATAAATTCCATAAATTTATTTCCCAATATCAAAACATAGGCTCTGATTGCCCTATTAATCACGAAACAATACCCAAACCCCGCCATCAATTACGACATCTTTCTTTCAAATGAAAACGAAAACACCGCCTCAGCCCTACTAGAGCCACTTTAAATATTGTACCCTCTCTGCACCCAAGCCAGGCCACCTCCCAGTTCCCAACCTGCCCTTGGAGATGGAAATTGCTCAAAAATCAGCAGCATATAGCTTTTCCACATTTGTAAGTGTGTTTATGGAAATGGAAAGAAACGCTGATAAGTGACAACAACAAAGCACCGTAATTAACCTTCAAGCTGCGAACACAAGTTTGAGTTTCTTTGATTTAAATGCAGCAATTGTCTGCGGTTGTTAATGTTTTCAACGATACTGCGCCGCCATATTGCTACCGCAGCAACGATTTTCTGCCACTTTACGTCTTGTCACTTTAACTGTCAAGAAAATGCAATGACTTAACCTAAGTCTGGAGCTGTTGCAGGCATAATAGAGAAACATTTCAAGTTCAATCACTTTGTGGCAAAAAGTACTTTGATAACGCTCGGCGAGGGACCAAATAAAACAAAGTAATTAATGCACTTCCCCTTCGATATGCCAGTGACAGTTCTGAATGACAGGCGAACCTTGGCAACGCGATAAAAGCCCAAAAAGGTGCAATTTCAGGTGCTATCAGTTCAGCTTATAAGTGAAACCTCGAGTGAGTGTATGGAAAGGCATAAAAAACCAAAGAGCGTGATTAATCAAAATTTGCGGGATAATTAACTGTTTTTTTTTTCATATGAGGACTACTTTTAGCAGCTCATGCATATAAGCTGACTTTGTTAATGAATTATTCAATGGTTTTACACACATTTGGGCAGTAATAAATCTTAAAATAAACGGTTATGAGATTATTCTACTCATTTATTGACACTTTATGCAAATATCTGTCACTAATGAGGCAAGACATCTTCGTTGACAGTTTCTGTACCGGCCGGCGCACTGCCGTATAAAGGTTGGCAATTAAGCGATATGATTTAGTTATATTTTTATGGGGAGCGTTAAGATTTTTATTACTTTGACTGAACATGATATTACGGGCACGGGGTTTGCTAGAAAATAGTCAGTTCTAGTTCTTAGCGTCGGGTTTCAGAGGTAAGTTAAGGCCAGCTGATTCTGTTTATCATGATTCTGTTTATCCCGGAACAAAACGAATCTAGAGTTAACCCAGTAAACAGTTTTGCAGTGCAGAGTTAACTCCGTGTCCGTCAGCAAAGTTGTCAAAATCTTCGACTCTCGAAGTTATTAACTCACTTCACATAGAAAAACACAAGAAAAGAACTTCGAGACATTTTCAGATGTAATTTTTGACAGAAACACGCAAAACCAATGCCATTTCAAACAAAAAAAAGCATTCGAAGAAGTTCATAATGTTCACCAGAGATGATCCGGGATTAGCTCACCAAATTTGGCGAGTTCGGCCGAGATTAGTCCCAGACCAATATTCACTTAAGAATTCATTTCCGGGGTTAATCTCAGTTTAAATCGGAAATTCGCACTGAAAAACTGGCCCTTAGTCAAATATTAAACTTTAAAATTAGTTATGTCCTTAAACGAGTTTTATTTTATTGTCTTTCAAAATTCCAGAAAAAAACTGTGTTAATACAAGTGAAGATATCCTTGAAATCTGCGGATTTCGTTTGCAGTACAGAGATATGAAATCTGTTCAATATTATTTGTAGAATATGGAAACGTAGAACTTTCAAGCCAAATGCTCTTTTTGTGGGCTGCGACAATCCACAGTAATTGCTGACAGTTTACAATCGGTTCGGTGCGAATACGTTTAGGTTTTAAATTTAAATCTCGATTTTTGGTGCGTTGTTAATTATTTATGTCAAATTGAACAGATATTCACGCAACCGAGCTCATTTTTTTAAACAAACCGAGCAAGCCGTGAAATATGTTCCGCAACAACCTGCAACAACGACTGACACTTTAAAATGTTTCTGTCATTTCTGTCTTTTGCTTGTCATATACCGAAAATAAGAAAAAAAATGAAATTGAATTTTTTTTTTCGAAATACGAAAAATATAAAAAAAGGTTCGAATTGTTCCGGAGTGCGAATTTGACGAGTTAAACTGAAATTAAACCACAAGTGAAAATGTCCGTCAAACTTATTTTTGGAGATAACACTAGTTGAACATCCAAATCCTTTCATAATATCCAAAACTCGGATAATATGTTCATTCTATGAAATTAGGCCCATTGCCACAGCCGGCGCCCTGATAATGCACTTGCACTACTCAGTCCGATTAACTGATTGGCAAAAGCTCTGAGCAATCTCGAAAATGCAGGTTTTTATCGAACGAAAATTGGCACACCATCAAACAGTGAAATTGTCAAATTACACTCAAACCACGCCACCCTCAGTGCTGACTGAGGCAGTGAATCTTTCATCGAAAAAAGTGTAGTTTCTTCGCTTTATAAAACGCATAACTGCGAAAAAGTGCGCACTCTGGTGATAGGGCTTTCATCGATTGAACCCAATCTTGCACTGAAAAACTGTCACTGAAAAAGAGTTGCCATCTGCCTTAATTTGACATATCGATTATAAATTTATTTTATAAATTCGATATGCAAAATTGAAGAGCCACACAAATGTAGGAGAGTAAGAATGCATTAAAATTATTCGGAAAGGTGTGTAGCTCTCTTCATTCATTATCAAAGAAGGTGAAAAAAAAACAAAGATTCTGATAAACAGAAAAACGTAAGAATGTTCATTGCACCGCGCCGCAATGCCATTCAACTTTGTGCGAATGTGGACCATACATAATTTCGAGAACAATAACAATGATTGTGGCGGTAACATGATCACTTTTTTTTTAAAGTAGGCTAATAATCACATCACTATAAAAAAGCCTCTCGAAATGGGACCCCGCGCAGCTAAACAATGACGACAGTAAAATGAACAGAATTTGTGCCGTGTCCCACATAATCTCGATCGCGTGTCGACCAAGATCGAAATAACAATCAGCCAATCTGACATCCTGAATGATTATGCAAATTAGCGCGCGCGCGCAGACTCAGAGTGAAAAGCCATAATAAATAAGCTGAGTTGCATTATAGAGCTAAGCTCACCTCTTGAGTCTAATCGAAAGTTGACGAACAACAACGCGATGAACCGCAGCTCCAGCAGATGAAATCCGGACTTGGGTAGAACTTTTGCTTATGAAACCCTTTTTCATACGAAACCCAGTACGACGCACACGCATGTGCTGCACACGTAATTCAAGTGCATTCGGATTCGGATTACACAATCTCCTAACGAAGCATTAAATTGGATTTTTTTCATTGTCGTTGGGCAAGCATCCATCAAAACATGCGGGGCCCATTGTCATCACTCTGAGACGAGCAGTGATTTGTTCCACCACTGCAATTACGATAATTTACTCGAGTATTCTTCTGTTTGATTGTGCATTTGAATGAGCACACACATCGATTAGTATAGGTATTCCATCGCCATGCACTGAATGAATGAATGAACGATCTGTGTTGGCATATCAAATCGACAAGATTGCTTCAAGTCGAATAAAAACGAACGAGAAGAAGACGACGACGGCGAAGAAATCGGATTCGGATTGGGTTACAACACGTTTTACTCCATGTCTGGGTGTGTTGTCACTTCGAATAGAGGTAAATGGAACAGTCGTACCTAACCTATACGGGTATATTGCATTTTAGACTTCCCTAGAACTCGCTTCATTCTACTTTGCGGCTTGCAACACAAAAGGAAGAGCTTATGAAGGCGTGTCAGTTACTCAATATGCTGCATACGGAAGTTTGACAAAAAAACTGAAATTTGATTAAAAGCGCGGTAAATTCTCTCACGTTAACCTAAAAATATTTTGACAGCTGACATCTCGCTCAATATGTTAGCAACGAGTTTTAATGGAAATTTGAATTCCATAGTAATTGACACAGTCCAATAAATATGTACCTACTTGACTTCTGGCAAGTGGCATAACAAAGCAACTTTGGTTTCACCGCTTGACAGTCCGTCTATGGTGGTATGACAGGAAGCCATCATGCACCGCAGCATTTTTACACTGGTCGTTGTCGTTCCGATTGATTTCTTCACGGTGTGGCCGGTGTGTTAAGCCGTTAGCTTGTCCATAAATGTGAGGTGCACTGCTTCCGGCGTGTTATCAATTGACGATGCACTTCCAATCAATGGTATCTTATGATGAGTAGAGTCAGAGTGTAATCGAGATGCAGAAGAGGAAGCAATAATTTACATGTATTACAGTCGAAGAGGGTATCGCTTACAGCAGTTGTGCATCTAAATTGGTTTTCTCTGGACAGCTGGTATTATGCTAAAGAATGCGTTTACACATGTCGAAAGAGGTCATTATGTGAAGGACAGAAAAATTCCATTGCCTTCATTCACATGGATTGAATTTTGACAGCAAGGTTAATATGAGCCACTCGTGGTCATTCATTTGCATGAACGTTATTTGCTTAATCACCCTAAGCTGTAGGCCGCGATTATTTCTTTTCAAGTGCACTTTTCAAATGGTTCAAGGAATAAGCTCTTCCACTTATTTAGCATAAGTCGTACCTACGTACGAAAAGTATTCTTACAAAGTTCTTTATTACCACATGGCTGGGTCATTACACTCTCGATAAACACATGAATTCCAACTAAACATTCAGCTCATATTGGTTGGATCGCTTCAGTTTTAAGGCTTCTTCCTCTACATCAAACTTATTGACAGGTGAGTCATGTCTGACACTTTTTGTTGTTTTGTCATGCACACCAGGACACTTCCTTGTTCTTGGCTCATGAAGGTATTTTTATGCAATGCAAACACCCACAAGGGGATGACATTTAAGACGTGACAATTTTATGAGATGGCAAAAATATGTGAATATTTGATGCAATTCTGAACGAGTTAACACAAAAATCTTTTATGCACGAAGCGTGCTAGTCGACGGTTTCTAATAAATGCCACCAGTTGTCAGTCGACTTCTTTTGAGATTCGAATGTGAAAGAAGGTAACTTTTCATGCAAATCGAGTTTCAGAAACAAAAAAGAACTCTATAATCGATATTTTGTTGTGTGTTTTTATAGAACTTATTTGCTACATCTGCGGCGAGGCGCGTCAATGATGTTTTCAAGTCACGCAAGTTGAAAATACAAATTCGGTATTGCGTCATTCCGTTTGTTTTGACTTTTACCATTTCATACTAATTCTGATATTATCTGGGTTGGGATGATGCAATATTTTAGGTTTTATTTTTGCCTAATAATATATTGACCACTGTCATAGGCTACACGCAACTGTCATTCTAATGTTTTTCTAGAGATAGACAATGTCCCATTGGTTTTGACCTACTTATATAGCTTATTTACAATATCCATACGTTTTTGGTGCTTATCTGAAATCCAAGCGACGCAAATGAAAACAGAGTCTAATACTAGATTTCCACTGTTTATAAAGAAGAGATTAGCGAAATAAAAATAAATCTCCACCGAGTGTTTCCACCGGGTAAACATATAAGATTAACTGGGAGCAAGCACTCTCTTGTTGTCTTTTTGGCGCTCAAAGATGAGTGTGATTACATTTTGCAGGAGCCAAAACGGATGTCTGTCTGGCTTCTGTATGTGACAGAGGTGTCACACGCGGACTGCTATAAAGGTGCCTCAAAATTTAAAGAATTGTTGAAGAATCGTGTTCATTGCGTTCGCGTGTTCGGTAGAAAGGGAAACAGAAAAAATAAGATATGAAATATGAAACAAATGTAGGTAATAATATAAAATAACGCAACCCTGTACATAATGAAACAACCTTTTAAAATGCAGCAGACATAAAGAAAAACACAAACACCTTAAAAAAACACTGCGAAAAGCTTTTCTTACATTCTTCTGCGCAAAATAAAGTATGACAGGTATTTTGCTTTAACAATGTCCCATAGCTAATGTGATTTGTAAGCATTCACACTGCGTCCGTGTCCACTCCAGTTTGTCCATTTGAAAGACCATCTGAACCCTCGACTCTTTTCACTGTTTTGCCACTGCCACCACTTACCCAGTTGTTGGCCTGTTTTAGTAAAGCCATTTCGCTACTTATGTCTTCTTATTTTTGCGTTAACAATGGAAAAGAAAGCATTTAAGTGTTTTTTTCTTCTTCTAGTTTTTTTTTTATAAATTATTATTATTACAGAGGTATAAAGCCTCTTAAATGACATTTAAGTGAGGCATGTGGGAATACTTCAAAGAAAGGTTTATTAAACTCTGTCTATGAGTTTTTTTTTTTTTTTTGTTATTCTATCATAAATGGTGGATTTCTTATGCAACAAAAGAAAGCCAACATTATTTTAAAAATGTTCAAGAAGAAGCGCTTGACAAATATGTTTGTAGACTAATTTGTATTGTAGCACGCACATTTTTTCTTAGGTTTAGGCTATTTCCATAAACGTTGTGAACACTTTTAAACGCCCTCGATATGCGCTGCCTTCAGTCGTCTTAAATCAATTACGAAAAATTAGACTTAAATCTCATAAAGGCTGAGCATTTAAAGGTGCCAATTAGCAGAGCTTCTCAGTGGTGTCCCAAAATGGAAATCGAGTTTTTGTTTGCCACGCAAAGACACCAAACGTTATGCGGTATTCAGCGTTTCAAACGTGTGGGTCGACTGCACGTGTGAGATCAAATCATGAGGTTGGAGTTATGTTAATTCAGCCTGAAGGGGAATAACTTGTTTTTAGGCAAATATTTGTCAAAAAACAAAAAAACATTTTGATTTGATCAAAAGCATTTTGAAAATGTTGGAAATTATTATTACCATTAAGAGGGAATCCTGAAACCTAAACCTTCGAATTATTTTGTTTTAATTCGTAGATCAGGAACATGTCACGCATGTTGGGATTTCTCAATTAAATAGCTCAACAACTGTCATGTTTAATGATTAATGTCAAATCAAGGAATATCGTCTGGCTTTGACAATATAGCCGTGCACTTTGAATGTGTTGGTAACTTAAATTTGACAACTTAGTAGGTATACCTACCTGTTAGTTATAAAAGTAACTATTTAACTAACTTATTTCTATCAAAACCACCATCAAAACTGACGGCCTCTTTAATTATCTTGCATAGAATATTGTCATTTCACAAAAAATGTGTTTTTAATAAATGACGTTTGGTATTGATCAATAGGTTTTTAACACCTGTCACATGTCGCGCCCCTCCCCACCACTGAATCCGTGGCAGACTAAAGCCGCGTTGTCACAAGGAACAGGAACAGAAACAGAATTTCATACATTAGCAACGCAAAAAGCATTCAGCGAATTTAGGTTTCAGTTGCTAATGTATGAGATTCTGTTTCTGTTCCTGTTTTACGTTGCTTGTGACAACGCGGCTTAAGACTGTACAATGACATAAAAATAATTCTTAAATGAATGGCGTGACTTTTTTGGTCGCCGGCTCTCCGTCTGTAAATTTATGCTAAGAAACTGGGCCACAGCCACATAATTTATTTACAAATTTTCTGTTACACCGCGTAAAAACAAACTAACTCGGTAATAGTTTGATTGATGTGACACTGACAGCTCTGTCAAGCCAATGACTGAAATGGTTACACCTTGGCTTCTTGGTCAGTGAAAGAGGGAGAAATATCAGCGTTTCTTTTCAATTATTTGATTTGAACTTTATTCTTTAATAGTGAGTTTCCACCGCACATGAAACAGAATTAAGGGTAGCAAGATTATAAGTTAATACCCAATCCGGTGTTGCCACCGGAAAAAGCAGTATTAACTTGACGTATAGGAAAAATCGTACTTTTAATATTTCTCAATGACATGCTATGGTGTTAAATGGCAATGCCTGGTCGTCAGCCCCTCTGGACATCTCCATTGTCCAGATGCGTTATCGAATATTCAGTCAGATTAAGAAATAATTGAATTTACTTTTTAATTGTAATCGAATTTTCGATTCTTCGGAAACAAAACGTCAAATATCTTAATGGGATTTTAGTCCACAAAGTCGGGGGCAGGACAACTTGTTCAACATCAACTAGAATCAACATTAACATCCGCCATTCTGTTGCATATCCGCTGTTCTGTTGCTTTGTGCAAAACTCAGTCCATTGAGGTTTTTTGACAGCTCCAACCACACCCAATCAGCATTAACATCAACCATTCTGCGCATCGCTTTACATAAAAAAACAAACACAGCTGCGTTGGTGAAAGGTACTCATGCTGCCCATTGAATAAAGAGAGAAGGAAGTGGTGTTTTTGGGAAAAAGTGAAGCATCAGCTTTAGTTGTGTGATTGCGGACTACTGAACCAGGCATGTCATGAGAGACGGCTCGAGGTTCATATGTTTCTGGGAGCTGGCTCTACTTTTGTTTAACATTCCTGAGTTAAGGTGACATTTGTACCCCGATTCGTGACACATTCAATACATTCACTTACAAGTCGATACCCGACATTGGGCGACTAATGTCAAAATAAATGCTTCACTCACACACACTGTATGTGTGAAAAAGAGCTATTCCTTGTCTCTTTATTCAATGATGCTGCCAGCACTCAAAAAAAGTTTGGTTTGATTTTTTTCTTCAGAAAATGGACAGAACATGTAGAATGCTGTATAGTTTGATTTAAAAATTCATGCGTTCAAGAGATTTATTACGCGTCTTCCCACCGAGCCAGAATCTAGATTCTGAGCTGTTTGATTTCAAAATCTATTTGAGGCTTTCACACCGCTTATCACACAAGATTATGTTGACGTTTCGGTGTCTTTGACAACATTTGTCAAATTTATTGCGAGGAACGTTTCATCTTCCAGGCCCAATTTTTTTTCTTTTACGTTTTGTTTTTTTATTATCTGTGAAGATTGGAGACGATTTAAAACGATCCCAAAGTGCCAAAGTGGCTCCACCGGGCAAATATTGCCAATATTCGAGACTTTCACACCGCGCATCACACTAGATTACGTTGAAGTTTCGGTGTCATTGACAACAGTTGTCAAAATTGTTAAGAGGAACACTTCGTTTTCCAGGCACCATGTGCTAGATCAATCAAAAGGTGTGTTTGTTTTTTGACGTTCGCAAGTTTGACATTTTTATATTCGATTTTGTGAGAATCTAGATTCTAAATTTTACAAATGAATGCGAAATCTATATTTTGATTCCTAGTTAGGAATTTGAAAAGGGTATAAAATTCGTATGGTGAATCTCGAGATTTAGTGGGGATTTAACGAAGATTTGTCTTAACCGCTGATAAGTGTCGGCTGGAATGTCCTTAAATATCTAAATGGATATCTATGGTTACCCTTCACCGTACCGCAAATGGATATCTTAGAACCGTACCCTTAAACTTTGATTTATCAGGAAAAACTTGAAATGAACTAACGAAGAAAGCCTCATAAATAAGGTTAACTAGAAAACAAAGTCATAAATTTTATACCAATACTCAACGCAAAAATATGCGCATTTCGGTTTTAGGGAAATTGGATACAAACACACTCACACATGCGAAATTGTGTTCTGTCAAATGTCAAATGGCAGGGTTCTGTCAAATGTCAAATGAAAGCAATTTTATTTGTTTCGATGTTGTACATAGTTGGAATCCCTTATGAGTGTTTGTCCTGACATCAAATGAGGGAACACATTTTATTGTAACGAGCAGTTTTCGAAATTGAGAATAATTCTTTCAAGTTTTAGTGAAACACGCTACAATCTCAATTGGCAATTATCAATGGAAAATAACAAACTTTGACAATTCCCTTCTTTTTTTTAAACAAATTCGTACTTACTGGTCTTCTTGGCGTTCTTTTCTGCCAATTTGAATCCAAATGTTAGAAAAGAGTAAGCCAAATCATATGTCAATGAAAACAACCATTTCCTATTTTCAACTTTTCAAAATAACTTTTAAATACGTCGTTTGCCATTAAGTGGAAATGCCACTCAAGTGGCTTAAAGCCTTTTAGATTGGCTGTCTAGAAACATCCGGGAGTAGCCTTCTGGAATCTCCTGAAACTGGTTTTTGCACTCCTTTTGACAGCTCGTTCGACAAAAAGCACGCACACAAGCGTCAATCTGTCCAAACGTAGTTTTGCCTGGTAGCAAACCTTTTTTTACAAATACAATACACAATAAGTTCCAAATCAGGAAAATGTGTTTGAGTGTTCGGTTGCAATCCCAAATCAGGACGTTTTTATGGTTTGGCAACCGAAATCAGCTGTAGGTCCCATAGGACCGAATGTTATCTGAACTTATCTGAGCGACTGTTTTGTAGCTCGCGTAATTTGTGTTTTGTAAACTGTCTCAATCTGAAACTAGACACTAGCAGTGGGACTGAGCCGCAGTGTAAACATCAAATTTTTCGTAGATGAGCTGCTTTAATTTGCTCACCACTTCCTGTCAGGCTCTGCCACAATAGTAGAGTTAACAAAACGCTTAATTTTAGATTCAATTTGGTTTTGAATCATAAGACAAACACTTACACTCGGCAAAATTTTTACCCAATGTGAATTCGTTTCTGTAAACAATCTGTTTGTAAAGCCTAGTTCACAATGGTATTACGCCTTTTCTCGCACAAGACCGTTATGCCGGCGCGCCACGCCATTATGGTAATAATGTTGGTATTATTGTGTGAACAGACTATATGAGTTGCCGTTTTTTACCTTTTTGCATAGTACCTTGCCTATCCATACACTAATAAGCTTAGTGCGTTTCATTTAGTTCCTTTTATTCGGTTATATGACCCAAAATAAAAAGCTCTTACGCAACTGAGGGTGTAGGAACACCTTAAAGACTCATGTCGGTTTAATGTTTAAGCCTCAACAGGGCGTGACGTTGGATGAGGTACAACACGAGCTATTTATGGAAGATAATAAAAATCTAGTTTTTTAAGTTCCCTGATATGTGAAGCTAATTACCCAACTGTCAATTTATAATTGGCAAACGAATTATTTTGAATTGTGACTTATCTTTTCCAATTGTGCGTCTATTAATTGTTAAAGTGAAGAAATGTCAAATAAGCGTGACAGGTGCAGCTGTCACCACACGTTTACTAAACTCGTTTCTAAAACTTGGTTAACTTACAGATTCCTTTCAAAGCCAAGCACACCGCTTTCCCCAAAGACATAACCATCAAAGGATTATTATCATTCACCCGGCCTGCAGGAATGTACAAAGTCTCACTGATTACTTTTTCGTAATTAACATAGATTAAGATCCTTCAAATTGGTTGCAATTATGCGTCAATCATATTCATAACTGCCACAACCCACCTAGAAAGTAGGTCGCACACTCTCCACCACGGGTGGCTGATACATATACTCGGACTCGTATAAAGTCCAAACAGTAACAAATCAACTTCCAATCTAGAAAAGTCTTAATTACCTGCTAATCTGAAGGCGTATTCTCTGGTTTATTTCAGCTCTTTCTTCCATTTAAGTATCGATATCAATTTCTTTAAAAAAAAAAAACCATCAAAACAACTTGAACAAGTTTCCGAATCGGATTCTTAATGCCTTCCTCACACGCAACACCCGATCGGACAAAAGCGGTTTAAGTATCGTCCAGACCATGTTGTGTAGTACACGAACCGAAAGTACTCCACACGACTCTTCATCATCCAGGCTCGTGTCCAAGTAGAAAGTCACCTGTTTAGCCATGTCGTACACATAAACTACAAAAAAAAACCGAAGCACACAAAACACCCATAACTTATAAAATGAAAAATACCTCCGCGAGTTTTCACTAGAAACGGCCAGATATAAACTTGCCATAATATGCCAAACCATCCCAATAGCACAAAACAAGCCAAAGACAAGACACCCGGAAAGATGATTTCCTTAAAGAGACGCATGGCGGTTGAGGTTGACAGTGCCTAGAGATATACCTTGTGGGGACCTGTCCTGTCCACCAACTTCAAGGAGAAAAGGCGACACGGATGCGCTGTTTACCAATCGACTTTTGGACCCATAAATGACCATTAGAAAGAAAGACTTGGGCAGTTTTTTTCTAATTATCGGCAAGAGCAGGCTAGTTGTCCGGCCAAAGACGGAACTCGATAGAGATGCCGTCCAAATAGGGTGCCCACTGCCCAGTGCAAAGTGTGTTTTGCTCATATTTTCCAATGTATAAGTGGCACATTTTGTTGGTATTTTTATCGGATTTAGTCAATGACCATTGGTTAGCGACGTTAAGCTTCCGTTTTTCGCTTTGAATGCGGAACGTAAAGTAACAACATAACCACCAAAAAACGTGTCCAAATTAAATATTTATAAATTTATGTGGAATCCGACAAACATAAACCAGCTAATTTGGACAGCGGATTAGCATAATATTGGCATATTAGGTCAGACGTTTATTATGTGTGGGATTTCATAAGTTTGTTGCACTGTAGTATTGAAATTAACAAAACATAATAGGTTTTACTAAAATGTCAAAACTGAGAATATGCGCGTTTTCATAATGCTGAGCGTGAGCAGCCAGCAGGGTGGGCTTAAATCGTTGAGCCCTAGTCATGCCGGCCATAATCTAGGTTTTGAGCAATTAGATTTCGGAATCTACCTAAGGCTTTCACACCGTGAGTTTAATCGAGATTACGTTGACGTTTCGGTTACTTTGACACAAGTCCTCATATTTGGCAGAATTTAAAAGGATTCGAATAAGTTAAAAAGTTTTTTAAAAAAAAGCGTAATGCTGAAAATCCCATCCATTGTTCTTTATTAAACTAACTCTGTCTTCTGGTTTGTATTTACCAACCATTTCAGCGTTTATCAGTTTATGCTCATTAATTATGATTATCCAGCATATTTATAATTCATCGAAAATTTATGGCGTATTCCTTTGAACACCGAACTGCCACCCTGTGCTGTCAAATAGTAGTCGGTGTTTGCGGCAATTCCAGCGTGTTGTACACTCGGTTTCATTGTGAACAGAACGACAATTACTGAACCGGTGCAGTCATCACGTTAAGTGTTAAATTGCTTTGACTTCATTTTGTTTATACTTTTTTTTGCATTTCGTAGTGTGATTTTGTTGGCGTCGGCTTTTTGTACTTTAAAAAAAAAAACTATTTTTCATACTAGATTTCATACAATTAAAGTCGCGTTGTAAGAAATAACAAATGAAAACTGAGTCGAAACGTCACTTCACATACACAATCAAAGCTACACCCATTCTCCACCGTCAAATACGACGGTGGCGAAAATCCGACTTCGAACTAATTCGGAGTTCAAAAGAACATTTACTTGAGCACGATTCCGTTTAGGTGTACGAGAAAAGAACAGTTTTTCCCTGTATTCCACACCAGTTTCACGATTCGGTGTTGAAAAGAATACGCCATTAATGGTTTTTGGTTGGATTCTAATTTTTTTTACTCTAAATCCAGGTTCTTGTTCGATGTTGATGAACTCATTTTTGTTTGACAGGTCTGTATTGTTCTACATGTCACTTCTTGTTCGCTTATCGTAAATTGAAATCTTATTTCAATCACAAACGGTTTAAAGTCGTCCATTTAAGGCCGAAATTGAAGAACCTACTTAAATCATCTAAGCCAGTTTGTTATATCAAGTCCATATTGTTGTCCATATTGAAAGCAATGTTTCAAATTTTTTTCTTCGCTATTGTGAACCATTTTATCGAATTCGATCTACCATTTACATTTTTGAAAGCTTTATAAGTCCATTTTCTAATAAATTTGACAGTTGGAAAGTCTATTCACGAATGGAAAAGTCAAAATCCGACACGTGGTTGACAGTAGAGGCATATGTGGAGACCTGCAACAACGTCAAACTGAAAACTCTGACTGTTTGTTTTTCCTGCCTTAGTTTAAAAGCTTTTCCATACTACATTTACACCGACCACTTAATTCTGAATCAAGTGAAAAAATTTCGAAATCCAATTTTGCCGTTTATACTGGAGTTTCAGCTTTTCAAATGACAATCAGAGTCAAAATCTGAAATATCAGGTGCTCCATTCAGCTAAAATTGTCGTTATAACTTGCTTATTTTTTGTTTCAAAATGCGTCCAAGAGCACTTTTATCGACTTATGTCAAATTACAAGCGTTTTGTTTGAGTATTTTCTGTTAACTGCCCTGAATTCTCTTAAAAATAAGAGAATCGGAAGTTTGAGAGGTTTGTTCCATTCGACAAACTTCTAAATGCACAAGCGAAATTCAGCATTTAAATGAAATTCAACATTTATAAATCCTGAAAATATATAGCGCATTTCGCTATATATTTTCAGGATTTAAACGTTTAGGGTGAAATCTTGAATTTAGCTTAAATGCTGAAATTAGGCTCGGTGTAAATGTAGTTGTATTCGTCAGTTTTTTTTACCAGTTGACAAGTAAATCCAAACCAGGTGATGAGCTTGGGAGGTTTTTGAAAGGTCTCTACATATATTCCTCTATTCCACTCCGGTTGCTTTCGATAAAGCTTTTCGCCAAAATGTCAATTTTCCTCACTTGTTATGAAAACAAGCTTCTTTATCTTGTTCGTGTACAGGCCTACCGCATACGCTTAGCAACCATTTTATTGTTTTCATACCAAGTGAACAGATTTCACCAAAGGTTAGAACGAGAGGTGCGAGGGAGATAGTTGTTACGCGAAAATCTCTATCGCCAATCAAATGCGTTTTTTACAGAACAGATTCATGGTTTGACAAGACTTTTGACAATTAAGAGAAAAATTTATTTGTCACCTACATATTTTCAAAGTTTGTTTAACTTTGACAAATATTGGCATATAGGCAAACTTTGTTAAAAGTAGCAAAAGTAACACAAAAATTTGACGTTTAACAATTTTTTGAACAGCCAAAAAAGAGTCTACCCACAAAAATGTCGCCATCAAATCAAGAAGCGCGTCAGCAGCGTCAACGTGGTGCCTGTTTCACATAAAGAGCGAGAGTCCGGAGCGAGAGACTCGGATTTTTTCGAAAAATTGAAAAACCCTGGCCGAGGTCGACGGTTATTATGTGAATCGCTGTTGTGAGTTATGACACGATGTTAAGTAGACGTTTTTTTCTCGAAGCTAATATTTACTTGTTTAGAAATATAAATTCATGTGCAATAAATGTGCTCAAAAAAATGTGCTCTGGTCTCGCGTTGTCGCTGCTCTGGTTTGACGCTCTCGCGCTGATGAGCGTTTCACATTCAACGCGCGAACGGCAAACCAGAGCGGCAGCTACAACGAGGGACCAGAGCACATTTTTTTGAGCCATAGCACAGAACACAAAGGCTGTGGTCATTTAGTCCAGAGGCTAGAGCGACAACGTATTGGACCGCGCAGCAGAGGTCCACCGAGAATCTGGTGGCGCGCTCAAGTGGACGGGGACCTCATGTCAACTTAGCCTAGAACGCCTAGAGCTGGCTGCCACAGCTTGTTGGTTCAAGCCCAGGCCCACCGGAACTAGTAAGTAGGCGCTACCTAAAAAAAGTAAGTGAGCCACGAAAACACCAGCCCAGACACGTGAGAGTTTTATTTTAGCTGTAGAGTTTGATGATATCATGAGAATCCTTATAATATCAAAAGAACTTGTCAACAAGCCTTGAAGCCAAGGACTATCTGCCTAACCGGTGTTAGTGTTTTGCGGGTCCTGCTGATCTTCAACAAGACCCAGCCGAATGAGGAACACGCATACGTGATTTTTACTTAGTTATCTTTTTCCGATTACCGGTGAGATCATGCAGTAGTTTGTTACAGTATGTTTGGCTGGATGGCTCACCTCGAGGTGTTTAGCTCGATGGAGGTAACTACGCATTATTACGATCAGCATTGAATATAAGACAATTTCTCTTCCCACAGTGTCTGAAGATATACTCACCTCAATATAACTCTAGAGCAATTTGTCATTGTCATTTGACGTCTGCTCGTTGCCTGTGCACCTTTATCCTAAGGCATCGGCTTGACAGAAGCACAAGCTTTATAATATGCTGCTTCTTCTTCCCAAAATGCCAGCCATTCCAAACAAATGAAAGATAAATTAACATTACAACCCAATTATGTAAGACACACCTAACACGCCGAGGTAGAAAAAAAAGATCGGCTTCAACTTTATGCAAATGATTCGGCCCATTAAAGAAGACACCCAAGTGCGCATAATAGCTTTTCACAGAAAAAAAAAACTCCACCGAGATTTCATCTTCCTTGAAGCCCTAAAGAAAACCGTTTATCTTGGCATCTTGCCTAGGCCTGGCTTTTTTTTCTTTTCCTATCCTTTATGAAAACTAGACTATTTCAATGGAAAATTTAGATCAATCGCATCTCTGGTCCGATGAAAAGAAGAGGAGTTGCTGTTGCTGCTGCACCGCGCTCTGGGGAAAAAGTTAATTTATGCACCGAGTCCACTTTTCCCCAGCGCAGTGCACTCGTCCATAGTTCATTTAATCGTCGCATCTTCATTTCCTTACGTTTTTTTTTATCTCAGCTTAAAGTGAAAATCCGTGTATCTCATCTGCCGCCATCCGATAAAAATGAATGACAAATATACTTACCTATACGTCTTTTAAAAGAGAAAAAGACCTACGAATCCCAACACCACATAGTGCGAAATTTGCACTTTCCGCAAATAGTTTACAAATGTATCTATGAGATACGAAAAAATGTAGGTGAGGCTCGGTCCGCATGCAAAGGCGACGAGATCTTTTCCAGTTTCTCTGAGTCTGCGTCTATTTTTCATCTATCATGTCCCGCAGTTGGAATGGGAGATCGTTTCACTCGAGGAAAATAGACACAAAGCCCCGACCGAGTGGTAGAAAATCTACCACAGTCGACTACAGTTGCGCAGATGACTATCTTTTAAGTCGCTGCTGCCGAACAGATGGGCGAATCGGAATCGGAATACTCTTGTGAACAGTGTAAGAAACAACTTCGAGGCATTACAAAAACGAAAAAAAACTCGAATATCCATCCGATCGACAAGTTTAGCACTTTCGGTGGATGTGTTGTGTATGGCTCGAGGAGGGGGGCTTATATTTAGAAGGAGAAAGTTATGCTTTACTCCATCCTCGGATTACTGGTTGGAGCTGCTGATTTCCACTGGAAATACACACAATATTCGTGCAAATAGCAGATAACCTTTGCCGCTATTACTCGTGTGGACAACACTGTCAGGTGGTGGCCACTACTTGTGGATTCCACGAATAGTTTCTAGCATTCCGAGGCTGCGGCTGGGCGCATTAATTAGTTGGCACCTAAATGGAGCTAGCCCCGTGAAGATTGAGCCATCTTTAGTGGGTTGCCTACGCGTTAAAGCTGAAAATGTCGATAATTGGATTCCGGGAAGGTGTTTATGTTTGATGCTTTCGTTTTGTTAAAGCTTCGCTCACTAATAATGCGCTTAATAATAAGTGAGAGTTGTCGTGTCGGTGTTTTCGATTCGTTTCACCGTAGTTGTGCAGCAAGTGCAAGCAGACGGATCTGTGCGTGCGGCTAGCCTCAGGGAGAAAACTCTTTAAGAATGAAAGTTAGAATCAAAATAAACAGGATTACGATTTGAGCATCAGGTGTGTCTTATCCAATCGAGCCAGGCGTAAGATTTACTTTCTAAGGAATTGGGATGCTTTCGATTCGATTTCGAATTTATATTAGAGGTTGAACCAAACGTGACCTCGAAAAGGCAGAAATGTCACTGTAGCATTCTCTATATAAAAGAAGCGAAAAGCACAACAAGACATTGGGACGTTATTGAAACAATTGACTTCCTTTAAGTCGAGTAGATGTAAGGTCGTCATAGGTGCACCTGCCCAGACATCAGGATTCAGAATGCATTTGAGTTTGCGTCATACCTGTATGCTTCTTTATAAGTGTACTCAAATCAGAAACGGGGAACCCTTCTGAAAATCATGACTATCGATGAATTTTTGAAGAATAAATTGGTCAATGGCTATATTTTCACTTTGGATGTACATATTTTGTACAATCTAGGATTTTCGGACGTTGATTTTTGGTGAACATCGTATAAGTTTTCCTTCTCCCAGAAACGGCAAGAAATGTTAAGCATTAAATTAAATTGCAAGAGGCTGACAGAAAATCAAACAGGAAAAGTGTTGGACATAGATCTGAGCCCTGTGGCACACCAGCATTCAAACTATTAATCTTATAAATAAAATTATGGACAACAAATTTCGAGTCAGAGCCGGAACCACTTTATTTTGACTTTTTAAAAGGAAGATTCTAATCAAGTGGACAACAGACTTAAGCATAAAACAGATGTGAAGCCGGTCTGCACGTTTCACTGCTAGCAGCACTGCACGTGAAACAGATGTGTACACCTTTTGACATTTACTATGCCAAACTCTGTCCGAGTTTGTCATCCGGTTTTGATTAACTTGTCAACTGGGTGAAAAAATAAACAAAAACTGACCAATAAAACTAAGACGGGGACACGCACTTGTTTTGTCTTGAATTTTTTGACAGTCGACAGTCGAAATTTTCGAATATTTTGACGGTATCAGTGAATCCAGATATCTTATATTTGATTTTTTTTTCATTGTGGCTGCAATGAAACTAGGCACCAAATTTAGAAACAGAGACACCGTGCAGCCACTGCAACTCCTGCAGTATTTGGGTTCGCCTGCCTTATAATAGCCTATGAAGTTTATCTGTTTTGAGCTTTAACGTTACTAAAGGGAGCTTGATGACAGACCCTGTAAAATTTGACAGTTAGGAGTTGAAAAAGCCCCGGCATTAATATTTCTCTGCATTTTCCGGCGAGCAAAAATCAGTGCGAAACAGAAATAGAATGCGTAGAAAGGTTTATTTAAACCTTTTACCATGCCATCATTTTTTTGACGTTTTTTTTTATCTACATTGTAATCACATTTTATTCTGTTGCATTTCGCAGATACGAGGTGATACACGTTTGCTGGTTGTGATAGCTGGTGCTGGATTCCGTTGCGTCTTACCATATCTATTCGAAATAAATTGCGATAAGATAAAGCTGCAGCTCTAGCTATGCAATTGAGTTGAGATAACTTGTATGTAAAAACAGGTATGCAAAGCTGTGTAAATGAAGGCTTTTTTGCTCAACACTGACGTCAGTTATATCTGCCTTTAAGTTGAGCAGGGTCAATATATATGAAAAAGTTGAATCTCGGTAAACTGAAAGTGCATACCTACGCAAATATCACAAAACAAAAGTGCTCTTCTTCTTCTAAAAATGTCAAACTCGCAGTTGAAAGTGACAAAATGCGCCTTAGTTTATTTACGGCAAGGAATAAAAGTCTGCAACCGTAGCGGCCTAATATGACGTCTCAAATCGTGAGATTAATGCCATGCCGATTTAGGCGACTGAAAAATGACTGCAAAAAATCTAGTGCAGACCCAATTGTAAAAACAATTTCCAGTCATTTTTCTTCCAACCTTCCAATAGTGGAAGTCGGCAAGGCATTAATCTGACGAAAGCATAGACGGCTTCATGGCTTATCGATTCGATTCCCAGAACTGGAAAATTAGTGAAATTGGTGAATTGATTGGTATCTCCTCTAGATGTTTAACATTCATGCCCCAATCACTTTTCAATCGTCGAAGTCAGCAAGTAGTCATGACTCATGAAGCTGACGAATGAATACAAAACGAAAAGGACAGCGCAAAACTTTTGTTGTTGATTCGAGTTTCGTCTCGGCCTGACATTTACTAGATCTTCAACGATTTGCTTAGCAGTCTTAGAGAAGAAGGAACGTAATTTGACACCAAAGTGAAGCTCTAGTTCAAAGGTGTTGTTGTGTTCATTTGCTCAACAGTTGTGCAAAAAAAACTCAATTTCTTTTTGTTGAGGATAATAATTTTTAGTAGTGATACATTTAAAACCAGAGGCAAAAAATCAACTTTTTTCCAAAAAATAGTTTTTTTTTAAGTATGAAATTGCAATTTGCCAAGCATGTTAGTGTCGTTTTAACAGCCATAAATTCTGAGCCGGGGTCTTTTACAATCTATGCAACTCAGCAGCGGAAACTGAGTTTCATGCATGAGACACATGACAACAGAAAACGTGCGGCAAATAATCGCGCGATTTTCGGTCGCAAGCATACTTGGATTGGAACACAAACAATAATTATCCCTTGCGAATCCTGTGAATTTCATCATTTTCCTGTCAATCATCGCTGAAAAAAGGTGTTTTGCGAGAAACAGATTAACCACTTCGACATCGACAGCGACATTGACAACCAAAACCGAAAGTAGTGTAAAACGTGAAGAAAACCTAAGTGGCCTCAACTTCAAAGCCAAAAAGTTAAGAACACCGTCAGAAATCTGTTTTCGTGTGTGTATTTCTTATTGGGTCTAACGTCGATGTTGTTGGTCGATTTTCACACGCCAGTATAGAAAAGTATACAGAGCATAAAAATTTTCTATGTTGAACTATGTTTCCACCGGCCATAAAACTACTATTAGCGGAAGACGATTAAAAATGAATCCAGAGTAGCTCCACCGGATAAAAGTTTGACACGAGCTGAGTGTGAGAGTGACGATGACGATTCCCAAAAGCGAAAAAAGATTTCCGTTGCACAAATCGAAATAGAAAACGTTTATGTGACAGATCTGTCATACATGGACGTTTCTGTTTTTTTTTTCGAATCGCAAACTGCTATAATACTATGTCTCCACCGGCAATTAAAAGAGTACTAGCAGGAGTCGGTTAAAAATAGATCCCAAAGTGGCTCCACTGGACAAATATAGGATTATATTTGACACGAACTCTCTGTTACTGTCATTTTGGCTCTCAAAAGAGAGTGCCGATGTAATTTCCCAGGAGCGCAAACGATTTTGGCTGTAAAAATCACAATAGAAAACGTACTTGTGACAGAATTGTCGTACAGGGACAGTTTCAGTTTCTTTTTTTTATTCTCAAACTGTAACAAAGGTAAAGAAAATAGGTTTGTGAATCGGGTGAATGGGATTTAAGAAAGGATTTAAGTTTAATCCTTTGCCGATAGGTTTTAAATTTGTATGGTAAATCGCGTGATTTGTAGAGGATTTAATAAAGATTTATATTAATCGCGGTGCCGACATGGTATAACGGTTTGTGCAAAGAGTGGGCTTAGATTTGCATGGTAGCGCCGGATTTGTAGAGGATTTGACAAAGAATTATATAAATCACGGATTAGTGTCCGGTGGATACTTGGTATAAGTAGAAAACCTTGCATCTTAATTTGAATTGACTTTGTTTGCTTTGCGCATAGAGGTTAAATAACGTAATTTGAAACGCCAAAAGTATTTTGACGCTTTACGGGATTGCAGACTTAACCATCTATACTTACGCTTCTGTAACACTTTTGGCATTTCGATATTGATGTCGATGACGTTGTTGCTGGTGTAATCTGTTTCCAGCTTTTAAAATTTTTGTCTCTGTCATCTTGAACGAAACATATTGCTTGTTTATTACACAAAATTCAATCGCAGCGCTTGAAGCAGACATCCAAAATCTTCGAATGCCAGCATGAATGGCGCGGAGTCGTGGGCAACCTTTACGAAAAATATTCCAGGAGTAAAAATCAGACACTGTTTTGCGATATCTCCTAGGTAAAATTTTTAATTTTTATTTTCTTCAATAATTATTAAAAAAAAAACTGATCCCGTTGAAAAAAAAGCTGAATCACACTCCACACGCACAGTCTATATTCTTCCTAGTCACGCCACACTTACTTAATCTACTGTCAAAGCCAATGCTGGCTCAGAATCGAAAAGATTTTGCAGTCTAAAATTTGTGTCGCGTAAAGCTGCCCTTTTGTAAGTCACCGTCACGTCAAATAATAACCGCGAAATGTTCAAGAGATCCCAATGTCAATGATCTTCGTAAGGAAAACGGTAGAACAAAGCAGACTTATATCATCATTATGTCAAATGCCAACAGAGTTGTAAGACCTGAACAAATGTCATTACATTATACAGCTTACCTTGCCTCTGGCAAATAACAATTACCACATTTGTCACTTGAAGAATTCCAATTTCACACCCAATTTGAAGGAACAATATGCTTTTGTCAAAGCGCAATTGTTTGCGCCGCATAAACGTGAGGCTGCCAAGAATTTTTTCACGAAACAGCGATAATTCGAAGACAAGTGTGTAGATATACCTTACCTAGCTGCTTGTGAGTTTATACCTTTCCAAGTCATAAAATTCAAGACTTTGCGTCATGGTTAATTCCCAGCATACGATGTTAAATCACAAGAATTTATCTCATTTGGCCAGAACCGCATCGCTGCACACTGTGTTGACCCAAGAAAAATGATCATCCAGGTGGTTCACCTGCCAAAAAGGTCAACGAATCGTTACTCGTTAACCATATATAGTCGTACTCCCTCCGAGCGATTCACTTGAGCTAAGATTTTTGTCGTGCTTGAAGCGCTGTCTTGCTCCTTTATTAACACTCCCCCATGTCAGTTTCGGGCTTGAGGCTTGCTTAATTGCCGTCGGGTTATGGCTGACGGAACGTCTGCCCACCTGTATGATGCGCCAAGAGGTTTACAATTCAGTGAGTTTAAAGCCGTAATATATGCGGTCGGGATAGTGGAAGTTCCACTAGCCTGACCGGTGTAAGTGGGCAAAATACGTTCTTACACCGATTGAAGACCAAGAACTTGGTCATGCGTCGGTGCGTTTTCTGGCAATAAAACAAGCAGCATGGGGTGAGGGTGACACAGCACGTCACTCAGCCGGAAGATTTTATACGTTCCGATGTGCCAGAGATGGAGATGTGAACGAAACTTGTGATGTGACGCCAACTTTACCGCAAAACTCATTCAAGTGACTTTCTATAAGTCACGAAACCGCAAAAACTATCGTGAATTGTGGTATTGGGTCTCATATTCCTTAAGAAGGCGCGGGAACCAAATATTTCACAGATTTCTTCCAACAATTTGCCTTAATTTGCCCCGACGTGTGAACTTTTAATTGGGATAAGAAATTGGCAATGATCCGAGTTGACGTCGCCCCAATATGGACCACAAGAGTTTGTTGCTCTTTGCTTTTCGTGCCAATGAGTAAGCGCATTAGTTCGGCCCAGTGGCTCGAATGCGGGAGGCTAATCGATTACAACAGTTTTAATCACTTCAATTGAAAAAAATACCGTTCGCGGAGCCCTAAATAAATTCTGAATTGTTTGCCGATAAAATGCGATTAAATCGCGTGGAAGGTTAATTCGATATTTTTGCCGAGTGAACTCAATTTAACGAACAAAAATAAATTCTTCAAGATTGTACATTTGTGCAAATAACAAATGAGGTAAACTGGTAGACTTGCGTTCAGTAACTCAATTAGAAATAAACATATATAATCGAAGTGGATTGAATTAAGACAACATTTAGTAAGTATCCCATATGGTCTAGTGGCTAGGATATCTGGCTTTCACCCAGAAGGCCCGGGTTCGATTCCCGGTATGGGAAACATTTTTTTTTTGTCAGTAAATTTTCCTTCGTTGAGACAAGGCTATATTTCACAAAGTTGCGCTGCGCCAACTTTGATTTGACAACTTAAATTCAAGCACAATGAATTTAATGGTTCAATGGGAGCTACCACTGTTGCGCCGATCATCCGTCGTTATACGCTTTTTTGTATAAGAATGTTCTCAGAACGAATGAAAAAAGTTCAACACGATGGATTTTTGCGTGCGTTTTGACGTTTCTGTGAAGCTGGAATTGTTGGTTTCGCGGTGATTTTTGCTCTTGTTGAATTGTTGGCATTTTCTATGGTTTCAAATGGTTAAAATGGTATTTTTTTCAACGGGGCTGTAAAGCAAATTGAACGTACCGGGATGAAGCAAACGATAACGCAGCTTTGTGTCTTAGCCTTAAAGAGTGCAGCGCGTTGACGTTGCCCCAGAGTGTTTTTGACGTTCGACTCACTTTTATTTTACCAGCCAAGCCCACGAGTAGGAAAGTAGTCGTGACAGGGTGGTTCTGATTTCGCAGATCATGTTTGCATGAACGTCTGATTACCATATTAAATCAGACGAAGGCAATGTCATACATATTTTGTGACGTATTTTTTTTTGGCCGGACATTCACCCATTAATTTCACATCGCAAAAATAAGATAAACTTAGCGAAAGAATCCTTGCGCTAGCTTTCTAAAAAAGAGTCGCGATGACATTTCCCAAGAAAGAACCTAAACAACATCTGTTTTGAAGCCCAATAGAGCGTGGCAATTGCCTCTTAGGGCAAGGTTTTCAGTGCGCGATCGTCCGAGTTTCGAAGTCAAACTAAGATTAACCCAGAAATGAGTTTTTCAGTGAATCTAGATCCGGGGTAATCTCGGCTTAACTCGCCAAATTTGGTGAGTTTATCCCGGATCAACTCTGGAGAACAGTATGAACTTCTTGGAATGTTTTTTCTGTGACATCTGAGAACAACTCGAAGTTCTTTTCTTGTATTTTTCTATGTCTAAGCGATAGTTGAAGACTAAAGAGTCGAAGATTTTGACAACTTTCCTGACGGAGTTAACTCTGTACTGAAAAATTGCTCGCTGGGTTAACTCCAGATTCGTTTTGTTACGGGATTAACAGATCTTGGTTTATCTGGGCTTAACTCAGCGCTGAAAAATCGGGCCTTAGGGCATGGTTTTCAATGTGCGATCAGTCAAGTTTCAGAGTTTAACTCCACCTTTAAACGTGTTTTGAACTCAACTTTGATTCAGGGGTAATCTCAGTTAAACTTGCTAAATTTTATGGGCTTATACCGGAAAACTTATGAGAACAGTTCAAACTTCTTTGCCCCTTTTTTCTATGTGAATGCGTGTTTCTATGAAATAATGATATTTGAGAATGACTCGAACTCCTTTGTCCGTTTTTTTTTTATTCTTTTGAGGTGGCAATTTGGAGAGTCGAAGCTAACTCTGAACTGGAAAACTTTTCGCTCGGTTACCTCCAGATTCGTTTTGTTTCGGGATTATCACAGATCAGAGCGGCAGCGTCAACCGACAAGAAAAAACGTTTATAAATACACAATGAAGTAGAGAAACCGCGACTCTTTTGAGTGCAAAATGGCAAGACATAACTTGTTGTCGACTTTATTTTACATGCATAGTTTATTCTTCACAAGAAGTATTAGCATCCAACATTCTTAAACATTCTCGTTTTCTCGAAACTTTGCAAATAAACTTGGTAAGAATCTTCACCAATTTTGATGTTTCTGGAAGTTCATTGATGTTGTTTTAGGTTAGTTCAATTAAGAACAAAAAACTGAACAAACTGTTGACTAGATGAGTAAGCGACAGCGTCAACCATACATTCCGCTTATGCCTTAATGTGTTAATATGGCTTTATGCCACACGATGGCGCAGGAGAATCCGAAACAGAAAGTGAGGATTTCACGTATACCTACTTGTTCTTCGACGTGTTTCCATTGCTTTTGTATCGAGGATAAATATGGCAAATCCAAGAAATAATGACCTTTTTGGTTGGCGATCCCGGGTAAGGGCGTTCTTCTTCCGGATTGGGGCTGTACATCCGAACAGCCAAACACGTTTTTTTTATCTTGAGGTTTGTATTTGTGAAACAAAAGCTGTATTACAGTGGACAAATGACATTATTTTCCACCACTTGACACATGCGTTGTATGATTTTGCGCGAGCTTCTCGTGTTGATTCTGGATTCTCGGGCAGAAGCAAATTTTTCTTCTTTTCAGAAGAGGAACTGTCAAACGAGTGCCAAGAAAACAGTTTCAGAGTCCAAAAATGCCCCGGACGCTTCCGGATCACCAATCGAAAAGGCCATAAGTCTTATTCATTAAAAGTCTTTTTGCTTTTGAAAACTATGAACATTTGACAAGTTCATACAGTTTTGAAAGTGCCGTGGGTGTATGTATCAGTTTTTTCCATAGGTATCGCATTCTGACTTTTCCATTCGTCCATTGAACAACAGGGTACCTACCTCCATAATTTAATAGACGTCGCAAAATTTGTATAGGTACCTAATCTTTTCTCCTTAAAATAATTTCAAGTGCACATTAGGTGAATTCCAGTGAACCGGAAATCATCGCCAATAAAACAAGAAAATCAGGTGCCACTGCTTTGACAACACATTTCAACTTATCACCTACAGACATCGGACGCTATACATATTCAAATTTGAATCTTTTATTAGATGCTTGCCATTTTAAATGTCAATTAATGTATGTATAAATAAATAAATAAATTTGTTCCTCCTATTTTTAGAGGCCCAAAGCCCCCAGGTGGCGTGGCGACAGGTGCCAACGTTGAATTTCGTCTGTTCAGTGGAATGTGTGAAGGATGAATATACATGTGAAACCACAAAACAATGCATAAGTCAGCGCAAAATGCCTCCGATTGTCAAAGTGTTAACACACTTATCTATTAGTGTTTAGCTTTTATGTTGAACTTACCCGAATGAAACAAAACGACAACTGATCGGAGCTGTTGTCCGTGTTCGAAGATGTAGTATCCATTGTTTGTTGATGTTTTGCTTTTGTTTGTTTTGGTGCTGTTACTGAAATTCCACGAAACGCGTTGGTTTAAGATTGAACTGTCAGTTGGTTGACAGGTGAAACATTCATTTGGAAAACCTGAAGAAAGTTGAGTAGTAGGAGCGCGCGCGTAACGTTTACGAGAATGATGGAGTATTTATTTCAAATCCGCGCCAATTTCACTAACCACATTCTTTTTTCTAAAATATTTGCACTCAAAACACATTAAACACAAATTATTGGGATTCTTTTGAATGAGGAAACAATAGAGCAACACGGAAAGTGCAAATCAGGCAATCACACAATCTTAAGACGCGCCGCGAGCGGAGTGGAAAGATTTACTTTATTCGTTTCGCTCTGTATCTGGGTAACGCTATCTGTATCTGTGACAAGTGCACTTACACTCACTCTACTTTCAAAAGATGTGCACTCTAGGCGCAGTACATGGGTGGGTTAATTGCGTGTCAGTTACAGAACCGAATGAAAGTGATTTAAAATTGTTTGGCCCGTCGAAAATTTAATAAAAAAAAATTAAAGCTTAATTAGGTTCGTTTTTTCGGACGCTGTTACGAGGTAGGTTTCGGCGGATTTCACTTTGAAGTTGTTTATGTTTGTCTGGAAGAAAAGAAGAAGAAAAAGTTGAGTATACGATTAAAATGAAGCAATTAGTGACGTAGTTTTACTTTTATGTCTAGGAAGGGTTCTTATTTGCTAGTTTGAGTCAGTTTTTGCGATTTTGTAATAATTTATTATGCAATATTAATAAAAAGTTCATGGGAAAATGGAAAAATCCAACATCTGTTCTTTTATTGTTCAACGTAAAATATACAAATTTGACAGCACTTAAGCGACGTTGGCACGAAAAATATAAACCGGAATTGAACTTGTCCCCATTTGTTCTTTTATCGTCAACAAAAAATGCACACATTTAGCAGCACTTTAGCCACGTTGACACATAAAATAGGAACTGGAAATTACAACTCCCGTCTGCGTGTGTGTTTACGTAATGAGCTCTCAAATAGACGTCACTGAAAACTTTTGACTTATCCGCTTAAAACTGCGTTTGACATTAGGTACAAGCCTTACAAATTTTATTTTGTAAGGCTTGTACCTAATACCTTTTATTAAGGTTGATTTCTTTCATTTATTGACAGTCGACAACCAAAGGGCTGTCAAAAACAAAAGGCAGCGTTTCTCGAATTGCGTTTTCTTGCTGGAAATGGAGGAAACGTTTTTTGATTTTCTGATCAAGAAATCAATTCTCCCGAATGATGGCGATGCAGAGGTGATTTTATTACAATTGCCAAATATTATTTATCTATATAATAAAAACGCTACTCCCACCGAATCAAAATCCAGATTTAGGGTAAAAATATTTTAAAATCTAGGAATCTTGTTTAAAATTAGATTTTAACTAAACCAAAAACAAATCTGCTGTCAAAAATACGAATGTCAAACGAGCACACCTTTTAAGTACTCGTCAAATGGTGGTGAATGCTGAATTAATTGCCAAATATAGAAAACAGCTGACGAAGTTTGTACGTATACAAAATAAAAATGTAATCTTTTTGTAAAATTTTGTAATCTTGTTTAACTTTTTTGGTTGGTGTTAAAGTAACGAAAGGCATTAGGTGTGAGTGTATCACAAATCATGGATTGATTTTTTAAGACAATTTTTTTTAAAGATTCTTTCTGTCAAAAGATTTGATCTTTTTTGATTTTGCATGTTTCATTGAAAATAAAAGAGCAGTTCTAGATCAGTTCTCAATACCAAAGGTGCGATCTCCCGATCTTGTGAGATTTGATCTGAACTTACCTACACATGGAAATATTTCTACTGTCAAACGCCAAATCGAAGCAATTTTATTTGTTTCAAATTGATGTGCGGACGTGTTTATTGGTTGCCAGCCCGTGTGTGTGATTTATTTTGCCACCAAACGAGGAAGCATGTTTTATTGAAACGAGCAGTATTCGATTTTGAGAGCAATTCTTTCAAGTTTCAATGAAAAACGCTATTAAGCAAAGTGATTCAAGTAAAGTATTGAATAAACTTATAAATGATTCAAGGCTTGCAACCGTCTACATCAACCCAACACGAAAAAGCCCGAAATAAACATAATTTTAAAAGTGATGACATCCGTTCCCGTCGTTACAGCGCCTTTAAAAGCGTCATCTCTGATACCGCGAAAAAGCTTTTAATGTAAACATTTTTACGCACATTTCTGCAATCGCTGACTGACTGGTTGACCTGTTTTCGACGCAACATAATACGTCCATCTTGACCACGCCAAAAGCACACAATATGATTCATTCTCCGAAATTACTTAAACGCAACACTCCTAATGAATTTCCATCAAAAGCAAATTGTTACCAGCATTAGCATGAAAATCAGAAGCTAAAACGTCAAGTCTCATGCTATTTCGTTTGGTAAGTGACGGGTTATGAGATGCCAAGTTACGTTTTCCGCAGTACTACCTAAACAAAATGCTTTCTCATGCGCAACAAAAAAACTCGCAGTTTGTGCAGATTTGGTGTAAAAAAATCGAATTAAAAAAGAAATAAACAAAATAAGCACCGCAAACAGCAGGTTTTAAATTACCCATTTTAACCGTAAAATCATTGACCCGAACGTGTGGCACTTCCTCTCCCTTCCCTTTGCGTGTTGTCGAACATTAAATTCAACTCAAATTCGAGTTCAAGGTAGGATAAAGCAAATTTCCGAAAAGCTTTTAAAAGGAAAGAAATACCTATGTAGGCATCCTTTTGTGACATTTTTACGATGCAAGATCGGGTGTGGGATGGACGGAATTATGGAAGCTCCTGGTGGTACATTTTCCGAGATGGCTTCTGAGAAATGGTGCGGCTAATGATATCAAGCTTAACATTGAGTAATCATTTTTTATGACAACACTCATTTTTTTAAGGGTAATTTTTTAAGGGTGACTGTTGCAACAGATGTCAGGTTGCCAACAAAATACGCAATTAACGCCAATATTTGCCATCGCTGCTATTTGCATTTTCATCAGTAAAAGCAATTTTATTAAAAAGTTATTTTGCGGTGTTTGACAATTAAAATTTATTTGCCAACATCGCGTCATTTTTCCACAAATGAGTAATACCGGTAAATATGACAAGTGGACTTAGATAACAATACAACCTCGCTTAATAAGGTTTTTAGTTCCTCAGTATCTTATCAGTTTTCTTGATTCATGCATGATTGTGGCTATTCGATTTTAAGATTTCTGCATAGCACATGTCTTTCAGAGTTAACATCTAAAGGCACATTATAATGAGCATTATAAAATTATGGGTGATATTCAGCATTTTGACAGTTGGGGATATAGCTGTCATTTAATGATTGTGGAAAATTGTGTCGCAATCAGTTTTCTTTAACAATATCATCGCTAACATTATGCAATGACGTTCGGTTTACTTATTTTGATATGAATTCTTCGATGTATATTTATTATTTATCAAAAGATCAGCGACCAGAACCACGCATGAACTTTTGTTTAATTTGACAAATTCTTAAACAGCTTAAGACAAAGATCTTGCACTTTTTGACGTATATTTCAAAATTTCAACAATTTTAAATTTAAAATAGAGCTCTTTGCGCATCCATCTCATGGAATGTAGTTCTTTGCGCATCCATCTCATGGAACGTGTTCACTATGCCATGTATTTGAATGCGTTGGTTAATTATGTTTTCATTCTTATTTAAATTATTTTCTCATTCTTATTTAAACAAATGGGCAATCCGTAAAAGTTCCTTATACTATCGCTTCACCGACAATTAGAAGAGGATAAGCGGAAGACTTTGAGATTGAAAATAAATCCCAAACTGGATCCACCAGACAAATATAGGATTGATTTGACGCGAACATTCTGCTTCTGTTTTTTTTTTTTTGGCTCTCAAAAGAGAGTGAAGATGTCATTTCCCAGGAGCGAAAAACAAAATTGTTGAACCGTAGAACATTATATACCGCAAGTACCAATAGAAGTAAACGCCTCTTAAGACAAGTTCTTTATTTGATATCTCGAGTAAAGCTCAAAACAGATGTGCAGAACTTTTTGTGCAGCAAAAACAAATTACACATGCTCTTATGGGGCAGGCGAACCCAACTACTGCAGGAGTTGCAGTGACTGCACGATGTTTCTATTTCTAAAGTTGGTGCCTAGTTTCATTGCAGCCACAATGAAAACAAAAGTATTTTTAAATATAAAATATCTGGCATCACTGATACCGTCAGATCTAAAATTTTTGACTGTTTGTTGACTGACAAGAAATTCAATACAGAACAAAGCCGTTTTCCCGCCTTAGTTTTATTGGTCAGTTTTTGTTTACTTTTTCACCCAGTTGAAAAGTATATCAAAACCGTTTGACAAACTTGTATAAAACTTGGCATCGTTAATGTCAAAAAGGGTGCACATCTGTTTTAGAGGCAGAACTGCTAGCAGTGATACGTGCAGACCCGATGCTCATCTGTTTTGAGCTTAAAGCTTAATAGAGACATCGTGCAGTAACTGCAACCCCTGCAGTAGTTGGGTTCGCCTGTCCCATAAGAGCCTGTGTAATTTATTTTTGCTGCACGAAAATTTCTGCACATCTCTTTTGAGCATAAGAATAAAATAAGTTTTTAATATTTGTAGAACGATAAAAAATAGACGAATATAATTTTATATTTTTTCAAAACTAAGTTCTAAAATACAAAGTTGTTTTTATAGCTTTTAACATTACAATCAAGAAAAATCACAATAGAATACGTACTTCGTACTTGTGACAGGTCTGGTCTGTCGTTCAGGGACAGATTCAGTTTCCTTTTTTGATTCTCAAACCGTTACAAAGGTACAGAAAATAGGTTTGTGAATAGGATGAATGGGATTTATGAGAGGGTTTATTTTTAAACTAAATGCATAAATCGCGTGATTTGTAGAGGATTTAATAAAGATTTATATTAATAGCGGATTATAGTGCCTGGTGGAGACATGGCATAATAAGACTCGTTAATTTTTCAGTCCAATTTTTGGAATTCGTCAAACGACAAAGTGTTTTGATTGGGTAGGACTTCTAGTTGAAGTGAAAAATGTAGGGCATTTTCTGTCACTTTACTTTACCTTGGGTAAACCCGATCTGTCACTTTACAGATCCGGTTTACCCAAAAAACATAATCATACAAGTCGTATTTAAGCGGCATCGTTTTCAGTAGTTACACACATTTTTTTTTTGGTTAACTACATTCCATAATGACTAATTTGCCTAGGTACATATACCCCTACACTTATTTTTTATATTACTAGATAAACAATATGCTGATATGTATGTACAAAATAGTTTTCAATGCACTCCACTACACCACATCATCAATCAAAGGCAACGACGACGACCCTCTTCAAATTTATAATCGCTAAATACGCTTAGTTAAAAACCGACCATTTCCAACCGTCAAAAATGACGTAACAAATAACAAAAGAAATTCCATTCAAGACAAAACAAAAATATGAAGCCACCCCTGTTGTCCAACCGCACAGGTATGTTTCCATTTGAATCACAATCCTAATCCACCCAAACAGTGATGAAATTTATTCCCTAATGAGCCAGCTCTAATCCACACCTTCGCTTGGACTCGAGTTAAAGAAAAAACAAAGATCCTCCTATGCACATCCATTAATAATCCTTTAAAGCTGCTGTCGACAAACAAGGCCACAAGGCTATAAACAACATTAGACGACATGTCAGGAGAGGGAATAAAGTTAAAACCCAAAATGCATCCAATCCAAACAGGTATAGTTTCGGTACTGCCACCATTAGCTCTTCTGCGGTACAATAAGGTACTCTTATTCTTGCCTAGAAAATGGGTCAATTTAAAGGGAATCAAGTCGAGGTTCTAACGGTGTAGTACCGTGTATTCCAGTTGTTAAATAATTATAACACTTACATGGTTCGTTCAAACAATGATAATAATCCACATGAGAATTTTTTTTGTAATATCACGTCAATTTGTTTTTCTTTTAAACCCGTTTAGGTTTAAAATAATTTTTATATCTTTTATCCACTTTTCACTGGCCGAAGAAACCGCAAGAAATAACAGTTACTACGGGTAACCCGTATAGTACGTCGAAAAGCGTACGTATAGTAGTATGCGCGAACCTTGTTGGTAAACAAAACGTGCAGTGTGCAACCTTAAAAAAAACAACAACAACAAACAAACTCGAAAGGGTGGGTACTGGGTAGCGACGACAAAAGGTTTTGTACCTCGTATGCGATTGAGAAAAATTACCCGCGCGTCACGTCTAAACTCGCGAAGTATCGTTGATCGACTGAAGTTTCAAGTTTGAGTACTTCCAACGAATTTGTCATGCAACCGCACATAACAGCACAGTGGAGCAGAGCAGTCCACCACGTTCACAGTGCTGCACAGAGCACAGTACCTGAACGAAGAAAAGGTGCGCTCTACCTGTCTGCACCTGGTTTGAGTTGTGCGCAGATATGTCAACAGAAATGTTAATAGATAACATTTACATTACTGTGAACCGATTCAATGGATTTACTTCAACAGAATGTGAACCACATTTAAGGTTTGAATCTTTGCTAGAAGTGTTAACAGCGGATGTATCTGTCCCAAACTGCACAATACCACGACAAATATGTTAAGTCGACGGTACTTAACAAGACGGGAGCGCAGCATAATTTATTTAATTTTTGTTTATTTTGTTTTTAGCGGTCCGTCCAAAAATTGAAAAGGATTCTTATGGTATCGCTACGTTGTGCGTCCGTCCGTCCAATCGTGTTATAACTTCTGAACGGTAAGTCGTAAAAAGACAAAAATTGGTGTGCTTTTATAAATAAATAGAGTGGCGCAACAGCTCGAGGTGAACCAGGGCCAACTTCTCAACAATGTATGCTGGTGTGTTAATTTCTTTACATACAAGGGGACCTACAATTTTTTGCCGAATCCGAACGGCACTTTGAGAAGTTTTTCAAAACAATTAATACTCTCGGAGGGCTTGTCAAACCCTCGCGGAGGTGGGGACCGTGAAAAAGGACAAGTCTTTTTTTTCAGGTGACGATGGCAGGATGCTTTTAAACTGCGTGGTGTGCCTTTAAACTGCGGAAATAGTCAGAGAATCCAACGAGGGCAATTTTTTTAAGCAGTAATAACGGTTTAATCAGTTTGAAATTTCATGGGAAATCGACTAAATATTTTTCAATACTTTTTTTTAGGAATATAAGCAGGCAAGAAAAAGAAGAGCGAAACTTAAGTTAACTAGATTTTTAAGTTCAATGAAAAAATTAATTTTTTTTTTCAAAATATTGACTTTTTTCATAGTGTTTGAGGCCATAACTTTTAAACCGCTTAGGCACTAGATAATATTGAATACACCTACAAGCCAACACTTTGCTTAATCAAATGCTTAAGTCATATTTTTCAGAAAAGGTTTAAGTACTGCCGTTTTAACGCATTCTAGAAAAAAAAATTCATGAAAAAACGTGTGTCCCCACCCCCTCTTATCACCGATCTCGTTTGGACAGCCTAAAAATTAAATAAAAAAAGAGAATTAAGCAAGTGAGAGTTTGTCTCAGTTTTTGAGCAAGAGTTTGTTAAAAAAATTTAAATTGCCGTTTTTAACCTACCTTTTTCGAAGCCTAAAAATTAAATAAAAAAAAAAGAATTAAACAAGTGAGAGTTTGTCTCAGTTTTTGAGCAAGAGTTTGTCTGTGACAAACTATATACCCGACCCTATATACCATGTTACACGAAATCTTAAAGTTTCTTGCCCCGAATTCATAAATTATTTGTAAAGGCCACGCCCCCAAAAGTGGGCATGGGCTTAAAATTCTAATCAATTTATTGTAATTTTGTTATTTCGTTAGAATAATGAGAAAATATGGTAAAAGCGAAAATTATTAAAGAAAAAACCGTTTTTTCCTAAAAACGCCCTTTAAAAGTGAGCGGAGCATTGAACTTTGTATGAAGCAAACTTAGCAAATAGCAATATCTTTAATATTTGTCATATAATTTTTTTTTCGATTATGAGTCAACTTTCCAAGAAATCGTGTTTTTGTGGGCATGGTCGATATTGTCGGCGGTCTAATTTTTGCCTTGTTTAAAGTCTTAGGCCAATATTGCTCGAGTACCAAAATTTAAGTTCCTGTGCCTTGCCTAACTGTGCCTTGCCTAGGCATTTTGAAAAAAAAAAAATGAAATAGAGGTTGTCTCACATTGAAGCCAGTGGATGTGGCCGTTTACGGATTGGGCCAATTTTCGCACTTTGCCTGTGCAACAAAAGAATGAAGCCGTGTACCAAGTTTCAGCTCTCTAGCTTGATTGCGAAGATCCAAAACCTTCACACATACAAACGGCCGGACGTACATGAAAGTTCTTTGTTTTTAGAGTACCGAAACTCGAAAACTACGAAAAAGAAATACAGAAGACTTCAAAATTTACCAACCAGGAATTTTAATAAACAAATAGTTTTACATAATATTTAAAAAAAAAATCTTAACCAACGGCATTATTAGGGCCCAAATGACTTATTCTTAATGAATTAAATTTATTTTATAAATTATTGTAGAATTAAATAAATAAATTAAAACAAGCTTTAATGCCACAGAAAAAACACAGTAACTAAAAAAAATATTCAAAGCGAATTACGAAAATAGAGATTATCACCATTTATCATGGGTGACAAGAGCGTCCATTCACCTGTTTCGGGATAATATTCTTCAACGGTAGAGCCCTCATTACGAAATCCAGCGCAAACTATTATTCGACCATTCAAAGCATAGCATGGACTGTCGCTTCTCTTAGATATGAGTCTCCTTAGCACTTGTGACTTACCCGTCAAAGGGTTGAAGCGTTTAACACAATGCAAATTTTCGTGGTTTGCTGTGTCGTATCCTCCAACGAAATACAAGTATTCGCCAAGAGCAACAAGTCCATTGTCACGAATACAAGCGTCTGTCGGAAGCCAGGCCCATTCGTTTTTGGCCGCGTCATAACAAAGCAAATTCGTCAGGCAACAAATAAACAGCTTTCCATTCAAAACGGTTGATCGGATATTGTTTAAGTCATCCAGGGGAACTGGTGCCAACTTTATCCATTTCTGCGTAGTAAAATCGAACCTTTCCATCGGGATGCTCGAGTCATTCTCGGTGGCACCACCAATGACATACAAGTCTTCACCCAATTCGGCCATTGCATGTTTATATCGCGCTTCTTGCATCGGTGGCAATGTTGTCCATTCCAATGTCACCAGGTCCAAACAATCGACCGTGTTCAAGTCTCTGCCATCACAACGTCCTCCCGTAATTATAAGTTTTCCGTTTTTCGAAATTGCACCGAATTCAGACCTTTTTTTCAAATCTTTTGGCAAGCGCTTACATGACCATTCGTTCCGTTCTCTATTAAAAGTCTGCAATCGCAAAGAATGTGTATCAGCGCCACTTAACACAAACGCTTTCATGTTCGATCTTCTCGGCTTAGTGTTAAAGGAATTTGATAGATTCGGTCTACAACTGGGCCAAAGATGCCATTGGAGCCACTTCAATATTAGCTTTGGGCAACCGTCCGTCTCACAAACTGGAACAACGTTTTCGGATATGAACTGTGGCGTCAACAGAGAAAACCGAACAATCGGCAAAAGGCTGGGCATCAGGTGCTCACGATTTGCCTTGTCGTGGTTTATCCAAGCCATCAGACTTCGGAAGATGATTTCTTCTGACGGCACACATGCGTCGTCACTAGCAAGCAGTTTGTTCAACTGCGCTGCATTCATCTGAAGGAACTCCCCCTCATGACAGACTCTCTCGAGATTCTTGTATGCGAAGTCTGTGGAATGTTTATACAAATCAGTCAAGTTATACTGCTGCGCAAAGATTGCAACGCCAATGCAATTGCGGACATCCAACTGAGTTCCCATGAACTCACTGCAAGCGACAATCAATGTGGGGAGTTCGAGGTAGTCTGCTGCTTGCAATATACCCTCGACTGTCTCGGCGCGTAGCTCAATGGAACCCGTGTACAAGAACTCCACAATAAGCTTCAAAATGTCTGCATCGATCTCTTTGAGTTCGATTTCGCTGGCTGTGGCTTCCTGTAGGTTAGCCCGAAACATGCTCCAAAAATATTTGCTCGTTGTTAGAAGAACAAACCGATGGGCTTGAATCTTAGCCCGCTCTGGACCAGCGATCAAAGTGCAGTCAAATAGCTGCTGCTCTTCATACAAGATTTGAATATTTTTCGATATGTTGACGGCATGCTTACCGCACTTGAAGATCATTGTCTGGATCAGTGGAGAAGTCACGCTTTGACTAGTTGCCATGCCTGGTGCTGAGCCTTTACAAAATAATTTTCATGTTTCTGAACAACAGTAAGTTTAACTGAATGTACGTACCAATAGAATACGGCAGCTATTTTTAGTTAAAATACGTAAATAGTTAATCCTTGAAGTTCGAATGCGGACGCAAGGATTAGTCCAGAACTTGGATAAACGGATCACAGAAAATGTTTCAAGTTGAAAAAAGCCGTACAAAAATTGCGCTTAAAAGTACGCTGAAAATCCACTTGCAATAGGAACGCTACTAAAACTATGACGAACGACACGAGATTGTAAACAAATTAAAAGGAATTCAGAAACAAGGAGAGATTATGTACTTATCCATATCTTGAAAACATTTTGAAAGTTCTCGCCAAGCAGCGATAAGAAAGGATACCGTTGTTTTTGATACCACTTCCCTCTCCCTATTATCGCCAATAAACGACGAGGTGACTTGGATTGTTTACGAAGGACAAATAAAAGCAAAAACAAAGAAGGAGGCAAACAAATGGGAAATGCACTTGGAGACACTTTGTCGCTTTTGATGTGAGTGCATCCAGCATCGATAAGGACTTTTTTCAGGATGGCTAGCTAGGCCATAAATTACTGAATAACTAGATATTCAACGTGCGGCCTTCTTGAACACCCATTTGCTGGTGTTGGGCACAGCAATATTGCTAATTGCGTTCCTCTCCTAAAGTCTTTTAATCCTAATAATCGCCAAAGATGGAATGCGAATAAGTCAACTCGTGAGCTCACTTTCGAAAGTACAGTAAAGTTTGGAGTTTCCTACATAAGCCGAACAACGGCAATGTGTAATGTCCTAACACGATCCATCTTTCCTGTTCAATATACCTAACCCACGTCATTTTGAAACAAGAGTGCATCGGCACGTCTTCTAATTACCCGCGTCCTCTAATCATTTCCGATCGCGAGATGCTTAAAACATTATTATACCATTTCCCCACCGAGCACTAATCCGCGATCAATATAAATCTTCATTATGTCTTCTATAAATCACGCGCAAAAGCATATAAATTTAAATCCTACCTGCAAGCGATTAAAAATAAATCCTCTCATAAATCCCATTCACCCTATTCACAACCTATTTTCTGCATCTTTGTAACAGCTTGAGAATCAAAAAAAGAAACAAGAACTGTCCCTGTACGACAGATCTGTCACTAGTATTTTTCTATTGTGATTTTTACAGAGGAAATCGTGTTTCGCTCCTGGGAAACGTCATCGCCAATCTCTTTTGAGAGCCAAAATAACAAAAACAGAGTTCTCGTGTCAAATTAATCCAACATTTGTCCGGTGGAGCCAATTTGGGATTTATTGCTCGCTCTAAGTGTGATTTTAACCTATGTAGGTATATCAGGAAAATGTTGACACAACTCCAACTCGATTCGCGTCTACATGAGGTCGAACCTGGTTTGAAGCTCGCTTGAACCCTGCATATAAACGAAGCTATTATGGAATAAAAAGAAAACAAAATTGCTCATCCATTTCAATGGGAAAAAACGCAAATCCCACATTCCGAATGGACTCGTATTAAATAATCAGTGGATTATGTTAGTGATTTCCTTTTTAATTTTTTTTTTAAAGAACCACCATCACTATTGAACGTACCCCTGTTAAATTTTCTTAATTGAATGCAACCGTGATGCCGGTGCCAAATGTCATACTCCTGATTTTTATTGATGGACTACTGAACACTTCCACCGGTGTATACATCCACTTCTTCGCAAATCTCGCGTCGATTTTCATCTCGTTTTGTATAAAAGTCTTATTTGCAACGAAAATATTTTACCAAAAGTTTCGTAGATAAAATCTTCTTAAACAGTTAAAATCGAAGCAATGACTGCCTTTGAGGAATTCGGAGTTTTGCCCGAAATCGGGAAGGCAATCGATGAAATGGAATGGACTCTGCCGACAGACGTACAAGCCGAGGCGATTCCTTTGATCCTGGGTGGAGGCGATGTTCTTATGGCTGCAGAGACTGGATCTGGCAAAACTGGTGCCTTTTGCCTGCCTATTTTGCAAATTGTCTGGGAGACGCTGCGCGATATAGCTGATGGTAAGGGTGCCGGCACGGGCGGAGCGGGTGGAACAGTTGCCCCATGGACTATGTCATTCTTTGATCGTGGTTCGGCGTTGGCTGTAACCCCGGATGGTACTCGCTGTCAATCGAGGGAGTTCAAAGAGTGGCATGGCTCCAGAGCAACCACCGGAGTTCGTGGTGCGGGAAAATATTACTATGAAGCCACCGTCACGGATGAGGGCTTGTGCCGAGTCGGGTGGTCAACGACTCAAGCCAACCTCGACCTGGGAACAGATCGCTTTGGCTATGGATTTGGTGGAACCGGCAAAAAGTCTAACAATCGCCAGTTTGACGACTATGGGGAGGCGTTCGGCATGCATGACGTCATCGGTTGCTGCCTGGACCTCGACAAGCAGGAAGTGAGCTTTACCAAAAACGGCACTGCTCTAGGATTGGCCTTTAAAATTGCGCAAAATCTGAAAAACGAAACCTTTTATCCCGCTGTGGTGCTAAAGAACGCTGAAATGATGTTTAACTTCGGAAAGACCGAGTTCAAGCACACGCCGCCGCAGGGATTCGTTGCTGTCTGCAAGGCTGATGAACGCAACGCAAAGCCCAATCCACTGGCTACACCCGATAGTTCAGCAGCTAACGCGAAGCCGCAACCAAATGCTCCGCAGGCCATAATCATAGAACCAAGTCGCGAATTGGCGGAACAGACCTACGATCAGATCGAGAAGTTCAAGAAGCACCTGAGCGACCCAGTTATCAAGTCATTGCTCCTTATTGGTGGCGTCAAACTCGAGCAGCAACGCAGCGTGCTGCAGGCTGGCGTTCACATCGTAGTCGGAACCCCAGGGCGCCTGGAAGAGATGATAAGCAGCGGATTCGTGCAGCTTACTCATTGCAGGTTCTTTGTGCTCGACGAAGCTGATGGGCTCTTGAAACAGGGCTATGGAGACTTAATTGATCGTCTACACGCGCAAATTCCCAAGATCACTTTCGACGGGCGACGTTTGCAGATGGTTGTCTGTTCGGCCACTCTTCACGCATTCGAGGTCAAGAAGATGGCCGACAAACTCATGCACTTTCCCACTTGGGTGGATCTCAAAGGAGAAGATGCCGTTCCCGAGACAGTTCACCATGTCGTCTGTTTGGTGGACCCCCAAAGAGACGGATCCTGGCATAGCTTAAGGCAGCGCATCCAAACCGATGGGGTACACGAAAGGGACGGCGCCCATCCCTCCAAGCAAACACCCGAAACCTATTCCGAGGCGGTCAAGATATTGAAAGGAGAATATTGCATTCACGCCATTGAGGAGCACAATATGGACCGAGCGATCATCTTCTGCAGAACCAAGCTCGACTGCGACAATCTCGAGAGATACCTGAAGAAGCGTGGCGGTCAAAAGTACTCGTGCGTGTGCCTCCACGGCGATCGTAAGCCTTTCGAGCGCAAGGCCAACTTGGAGACCTTCAAGAAGAAAGAGGTCAAGTTTTTGATCTGCACCGACGTTGCTGCCAGAGGATTGGATATAACCGGGCTGCCATTCATGATCAACATGACTTTGCCCGATGAGAAATCCAGCTATGTGCATAGAATCGGTCGAGTGGGACGTGCCGAGCGTATGGGTCTGGCTATCAGTTTGGTGTCGACTGTTCCAGAGAAGGTTTGGTACCACGGTGACTGGTGCAAATCTCGTGGCAAGAACTGCAAGAACACCAACTTGACTGACAATCGTGGCTGTTGTATCTGGTACAACGAGAAGAATCTATTGGGCGAAATCGAGGAGCATCTCAACGTGACCATCACACAAGTTAGCAAGGACATAAAGGTGCCACAGAACGACTTCGATGGGAAGGTGGTGTATGGCCAGAAGAATCTGAACACTGGAACTGGCTACAAGGATCACGTCGACCAGTTGCGACCAACTGTCCGCAAGCTAACCGATCTGGAGCTGCAGGCGCAGACGTACTTCTTGAAGCGATTGAAGACGTAGAAAGGTTGAAAAATACTCGAAACGTGTATAGTGACGAATAAAATATTTGTAATTGGTTCGAAATTGTGTCCGATGATGACTTGAAGTTTCCATTTTAGGTTGTTTTTCTTACAGCTTACTGGGTTCATTGATTGTGTGGATGGCTAGCTCTAGCGGGCAAAAGGGTCGCTGCGTATTAGGCACAGTAGTAAGCAAATATGCAATAATTTCTTGAACCCTTACATGTTACTTTGGTCATGTTTAAGATATGATATATGCTTTAGCTGGCTATTCAATTCGGGATTGACTTGGGCCTGAATAAACAAGCCTCTGACCCTATGCTGCTGCCTTGATACTTTTCGTGCAATTTTCCAGGTTTCATCCAACTTAATTAAAAGGCAGACTTAAATATTCAAACCCCTGTGATAATCCCCCTTCCCCCTGGTTACGGCCTTGACGGTTTCATACAAAAAAATATTCCAAAAGGGTCGCAGCTCCGAGTCGGTCAATTGACATCACAAAGGCGGCTGATAACACGATCAAGGAATTCGGTGCGCAAAAGATCAAATGTAGAAACCATCCAAGGTACATGAAAGATTTGTGTACTTTGGCAACCATCAACCATCATAGCTTCGACACAAATTACTGAATTTAGTAATTCAACTACTCGACTCAACTCAACCCTCTTCATCGTGAACATTTTTTACTCTTGGAGGCCTTGTCAGACCTTTGCGGACCTGGGGACCGTGAAAAAGAGCGAGTTTTTTTTTCAGGTGGTAGAGGTAGGATTCGAGCCCAGTGGTGGAATCGGCTAAGGTGATTGATAAGTGATGTCACATCACTAAAATTCGTCTGCGTAAACTGTGATCATCACAATTTTCTTGTGACAGCTCTTGTTCACAATCTCAATCACCGTCAAAATCAGCTGGAACCCCAGTTTTCAAGCTTTTGGTTAGTTGGGTTTTTTGCCTACACTTCGGCATAAATCACTGAATAACTAGATATACAACTTGCGTCCCTCTTGCCCTCCAACACCCATTATTTGACGTTTTTTATAAAGCCTTTAAGGCCTTATAGCTGGGACACAATGAGTATCTGTGTCTGTGTCTGTGGCTGTCCGTGTCGGTGAATACGTGTGAAAAGATGCAACAACAATTCACCTTACGCGATCAGCTGATTTTAAAGCTCCAAAACGGAATTGCATGGAATCGACGAGTTGATAAATTTACTAATATTTGTAAACAAATGACAGAGTATGGGTAAATTCGTCAGTTTCAGCTTGTGGGCAAGTGGGGTGCCATGGCGTAGTGGTTAGTGTGTGTGCTTACTACGCCGGAGGTCTGGGTTCGAATCCTGCCATCGCCACCTAAAAAAAAAAGACTTGTTCTTTTTCACGGTCTCCACCTCCGCGAGGGTTTGACAAGCCCTCCGAGAGTATCAATTGTCTTGAAAAACTTCTCAAAGTTCCGTTCGGATTCGGCAAAAAATTGTAGGGCCCCTTGTATGTGAAGAAATTAACACACCAGCATACATTGTTGAGAAGTTGCCCCTGGTTCACCTTGAGCTGTTGCGCCACTCTATTTATTTTATTTATAGCTTGTGGGCAAAGCTTTTACATGTCCGAAGTTGAATATCTAGTTATTCAGTAATTTATGACTTCGGCTGACTCTCGGCATGTATGAATACAAAAAAGCTGTTCTTAGATCACAAACATTAATAAAGCAAAGATTCGGAATAATACTTTTGTGATTGGATTCCACCCCAGTTTTTAATTTAGAAATGGATTTAATACGTCTATGAATAGCTTAAACTGCAGTTTAGCATAGCAAGAGCTTTTCAAACATCTATGAATATTGCCCAATAAGTTTTGGCTTAATATTTTAAAACCTTTTAAGTTAAAGAAAAAAAGAATAGGTTATGTCATAGCCGTTTATGACATTCTTAAGTCGAGTGCTATTTCTTTCTTATAGCAGCAGTATTTTCAGAGATTATTATGGTCAAAGAAGCAAACAAAACTTGGAGTTTAGTGAACCAGCGTCACCTGAAAAAAATAGACTCGTTCTTTTTCACGACCCCCACCTCCGCGAGGGCCTGACAAACCCTCCGAGAGTAACAATTGTCTTGAAAAACTTCTCAGTGCCGTTCGGATTCGGCGAAAAATTGTAGGTCCCCTTGTATGTGAAGAAATTAATTAACACACACAGCATACATTGTTGAAAAGTTGGCCCTGGTTCACCTCGAGCTGTTGCGCCACTCTATTTATTTTTTTTTTTATTTTTTAGTTAAGCCTTCAGCCCAAGGACGTTCGTGACGTTCGTCGCTTCTCATAAGAACACGTGTATTTCACTGAGTTGTCAGTTGTGTACTTCGAAGTAACGGATGCAACGGATTCATTGGGCTGAAGTCTTTTACTATTCTACTCTTTTACTATTTTTTCCGAAAGATTCAAAGACATCAAGTTAAATTAACTTGCATATCTAATCTAGGTATTAATTTACCTCAAAAATATGTGCGAAATCAGGAGAATGCGATCATTAGTTTCTTGTATTGTGCCAAGCAGATAATAATTGCAACCTTTGTCAAACAGAGCTAGTCCGATTTCTATCAATAAAATGACGATGATGATGATATGATGCTGACGGTGATGTTTTTTCCATGCGTCGTCGGTGGGTGTTGTGTCTTTTCTAGATGACACCATACACTTGGTTTTGTCCTCATTGTCTGTGCAGGCTATAAGTCCACAGGACAAAAAGTCGCTTATGTGCTTTTGACTAACTTTGGAGGGTTACAAGTTCACAATAAGTCGATTGTGATCTTAATTCTGCGTGTGCAAGTAATTGCGTAAAAAAAACTCAATATTGTTGGTTTAAAATTTTATTATTACAGAAATATATAATTAATTTACAACAACTGATAACATTTAAATATATTTTTTTTATCTATATATATGCATGTAAACTCTTTAAAATGTTCACTTAATACCTAGAGTACGTGTATAACAGATTTTCTTTTAATATTTAAAATATCAACTTATCATCGTAATTTTAAAATTGTTCATTTTCCGTTTTGTTAAAATATTTTAATAGACTATTTGGGAATATTTCCCTTCCGACCAACCAGTAGCAAATAACTGTAGCACAAAACTCATGCGTAGTCGAATGTAATATTTTTAAAATAACTTTTGACTCTGATTTATTTGTTTTTAATATTTAACAAGCTTAAAACTAGTGTAGAAAATAATTTCGAATTGTGTGTGTGTGGATACATTTTTAATCATAAGAAAGTTTCTAGGCTAATTAAAAAAGTAGGTAAAGTCTTTTTTAAAATGGTTTATTTCTTTTTCTTAGCTGCTTTACGGCAAAAATATTAAAAAAAAATACTTATAATTAAAAAAACTTAAACAAATAACAAGACAAATAAAAATAAAATGAAAAAATAATAATAAAAATCAGACTTAGTTTTTTTTCAAAATAAAATTACAGAGCAAATGAGGTGGAAAACAAACATTAACATAAAATAAGATTTTAAAAAGAATATATATATTTATATATATGTATGTGTGCTTAACTTAGTTAACCTTGTGCGTAGCCCAGTTTAAATTGTTCCTTTTGTTTTGAATAAGACACTTTTTTTTACGTACATCTTTCTTTCATGACAAAGAATTGTATATATTATACTTCCTGTTCAGTTTAAGATATTTTTTTTTCAAAATGTAGATTACTATAAAATATATATATACTATGTATCTTTTGTTTTTTTTTTTCTTTTTAATAAATATATTATAATAAAAGTTTTAATTTTAATATGGCAGTCATTGATTTACATATCTTTTTAGTTTATATTTGTTTAAAATTAAGAAACAAAACATAAAATAACTATAAAAGAATATCAGATCTTTTGTTTACAGTTTTAATTGTGTTGTATTTAGGACTTGAATATGTTTAAAAAAAAAGAGGAAATACTTTTTTATGTTTACTTAAATTGGTGGATGTTGTAAAATGGTTATATTCTTTTTTGTTTTTAATAAATAGGACTCATTGTATATTATATTGACTTACACATTAAGGTTACATTTTTTGAGTAATGTAATGTTGAAAATTAGAGAAGTTCTCTTTAAATTGGGCCCGAATTTCGATCCACCTTCCTAGGGTAACTTAAGGTAAATTTTGTATTTTCTGGTGTAGTACTTAATCGCATTGTCTTAAGGACTTTGTAGTCTTAAAAGCCAGCTTTTGGCCTTTATAAGGCTTAAACTGAAACAAAAAATTAAGAAAACATTTTTAAAGAATGGCTTTGATCATTTATGAAATTTATGTAAAGGTAAAGTCGTCGAATATGGCAAACTATTTTTACTTTTGAATATTTCTAAACTAAAAAAGCAAACTTGGGCTAGAACGAATACACATTTCAGTGTAAAGTTTAAGATATTAAAAATAAAATACAGCAAAAAAAAACACATGCTCCTTAGAGGCGGGTGATATGGTGCTCCTTAAAAAAATGCTCTTTAGAGACGGGTGATATGGTGCACCCTATCAGGTGATATGCTGCATTCGAGTTTTGTATTTAATTGCTGTGTTAAGTTATCATCAGATTCGTGAGGCGACATATTTCGATTTTTGCCGGTGGAGGAGGACAAAATGTTTAAAATCTTCTAAAGACTACCTTAGAAGATTTTTCTTTTTAAAGAACTTAAAATGAAAAATACAAACTTCTGCACTTTCTTCTACAGGGAAGAATTGAGGGCGGAAGAACTGTACGCAGGCAAAGAACAACCTGGATGAAGAACCTTAGTGAATGGTACAAAGTGCCAATAGTTGAATTATTCAAAAAACGGACAATTGAGAGAAAGAACAAAAACGGTGATAACCAACCTCCTGAGAGGAGAAGCATTAAGAAGAAGAAGAATGGTTTTTGGCACGTTTTTATTTTCCCTTGATATTGGTATTGTTTCGGTCTGACAGACCCTCCGAGAGTAGCATTTGTCTAGTAAAACTTCTCAAAGTGGCGTTCGGATTCCGAATAAATTGGAATGCAACACACACAGCATACATTGCAGAGAAGTTGGCTTTCGAGCCCATCTCGAGCTGTTGCGCCACTCTATTTTATTTAAAGTTAGAACTACATTTGGATGCTTTTTTGGATTTACCCTGCTAGACCTTAAGCTCACGTATAAAATATTGGAAGCTGTATTTGCTAAATAATGCTTAATATTTTTCCAGAAGTGATGTTGCTGAGTATCTGATCCCCAGCCCTTTAGCCATGTTCACTTGTGCAACGAAAAATTAAATCCAAAAAGTTCAGGAAGACCATCTGTGAAATCAGTTTTTCAGTTTCCGTGGACGTGGATGCTTCAAAAAATTATTTTGTAAGATGAAACCTACTTTAGACTAATGCAAAACTACGTAGAGGGTAAAATGGTATCCCAGCACTTTCTCCCTCAAAAAAAAAGGCGCGAGCATGACGCTTGCCATTTACACTTACTAGTCTTAGCCCCTCTTGTACCGCAGAGCATGTATTAGTCGGCGCAAAATTAATCACTCTATCGGAAGTCCATTATGATTTTTACAAATGGCGTCGGCGTACGTCAATTTTATATGACATTTGTGAGCTAGATAAGATAGGCACGCAACTGAGCGCTGTACTCCGCAGGAGCGTGGAATAATAGTTAAATTTTTTACCATTAGTCGGGCGGTGGCATTAGCGCAGCGTAAATTTCGGCGTCGATTTACTAATCGTGTGGCGCCAACTGGGTTTACATTCCAGCACTTAGCTATTCAATTCAAACAGACTTAAACCACAGAACACCATGCAGGATGCGGCTGCCGATGTCACTGAGAACTATGTCGTGAGACTGCGTGGCCACAGTTGGCCACCACCAGACGGGCCCTACCTACAGCGATGTTTAGTGAATACAAAGTCCAAACAGTGCATAAGTTAATGCCTGCTGAATGTCAGACACGTGTAATTTGCTGTCAAGACATCCTGGATGTAAATATAATCGTCAGTCGTCAAGAATCTACAGAAAAAATACAGTTTCAAAAAGACTTCAAAAACACAAACTGATATCGACAGAAATCAGAATCGAATTGCAAAAACAGACGATGCATTAAAATGTAAAAAGAAAAGTTGATTGAAAAAATTTACCAACTTTGTTTTTGTAGAACTCACAAAATTTTAGTCAGGACTAGAAAAAGATTTTAAATCTCAAGCAACGAACAAAGCAAATAATTTTGTGAGATAATTTAAAGTGTGCCATTTCTCACGCTGCGCCATATCAACCAACTTAGCACTAAAACTCTACGATATGAAATTCTGCCACAATCGAATAAATCAACTGTATTGACGGATACATCTGGTCTTATCGAGTTTATTTTGATTGTAAAACTGCGATTTTCCTGATAATTCCTTGACTCTGGCTTAAAAATTTATGCCTGCCTTTGAGAGATAGGGAGAGGGGATACTCATCATCATCATTTTCGATTGCCGCTTTCGATCCTTTACAAGGGTCGCGGAGAGAGGGTGGCTAAATGGTCTTTCCATCGTTCTCGATCCTCCGCCACCAACTCAAGAGACTCCGGCGCGATTCCCGGGCGGGACTCAGAGAGGTTCTTTACCTGAGCCTACAACCTGTTTCTTGGCCTACCAGGGGAGCGACGCGCCCGCATCTCGGCTAGCATGACCTGTCTAGGAAGTCTGTCAGGGGGCATCGTGGGAATCTTAATGTTGAACAGCTACTTCTCCGAGTGGAGCGATCGATTCTTCGATGGTTTGGACACGTTGTTCGCATGCCCCCTGCGAAGGGACAGAGGGGATACTCTCACAGAAAATAACTTTCACCGAGAGTTTCAAACGCGATAGATATGAAACCAGCCCGGCTGTTTTCTTAGACGATTTGCCTTCTCAAAGGAAAGAATTTTTAAATGAGAGTAATTTTTTACGTCGGTGAAGCGAACACTTTTTGAGGGTGGATTAATCCGACGAGATTGCGCGGGAAAATATTCCCACGCTAGAATATTTTCCGCAAGTCCGTCGTGATTGATAAAAGCTCATACTGAAGATCCACTGGGGGCCGGTTTTCCAGTGCAGAGTTAAGCTCAGCTTTCACCAAGGTATGTTGAATCTGGAACAAAACGATTCTGGAGCTTACCCAGCGAGTAGTTTGTCAGTGCAGTAAAATTTGTCCAAAAAAGTTGTCAAAATTTTTGACTCTCGAACTCCCCAACTGTCACTTCACACAGAAAAAAAGGGTTGTATTACACTTTCATGTTTTCAACGGCAATAATACAAGGATTAGCGGGAGACGATTGATAATAAATCCCAAAGTGGTTCCACCAGACAAATACAGGATTGATTTGACATGCGCACTCTTTTTCTGTCATTTTGACTCTGAGAAAAAGAATGCGGCGATGTCATTTTCCAGGAGCGAAAAAAAATTTCCGTTGGAAACATACCAATAGAAATCGTAATTCTGCTGCCATACGTGGACAGTTTTACTGTCCTTTTACGATTCTCAAACTGTTAAAAAGGTGTTCGAAAAGGGTTGAAATTGGTTCGCGAAAAGAAAAATCCTCCTCGCTTGCAGAGAGGATTTAAATTTTGTATGTTTTATCGCGTAATTTGTAGAGAATTTCATTTATATTAGTCGTGTATTTGAACCCGATCGAAACATAGTAGAAGTTGGAGTTGTTCGAGTTGTTCTTAAATGTCATTTTCCATAGAATTACGCAAACCAAATGTCATTTCACATTAAAAAAAAAAGACAAAAAAAGAAGTTCATATCATGTGAATTCAAAAACCAAATTTGGTGTGTTAAACCGGGATAAACACCGGATCGAAATTGATTGAAAGACTCCTTTCTGGTGTTAATCTCAGTTTCACACCGACGCTCGGATGATCTCGCACTGAAAAAGTGGCCCTAAGGTGTACTTCTGATACTCTAACTCTTACTCAAGCGACCAAGTATGAAGATATATTGGGTAAGAGATTATATTCTGATCAAGAAAAATAGTCTGTATAGGGAAGAAAACACTGTTTGCTTCTCTCTCTTTGATGCATACACATGTTTCTCTTTAGAGCTCTTTTAAAGATAAAAGCTGAAAGATAAAAGCTCTTCTCTTAATCACTGTCCTGACTATTTTTGTTGAACTGAGTACATTTGGAGCCTGCTTTAAGCACTCTAATTTGTTCAAAGTAATAGTACCGGCCCACAACAACACTCGATGAAGAGCACTGAAGCAGGTTTAAATAGGAGGTATACATAACGATACAAGTACCATTACATATTAGAACTCCACCGGTAATACGCTTGCATACATATAGTTCTCTAAGAAGACTGGTTAATACACGTTGTTTGAGCATAGCATAGGAATATACTCTGTTCGACATAAGTTGACAGTATAGTGTGTATGAGAAGAGCTTTTATTTAACATTACGGTGATTCGAATTCAATTCAATTGAATTTAAGTCTTGGCTTGTTTAAGCTTTGACAAATAAGCAACTGAATTTTGAGCGGGCACCACAAAGCAGCCTGGGCTTGGCCTCGGCCGGGCGTTTACAAGTTCAGCCATGCGTTCAGTGTTTTCTAACCCAATGACGCTCGGGTTCAAAATTTTGTTCCGAAGCGAGGCCCGAGTTCGAGTGTGCTGAACTCTTTCTTCGTCTGAAGCAAATGGGGGTAGACTTCGAGCGCACACACGAGTCACGAAGTCAATCAGGCTGCCTTGGGCTCCATAGTATGTTGGTAATGCACGAATATGACGCAGAATTTCCGGGTGAGTCTATATTTCAGGGGAAATTGCGTATTTTAATTATTATTAATTATTAGTTGGCGTTTTTCTTAATTCATCGTGGCTTTGCGAACGTAGTGACTACACTAGTAAAAGCTCTCTCTCCCAGAGAGAAAGGTAGGAAGGTAAAAATGTAGATAGGCAGAAGGTTATATTTAATTTTTTTACTTACTCTGATCAAAGGTGCTTGGGTTAATGTAGCTTATCAAGTCTTGATCCGACATTGTGGCAATTTCCTGCGGAATGGCCGTCGTGGTGGGAGGTATTGGCACTGTCGCCTGAGGTCCTGTCAAGGAGACACTTGGCAAAATACTATTGATTTGCTGCTGTGCCACACCGGCATTGGTCTTTTGTAGAGCAGTCCCTGCCAGAGCGACCGCTTGGATGAGAGATTCCTGATTCGATTGTGGCCTACAAAGGAGGAAACAAAAAATAAATTCAACAGTTCAAAGCGGGCCTAGAGTGAAAACTTACGCAACACCCATGGACAGTTGGGTGGAGTTTTGCAAACTCTGCAAAAACTGATTTTGTACACTGGCAGCACTTCCTGGTGGGGAAACATTTTGCACGTCATGGTTAAGGAGCATGTTCACGAGGGGAACTGTCTCCTGGGGCCTGGGTTCTAGCATCTGATGGTGCCTGGTGTTGGCAAGAAATTGTGTCGATGGGCATAGGCTCGCTTGGCCGTTTGGCACTAGTGAGTTGGCAGCGACGGGGGCGCCAAGCATTTGAGAGACCTGAGGCTGAATGGAGCCCGAATTCAGGCCCATCAATGCGTTAATAGTCGACTCGGCATTGCTCTCATGATTCGAGATGAAATCGGCAGCGGCTTTGATGATCATGTTACTCACAGCTGTCGATGTGGCCGTAACCTGTGCGTCCTGCTGGCCGACGGGTGCTGCTTGCCGTGGCGACGTTTGTTGTTGCGACTGGGGCGATGTTTGTTGCTGTATCGGCGGTGAATTCGACGGCGGTGTCATCATGATCGTATTTAAGAGCGAATCCTGCGCTGACTGGGTTTGTATTCCCATGCCGTTGAGAAGCGACACTTGATTGACCATCATGTTGGGCACCGAGTTCGGCGGACAAAGCACGGTTGTGGGCGAGACATTCGCATTCAAGATCATCTCAGACGGGATGTGATCCGCGCCCGTTACCGGTTCATTGCCAGTCAACATTTGCTGCATGTTAACCGATGTGAGAGCTGCTGCGGGTTCCGAATTAAGGATTATGTCGTGGGTGATGGGAGAGCCGTTTGCCGACGACGAAGACGAGGAGGATGACGAGGACGACGTACTCGATACCGACGAACTTCGCACCAAGGAAATCGACTGCAATTCATTCGAGGGAGAGTGGTTGTTGGCTGCTGCCAAAATATTATTCAGAGTTTGGTCAATACTGTTGGCGGCATTCGAAGCCATCACCAGGCTATTGGTGGATTGTGTCTGAAAAAGCACTCCCGGCGCTCCTTGACCTCCTGGTCCCCCGACAAACATGGAGTTCTGCTCCATCTGTGTCGGTGACTTAAGACCACCCATGGTTGGTGTAAGGCTCGATAGAAATTTGTCAACCGTTTGTTGTCCTTGGTGCACCGCAGCAACGGTTAGAATCTCCTTGGCGATTTGCTCATTCTTGGCCGCTATTTCAACGGCGTTCATATCGTTGTGATGTGAGGGAAAACTGGGCAAACTGTTGCTCTCGTTGAGCAGGGACATCGAACGCATGTCTAACATTTCGATGCTTTGCTTACGCAATCGCTGGTACTGTATGACCTCCTTTAATGGACCTGTATCGACCACCAACCCGTTGTCATTTGCCACCACAGGGAAACGATCCAACGAGTCCGACTGCATAGCCTCCGCAATAGAATTCTGCGAATTTTCGTCCAGAATCTCAGTCTTAAGTCCACCGATCTGTACCATCTGATCGGTGATCATGGCATTGGTTAGCGACGACCGCCGCACATTCATCGGTATTTGGGTGCTCGTCGGTGGCGGCATCATGTCCGCATCGATCTCGTGCTTTGTCTCATTCCACATCTGTTGCACAACTGCCGCCGCGTTAGCTGCCGCGTTTTGAGCGCATGACACCACACTCGTATCCATGTACCGAGTATCTACAAAGAAGATTCTTATTAGCCATCACGAGAAGTGGAATCATTTCGTCTTAGAAATTAGATATTTTTTTTGTTCAAAAGCTTAATACTAGAGACTTAAACGCTACAACTATGCCTAAGGGGGAAAGGAGACGTGGGGGCTTTACAACTACTACAACTTACAAACTATCCTCTCATCAACCAATACGTTTAGCCAATTTGTTTAAAATTTCTTAAGTTTTCTTCAACACAAATTAATACTCTTGGATGATGAAAGTGACCACTTTGAACCATCACTCAAACACACATCCAGAGGAGGAGACACACCTAACGAACCCAAGTTTTGCAACAACAAAGTATAACAAAAAATAAAATGAAAAAAGTACTAAATTTCGTACGAAACAATGAATGAAACTAGCGACATCTTGTATCAGACACACTCGAAAACAACACACACCGGAATTCAAAGTGATCTTGAGTGAATTTAATAGGATTAAAAACTAAAATAACTGCAGCTTAGCGAGTCTCGTTTGCTGAAAGTTTTTTTTTATAAATTTTTAAACAAAAAACCCAAAGAGAAATGTGAGCGACCAACGTTGTTCTTCCGAGGATCCCATTCGATAGCTGGAACCAATATTTTACGTAAAAGAAATTTAAAATATTAAATTGAAATTTTAAGTGTTAGATACGAGGTAAACAAAAATGTTTTTTAAAAAAAAAAATTATCATGTACCGCGCTTGACAAATTTTACCGCGCGGAAATTAAGAAAAAAACGACGCGTGGTAATTGGTTAATATTTGAATTTGACAAATTTGAAGTTAAAACACAAATGATCTAAAATAAAACACTTTTAATAGAACTTAATTCGATCGAGTAAAGACTTCTAAAGTGGACCAGCACCCATTCATTTTTTTTTTTTTTTTTGACTTCCTTTATTAAGTACATATTCCAAATTGAATGATTTTGACACTTTGATGTTTATCAAACATTTAGTTATGGCCAAAAGAAAAATATTTATGGATTCGCACTCAGAAGGCTTGGTGTTAGTAAGAAGTGTTGTAAAATATTGTTTCTTTAGATTAGATTGCATCTCTAAATATTATATTTAACGTTTTTAGACGATCGAGCAAACAATAACGTCCTTTATTGGTATCAAAATGACGCTTAGGACTTACAGCATTCATTTACTAACAAAAATCCAGAAATAAAATTTAAAACTTTTCTTTAAAGTCACTTTTACTGTTTGATTGAGTGTCACATATCAATTCCAATGAACAGCTGATTTTCGTTTGAGTTTTTGCTTTAACTAAAGCGTTCCATTGTTTTCCCATTACATCATTTTCGCAGCTGTCAGTTTTGTTCTCCCTGTTCAACTCTTACTTCAAATGCCCATAATTGAGCTGGTTGACTGACAGCAATTTTTGGTGAATTTTTTGCTGTCAGTCATTTCTTGAATCTGTAGCATGTCTACATCGTGACAGAAAATATTTGATTTTCGAAAATCGAGAAAAGTTCAGATTAATCTTTTCAGATTTTAGTAGGTGCCGTGGTGCAATGGTTAGTGTGTCGGGTTACTCTGCGCGAGGTCCCGGGTTCGAGTCCCAAACGGGGCAATAGTAGTTGCCCCGTTTGGGACTCGACACCGGGCGACAACACCGCAAGCGTCTAACAAACCCTCCGAGGGTTTCATTTGTCATGAGAGATTTCTAAATAAACCATTCGCAATTGGCTGAAAATTGTAGGTCCCTCGTCCCACTAAATAAATTAAGTGGAAGGAATCGAAAAAATGTTCCGAAGATGTGATCTCTTTGAATCCGTGTACCTTTGTGTGGTCGTCTGCATAGTTCTTACAACACAAATAGCACGGTTCGAATCCTTTCCATGTTTTAAATTCAGAATATTTTTAGCCTCACTTAGAATGGCTGATTAGGTCTACAACTTTCCTATTTGTCGAAACACACGGTTGCATTTTTTAAATAGTTATTTATGTTTATAACTAGTTTTTGTTCATTTTCCATAAGGAAAGGAACTTTGTTTGGCTTCACTCATTGAAAATACCAGTAGACGTCAAATTATTAAGAGGTCTATTGGGCGTTTTTCTTTTTTTTAACTCAAAATAGAGCACTGAACAGAGTTCTGAGCGTTCTCTTAGCCGAGCACTTGAGAACATTTTTTGGTGATCTGTCAGAATGCAAAATAAAAGAAACCAACATTTTGTCAATCTGTTAAAATTATGGTTTCTGTTATTTTGCATTCTGAAAGGAAGATTTGCCCCAGAACAACAAACCTCCTCCACCATTTCTCTTTTTTATAATTTCTCTGTGTCACTCATCTGTCATTGGATGAAGCATCTGTCAGCACATTGAATGCGCTCTGATTGAATGGACTCTGAAAAATTGTCAAACAGAAAGACAATTTTTTGATTGGCAGTTCATGCTTTGAAATCGGCAAGGCATTAAACTGTCAAATGGAGACGCCAAGTTACATCACTGTGTCGATGTCATGACGGTTTTCAAGGACAATGAGACGTGACTTCATTGGGTGTAATAAGTCTTGATTGAAATAACGTTCTCGCAAACAAAATCTTGTGTTCGTGGTGAGTGATAAGGAGCTGAAACACCAAATCGCAATTAAAAAAATCGCTTAAAAGAGATAACTTAGCCTAAAAATAAAGGGGCATCTGTAAGAAGTGTAATTCGAGATCACAATTGATGCTCGCAAGACATTTTTTTGTTGCGATTTTTATGCACACACGCTTTTTGAGGAAAAACTGTTTTGCATATTTTAAAGATTTTTAAAGATTTGACAGTCGTATGCGACTACTAGAACCACCCTATTACAACGAAGTCACACATGGCGCAGTCGGTAGGTAGTTTTCTACCAATACCAATTTACTTGAACGCAACATTTAGATTTTTTAAACACGACACGATTAAGTTCCATTAAGCAGTGATAAATTGTTAAAGTAAAATATAAAAACATATTCCGAATTAAGCCGATTGAAACGATTTAACTGAGCCAACATCACGAACACCCAAAAATAATCAAATCTACCGAAATAATGTAAGTGAATGTACATTTCTTTAAAAATTCAAAATTAGTGTTTTTTTTTGTTTTGTTTTTTGTTTTTTTTTTGTTTTATTAACCAGTACCCTAATGTACAGATGCTTTGAAGAAGTGTTGCAAACGTTGCGCTGTCCTCTGGAGCCTTCCTGCGTCCATTAATTTTTAAATTGCACACGATTGCTTGATATGGAAATCCATTTCATTTCAATTATTTTCTTACACGCAACACCTAAATTGCTAAGAGAAGGAAAAATAAACGAAAAAAATAACATTTTGTGATTAGCGTTTTGAAAAACAAAAACCCTCAACCTTTGATTAAAAAAAAAAATTACAACAAAACAAGAACATTTTTTTTTTCTCTTTCTCATGGTTTTTCTTTGAGTCCCTAGCCGGGCGGTAAGCCTGAGATTTTGATTCTCTCCTAATCACAAAACATTGGTTAATTCACAAATTTTCTATTCTTATCGCTACCGATACACATTATTTGTTGTTGAGTTTTCAATTTCCAAATTTTTGAAGCTGTTGTTGTTCTTTTTGAAAATTTTGCGGGAAAAAAAGTCCCAAAAGAAATTATTACAGCACAAAGGATAATCTGGAAAACTCCGTCCACCAAACACACTGCTTCGAGACACATTCAGACAATTTTTCTCCAAACACACATGAAAAAGATATTTAAAAAAAAAAACGGACAAAACAAAACGTAAAAGTGAATTAAATTTTGCAAGTGATTTTCGTTAAGAATTTTGTTATAAGAAAAACGCGATGATTGAATTGAATTGAATCAAATTACAACATAAACAGTCTCAACTTAAGGATATTGTATAGAAAACGTTCACACCACAGAGTTGTCCAGATTATGTTACCTTTGGCCAGGAATCTTGTTGATTTAGTTGTCGTCTTTTGTTGCTTTTCGGTTTTCATTGACGAAAAGCAATTTCCTAAATTTTTCTAGTGGAATGTTTGGAAAATATAATTCGATTTCAAAGAAATCGGAGAGTTCACATTTGTGGAATGTGGAATGTATTTTTATTTTGAGAGAGAAGCTTGCGATATTCATAATTTTGAAAAAAGGATTTTTTTTGAGCATTTTACAGTGAAGAGAGTTTTAAGTTTTTTTTTTATTCCAAAAAAGCAAAAAGTATTTGAAAATATCGCAAGTTGCTGTGGCAGCGTGAAATATATGGTATCGCAACATATTCGTTAGCTGTCGTCCCTAATCTAAACTGAAACTCGAGCTCAAACTCAAGATGGCGAATATGTGCGCGGTGATAGGCACACATAAGGCCTCTTGAGTTTGAACGAATTCCGAACTTGAATCAATAAATACCTTGTCCCGACATTGAACCATGCAATGTACTTAACGTTGTAGCGGCCGAGAGCGTGGTGTAGGTCCCCTTCGGAGTGTAGGTGAATGTGTGTGATTCGCTTTTTTTCCCACTGGAAATTATAGACAGCTGCACGGTCACTGGTTTGTGGATATTTTGGTGGATGTACGGCGGCACGGTACAGATGAGATGGGTCTGAAAGTTAAAATAAAAAAGTAGCTACAATTTTACTTTGCACTTAAAAATGTTGTTCGAACTAAAGATTTTCATTAAAAAAATGTACGACAAAGGGTCGAAAAAAATAAGCATCAAAGTTTAAGCTTAGGGTTGGTTAAACTTTCACTCAGTACTTGAACCGTTGCTGTATTTCAGTAAAACTTGATCGAGCGTTTAGCTAAACTTCCGTTTAATTTCTTTCGTTAGTTTTGTAGGCCACTTTAAACATCAATTGTCATATTGCCCATGCATATTTACTATTCAAATTGCTTTAAAAGATCGGCTGGCCTCAAAACTATAGGCCGATTTCAGATCTGGCATTCCGGTTCAAAGATATTTGCATCTAAAGTTGTGACAAATGTGACATTCTTCGCAAATTTAATTTGAAATTCTCAAGGCAACGTGATACCCGTGACGGCAACGGTGTATTTGAACAAAAATTCATAACCGCTGTCATCAAACGTCGGTTTAAACCATCAACGGCCGGCGGGCGTTCAAGTTAAGCTGTCGTCAAAACTATCGCTCAGTCGCTTAGCTAATCACAGTCAAAATCAGCTGCCCTTCAGTTTTAAAACTTTCTGGTTAGTTGGTTTTTTTGCCTACACTTAGGCTGACTTTCTCCATGCATGAATAAAAAAAAATTTCTTACATCAATCTCAAGCCTAAATAAAGCAACGATTCGGAACAATATTTTTGTGATCACCTTACGCAGACGGATTATTTTGTTTGATCACATTGACTGTCACAAAATCTAAAAATCACAGACCATTTTAGCCAATTCCACCCCAGGGCATTTCTCCTCCTCTGAGCGGCAATCTTGAACATTGGTGCCCCATTTATTCAGGGTGCTTTGACGAAGGTCATGTGTGAGCTGGTGTGTATCAGCAGTGGAAGAAGAAACTTCCTCTTATTCCCGATACAGGCCCTCCATTCTCTTTGCTTGAACGTGGGCGCACTTCTTTTTAGCAAGACTGCTGCGGTGTCTAAATTTCAATTCGTGTGAAGCTTTTCCATTCCTTTAATTCCGTTTTTTTCACATCAAACCTTCTTTATTTTTCTACGCTTTGCAGTCGCACTTATTAGCTTGCAGGAGGAACACTGTCTCTTTTGTAGAGACACTTACAAACCAGTCGTTAAAACATTAAATGTGTGACATTAAGGTATTTGCTGATCTTACGTCAAAAATTTTTATCTGTCAAAAATTATTTCATTTTATCATACTTTCGTAGGTTGAAAAATCTTCAGTATAACATTACAGCAAAATATGTCTCTGGGCATTGGTACAGTCTATTTTAACCTTTATTGAAAGCAGCCCATAGAAAAAAAGGGTGACGTAAGTCAAAGGCGAAAAAGATTCAACTTATTCTATGTAAGAGTTGCTCTATTTTCTGTGTGGAACCTATCTTACCGATGCGGAACCTATTTTCCCCACTTTCATTAAAGATTTTATGACTTTTTCTATAAAGAGTTTAAATAATGCAAGCGGAAAGGATTCCGAAATTTCAAAGCCACTGAGGATTGTGTACATTATACATGCAATAATTTTCGAGATGAAATCAAACAAGAGAATTTATTAAAACTTTTACTCTATCATTGAAGCAGTCATGTATTTGTTGTCTACAGACTGTAAGGTTTGAAACCACTGGCAATTTAAACCACACTCAATACTGGTGTCAATATGTGGTTGAGTTTGATGGGCTAGATCACTGCCCACAAATATGGCGAGACCGCGGAATAGTGAGAGCAGAATAAATGCACTAACCTATAACCAGAGGTTGATTCAAGGATGAGTAGGGTCACCTGACCTCGCTTATACAGCTGGTTCAAATTCGGAAACATTTACGTACAAGAAGTATAAGTTTTTTTCGTATCTTCAAGGATCTACGAGTAAGTTACAAATATTAACAAAACTCTTCTCCGTTGACAAGACACAGCAAAAGATTAATTCTAATCAGAAAATGTTGTAAGTCAATTCATGAAACTTCTTCTTACCTGTTGCAAATACTCCTTGTCGGGCAAAACAGATTCCTCCCACAAAGTGCCCATTGGCACCATCTCATTTTGTCGCAGATCTTCCAAGGTTTCTTGAAACAATACGTGTGTGTCCTTAAGGAAATTTTTTCCGATTATAAACAGCTCAAGCCCACCATCTACTGGGCAGGAGTTAAGCGATTTTTTGCATATTTCTGGAACACCAGGCGGTTGTGCTAGAAAAACGAACGTTATTTAAGATTGTAATCGACACTCAACAATATTTTTTCAACTTACTGCATATAATTGGATTCGAACAGACTTGTAGTGTTTCCAATGTTCCATCGTCATAGGCCAACACTGTGCGGAACACCATGCGACATCGTGTGGATTTCTTTTTACTCTTCTGCGCTAAATGATCGGGAAAACGATGCTCAACATCGACGTTGCGTTCCTTTAAGATCCCCACACAGTCGCACGTCACGCTCATATCGGTTTCGGGCTTAAAATCAATCTCAATGATCATGGTGCCATCGACTTTCTTCTCATTGCACTGCGTTGAGTTCTTGCCAGCCACCTTGCACGCCTGATAGAACATGTGTGGCGCTACCCGACCAATGTCTGTTCCAATGAACACTTGCAACAGAGCGGGCTTGTTATAGCCGACCAGCCGAACAATGGGGAAACCATTTCCACTGCGATCCTTAACAGCGCCGCGGCTGCCCTCTGTCTGGTATCTGCAAGGACAGGACGTACTCTTTAACAATTTTCAAATTCAATTCACTTCAATTCGACCGAACCATACCTAGCCCTGTGCTGTTGCTCTGGCTGCGAGACAATCTCCAGCTGCACTCGACCATTCGACGAGGTGGCCACATTATTTAGCGAGGCCGCAGGCTGACGCTTGTGTGCGACACGAGCCACAGTTCTGACTCCATTCGAAATGTATCTGCAAAGAGAAAGAATACCAATTGAATTACTCTGGCACCAGCGCTGGTTGCTCTTAAATTCTAGGATCCACTTCAGGCATAGTTTTAAGTTGCAAGCTCAAATGAATTAGTAATGAAGGTGAAATGACTGTTTTGGCTCAAGGCTCGTTTTACAAGTAGAAAGCAACGAATAAAAGCACTCAGTCTATAGTTTTTACAGTCTACAGATAAATAAGAAAATAAGAGTAAACTTTGTTATCCTTACTTTGGTGGGGCTGATGGCACTATCTGTGCATGGCTGATTGCTGTATTATTCGTTGCTGTTGCCGATGCTATTCTACTTATGAAAGCGTCCTCGCTGCATGCGTCATCGTTATCTAGCTCAACAACACTCTCGATCTTTTTGCGCTTGGCCCGGTATTGGACACGACTTTGAATGCTGTGGTAATTCGAGGCGCCAGTGTAAGTCTCATCCGAGTCATCGGTGCCGATTTCATCGTGCTGTTCTGCATCGTTACGAGTTGATCTGTTTTGCAAAAGATTTGTTGTTTTTGGATTTTGATTCGTTTACAAATAAAAAATAATTTTTAAGCCAATGCAAGAGTACAAAATTGATTTTTCTTCAGTATTTTGCTTGAGTGCTGTGGTGGGGAGGTTTAAGAGATTTGATAGAATTTTTGCGAAATCTTTTCGTTATGGAATTATTTTGGCGTTTAGTTATGGGAATGATTTATTAGGGTGGTGGTAGTATATGATGTGGGCTTTGGAAACAGTTAATTAAATCACCATCCTGCACTAAGAACACTTAATAGACAAAACGACCAGTAAAAGTCAGAGGGCTGCGATTCATTAATTTAGAGGTAAACCCTGCTCAAAGAAGTTGAAATCATTTTTTGAGGAAAGAAATGATTGACAAGGTGATGGTTTTTATAGAAGGCCCCCTTAGATTACCAACAAACATACAGCATTTCCATTGGCTCTTTCTTATCGATTGCCTGGGTGGGAATTGTTATCGTGATCACAACCATATCGAACCACTGCAAGTATTTGGTCACGCCTCTTTTGTGGAGTCCAAATACAGCAGCCTATCGAGGTTAAATGGTTGAACTATATAATAAAGCCGACATGAAAATGAAAGAAATGAGCAAGGGGAACTGCATAATGCAAATAGCCGGAATATTTGGACCACTTGTTTTTATTTAGGCGATGCTGAACGTTCAATCAAGAGAAAAGTCCCTCTACAAAAGAATCGTTTAAGGACTCCTAAATCATTCAATAGATAATAAATGCATAATAATTGTCCCATTGCTTGGTGCTCTTTAGAATGCCATTAAATATGGGATTGGACATCTACTATGGGACATGTACTTTGATCATATAACTGATGTGATGTAAATCATGGGAACAGCCCTTCCGATTCTTGACATGTCCAAAATAAGGGACGGTTTCTAGCGAAAAGTTGTGTAGCACCACTGTCTTTTGTGTTTCCACCTGTGCATTCTGTGTTGAAAGTTGCGCTGAAAAGTTCCTGCCCTTCGATACAGTAGCTTACTGCATTCTGTTCCATTGTAAAGACAATTACAGCGATAAAAATAATAGAAGCATTTGTTTTGTGCATTTGTTTGGGCCGCTGGTCCCCGATTGGGCGCCTCCCTAAGTGGCGGATAGGGAAACGCTCACCAGATATGGTGGGTACCGGTATGAAATATATTCGGGTGGATTAAAACAAACGAAAAATCAAGGACCGTATATCTCAAAATGAACGTCTTCCTGTTCGGCGCCTGTTATCAAGGTTAGAACCGGTCGAATCTTAAAAATCTTTTTCTCTTGCAACACGCAAATAGAATGGAAAACAATTAGATATTGCCAGATGTTTTTATTGAAAACTTTGCTCGTTATATCATTTCCTTTCTCCAACACTTGCGGGTGTATCTATGCAGGTTTTTTATCTTCCGCACTAGCTGATCAGCGTTTTTGTTGAATCGAGTGCTCCTTTTATTCCTTTCGCTTAGAATGTACTACGCATTTAAAAGGTAGTCATAAACTCTTAAACTTGTTATAAAAAAAAATCCATAACGAGGCACAATGGATTGAGGAAGGGCAACCTTCTTAATAATACTTTGATGTAGATCTAGCACAAATTCTCTCCAGCATACCAACATTTTGCGTTACAAAAAAGGGCTGAATCTCCTTTGTCGAATGATAAAAAATAGTTCTCCTGAACTTTATAGAATGATAAACAGGAACAGAGAGCTAGTACAATCTTATCAAGCCACGTGAGCCAAGGAATGAGAGGATACAGCCGTGAATTCCTCGAGTATCAATGGAAGCCTTCAGCCCAATGAATCCGTTGCATCCTTACGTCGAAGCACACAACTGACAACTCAGTGAAATACACAGGTTCTTATGGGAAGCGACGTACGTCACGCATTTCTTCTATAGGCCGCTTTCTATAAGAATGAGTGTAATTAACCGCGTTTTCAGTTGTGTACGCATCCAAATGCGTTTGACATTTTTTTTGGGTATGCAATATTGAGAATTTATCTGAACAAATTCCTATTAAAAAATAAACATAATTTTTTTTAAGCACAAGAATTAAATGAATAAAAATACACCAACAACAATCCATGCAAAGTTCCTTGGGCTAGACGTCAAACGACAAAGCTCAAACAACTCTATTGAAATTCATTTGACAACTCGCTCCGGGCTTTCGCCAATAAATAAGAAAACAAGGAATAGCTCTTTTCACATTATGCAGTACGTGTAAAAGAAGCATTTTTTTTTGACATCCGAAGTCCCAGCCCCAGGGCCTGTCAAACACTCCGAAGAGGGTGTCGAAAACTGCGTGCTTGCGAAACCGAACAGGTATGTTAAATAAAAGTTGTGCAGGTCCCAAAACTCGTGAGAGCGTCGAGCCGTCGCTCATGAGTCATGACATACCTGGGGTGCTTTCGGCTGAGGTGATCTGTGACTTTCACATTTTGTGACAATCAATGTGATCATACAAAATAATCCGTCTGCGTAAGGTGATCACAGAAATATTGTTCCGAATCGTTGCTTTATTTAGGCTCTTGATGCAAGACTTGTTTTTATTCATGCATGCAGAAAGACAGCCTAAGTATAGGCATTAAAACGAACTAACCAGAAAGTTTGAAAACTTTGGACCAGCTGATTTTGACAGTGATTGATCGAGAGCTGTCACAAGAAAATTGTAATGATGACAGCTTATGCAGACGAATTTTTGTGACTTGTGACATCACTCATCACCTAAGACGATTCTAGCTCTAGTATAAACGTATGTTTTCCAGTTACTCTAATCGTGTAGTGTAATTCGAAACAGAAGCTTCACTTTTCTCCCAAAACACCGCTTCCTTGTCTCTTTTTTCATTGGCCCTGGCTCGCTCTCTCGCGCTTGAGAAGCAACAGCACATTTCTTTTTACCAGTGTGGCGGAATCCAAGCATGGTGACTCTACGGCGGAGAAGATTACAGAATGCCAATTCTGATTTCAAAGGCTCAAAGAGTTTTCAACTTTTTCACCAATTTTTGGGGGAAAAAGGCACAAGTTTTTCAGCAGCAGTAATCGCCTCTGCAATGATGTTTGTGGAGTGAAGCAGCTCGATGTGACGGTTGAAGTATAAAAGCAATTGATGGCCGGAGTTCAAGAAGCTATCATAGAGGTAAGGAGAGCCTCACCATTTAATGCTTTTTTTAGTTTAGTACAAAGAATCACTTCAAACTTGGAAACTGGGCGTAAGATTCGCAAGAATCGGTATTAAAAAGAAAATATAGCTTTGAATGTTTAAATGTGCCACAACCCCCTCGCGAGTTATTTAGAGCGCTGTGGCGATGGGCAGTTACACATTCTTCCGGACAGAGTTGTTAAAGAATGTAGTTATTTTGGATTGCATTCATTAAAGTCATAGTGAAAACTTATTTACATTTTGAAGTCATTGATTGGTAATTCAATTAATTTTGAAGTCACTGAAGCGATTGAAGTTTTTCTGAAGTCATATTGAAGTGGTAGTAACCTAGTCTTTCTACTGAAAATTTATCTGTATTTTAATGAGTACCGAATACCAAAGTCATAATTTCTTTTCAAATGAGTAACAGAACAATTAAGCTTATGATAACATTTTGACGGTACTTTAATACATGAAAATTTAAATTAAATAAAAATTAAATTTAACTAATAGAATATTTAAATTAAAGGGTCCGCCATCTAACGTTTTTTTTTAACGGGGCACAGAAAACCCGCACGCATACATTGAAAAGCCGATACACACAAAACGGATCACTGCTTGGTGCGGATTTTGGTCCAGAGGCATAATTGGGCCATTTTTATTCGAAAATGAGCAAGGAGTGGCCGTTACAGTCAATGGCGATCGTTAACGGGCCATGTTGAACGAATTTTTGTTCACAAAAATTGAGGAGGAGGATTTTAACAACATTTGGTTTCAACAGGACGGCGCTACGTGCCACACGCCGAAGCTACACTCGATGTTTTGCAGAGCTGGTGTCGTTTGGCCACCTCGGAGCTGCGATTTGACACCGTTGGACTATTATTTGTGGGGCCAATAGCCCCGACAATTGCCGGCGACAAGCCAGAGACAATTGACGCTTTAAAGGACAATATTCGTGAAGCCATTGGTGAAATACAGTTGCACACAATCGATAATGTGCTTAAAAATTGGACCGATCGTGTAGGCTACTGCATGGGCAGTCGAGGCAGTCATTTGAATAAAGTTATTTTCCATTATTAACCGGAAGGATTGTACTTTAAAATAAAAAAAAAGAAATTTGATAAAATATTTAGTAGTTTTTTTTATAGCATTTTTTAAAAAAAAGTTATTTGGCGGACCCTTTAGAAATTTGCGGGAATGCCATGAAAAAACAACAAAACCATCCTTAAACAGCGAGTTTTTTTTTATATATGCCGATTTTTAAATATGGAACAGGCTCGGCTTCAAGATTTCCCCAGGATTTGTGTCATTTGTTTAAAAGCACAGTTTTCACACAAAAGAACACAATCACGGTTTTCTATGTCTATTCATATTTAAAGAGTGTAAACAAAAGAGTTCAGACAAGTCCTACTATGCTTAGCAAGTTTTTTCTACAAGATAAGATTATATCCCACCGGATGGTCTTGCAAGTTGATATGTTTGGTGAAAACCCAAACTCGAATTTGGAACATATATCCCGCCTTGCTTTGTAATCACTTAGATAAGGGCACATCAAAAAAAAGGTTACTTAACATCGAATCACTTACATTTCGGAAGTCCCATCATCACACAGCACTCAAGACATTCACATAATAAAGAGGCAAATAGATTAGGCTTAACAAATTCACAAGTGTTAAAAATAAACAAAACAAGCTTATCACTGCTCTGGGAAACTTATAGTGATGTACAGCCATAACGTACACATTTATCTGTCTAAACGATCACCTTGCACCGGAATAGTATACGTACACAGAGTAAGGGTGTTCCCTAAAGGCGAGCACCGAGATAAGATGATTTAAAAGTGCATTCTGCTGATATGACCAACTACAATTATGCATTTTGCTGGCTTGTCACCATGACCTAGAAAACAAGACGGTCCTACGTAAGGGTTTTGGCGATATACTCTCGAAGCTCTTAAGCACGAAGAACTCTGTCAAAGGAACGTCTCACCGGCAACGACGAAGGCACAGTATCGAATGGCTTTTAGGGGCGGCTATAGACCAGCTAGACAAGCCAGTACATAGTTTGGGTTTTTTGCGCCGTTTCGTCAGAGCTATGTTCTAAATTGTGCGCATGCAAAAATATAACATAAGAACAGTCCCCCCGTGCGATTAACTTACTAAAAATTTATTGGCGTATGTGTAGGTATAGGCATAGATTTGAAACAAGAATCTGATTAAATTGAGGCTCACTTCAAGTGGATGTCATAAATGCGGAGCGACACACGCAAACAAGGTGATTTCTGACTTATTTTTATTAATCCATAGCAACCGCCAATATGACCAATAGGACAAACAACCTTGTATCACTGCACGTTTCTGAAAGATATCAACCGGGGGCTACCTTGAAGGAGGGCGAAAAAAGAAGAACGCAGCTACCAAATTGTGATAGAGGAGCAACCTGTGCTCCTCTGGTCGATATGTCCAAATGATTCGATTGGTCTGGCTGCACAGTCTGACTGCTTTATGATGGTGATCGATTTTTTTCCGCACGTCCCGCAACTTTTGTGGACTGTGGATTTAAAAATGTCTACCGTTCTTGGTAACGTGTGAAAAGAAATGTTCGCGCATTGGTAGCGGGTGAAAAATGTTCGCACAACGAACCCCTAGCCAAAACCGTCACAGTTTGCCATAGTGCCGATCGCCGTCGTCGTCGTGTCGGCGGGAAGGTTGAACATAACAAAACCTTACAAAACTTTTGTAAACATTGTGAAATTGGACAAAAATTTCTTCGGGCTTGTGATAAGGACACGCGAGTGGTTGTTGTTATAAGGCAAAATTTATATTCAAGAAAAAAACTACACGTGTGTAGTTGAAAGTAAGAAATAAATTGTTTTTCGAATTTCTTCAAGTTGATAAGCACGCTTAGGAATGCACTTGTGCGCGATCATGGATTTCGGGTCATTAAAAGCGTTTAATGGCGAATGATGGATTACACTTTAATAAGCAGGTGGTTTATTGTATGATTACATGTAAAAATTGTAACAAATGGACAGCCACTTAAGGTATTCAGGCTTTGGAAGACTTTTGTACAAGCATTTCTAAAGCGATTTACTTATCTCTTACAGAATAAAGTTATATTGGAGTGATGTTCCCTTTAAATTTATCGCATTTTCGTCCGTTTTGGAATGTGATAGGTGTTCAGAAAACTGCATAACGATTCTTCCGATGAAGAGCGGAAGAAACTATGTTCACCATCCTTAAGGTATAAACGGGAAAAGCAAATGGCATGAGGCTAAAATTTTGAAAACTTGCCATGAAGTCGTCTGGGGTGGAATCGTCCAAGGTGATCTGTGATAAGTGATGTCGCAAATCACAAAAATTCGTCTACTTAGACTGTGATCATCACAATTTCCTTGCGACTGCTCACGATCACCACCTTCAAAATCAGCTGGTTTTCAAACTTTGTGGTTAGTTGGTTTCTTTGCTTGCACTAAGGCTGACTGTCTGCGTTGAAAGAAAAAAATGTTTTTACATCATAGTCCTAAATAGAGAAACCCTTCGACACAATATTTTTTGAATACACTACGCAGACGCATTATTTGGTTTGATCACATTGACTGCGACACAAAAAGGGAAGATCATACCTTCGCCGATTCCACCCCTGGTTAAGAAATCTCTTTGAAAAAGGTCCACTTTAAACTGATGCACTTACAACAATTTTTGCTGCTTTTACTCTTACATAACTGGATCAGCTTTAAATAGTAACTGCGGTACTCAAGGATCGAAGGACCTGACCTCTCACAATTATATAGGTAAATGCTCGGTGCGTTACATGTAGTATTACACAAATGGAGGGGACCAAAACTTTCTGAATGGACAATTCTGAATGGTGAATAGAAAGGTCTCTCGAGGTTTATCAGATCCTCGCGGAGCTACAGTAAAAAAACTTTTATTGCCCCGTTCGGGATTCGAACCCGGAACCTCGTACACATAATTTCGTGAGTATGTTACATAAGTATCTTTTATATCAATAAACATTGCGTTTGCAGGTTCTTTCGAAACTAAGCTGGGGATGAACCCTCGAGAAACAGCAAAAAAAAAAAAAAAACCAAAAATCAACTTTTCCACCCTACAAAATAAAAGTTATAGACGAGCGACGGTACTTTTATGTCCAAATTTCAAGTTTAAGTCCTAATTCATTCATTAAACCAACAAATGTGCACCAACAAATGCATACAAAGCAGCTCTGCCCAGAAGGACTAGAGCTGTTCGCGAGCTCTACGAGCAGAGGGGGAAAGGAACACCGGCTTGTCCGAAGAAAAAGAGAGAGCACAAGAAGTGCGCGGTTGAAGAGATAGAGAGCTGTTACAACAGAAATGAGGTTCGAAAGTTTTACCAGAGGTCCTGCGAAAGGTATAAAGTTCGAACCGGTAATTTTAAGGACCATCAAGGGAACTCCACTACGATGGAATCGCAGTCGGTACTGAGGATTTAAAAAAACCATTTCTGCAGACTGTATAACGGCGAAGACGAATCAAATATCCCTGTCAGGCAGAACGAACCGTTACCCATGAGGTAACGGGCGAAGACGTTACTCATAAAGCATACGAACGATACCATCCATCCGACCTGGATGAAAAGAAATTAGCTGTGTCTAAGCTTGAGTGCAACAAAGTAGCCGGAGCAGACGGCCTAGCTGCCGAACTTTTTAAATCCGCCGGCGATAAGCTGGTTACGAGCATGCACCAGCTCACCTACAAGATATGGTCGGAGAAAAGAACACTGTTCCGTGAATATTCTATCGTCATCCTTAATCCTCTGAAAGGATTAAGAGAGGCGCAGCGCTGTCATGCAATTTCTTTAATATTGTAATTGAGAGAATTGTGCAGAACCCCCGTGCCAACACCAGAGGCACAATCTTTCAAATGTCAGTTCAACTACTCACATACGCAGACGATATTGATATAATTGGAAGAACAAAGCGAAAAGTCAGTGAAGCCTTTTTGAGTATTCGGGCGGAAGCGCCGAATATGTGTTTAGCAATCACCGAGAGAAAACCAAGTATATGCTGTCATCAAGAAAAGACACCCAACACCGACGTTTTGGGCAGAATATCACGACCATAGACAGCTATAACTTTGAGGTATAGTAGGGGACTTTGTCTACATGGGTTCCGCTACAAATTCAGATGATGACACCAGCGCTGAACTCAAACGAAGGATAACTCTTGCCAATCGGTGTTTCTTTATTCTAAGAAGGCAATTGAGTAGCAAAGCCCTCTCTCGACCAACTTAAGTGTCCCTTTTCCCAGTCCTGCTTTACGGTGCACAAGCATGGACCCTGTCAAAGGCAGATAAACACACTCAAGGCTGCATCGAGAGGAAAATTCTTCGGACGATTTACGGTCCCGTATGCATAGACGGAGAGTGGAGGAGAAGAGATAATATCGAACTTTACGAACAATGACACCGACCAAGCCTGAAGAGCCAAAATATAAAGGCTTCAACGGCTGGGTCATCTAGACAGGATGGATACCAACGATCCGGCCTGGTAAATCTTCGAATCCACCCCGCAGGGACGGTGCAGTCGAGGAGCACCGTGATTTAAATGGCGCGCGCAAGTGGAAGATGACCTCAGTCAACCTCGCGTGTTAAACTAGAGACGGCTAGCAGGAGACAGAGCTGGCTGGCGAAGCATGTTGGCTTGAGGTCAGGTTCACCCTGGAATGCTGCGCAAACTTAAGTAAGCAAGTAAGTAAGATTGCGTTACACAACACAGCCGTTTAGCCATGAGAGAGCATTTAAAAATCAAAGAGCGCATATGACAATTGAAGACACCATTTGACAATCAGCTGGTCTCTGCCCGGCTTAGAATGTATTAGTGAGATTTTTTTCCAGTTTCAGGTAAGAATTGAACAAGACCATACATATGCAGCAGACCACAGTCAGTCGAAGCTTGGGGGCCAAAAGACAATCCTCGACCGAAAAGGGCTTTGACTTTACTATCTGATTAGTGGTTGGTCATACGCTTTACATTATCCTTCTCGGTTCCTCTTCCCTGCTCTTCGCACTTAAATTTGGAACGGTAGCGTATGTCAAAATCAATAAACTCCGACCGTAAGAGCATTGAATCATGGGAATATCTTACGCTGCGTCTACACAGTCAATGCCCAAGGCAATGGGAATGGACATGGCAATCGCCATGAAAAAATAGCTGGCAATTGGATTTTTAATCAATTTCATTGCGGGCATTTGATTGCCTTCAGTGCCACATTAAAAACGGAAAGAAAATCGTAAAAGCTTTGAAATTTCATAATGTCTACACTGTTTCCGGTTTTAAATTTATGTTTTTTATTTGTATTGAAGGCGTTGGGGGCAAAAAGAAAATATTTAACGTCTAAATATCATTTGAAAAACTCACTGCCGCGTAGATTTATGGCAATAATTACTCTTCGAATGGAAATCAATCATTGATGGCCATTTGCAAATCAATATTGCAAAGTTACTTTCCAAAGCGTCTACACTAGCAATGAAACAATCAATAAATTGCCTTTTCCAATGCAAGTGGAGCTCCTAGGTTAACAATTGCTTCAGGGCTCAATACTGTTTCAAAAGTTAAGTTAGAATGACCGATTTTTTGAGAAAATGAAGAAAGATGCACCTAGGTTTACTCAAAAACTAGGTCTAGCTATGGACTACAACTGCGCCACCCATGTCTGGCCAGGTGCTCCAAAAACAAGCACTGTACTTGCTGAATAGAAATAAGACATATGAAATTGCCTTCGAAGCAAAGTCGCTTGCCTGTCCTGTCGCTGTTTTATAGCTTTTTCTAAAAAGAGTGTTCCAACGAAAAAGCCAAGCCTCAAGTGTATTATCTCGCTAAAGATCAAAGGTCATTAGTTCACGCTCAAACCTACTTTTTTAGGCCTTTAGTAAAGCTTAGTGATTTCTGCATAAACCGTACATAACGTATGTGGAATTTCCTGCCACAATCAGTCTTTACGACTAAATATTTTATTGGCAAATATTCAAAACAAGAGTGACCAGGTACCTCTCCTCCTTTTCCTCCTCGTCTAAACCTTTCTACTCGTGAAATGATTGACATTAAAAAGTAGCAAGATTCCTTATTTTCAAGTAAATTAAATATATTGAAAAAACATCGTCTTATGGAAAGTGGGCCTTAGCACAAAACAACATTTCTCCCGACAGAAAACCGGTTTCAAATTCTTATATTTTAGGGAGCACGGTATGATTTCTACAGGCATAAAAAATAGAATGTGTGAAGCTTTTCTATTTTATTTTTTTTAGTGTTTACAGCCAATCATAGATCGAAATTTTGGAGCCTGAAACGTTGCTAGTTGCATAAGTATTTGTTTGACGTGCTCCAATAGTAAAGTGTCGGAGATGTTTGTTTGACATGCCTTACAACAAACCCCTCGACCACAAAACCAGTCTCCCGTCGACAGAAACGTTTCCTTGTGTGATTTTCCCAATTTTCGAGTAATAAAATAAAATTCTTATGACTTTATTGAATTTGTGATTTGGTCGGAAGCTCAGAGATTTTCAAAATTTTCTATGAGACTTTTGTTACCGAATACCAACTTCAGTTTACCTATAAAATGAGGTTATTTTGGAGCCCAATTACCTATACTTTAGGCAGATAAACAAAAGCTCTTTTAAAGGACACTCGGCAGCTGTTAATTTTGATCAATGAATGAATGCTTGTATTACCAAGCCACACAACGAAATAAACCAACATTAAGCCATTCAATATTATGCAACAACGAATAGGGGTTAAACCCAGGTGCTATGTACATCCAACAGCCCAGTGCGTCGCATTAAGTTCTGTTTCCACTTATCCCTAGCATTCTTATGACACCAACAACGTTCTCACCTTGAAACGGGCAACGTCCTGATCATGTGCTGATTACTGTGCTGCACCTCGACGTGCTGATCGAACCCAAAACCGCTGTCATTCGAGTTGTCGCAGGGAGGCGGCTGTGGCCTCTGTGGTATCCGTTTACCCGGTGGTATTTTGCCAGGACCAATCTAGAAAGAGTTCCAAATGAATATAGCAAATGCTTTAAATTAAATTCAACGACTATACTAACTCTCGATATTGAATGCAGTTTGCCAGGTAACGCCTTGCCAGGATGCCGTTTCGATGGTATCCGGAAACCTTTTCTGTGTACTCTTGGTGTCATTGTTGATGCTGTGGCCATTGTCATTCGCATTCCTGTAACAAATATACATTTTTCTATTATCGTATCCCATATTCGAAAGAGTACGCTCAATTGTTATTCAATTTAGAACAATTTCATATATTAATTGTATCAACGGTTGCGTAAATTATCTACTCAAGAGGAGCGAAAGAGACCTCTCACATGCGTAAATTGTCTACAATAAAGTCCGATTTGGATGTGTGGAGTTGTTCCGTCTTTTGTTGGGGTTGTGTGTCCACGCTTTGCTCCCATGAAAAGTCCATCCATCCGAGAGAGCGTATTTTATCTCAATTAGCGATTTAACGGGTGCATTTTACATTGCTCGTTATCAAGCAGTGTTGATTGTGGCTCGCATTAATTGAAATCAAAACAATCGTTATGGGGCTAATGCACCCTCGCCTCATATGGAAGTAATACTTGAAATATGTAGGCTCAGTTTAAGTAGGGGAAACTTTGCGACTCCATTGTAGACTTTGGCTCGTGTAGGTCAGGAATGCTCTATCTACTTTGATGGTGACAAAATTATTTCATAATCGAAAATCAATGTTTTTAATCGATCGTATTTTGTTAATGGGGCTTGTCTCAGGGCTCAGGAGTGCAGAGGAACAACAAGGGAGGCACGCATAAAGGGTTGACCTTGCTCGATAGCGAGACCAAAGAGTTACCAACAGTTTGGAATGGGAAAAACGTTCTGGATATTGAGAAAAAAATAATTCACAACAAATGGTGTAAATAAACAACACAGGAGTAATTTAAAAAAAAAAAGAAACACGCGTTGTCTACGACACTCTGACGCAAGTCTAACGTATGTATATTTTCAAAAGTCATGTTGTTGCTAAAAGTAAGACTTCACACTTCCAACAATATGGACGAGCTAAAATCTCGATTTTAAAGAAATTTACTGCCATTTTGGTGAAATAATTGTGGGTTGTTTGTTGAGGGGATTACGCGTGGGGTAGGTAATAAACTGACTAAGACAATATCAAGCTGATAGCCTTGGTAACCCTTGTTCAAATTTTGAAAATTTGGCACACATTTGCCTCGACATTTGCTCCGTCGACGTAAGTGTAGTATCAACGAGTTTAAGTCATGCCAACAACATAATTCTGACTGATAAGAAGATCGGGAACCGAAGAAACGAGATCAGTTTTCTTGGCAGCAAAGGCAAGCTCTTATCTTTTAGCTTTAGGTTCGGAAGAAGCCCAGTATAGTCGCTTGAGGGGTGATTAAGCTACATTTTGAGAAGATTGAACGGATGAGGATAGAAGGATGGTTTAAGAGCACATTTTGTGTTTGGGAAGATTTCGGAGTTAACATTTGAGCACGGGGTTAGAATTGGACAATGAGTGCTTTCGGCTGCGGCCAACCAGTTAACATAATGTTCAGCAACAGCCCATCAATAGCCCAAAGAACAAAATAGTTTACGAAAATAAAGAAAAATATGTTGGAAGACAAGCGAGCTTTAAATTCAGAACAAAGGGTAGGTTCTTCCAAATATTTTTTTTTATTGGGACATCGCACACAAGAGCATTTCTGCGGACCGACTTTTTTTTATAAGAGTGAATAAATATTTTCATAGTCTGTTTCAGTCTGTGCTTAACGATAGGAGAAGCAAAAAGGGACCCACTCAAGTATATACTTTTCCAGGGACTCTTGTAAGCAGGGAAGTCTACGGCAACGTTTTATGTGTTAAAAGCATTAACACTCTCAGCGAGCGGGATGGCAGATGGGACTTGATATTGATTGAATGTTGGGCATAGCCTAGTACCTACATATCTGCGAATTAAGAAAAAAAATCTTGTGATTTTGTTACCTCTAATCCCCAACGTTCGGCACCGAAATCCGAGATTTTTTATAAGTACACTCAAAACTTTTTATCAAAATTTGATGACTCTCTATTCCATTTCGGAATTTGAAAATCTAGTGTTCATAGAAGATTTTGAAGTAATTTCAAAGCCAAGAAACAAACTTTTTGCAGCTACCGAATGCGTTCCACACAGTTGGACCAACATTTTGTCAAAAAAAAAAAAAAAAAATACATAGAGAAATTGGGATGTTTATCAAAGGTTGAAAATTTGTGAGAATTAACAAAAGCTTCAAGGTAAGGTTAAGCATGGGGAGATGCAAATCAAAACAGACAGGAGTGTGGAAATGAAAAATGCAAACGAAAATTGCTAAACGAAAAATGCAAAGAACAATTTTTTTTTCACACCTCTTTTAAGTGTCAGCCTTTTAATTTTTAACTCAGCTGTCAAGTTAGAAAAAGCATCATGACGAATATTCACTTAAAAAGGAGAGTTCAAAAATTTGTTTTCAGGAATACGAGTACCTATTCAGGAAAAATGAAATAATTTGCGAAGAAAACCGCATTGCTAAAAATGTTTTCAGGCACCATTCGTTTGCTATTTACAAACAATAAAATGCTTCAAAAACTGAATAGGTATATAATGCAATGCAATAATCTACAAACTTAGATTATTGCATTGCATTTTTTTTTTCTTGCCAAAAAAATAAAAGAATTTTTCCGCAAACACTAGAAATAAATAAATAAAGTGGCGCAACAGCTCAAGGTGAACCAGGGCTAACTTCTCTGCTATGTGTCTGGTATTTTCCACTTAAATTTTGTTTTTGCCCTCGCAGACCCTCGCTTTTTTAGATGACATCCGACGCAGGGTAGGATTAAAGCTCAGTCCTTGCGCGAAACAGGCAAACACACTGACCACTACGCCACCGCACCCCACTACACAAACACTTGCTTACGAAAATAATACTATTGGAAAAAATGCTTTCAGGAACCATTTTTTTGTTTTTTGGAAACAAAGAAAACGTTTCCAAGAGAACAGGAAATTGGTTTCAAATAAAGAGATAATAAAAAGAGATTCCTTAAGGAACTTAACTTATATTCAACAAATGCTTTGCTATCTTCACCCAAACATAAAATATTGTAAGATAAATATAAAAAAATATACTTTATTAATTTTTTGTTGCAAAAAAAATTTTGTAAATTTGTTGAGTTAATTTATTTATTTATCTATTTCAAATTTTAAGATAGGCTCTAAGTTTTTAATGACTTTATTTTGTCTGCACGGAGTTCGATAACTTGATAAGCAATACAATTTTTTAATCCTCTTGAAAACTTCGGAACTTGTTTCACAGCTGACTGAATGGTCAAAGAAAATTCCATCTTTTAGTCAAAATCTCGCATTTAATTGCGGTGGTAGATGCGTTCAAGATTTTGAAATTTCCTCAAAATTCGTTTGCAACGCAAGGATTTTCCAAGAAGCACACTTTTTTTTGGTCATTGAATACGTTCCACAGTAACCAGTCACAGCCTTGCTGTAGAAAAAAATTAACGTGCATAAGCAAATAGAAACCGCTATAATAAGTGAAGGTCTAGTCTTTCCTTCACATGACCAATTGGGCCACATTCACAGCCTATTGTTACAAAATTGCGGCAGCTATAGTGATAGGTAAGGTAAGTGTGTGTCAAGACCATGAAAAAAGGGCTTCGCACGCCCCGGTTATGTAAATGATAACTTTGACAAATTTAAAATCCGAACCGTTGCAGAATTAAAACGTAAAATTTTAAAATTCAGCCGATGTGCTCAATAACGATTCGGAATGACACCGGAATCAATCTCCAAATTATCAAAGATCAGACTCATTTCTGGCTCAATAATTGTTATTTACAAAATGGCTGCTTTAGGGCAGTTGAGCAGCTTTAAGACTACTTCGAACTATCGTTACTTCCACGAAAATGTTAAGGCCTAACCATAATAAATAGACTTAAATGGGTCTAAGTCGGCTTCCATGAATGTCACATTACACGCAAACAGTTATCTGGCTATAATATTATTTCGCTCCGTTTCGTCAAGTTTTCGTTTACTTTTGTTAGCTTGAGCTATACTTTGTCCATTTGAAAATGGAGTACAGGCCTTATGGAAGAGCTTTAATCTGAGTTACTCTGCCAACGGTCATGCTTACCAATGCATTCAAATATTATGGGCACTACACGCGTTTGGCAAAACTTGATTATTTATTTTGGCATAAGGCAAATCCGTCTTATAGCCCCAACCATAATAGACGTGGGATTGAACTAATGCCAACATACATCGAAAATCCCACTCAAGTTCTGCCAAATTTTTAGCCTTCAGTAAACGTTTCGGAAATCGTATGAGATTTGTGTGTATCTACCAAGCTGTCAAATTTCCGTGCTGAACGTCTCACATGAGTGGGAGTAAACTTAAGGCGCAACCATAATATACTTTGATGAGCTTAAGTCGGCTTTCCGAATTGTCCCATTACACGCGATTCGTATGCCATGACCAAAATAGACTTATGCTGGATTTCGTAAGGTTTTCGTTAACTTGTGTTGGCTTAGAGCTTTGTTTTTGCTTGTCATTAGTTCACGCATTGTCATATTCAAGCCCATATTCATTTTTCAAGGTGCTTAAAAAAATCCGTGAAAAAAAGGGAATATACCAAGAATTGTACACTCAAAAGTTTAAGCGCATTTTAGATCTGACAATCGGTTCCGGAGATATTAACATCCAAAGTTGAAGAAAAAGTGACATAATATTCAAATTTGATTTTAAATTTTCAAGGCAATGTGATACTCGAAACGTTTACAGTGAAATCTCATACGATTTTCAAATCGTTTGCTTAAGTCTATTATGGGCAACACAATCTTTTGGCAGAAATCGAGTGGGATTTTCGTTGTATTTTGACATAAGATTAATCCCGTTCAATAGTCTATTATGTTTGGGCCTTTAAGACAGCAAAAGTTAACGAAGGCTTGACGAAATCGTACAAAAGGCTATTATGGTCGGGGCACACGAATTGCGTGTTATGCGACATTTTTGAAAGCTGACTTAAGCTCACCTAAGTCTTTTATGGTAATGCCTTAAGCCTTTTATCGTGGGGCCTTTAAAGTGTGGTACAGAGAGCATATGGTCATAAAGTACTGAACAAATCTATGTTCAACTATCAACTTGCGTCCGTCTTGCCCTCCAACATCAATAAGTTTACGTTTTTTTATAAAGCCTTCAAAGCTCTTATAAAACAATTTATAGCACGCGATCAGGTGATGAAAGAACGCCAAAACGGAATTCCATGGAACTGATGAATTGACGGAATTACCCATATTTGTAAGCAAATGTCAGAGTATGGGTAAATTCGTCAATTTCATATTGTTGGCAAAGCTTTTGAAAGCCAAAGTTATTTAGTAATTTATGATACGGCATACCACGAATGAGTTAAGAAAAGAGGATAAAGTAAGAGATTGAAGGAGAAAAGCTGCTGAGTTAGTAATGGTAATGGTACTATGACACTTGATTTTGTCTTCATTTTTATCTTATTTGAAGGAGCAACACAAGTTCAATACACAAATTTTCAATGAGAATGAGTGTGTACGCAACAGTCACAAAAATTGAGAAAATTGTATAAAGACTTATGGAAAAAATGTTTACAATTTAAACGGCCTTTTTATGGTTTGTTTACACGTCTTTTGTTGTTGTCCTTATCACTCAATATCTATTTGTCTTCTCTACCTCCGATGAGATTTTGTTCTTTTTTTTTTGAGTGAAAAAAATGAAGAGTAACACAAGCATGGAACATCTGGATAGCAACACCAAATCTAATGATGGTATGACACTACATTTTTTCTTCATTTTTTTCTCATTGGAAAAGGAGCAACACAAATTCAACATACACATTTCCAATGTCAACGCAACAGTTACATAAATTGGAAAAATTGTGTAAAGACGTAAGAAAAAATGAGCATCATGACGTTAAGTAATAAAAAATGAAGAAAAAATTATTGCGGGTTCTCATTTCCTTTGACAGTATCTCATTTTTAAAATTTTTCGCCAAGTTTCACACACACACACATGTGGGAAAAGTATACATATTTTCACACATTGCTTACAATTTTGGTGGTTTTTTTCATTTGTCTTCTTTACGTACCGTCTACCGATGACATTTTATCATTTTTAAAGCATAAGGAATATCTGAACAGCAACTTCAAATCTTATCACAACTAGTACTGTCATAGCTTTAGCAATAATGGAAAAACCCAGTATAGTATTCAAGTGCAATATTTTGCTCCCATTTAAACGCTGTCCATATTATTTTCATGTGAGGGGAAATGAACGGAAGATTATGTATAATTTTAAGCCGACGCTAACCAAGGCAGCAGACGCTGGATATCGGGCTGTCTGAAATTGAAACCGTTTGCTGCACATTGGGTTCCAGCAAGACTGGAATATGGCGCGAAACATAGAGATTTATGGAGAAATAACTTTTGAGAAATAACTATAATATATCATAACTTCAATTGGACAATTTGTTATAATTTCGAAACATTTAACTTTATTAGTTTTGGGGTAATGTAATGTCTGGCGTAATTTGGCAAGCAACGGTGGAACGAGGGGTTTAAACTAAGCGTTCAGCGTATATTCAAATGTCAAACCCTGGTCTTTAAATGTCGGACACTGGTCTATAAGGCCATTATAAAGATTTTACCATGTAATCCATTGTTTTATTAAAAAGAAGGAAGTCTCAAGGATCACGAAAAATCATAAACTAGCAAAAGCAAAAATTTAGTTCTTTAGTTGCTTGAAACGTCAAACAAAAGCTCATCGATGGCCAGTGTGAATGCGTGGAGCAGATTTTGATTTTTTTCGGAAATCTCGGATTTGGGATATGTTTAAATGTAGGTTTCTTGTTGGGATTACCGTGCGCAGAAATACTATTACCTCTCAAGTAAAATTTTGAGAGGCAAAATGTTATAACTAAGAGAATACAATGTGTGTTGTGAACCCTGTGTTTATTTACAAAATAGGGATCCCATAAAGTTGGTGGAAATTAAGGATGAGTTCACTTGCGCGAGGTTCACTTAAAGGTCTCTTATATCAGCTCATGTTTAAATGCAAACAAAATACTAAAACTTCTTAAGTATAGTTTTTAAAATAAAAACTAAACAAAAATTCTTTTTTTCTTCGCAGAAAGCTTAACAAGAAGATAAGACTATGTTAAATCTTTTAAAGACATCATCAAGCGTCACAATCAAAGCAAATAAAACTTGTTTTCAGTGATATCGCAATACTCAGGGATGTACTCAAAAAATGCCCTGCCACAAGCTATATCTTATCGTTCCAGACGTCATGCAAAACAATATATAAAACAAATCTCGGCGTCGATAAGATCTTTTTATTATCGGTGTACCTACCTACTCTTAATATGGGCTAAAGGCACACACTTCAGGCACTAAGGAGGACACATGAAACTGATTCACCAACTGCGACTAGATAATAAATAACAAAAAAAATAACAACTCGTCATCGGTGATATCGTAAATCGATTACAAAATAATATACGCATTGGACCACACGCCACACACGCGCTCACCAATTAATTATCATCAAATTTGTATAATCTAAGCCGCGAAATTTAGACTTTTTGGGATAGTTGTGTTGGTTTTCGAATTTAATCTATTTTTTTTTGCCTCCAATCATTTAATCTTGCTCGTACGTGTGTTTTGAACAAATGCCACACAACGATATAAAGAAGGCGTGGCTTTTGCGCGAAATGGACGTCATTTGAGTCGCTATTGTAGAGTATACACGATAATTATATTAAATAATGACTAAACCATTGGTGGATTAAGGTGAGCTTAACCCAACTGGAGGTTCTTATTTGTTGAGAGATACACCAAACAGGAAATAGCATTTTAACGATGTGAAAGCAAATAGAAACTGTTGAAAAAACTACAAAAATTTTTGCTCGATTAAATGAATAACAGGTGGTTACGGGGATAAAAGTGTTGAGGCACGCTCGAAGAACAACACTTATAATTGTACATAAATTTATTTTAAGTACAATTAAAGCGGCGAATAAAAGAAACAATGTAGAGTAGTAAAATTATCATTCATGCTCTGCGGTTGTTGATTTGTATTCTTTTCGACAGCCTTCACAGATGACTTTTTAGAAAAGTCTTAGTCACTTTGCTAGAATCGCAGACGGGGCAGAAAAATCATATTACATAAGACATGGTGTAGCTCTACTTCACTGTCTACCGACCTGTACATAAGATCTATCGTATCGAGGCGTATTTCGTATCGACATTTTACTGTCAATTAGTATCGTAATTATTGTGTGCTAAAGAAAAATAGTCAGTATAGGAAAAATAGAGCGCTGGCTTTACAAAAATTCGTCTCTCTTTAAAGCTCTTTTAGGGCTTAAAATCACCAGATTTACTTTTGAGATAAAATATTTAAGCCCAAAAAGTTCTGTAAATCTTTTTTACGAAAAAAAAATAAAGCGTTCAGAATTTTAAAGGTTTTATGAAGAAATATTTGTTTTTTGCAAAACCTAACTGAAAAATGCTGGAAATGCTTCCCCACTTTAAGCCTGTATTTTCATTGACCAATACGGGTTCTTAAAAGGCAAATCCACTACTACAAACTCACTGAATAAACCTTTATACCCTTGTGTGCACTAGATGATGGAAAAGAAGTTGATGCCACGCATTTTAGCAAGGTATTTGACAAACTCGCGCACCAAGTTATAATTCTTAAACTTAAACTGGTCGGTTTCCACCCTTGCTTTGTCAAACGGATCAAATTATACTTGGAAGATCGACATAACAGAGTCGTCTTAAGATCTTCGGTTTAAGATCGGTTTAAGACTCAATTAATGCAACGTCTGGATTATCGAAAGGCAGTCGTATCGGACCAATCCTCTTCAACTTTTGAATCAAAAATGTTAATCTAGTCTTGATAAATTCTGATTTATCTGTTTTTGCAGCATGAGAATCTCTAAAAGGAAGTTTCATCGCCGTTGAACAAGTGCCGACAACTATTAAAACTTTTGAACTTGCAGCTGTTTGTGATAAGTCAGCTTGCGAGCTTAACTTCCGTAGCCTTATAAGCTACATTTTAAGCCGCGATAACTCCGCACTTGGTTTTCCGAAGCGATGGTACATGACTTACATTAGCCCTCTTCTCGAATAGCCAGTCAGGTTTGGCCTCTCTAACAACAACTTCATATGCAGAGAATAGAAGCAAACCAAATCTTCTTTGGTTTTGATTTCTTTGGCTTTGTCGTTGATTGGACAGATCCCATCATCTTGCCAACCTATGAAGATCGATTAAAAATAGTTGATATGCAATCATAAAAAAAGCTACGCGAGATGGCTGACATTTTCTTCATCATAAAGGGCTTAGATGTTCGGCACTCACTACCTCAGCCCCAGAGACTCGATTCTTTTTACTTGTTTGTTAAGCAGAAGAGGAGGCGGTGCCCAATGTAAGGAACTGGTTTGTTTTAGTTGGTGACACTTTTACCGACCTGTCCTATTTCCGGTAGACGCCTCCAAAGCGTCGACCGGAGTGCTTGGGCCTTCAGTCAGTAAGGCTTCTTTGCGCCGTCAATCGGTCAGCTGCTTCTTTTTCCTCTTCCGCTGTCCCTAAGTCAGGCGAAACGCAGGGCCCACCTTTTTCGGAGCCTGTTAAACCATAAAAGTATCCTGAGTCTTACCGCCAGCAGCAGTGCATTGAGCAGCAGCCTTACTCACGCTCAGTTTGCCTACAGAGTCGAATGAAGATCCGCAAGAGCAGCTTGTTTCTACTTTTTCATAAATTAATGTTGGGGCCTCCAGACACCATGACCCAAGTGTAGCCATAGAAACTACGAGTTGTTTCTGGCAATTGGCAATACCACCTGGAGTAGAAAAATTTTGAGTTATCCGTTCGCATTTTTGACTTTGGATGGGATGGAGAATGGGTGGAAGGTGGATAATTTCGGGGTTTGTGGTTGAACCCCAAAAACAAACTAGGGTTCGCGGGGTCATCACTCCCGTCACCTCACTTAAGTGTAGCGCCCTCTCGGGACCCAGTCCTTCTTTCAATGTTCAATTGGTCCATCTTAAAAGAAGATCTTGAGGTACTCTTTCTAGACAGCGTTCTAGACTCGTTCGAGTACTACTTTATAGATGGCGATCGTAACCATTACACAATATGTGTGAATAATAATCATATTCTGTTGTCATTAAGGTAGCTTAAATGTTGTTTCACACAACCTACGAAAATAAATTCGATCAATTACAATGCGATCAATTACATATTTCTAATGCACCTAAGGAAATTTGTGCATCATTTTAGTATTTAAAAGAGTAGAATTAATAATTTCGTTCACGTAAATAGCAGCAAAAAAGGCTCTTTGCTTTTCGGCTTCCCCCACCTGCGGTAAGAAGTATTTAAAAAAAATTTGAGCGAAACACCCGTTGATCAACAAACTGTGAAAATTGTTACTTTAAATTGACTTTTTCGAAATAACTGGCAGCTGGCAATTCCTTGGAGTGGGCCGATAGGGGCATACAAAACATTTTGCTAATATTTTTAAGACAACCTTTTGTTCTTAAAAGAATTTAACACAACTTTAGACAAAAAATTTCTATTATAAATCTCTTTTTTAACTCTTTGATTTTTTGGCCAGTATTTACCACGCCTGGACTGTATGCAAAAGTAGAAAAATCTGGACGGACTTAGCACAACAAAAAAAAAAATCGTCAGGTACACATATCACTTTAAAAGTGCGAAGGAAGCTCTTAAACAGATAAGATGTAAACAGACCGCTCACTGCCCACGCAGCATGATAATTCGTTAAAGTCAAACAAGGCTCTTATTTTTTCGGCTTCCCCCACCAGCGGTAAGAAGTTTTTTATACATTTTTTTTTGTTTATCTTAACAACTGTAGCTTTGAAATTGATTTTTTCGAAATAACTGGCAGCTAGCAGTGCTTTGGAGTGGAGCGTTTAACCTATCCTACCACCTCATCAAACTAGGTCACAACTGGCCTGTACCCTGCAGACACTACGGCCAAGCAAAAAAAAAAACTCCGGACGACCTTCTGACGTTTCTGAAATTCTTAGATGTTCGATAGGGGAACGCTGACAGATATCGTGGGCCCCGGTATGGAAAATATCCAGGACGGAAAAAATACCAGAAAAAGCGAATCCAGAAGCGTCTATCTCGAAATTAGACGCTTAGTCAAAACGCAGAACAGCTTCCAGGTCTGCGTTTGCTATCGTCTCTTTTTCTCTCCATTCCTCCAACATAATTTTAGAAAAGGCCAATTTCGAATATTTGCGAAATGTTGTGATTGAATACCCTGCTTGTTAAATTATTGCTTTTCCCCGTAAAGGCATAACACTTGCGTCGACAAACTCTGATGTTTTTTGCAGTGTTTCATATTCCGTACAAACACTGGATCAATACTGTTTGTTTTGGATCGGGAACGCTTTTCTCCTCTTTTCCTCAAATTCTTTCAGCCCGAGATATGTTACTCATACCGTCATAACCCCTTGATTGCGAGTTTACTAAAAGGAATGGAAGCTTTTTAACATAGAGCAGATTTTCTGCAGATTTAAAATAACTAGGAAACTCAGTGCTTCAGGAAAAGATCTACCAACATCTAGCAAAATTATCAAGAATAAAAGGATACCCCTAACCTAGATTAAAGATGGGGGTGTAAAATTTTTTATTTTGGGTCGCAGTAGAAGTGGGTATTAATACTAATCTAATGCATTCGATTTATGATCAAACTTACACGACGGAAAGCCGTAATTCACTGATCCGTAATAGAAAATATTTCAGTGCCTCATATATTCCTAGCGCGCCGCAGCGTGCCACACATGGCATGCAAAAATGGATCTTCACGAGCTTAATCGTAAAAGTGGTCAAAGTTAAATCACTGATCTATGCAATAAGCCCGAGGATCAGTTGCTTGATTTCGAGCTTTACCTCTGCAGTCAATTCGAAAATGAATATTGGCCTCCCGTATAATGAGTCGATTAGCAAAAAGGCGGCGCCTATTTCGTACATATCGTACTCTTTTGTTCAAAATAAGAGTTAATTACAATAAATATATATCGCGATTTGTTTTATTTAAACTTAGGGTTAAGGAGCTCTTATTGTTTTCGTAAAAGGTATTGTTTTGAAATGAAAGAAACGAATAACACAAATTAGCTTTACCCGCTGACACAGCTACCGTGCGTCATAACGACGACAGTTGTAAAGTGGAAATTAAGTCGCATATATAAGCCCTTTTATGAATCATTTATAACAACAATAATTAGAAGATCACAAACAAACAAATCAAAACTTATGCACGGGTATCATTTGCTGTTTTCTTTTCTACTGGCGCTTGTAAACTATATAGAGAACAGTGATATTTTCACACAAAAATAAAATGTATTAAATTTATTAATTTATGTATTTGCAAAAAGAGTAGATAAATAAAATGTGACAGATATATCGCAGGCATCAGGCATTTTAGCTTAGAATTGCTTTTGACCACAGCATGACTGTACGATTTGAACTGATGTAAGGTCGTCAATTAAACACGTGGGCCTTGAATCTCTCTATACCGGAAAGCATATCCTGCTAGATTTCCAAACCATACTGTGCCCAAAGATTGACAGTATTTGGTAATTAAGCACGTCGCCGTTGAGACAGAGAGATTGATAACAGCTGTGTACTACGTAACGCACCCATATCCAGGTTGATGAACCACGTACACAACGAATAATAATAATAAACATGATGTTTCACAGATTTTCGCAGCTAAATTGCTCAATTAATTTAAGAACAATGTAATCCCTTGTAATTGATGCCGAAAATAGTATTAGACCCACGCACACACTCCTCGGCGCACTCGTCAGCAAACGAGAAAACACTTTACACTTGAGAGGATTCACTCTGGGAGTAAAAGTAATTAGTTGATATGTTTTCATTGTTTCCTTTTTGCTAATCGATATAAATCTTGTTGCTTCGTTCGCTTTTATACGTCTTTAAATGACGAATCGAGAGATAGATCCTAACAAGAGAGATTAAAGAAAAAATTCAGGCGTTTGCACTTACGGAAGACGAACGAGAAAGAACGATTCAAAACGTTTCGGAGAGTGATTCCTGAACATAGTTACTTATTTAAAGCAATAGCAACACTTTGAGAGCGACACTGAACGCATCATGGATGAATGAAGGATATTTCAAGACTCTTTTTATATTACAAACTGTTGCATGCAACTCTATCTTTTATTAATGCATCGAATAAAAGTTAATCTGGCAAAGAAATCCGTAATTTTGAAATGTTGTAAATTCGTGACGAATTGAGTTTCTACTTTGATGAAAAGCTAATACTTAAAAGCAAGGCACAAGAGAACTGTAGGTTGGCCCAAAAATAGCACCAAAGTACAAAAAACAGAATCAGAAGTACAAAACTCAAAATGTTTTTGAAAGCAACAACCGTGATTGGCTCAAGTGGTTTAAGTACACAAAAAATGGATTATTCCTGGTGTAAGTGTAGCCCCAGCATGGTGCACGAATGATAGCAAAGCAAGCCTTCCGAATATTCGTACTATATCAAAGTTTTCGAAGAGAAAATCCTAATAAAGATGCCGAAAGTTTGTAAACAGTATTGTAAAATTTAACATGCTATAAATGAGATTTCGCTCTGTCACTTAGCACGGGACAAGCTGTGTCACATGGTTTTATCTCTACAACAAGCATTGTAAAAATTATTTTTAACAAAGACAAGGAAATAGGAAATAGGCAATGAACTTTGGATAGCATCACAAACGTGTCAGCAGCAATAATTTTGCCAGCGGTTTTTTTTTTATAGTTGAATAGTAAATTCCTAATTGACAACGGATAAAATGTTCTTTTATTTCTGCTCTTCTTTCTCTCCGTTAGCAAGTGATTTCTTATAGTTCAGAAGATGACATAAGGTAAAGGAAATTTAAATATTAATCCTTTTGATTATAGTGACCTAAGTTCGTTTTGTGTTATAACTCTGATTATTTTGTAAAAACACGTTATAACTTTGTTTGTAAGATTTACAGACAAATAGAAAGGATAAGAGGTGACAGGAGACGTGGAGGAGGAGCTGTGGATTCTTGGCGAATCACTTCCATTTCACACACGCGAATTTACAACCATAAGAAAAAGTCCAACACTAGGTTTAAAGCATTCAGCCCAATGAATCCGTTGCGTTCGTCACGTCGAAGTACACAACTGACAACTCAGTGAAACAAACACGTTCTTATGGGAAGCGACGTACTATTTCTATGGGCCGCTCCCCATAAGAGCGTGTGTATTTAATTGAGTTGACACTTGTGTACTCCGACGTAACGGAAGCAAAGGACTCATTGGGCTGAAGGCTTAAGACCTCCCTGTCACCACAGGCGCATGAGAGCGATAGTTATACTTTTCAGAAAACTCAAGAATTGTTGACGTGCGTCGTTTTTTGACAAGACTCATCCAATCGTTTAAAAGATTATTGAACCTTAATTATTGTCCGATTACTGGTTATTTTAACACGTTATAACTTGGTTTGTACGATAAGGCTTACAGACAAATGGAAAGGATAAGAGGTGACAGGAGAGAAGCGATTGCATTTTAGTTTTGTACTGTTGTGGATTCTTGCCGAATCACTTCCATTCCACACACGCGAATCGACATCCATAAGAAAAAGTCCAACACTAGGTTTAAAGCATTCAGCCCAATGAATACGTTGCGTCCGTCACGCAGAAGTACACAACTGACAACTCAGTGAAACAAACACGTTCTTATGGGAAGCCACGTACTATTTCTATGGGCCGCTCCCCATAAGAACGTGTGTATTTAATTGAGTTGACACTTGTGTACTCCGACGCAACGGAAGCAAAGGACTCATTGGGCTGAAGGCTTAAGACCTCCCTGTCACCACAGGCGCATGAGAGCGATAGTTATACTTTTCAGAAAACTCAAGAATTGTTGACGTGCGTCGTTTTTTGACAAGGCTCATCCAATCGTTCAAAAGATTATTGAACCTTATTTATTTTCCGATTACTGATTATTTCAAACACAATTATTCTTATGAGCGCGTTTCTCTTGGTTTGAAAAATGCAACCGTAATTCAGGTTAGAAAAAACAAGTAAGTGCAAGATTTCGTCTGTAACGAACTTCTAAATACACAACCTTCTATTCCCTGTAACACTAAATTTAAAAAAATTTTACTTTATGTCAATAATTTGTATTGGCCACACCCCCAAACCTGGGCATAAGCTGAAAACTAGAATTAAATTCGTTAAAAGCGAAAATTAATGCTTTAAAAAAAGTTTTTTTTTTCCAAAAACGCCCCCTAAAAGTGGGCGGAGCTCAAAACTTTGTATGAACCTAACTTAGCAAATAGTAATATCTTTAATATTTGTCATATAATTTTTTTTCGATTTGGAGTGAACTTTCCCAGATATCGGGTTTTTAAAGATCTAACATGTTCAAAGTTTGCATGGTCGATATTGTGGGCGGTCCAATTTTTGCCTTCTTAGAGGTTTTGGACCATTATTGCTCTATACCAAAACTTGAGTTCCTACGCCTTGTCTAACTTGACCAAAAGGCATTTTGAAATAAAATTTAAAATAGAGGTTGCCTTACATTGAAGCCAGTAGTGGGCGTGGCCGTTGGTAGATTCGACCAATTTTCGCACTTTGCCTGTACAAAATAAAAACCAAGACACACTCCACGTTTGAGCGTCCAAGCTAAATTTCAAAGACCGAAGAACTTCACACACACGGACAGACAAACGAATGGACATGGTTTAATCGATTCACCTGTCAGTCTCGATCATATCGATAAAAGGTCTTAGGTGTCTACGGTGATTATAACACTGTGTTACAAACTATGCATTAAAATTAATATACCACGACTCGGGTATTAAAAATTAAAGGAAAAGTTTTTCGCCAGCCTTAGAGATTACCGAAACTTAAGAATCAGCCAATATATGAACAGTGGATAGCACTACGAAAAAAGTATATACAACGGACTGGGAAATATATTCAGAAATAGTTTTAATAATTACATAGAATTTTACACAAACTGCGCAAAATAGAGCACTGAACAGAGCTCGAGCACTCTGAACGTGCTCTGAACCGAGTGCGCTCAGAGTACTCAGCTCTGATTTTGTAGCGCACTTGAGCACATAACACTTGCGGCGGAAAGCTTTGGTGTTTCTGTGCAGAGTTTTCATGTTCCCCGTACTGGCTCATCAGCATTTGCGTGTTGGATGGAGAATTATCCTAAAATCCTTTCCGCTCGCGATGTGCTGGACATCTTAAGTGTAGTCATAACCCATTAATCGCGAGTTTGTTTAAAAAAAAAAAAAACTGGTGCACATTTTTTAAACTTAAAAAATTGGGAAAATATTTGTTACGAGCCGAAAATGATGCGAAATGAATATACATAATTTCACCGAATAATAATTCACCACACTTTTACTTTAGGCCTTAAAACAACAAACTTCCTTTTTAGTTTTTAAATTTAATTTTTTTAAATTTTTAATTTTAATTTTTTTTTCAACGCTCATTTCGCTGTGCACATTGAGCACGTTGAGCGCGTTTTGATCATGCTCTGAGCGACAAAAGAAATACAAATCTCGGGCTCAGATTGCTCTGAGCACAAAAAGAAACACAAATTTTCGAGCTCTGCTCTGAACGGAAAGAAAACGCTAATAGATGAGCTTAGCCTATAACAAAAGCCGACAGACCGCTCGGTTTATGCCCTAATACTTGACAGTGTTCTTATTGAGTACTCACCCAAGTATGGGTACCAAGTGTTCTTGGGTGAGTACCCAGGGTATATTAAGTTTGATGTATAGTTTGTAACGCAGTGAAATAATCACCGTAGACCCCAAAACCTTTTAGAGACGAATAGGACCGCGACAGGAGAATCGAATAAGCCATGTCGGTCAGTCCGTCCATATGTAAACAAGTTTAAGGCCTTAAATTTTAAGCTAGAGAGCTGAAAGTTGGTGAGTGAAATTGAAGTCCAGTCCTTCAGATCAAGTTTGAAAATTAGTTTAATCCACCCACTACAGACACGCCCACTACAGGCCTGTATGTGCGAACATCTTACTCCAGTTAATTTTCGGCTTTGGTTGTATACCCTCCGGCCACCTGATCGCGATCACGTATTTCGAGGTTTTTTTCTCGAGAAATCGGGGCCCTTAAATCACCAAATAATACCCCTAAATAGGGATGTTTATGCTATTTTGGCGCTTAATTGGTGTCAAAAAAGACTATAATCAAATGCATTTAAAAAATTAATCTTTGAATTTATGCCACACCCACTAGGGGCCTACCGAAAAAAAAAATAGCTTCGGAGAAAGATTGAACCCATTTCATTCCAATTGTCAGTTCGATGTGTTGCCAAACTCCCACTCCCATCTAGCAAGTCTAGTCTATTTCGAAGGCTCTGCATATTTGATGGGTTGGAAGGGAGAGATAGATAGCGAGCAAGAGAGCGAGATGGCGACCAAGAGAGAGAGAAACCGAGCAAGGCTGCAAGGAAGAGAGAGATAGAAACTCGAGTTTAAGCTCTGAATTGGGTGGTGTGTGATGGTTGTCCCGGTTGTCCTTAGGAGTTTAGTTGTTATTTAAACAAAAGTGTGCGAAGCTTACTGCATTCTTTATCAAGCACTCTTAAGCTGAACACGAGGTTGAACATGAAGTTGGCTTTGCATAAAACTTGATCATAAGGTGTTTTGTTTCTGGAGGAACGGAGCTTTGGTTGTAGGTTACAAACATTTACATTTTGTCTTTTGACGGAAACAGTTGTTTTAACTCGTGAGGGCTGTAACCGAGTTTTATAAGGTTCAATGTAACCGACATCTAAAAGAGAATACATTTTTTTTTCATATGTTAAGGTTTTTTTTTTTGTTCACGATTTAACGCCCAGATCTTTTTCCGAGCATAAAGCATTAAAACTAAAAAAGTTTCCAATCCTATGTTTGGCTAAGCAAAAAATCACAGTTGGCTTCACCGCTCATAATCTTTGAACATGTTTGCGCGCTCAACAAAACTGTTCAAAGTCTGAAATTCGACACAGGACGATAAAAACTAAAACAAATAGTTACGGAAATCCTTTTGCATGCTTTTATATAATTTTAAATAACGCAAACTAAACAAATAGTTGCATCAGCTTGTTCTATGCTAAACGATAAAAACAATAACGCACTTGATCAGAAGCAAAAAAAAAAAGTAATAAAAATATCGTCTGAAGATTATTATTAAATATCTCATGTATCCACGAATAGATACAAGCATTAATTCCGTCTTACTTTTGCGTTTTAACAATAATTCTATCCGCTAATTTTAGCACATGTCATTTGATTTTTTTATGCCCCTAACAATAATTAAGAAAACAAAATACCCGAAATTGTAATAAAATTTAAAATTAAGGACTAAGAACGACAAAAAACAAAAATATAATTAATTACTCATACCGAAATTATTTTTATGATGCTGATAGGATGCATTGTGATGCTTTGACGGGACCCGGCAGGCGGACTCACTATAGTTGTATTGATTATAGGTGAATCTCATTATAGGTTTTTTTTTTCTTTTTATTTTTTATTTAAATTTATTTAATTGGCTATAAAATAAAATATCCGAGGTTTACAATTTTGCCGTTTTAATGCAGGGCATTGAGCGAAATTCCAATGTGACAGGAAGGGGGCACAACTTGTTTTCTTTCTTTTCGCTGTTGTACTTATTTTTACTTTATCTCTCATTGAACACACAGGGGACACAGATATTCTTTTGTATATTTATCCGCGCGGCACACTTAAAATTTTGACATTAGAAAACTTCAATCTAAAGTTTTCTCAATTGGGAGCACATAAACACATTAATCACACGACGGAGTGTGAGGGGTTTATACGGATCATTTATTTAAATTTTGAAGTTAATCACTTTTCAAGGAGCTCGATTTCAAGTAAGGTTTTTGATTTTTTTCCGAACAGATTTCAAGTCAATTTCGTGGGCTATCGAAAATCTACTGTGAACCGGTTGAACGCTGCTGAGATGGCTGTAAGTGAGCGACTTAAGCGTAATCCGTTTTGCAGTGGATGCGACTTTTGCGTTAATAAGAATTTGACTTTGCCGAACGAGCTCTTTTAACCGAATTGGATGCAGAGTGCGGCGCCTATTATCCATATATGCAAAATATGATAAGGGTCGAAGTTTGGCAGGCTATGAATGTGGAGTTTTTTTTTTTTTTAACCGAACCCCTAAAAGATACACCCACACTGTTTTGTAACGTCTCGCGACAACACAGGTCGTCCTCTTGACTTCTTTTCTTCCGATCGCTGAGGCTCAGATCGATGAACTGAATTTTTGGGGGAGAGCTTTCTCAGTCAGAGCGTGTATTCAGTCGCTCGCACACAGGCTGTACAAACAAATTTATTCGTCTCTCGAGAACTTTTTCGTAGATATATCTTTCACAAGTCACAATCACAACACTCATGCAAAAGCAGCAGCGGCAGTACTAGAGCTGCCTGCCATTGGCAGATTTGTTGAATTAGTTGATTAAATAAATGACAACACAGAAAAAATATAGAGATTTTTTTTTAGCACTTGTTGCATAGAAAAATACCGGCCGCTGAACAATAATACAGAGACTTGCTCTTGTCGCATACACACTGAGGAGAGTTGTGGCAGCGCTGCTCAGCTGTTGTTCTCCTGTCCTCTGTGATTAGACTGATGATAATAAATTTAAATAAATATACACACAGTGGCACTCTTGACAAGAGGAGGCACAAATACATGTGAAAACGGCACATGCGTCTACGCACCAGGAATGTGCTACGACACTTGCCCCTCGATCATAAACGATGATGATGGGACACTTTGCTCAAACCTCAGCGTGCAGAGCAGATCGATTGACACAGCGGCGAGAGATAAGGATGATCGACAAAAGTGATTTATGTGAGCGAGATGAGGCGATGCACAGGGATGGCATACCAGCAGTTTGGCGAATTTCGAGATGCTTTTTCTCTGTTTGAGGTGATAATTAATCATCGAGTTTATTTAAATAATAAATAAAACGTTTTTGAAACGATGAATAAATGAATTTTCAGCGTTGCGTCGTCAACAGGTATTCATACACCTATACCTGCTTACATAAGTCCATTTTGTATAGGCACATTACTTAGAGGATTACATTTGTGTGATCCAAGTGAAAACAATATAATTTATAGCGATTGCCTGAGGGGGATGTTGTGGGCTGTTTGCAGAAAACATTTACCTGGGAGAATGCGCTCTACTTTACTGAGCTGAATTTCCAAGTATTTCCACCTTTCTAGGTCATGAAAATAAGACACTTGCGCTCGCCATTGTTGGGGAAGAGCTTATGTTTGTTTGTTGTATTATCAAGTTTAAAATAACTGAAACGAATGGAAATGTTTTCAAAGTCGTAGTAGCTTTAAATTCGTAGCTTTTCGCTGCAAGAGTCAGAATTCTAGTAAGGAGAGCGTCTTAATCGGCAATGAGCCGTTGAGGCTTAGTGAAAATACAGAAACAGTACGAATGTAGCAAAGCTTGAAATACTATTTTCCATAAGCCCATACTTGAAATTAATATGGGAGTGTGTATGTAAAAATTTCCAATCGCAAAATACCCTACCCTGCCCAAAAAGGCAACAGCCACGCCTCCTAAAAATGGGCGGGATACAAAAATATAACTGTTGAGTATTTTATGCTGGTTGCATTCATTTCAGATTATTAAAGCTCCTTCTTTTTAACTAAAAACATCACTTTTTGTAAAGCGACGCGATGCATATGTTTGTGGAGTGAAGCGGGCTGGTGTGACTGCTAGTGATAAAAAATGGAAATGGGGCTCAAAACATTTGGAGTTCGAGTAGCAATCTGTGAGATCACACAGGTAGAAACTTTGTAGACTGAGGCAGGAATAACTGCCCCTCAGCTGGATGAAAAGTTGGGAGGAGCACAGTGAATAAGATGTTCTGGCAGAGGATTGAGCATCTCAGCGGAAGGATGGCTATTATCGCCACTGCAGAAGGAGCTTGTAGTGTGAAAGTAGTTACTTGTTGTGGCTGATAGTGATAAAAGGAAAATGTTAAACTGTGCAAAAAGTCTGAAGCTTGAGGAGCTATCAGTGTAAAACTAAGAGCATACAGGGTGCGGATTGGGGACAAAACTTCCTGTGGGAGGAATGGTTCCTTAGCTTACGGAAAACCTTTAATAGAATCACCCTAAAATCTGCAAGTTGACCTTTTAGCAGACGATTAACCGTCCGAGTTGAAAAGCAGCTATCACCGTAACTGCAAAAGGCGATTGTGACGTGAAGCGGATTGGTGTGACTGCTGGTAGGGGTGACAACGAAAATCCGTCACACAAACATTCGAAGCTAAAGCAGTCGTCAGTGAGAAAAGATGAACTTACAGTGTCAACGCATGGACTCTATACTTCTAAGTCGGTATACTGGTCGAAGAACTGCTCCTTACCACGCCGAAAAATTCGAAGGAACACTATTAAAGATCAGAGAATGAGGACTGTTCCTCAGGACCTCAGAGGAAAAAGTTGATTTACCTCCAGGGACTTCAAAAAAGGATAGAGTAATAGAAAAATTATGGAGCTTCACAGGATGAAGGCGAATGCTCTTCAGTCAGCTCTTTGGCGATTTTCATGATCGCCTCGTGTTCTGCTAAACCGAAAAGGAAGAAGAACCAACCCAACCTATATATGAGATTAAATCACCCTCAGGCCAATGAGTCTACCCGCGCACGGCTTTTAAGTAAAGTCGGTTCGGCTCCTATCGAGAGTTGTACTGACATACGACGCGGTTGGCTCTGGTGGTAGGTGTGCTTCCATTTCGTTTATACAATCTACAGCACTGACAAGCTGCAAGTACTAATAAGGACAAGGCTTTTGGCCTGTATAACTGAAACCCACATAACTTCTATTCAAGAGCCATGAGTGTGGAAAGGTCATCTGTGAAAGGATCTGTGTTAACACCTGCATATGATTGTGACAGGTCAGGCAAGGTCTTTACGTTTAGTGACAATTAGTTTTTTTAAGTTTCTGTTTAAATCTATTTTTTGTGTAATTTAAGTGAAACGAAAATAAAATGCGAATATGCACTGTGGTGGTTCATCATGGACCATCTTCCATCTTCTGAAGACGATTCTTCTTGTGTGAAACGGCAGTTGCGTTGTGTGTTTCTGTTAAAAACGACATTTAAGCACAATTGTAACTTATTTTCCTGTGTTTTTCTACGTAAAGTGAGGGTTTGGAGAGTCAATTACTTTGAGAGTCGAAGATTTAACTCTGCACTGAAAAATTGCTTAACTGCTTAAAAACTGGTTAACTTCAGATTTGTTTTTTTTTCGAGCTTAACAGATCTTGGTTTAAGTTAAGCTTAACCAGCCCTTGAATTATTGCAGATTTTAAGTCATGAATATTTTCACGACGATGTCCGTGAACGGAGCCAGTATTCGTTATGCCATGGAGTAACTGCGTTAAAGAAGATGTTTTACAGTACGATGGCCCTAACACCGACCCTTGTGGAACTTCCAAAAACATACACGGAATAAGAAACACTCAAAATCACGTATTTGAAAGTCAATGCCACCGAATGAAAAGTGCAAAAGTGTTTGTTGAGTCATCAATTGTTGTGCATTGGAAAGCACAATGCCAATGGGTGCAGCCCCTGAAAAATAACAACAAATATCAAGAAAAAAAGCTGCGGAAAAAAGGGTAACTCAGAGATAAGGCTGCTCTTACGAATTTTCTCGCTAAATTGTAGCTCTAAAGGCCAGATTTATTGGCTCGAGAAATACTTTCGCAAAAATGGGTAATGTATCAGCATATTTCAAGGCCACAAAAAATCTTCTTCTTCTTTTCGTTTAGGCGCGAGGTTATGGTCCGAAGTGATGGATAACAACCCTCCTACTCTACTGCATTCCTAAGGGCCCGCTTGTGGGGAACGCCGATTTAACTTAAGGATATACCGGCAGGCCACCCGTTTTTGGATCTCTTCATCACTGAGGCAGAAAATGCTCGCATGAAATCTAGTTTGCAGTTCAATTAGAAATTTAACTAAACAAAATTTTTCGTTTTAATCTTCTTGCCACCTCGAAACCGAAATAGAATGCAGCACTTTCTTTTCTCAAAGTTACACGTTTTTACCAAAACTTTTCCCTTGATGAGAAGGTGCTGCCGACAGATCGTTTTTTTTTTTAACAAAATTCAAATGTACCCGATTAGAAAGCGAAACTGGGTTATTGCTGTAGTCTAAGAAAAGTAGCAATTAAGGCAAATTAAAAGTTGCGACCATAGGATGTACGACATATGGATGAAATCTAATTAGGTACGCAAGGAAAGAAGGTGTAGACGAGTTGATGTTTGTCGAAATACTAGTCCACTGCGCGAAGGTACATTGACGACAGAAACCAGCTTTTAACTGCATCACAAAAACCAGCATGAAATCGAGATAGTAATCTTGTTCGATCTTTAAGGAGCATTATTAGCATTGTTCCAACAAAATAACATCTCTGGTTTTCACTTTGATCAGATGCAACTCAAGTTGCATACGAATGACGACGGTCGTATGAAAAAAAAAACGCCGATGTCAAGTGCATTCTATTCATGTGTTGCAATAAAATAAAACAACAACTGCCGTGTTTAAAAAAAAGCTAAATCGAAAAAGTGTGCGAAAACAACTCTCTTTTTTCGGAGATCTCTTTCAACTGGTTTTCAGTTCAATGGCTTTAACGATTTGTTCTTCCTTTTTGGTCACGATTTTCACGATAAGTTTGTGCGTACAAAATGTATTTAAAAAAGATTTCTCCTTGTAACCGCATTGATCGTAGAGGCGGTGGCGACACGATGGCTTCCGGTTACAATCTTCGAATGAAAGAGTCGAAAACAAAATGCAGTTTTTTTTATCAGCTCTTATTTTTTGGTTTCCTCTTTTAATGTCGTCAGAAATACAGAATCAGACATTTGTTTGTTTTTCACAATGAATTTGATATCGAATGTGGGTGTTTTGTTTGTCATTCCCTCTTACTCATGCATTCGAACGAAGAAGACATTTTTATGCATTTAACACCCCTGGAATGGTTTTTCCACATTCGCAGAAACTTATATATGTTATAATTGTTACCGAAAAGATACATTAACACATACTCAGTCAGATAAAAAAGCAGCTTTGCTGGTAAACACATAAATTATCACTGTTCCACTTCTTGGTAAGCTCACATGACATCCCTGTGTGATCTTCACAACGATCGCGAACGCGATTGCGGCGCGCGATCCGATCCGTAACAATAAAGTAAAATTGTTTACATTTCTGAGTGGGAATAAATTTGTGTCATTGTCTGTTCGTTGTAGAGCTTTTGCGGGCTTTCATACAGCCACAAATACTTTTGGGTTGCATTAAATCTGCGCGCACGATCGTCATCGTATACGAATTACAAATTCATTGCCCGATGGGACTAGAGTACACTTAGAGCTCCAGACCGTCAAAAAATGTTCGTCGTTTTGATTATAGCGACATGAAAACAGTTCAAATATTCCAAATTATTTAACAAAAAAATGTACAAAAATAGTTGTGATGTTTTTGCTTCTTATTCTCTGCGAGAGTGATGTCTTTTTAGCACTACAACACAGATCAGGGATGGCATCAGGCGGTTTCAATTTGTTGTTTGCAAATCTTGAGGCAAAATAACTCGGAAGGTAAACGAAGCACATTCTACTATAAAATCTAAATTTAAACTTTTGTAGATAAAAGAATGTCTTTAAAAATAGAACGGAAATTGAGAAATTGTATTTATGCAGCAAGCCAATTCTAAAGGCCAAAAATAAAATGCTGTATCGATAAATGAGTCGTCAACGTGCTTCCTTTGTTTTGGCCTTGAATGAAATTTAAGATAATCTTTGTAGGTTCAATCACAGGGTGACCAAATCACATGTACAGAGATACTGCTTGTAGATATTTACGGAAATAAAAGGAAATTATTATACAAGTATACAACAGTCGCCTATGGGTACGATGTTGTCTGGAGTTTTGTGGGTCAATAAACGTCGTCGTTTTTTTCTTTGACGTAACGAAATTTTGTCCCGCTTCTCTTTTACATTCGAATTCTTTTCAATGCCGAAACGCAGTCAATGTAACGAAATTTTTAGGTTAACAGGCTAATTCCGTGGAGGTGGAGGCGTATCGGAAAAGAATGATTGCATAAACCTGTTAAGCCACAGCACTTCCCGATTTTTGCTTTTCTTAATTTTCTCTTTTTTTTAAGAGGTTGGGAACGGTCTGAATTACTTTGTCTCCACTGCACTCTAATCTACCATACAAATTTAAACCCTGTAGGCAAGTAATTTAAATAAATGTCGTCGTAAATCTCATTCACATTGTGTTTCCTTCCTTTACACCATGTTTTCACCGGGAACTAAACCGCGATTAATGTTGATCTTCATTGAATCCTCTATAAATTACGAGATAAACCATTCAAATTTAAATCCTCTCGGCAAGCGATGAAAAATAAATCCCCTCATAAATCTCATTAACCCTTTTCACGAACCACTTCCACATTTTGTCGAACACTTTTTTAACAATTTGAGAATCGAAAAATGACACTGAAACAAGCAATCTTTTTCTTTTTTTGCTCTTGGCAAATGACTTCGCACTCTTTTATGTAAGCTAAAATGACAGAAAGAGTGCGCATGTCAAATTAATCCTATATTTGTCTGGTGGAACCACTTTGGTATAATAGCCGGTGAAAACATAGTATTAACCCTTTTCACACACATTTATAAGGGTTTGAGACTCGAAAAAGAAAACTGTCCACGTATGACAGATCTGCCAAGTCAACCAAATATCTTTTCGTTCCTGGTAAATGTAATCGCCACTCTCTTTTGAGAGCCTTAATAAAAAAAGTGCTCGTGTCAAATTAATCCTATAGTTGACCGGTGGAGTCACTTCAGGATTAACTTTGAATCGTCTGCTGCTAATCGCAGTTTTGTGGCCGGTGGAGACATAAAATAAATCTCATTCACCCTTTTCACGAACCTACATTGTGCAACTTTTAACCCTCTTCAAGCACCTTTATAACAGTTTCAGCCTCGAATAAGGAAAAAGAAACTGATTGCAGTGTCATTCCTTCCTGTGACTTCACCAACGAGTGTTCTTATGAAGTTTCTTCTGAGAGACAGACGGATTGCTGTTCTTTTTAGGTCAAGCACTGGCCATAAACATCCTTAGACTGTTGCCATCGTTCACCATCATCAGTTTGACCGCGTCTTGATTCATGCAAATTTTGGCTGTGTTGAAAGGAGGATATACCCGCCGGTCAGCCATCGTATGCCCATATCAGAACCTTTGCCAGCAGAGTAGAACAGTGTGAAGGCTTATTTCAATGTCATGAGGCACTTGGAATACACGAGGCCGGAGTCCAGGGCTTTAAGTGCTTCGTGACTATCAACACGTGTGGTGATTTCCGTTGCCGGAAGATCCATAGATTGAACTGTCTGACATAAATCTGGCATGTTTCCGAGAAGACTCCTGAACTTATTCCATGTTCTGTTTTCGATCTATCGGTATGGATAGCAACAATTGTCTCTACCCAGTCTTGTCTACTTGGTTTTATGACTTTGAACCTTTTATCGAAGTCAAACTGAGGTTTCTTATAATCTCTACGGGTTACAAACCCATTTTGATTCAAGATGTTCAGGATGCTCGAGTGTCCTAGACCTTGTTGCTTCCAGAGGTTTTTCTCTCTTAGTCTGAGAGTCTTAGTCTGTTTTTCCCGCCACATTACTTGTGAAAAGCTCCAACGGTTGGAGGTGCAGCATTGTTTCAAAGGTCCTTTAAAATTATACGTAACGTAGCTACAGGACTAAACAACTAAACTGAGAGTGCCTGTTCGTTCGGCTGAAAAACACATAAACTTTTAATCTATATTAAGATAATGAGAAAAAAGTGTCTTAAAGTCTAAAAGTCTTTTCAATGCCATTTTTCCCGATCATAATTAAAAACATTTTGTTAATATGTTTTCCTTAAAAGCATATTTTTAAAAATGCGTCTCCTTTTCACGTCAAAAATGACGCACAGGGTGGCTGCCTACCTATCTTCAATTTTCTTGTCGTGCAAATGTCATTAACTTGACATTCATTGTGTTTCGTGTGTCAGTTTTATGATGCGATTAGGGATGCTGATAAAATCTTATTAATATAAATTGCATTAAATCCGAATAAAGCCAAGTAAACACATTTTGTGTCCCCGTCACGCAGCGCATCAGGTTCAACAGTTTGTTTATGCGCATCAAATCAAGTGAGTCATTAGCCAGGATAAGAGTATGTAACAGGTAAACACGTGCAGATTATGGGCTTGACATCTGTCCCCAAGTATAAAAGGACTTTTGGGTGTGCTGAAATTAATGTTTCTTTTTGTTTATTTTTAGAAAAAGAAGGTAAACCGTAGGTAAACAGTGGCCCGTTTCGCCCTTTAAGCCCCTTGATAGAAGGTCGTTGTTGCATTTTCCCTCTCCGGGTTACATTTGGCGACCCTGTGAGCTGGAGCGTCGGTGGATTTCATTCGGTCTACATGCCTTGGCCACCTAAGATGCTCAGTTCGCAGTTTCATTACTAAAAGTCAGTTAGTAGTGTTATACAGCTTGTAAAGTTCATTGTTTTATAAGGTCTTTTCCGGATCACGGTCAAAGCAAATGGGAACAAATATCTTAAAAATTTTCTTTATCTCATTGAGGATATTCCCTCCCTCTGATCAAAGATCAATTCCTTAAATAAATTCGTAAACACACATTCATTGATTTCTGGATTCATGAATAATTGTAATTGTAAAATTTTGGTTATTTTACTTTTAAATCTGACGAAAAAATAATCATTAAACTACACTTCGCTTGCTGACGCTAAAGTATGAATAAAAAGCTCAAAAGAGCAACGAATTTTTCTTTAAGCGCATGATTCACAACCAGTAGGCAAATGTCCTTCACACACTTACCCAAAAACGTAGCTCGTGAAACATGCGCGTATATGGTTTGACATCCGACTGCTAATCGAATATTTAAGTCAACATGTTTTCTACGACTAGTTTTTTTGAATATACGCATGTGCGAATCATAACTCATGTCAACAAAATATTTTTCCCAAAACTAGTGCGTCTTTAAAGAATCAGAAAGGCTAGAACCTGTCACTTTATGACACTCCTGTATAGCGGTCTCTAGAAAGCATTGCCCATGAGCTACTGATTTTTAAAAATAAAATTTCATCATCATGTAAACTCATTAAAATTAAGTACACACTGTCTCGCACGCTCCATACAGATTACTGATTTAATTGATTTTTTTTTCGTGTTCAAAACTCCGTCAAAAGTCTTTTACCTTTGAACTTTGAAATTTGTGAGATGTTGGCATTTCCATCTATACAATGCACAGAAATTTTTTATGCGCCGTCAGACGCCAGTCAAATCAATCTTATCTCATATATAGAGTCCAAGAAAAAGATCAATTTTCGCACTGTTCTAATTATCCGATCATGAATATCGACGATTTAATGTGCTCAGCGCGAAATATGAAATAAACTTAACAACAAGAGCAAATAAACAGTTTGGAATGTTTTTTTCCCATCTTAACAATTTATTGAACATTTGTTTGCGTAAGGAATTTCATTCCGACTTTTTTTTTGGGCCCATTAAAGAATTCTAAGAAATTGGAAAAATACACCCGCAGAATTTGAGGCATATGTGTTAGTAGTAAAAGATATTTCTAACAAACACGCGTTATAACTAACTTAAATGGCACGATTTTTGATAGGTTCTCTTAGTGTTTTCATAAGATCGATTGAAAATGTTCCACTTAGGTGTAGACGCCTTAGCTTGGCGACCATCAGGGCTCAAATTTCCGATTCTGTGTATTTATGTATAGGAACTTTAAAAATGGTGAGGTATGGTTTACCATTTTAGTAAAAAAAAAAAATTTTGTCGAGTCTTATTTACACTTTTAAGGTTTAGTAGTTCAATGAAAACACCCCAGTTTCCGAGATAGATAGAGGATTACGGATTCGTAACATTTGGTGGGTTTTTTGCCTTTTAACTCTGGTCCTAAATTCCTCGTTCCCCAATGCCATGACAGTTAAATAACTTTATCGGCTGTTTGAAGTCTGTGGCGAAAAACTGGTTTTAAAATAGGATTTATTTTAATTTCGAATCGGGTCTAAGAGCCCTTATACCATGTCTCCACCGGGCAATAATCCGCCATTAATATAAATCTTTATTAAAGCCTCTACAAATCACGCGATTTACCAAACAAATTTAAATCCTCTCACAAATCCAATTTACCCTATTCAAAAACACATTTTCTTGACCTTTGTAACAGTTTGAGAATCAAAAAAGGAAACTGTCGTACAGGGACAGTTTCAGTCTACTGAGATTTTTACAGCATTAATCGTTATTCACCCCTGGGAAATGACATCGCCCCTCTCTTTTGAGAGCCAAAATGACAGAAACGAAGTGTTTGTGTCAAATTAATCCTATATTTGTCCGGTGGAGTCACTTTGGGATTTATTTTTAATCGTCTCCCGGTAATTCCCTTTTAATTGCCGGTAGAGACATTGTATTAGACTGAAGTGAACTAGGAAACAGTTATATAGTTTAGAGTTTGAACCAATCTCGGTTTAAGTCGGCAAATTTAGGCTTGTCAAGAGTTAGAAGAAACAGCGACTCCGATATTTTCCAAAATCATTTCTACTGGGACAATGTAGTTCAGATTGTTAAGGGTTCGACCAAACCTATCACTTTGGGATTTATTTTTAATCGTGTCGCGTTAAACCCCTTTTAATTGCCGGTGGAGACAAAGTATTAGACTGAAGTGAACTAGGAAACAGTTATATAGTTTAGAGTTTGAACCAATCTCGGTTTAACTCGGCAAATTTAGGCTTGTCAAGAGTTTGAAGAAATAGCGACTCCGATATATTCCAAAATCATTTCTACTGGGACAATGTAGTTCAGATTGTTAAGGGCTCGACCAAACCTATCACTTTGGGATTTATTTTTAATCGCGTCGCGTTAACTCCCTTTTAATTGCCGGTGGAGACAAAGTATTAGACTGAAGTGAACTAGGAAACAGTTATATAGTTTAGAGATTAGACCAATCTCGGTTTAACTCGGCAAATTTAGGCTTGTCAAGAGTTAGAAGAAATAGCGACTCCGATATATTCCATAATCATTTCTACTGGGACAATGTAGTTCAGATTGTTTAAATCTCGAGAAATTTCTAAATTTCAAATAAAAAATTGCAGATTCGAGCCGGGCACACACGACGACGACTAAAAATCGTGCGGCAAATTGTCGTCCGACTAAAAACTCAAGTGTTTATATAGCAGACAACACTTCAATCCGAATTCGAACAGTTCAGTAATAAATATATATATAAGATATTATGTAGAGCCAGGTGTTAACGGTAGCTTTAAGCACACTGAATTTCGAAGAGGAATCCAAATAACTATTGATTAACTGTTCCCATAAAAGGTTTATCGCCGTCTTGGCAACAACTCATTCTTCATGCAGTTGAGCGTCGACGTTGAGTGAGATAAAAAAAATAGGAGATAGGTAATTAGACTCCTAGGTAATTAGACTCACAACTTCGATAGGGTTAACGTCTAACCCCGAAATTCGCAAGAGCTAGTCTTAGAAGTTTTGGATGCTAGTCTCAGAAGTACAAATACCGCGGTTTTCCCTTGAACGCGTTTTAGCATTGAATCAATTTTCTTCACTGAGGACGTTGGAACACATTTTTTGTCACCTCACGTACGGCGAACGACCAAGTCAATTTTCAACATTTTATAAAACAACAAACGGGAATCTAAAAAGGAATTGTCGGTCTAATTTGGAAAACCAAAAAAAATTCTTGCACGTTTTGGAAAGACAAACACATTCTCTTATTTTCCTACGGCTAGGTGCAATTTGAATGCGCACTGTCAAGTTTTATTCGCATTCCACATGGTCCGAATACTATCCACAGGTCGCATGACCAAGTTGGTCGCCGTATTTAACCTCATTTGGTTTTTCTGTTTAACATAATTGTTAAACGTGTTGAAACGACGGGCTGTAAATGAAATTGCAGTTCGTTGGCTGTCAGTGTACCTTTAGGATTGTGGACGCTTTTCGCTTATATGGAATCTAAATTAGGTACCAGTTCTAAATTAGAAAGACAATTTTTTTTTTCTTTTTGAATAGATAATATCATCATCAGATAATAACATTAAAGATACCACAAACAAAAACGAATTAACGCGAGTAGTCAAGGCGAACTTTTTTTTAACAATCAAGCGTTTTAAACCTTGATTTATTTCAAATAATATTATCACATTTTGGATATTTGGACATTAAAAAAATAGGTTTGATTACTCGTTGAGGAATCTATGCACAAAAGAATCTTAATTAAGTCTGTAATAGATTTAGTTAGTTTGCATCTTAGTTAAACCGTTTTCGACGAAGACGGCCACCGATTCAATTTTTGTTGTAAGCCTCTTTTCGGGGTTTCATATCAACAATATATGAAACAAATTTCCGATAGACACGTACTCGATCTTGACTTCTTTAATTCAAAACTGACTCATTAAAAATGAGTTGATTCTTTTGTGGAACTTATTGGCTTAATGTGTAATCTAAGATATATTTATGATGTTTATGAAGCTGAATAGTTATTGAAGACTTCAACTCAACTGAGCTTTTTACTAAATTCGGAAGCTATTCGCCAAATGTGGAACGTAAGGTACGTAGGGCGTTTTGCTGGATGCGAAATTATAGATTTTCCTATCGGTTGTGAGTTTGTTTTGAGAAGTGCAAATAGCAATAGAAGGATTCATTATGTCCAATGTTGTAATAAATCTTTTGCTAGCTCGTCCGGTTTTTTGTTATCAGCAAAGACACTTCGGCCTGGAAGGCAGACGAAGTGGACGTTAAGCTGAACGGCAGAGTCCAGGTGATTTAACTGTTTGTGTTGTCAGGTCCTTCGAAAACACATTTGAAATTGCTAATACATCAGGCTAAAGCCATCAAGTCTTTGCTTCCATAGACTCATATTTAAATGGGAGACTTGCATGACCTCGAGCAGTGATAATAATGAATAATTCTGCAAAGCCGGTAAATAGGGTTTACCTGGAGATTGCGTATGTTAAGGTGGCTTATTTGTGTTTATCTTAAACTAACAAAAATATGTGCTAACGAAATCAAATTTCTTTACCACTCCCAATCATATATCTTAAGTATATTTATAGTCTTCTTAACAAATTGGAAGAGTTATTTTCGTCTCTTGTGCAAATAATATTGAAAAATTTAATTAGCATGAGTTATAAATAAAATTTTCATTGTTGATGGAATGCAAAGGTTTCAACAAAGCACTCGCCCGCAAAGTACATACACGTGGCAACTACGCGGCTCATGAACTCGCTTGATTTGTAACCAATTTATTCATGATTTTGTTCTCGATTTAAATTATATGCAATTTGCTAAAAAAAAGGCGTTGAATCAATTATCACTTCAAGTGTCTGACTAGGTGCTGAAGAAACACAGCAAACACTTGCTAATGGTGTAAGAATGCAGGATTTTATTCCACCATTTGCAGAACATTTTGGAAGCAAGACACCAAGGTTGTCATATTTTGATGGAGTCCCAGCAGGCAGACAAGTAAGACCATTGCTTTTTTCTAAATGTGGTAAGTTAGTACATGAAATCATGAAAGGCCAATTGAAGGTTTTGTTTTGCAAAAACTGGACTACCACACTAAAGACAAGTGGGACCCCTTCTCTTAAGTCGCCCCTTTTTCTCTAAGTAAAAAAGATTAAAGCGATTTTGCTTAGTGCACTGCATGATGGGGTCCTATTTTACTATATGAAAAATATCATGTTTAAATAAATTGCATGCAACTTTCTCCAATTGACCTCGACTTTCTTTCGAAACGTGCCGACTGCAACATATAGTCAACTAATGAGATGTCAACAAGACACCACCATCAACTCAACATTTTAATTGCAACAACTGCTGCTCAGCCGATACAATTCAACATTACATTCGTGTCGTTTTTCTTTCGCTTCGACTTAAATCGGAGCAAAGAGCTGACACTTAAGATTTCTTATCGCAAGTGAATGACCTTATAATACGTTGTTTACAATAATGATAATAGCAACCAACAACGATCCAGCAGTGAATTCCTAAGGTCCGTCCGGTGTTGGAGGCAAAATGCAAATTCACCTTAAATATGTGTCACATTAAATACAATCCAACATCATCTGAAATTCACACGAAAATTATTCAAATTCACTTTTCAATTGTTTTAGATGAGCAGAAAGTTGTGTATCTGTACCAGACAATTTGAAAATAAGAAAATGTATTTCAGACAAAGACATTTTACACGCATCGATAAGAGAGTTTATAACATTTTATTCTTGGATCACGAGTGCGATTGATGATGATGAAGTTAATGCTGGCCAATGGGTAAATATAAATAAAAAACATTTAATATGTGTGGTGCAAACAAAATCGATAAGAAGTGAAGAAAATTATTGGAAACTAATTAGGATTGTTTGATTAACGAATTGTTTTGTGTTTAAACATGAGCAAATATTATTGTTTATGCGCTGAGGTCCAAATAGTCAGATGCCAGATGCATCACGAGTGTTTGACCGGAAGATGAGACAAAACACGGAGGCACAGCGTGACCCTGTTTGCACCAAAGTAAGCACACATTTTTGATACAGTATTCAAAAGCATTGTTAAGTTTAATGTTAAAATACCCAAACTAACTGAGAGGAAACAAAACAAGGAATTCAAGGAATATATTTACCTCTAAAATCAAACTTTGTGCAGATTTCTTTCCTTTTTTAAGCGCTTGTTGCATCATAAAACTTTTATATCCCAATATAGTACAACACCAACTATAAAATCTCCAAAATCATGTTCATCCAACAACAACAATCTAATTAACATGAAAATCTTGTAAACAATATTGTCTTGACCTCCTCAATTAAATGAAAGCATCAAGCACTGCGCGTGCCAATTGAATTTGAATACACAGTGGGGTTAAAAAGAAAATGTTCGTTCGTCTTTGTGAGTTTTTTAACTGTTTTTTCAAAATTTTTTCATCCCAAAAACATGCCTAAAAAAGACATGGGCAAGTGAAGGCGGCAGAAACAATGTTGAATACCACCCTAAAGGCTTTGAAAAAGAGTGGTAACAAAAATTCACTTCAAAATAACTTAAATAACTTTTGGGAGGCTGTAAATAACATCAACACACAGAAATATGTGCAATATGGGTTGCACCATATTTTATGTCGGTATGTGAATATGGAATAACTTTTTAAAAAAGCTGATGATTTCCATTTGTGAAAAATGTTGATTTAATTTGGTCCTTAGCAATTAGTTTAATTCGTTTTTATAAACAGCATTTTGCCAAGTGGCCGCCCACATTGAGCAAGACAAAATTTGTCGCTTTCGCAGCGTTTTCCATCAGTTTTTCGACCATTTCGGGCTGTAAAGCGATGATTGCCGCACAAATATTTGTCTTAAGCTTGTCAACGGCCTGGGGCGTGTTGCTTCACACTTTGCTTTTAAAATAACCTGACAAAAAGAGTTCCGGAGGAAATTTTTTAACACCTTTAAGAAATTTTCGTGGTAGAAACCACATGGTTTGATTTGCAGTGACGCAGCCGCACTGTCTTGTTGAAATCAGTAACAGACAAGATCTTTTTTACAAGTTTGTGGGCAGATGATAAATCAACTTCCACCGAAATTCCCACCGATTCCCATCGAATGTTTCACATTTTCGGATAATGGTTTTGACGCGAAGGTCGAAAAAACAGTCACTTTTTAGCCATGTAATTGCTTCGTCGTTTTCACTCCAGCAAAAGTATACCTAGATGTGCTTAAATCTCAGTGTCCTCTACATATAAGAGGACGTCGATGTAGTGTGAGGCGAGACAAGCGCCTATATCAATCAGACCAGAAAAAGTGGACCCTAGATAAACCCTATCATCCCACTCTCCCAATCCCTCCTTAATCTCCTTTCAAACACCTACCCTACCCCATCCCCTGGACCAGATCAAAGTGTTATGCTACCCGTGCTAAGGATCAACCAGGTTGGAGGCCCAGATGAGGCACCGCTTGTCAAACATCCAGTCAAAGCAAATCTGCCAAAGCAAATCTCGCCTCGTCTCAATCCAAATCAGATCAGATTACTTGATCTCCTTAAAGAGATCAAAAATTAGTAATGTAATAGGAATTATTACCGAGCACCGCTGATTGGCTCTTTACGCAAAAGGGCTATAGGTCTTTCATCAAACGAAAGCTCCCTAGAAGAGGAAGAGGATAAAAGACACGAGTGCCGGGCAGCTACAACACCTTCTCTGTAGCTGCCTGGCACTCGTGTCCTTCAGGAAATCCATAATAGTCTCCTATTTCTATGACTATCTAAGTGACCTTAGTGAGACACCGGTCAAATCCATATTAAAATTCACTGACGAGATTGGTTGACTGTCATATAAAACAGGCCAACTCTTGGCTATATACCCACGTGGCAGTACAATGGACCTACTTTAGCCGAAGTGCATCTTAAAGCCACTTACCTACCTCCCTACCTTACCTTTGCCAATAGCTGCTTCTTTGGGTTAAGAAGGAAACCGAGGGCCAAGTCATCTATAAAGCAGCCATTTATAGGAGCCTTGTTATCTTGGTCCAACTTTACAGTGCAGAATAATGGACCCTGTCAAGGGCAGCTGACGACGGTTTTGGTTGCTTCGAGCGGAAATTCCTACGAGTTATTTTTGGTCCCGTCTAAATAGACACAGGGCGGAGGTAGAGGGATAACATCGAACTGTACGGGTTAGACAGTGACACCGACCTAAACCGACGAGCCAGAGCACATCGGCAAAAAATACTGGGCACCAACGTTCCGGTCCGGAAAATCGTTGGAGAATCGGGTTGGAGTCAAAATCATGTCGGGTTCAAAATTCTGTTTTACATAATTCTGAAAATGCAACTTTGACAAAGCGACACAGTACAATATGTTATGGGGCGTGCAACCCCCTGCAACTCCCTGCCCTGTTTTTTTTCATTTGCTTTACTTCAAAAATATACAATGTTTGCTTCAAAAAGCAGAATAAGCAGAATTTCTATTCCTTAAGTCAGAATTTCGAAAGCAGAATTATGACCCGCTCACGAGCACCGAGACTCACGTAGACGGCGCACGCAGGTGGAATGAGACTTAAGCCAACTTCACGTGCAAACGGGAAACGACTAGCTAGAGCTGGGTGTAAATGCTTGTTGGGGAGGTTCATTTCCTGTAGTGCCACGTAAAGTAAGAAATTAAGAGGGAGCGGGTCATAATTTTGCCGTTTCGAAAAATAATTCTGCTGTTCAAAGTTTTGCTATTTGACAATTGTGCTTTTTCAAAACTCTGCTCTTCAAAATTCTGACTTAAGCATCTGCTTTTTAAGCAAAATATTGGCTTTTTTGAAGTAAAGAAAATTTGAAATAAACAGACAGGGGCTGGCACGCCTCCCTATAAATCTTTCACTGTGCCGCTTTGTCTTGTTGCATTCCCAGAATTTTGTAAAAAGAATTTAGACCCCAACCCAATTAAGATTGTCGATAATTCGACAGAAGGTTTAGAAACGGACTTTTTGCTCCTTTAAGCTGAAGAAGCGACCCTTAACTTGGTTCGCTTTTTAAAGGATAACTTAAATACTGGACAGCTGCTTTAAGCTTCAGACTATGGCTCAGCCCCATAACCGGATCCTGTACTAAAAGGAAGATGGGAAAGAGGGATTTGAAAACAGTGCGGCGTTTGAGACTATTGAAAGTCCAAAATGACGGCCCTCGCATATTTTAAGCAAGAAAGGACCATGCAGGAGTCCCATTGAAAATATTGGCTTTACAATCTCGAGTGTGCCTTAAGCCGGTAGTTTCGGGAATATATCCATTGGGCGTCACTGTTTATTTTATTAGAAGCACGTGTCGCATTTCGCAGTAAATCTAAATCCAAAATGTAGTTAGACAAAGCTACCTCCTGCCGCCAATACTTTTTTTTTGTAGATGACTTGGACATACGATGCTGTCCACGTCATTCACAGAAACTTTTCAGGGGTCCGTGGAGAGGAAAGCCTAGAGTTAACTAGGGGAAGACATTGAAGAGAATGAGTTAAGGTTCAATCTTCAGTAGGAATGGGTAAGACGACGAACTTGCCCGGTAGAACCCTCAGGGACCAACAAGAGGATACAAACACAAGAAGACCCTAAAAAACGTGAACATGATTTTCCCAGGCATAAAGTTCTCGGCAAGCGCTTTGCCAACCGTATGGCTTTGGTCCTTAAAACTACAGTTCGTTCTGTCGTGCTCCCTCTAGCCCCTGGACTTAAATGCAAAGATGTTATATTTTTATCTTTGTTGCCACTGCGGTGCAGGTTCGAAATACATTGCATAAGGTCGTGCGTTGAAAGCCTTGCCTGGGATCTTGAACTGGGTTTCACATATTTCCCATAAAAAACATTAAGAAAATCTAGTGAAAGGTTCATAACAAGAAATACATGTCGCGTAATCGGGCAGAAACAACGCAAAAGTCTACTCTGAAGGAACAAATTATGGTCTTCTGTGTAGAGAGATGTTGCCGCATTATATGAGCTGGCAGGCGCGATTGCACACTGAGTTGGACCGGGTTTTTCACTGCACGATCGTTCGCGATCCCGGTGGAATCACGACTTTTTGTCAGTCAGTTCCGATCCTAGGTTAACTCCGATAAAACCTAAAATACTGGACTCTGGATCAACCGAGCTGAATTTTATTTTGTCTTATCTGCAGGTGCTTATTTACGTGCGTGATGGGATGTACCAATAGGAAGTCGATCCAAGTGCTTCAAGTGCTCCAAGAGGGTAAAAAAACTGTCATCGTAAGTCATAAATGTGGTCGCGAAAACGATGTCACTCTTTTATGATGGCAGATACTCTTTTAAGTTAGCAAGAATCTTACACTGCCATACAAACATCCTTCCACAGACTAAAAAAAAGTTCTTAACTTTTGAACACCACTGTATTGTTTATCAAATTGTATGCCTTTTCCTTTCCTTCGCAAAATAGCAATTCGCTGTGCAAATCACAATTTTTGACAAAATGATGGCGAATTACAGCAAATTGTTTGAATAGTTTTGTGTCCAAGTGGTCAAACCTGACGCGCAACATGTTCTTATGTCAAGTAAAAGGCGCAAAATTTGCTGTTGTACTGATCATTTCAACCTTGAACTACTGCAAAAAGTAAAAGAAACCAAAAATAAAAGGAGACACAGCCGTCACAATCGAAACAAACAACAACAGATCACTTAAGCGAATCATGCTTTTCGCACGATACTGAGTAGCTGTACCATACCACGCTCAGTCGAAATGTCATCATGTACTACTTTTGGAACAGATCACGAGCGATCATTGGCCATCGCGTGATATTCTCTACACGGAGCAGAGCATACTATTTGGGCTAAATTTCATCGCACTATGGACACGCCCATTTTGCTTGTGCTAATCGAATCGAAAAGACGTTTAACATGAGCTCTGCATCGATCGAGGAGGAATTTCTCCGTTTTTTTTTTTTTGCAGTGTTTATTTGGCGCATTAGCAAGCAATTAAATGTTGGACGGACGGACAAGTTTATCGATTAATACACCTGGAATTGAAAATTTCCAGAAGTCCGGCAATAAAAGTTTATGACGATAAATGTTTTGTAGTTTGGTTAAACTAATTAAAGTTTCACGAACTTCTTATCCATTTGAGGCAAGTATAAGTGAGCTAATTGCTTGAAGAGGTCCGCTACGGAAGAGACATTAGGCTTATAATTCAAAACTGGCAATGACCCACGGTCTGAACAGTTCTGACAGAAGCATGTAGCTGCCAACTCTTCAGATAACGTAATACCTGCACTGAGACAACAACACTGCAGACAAGCTTAACAAAGTATTTACACCTTACGCCGAAATGAAAGAATCAGGTACTTTTCTGATCAAAGTTCAAGTTGGTCTAAGAAGTCGAACCTCAATTGAATCCAAGTTAGCATACCAAATGCAAATGTTATAGATCCGATGACAATAATTGACCCCTAAAATGCAAGTTGAACTAATAAGATGGCCTTTAAAATGCTGCAATAGGCTGGGCCTTTGTGGACTACACAATCGATTACAAAACCCAAAAGCGCTGGAAAAGTAAATAAGGATCTAAAAAATGTTTCATTAGAAAAACATTTCACTTCGTCTAAAACGTGGGTCACATGTGTCACAAAACTGCATGCACCATCTGTGACTGCGAGATGGTCGCATGGAATTGGTTGCATGTAACGCATACAGACATCTACCGTAACAAAGGCAGAAATAAGTGCCCCCGAAGCATTTTCATAGGATTTTGTTTAAGAACTTATTTTAGCTAACGACAAGTCCTTTAGCATCCTAAATGGCCAAGTTAACATCTCTGGCAACTCGGACTACGTTGTCCCATATTTTCAATTTAATGTCGAAATCAGGATCAATATTTTTAAATAGAACTGTCTGGGAGTCGGGTGTGATCTTATTCATTTAACGGAGCCGGTGGCGACGCACCCACAAATTTGATAAAGTTTCAACTGGATACCGAAAGCCACAATAGGGCAGACAACAGGTGCAACACATGTCTCTCTTCTAAACAAATCTGGCCAGTCCTTGATCTTAGGAAAACAAAGAGACTCATCAACTTAAATAGGATGAATGTTAGAAAGATAATTAGGGCCCTCATAGGCCATTGTCTGGCAGGGCGACAATCCAGAATACTTGGTGCTACTTTCAATGATTTCTTTAGAAGTAGCAGAGACGAGGAGAAGGAAGAGACCACCTCCTGTGTAACTGTCCCGCCCTATCGATCTGAGCGATCTAGCATAAAGGGGATCTCGAGGGGAAACTCGACATAAGGGGATAATGAGCTTTGTCTCCGGGTCGGATTGGCTAAAAGCTCGACTGGTAAGCCACACAACACATTACTCCACTATCTGAGAACTCAATCGTAGAACACCTACAGTGCACGCCAAATCCTCCACAGTCATACCCCTGCACTATCCCATCCTTAAGGGCTACTTCTCAATTGAGGAGCAATAGCTAGAAGATCTAAAGATCTTTTTTGACTCGACTCAAAGAGAATAATTACCTTTATCTCCGCGTCAATTGGGCTTAAACCTTTAATGGTGAACCATACAACCTATACCTCATACCATTTGAGAACTCAATAGTATAGAATACCTTCAGAAAACGCCATATTACCCTATTACCCGCCCCCATCACCCTTCAATGTCTTCCCTTAAAGGATTGGACTAGCACGGGCTGGCGCCCGATTCGGTTAGCTTCACCTCTCGGCCCTTACGGGAGTACCAGTATACATTCTCCCTGTTAAGGGGGAGTTCCTACCGCTACGGTTACCCCTGCCTTTCCCATTCCCCAGAGGATGAATTCTGACTTAATTCGTCTGAAGTAAGGGTTTAAGAAAGGGCTAAAAATTATCCCCCGACAGGAGTTCATACCGAAATCGGTTACCCCTGCACTATCCCATCCTCGAGGCTAGGCTAATACTTGAAGAGCAATAGGCGTGGACTTATACTGAAATCAGTTAGTTTTGCCTTGTCTTCTCAGAACTACTGCTCACTGATCTCCCACTACCTTATTAAAGCGGGCGCACACCGACAGCACTTACCCTCGACCTCAAGTTATTCCCTCCGATTCATACAAACCCCACTCTTCCCGTCTTCAAGGCAAATTCCTTTCTGGAGTTCAGCAGTCACGAGACCCTTTTCTTCAGAAAAATCGCTCACTGGACCCCTCAACTCGGCTGACAGTGGCTCACACCGAAACGTTTACCCCCAGCCTTCATTACCCTTTTTCGGGCAATTCTCTAACCAATCAAGCATTGATTGATGACCTTCGGAAGAGGCTTACACAGACAGTGGTTGTCTCAAACTTTCTCATTGAAAACGGGTAGGTATCATTTAGGTCCTCGAGCTGGTAACTCCTGTCCTACAAAGTGGAGTGGTATCATCATAAAGCTCCTTGGTCTAAGTATGTCCCTTCCTAAAGGGTACAGCTACCTAACTTAGGTGCGACCATCCACATCAAAAACTTTCGGGTGAAACGTTTTTATTTCAAAAAAAATTCGGAAAAATGTTAGTTCGAAAAAGTCTACACCGCAGGGACCGCGCAGTAGAGGAGCACCGAGATTAAGGTGGTACACGCAAGTGGAAGGAGAAATCAGCCAACTTCGCGTGCAAAACTTGAGAGGCTAGCTGGAAAAAGAGCTGGCTAGCGAAGCTTGTTTGCTAAGCCCCAGCTCCACCCCGGACTGTAGCCCAACCTTGAGTAAGTAAACGTTTGGGCCTCACAGGATTAACCGTTTTCTTACAAAAGACCGTAGCGCAAGAAAATTACATAAAAACCTAAAGAATTCCCCATAGGTAAAACATGCCACTTCAGCAAAAACGCATGCATCGTAAAACTGCATGTGACTCATGTGACTGCTAGATGGTCGCATAGAATTGGTTGCATGTGTATTGCATGCATGAAAGGCATAAAACACACCAACATTAATAGGGGCAAATACGTGCCTCCGACGCATATTCACAATTCTATTTAGAACTGATCCGGCCAAACGATAAGTCAGCAGTTTATAGGTTCAATCATCCACTTCAAACTGGCTGTCGGGTGAAAAATTTTTGTTCCGGTATTTCGACCACTCTACGACTGAATGTATAAAAAACGAGGGATTTTGATAGTTTCGAACATAACCAGGTTTTTGGTCATTTTCATTATATTCTCTTAGTTGCCACTGACATAAGCAGCCTATACTGTGTGACAGTCAGTGCCGCACTGATCTGCTTCTTGTTGAAATTTCGACACGTTTTTAACTTTAATAATTGTTGTTCTTACGCAACTCTTTTGTTCCGTTAAAGTGAGAAATATGATTCCGGGTTAGGCTCGAAATTCTGTCGGAGTCCAAATTATTTTTACAAAATTTGGCTTTCGAAATTCTACTTTACAAAATTCTGGAAATGCAACTTTAACAGAGCGACACAGTGAAATGTTTATGTAGCCTGCTTGCCTGTGTGTATACCGTTCCCCAGGGTAAATAAAGTATAATGTATAGTTTGGTGGTAACTGGTAACCCTTAACGCCTTTTACAGATATGATTGAGACCGACAGGAGAATTCATTAAGCCATTTCCGTTCGTTCGTCCATATTTAAACGATTTTAGGCTCTAACTTTAAGCTACAAAGCTGAAAATAATGATAAATAATTTAGATCAAGTTTGAAGATTAGTCGAATCCGCCCACAGCCACGCCCACTCCAGGTCTGTATGTGCGACCATTCCTAATTTTCAAAAATACTTTTTTCGCACTTTAGCGGTGTTACAATGGTGCTAGACCACGGAGTCAAAATTCTGCTGAGTTCAAAATTCTGCCGAGGTCAAAATTCTTTTTTAAAAATTCTGGAAATGCAGCTTTGAAAAATCGAGGTGAAATATGTTTGGGTGTGGGCGTGCTGCCTTCTTGCAAACCCCCTGACTGTTTCCTTTTTTCACTTTACGAAATAGCAGATTTTATCGCTTAAGTCCAAATTTTGAAACAGAATTTTGAAAGCAGATTTTTTTTTTTGGAAAAAGCTGAGTTTCGGAAGCAGAATTATGATCCGTTCCTGAAAGCTCAATCTAGATCCAAATGAATATTTGAGTGACATATGAGTGACCAGACATGTGGGATACTGATTTGATTTTGTCAAGAAGTTTAGCAAGAAGTTTATATACCTGAGGTATGTCTTTGCATATTTGTCTAGCAATTTTAGGACATCACATCAGTAGAGGGATCAACGATGATATTTTTTTCTTGCACTTGAGCCTTAACAGCTGACAAGGATATTCATTTCGAAGCATAGGATTGACTTGAAACGATGGTAGAACGTCCTCGTTGACCGTAAATCTATCAGTAATATTTAAGATTAGATAATCTAGACAGGGATAAGGAATAGAAGCTTTAAAACAATCTTCAGGACATGATGTTGAGGGTGTTATTATTGTTCAAGGAAATCCTCGGTGCTGTCGTGTTAACTTAAAATAAGTCCTCGGTAAGTTGTGATGCGGATTAAAAAGCGTATTTAAAAAAATTGCGAGAGTTTTCTATTATGTTCTTGAGCGGTTTTAAGACTTGTTTTGTGTAAGTTATTAGGCACATACACGAAATGCAAAGATTATTTTTGTAAGAAAATTGATAAGGGTTGCATTAGATTAAAAAGTTTTTCGCAATGAGACTTCGTAATGAGACTTACGAGGAAATCATTCACATATTTGAAATGCTGCCAAGAGTTTCGATGGTTTTGAAGACATCGCTCTTGTCTTGGTGCATAGTTCTTTAAGACTAACTAATCGTATTCATTTGAAGAAATTAATAAGATAATGCTGTCATGCCTTTCAATAAAACTTTTTTTCACAAAGAGCTTAGTCTTTTTTGTGCTTTTTTATGGCGTTTTGAAATCATCATTCCAGTAGGTGCAAAGTTGTTAATTGAGCACGTGCCCAGACATTTTTCCGGGAGTTTTTAGAGCCTTAAGCTTTTGGATTACTGCGTTGCTGGTCGTTGGTTTGAATTCCGGCCAAAGAACAATAAAAGTTGTTTTTTCTTCGCCACGGATTAACCTTCACGAGGGGGCGGACAAATGCTCTGAGACTGGCATTTTTCATGAAAGGCTTCTCAATACGCTGTTTGGAATCGAGAAAAAAAATTGTACATCCTCTCCGTGTAAAAAAAACACGTGAAAGTATTTTTTTAGCAACAACATTATAAACAAAACTCGTAGAGGCATCTTTGTCATGAACAGTATTGTTCATCTTTATAACCTATTAACTAAATAATGAACTTGATTATGACAAAGTCAGCCTGCGCCTGTCATTAAGTTCAACTTGAGGCTTGCTGAATAAGCTACGTTGGACAAAATTGAATAATTTATAGCTTCGGCCCAAAACGTACGCACAAACAACTTGTACCTATCTGCCCATTTTCTGACGCCCACCATTCAAGCTTCACAAAATGCACTTAAGACAGAACCAGTAACGAACTTTTTGGCTAGATGCACGACTGAATTAAGGTCAGTTGCCTCTATCTCTTTTCAGCTTGAAAAGAGCGAAGCTTTTTATGCTTCCATATTATTATCGTAGTATTTACACACCCAGTCGAGGCTATCGACAAAGCTTCGTGTCTACTCCAAAGTCCAAAACAGCGATTCAGAAAAAGAAACCAAACAACACGAAGACGACGTATGCGTATCAGAGAAAACCAGATTAAGGCACAATTCGCCTGTCACTGGTCGATTGGTGTTCAAGCGCATACTGAGCTCTCGAAGTTGGAGCTTGATGATGAGAAACTGACTGGTCGTTGCGTTGGTTTGTTTTGATGATTGTGGACAAGTTTGACTGGCTTGCGGAGCATACAATGTAGGAAAATCTGAGATTCTTCGACATCAGTGCGAATGAAATCGACTCGAGGAATTTGCTTTGCTTTTTTCGTTTTGCTTCAACGCGACGACGAACTATCTGTTGTGGTTCACGCAATGAAAACCAAAACAGAAGCATCACAGATGTGCCTAGTGAATACAAGTCGGACATGGCAAAGTTGGCTTTGTTAATGAAAGTTGAAAAACCGAGAATATTTAAACAGGAGCACCAAATCTAAAGCGGGACACACGAATTACAAAGAGAAGATTTGGACAATATTTACGTCTGGACGAAGACCTGGCGAGTTTCGAGTTCGAGGGCCAAGTTTCGGAGTTAAGCTAAGATTAATTCAACAAAAGAGCTTTTCAGTCAATGTCGATCCCAGGTTAATCCTCTTAACCCCAAATTTTGTGGGCTAATTCAGGATCAAAATCTGCAGAAGAGTTCGAACTTCTTTGCCTGTTTTTTCCCCTATGTTATGGGACAGTTGCGAAAGTCAATAATTTCGAGAGTCGAAGATCTCGATAACTTTATTGACGGAGTTTCCTCTGACTGAAAAACTACTCGCTGGTAACCAACTGCTCGATTGGTCTTGTTCCGGGATTAACAGATCTTGGGAAACCTGCGCCAACTGACAGCTCCATCACTGTTGGTTGTTTTATTAGATCTTTCAAATTTACACCTTTGAACATATTGTGTTCAAAAAGGAAAGTGTTCAACCTGCGAATTCGGGACTAGAATAGGCTTGAAGTAAGCTATGCCGTAGGCCTATCGTTAGAGCCAACTTCAATCTACCAAAAGAAGAAGTCTGTTGAGGGTCATTCATTTTACGGTTTCGAAAGTGAAGCTTAATAAAACTCACACAGCGATACATTTTTTATGAAAATTTTATTTCATTATAAAGTTTTAACTTTGCCATTAAGTGTGGAAAACAATATTATTAGGATTGCCGCCTCGGGAAGATTCGCAGCATGCGATTTTTTTTAAGTAATTTTTATAAACTTTTTCGCACATTTTAGCATTAACCTGAGTAAAGTTAGTTCTTAATGTGTCAAAGGTTTGGGCACATTACATGGGTTTGACTGTTAATGGCAAACGTTCAAGGAATGTAATTACACTTCAAATGACAGCTCAGTTTGACAGGTGCCAAATGTCAGAGCTACCAACTTGAAACTACGAAATTAATGACCCGATATAATGTTGTAAGCGATGTTGGCATACGAAATATATCGCACTCCTCGTAGGACTACAATTAGCAGCGAAATGCGGATAACCCCAAGGTTTCAAACAAAAGCCTAAGGCATACATATTGTGGTGCGACTTATTAGGTAACGTTTGATCCCAGAGACCGAAAGAGCTTAAAATAACAGATATCTTTCTGTCTATAGTAATTTAGCGACCTTCTGGTCTGTGGGTTTGGTAAGAATCGGCCTGGATTGTTTTCTAAAGGGTATCGTCGTGTGTTCAAAAAATGATTTTTTGTGATCCCGTCTTACGGGGTATTGAGCTTACAACTGAAATCCTTTTGCAAATTATATTTTCACAATAAAAATTGTACTTAAAAACGAAGACTGCTGACCCCTGGCTTGAGAGTTTAGTTGCACTTGACAATTTCTAACTTGTCCTTTCAATGAACATGCAAAATTACAGCCCAATTTTTAATCGGGCAACATTGCCTTTGCAATAGATGTTTGTGGAGTGAAGAAGCATGGTGTGGCGGTGAGAAAATATCTCCCTGACTTGGAACATACGTAGTTCAGAAGCTAGTTATCAGAGCAAAAAATTGAGTCTACATTGGGGTAAATTCAATGCGAGAACTTAAAGTGGGATTCACAAACAAGCTCCCCCTTCGCCTTGGTCTGACGTTTACGAGTTTAACGCTTGTTTATACAATGTGGCTACGACTTCAACGTCTGGTTTGGTAATTTTGAAGAGAAAACGTAATGTCGCTGCAAAGCGAAGCTCTAGCTCGGATGTGCTGAACATTTGCTTCTGTCAGATGATGAGGATATTTTTTTAAATAAAACCAAAATAGGCACTCAGATGACGAAGAACAAACAAATTTTCATGAAAAAAAAAAGAAAATATTTTTTAGGAAATGACATTTCAAAGCAGATTCAAAGCTGACGTTACGTAACGGAAAAAAAAAAGAATCAAAAGTCTGATTGTGAAGCTGTCCTATCTTCCCGAATCTGGTACACTGAAGCGCGCGGTACTTGGAAACTGGCAGTCAAAACAACCCAAAAAAAGTCGAGTAAAAAAAGTTCGCCGAGAGGTTGATGAAAAATTAAAATGATATCTTAGGCAGATGGAGCGAAAACGAGTACTCGTTAAAATTAGTACCAGAAACCAGAATCGATTGAGGAAATAGTACCACAGTACAGATGACGGAAATCCAGGCAAAAAATCTGAAGACGATGGATGGAGAAGGGTTTAAATGGTTAACCACTAGGGTTACTACTCAATAAAATTATCTGGGAGAACAGTGGAGAACCTAGCAATAAGCAAACAGGGGTAATTGGAGCCATTTTAAAAAGGAGGCAATAGAGCTTACTGTTAATATAGGTTTATCTCTCTTTATCGGAGAAGTATTCGCAATCGCCAAAGCTTTGGAAACGCGTGCTTGACCTTTAACATTCTAAGCTCAGAACATCCCTCAACGACCAGCAACGGCAGTAGTGCAGTCTAAGCCGTCCAGCATTGGAAATCCTTAACAAAGATATTGGTCCTTCGAGCCGGATACTGCGTTCTACTGTTCACTGTTTCATCGCTATGCTGCAAGCCTCAAACCCGTTACGAGCTACACAGGTCTACAACAAGCTTACGAGCTACTACATCGCTGGTATTGTCTAGGCACATTAAGACAAGAGGTGCAACAGCCGATTTGAGAGGTCGAAACGCAGAGGTCGAAAACAGATTTTGACATGGATCTTTGAAACTTCTGGGAACAAGAATTGGAATTAACAAGAGAAAATTAATTTCTCTAGAAAAACAAGAGGGTAAGACGGAATACATAAAGAGATCGAAGTTGTTAAAATATTGAATGTAACTTGTTCACTAAAAACACTGTCGAACGTGTTTGTTTGCTTTAGTATTTGAGAGGACACGTGCTTAGAGTAAGACGTGTTTTACTCTAAGGTTTTCTGGAAATATATAGATTCTAACAGAAGTATGACAGATATAATTTTTGAGGCTTTGGCGGTGGATAGACAAAATTTTAAAGGTTTTGGGATATACCGCGTTAAAAATAAATTATGAGTGCAAACCGTACTCACCCCGAACGTTTCGCTTAAGTAACATTAAGCGTGGTCACCGGGAAACCTGTTTCCCAAAACCCTTAAAAAAAAGAAGTATGACAGTCCACCAAGTGAGACAACCGTGGAGAGAAAATACCCTTGACCGCATTGGGTAAATCGAATTGGAAAAACTACATACTGTGAAATACTCTCTTAACGACTTCTTTATGGTAAGACAGCCATTCAAGACACAATCATAGCATTGTCACTGCAATGGAGAACATATCTTAGGGCTCATCACTGCTTCTACCAGCAAATAACAATATGGTTGAGAACAAAGACGCCAAATTTCAACGAATTGCGTGGCGTCCCAGCAAGACTGATATCATCAGACGTTATCAACTAAAAACGCTGGCGTCTGGAACAAGAAATACTCCATGTTAAGCCATCGGCCTCCTGAAACAAAGGGACAGAAAGCAGTGAGTTTCCATTCACGGCAAAACACCTTAAAATCGATTTTATGTGGCTAATCTTCTGGCGGAACTGGATACGACTGCAAACGCTAAAGAGTTCTAGTTCCGTGTGACTCTCATAACTCTTCGATAAGGAAGGCTCCAAACTCCATTACGGACCATAGATGTGAGTACAAGCTGCGGCAATTAGTTAAATTTCTGAGGCGCCTCGGGAGTATAGGGATAGAGTGAGGAACGTCAGTATTCGTTGGAATTTTAATGTTGTCCAGCTTCTTCTCCGGGTGGACCAATCAATACTTCGGTAATCAAGGCACGTTGTTCGCATGCCACCCGTCAGGCTCTCTTGACATGTAAAGAATGGCAAGATTCAAGCAGGAAGTCACAACCTTCGTATGCCAAGAAGGGGGTTCTTGGGCCAAGCCGAGGATGTATAGATCTTGAAAAGACGAGGTCAAGCTTGATGAAAGCGGTTTCTTTTGGACGAAAGGGGGCACCAACTAAGAAAACTAGGGGTTTCTGGCATTACGAACAACAATTGTGAGCAACAAATTAGTTTAATATGCGGGCAAATTTCCTTGAATTTTATCGTCGTCGTTATTTTATGTCGATTACATCGTTTAAAAAGGCTCATGCTCTTCTAAGAGAACTCTTTACCTTGATAAGCGCGATTATTAAGAAGCTAAGAAGCCCTCACCAAGCAGGAAAAAAAACTGGACTATCCTTTGTAGCGGAACAAAGGGCAACAAGCCACAGGAATTAAATCCAGAACAAAATCACAGCAAGAGGTGTCCGCAATGCAAAAGCCGTTCAACTTCTCTGACTGCTTCAAGGCGATCCAGCTGAAACTGAAAGCAAAACTGCAAGAGTTCACCAACCGAGCCGCACGCCGCCGAGTCACTCTATTAAGCAACAGTCGTCGCCTCGGTAGATAAGCTTCGACGGCCGACCACCAGAGATAAACAATTCGACTTGCAATTGAATGCAAATATCCCGCGCGAGCTTCGGCCAGCGCGGATTCCCGTTGCAAAATTCAAAACCTGACCTATAAAATTTGCTTTTCAAATGAGGCAGCCTACTGAGGAGTCTCTGCCGCCGGGAGGGTCTCTAATACCAATCGTGACACCACCACGTGACACCAGCAACATATCGTTTCGAAATTTCCACCACCCCCTCACCCATTTGGGGAGCATTTGAAATGCCTTACACCAGGCATGAACATAGAACCCATCACATCCCCATCGCTATATGCACGCGATGTGGAAAAGTACTTCTGTGCCATTTCCTGGAACCGCAGTGCACTCACCTCCCTGCCAGGTAGAGCTTTTCGCGGCTGACTCAATCAGTTAATTGCACCCCAGGCGCGGTAGATCTGGTCACGTGAATATCTCTATTGCGAGTCGGCTGACAACGACAGCATTTGCACTGTTCACGTCGTCCAGCCAGAGCAACAACATATGGAAGCATTTCCGTTCGGGTGGCACGCGGGGCAGCAGCCACAACGCGCGAGTCAATCATAGAAATTATTTTAATTAGAGGAGAAAACCCTATGACGACGGCAGAATGCGCTTCGCTAGAGCTTCGCTGTGCACCAAAGCTCGCAGTGCTCCCATCGTCAAAACAACATTTTTTATTTGTCCACCACACGCACACACACACTCGCCACTACTGGATTAAATATTTTTCAAGCAATTAATGTAAAAATGAAGAATAAAAGCCAAACCTGTTCCGCGGGCCACTATTGTTGATGAGCTCGTTCCACTGTTGTTGTTGTTGTTGGTCGTGGTGTTGCTGTTGCTGGAGTTCGAGTTGGAATTGCTGGAACTGCTAGAGTTGCTGCCCGAAGAGGAGCTGTTGCTACTGTTGTCAGTCCCCTTTTCGGGGGCTTCGCCTTCTTGACTTGGCAAGCTGGAGGAGGAGCACTTGAGCAGCATGTTGGGCTGGTTTTTCCTCGAGATTTCACAATCGTTTTCCACTTATTTTCCTTACAACACTCGCGTTTGTTCTGTTTTGATACGATACGGGAGTTCCTTGGACTTGGAATTCTTATGGCTTTGTGGTCGCGATTTTAGGGAATTGCGTTCTAGCCGAGACGAAAAACTATTTTTAACACTCGAAAGTTGTTTGGGTTCTTTTTTTGGATAAAACTCAACGAGATTTCGAAACTAGATCACTGCACAGATAAAACTATTTCTTTATCACTTCTCTTTTGATTGGGATTCTTCGCAGTCGATGTCTGTTTTTCATTTCATCGTCGCTCACGATTTTTCACTCTTCGTGTTGGTTTTTCTTTTATTTTTTTTTTTCTTGTTGTGAAAGTGCATTCAGCGGATGGAAATGTATTCAGCGTGGACTGGTTACGGTTTGACACTTGTTGGACGTGTTTCTCGAAATGGGTTTACACAGCGACTAAATGGGTGCAGCTAGGGATTGACTTTTATATTAGGAGAAAAATTGACGGCTCTAGAACATAAGGAACCAATGAAATAAGGCCACATAAAGAAGCACGAAATGCAAAAACAGCTTGAAAATTTTGAATTGGATTCTTATTTCATTTTTCGGGGCGTATTTTCATTTTGATATTGTCTCCACATCTCATATAAAAGGAGCTCTTCATGCTTCCCCTGCAACCCCTGCCTGCTTTTTCTCTTACCTTTCTTAATTAAGACAATGTTGGGGCCTTATTTCATTTTGATTTTGTAGTCATATTTCATTATGGAATAAAGGCCTACTTTTGGGGCATTATTACATTCTTAATTTGGGGCTTGAATGAGCCCTGGCCAGCTTATCTCTGGCGGTGAATTCGTCGCTTGGATGCTATCTTTCGAGGAAATTATAATGAAGTTGAGTTAGGTATGCAGTCTTCATAATTTTTGGATGCTTTTTCGTTTGGCGCAAACCATTATGTTCTGTATTTTTTTTTTTTTTTTTTTACGTCACAGAGAACATTTTTATTAAATATGAATCTTTATCAACGAGTTTTCGTAACACTTTTGTTCTGCTTTCTATCTTTGTTGCATTACATTGAACAATTGTTAGCATAACTGAAAAACACTTCCATGATTTCTATCTTGTCCAACATACTTAATTTTGGTTGTTTTGTTCAATACGCGTATGTAAACGTATATACAACATTTTTTTATTTTACTATCGTACGTATAGCTATTACAATGGACCAGTAGGTATATGTGCCTGAGTGCTCTATCGGACAGTAGGTAGCAACCGCTTACAAAAACGTAACGTATGGCTATAATCTATTATACGTTAATCACATTGAATCATAAACTAAGTTTTTGGCAAAAGTTTACACAATATCGTTGAGCTATTCACACTTCTGAACGGGAACTCGGTTTTGTTTTTGTTTGCGGTAAGTACAACAATATTGTCATAATTTAAGCCCATATTTATTTTTAAAACTGCTTTTATAGGGTGTTTTAACAGCACATATTACAGAGATTAACGTAGGAAGATTAAAAGTTAATTCCAAAGTGTTTCCACCGGAATACAGGAGATTGAATTGACGTATGCTTTCGTTTTTGAAATTTCTCAATGACACCACGTCCTCTGCGCATCTCCTTGTAAACGTGAATATTTTATTTCTCGGGCAAAGCCGCGGTGTCACAAGGAACAGGAACAGAAACAGAAACAGAATTTCATACATTAGCAACGCATTCAGCGAATTTAGGCTTCAGTTGCTAATGTATGGGATTCTATTTCTGTTCCTGTTTTACGTTGCTTGTGACAACGCGGCTCAACTCAGATTAAAAAATAATCAAATAATTTTTTATTGAAACCGATTTTTTTAATCTACGCAACGAAATATTTGACGTTCTTTTTGGAAAACAAACCGTCAAATCAACAGATTTGTTTTCCGTGAAAGCTGTTGATTGGGATTTCGGTCAACAAAGTTGATAGTAGTACAACTTGATCATCAACTCAGCAGTGTTTCTTGCGTGGTGTTGAAGTTGACACCACGCAAGAAACACTGCTGAGTTGATGACACCCAGCTGTCAATAAAGGGTGTGTTTGCTTTGTTTCGTCAGAAAACGGACAGTCACGTAGATTTCTGTTCGATATTAATATTCGTATGCTAAATCACGTGATTTAGAGGGGATTTAAGGATGATATGCCTTAATCGCGGATTAGTGTCGGGTGGAAATACCCTAAAAATCAATTTCCCAACATTTTGAAAAATTTACATTGAAAAAGATAGTATTCAAGCGACGAATTTTAGAGTATGTGAAGACCTATACACGTCAACTGCTGGCTGTTATTGTTAAGGAAAAATATTTTCAGTTTTTTTTGCTTCTTATGAAAGGACAAAACATTTGATTCGCAAATTAGGTTGATAACTCGCACGGACAAATGTGAATTTAATTTTAAAGGTTTTGGAATATACCGCGTTAAAAATAAGTTATGAGTGCAAACTGTACCCACCCCGAAAGTTTCGCTTAAGTTACATTAAGCGTGGTCACCGGGAAGCTGCCTAACAATGCGTTTGGCGATTAGCACTACGCAAGTTGTAGCGGTGCGTAGGCGGTAGTGCTGTCTCGTTCTCTCGTGGTTGTGCGTCAGGTGGCTGAGAGCAAACAGTGCTCACTGTATCGCTGGGGCTGGCTAGTCAATTCGTAATCGACGGTGATGAGCCGATTATTGGATCCCATGTTCGCGACAATTTGAAACTGTCGTCGCGATTGAAATTTTTGTGGCGTTTTATCTCAATCGCTTCACGAACGAGCCGTGGGATGTAATGCGACTCCCGAGCCAGTATCTTAGCCTTGTCAAATCTGATCCAATGGTGTTCGTTGGGATGGTCTAAGACATGCTCGGCTATTATTCTAGTATATACTAGTTTGCACATATTCCAAATTTGACCACCAGCTTTAGAAAAAGCTTTCGATAGACTACCGCGAAATTCGATGTGGGTCGCGCTAGGAACACGCGGATTTCCAGAAACCTTTGGTACGCGTTATTTCAAGCGACCACTTTCTATAAGTACGTGTGCATTCAACTAAGGCCCAGTTTTTCAGTGCGTGATTATCCCAGTTTCGGGGCTAGGAGAAAAACAGGCAATGAAATTCGAACTGTTCTCCAGAGGTTGATCCGGGATTAACCCCCCAAATTTGCCGAGTTAATTCGAGATAAGAACCACATCTGGTTTTGCGGTGCTCATGTATGAAATTTTCTTTCTGTTAGTTGTGACATCGCGGCTTTACCAGAAACGTGTACAAAAACACAGGACTCCTCTTGTTTACCGATTTGAAAAACTAGGAAGTCGCTCCTAAATTCTTATTATTCCATGATAAATAATTTTATGGTCAAAAAAGTAGGAATAATATCAGTGAATGACAAAGTGACGAACTTCTCCTGTGATGTAGTTCCCAAAAAAAATTAGTATCAATTTCGAAGAAAAATCACATGATCTGGCATCACTTTAAGAACAAATGCAAGCCCAGAAGCTGTATGTTTGACGTTTCAATTTATTTATTTACACCGATGGCCACAAAAAATACCAAACCGAAAAGATTCCCGCAAAAAATCCCCAAATCCCCAAAGGATCCAAACGAATTAGACGAAAAAATGCCCCCAAAGTCACATCCAAAATGCATACAATGTGAGAAAAGCGATAGTCCCATGTGGCGTAGCACAGATCTGGGCCAACTGTGTCACGATTGCTACGACCACAACTCGACCAACATAAAGACCGAACCGGAGCCAGAGAAAGAAAGCGCTGAGCACTCGAATGGCAACAACAATGGTAACAACGGCGGCGCCGACGAGAAGAAACTCCGCAAGAGTACCCGAGCGACACGCTTTAAGACCAAGGCCGGCGGACAGGCGAAAAATCTCCCCAAAGGTCGCAACCGCAGGAACATATTTAAGAAGACGCCATTCAAGACGCCCATTGTGCAGGCCTCAACACACACCGTCGACTGTTTGTTCTACAAGGTAAGTTTGCACCAGCTTTCGATTTTTTGTGCAAGAGCTTCGTTCTAGGGGTCCTACCTGCAAGTTGGCGACATTGTTTCGCTAATGGACGCTGAGGAGAACGTTTACTACGCCCAGATCCGAGGATTGTTGGTCGACACCTACTGCGAGAAGTCGGCCTTCCTCACCTGGCTGATTCCCACCGAGGTCAGCCCTCATCCAAACGACGGATTCGATGCCAGCACGTATTTGATTGGTGGGTTGGTTCGGTTCGGCTCAAGAAATCCCCTGACAAGTCTACATTTCAGGACCCGACGAGGACCAGGCTAGAAAACTCTCCTGTATGCAGTTTGTGATGCACGCGCCAAGCAACTATTACCACGACAAAACCACCCCATTTCCGCTGCCCGACTCAATGGACTTTGACACTAAGCCCGGCGGCTTCATCTGGACCACGCTGCCCGAGTACGAGCGCAACAAGACACGCCGCGAGGCGGACGCATAGCTTCGACTATTTATTGGACTTTCAACATTGCTTACAAATAAATGACATTTCAGTAGAAATCTTCCTCTGGATCCTTTGATCCGTGTTGCTGGTTCTTAATTTGGTCCTGGCTGGAGTACATGTCGGCGACCTGCGACGCCGAGGTGGCATCCTCGGGCGATTTGTCGTCACGTATCCGAATGAAACGCGGGAAACGCAGCGAGATGCCCTTCTCGGGGTCCACAATCCCAATGGCAGCCTTGTGCGCGGGGCTTAGCGACAGGTCGGCGCATTTGACTTCCCACAGTTGCACCGCGTCGAACCATTCGTCAGGCTCGTGTGAGCTGTCGTACCGGTAGTAGGACTTGGGCGCCTTGATAACGTGCTGCCTGAGGAACTCTGCATGCTTCTGGAGGTCCTCGTCGCTGAAACCTAAAAATGAGAGATTAAATCCGTGTCCTGCTGAGTTTGTCAGCCGGCGCTTACCAGTTCCGATTTTACAGATGCTCTGGTACTCCTCGTTATCGGCGTCGTAGCAGGCCAGCAGGAAGCCGCCGTAGGCTCCCGTGCGCTTACCCTTCCCAATGTATCCACCGATGACGACGAGGTCGAGAGAGTCGCCCACTCCGGCGAGGTAGTCCTTCTTCAACTTCAACCAGTTCCTCGAGCGTTTGGCAATTTCATAGGTAGCCTCCTTCTCTAGTGTCTTCACCATAAGACCCTCGCAGTTACCTGGAAGACCAGATCGCACTTAAGTAGCCGCTCTACTAGCCGCTTTTCCTGAACTCACCCTTGATGGATTCTTCCAGGAATGCCTGCACTTCGTCAATGTCGCTGGTGTCGACGGCGGTAGCGAACTTCCACTGTCCCTCGACCTCTAAGAAGTGTTCCTTCAGCTGCCGCCTGCGCTCGACAAAGTTCTCGGTGACCAGCGGCTTACCGTTTAGGTACAGCAGATCGAACATGTACACGCACACCTGGACCTTGATCTCCGCCTCGTCGGCGTCCTTGCGTTTTCTCGTGCTGAGCACCTGGAAGGGGAGAATTTGTTTGCGCTCGACGTCCCACGCGACCACTTCGCTGTCTATGATGTACGACTCGACATTCTCGCCCTTGATGTCGTCGATGCGCGAGATCAGGTCCGGGTACTTCGACGTGTTGTTCTCCTGGTTGCGGCTGTAGATGCTGATGACGCCCTTGCCGTCGCGGTGGATTTGAGCCCGTTCGCCGTCGTACTTCCACTCGCAGGTGAACCTTATTCCCTCGAAGCGCTCGAGCACCTCGTGCACTCCCTTGGTGGGGTGAGCCAACATTGGCTTCAGCGGCGTGCCCGGCAGCATGGGGCAGTGGTCCAGCAGCTTGTGGACTCCGTGCTCCAGGAGGACCGGAATGATCTTGTTGTAGTTGGGACACTGACTGGAAAGAGAGAGAAAGTCATAGTTTGGTGTGGGCAGACGGGTTTCGCCACCTCACCAATAGGTGGTCTTCAGGACCAGCGCGTTGTCGTCCACCTTCGCCTTGAACGCGTTCTCGCCAAGCTTCTTGGCCGCGTTGAGAATCTTTGGCGGGTATTCCTTCTGTTCAGGCGGTGTGTTTGTGCAGGCCAAAGCGAGTGCCTGGAGAAGGGACTGCTCTGCCAGGCCGATGCGAAGCTTGCCGAGAAGCGACCGAATAAAGAAACGCGCCTCCGAGTGACGGCAGGCCACGAACAGTGACTGGATCTTGTCGACCTTTTTGTTCATCGCCGAGTGGCCCGACATCTTGGCGATTTCCTTCAGCTTCTGGAACACACTCTCCACGGTGAGCGGAGCTGGCTGGAACATCATACGCTGGTTACTCCGCGACTGCTCGGCCACGATTCCTAGATCGCCGGTGGACTGTACCTGAGTTTTGATCTGTGCCATGCTGCGGCCAGTTGTCTGGCAGATGACTTTCATCAGGGACGTCTCGGCGACGCCCAGTTCAAAGCCTGAAAGGAGACATCACGTATAAAAGGTTGTTGTAAAAGAGTTCGTGAGCCCCAGACCTTCATAGGCAGGAGCCAGTTGATTGAGAGAAAGGTAGACACACGGCAGCAGGTCATTGGGGCTAAGGACGATCACGGAGCGGAAAAAGTTGCTGAGGACTTCAATCATCTTGAGGCGGCCGCTGATCTCCTCGATCAGCTGAAAGGTGCGGGCGAGTGCCAGGTAAGGTGTCCTGAAAAAAAAGAGGAGCTGCTGGATCGCGGTCATGTTATTGGAGTCGACTTACTTTTCCCCTCGCTTCCAAAAGGCGTCGTCGATCGGGTGATAGTTCCTCTTCGAAGGATCGTAATCAGCTCCTTTCTGACCTTGCCCAGCCGTTTGAAGCTTCAGTTCCTTGATAACGACCTTCTCTTCGGGCTTGCCATCAGGGGAGGTTTCTTCTTTCTTCATCACCTGCTTGATAGGGGTTTCTTGTTTCGGTTCCTCCGGCTCTGTGGCAGTTTCCTCTTTCACTTTCGATGGGGGACTGGGCTTTTTTGATTTCTTCTCAGCCGGCGACCGACTTGTCTTCTTGGCCACCGACTTGGGACTAGGTTTCTTTTCGGTTTTTGCAGGAGGTTCGGCCTTTTCGGGAGCCTTCGCTGCCATGGAGGACTTTTTGGCGGGCACACTATAACGACAACTTAAAATGCTTTCGCCTTAGACCCTGAACAACTCACCTTTCGTTGCCGGACTCCTCATCGCTGCTTGAGATCCTACGGCGCTTGATTTTGTTCGTGGCCACTGGGTTCTTACTGGAAAAATTGACGGAAATGAGTTTAACAAGATTTCGCTGCTCTTGCGGTTGATGAAGGTTAAGAGCAAAACGGTGTATGCACCGTCCAAGCACCCTCAGGCCAAGATTCATCTGAAATTCGTTTGAAAAACAAGACAACTTTAATTTACCTTCCGATTTCATCTTCGTCGTCAGAATTCGTTGGAGGTTTGGCCGCTTTTGCGGGCGTTTTCTTGAAAAACGATCTGGCAGGGAAAAGTATTTTTGTTGGGCGAATGGGGAAAAATATGTTTTTCTCACTTACGTGATAGTTTTTTGCGACATTGTTTAATAAATTAAGAGACTATAAACAAAATAAAGTATTTCAAGGAATGCTACAATTTTATCATTTACCGCCAAATGTTTGACGCTGTGACAGTTCAGACTGTCAAAAGCGTTTGCGTTTGCATGACGGAGTTTTGTATGATCTGTGGGTGCATTCAAAGACTCTTTAGATCTTTTTAGTTTTGTATAATTTATTTCCATAGTAATTTATAAATTAAATAGTAATAAATTCCAAGAAAGGCATCTGGGCAACCAGGGCATATAATATACCGTTGGCAAAGTTTTTATTTAAATATATGCAAAAACATTATAGGACTAATTAATACCATTAGACTTGAAAGGAAAAATTTGTAACCTAACAATGAACAACAATAAAATATAACACATCGTTTATTTTTATTTTTAAAGTGGAAAACGTTGAGAATGATCTTGAATTATCAGATCACACTCCAGCAAACAAAAATTACGGAAAGGAGAATCCCATCTCCGTCCAATTCGTCGGTTCCACGTGGAATTGTACAAGCACTGGCGTGCAGAAAAAGCTGAACTGGGGTTAGCAGAGTCATAAATTACCGAATAACTAGATATTCAACTTCCGTCCCTCGCTCTCCAAAATCCATTTGTTTATGTTTTTTATAAAGCCGTCAAAGCTTTTAGAAAGCTTTCAATCTCTGTGTCGGTGCATATGGGTGATAAGGTGCAACAATAGTTTCCATTACACGATCAGCTGATGTAAAAGCTCCAAAAAAGAATTGCATGGAATTGACGAATTTACCCACATTTGTAAGCAAATGTCAGAGTATGTGTAAATTCGTCAATAACAGCTTGTGGGCGAAGCTTTTACGTAACCGAAGTTGAATATCTAGTTATTCAGAAATTTATGCCGACACGGAAATTAAAAGCTTTTGTACTATGTCTCCACCGGGCAATTAAAAGAGGATTAGCGGGAGACGATTTAAAATAAATACCAAAGTGGCTCCACCGGACAAATATAGGATTAGTTTGACACGAACACTCTGTTTTCATCATTGGGTTTCAAAAGAGAGTGGCGATATCATTTTCCAGGAGCGGAAAACGATTTTCGCTGTAAAAAATCACAATAGAAAACGTACTTGTGACAGATCTGTCGTACATGGACAGTTTCATTTTCCTTTTTTGATTCTCAAACTGTTACAAAGATGCAGAAAAAAGGTTTGTGAATAGGGTGAATGAGGGGCCATGAGGCTTAAAATTTGTTTGGTTGATCGCGTGATTCAAAGGATTTAATAAAGATTTATATAAATCGCAGATTAGTGCCCGATGGAGACATGCTATGAGGCTTTGTAAAAAATGAATGTTGGAGGGGCAAGGGGGACGCAAGTTGAACATCTAGTTATTCAGTAATTTATGCCCAAAATGATGCAGAGTGACTCAAAAATATTATATTTCACTTTGGGCGCACTCATCACGATCAGTGCTAATCTTTACGACCTTTTCACGATTTCGACCCAGAAATGCCAAACAAATCGCATTTTTATGCGAATAATTTATAAGTTACCCAAGCGAATAATTGGAGTGCGAATAATTGGAGTGCGAATAATTTATAAGTTACCCAACCAAGGATGAACCCATAAGAAAAGAAGGGGCTTGCTCATTCTGAAATGCTTAAGCTTAGATTAAACTGCAGCCATTTTAGCATATTTGACGTACCTAAGAAGAAAATGCATTAAATATTTTTCTTCTTACGTCAAACAAACCAAAATGGCATGCAGTCCAATCTAAAGGCCCAAACATAATAGACTTGAGCGGGATTAATGTTATGTCGAAATACAACGAAAATCTCACTCAAGTTCTGCCAAAAGATTGTGTTGCCCATAATAGACTAACACCATGTCTCCACCAGGAACTAGTCCGCGATTAATATAAATCTTCATTAAATCCTCTACAAATCACGCGATGTACCATACAAATTTAAATCCTCTCGGCAAGCGATTAAAAATAAATCCTCTCATAAATCCCATTCACCCTATTAACAAACCTATTTTCTACACATTTGTAACAGTTTGAGAATCAAAAAAGGAAACTGAAACTGTCCCTGTACGACAAATCTGTCACATATACGTTTTCTATTGAAATTTTCACAACGGAAATCTTTTTTCGCTCCTATGAAATGACATCGCCACTCTCTTTTGAGAGTCAAAATGGCGGAAAAAGAGTGCTCGTGCCAAATTAATCCTATATTTGGCCGGTGGGGTCACTTTTCGATTTCTTTTAAATCGTCTCCTGTTAATCCTCTTTTTATTGCCGGTGGAGACAAAGTATACAGCAAACGATTTGACAATCTTATGAGATTTCACTGTGACCGCCTCGAGTATCACATTGAATAGAAGTAAGAAGAAGAAAAATACTGTTGAATAGAAGTTTATTTTCTCGAAGCTATTACTTGTTGTGAAATATAAACCATACATGTGCAATAAAGTCTACAAATTTTAGAAATATGTTATGTTTTGCCACTGTGCGTGCAGTCAAAATAGTCGTCGCAGTTTCTCGTTTTCATTGTGTAGTTACAGACGCATTCTCTGATGCCGCTCTGGTTTGCCGCTGTTGCGCTAAATGTGAAACGGCCATTAAGATGCTGGTTTGATGTTGGAAGTGGAAACACAAAGTACAGAAAATACCTAGTAGCTTCAAAAATAAATTTAAAGGATGCCGAAATTAGGACAGCCTTTGTGTCCAAGTAATGCAAGTTTTCAGCCTATTTACGTTAAAGATTCACAAAGAGATATTGAGAGCATACGCCAACACATCCTCCGTGGTTTCTTCAGCAAACCTCATTATTATGAACCTGTGGCACAAACAGCTCAACGTATAAGGCTTTCTTTCCCGAAGCATACGTCAAGCTCTCCGCTAAAGGCTGGAAATTTACATACACTGATGGATCAAAAACAACAGACAAAACCGCTTTAAGCCGCGTTGTCACAAGCAACGTAAAACAGGGACAGAAACAGAATCTGATACATTAGCAACTGAAACCTAAATTCGCTGAATGCTTTTCGCGTTGCTAATGTATGAAATTCTGTTTCTGTTCCTTCCTAATAACGCGGCTTAAGCAGTAGTACCAGAAAACGGCAGCTAATGCAAAGTATACTACCCGATATCGCTCTATATTTAAAGCAGAGGCAACTGCCATACCTGAAGCTATTAAGATCTGTTTAAAGTCTCTAGACAAATCATTCATCTGCTCAGACAGCCTCTCAGTACTTTACATGCAGTAGCCAAGGACAAGAACGCCTCTCTCTTAGTATCAAGAATCTAATCTCTTAATCAAAGAGATCTCTTAATCAAAGCCCCAAATGAACTTAAACTAATGTGGATTCTAGGCGATGTAGGTTACTCTGGAAATGATCTAGCCGACACATCAGCTAATTATGTACGAACTGCGCCCACCTTTACCGTGGGACCACAATGCCCGTAGCGGTGGTATGTAGCAGTAGTACGTAGTACAGCCGCGGAGCCTTGTGGCGTAGTACGGAAAAAAATTGAACACAATGGTGTAGCGCAGCTATGCCGAACAAAAACCTCGTTTATAAACAATGGCCGATACTCTGAGTTAATTTGAACTAGATTTAATATTTTTGTACAACGGATGACACAAATTCCATAAAATTTCTTTAGATTTAACCATCTCAATAAACTTTTCGACGTCCTATTCCTCCATTGTTTACTTAACTTGTATTGAACTGTCCACCGTGTAGCGCTGTCAACCGTGTAGCGCTACGAAAGTTAAAAGTTGGCCAACTCTTACTACCGCCACAGCTACGCGCTACCGCCACAGCTACGCGCTACCGCCACAGACACATTGTCTGCGCAATACACTGAATACATGTGTTTTAACTTTTGACAGCTCTTACTACCGCTACTACTACCGCCACAGCTACATCACTGTGGTTCTACGGTTACCTTAGACATAAAAAGCAGAGTTGACTTGAAATTAATGACACAAAGGAAGTTGGACACCGAAAGGAATGGAAACATTTTAGGCACCACTACACAAAAATCAACCCCAGTAAGATGCCTCCGAAGTCCGAAATATTCAGCAAACGTCTAAGAAAATATATGCTTTGCTTAGGAACTTCATTCGGCTTCGCATCGGCCATACACCTCCAACCGATTAGTATACAGCCTAAAAAAAGAAGCACCCCATATATGTCCAAATTACAACGAAAGGTAAATACTAAACTAGGTATATGCCGTCAATCAGTTGGTCAATGCCGTGATTTGTAGAGGATTTTATATATCACTGTCACCCGTGTATTTATACAAATTAAGTACCTTCTAGTGCTTTCTGTATTGCCCCTTTCGTAATTTTCCATTGGTATTTTTCTGCTGAGTTCGATGGAGGGACATTTTCGACTGAATTTTTCGAAAAATTCGGCTTACTGGAATGACAGTTGGGTGTGTTCGTAAAGTGAGGGGTCAGTGATTCCTGTATGTCATTCATTTTATTTACTGTCACCACATTACATTATGTTTCCACCGGCAATAATACGAGGGTTGGTGAGAGACGATTAATAATAAGTCCCAAAATGGTTCCACCAGACAAATAAAGGACAAATATAATTTGACATGAGCAGTCTTTTTCTGTAATCTGGACTCTCAAAAGAGAATGGCGATGTAATTTTCCAGGAGCGAAAAAAGATTTCCGTTGTAAACATCCCAATAGTACCTAATCGTAGTTCTGACAGATCTGTTATACGTGGGCAGTCTTAGTGTCCTTTTTCGATTCTCAAACTGTTAAAAAGTTGTTCGAAAAGGGTTAAAAGGGGTTTGAGAAAAAAATGAATGAGACTTTTGAGGGATCTTAATTTTTAATCGCTTGCCAAGAGGATTTAAATTTGTATGGTTAGTCGCGTAATTTGTAGAGGATTAAATGGACATCTATACTTATCGCGGATACGTGCCCGGTGGAAACATGTAGTATTAGATAAACAAGGGGCAAATTAAAAAACAGATTTGGCCAAAGATGGATTTAAACGCACAAATAGATTTAATGTCCTTAAAAGCTCACATATTAGCGCCACAATCGCTGTTATTACACCACGTTACATGTAGCATGTAACAAGGCTTGGTGTTCATTGTACTGACATTGTACCGCGAAAGAATAAGGAGGGGTAAGAAACCACAGTTCACCTTCTGTACACATGTCCCGCTCTGTCTAAGGAGCTAGATCTTTACCTTGGAGCTTTTATCTACAACGATTTAAGCCATGTAATCACGGCCGACCCAATTCATCCAGCTCTCAAATTTTATAAAAAGCTCCAAATGGTGAAATGAGTAGGCATAATGATCGATAAATCCACGTGGTGTCACAATGGACCCTAAAACCAATATGTTGCGCAAAGACAGTTGGCTAAACATTTTTTTTTGCTTAATCAGTAGCCTGTCACTTTATATGCAGGTGCGTGGATCAGACACGGGAATAAAAAAATTATCATTCGGAGGAACAATTCAATTGTTCCGAAAATCTTAGTCCTACTAAGTTCTAAAACGTCCTCATACGCTGAACTTAAGGGAATTGAAACGCTATTGTGACCATCTCTTGTTTTCATCGCCCGGACCCGGAAATCGCTTTTGGATGGCTACCGGAAATACTCTTTTTTCCAATTCTTCAGAGTAAATAACGAAATGTGTACTATGTATGTGGGTCTGGAAAGCCTCTAGAAAGCTTGGAATTCTTCTTTATACGACGCATAAAACGGAAACTGCGCACCTGTCTCTTGTTCTCTCCTCCGCAATACCTTCACACCAATATTCAACACGCTTCCAATCCCTTATCTGTATATGAAAAGCCTATATATCCTCCACCTCCTCGGCCACCAGAAAAGGTCAATTTATAGATGAATCCAACCAACCAAAACCATTGAACCCATTCACGTCGCGCGACGTCGTCCTCGAGCAATAACCAAACTGGAAGATATGGAAAATACATTTCCTTGCATGACTGCGCAGGGGAATATCCTTCGAACACCTTAAATGCAAATATATATCCCTTCAATACATGCACAAAGTGTTTAGAGCAGTTTAAGCCCAAGGTATACAAGGCATAGCACAGACCATCAGTGCAGTTCGGAGCCAACTATCGCGGCGCAATAACGTGTCCCTAAGAAAACCTACCTACGCGAAGTGTTCTAGTTTCAAAAATTAAAGAAGTCATTGATTTTCGTTTTGGATCGGTGACAGATTTTCCAAAATGATTGTCAATACGCAATTGAATCCATCAAAATCCAGCAGCATCATGGATTCCCACCAGCAGTGTGAAAGTTTTTATTTGAAACGTAAACTTGGTCCCGATGACCAAATCGATAATGGCAACGGCTACGTCCAAGCGAAAAAAAGACATTTGCACGACTTTCCCCCAACGAGTAATAGTTTTCCTAATGGCTCTGCGGATGGAGTTCAGGAACCTCAACAACAGCCGAATTGCAACGACATCAGCTTCACCCTGAACACAAGTGCCTTCATTAACGATCTCTTCAGTTATGACAACAATTTAGTGCCCGTCCAGACGAACTTTTCTAACGATCACTTTGAGGGCAATTGGCAGAATGCAGACTTGCTCGAATTAGATCACCGATACAACTCTGGATTAGCAGTCATCAACCAACAGTCGCAACAGGATTCGGCCAATAACAACAATGTCCAAATATCCCACTTGAACCTTGAGCACTCGCAACAGCAGCTACAAAATTTAGAAGGATTTACGGTGCAAAAGCAAGGATGCAGCTCGATGGAGGCTGCTCATCGGGGTGCCGCTATAGGAGGACCCTATCAGACAAGTGGACATTTCCAATCCGATCCGGAGTCAGACTTTGAGGATAAGAATCTGTCTTGGTTGTTTAACTTCAAACTGGACGAGCTGCCACATCTCTCGCCTGAGGTTAATTCCACACCAGTTCCGCACGTGGTGAAGAACAATAGTGAAAACACACCCAAGGCGCAATCAAAGTCGCAATCGAAAACAGGGAAAAAATTCGAAGAGCTCGTGATGGAGGTGACGGCAGAATTGGACGCAAATGACATGATCGTCGGAGAGAATGTAGTCATTGAAAACTCTCCTAGAATGTAAGTAGCGAAATTGATGTAAAAAGTAGTGAAAAGGCGCAATAGGGCGTCTGTAAAAGCTTTAAAATACCTTTTCAAAAACCACGCCCTCAAAAGTGGGCGGGATTTATAAGTATTTTTAGATTTTCTATACAAAACGAAAAAAAATAGAGAAAAGTATTTCTTTCCATGCCCAAACTGGACTAAAAATTTTGTTACGAACAGTTTGGACACTTTTTCTTAAGTCACTTTTCTTAAGCCACGCCCATTGAAGGGGCTAGAAATGTATAGTAACTTTAAAAAAAAATGCTCATAGCTACAATTCTTTGTAGGTTAATACCGATTAAAAAGTAGGCGTGGTCTGTATTCCTCGAAGTCGTACCAAAATAGTGTGCTTAGACAACTTGAACATTGATAAAATGTCACTTGAGAATTTCCTTACAATAAGGATTTCCGACTGTGTGTTAAGGTCTACATCTACAGTGGGCGTGTCTGTTAGGTGGAGAAAAAATATTTTTAATCTTGATCTGAAAGTTAATTTCATTTTTGCCGCAAAGTTTAATTTTTCCTGGTTCCTGGATGATTCTTAACTCTTTTCATGTCTCTCTCGTAAGCAGATTCGATCACTCTAAATTTTACTATCGATTTTCACAAGTCAACATTTAAAATAAAACTGTCAGAGCCTGTCACCTGTGTATTTATACAAATTAAGTAGGTACCTTCTAGTACTTTCTGTATAACCCCTGTATAATGTCGCAAGCTGTTCAAATTTATATTTCCTGGTTCCTGGATGATTTTTAACTCTTTTCATGTCTCTCTCGTAAGCAGTTTTTGGCCGATAATTAGGTAAAGATTTCAGCGAAAGTTATGCCTCTGGTGTTGGCTTGTCAGATTTCTTTTTATTATCACTTTTGTTCATCCTTGTTTCCAAGACTTTTATGTACCCTTTGGTGAAATTTTCGTTTGCTGCGTACCTAGGTACCTACTTCCGGTGCACTTTTCGTGCTCTTTTTTTCTTTCTTCTGGAGAAGACGATGTTCTCAGGAAATGTGGCCCTTAAGGGCAATGAGAAAATGTTGCGCCTGAGCAAAGTGAGAGCTAGAGCAGAAAGCAGACTATGATAGCCTTGGGAGGTTATTGTGAATGGGTTTTGCGATAAGTCTTAAGGCTTATTTTTAAGCCTTAAGACTTATTTGCGATAAGTCTTAAGGCGAATTTTATTAGACTATCGAGCAAATATTTCTACTACCTCTTTGTGAATTTTTTGTGATTAATTTTTGATAAAGCGCGAAGGATAATAAATAACATTATAGTGCTTGCCACTCCCTAAAATCCTTCAAATCTAGGCTATGTCACAAAGCTGCGTTGCCCCAACGTTGATTAAGAGCTACCACAACGTTGCTTCGATCCGTCGTTACGTTTTTTTACGTTGCGAGAAAGCAGAAAAATTCAACACGATACATTTTTGCGTGCGTTTTGACGTTTCTGTGAACCTGAATATGTTGGTTTTCGCGGTGGTTTGTGTTATTGTTAATATTCTGGCATTTTCTATGGTTTTCAATCGATTTTCAAATAGTACATTTTCAACGTAGCTGCAAACCAAAGAATATGCAACGGGAGAAAAGCAAAAGACAACGCTTCTTTGTGATATAGCCTTAAGGCTTAAACTAGTAGAAAAGCGAAACGCTTTGTTCTTAAAGCACCTAAGTTCTTCCTTTTTTTACGCTTACTTTCCTGTCATCTTTGTCGAAACTACGCAATAATCAGTTTTTAAACTTGGATTCCATCAGTCAAAAAGAGTGTTCAGTGCTAAAAACGATACACAAAAAATCGTGTACTTTTGTGTTATCATTAAAATAAAAATTTAGACGTTACGCTATTTTCACGCTTTGATGTAAGGAAAGCGATTCACGTAAGCCTTAAGGCCTAATAACCATAAAGTATATGTCACAAAGCTGTGTTGTCGTTTACAAAGTAAACGGGACAAAGTCCCCTTACGTACTCCGTCGCTTTACAACCAAGTTTAAAAAATATACTATTCGAAAAACGCTTAAAAATCATAGAAAATGTCAACAAATCAACAAGAACACAAGCCACTGCGAAAGCCTACAATTCCACGTTCATCGACCGGTCAAAACGCACGCAAAAATTCATCGTGCTAAATTTTTCTGCATTCTCAAAACTTTCTTACGTAAAAAAAACTTAACGACTGATGGTTGAAGCAACGTTGTGGTAGATCCCATTGAATTTAATGTGTTTGAATTAAAGTTGTCAAATCAACGTTAGTGCAAAGCAGCTTTGTGACATAGCCTTAATAGACTCATTAATCTTATGTCAAAATACAATGAACATTCCACACAAGTTGTGCCAAAAGCTTGTGTTGAGCTTCATAACAGACCCAAACAAACGATTCGAATATCGTATAAGATTTCTGTGTTTCTCACCAGCTGTCAAATTCTCGATTCTAACCTCGCACTTGATTGGACTGGTTAAGTCAAAAAAGTCTCGGCCAGAAGCAAATTTTTCTTCTTTTTAGGAGAAAAACTGTCAAACGAGTGCCAGAAAACAGTTTTAGGAGAGTCCAGAATGCTCCCGGACGACCAACCGAAAAGGCAATTACGTTGCCAAAGTGAAACGCAAGCGAAGAGTAGTATGAGCAGTTAACTACTTTTGCGCATCGCATTCGTTTCGGCTTTCCTTGAGGGTAGCTGTCATTTACGGTAATTAGTTGTGAGCTGTCACCAAAAAAATGTTGTATGACACTCTCCTCACAAGAGTTGCACCGTTATTATAAGATTTAATTGCTTCTCAGGCTGCTACTACAAAACTTAAGCTTTACAAGAGTTGAAGTATTATAAAAAGAGTCTTGTAAGAGTTAAATATACCTTTATAATAAGTGTTTAGCGCTATAGGACTGATACTCCCTTAACAAGAGGGCTACTAGATAATTTTATGATCTTTGAACAAATTGTTCCACTCGAAGAGTATCAACATCATTATAAGAGTACAATAAGAGCTTTTTGAGTGCGTTAGTTGGAAATGGCCTATTTAGCCGCCAAAGGTTTGATTCATGATTTTGTTTTAAATGTTTGTATTTTTTTTTTACTAATACTTGATTTTGATTTGACCAACATTTAGAGTCTAATACCGTTTTCACACCGAAGCCAGAATCTAGATTCTGAGCAATTCGATTTCAAAATCGAATTGACCCTTTCACACTGCGAAAATAATCTAGATTTTGTTGACTTTTCGATACGTTAAACACCAACTGTCCAATTTTTCACTCTTGTCACAAGTTAAATAGCTTCAAATAAGTAAAAAACAATTGTGGATAACTAAAGAAGCACTGGATACATGATACATGAAAATCACCGCACAAAAAAATAGTATACAAAAACAAAAATATTTTTCCTTTTTATTTTATAAACAAACTTAATCGGCTGTCTTGTCTTTTTTGATTGAATTAACAAAGTTTGTTTGCTTTTATTTTCCTAAGATTCCCACAAAATCGAATACAATCTTTTACATTTGTATTCGATTTTGTGGGAATCTAGATTCTGATCTTGATTCTGAATTCTACAAATGTATGGGAAATCAAATAGAATTCAATTAGATTTGAGACTTTTTTACTCTGAATCTAGATTCTGGCTCGGTATGAAAGCCGCATTATACCATGTCTCCACTCCACCGAACACAAATCTGCGACCAATAATAACCTTAAGCTAATCTCCTACAATTTGCGAGGTTTACTATTCAAATTCAAGTCCCCTATTCAAGTAGTTAAAAATACCTGTCATATGTGCTCGGCAAGTAGCCAAAACATCACCCTGTCATACGTGCTCGGCAAGTAGTCAAAAAATCACCCTGTCATACGTGCTCGCGTCAAATGAATCCAATGTTTGTCCGGTGAAGAAACTTCAGGATTTATTTTTAATCATCTCCTGTCCTTCACATAGTAGGTAGCATATAAGCCAGCCAACGGTCCAACTAACTCCAACTCGGAACAAATCAAAGGAATAGTTTAAGAGCCACTTTTTTTTCAGCGCGAGATCATCCGAACTTCGGATTTGAACTGAGATAAGCCGCAGAAAATAATTTTTTCGTCAGTTTTGATCAGGGGTTAATCTAGTTTTATCTCATCAAATTTGCTAGGTTAGTCCCGGATCAAAGTCTGGAGAATAGACAGTTGCCTTGCGTGTTCTCGTGGAAAATTACAGAACAACTCGAACTTCTTTGCCTCACAGTCGCACTATAAAACTGCTCGCTGAGTTTATTCGGTTCCTGTATGAACAGATTTTGGTTTAGCGCGATTTTAATTCTCCTCTAAAAAGGCGGCCCTTTGATATTCATTCATTATGTAGCGACCAATAGTCGTCTTTCCTATACTTGCACCGAAAAACTATGAGGCTTATTGGAAAAAAGGCTTCCCGACTTGCTTTATCCTTAATATCCCGTCTGTATCTGAAACGGTTGCTGACACTTGGGGAAATTCCATAAGTATTCTTCCAGCGTTACCTTATTGGGGGAATAAACAGTTTGTTTTGGAATTTGAAGCCGCGGACATTGCAGTTTGGTACAAAAGAGTTTAAAGAATTTTACTCAGAACCAAGAGGAAGTCGATCTCTAATGCTGATCCTTCTTTGCAACAAATCAGAAGCATTGTAACGTTCTTCGGTTGCTGACCTCTTTCAGTGGTCCAGTTGTTTTTTTTTTGCATTCAAAAATTCACTAAAACATAAATAAGTATCGAATAGTAGTAATAAGCCTTGATAAGTGTTAAAAAATTAAGCTTGGAGCTTCTTTTGGCAATTATCTTAACCCTGATTATCTTACTCTTAAATTGTTTCAGGCCAAAGAAGCCACCATTCACGTACACCGAACTCATTGAGTATGCACTCGAGGACAAGGGCGAACTAACCGTCTCTGGAATTTACCAATGGATATCGTAAGTATTCCATCTACATATCGTAAGAATTTTAAAGACTTTTTCCACAGTTTTCCCACCTTTTCGCAGCCCTTTAGCGCGCATTAGAATTGTTTGTGTTTGCCAAGTTGTGGCAAGTTTGCTAAGGCCCCCTCAGTGGTGGGTGAAATGTAAAGCAGCCGGGGGACTTGCATGTGTTTACAAAACAAATTTTTCAAATAATCTCAACAAGTTTTATTAGAGGGATGTATAAGTTCCTTGGTGCGGGAATATGCATACCTACATGTTGATATTTGTTTACCATTTAGCCATCCGACCCGACTTTTAACTATGCCTCCTTTACTATCCCAGCAGTCATAAGAGTCGCTCTGGGGTGCTGCACATTAAACAGATCCACTGGCGTACTAACTCCATGCGAAGGAGACTAGCTTTTATGTCTTTTACTTTAGGGGATGAATGTAGCAACTTGCGAGAAAGTTTTACGACTTTCTCCCTACAAAAAAAAAAGAAGTCGTGTGGGGTGTTCATTTGGGAAATTTCGCGTGGGAGAAAACGTCAGAAACACACATAGTTCGTGCCTGGTGCATGACGGCACGATAGACTTTCCCGAGTATCCCGTCTTAGTGGCGATTGGAATGCCCGCACCACAGATCAGCTGTTGAATTTTTTTCTTAAGTCCGCGATCCAATCAAGCATGATCCTCACCCAATGAAACCGATGACCGGAACCGAGGTATCAAAATCGATTAACTCTCTAAAGGGTGGGCTGGCTCGACCAAGTGGTATCACTACTCGACAACAACTTTTGAGCCCAAGTGCGGCCAGTGAAGCGTGTAAAAGGTGCACAACTAGTGGGGTTGCGTCACGTGGCGAATGTACCTGTACCCGTGGAGTAGTAAAGTTGATGATGAACAATTAATGCTTAAAACGGTAAATACATTTTATGGGCAATTTGTAAACGGTATGCGCATAACGGAAGGGTCGCTGAGCCAGCGTTTTATCCTTGTGTGCGCTATCCCCTGGATAGCAAAATATAAAGTGATGTGCTGTTCCACATGCAAACCTTTATTTGTGAATGGTTTTGTGAACTCACTCCAGTTTTTTTTGTGAGTTTCCCTGCTTTTTTATTGGTTGTAGAGGAAACAGGTCGTCCGCTGCCGAAAACTTACACCTTGCACGCAATGCTGTCGATTGGTGTGCTTAAATGCCGCACTCCTTGTCCCACTGTGCATACAAGGATGGAAATTTCCTAATGGCTGAGGTTTTAGGGGAGATTGCTAAGTTTTTTATTCAATGATTTCGGGCTAAGGTAGAGATTCCTAAAATGAAATTTCGGAAGATTGACATATAAGTAGTTAAGTAAAGCTGTTTCATCTATTTTATAAGTTTTCTTAACTCATTTTAAGTCCTTGGAGAACAAGGACAAAAGGTATGAGTTGATGTGTCTTCTTCGAAGTGACTCATCATGATATTCGAGTGTAATGCATTCAATCCTTATCATTTAATGTGAGTTATAGATTCTAGAAACTCTTCTACTCATAGGTTACAAATTGTTTTTATGTAAGGACACGCACTGATTTTTTATATAGGTGGCACATATGTTAAAATTTTGACTTCACACCTTGAATGGATCAAGGCCGTATCCCACATCCTCCTCTGGCATGAAGATCATTAACCCATCTGGATCAGCTATGCTTTGGGAATGGTAAAAATTAAGTTAAGTTACCAGTCCCGCCGCGCGGCGCGTCTTTCAAAATGGCTTCGATTTGTCATCTTTCCCTTAGCTCTGATCCCGGTAATGCATAGCTCAGGCCGAATTTGACCAAAGGAATGAGCATGTGGTCTTTCAGGAAAGCGGAGTTTTTTGCGGTTTATTGGCATATCGCTACGACTTAAAGAAAAACTTCCATTAAGAAGTCTTACGGGAGCAAATCGCACAATGTCGGATGCTTATTTACTTGGCGTTCGCCTGAAATTACTTTGCCCAAAAAACACTCGAGCAAAAGGCCAATCATGGAGACGTGAATTGGACGTGCATCGGAAAGACATGAGACAGTGCGAAGATTCTCCAACTTTGCTATGTTAGGGCCTTAAGCTGTATAGCACGCTTTGTAAGTCCTGTAAATTCGGTGGCAGATTTAGTAAAGTGCTGCCCTCGTATTCGACTGCCTTAATGAAGCATATAATGTTTATAGAGTGTTTCCACCGCACAGAAAATAGAGATTAACGTAAGTAGATTAAAAGTTAATCTCAAAGTTTTTCCACCGGAAAAAACGAGATTTACTTGACGTATGCTTTAGCTAATGATATTTCTCAGTGATCCTGTGGTGTAAAACGGTAATATCAGGTCCCCTGCACATCTCCTTGTAAGCTTTCTTTGGCTCCCGGGGAACTTAACTCGGATAATCTGTCAGATTCAGAAATTAAAAGTTATAACCAAATTAATAGAAATATCCAACAAACAGACGGCCCGAGGTTCATACGCTTCTGGGAGCTGGCGTTACTTTTGTTTAACATTCCTGAATTAAAGTGACATTATCGTAGTACCCCGAAAATGTAAAAAAAGATACTTCACTCCCACGCACTATATTATCATGTGAAAAAGAGCTATTCCTTGTCTCTTTATTCAATGCACCTTAGTGGAAGAAAAACAGAATCATCAATTATTTGGTGCGTTTCTTTATTCGTTCCAACTCTTCTGCGCGAAATATTTGCGGGTTTTTATTCATTCGGAATATTCCGATCATTCCGTTTTTCGTTTCTTTATTCCTTCAGAATATTCGGAATGCATTCGGAATAAGACTCGCGCTGTTTTGTACCTTTCGGGGAATTCTGCTTCTGCAACACACCACTAGTACCAAACAGCAGGCACAAGCGGCACCATTTTGTCGCAGGCTGTGTATGAGCGGAGACACCAACTAGCAGTCCATTAAATATTATGTCAGTGATTTTTTTACTCCTGTTAATCAGCTGTCAATCATGTCAATGATTTTTTCACTTCTGTTATCCAGTTATCAATAAATAAAAGGTTTGTTTGATTTGTTTGGTCAGAAAATTAAAAGAAAACGCTGAATTCTGTACGGTTTGATTTGAGAATTCATGCGTGGAAGACATTTATTACGCTATTAATTTTGTAATAAATATCTTCCATGCATGAATTATCTTGGTGTTCAACGCATGAAATATCTTCGTGATTTTAGGATGGGATTAGGAGGTGATTCTAGGATGGTTTGTCTTAATCGCAGATTAGTGTCAGGTGGAAACACCCTACTAAGGTAGTTGAACCAAATATTAATTATCTTGGTGTTCAACGCATGAAATATCTTCGTGATTTTAGGATAGGATTAGGAGGCGATTCTAGGATGGTTTGTCTTAATCGCAGATTAGTGTCAGGTGGAAACACCCTACTAAGGTAGTTGAACCAAATAAGGCCCAGTCCCTAATAAGGCGCACTTCGTAGAAAACAGCATTACGATCAAATAACGGGACAATTTTCGTTAAAAAGGTTATAAAAAGTTAAAAAAAAACTTTAGGATTTGGTTTTACATGAAAAATGGATAATAAGATCTTCGTTACACACGAAATCTTGCGCTACTCACTTGTAATTTCTTACTTTAACATACAAATGAAAATGTTATTTTTAATATTATCCTTTTTTGTGTTTTGATACGACACGACTTTATCTGTACAGGAAACCATACCAAATTCAGTTGAAAAATGAATGGGAACTCATGTTTCTAGTAAGGCCCAACATAAGCTTTTTTAAAATACTGAAAAAATATAGTTTTATCTCCTTTTTAAGCCCAACATTTTTAATTACTTATATATAAAATAACAGATTTAATTATCTTCTTGGTTAACTTTGATATTCCTAGTTATGTGGGAGATATTAAAAAAAAAAACGCTTAGGTGGGTCTTATTTGGGACACTTACATTACGTAGGCAACAATGATTTTTAGATGCAATAAATTTAACTCTGTTCGACAAGCCCTGGGTATGAGTGCTGTCATTAACAAATGTGTTTTGGATGAGCAGACAAAAGATCGTTTAAAAAAAAAGTGTTGGAGTTAAAACGGATCCCTGTGGGACACCCACTTTTTTATCACACTCTATCAAAAGCCCTAGAAATACCAAGCGCAAAATGCTTTCTTTCACTTTTGCTGACGCAAAAAGTGGTGCAACTTTTCTGCAAGATAAGGTGGAGGGTAGTCATCAGCTGGAGGGTAGTCATTTTGCTGCGAAAGTCATACTACTGGTACTACTAATGCTTAGCCGTACAACTAGTACTACTAAGCTTGCGTGGTTCATAATACATTCAGTATCATAATGCATCAGTATTTTCATACAACCTAAGAAAGTAAGGTGAAAGTAAGTACAACTGGACGTAGGACAATGCACAGTAAATGTATTAAATAGTGGCAGTAGTACTAAAGACGTGAAAGGCTGTGGCGCTGCACCAAAAACTTTTGATAGCTCCTACGACTGCTACTGGCTACACAATTGTGGTCCTACCGTAAATGCTGAATGTGAAGCAGTAGACCGCGTTTGTTTGCAATATAAAAGGAAATCGTTTTTTGTGTTGCGAGCTAATGTACCTAGTTTCAGTACGTTGTTTAATAAAAAGTTTAATTTTGTTTAGTTTAGAGTAATTTTCGCTATTTTTTTAACAATCTGGGTAAATTTAGAATTTATTTAATTATTTAGAATTTAGAGTGGCGCGTTGGTTTGTTTAGAAGCTGAGTAAAATTATTATTAAAGATCTTAGCAAAAACATTGAATTTTCAGGTGCTGTCCTGTCGGCACACATCCAGAGACCACTGCAAATTTCGGACATCGAAATTGCCAGCTATGACGTTTTCAGTGTGAAAAGGGTAAGCCTAAGCCGATGACCTAAAGCCATGCTCTGATTCTGAGAAGGGTACTTTTGCCATGATATGAGTCTTGGTCCGAGATTTTGCTTGCTATATTGAAAAGAGTTTGTTTAAGGGTCTCCCTGCTTTCAATATTCCTACAGGGAGTCAGAAGCAGAGATAGAAAGCTTTTGCAAGCTTCAGCTCGATCATAGGCCAACTACGCCATGGCCGGCATCTCACAGCTGTAGCTGATGCTAAAAAAAAATCGATAAGCGTATTTTTAAAATAGCTGAAAAGGTCGAGTTACAAATTTCTGGGCTCTGGGAAATAATGCCGTAGAAAAGAAAAATCTAGAAACCCAAAAAGTTTTTTATTTTGATCCAGCAGTCAAGTCTGTCTTGGTGATTGAGCTTGCAATGCATTTTAGCTTTAGGTTTATATCCTTATGCCGCACCCTTAGTTCGGTTTCCACCATGCGTCTGCTTATTAATTTGGGCATTGACTCATCTCAGATCACTCTGATTTGGATTCTGTGTGAAAATTCGGCATGTTTCTATGCCAACACGATATGCGGTTACTGCGCATAGAAACTGTTGACGTGCATTGGATATATTTTCCGCTTATGTTCTAGTGCTACTAAACATCAGTAAGACAGCTCACATGTGCTATATTTGAGGTTTTTTTTTTTTAAATAAATTGTAGAACTCGTTAGCCCTTTATATTATGTCTCCACATGCAATAAAATGAGGACTAGCCAGAAACGATTTAAAATAAATTCCAAAGTGTCTCCACCGGACAAATATAGTAATAATTTGACACGAACACTCTTTTTGTTTGTCATTTTGGCACTCGAAAGAGAAAGTGGCGATGTCTTACCCCATTCCCAGGAGAGAAAAAAGATATACGTTCTAAAAATCCCAATAAAAATCGAATTTGTGACAGATTTGTCATCGCCGACAGTTTGACTTTCTTTTTTCGATTCTAAAACTATTAAGACACCAAACAAATATAGGATTAATTCGTCATGAAAACTTTTTTCTGTCATTTTGGTCTTTAAAAGAGAGTGGCGATGCCATTTTCCAGGAGCGAAAAAAGATTTCCGTTGTTAACACCTAAATAGAAATCGTAATTCTGACAGATTTGTAATACGTGGACAGTTTCAGTGTCTTTTTTCGATTCTCGGACTGTTAAAAAGGTATTCAAAAAAGGGTTTAAAGTGGTTCGTAAAAAAGTGTGAATGAGATTTATGGGGGGATTTATTTTTAATCGCTTGCCGAGATGATTAAAATTTTTATAGCTTACTATATAATTTGTGAAGGCTTTAATGAAGATTTATATTAATAGTAGATAAGTGCCCGGTGGAAACATGGTATTATAGGTGGATTTATTTTTAATAGCTTGCCGAGAAGATTTCGTGATAAATAGAGTATTTAATGAAGATTTATAATAATCGTGGATTAGTGTCCGATGGAGACATTTTATATGCTTAGACTTACCAAGCATTTGAAAAAATTTATCAAATTTGTTTGCGTGTCCATCCAAAAGGGCTAAAGTTCTTCATGTGAAAAGTTCTACCTTCTTGCATCGTTTCTCCAATCCGCATCCCTTTCTTCAAGGCTTGGGATAGCTACGAAAAACTATTCTCAACGTCTTTCACAATCTGAAAACCCTCTTATCCTTGACTTGACAACTACCTATCTTAATACCTCTCTACCATTGGTCATATTTAGAATTCCAATTATGAAACTTTCCCTCAAGTCTATTCAAGAGACATGGTGAATACAAAAAGAAAATAATATGACAACTAGAAATATAGCATAAAGAAATAATGTTCATAAATTTATTCGTCCTGCCGTCTCGTCCTCGTCCAAAGTGAAGTTACTCGCTGAACCAGGTTAAATTGACTTTCAAAGTTTCGTTTAATTTTTTTTTACTTGAGTCCCGCAAAGCTACCAAATTATGCCATGGGTGACTCTTGATTCGTTTCATACCTGCTTCCTTACCAAGGCACACTCATACACACGTGCAATGGCAATCTTCTATGTATAAAATATATAATTTATGAACTCACTTGGTCTGGTGCCACGGAACCGCCTGGCACGGAATCCTTCGCTTGGCCATTCACAAACTCTTCACAAACTCTCTTTCGTGGAACTCCAACGAGGGATGGACAACGAAATGAAACCACCCCCTTACCGGGGTTTTTTGTGTTCGCTTTCTTTTTTCCTAGCCGCCACCGCTGCCGTCAGCCGCCAGTCAGTGGCAGTGCGCTATCTATTCAGCCAACCACCCTTCGAAGAATAATGAATAGCGTCAATGTATCTATAGATAAACAAATAGCCAGGACAAATCGTGAATTGAATCTATTTCTCTTTCCCAAAAAAAAAATTGGAATATTCAAAACATCAAAACACAATTGAAGGATGATAGACCCGGCACACGGGAGGACATAAATGATATTCCATCCCTCCCACACTGCTCCCCATTTCAATGGAAATATTATTGAAGTGGCATGAAACACGATTGACAACTCCCGCAGCCTAAGGCATGCCAAGTCCTTGCCAGGCAAAGCAATCATGACTTTGGGAAGATATCCTTGCCCGCTGCGATGTGTACATATCCACACTTGGATGGGGAGCTGCTGTGCTCGGTCGGAATAATTAAAGGCACGCAATGTCGCTAAGGGGTCTAAGTTGTAGGCGTTACGTGTATGGAGTTTAATCTGGTTGGGGGAGCCAGGGAACTGGTCTCGTCGCTGCGCGGAAAGGTCATTAAATTTTCCGACATTTTCCGACGTCAGGCCTTATTAAATGGGAAATTCCAACCCCAAATAGCCGTGTGGGGTGGGTTTGTGTATATGAAAACGTGACTGCGCAGGACCTAGCATTGGGATTGTCCTTTGAGGGGAGTGGGCGACTGAAACAAGTGGGAGGTTTTTTTCGGCCGAAAACAATAAAATGGAGTCGTTAAGCAAGGAATCTAAAGGACTTAAGTTCCTTATTTATGTGAGAGTCTCTCAAGTTTTTGTTTTGACAAGCGGCTTTTCCTTACAGAGATCGATTTCCTTTCTACAAGTCCAATGATGACCGATGGAAGAATTCGGTGCGGCATAATCTCTCAATTAATCCACACTTTAGGAAGGGTGTCAAAGCTCCACAAGGTGCCGGCCATCTGTGGACGATTTCCAGTGGAGACTCCGAAGAAAACATTTTAGCTTGGGAGCACGTGAGTTGCTTGCTTGTCCGCCCATCGGTACACCTTACTCATTCTTCCCTTTGTGTCCTGCAGAAGAAACAACGTTTGGATTTGTTTTTCAAAATGGAGTCAATGCACAGAGAGCGTTGTGCTTCATCACCCAACAGCCGAGATCAGAGCCAACAAGTGTATGACGAAGCAGCTGTTGCGGCCGCCACCATTACACAAGAGATGCAAACCTCGTTGTCATCGGGGCATTCGTCGACAAGTTGCTCGCCATCTACCTGTGATCGATTGGGCACCACGACACATGAGCTACCATTCAATGACCTCATCACCGATGAAGATCTTCGCAAGACAGCCGGACAGATTTTGAATGGCATCCACCGTGAGGTCGAGGTCCAGGCGGTCAACTCAATCATTAGCACCTACCACGACAGTTTACTGGACTCGGGTAAGTCAAATATAGAAAAAGTTTTTGAGTGAAACCTTTAAACAGAATCCCTATCCCATCTGTAGAAGACTACTTGAATCCAATCCAAAAGGATGTGTCTGTGCACGAGAGTGGGCTACGCAATGAATTCTATGTGACAGAGATCGATCCCATCGAGTTGGGCATACAGATGTCGCAAGTAGAAGAAGAGGTTCTATTCAATGACGAGTTCAATTTGAATTACTTTGGTTACAATGCAGGCAACGACATAGTGGCTTGACCTAGATCCTTGGCGTGTGTGGCCCCTCAAAAGATCGACTCACGAGTGCAGCCGCAGGCTAATGTCGGTTTTGATGCCAGCAATGTGGGTGTGGTTAAGCAGCAATCATAGAAATATCGAAGTCACTAGTCGATTCAGTCATTAGAGAAGTTTTTAGGCATATAGGGGCTAAGGGTTTTATCTTTTTTTGGAACTTGTGTAATATAATTGTAATGGAAATTTTGTAGATTATAAGAATGGGCTCTGGAGCCTCAGATTAAGTATTTTCTTTTATTTATCAAAGAAGAACGAGTAATTTTCCAATGTTAAACTACTCTCAATAAATGTAAGCTTTCTTCGAGAACTAAAATATTCTTATTAACTTAAATCAAATCTATGGGTGGGAACTGATTGGAAGATGCCTAAATCTGGTTCGATTTTGAGTGGGAGTAAATCTGCGATAAGATTAGCCGAAGTCTGAAGCACTATCCTCGGGTATTGTGGGTTTAGTCCGGAGCAACCCGCTTTCACAAGAGGTAATGGACAGTGGCAGTTTAAATTATGAAACTTGGTTTGTGTAACGCTCCGGCCACCTTTCAGCGTCTTATGAAACGTGTTTTAAAGGGTATGGTTCCACAGAACAAACTTAGACTAACGAAGGTAGGTTAAAAGTTGATCTTAAAGTGTTTCCACCGGACTAAAAGAGATTAACTTGAGGTATGCTTTCATTGTTGACATTTCTCAGTGACATCCCGTAGTGCAAAATGGTAATGTCTGGTCGTCACGACCTCTGCACATATCCTTGCAAAAGTGAGTTTTCTTAACTCCCATTCAACTGGGATATTCTGTCAGATTCAGAAATAACTTAATTTACTTTTAACTGTCACCAAATTTTCGATTCTACGAAACGAAATAACCCAAAAACAGAAGAACAACACGCTATTACATGGTCTGACGTGTAAAACCTGCCCCGTTCTGGGAAAGATGTTTGCTGAACATCGCGACAACTTGAATAAGTTGTTCACACGGACTTCGAGCAGCACACTCGAAGTTCAATCCAAAGAAATCTGCCGTCCTTAGAGCAGTAGTAGTACTTGTGGCATATGATATCGTCAAATGGAGTAAAAACGGATACGGAAAAAATCAAAGCCAGTTCCCGAAGACAAACATGAGCTGAGAAGCTTAGTCTCGGTCTCGCCACAGGAGGTTCGCGAAGGATTTCACCGAGTGCCTGCACTAGTTGGCCGAGATGGGATGACAGCTTAAGAGGACATGTGGGTGCAGAAAAAGCTCCCAATATCAAAAGCAATGATTTTGCGAGGAACAGATACTAACTCACCCTGATAAGACGTTTATTGTGGACGCAGGGGCTAGTAATATGGGTTCTGGCGCAGTCTTGTCGCAGATACGCGCTCAAGAGAAAGTGATAGCATACTTCAGAAAAGTTCTATCCCGACCAGAGAGAAATTACACCGTCTAGTCAGGCGGGAGCTTCTTGCTCTAATACAGGTGACAAGGTATTTCCGTTAAAGTACCTGTATGGCCAGAAGTTCATCATGCGTCCATACTAAACAGCTCTCAAATGGTTATTTTAGTTTGAAAATCCTGAGAGGCAAGAAAAGCAAGATGGATCGTCCGTTTGCAGGCTTATATGACTTCGAGGTACTAAATTGCAAAGACACCATGGAGAGCAAAATGACGAAAATATTTCTGTACAGAGAATAAGAGCTGAAGCTGCAGAAAGCTAGAGCACTTAGGAACTTCGTAATGCCCAACAAGAGCATCCTGACATCGTACCAATCCTTGCGTGGAAGGAATTTATGGAGAAGCAGAATGCAAGAGATATCCCCGACAGAGGTCCTACCTTAGCGCAGTTGGACTCTCACCATTATAGAAAATGGTGTGCTAGATAGATTTTCTATCCTTTAAGATACATCTTGTGGTTTCACGGCTTAAATTCCAGAAGATTCAAAGGGAAATGCATGATGGAGTATCTGGTGAGCACTTGGGAATCAGCAAGATGCTCAATGCGAGAACGGACATCGAGAGCTGGTGTCGAAAGTGCAAAAAGCAACAAGAAGGAAAATGCACCCGTCCGATCTGGGTGCCCCATTAGAAAGAATCGCCGTCGACAACGCACACTCGTTTCCAGAAACTGAGAGTGTCAACCGTCACATCCCTGTAATTGCCGAGCAATTGGCCTGAGGCTTTCGCGATCCCAAACCAAGAAGCTAAAGTCGTTAACGGCTAGATAGTGGGCCACTGGCTGAATGTTTGGTGTGCCAATGGAACTATACACAACGATCAAGGACGAACCATCGAGTCAGTGATATTCCAGGACTTATGTGCATCAATTGGACTACAGAACCGCACCCGTTCACCAGCAATCAGATGGAATGTAGAAGGCTTTAGCAAGACCCTGAAGAAACATCTTTCCAAAGTCGTAGACGAGATTCAACGGGATTGGGAGCAGCGAATTACTTGTCCTGAACGGCATGCCGGAATGCTGTTTATTAGAACATAACAATACACTCCATCTGAAGTTCTGTTTGGACGTCCTGCCATAGGCAACCCTGTCAACTTATGGCGTATTCTTTTGAACACCAAACTGCCACACTGAGCTGTCAAATAGTAGTCGGTGTTTGCGGCAATTCCAGCGTGGTGTACACTCAGTTTTATTGTGAACAGAACGACCATTACTGAATCGGTGCAGTCATCACGTTAATTGTCAAATTGCTTTGAGTTCATTTTGTATATACTTTTCCTTGACATTTCGTAGAGTGATTTTGTTGGCGTCGGTTTTTTGTACTTTTAACATAAAATGAATTTTGTTAGCTTGAGTGTGTGATATTTAGTAAGTTTTTATCGATTTCATACCATTAAAGTCGCGTTTTAAGAAATAACAAATGAAAATTGAGTGGAAACGTCACTTAACATATGCACAATCAAATCTACACCCAGCCCCACCGTCAAATACGACAGTGGCGAAAATCCGAGTTCTGTGTCGACACCGAACTAATTCGGAGTTCAAAAGAACATTTACATGATTCGGTTCAGGTGTACGAGAAAAGAACAATTTTTCCTGTATTCCACACCAGTTTCACGAATCGGTGTTGGAAAAAATACACCATTAGATTCGTATTCCCAATTAAAGACCCAAAATGAGAAGAGGACTACGTGGTAGATCTAAGAGAAAGGATCCACAACATACACAAAAGGACATAAGAAGCAACAAAAAATCGCAATTGACCGAATGGACAACTTCTATGATGTAAGAGCTACAGCACCGGAGTTCATCAAGGGAGATTTTGTCTGTCTGGCTCTAGAATCCTCATAGTTTTAGAAAGGGAAAATTGCCCAAGCTACACCATGCCATGGGAAATCTCGTTCCAACTGGCTTCGCAAATTAATGAATTCTTATTAGAGTCTTTTAGGCCTGAACATATTGCGTGATAAAAATTTACCCTTTTTGTTGCACATCAAATTCTGCCTCCCTTAGAATACATCACGATTGCTACCGGGGTAACGATATAGACGATCGCTGCTCCATCTATTCACATCTAGGTTCACCATCACCATCACAAAAACCGATAAAAGCGGAACCTGTCTTAGGTAATGTTAGGTACCGACACATAAATCCATCATAGACATTGTAAGTGATTACGAAACATTTATAAGACCCAGATTAAGCCTTCAGCCCAATGAATCCGTCACGTTGAAGTACACAACTGCCAACACTGATTTATATATTCACGTTCTTATGGGCAGCGGCTCTTAAGCCGCATTGTCACAAGGAACAGGAACAGAAACAAAAACAGAATTTCATGTATTAGCAACGCAAAAAGCACTCAGCGAATTTAGGTTTCAGTTGCTAATGTATGGGATTCTGTTTCTGTTCCTGTTTTACGTTGCTTGTTACAACGCGGCTTTAGAAGAACTTCGTGACGTACGTCGCTTTCCATAAGAGCGTGTGTATTTCACCGAGTTGTCAGTAACGGATGCAACGGATTCATTGGGCTAAAGCCTTTACTCCTTATCAATCAATAAAACATAATAAAAGTTGTGGACCAAAACTCTATAATTACGCATGTTTATTTACGGCTCCTTTGCACAAGAGAAGAACTTTCAATCTTCTGTTTGAACTCTTGAAATATATGAGATTAAAAATTCAAGAATAGAATCAGTTTCCTCCTCGCTTAAGCTAAAACAACAACACAAATTCCTCGGGGAAACCCCTCATGTGTCATCTTATGATGCCAGAAATTATTTAACTTCATGTTAGACTTCTTAAGAAGCAGCAAAAGAGACAAAATTCCGCACGTAGTAGTTCCCCTCGTCTTCTAAAGCACACTGCAAAAAAGAAAAAATCTGAATAAATAAACAGAATCAAACTCAAACGAAGCTCATTCGAGATCTTGGCGCCATCATCACTGTCAGTTTCAGTTTGTATCGAGAACAAGCCAGACATCAATCAGGATCGGAATCATGAAGATAAGCTTTGTAATTGCCCTAGTCGTGGTGATAGTATCAGCTGAGACGAAAAAAGACAAAGGTGATTGTGTTAAAGTGGTCAAAGGTGAATCGGTGCTTATAGCAGTTTTCTCTATTTCAGATTGTCCAACAATCAAAACGAAACGTCAGTGGGGCGGTAAGGCCGCAACATCGGTGGACTATCAAACCATACCGGTTCAATATGTGATCATTCATCATACGGTGACTCAGAAGTGTGACACCTTTGCAGACTGTGCCGGTATTTTAGTCAACGCTCAGGATTACCACATGGGTATTGGCTACGATGACATTGGATACAAGTAAGTCCAAGCCGTTTTTATTTGATTGAATCAATGCAAAAATTGTCAGTTCGTCGTGTTGACCGTTAAGGGGCTCATCAAGCATTTAACCGGAGATAAGCTGGTTCAAGCTTTGTTTAGAATATTCATTTGCGTACTTCAGTTGATTGCATTATCATTTTCGTATGACTTCAGCTGATAACCAGTTTGAGAAGAAGTCAAAACCGACCATGTGCGATTAAACCCATACGATAAGTGATATTTTTAAATACTTGACACCTCAGACTGTCATTAATCAATAACGTACGCAAAGTTTACAAGTAGATGCAGAAACTTGAGCAAGCAAATAATACAAGGCAGCGCGAAATTTGTTTTTTATTTATTTTTATTTGAAGTGTTAACTTATGTACGAGACTGGAAGCAATTCTGTCCCATCCATTCCCATCAATTGGGGAACACAGAGCTCAGATGTGACGTTTCCATATCGCTTTCCATTGACTTCTAGTTTTCCATTGTAATATAGTTTGAGAAAGAAATATAGGCATCTTTCGATGGTTCCACCAGCTCTTAAATATACCAAATCGTGAGTTTTTATGGTTTTAAGGCCGTTTCGGCAAAAGCTTATATTTCCCTCTCCAAATTCGACAATTTTGCTTAGTCACTTTAACTTAAATGAGGCTTCATTCAGAATAAAATCTTTCTTTGCAAATAGGGATCAAGCTGAATCGCATGCTGCGGGCGTAAGTTTGCACTCGTTGTTCTGGTGTTAGTCTATTCATCGTTAAATGGCAAAATATGTTAACCACAAACCATCTTTCAACTGTCAAATTGACAACCTGTAGAAATAGGTTTTCCAGTTTAGAAACCAAGCCTCTAACGGTTTAATTTTAAGGAATCTCCGGCCAAACGAACTTTATTTGAGAATGGACCAGGATTCCTTAAGCACGCACAATTAATGCCAACGGAGTGTCACTCTTTGGCGACAGATCATAGGTGACAGTTCCATCTAATGCCAGGTTTGTAATGGAATGAAACCCATTGTGACTGGAAACGCAATGTGACTGGACAAAGTTCTGGAAACTTAAAACTAATAAACTTAGGACCTGCCAAAGTGCCAATTGAAGGAAGAATTGCAGTTCTTTCGCATTTCCAGAAACTTCTACTTCAATCAGTTGCTAGGAGCTGACTGAAATGACAGTTTGTTAAGTGAGTTCAGTGATTCCTGCATGTCTATTCTCGCCGTAAGCTGGGAACACAATATACCTTCTTAAAAATATCATATTCAGTTGCCGCATTAAGTCCAAAACGCAATGTTGCGTTGCTGCGTGCGTTCGATGACAAGCAGAGTAGAAACAACGGGTGCATATGGGGCAAAACGAAATGTTACTTCAAAACTTCAGCCCACGTTTGACCGTAAATATCGTAGACGCATCTACAACGCAAAAGTAGATCTACTTTCTAATTTTGCGTCCGTTGAACAACCTCATACTCATTCATTGTGTGGTGAGTGAGTATAGTTCTCTTGTCGTCAGTAGGTTGTGGGGACGAAAAAGGGTTGTTTCTGTTTCTTGTCAGAATAAAAAAAAAAAACTGGTTTGCGTAGAGTAGAGAGGTTTGAGTAGAGAATGTGATGTTTTTCGGTATTATTTCAGTTTGTCGCGATAACTCGCAAGTTGTTGGTTTTAGCATGCATAAATACACGAGTGCACCACCTTGGATATATTTGTGATGGAATAAACAGAAATAATTTTATTTTCATTGCTGGGCAACTTGGTTCGTTTTTAAAAACCATCTTTTCTTCACCTTCTTTTGCAAATATCTTTCAACAGAAATTGAATGTGTTTGAGGTGATACTTTACAATTTCCTAACCCAAAACGCAAAGCCGCATTTCGTTTTGCAAATTTGCTCCGTGCGTAGTTTGACGCAAAGTATCGTACAATTTTGGCAACGCATGGCAAAGGCCATTAACGTACGCACGCAGCAACGCAAGACTGCGATTCCATCATTACAATTTGAAGAAGAAATGTCTGCTTTGATTTTGAGAAAAGCTTTTGCTTTGATTTATTTTTAGTTTCCTAATTGGAAATGATGGAAATGTTTACGAAGGCTGCGGATGGCATAAAATTGGTGCGCATACCTACGGCTACAATCGCAATGGTACTGGAATAGCATTCATTGGGGATTTTACCAGTAAGTAGAACTACAAAAGGTCAAAACTTTTGTATAATGAGCCAAATTCAATTTTTTTTTTAGATGAACTGCCAAGTCGCAAAGCTTTGACGGCAGCAAAGAAACTTTTAAAATGTGGTGTGGCTAAAGGTGAACTTGGTAATCGATTTAAATTGTTGGCTGCGCGTCAAGTGCAGAGTACAGTGAGTCCTGGACTACCAATTTATGGAGAAATTCAAGAGTGGGATAATTGGTCTGAGAGCCCGTAAGAATACACCTAATCACCTTATTACATTTATTTAAGGAATAAATTTAAATAAATTAAATAAATCAGACTTATTTTATTTACTCTACCTGACATTGAGCTCACAGTTAATACAGGCAACACTATTATTGCAAGAATAAGTTAAAGTGAACTATTATAAGTTGGCTATACACATACTACAAAAAACAGCTTAAAGTCGCGTTGTCACAAGTAGCAGAAACAGGAAGAGAAACAGAATTTCATACATCCCCTTTTTACGTTGCGGCTTAAGACCTTTACATTCCGATAGCTGGCTGTCATCACATTTGTCAAAATAGAGTGAAAATTATTTGTTTCCAAAAGATATTTTCCTTTTATTTTGCTTGTAAGTAAAAGGGCAAATAATTCTATTCTTAAATCAATTCAATAGACATTTTACACTGAATCATAAACAGAGTTTTTGGCAAAAGGTTTTACAAACACGTTATGCAATGTCTCCACGTAATGAGCGGCAGACGATTACAAATAAATCCCGATTGCGAAGTGCCTCCAGTGGACAAATATAATAATTAATTTGATACGAGCCCTTTATTTTTTGTCATTTTGTCAAAATTGAGTGACGATGACATTTTTCAGGTGCGAGAAAACAATTTCGTTGTATTGTAATTTTCGACGTATTTGCCACAGATCTGTTATACGTGGACACTTTAATACTATGTTTCCACCGGCAATGATACAAGGATTGGAAGGAGACGATTAATAATAAATCACAAAGTGGTTCAAACCAGACAAATATGGGATTGATTTGAGGTGATTTTGGCTCTCAAAACAGAGTGGCGATGTCATTTTCCGTGAGCGAAAAATGATTTCCGTTGCAAACATTCCAATGGAAATCGTAGTTTATATCGTGGCATATCTGCCCTAAGTCGGCAGTTTCAGTGTACTTTTCGGTTCTCAAAATGTTAAAAACGTGTTTGAAAAGCGTTGAAAGTGGTTTGTTAAAAAGGTAAATGAGATTTATGAGGGGATTTATTTTAAATCGATTGCGGGGAGAATTTAAATTTGAATGGTAAATCGCGTAATTTGTAGAGGATTTTATGAAGATTTCTATTAATTCCTTATTAGTGCCCGGTGAAAATATGCTTTCAGTTTCGCTTTTCAAGTCTCAAACTGCGTAAAAAGAGTTTTATGAAAACGGTTAAAAGTGGTATAGAGGGGTGTGCGCCAAAGTAGTGAATGAGTTTTATTTTTAACCGCTTGCCGAGAAGATTTAAATTTGTAGAACTCGAGATCTGAGAGAGACTTGTGTTGAGGATTTTTGTTTATCGCGGATTAGTGTCCGGTGCAGACATCAATGTATGAATTCAAAATTTAATTCAAAAGGCAAAGTGATAGACTTGACGTTTCACAGTGGTTTTTAACCAAAATGGACGTTCATTTTTTAAATGATAATTTTTGTTCGTTTTCCATTTAAAAAGGAAGTTTGTTTGGCATTCCTCAAAGAAAATACCAGTAGACGTCAAACTGTTAAGAGCTCCATTTCCGGATGTCATATTTCCAATTGTCCTAAAAAGACATAATGTCAATTATTGTTAATTATAATTACAAATTGAGTGTGGAAACTAACGGCCTTTCCGATTAGCAACCCTGAAACTGTAATGTATTGACACTATAGTTTGACAGCTGCATTTCTGAAAAAAAGAGAAATTTGCAGAATGGAGACAAGAAGCACGCCCGCAAGCGTCAAGCGGAGCAAATATGATTTTTACCTTGCAGCATAAAATGTTTTTTTTTGACGAATACAATACCAGATAAAATTCAAAATCCTGGGGAATGTGTTTGGCTGCTCGGTTTTGGTTGCAATCCCGAATCAAGGCGTTCTTCCGGATTACCAACCGAAAAGGCCGTAAGCATACGCCTGGAGAAGAGCATAGTTGGAGAACCATAATTATTTGATTTGTAACTTGCTGAAAACCTTGCTGAAATCTGTGGCAATAACGCTGAAGCCTAAAGGATTTGCGGATCAAACAGAAGCTTGTTCCTTTGGCATCGCAGCGCACAAATGCGGGCATGCATTTCTAGCAACATTCAAATCTGCCAACGTAATTGCTATGATCGCAACGTAACTGTACGCAACGATACTATAAGAAAGGTAGTGTGATTGCTTTTTCAAACGCTTTTTTTAACCGTTTTTCTTGACGATTCCAATTCGCCGAACAGCTTTAAATTTTATAGCGCCATCTAGATCTGTGTAAAACAAACTCGGTTATTTATACACGAACCTTAAAATCTTAGCCGAGTAAAAATACTGGGAACTGTTGGATTCGCCTGTCAGCGGCGAATTTCTTTAAAGCGGGAATCGGATATTGAATATTTTAACGACTTTTTTTTTATATGACTGCGTGTGCCTCGACTATGGGGTTCATCTATGAAGTTGTTAATTAAATGAAGAAGTATCATGTCTATAAAATCTATTTTCCGCTTTGTCATTAGTTCGATTAGGAATTAAAAACCATCACTCCATGGGTTGGTGGTAGTCCTCTCTAACAGCGAGGAGAGAGGAATAGCAAGTTTGGATTGGGCTCAAACACCAAGAAGTTTTGTTTAGCATTTAATTCATTAAAATGGCGTTTTGTCGTTTCTGTCAACATTCAACAAATTTCAGTTCATATGAACAAGCATAGATTTAGATATGGCATGAAAGAGGGAGAGTGTGAGAGCACTTTCAAATTTTGTAGAAGTTACTTAGAATCAACTGAGAATGTCAACTGAGAATGTTAAATTTAAAAATATCCAATTAAACTGATGGACCTCTTCGCGCAACTGTCACTCTAAGCTTTGGTAAAAACTCAACTCATTGCATCGGTGCAGTAAAAAAAAAAACGATGAAAGGCTTGCAATGTGTTGACCAGTGTGTGAACGAGATGGACAAGTCTGTTTTCATAACGAGAAGTGACGAAAAGTGACATTTTGGTGAACAGCTCTTTTGACGTTAGCTTTGACATATTGGTATGACCTCACGCCGCAAAACAAAGCTTTCCTTGTCCCACTCCCATTTTTACTTCCACAACAAACCTTTTAGACATGCTTTTTCAAATTGATCAAAAAATTAAAAAAAAACTTTTGGTTTTTGTTGCCACTTTTAGTTGTCAAAATTTCAAAGATGTGCGGGGCGTCATTATGTATTTCAATCTTAATTTGAATGTATGTAGGTAAATAAAATCAAATTCTATCCGGCGAATATTTGACATAATCTTATGCGCAGTGTGAACTTTACTAATGGCCTTTTCGGTTGGTAGTCCGGAAACTTCCGGGAGCACTCTGGACTCTCCTGAAACTATTTTCTTGGCATTGGCACTTGTTTGACAATTCGCCTCCTGAAAAGAAGAAAAATTTGCTTCTGGCTGAGAGTCCGGATCAGGAATCAACACTAGAAGCATGCACACATACAATCAACGCTTGTGTCGAGTCGAAAAAATGTCATTTTGTCCCTTGTGGAATAGCTTTTGCTAAACAAATACAACGCCAGACAAACTTCAAAATCAAGAAAACGTGTCCGGCTGTTCGGTAATCCCAATCCGGCAGACGAACGCCCTGATCAGGTCCAGCCTTTGCGGAGCCAAACGAAAATTCTATTACAGGTACCTATCTTCATTTTTATGACGTGAATTTAGCAGGGATGCTCAAATCTCGATTGACATTCATCACGTCATGATGGCAGTCACTTCAAATGTCATCCTGATGCGTTCAATAAATCATCACCGACAGGATAACAACAGAACCGCAAATCTTGATTAAAATTCTAATGCAATCACCAGCTGTAGCTTGTTTATACAAGGCAAAGAGGTTCAGAGCGATCATCGTAGGTATAATCACTTCATCCGGTGATTCAATGATAAATTCGTCGCAGCAATCAATTGTGATGCTGGATCTTTTTCTTTTGCTGTTCTACTACCTATTTATACCTTCTGTAATTGCCTCCGTCTATACAGAAGTCCTCGGTCTTCTAACTGGATATTAATTCACTGATCGCGTTGCGCGTGCTCTATTAAATTGCAATCGCAGACTCGCGTGCAGCATAGGTGTGACGCATGTGTGTCATGCTTTTGTTTGTTTTATTCTTTACTGTTATGTATCTTGTTTCTGATATTTTTTTTGCTGTTGTGTTTGACTGGAAAATACAATTACCATTGGGATCACAGCCCTGAACGTTAAGGAGGTAATGCAGAGGTGGTCTACGAAACGAATGGCGCACTACTGAGACAGAGGAAGCCGAAGCATGATTAAATCAGTGGAAACAAATGTTTTATTTTTCTCGCGTGAGGTTGGTCTTTATTTTGATAGAGCTCTGAAATCAATTGTTCCACACCTTAGCGAGCAGTGTTGGGCTGTGTCGTGTCGTGATCATGCGTCATCAGTTCATTTTTCAATCAAAACCGTTTTCAAAGTGATCCATTATATACCTGGTAGGTTGTAGCTTGTAAGGGTTCAAGAAACTATGGTTCGGATTAATTGGAAAACTAATTTTTCAATATATTTAAAAAAAAAGGTAGTGAAGAAGGAGATGCAACATCGAACTTTATGGGGTGTACAGCATCAGCGACGCCGACCTAGCCGGAGAAGTCAGAATACATGCAACGGCTGCGATGGCTGGGTCATCTAAAATCATCATTTGGACCATCATACCATTTAAATGTACAGTTGAATTCAGCTGAAGCTAAGAACAAAGTCAAACCCTGCCAATTATGTGTCTGGCGTGTTATTTATTATTATTTCTTTCGACAACAGCTTCATTTGACATTTGTGAACTTAGCTTTTAAGTCATAAGTACACACTTGTCTGAATTTGTTCCCTCAATTAGGTAAAAGAGGGACATTAAGTAACGCTGTGGTTACAACTCTCTCGACTATAGTGCGGGCTGAATAAGCAAATGTACGTAAATGTCAAAATAAAAATAAAACTTGCCCTTGAGTAAACATTATGCTACTGGCAAAAGTGGAAAAAGCTCTGAATCATCTTATTCTTTACTTCTCATTTCTCCTACATTCCAGTAATTTCGGTTGCTGTCAGTATTTTGACAGTAATGACAGTGCGAAGGGTGAATTCAGTGACTCTTCTATGTAGATAATTATCGGTTTTCATTTAAACCACTTCTTCTTTTAGCTTCCGATGTACGAATCATAAATTCCTGAAGACAACACGTGTCGTCTATCCTCCTGAAGTTTTTGTTTTTTTTGCGATCTTTTCCGAACATTTCATGTGCAAATAGAAGAAGAATTTCTGCCACATTGAAATGTCAGTTGCTGTTTGTGACTTGATAAGACTGCTAGTTGGATTTCGTTAAGTGGCTATGGCTGTCATCAATGCAGTTTGTTCGGGGTGAGTTTAGTGCCTCTTGTGCGTATTTTTCTCATCTTAACTTCCAAGCATACTGCATACCATTAAAAAATAACACATTTGTGAATCAAATGAGAATAGTAGCAAATTTGGCCTACAAACCCTAGCTAAATACTAGGTTTCCACCGGCAATTAATAATACGATGATTAGCAGGAGACGACTAATAGTATAAATCCCAAAAGTGGTTCCACCAGACAAATATAATAATCATTTGACATGGGCACTCTATTTCTGTCATTTTGGCTCTCAAAAGAGAGTGTCGATGTCGTTTTCCAGGAGCGAAAAAAGATTTTAGTTGTAAACATACCAATACAAATCAGACAGTTTCAGTTCTCTTTTTCGATTCTCAAACTGTTTAAAAGGTATTTTAAAAGGGAATTTTTAAATGGTTCGTGGAAAGGATGAATGAGGGGATTTATTTTTAATCGCTTGCCGAGAGGATTCAAAATTCGCGTAATTTGTAAAGGATTCAATGAAGATTTATGTTAATCGCGGCTAAGAGCCCGGTATAAACAGGGTATAAAGCTCAGGAATAAGAATGTGGGTAAGTTACTGTAGTGAAATGCGGAATTCTAAAAAGAACATAGTGTTCGACGAGAAGGCAGTCGATTCGAAAGTCGAAGTAAAAATTTCGTTTTTTTTTTCCAAGGACTTAAAAAATATATATGTACATAAAAAGACCAAACAAGGAGTGTGAAGGCTGCCCGAAGTATGTCACCGAAACCTTTGCCAGTGACCCTAAGCCTATACTTTTATAATTGGATTAAATTGCATCAGATTCAGGTAAGACTGACTATTCTGCGGGTCGACTTTTATTTGGTAGTTGCAAGGGTAGACCTGAAATGTTTTCATCTTCTTTAATCCTGGGCCATTAGTAGTCGTTACCAAGTGCTTCCAGACCTCATATTGTTAAGAGCCAGTTTAAAAAGAGTGATAGAGAATACCGAAACGAAGCGTGAAGCATTTTTTCGACACCTCTGATTTGAATGCCAATAAAAATTACAAACTCCAATCGATAATCGTGTCTTTAAGCGGACCTTAAAAAGTTCGACACAAATTTTCCTTCGGCTACCAATGCGACAACATACGAAGTTTTATTCTGCTCTTTAGAGCAGAGCAGCTTCGTTAGATCTCTTCAATTGGAAATATTTACAGAAACTCAAAGTTTATGCAAACTCTAAATTTTCTGACAAAATAGATTCGAGAGAAGAATCTTAAGCCTATTTTTCCTGTCCACATTTCAGATGAAAGAAGATCCTAAAATGGGGCAGAAAACTGAGAGAAAAATAACATGCAGGCAGTACCTCACCTGTTGTAGAATGAAAATTAATTGGACTCCCTGTTTCCTATTGCATGTATCCCGAAAGTAGTAATTAAAAGAGAATGTTTTATATCCCGACCCAAACCCCCTCCCAAGGGCCGGTACTGAATGATTGTTTGCTATAGAAAACCTTTTCGATTTAATAATTCAATTCGTTCCTACTGGCCATTCATATCTGTCAGATGAAATATGAAACCCCATCTAATCGGTTGAAACACTAGTAGACCCAGTTCGGTAGACAATCGTTAGCCGCAAATACTGAGATGTACATGGCATGGCGCAGCGTCCGGACCGGTCTTGAATCAGTCAAAGTAGAGCGCTTGTCGCAAATCCATACCAATCATAGAGGAACCCATTTAAATTCGATTAACGCGTGTGCTACCTCAGCTTATAAGTCGGTGTCTGGTTTCTCTCGCTTAAAGAAAGAAAAGAACTTAAGTCAAGGGCGGACCGCAAAAAAAAGTTTATTTTTTTTAACACAATTGGGAGAGGAAATGTTGAGGTTTCGAATGTAAAGAAGTATTTATGCTTTCAGGCTTTTTAGGTGTCTTTTTAACTAAACAACGCTAGAAGCAGGTAACGTTTGATAAAAGGTCGAAAAGGGGTCCAAATCCTCGATTAGGTGTGAAGCGATCTGAAAAGGGAAATGCGTTTTTAACAAACTAGGCCCTACAGGGTTAACTTTCCAGAGTCTTGGTGGTAAGCATTTTCCAATTCGAAAAATTAACATCTGTGCAAGTTTGGCGTAATACTTTTCAAATAAATATCGTAAGGGAACAATTTGGTCAATTGTGTTTGTGACGGGTCGGAATCCGCACAGGTTTGCCCCTAATAATGAGTAAATCTTTTCCTTATTTAACTTTACTAGACACTTTTTTGGAGATCCTTATGACGAGAATAAAATAACCTTCTTATATCCTTGCAATCAATCCTTCCAATCTTGATTATTGAAAACTCGTTAGCCATTAAATGCGGGTGATGTGGCGCTGCGGGGAAAATGGCCAACATTTATTTTAAACTAACATCCTTTTTGATTTGAAAAGGAAGGCGCAACATGCCTTGACAAAGAAAAAACGCTTAAGATTCAAAGGGCAGGTAGTCCTGGGGTGATAAAGCTGCTGTAGGTAGGGGAGACCGAGGTTAGTTGGCACAATTTCTACAGTTTTTGGCACACATTTCTGAGTTTGAAAAGGAATATAGGTACCGAGGAAAATTGAACATGCACTGAAATAGACCCTGCTAATAAAAATATAAAGTGGAGTTTTACTTAAAGTTTATGAAAGTAGAATTAGATTAAAAATAAAATAATAAAAAAGGAGTTCATTTTAGAAAGGAATGTAAATTAATTATAAACTATTTTACTCGGTGCGCAGTTTCTCATGAATTTTACATTGGTTTTGTCACTAGATTTTATATCCATTAGTCTCCTGACCATCAATCGTCAGTGAAATACTGTCAAGCCACCCTGGATGATCAATTTTGCGGCACCTGGTTGGTTGTAGTGTATTCTCTGCCACAAACTGTTTCATGACACTTGCACATCCTGCAAAGACGATGGCAATAAGACAGGCAATAATAACACGAAAAATATCGAACATGCCAAAATTTGGGGTGTACCATATCACCCGCCCTTTGGGGCATATGGTTTATAGCAAATTTTTTTTTTTTAATTATTTTTTAATTTTGAATTTCAGCATCTATTTTCATTAGTGTAAACGTTTGAATAAATAATGTTTCCGTTTTTGTTTCATTTAAAAGTTAGTTTTTAAATTTTGGAAACATGTATTCGAAAAAAAATTCACTAAAACTTCTTAAAATCTCCCTAATCCTCCTTTATCCACCGACTTGTGTATTTCTTTCCCGATTTATTTAGATTTTTCAACATTAAGTAAATCATCCAACTCAGGTACATTATGACTATTTTTTAATGGCCGCTCAGGTTGCTGGAGTTGCCGCTATCGGTAACCAGCCAGTCAGAACTCTGAAATTGATCTATTCTACAAAGTCCTTACTCCGTCTGCGAATAATTTTCTGATAAGCCTTGATTTAACTCCTTTAGCGGTCCACTTTTTGCGTCTGCCAAAATACTATTTTGGCTGATCTAAAATTGTTTTTCAACTTCTCGCCAAACCGTTTCCTAAGCCTAGTTTGCGCAGCTTACACGTCCTTCACTATTTACTGTACCGAAAACGACAAGCTCAATCAAATTTTGTATGTCTTACCAGCTAAAAATACGAGTCAATTAGCATGTATAAATTCTGTGCGGTCTTTGAAAGGCTGATAAGTCTTATTCCCTTCTCTATGGCCACCACACCGCTTTACTCCAAAACTTTCTTCTACGCAATTAGAAGCAATTCCAAGGTACCATTAAAAAACCGCTGTTATTCTAGAAAAATCAACTGGAACTTGCAGCTCAGAAAAGCTCGCAGCTTGGAGAAGACCTTTAGTTTTTTTTGCCAATTCCGAACTCTGAATCGAGCGGTCTATCATGACAAATGATACCCTCAAGGGTTTGTCAGACCCTCGCAGACGTGGGCCGTGTAAAAAGGTTTATTGCCTCGCTCGTGATTTGAACCCGGAACCTCATGTACAGTAGTTCGACACACATTGTACCACGGCGCTTTTTTCCCAAAGGAACGATAAATTGGCTGGAACTTCTTCCACCCCAAACGTTATATGAAAATTTGTGCTGAAAATCCACACCATCATTCTGTAACTCCTTTGGCTTACTTAAGGTGGCGCTACAGTCCGGGGTGGACCTGGGCTTCAGCCAACAAGCTTCGCCAGCCAGCTTTGTCTCTAGCTAGCCGTCTCCAGTTTCGCACGCGAAGTTGGCTGAGGTCCCCTTCCACTTGCGTGCGCCACCAGATTCTCGGTGCTCCTCTACCGCGCCTTCCCTGCGGTGTGGATTCGAAGATTTTCCGGGTCGGGGCGTTGGTGCCCATCCGCTCTAGATGACCCAGCCATCGTAGATGTTGTGTTTTGACTCTTTTGGCTAGGTCGGTATCGCTGTCCAGCCCGTACAGTTCGATGTTATATCTCCTCCTCCACTCTCCGTCTATGCAGACGGGACCGTAAATCGTCCGAAGAATTTCCCTCTCGAAGCAGCCTAAAGTGTTTTCATCCGCCTTTGACAGGGTCCATGCTTCTGCACCGTAAAACAGGACTGGGATGATGAGGGTCTTATACATGGACACTTTAGTTGCTCGATAGAGGGCTTTGCTACTCGATTGCCTTCTTAGCCCAGAGAAACAGCGATTGGCAAGAGTTATCCTTCGTTTGATTTCAGCGCTGGTGTCATTGTCTGAATTGATAGCGGAACCCAGGTAGAAAAAGTTCCTAACTACCTCAAAGTTATAGCTGTCGATGGTGATGTTAAAGAAGTCGCATGACAGCGCGTCGCCTTGTCTAAATCCTTTTTTGCCATCATTTTTTTGCATCATTTACTCCTTTGTCTGGGGTTGATTTTGTCTACGGAAAAGGGAATCCTAACACAAAAGACCATTTTGCACAGTACTGATGGTGATCAGTTGCTACGACCTTCACTAATAGTCAGTCATCCTCTAAGTATTCGTTAATACTTCAAAGAAGTCTGTCAGAGATCTCTCAGACTCCGCTGGCTCTCCAGTTCTATAGGGTAAAAAAATAGGTAAAAGTGTCTGATGAGATAAACCCTTTAGCCGTATAATATGGTCTCTGATATGTTCCCCGTGATTGTCGCCATGTTTCTGGCAATTTCGGTGATGCTTACTTTTCTCAGTCACTCATTTCACTCTCATCGTAATAAGGTCACATCTTTCTTGGTCGGGCGCAGTTGGCAATCCCCCCCGTTGAAGGGTACCTAGTTTGTTTTAGAAATTGCGATTAGCCTTTAGCTATGGGGCGATGTGGAGCACCTAGTAGGATGTGAATAGGTGAGTGATTAAAGCTGAGCTCTTACGCCGCCGATTATCAAGCGATCGATTGAGGTTAGAAAACCTAAAAGAGATAAGGAGTTCTCGGCCCAACACAAACGCTGATTTTTCAAACATGAAAACCCTACACAGAAACACCAAAGCTCAACTCCGCAGGTGTTATACCTTTACGAAGAGAAGTTAAGATTCAACCAGAAATAACCAGCATTTTATGTTGGAAAAAATTAAAGGTGTTTAATATTCAGGCCACCCTAAGCTGGATAACAGACGCCGCCCAGGAAGGCAGACGCACCTGGATTGTTTTTCCTCCTGTTAGCGGGCAGTGGCGTGATTTATCTCAGCTTGGTTAAGCTTGTCGTTGTCAGCTCGGGAGGTTCTTGCCGCTCTACGCTTCCAACACCATATAGGTAGCAACGTTCGGGTTTCTAACATAGAAGAGGAAGCCTAAATAGAACGAGTATTGAAGCTGTTCTATTCCAAATTTAACCCTAAGCACCGCCTCCTCCTCACTTCTAAAATTTTCCTTAATGGTTCGTCAAGAGCTCCACACCTCATGCCTAGAGACACACCCATCACCATCTGTCGGTGACTTCGGCTTCATTTCGAAAGTAGTAGAGGGAAAACAAACACTAAATAGCTGGTTAGGCTCGAAATGATTGCATTGCCAACACCAATAATCGTCCCCAAAGCACATTTAAAAAAGCTTGTTGAGAACGGTAAGCCGACGCCATACTTAAATCAGAACTTCGAATTCCCAAACAAAATACAGATGCACGATGCAGGGCCGATAAACGAGAATCAACAGTTCAGTTCGACAGAAAAATTATTACGTTTTATTCAGAAAGACCACAAATATTTTTATGTCATTCATTGAATGTTGCCTTTAGCCTTTAAGATCTAAATGAAATTTGATGAAATTTCGCATACCTCTCAGTTCTTGGACTAGAACAGCTTTTCTCACATCTGCCTGAGCGCTAAGGCGTAGGTGTTCTGGAAGCTTAAATTACATAATGAGGAAGCGCACATGAAGATATATTTTTAAGTCATTCCACCGCATTAATGGTCTTTGACTTCTTCTGCTAGACAGCTTCTTGTTGCATCTTACTGCAACCTGAAACCATCCTCAATCTTCGGTTCGATTGTTCTACGGAATTTCGTAGCGGCATCATCTTCATTTGAAAGATGCAAAGTTGTAGGAAATAACCACAAGATTGTGAGCCGAGTAGACACATATGCTTGCTAAGGTGTTACGTTTCACATTTCTACGGGATAATCCACTGAAATCTTGTGAGCTTGTCGCGAAAGATCAATTCTGAACCTCAATGAATATACTTTTCTTGAATAAAGTATAGAGGCAAACTGTCATCCATCGCTGTCTCCGTTTTATCCTCTTAAAGTTCCTTGACGTTCTATAAATTTGTTTCTCATTTAGCTTTTTAATATTACGATCGAATGAGTTATTATAATAGTCTTAAGCACCTGCGTTTTCAACGCCTCTTGCAATCAACCGTAGTTTGGGCACTAATCAGAATTGCTAACTCATAATCCTCCTGCCACTAATGACAAAGGGATTTTCGATACGTCAAACCCTCATATTAAAAATGAAATCATGTGGCCTGCAGATTAATCTTTCGACTTATTTTAATAACTTATTTCAAACTCTGGTAAAAATAAGAGTCTCTACATAAAGCCATTTGTCATTAAATATGCTAAGGCTCTGTGAACATCGTTTCTGATGCTCCCATATGGACTTATGGGGCTTAATAATAATCTGTTGATAGCCTAATTTAAATATTCTGACAATAATTTAGGCAAAAGATCGTTTTCTCGATTCCTGTAGATGTTTTTGTAGAAACATTGAATGGTACTAATGGCGATCGCTTAAGAAAGTGAACATAGACAATAAAAAAAATTAATTCAAATCCACAGGCCTTTTCCCGAAGAAAAAGGTGTTTTGTCAGAACCTAGAAACGGAGGTGCGTTCAGTGTCATATGTCATACGATAAACTAAACTTTCTTCGTTTTGAGGCTTTTAACCAAGTGCAAGTAACAATGCAATGAAGTACACCACGTGTGCAGCCAAAGAGACCCAAAGCCAAAGCAAGAGGTAAAATGCACCTGGCACCGGCGTGTCTCAACTAGTTTTCCAGTCATTTTCCAACCGTGGAAACCGCCAACTTTTCTTAAATAAGCCTTTTAAAATACTCATTTTTTAATATTTATTAACCAAACATATCCAGGCAAGACGCACAACGCAAATGAAGAGTCTTAGCTGTCTTCTATACGTCAAACTTGTTGGTTTATTCTCTTCCGCATCCATGTCTCAAGACACATCATTGTACCATGAAACCTACCACCTCCTGGAGATCGGACTACCCTCCCCTTGATTATGAACAAATTTTCTTCCAATCTCCACGTTCTCGCATGCAAACTATCGAGGGGCAATAACCATAATTCTGCCACCACTCTGCTCTAGAAAATGACGACCAAGCGAAGCTTCCCCTGCTGCTCCTCCCCTAGAAGTATGCTCATGATAATTTGCAAAAATATAAAAGCCCGATTCCACGCCGAGGAACATCGCATGCAACCGAATTATTGAAACCATCAAACCTAACCGAAACGCGTCAGGCATACGAACTGGTATTACCCGTCCGTTGGCTAATTGAATGTCAGAAAAGAAAACTGCCCGACCGAGCAGGACACCTGAAAAACTTTGTCTATAAATCCGCTTATTAAGTGAAACATGAATCCTAGAATTTATTGACTGTGCTCTCTAACGGTGACACCAAAATTGAAGACCGTCAGCACCCAGAGAAGAGGTCTACCACAACCCGTCTCGGCCCCACCACTGTTGGCCATGAAACCTCCAATTCGAATTGGAAGTGGTTTTGGAGGCAAGGAAGAGCGAACAAAAAAAAACAACAACAGCACAAGTGGTTCGTATTCGGTGAAACAAACATGGCCGCTCGTTGTTTACACCGTATACATGCGCAACAAGTAGCACCCACACAAAATACGGTTTCAAGTGTTTGTGCCGCGAACGCCGTGGATGGAGATGGTGAAAAAAACCTCGATCGTCGCAACTCGAGTGTTTTGAGTGGCTTTTTGTACACACAGATACGAGTGTGCATGGATTTGTGCCCGCAAAAAATACTTCCGTGTATCTGAAGTTTTTCTTGCTGTTGTATTTTTGTATCGCTCTCAACAATCTTCCACAAACGGTGAACGGTGAGGCGCGGCGCTCTCATGTAAAGAAGAAAAGAAAACATAACAAACACGGAGCTGGCTGCGATCGAGAGTCTGTTTGTGTGCGTGCACGATGTGCCAATAGCAGTGGATTTCGCTGATCTTGTACAGGTCTCCAGTTTCTGTAGATTTTCCTTGGATTTCTCTTTGTTAGACCATTCTAAGCTGTGTTGCTTTGGTGGGTCGCTTCTCTTGTGTTTGCTACTTTCCTTCAGTGGGTTCCTTTATGTTTCGTCTTATGTTAAGTGCTTGCTGACTGCTGAGGGTTTTTTATGCTGTTCACCTGTGCTTGCACTTGCTGGATTTACTTGGTTAAGAAATTGCCAATGTGATTTGCTTTTATGTTTGTTTAATTATGGGTAATGGGTGTTTCTTTTGGGGTAAGATAATAATATTGGAACGCTTTTAGGTACAGGTTGGGACCTATTATTCTATTTATAAAAAAATTGCTGTTTAAAAGTTTTGGGAAATAAAGTTTTTAGGAAGTAAATTCCACAGTGTAGATTCATATACTTGGTCTGTAAGGTAAGAATGAAAATTTTTGATAAGTTCTAGGGGTTCGGCTCTAAATTTTGCCGTGGTCGTTTACAAAATTCTACATTTCAAAGTTTTGAAAATGCAACAAAGCGTACCGGCCTGAATACCCTGCCTGTTTCTTTATTTTCTATGATTTATTGCAAAAATAAGTCAAAAGTTTGCTTTAAAAAGCAGAATTTTATTGAGTAATACCATGTCTCCACCTGGCACTAATCCGCGCTTAATATAAATCTTTATTAAATCTTCTACAAATCACCGGATTTACCCTACAAATTTAAGTCCTCGCGGCAAGCGATTTAAAATAAATCCTATCATAAATCTCATTCACCCTATTCACAAACCTATTTTCTGCACCTTTGTAACAGTTTGAGAATCAAAAAACGAAACTCAAACTGTCCCTGTACGACAAATCTGTCACAAGTAATTTTAGCAGCGAAAATCGATTTTCGCTCCTGGGAAATGACATCGCCACTCTGTTTTGAGAGCCGAAATGACAGACACAGAGAGTTCGTTTCAAATTAATCCTATATTTGTCCGGTGGAGCCACTTTGGGATTTAGTTTTAATCGTCTCCGGCGAATCCTCTTTTAACTGCCAGTGAAGACAAAGTATTAGTCACAAATATGAAAAGCAGAATTTTGAAAAAACAGAACTTTAAAGCGCAGAATTATGACCCGCCTCTATTTCCCATGCTCTGGGATTCCGGACACGCTGCTTCCAGTGGTCTAGACTACGCTCTGGCATCCGCGATGACCTGATCCTTAAGTCGGAGATTTGGTCTTCCTCGCCATCTCGAACCTGGGGCTTGCATTCGAAATCCCTCTCGGCTTGTACATTGGTGTCTATCCGATCGATATGTTTTCGAAGTGTATCCACTTCTTGCACATCGAGTAGGTAGAATACGTAGTTGTCCACCCCGAACACTGGACCACAAATAGGTTTAAAAATTTTCTTTCGAAAGAACCGAGCTTCGTTTTTCTTTCTCTGCTTATTTTTAAGCACTTGGCGCCCTAAAAAAAGGTTGCATAATAAAGGTTTAGTAGAGCTTATAAATAAGCTTGTCTGTTGTGAGAGAAGTTTTGAACCTATTTGTTTTGCAAAACCGAAATAGCAACGGCTTTCTAGGATCTTTCTTCGATGAATCTCCACCTAGGCGTCATTCGTGGAGTAGACTAGATGTTAACTCCGAGGTAGATGAACTCCTCAACTACCTAAAAGCTGCTGCTACCAACAGTGACAGTTTAGCCCTGAGTGTTGGAAGGAAGTTTGTTTTTTTGTCTGTTGACAACATCTTCTTTCCTCTTTTTCTTAGATGCCAGCCAAATTCATCTGTTCTTCAATTGCCGCAAGCTCAATGAGCTACCGTAGCCGTCAAAACTATTCTAGTCTGGTTTTTACCACTGAATGGCTGCACTCACTAGTGACGTTGGGGATACTCACAAGCCCTGGATTATCTCGAAGACTAGAGAATATTGGAGTTGATACCTTTAGTAAGGAGAGTTCCCATATCTAAGATTGAACCATCTACTTGAGCTTTACACTAAATCTGGAGGCTGAGTTTGCTTCTTTCCTTGAAGAAGTAGATGCTTTTCATTACAGAGGCGCGGCGCTCTCATGTAAAGAAGAAAAGAAAACATAACAAACACGGAGCTGGCTGCGATCGAGAGTCTGTTTGTGTGCGTGCACGATGTGCCAATAGCAGTGGATTTCGCTGATCTTGTACAGGTCTCCAGTTTCTGTAGATTTTCCTTGGATTTCTCTTTGTTAGACCATTCTAAGCTGTGTTGCTTTGGTGGGTCGCTTCTCTTGTGTTTGCTACTTTCCTTCAGTGGGTTCCTTTATGTTTCGTCTTATGTTAAGTGCTTGCTGACTGCTGAGGGTTTTTTATGCTGTTCACCTGTGCTTGCACTTGCTGGATTTACTTGGTTAAGAAATTGCCAATGTGATTTGCTTTTATGTTTGTTTAATTATGGGTAATGGGTGTTTCTTTTGGGGTAAGATAATAATATTGGAACGCTTTTAGGTACAGGTTGGTACCTATTATTCTATTTATAAAAAAATTGCTGTTTAAAAGTTTTGGGAAATAAAGTTTTTAGGAAGTAAATTCCACAGTGTAGATTCATATACTTGGTCTGTAAGGTAAGAATGAAAATTTTTGATAAGTTCTAGGGGTTCGGCTCTAAATTTTGCCGTGGTCGTTTACAAAATTCTACATTTCAAAGTTTTGAAAATGCAACAAAGCGTACCGGCCTGAATACCCTGCCTGTTTCTTTATTTTCTATGATTTATTGCAAAAATAAGTCAAAAGTTTGCTTTAAAAAGCAGAATTTTATTGAGTAATACCATGTCTCCACCTGGCACTAATCCGCGCTTAATATAAATCTTTATTAAATCTTCTACAAATCACCGGATTTACCCTACAAATTTAAGTCCTCGCGGCAAGCGATTTAAAATAAATCCTATCATAAATCTCATTCACCCTATTCACAAACCTATTTTCTGCACCTTTGTAACAGTTTGAGAATCAAAAAACGAAACTCAAACTGTCCCTGTACGACAAATCTGTCACAAGTAATTTTAGCAGCGAAAATCGATTTTCGCTCCTGGGAAATGACATCGCCACTCTGTTTTGAGAGCCGAAATGACAGACACAGAGAGTTCGTTTCAAATTAATCCTATATTTGTCCGGTGGAGCCACTTTGGGATTTAGTTTTAATCGTCTCCGGCGAATCCTCTTTTAACTGCCAGTGAAGACAAAGTATTAGTCACAAATATGAAAAGCAGAATTTTGAAAAAACAGAACTTTAAAGCGCAGAATTATGACCCGCCTCTATTTCCCATGCTCTGGGATTCCGGACACGCTGCTTCCAGTGGTCTAGACTACGCTCTGGCATCCGCGATGACCTGATCCTTAAGTCGGAGATTTGGTCTTCCTCGCCATCTCGAACCTGGGGCTTGCATTCGAAATCCCTCTCGGCTTGTACATTGGTGTCTATCCGATCGATATGTTTTCGAAGTGTATCCACTTCTTGCACATCGAGTAGGTAGAATACGTAGTTGTCCACCCCGAACACTGGACCACAAATAGGTTTAAAAATTTTCTTTCGAAAGAACCGAGCTTCGTTTTTCTTTCTCTGCTTATTTTTAAGCACTTGGCGCCCTAAAAAAAGGTTGCATAATAAAGGTTTAGTAGAGCTTATAAATAAGCTTGTCTGTTGTGAGAGAAGTTTTGAACCTATTTGTTTTGCAAAACCGAAATAGCAACGGCTTTCTAGGATCTTTCTTCGATGAATCTCCACCTAGGCGTCATTCGTGGAGTAGACTAGATGTTAACTCCGAGGTAGATGAACTCCTCAACTACCTAAAAGCTGCTGCTACCAACAGTGACAGTTTAGCCCTGAGTGTTGGAAGGAAGTTTGTTTTTTTGTCTGTTGACAACATCTTCTTTCCTCTTTTTCTTAGATGCCAGCCAAATTCATCTGTTCTTCAATTGCCGCAAGCTCAATGAGCTACCGTAGCCGTCAAAACTATTCTAGTCTGGTTTTTACCACTGAATGGCTGCACTCACTAGTGACGTTGGGGATACTCACAAGCCCTGGATTATCTCGAAGACTAGAGAATATTGGAGTTGATACCTTTAGTAAGGAGAGTTCCCATATCTAAGATTGAACCATCTACTTGAGCTTTACACTAAATCTGGAGGCTGAGTTTGCTTCTTTCCTTGAAGAAGTAGATGCTTTTCATTACAAGTGGCACGCGCCTTTTAAGAGCTTGTTTGTACTCATTAACAACTTAACTTTCGATGTAGGCTTCATGAGTCGAAGTAGTGCGATTGTAAGACAGTGTGACCTGGAACGCGGAGATGATTCTTTAACTTTTGACCTGCATAATAGGCAGAGTGTCCATAATTTAGCCCAATTTATAAATACATCGTGCCATATGGCGTATGTTTAATGTCTGTAAAAAGCAGGTTTACTCTTTTCACGGTCCCCACTTCGCAAGAAGGGCAAACCCTTCGAAAGTAAATTTTTTTCTGAACTTTTAAAAGTGCCTTTCGGATTCGGTAAAAATCGTACGTCCCCATGTGTACAAAGATTTCAATTCTATGCAGCATACATGTTAAGAAGACGTAAATCCTCACTCAGATCGAGCTGCGCCGCCTTATATTAATTCATAAATACACGTGGTACAAGCGGAGTATGAATCAGACAAATCTGATGGAAATCCTTTCGCAAAATCATTTTGTATTTGTAGAATGGTTTGGTGTTTCTAAAGTGATGGATTGTGTTGATCACTTAGCCTTCCATAGGTATCAGGGGCGAAAGCAGAAAAAAATTTCGGCGTTCGCCCCTGATAGGTATATAGTAGACTTTTGGCACCAATGGTTAAACCAAGAAAGAAAACTGTCCTAATGCTGTTTACAAAACGTTTTGCAAGGGCTTGAACCAAAGTCGAGAACCTGTTCTATTCTTTCAACGACAGTCATTGTCAAGGACTTGTCTGTGGAGTGAAGCGGCTTGGTGTTCCGACTAGTGGTGGGAATAAGATTATGTGGCTCAAAGTACTTGGAGCTGATAATACCTGGTTAAGGGGTACTGAACTTCTAAAATTGGAGACGATGAAGGGCGTTGAACTTGCAAGCCGAGTACACTGATAACTTTTAAAAAGGCTATCGACAAGTTACATCGATTTTTTCATGAACCATAACCGAGCAGTTTTTCACTTTGAGTGTTGGGCATATTGTGAACCCTTACACATGTGCTTGATCAATTTGAAAATGTATATGTCCGGAATAGAAGACCCTCCCTGCTCTCAAAGCAGGACGTGAATCGCTTGATCAAATTGAAAAAGTAACGGCGTTGAACCCAGAGAGAACAAGTAGGCTTTTAAGCTCCCGTGGCGGAATTGGGAGTTTGGTGTAAATGATCGCACCTTGGACTGACAATCAGAAGGTCCTCGGTTCAATGCCTGGTCAAACCAATTATTTGTAATTTGTTAACTTTTTGTCCCATGTCTTGTTAGGTAAAGTAAAAATTTATAATGACAATCTAGCCGAAAAGCCCTTCTAGTCTGAATCCAATCATTCAGCGAAGTTGGCAATGGAAATACTTGTGGAGTGCGCCCATGCGCCATTCTTAATCAGCTACGTTACGCGAAAACTAGTGAGGTGGTTGAATTTGGACAAAGATTAAATCGGTCACCAATAGCTCAATTCGTTCGAGCAGTACCCGCGATAGGTGAAGGTAGTAGGATCGTGCCCTGCCAGTGAGTCCAGAAATGCTGAGAGTCCGCTGTTTTTCATAAAATATTCCCGAGGGCATTAGTATGTCAGCAGTGCGCTCTGTTACGTTTTTCCCTTGAAACATGTCGAGAAGGCGTAAGTTTATCGGTAAAGCACCTAATTTTCAGTGGTTTTTAATTTTTTTCTTAGGTACCATGTGCTTGAAGTAAATTCAATGGAAACTATTCAGTTACCTCAAAAATCGTCAACTGTTTGTAGGTATACCATACAGATTTTCTAATTTTATGAAGGTAGTGAAGAACAAAATAATATTTGTGCCTCGTTAGAAAGCATTGAGCCAAAAAGGTATGCGGAAGCTACTATGCGCCAGTTTTTCTTTAATTCCGGATGCAATCTACACGTATTACTGAAATATTAGACGTGCTTCAACCCAAAACATGCGTCTTTGCAGCCGGTACATTTTTTTTCCATCTTTCCTTGTTTTTTCCAACATTTATCCAAACAAAGTACAACCGAACGTTGCACCTGTACTGTAGCTCAATCTCATACACGAATCACTTCGTTTTTCGACCCGAACGAAACGAACCGAGATCGTTTAATAGTCGTATTGTTTGCGTCTCTGTTTTCAACAAGTTCATCATGTTTCTTCTTTCGAATTTTCCAGATACAAACATAATATACGAGCAGCATAAAGATACGACTCCGAAAACTACTCTAGAGAGTGAGTTTCATAGCTGTCTGCTAATGTTTTGAACGACAGTTTGCCGTTTGGTGTAACGTAAGCAAGTGATCGCACAGATGTTGTTTCGTATCATCGAAGAAGCTGGCGGATAGGAAAATCGTTTTTAGATCAATCGAAAAAATAGATACTTTTTGTGGATGTTTACATCCAGTAGATTTTTAGTTTTTTTTTTTTGTTTTTGTCTTCGTTGCGTGTTCCCAATTTGACACGATCAGACAACGTCAGACTTTCTACACAAGTTTTTTGGTGGCGATCGCGTTGCGAAATATCATCGACTATAGCCGTCGTTGATTGAGCATTAATCGAAGTTTTTGTTTTATTTTTTGGGAAAAATCTGAAAAGAGAAAGCGGGATCTTTCGAAACGATCCTTTTGGAATTTTGTGATATTTTCAAGTGATCTTGATGTGAAACAAAATACAAATAAAGTGTTTTCAATTGTATTAAAAAAAATTTGGGTGTCGATGCGATACCAATCTGTCATTTGGTATCTATACTACTTGTGTGCTATTTTTTACTGTACCGACCTAGAGTGCATGAAATTTTGAATCACCCAAAAACGGATTACACGCTGACTCAACAAAAAAAAAGGATTAAAACACCAGAGACACTCAAGCATTGCTCTCGATTCTCTTTGCATCGTTTATAGGTGAGTCCAAGACCCATAAAAAACGAGCGAAATAGCAAAATAAGCATAAATCTTTTTGTTCGTGCTCTTTTTTGTGCAGTGATGTTTAAGATATCGCAGGGCTAATTTTTTCAAGATTATATTATGATGAGGGGAATTACCGAGATTACTTTTCTTATAATTCGAAGACCCCGCCGAGAATTGCGTTTGTTGCCCTGGTTTGCGCAAGCGTATCTGGCATGTTTACACATTTTTTGTTTGTCTTCCGTGAGAGGGTAAAGTTGAAAGAATGGAGGTAATGCACTCGGTGTAAATCACTGTTTTTACTTTTTATCCAAAATGCGGCGTAAATTTGTCAAATACCGTCTCAAGTTACCTCAACATCAGAACGGATTGTTTTCGCTGAAAAGAATCGATTTGTTTGAAAAAAAAAAATTGTCCGAAGTGAAATGTGAAACCTTTTCGAAAGTAAACAATTAAAGGAAACATGCTGTTTATCGTCACCCTATTATGCAACACACACATGAGTAAATGTAAAGGCCGATGCGTTGTCGGTTTTGATTTTGTACATCAACCGACACAATCATTGAGAAATTTGATCTTTCGAAAACCACTCAAGTGAGGTTTTGCAATTTGTTTACTTTCGTCACGAAGCTGCTTAATCATGGAGTTCAACAGTTCATTAGAATGTTGGGGCAATTCGTCTTTAACGACCTACTCAAGCTAAAAGTAGATAAGTTGTAAAACTCATTTTTGGACTTCATTCAATGACCCCATCTTAAAACCAATACAGCTTCTTATTGATGCCTATGCTGGCCCGTACAATGCCGAGTAGCAGACATCTTTTAAGACCAAAATAAATTGAAAAATCCTTTGAAAGTACCTTTGACGTACCTAAGATTAAAAACTCCCAAAGTTATATTAATAATGAATGCTAGCTTCAAGCGGTTGTGCCTTATGATAGAGCACAATGAAGCCAAAAAACCGGAAATTACGACGGAAAGTTTTATGAAAAAAAGCCCGAAATTCCTATATAAAATCCTAAAAAAATTCCTATTCAAAACCCGGCGTTTTTTCCCTGGAATAAAAGTCAAAATTTTCTGACACTTTTTCCAAAATTTCAGATATTTCTTCAAAAAAAAAAAAAAAAACGCCATAAAACGCGTTTTGAGAAGAATGTCAGAAATAATATTTCAGGTTTTTTTTTTGCTTTTCTTGAAATAGAAAAAGCGTCAGAAAACTGTAGTGTTACGAGTTGTCTATTGTATATAGGTTAGGTGGTGCTACTTTATAGTCGCCGACATTTTTAAAAAAATGTCAAAGGGATGGAAGGAAGCAAGCATGGTATTTAGTCCAGTGACGCAGACGCATGTTGCCCTTCAAACCTTCTGAAGTATTCCAACATTGCTTTCTTTGCCTTTACCAATTGCCGGCTTCTGTTAAGTGCAAAATCTGGGATCTCTGAACGTCAATGAAGGCCAGAAATACCAATATTATTCAGTTTTGGATTGAGTTAAGGGTTAAAAATAACCCCGAAAATGTCTGGACTGATCAGCAATGAAAAATTTTGGCTCATAGAAGCTTCGGAGGGGGTTTACAAATTTCTTTTGTTGCAATGCATTTGTCAACCTTTAACTTTCTGTTTTCACCATGTTGAAGGCTTGTAACGTGTAAAAGATGTGCAACATTGCGATGAAATTCTTCTTCTTAATAGATTTCTCTATGATTTCCCACAGAGAGAGTAGGGCAATTTTGGTCTTTTGGAGTTTGTGCGCGCTAGACTACGAGGAGAGGTTGCCGTGCCAAAGTTCAGCGTCAGATTCTTTAGAGTCTTCAATGGCGTGAAAGTGGTCAGAAGGAAGACTTAAGGGTGTACGATGCAGAACGGATTGGCCTTCTTTTTTGGTACTCCTACTCGATGTAATGGTGTGTCCAAAGCTAAAGAGATGAAAAATAAGATCAACCGCTTGCGGTGACCTAAGGCCTAGATCCTCAAAACCTTGTACACATGCTCTATGTGTTATAGCTAATATTGACACTTTTCTACAGTTTAAGAGACTTATAGTTTTTTTTACATTTTTTGAAAGCAGTCTATTCAGAGGTTTCTTGTGATTAGTGGCATGGATTTTTGAAGGGTTTGTCAGTTCCTCGTGTTAATAAAACCTTAGGGGTAACTTTTAAGGGTTGGGGTTCGGACCCTGAAAAAACCTCTTCTGAACCTCGTCTTGCAAGCTCATCAGATATCTCATTTTTCTGGATACCAATGTCACCTGGGACCCAGAGGTTTCCTGTGATTAGTGGCATGGACTTTTGAAGGGTTTGTCAGTTCCTCGTGTAAATAAAACCTTAGGGGTAACTTTTAAGGGTTAGGGTTCGGGCCCTGAAAAACCTCTTCTAAACCTCGTCTTGCAAGCTCATCAGATATCTCATTTTCCTGGATACCAATGTCACCTGGGACCCAGAGGTTCCCTGTAATTAGTGGCACGGACTTTTGAGGGGTTTGTCAGTTCCTCGTGTAAATAAAACCTTAGAGGTAGCTTTTAAGGGTTGGGGTTCGGACCCTGAAAAAACCTCTTTTGAACCTCATCTTGCAAACTCATCAGATATCTCATTTTTCTGAATACCAATATCACCTGGGACCCAAACCAAATTGCATGTACATAAACAGCCTTCAGGAGATAGTGGTACTGATGCACTTCGGTTTTGAACCTCTAAGGCCGTTTAAAAACGAAGTATTCTTTTACTTACGAAGATAAAGAATGAAAAAAAAAAACTGTTCCTTGCAGTTTAGACGAGTCTTCGGCAGACCTCTCAAAACCATGCATATTGTGGAGAGGACCTAACATTTTTCGAGCCACCTCATGCACCGTAGCCCGACATACTTACTACTGCAGCGTGGCGCCTACAAGACGATATAGAACTATAAACGTCAGTATTCGTGAGAATCTCAACGTTGGGCTGCTTGTTCTCTAGGTGGAACGATCAGTGAGGATCGAAAGACTTCCTAGACGGGCCAGAAAAGCTAGGCTATCGCTAAGTTTCTCGTAGTAAGGCAGAGAATAAGGTTTCTTAACTAAGGTAATTTGTAAAAAACAAAGAGTCAGAGTCTTCACTGATCGTGAACATCTAACATAGATATTTTAGTTTTTTTTGGGTGAAAAGATCAATGCGGACTGAGAGACTTCCTAGACGGGACGCAGGAAACGCGGCCTATCCCAAAGCTTCACCGTAGTTATTCTTAGAATGAGGTGGCTGAACTAAGTTTACACGCAAACAACAAAAATTTAGAAATGTGTGTATTTAAGAGAAATTCAACGTTGAGCTGCCTATTCTTTGGGTGGAGCGATCAGTGCGGATCAAGAGACTTTCTTTAGACGAGCCGGGAAATCCGAGCTTCATGAAGGTTTCTGTTGGTGTCTCAAGTGGAAAACGACATTGGAGCTGCTTATTCTTTTGGTGGAACGATCATTGTGGATCGGGACACTTTCCTAGATGGACAAGAAAATCCAGACAATCACGAAAGGTTCTTGTGGTTAGTATACCTAGGATGAGGTATCTGGACTAAGAAATGCCAGTTTTTGTCAGATTTCAACGTTAAGCTTCTAATTCTATATGTGGGACGATTATTTGATATCGATAAGCTTTCTAGACGATCTATCCAGGGAATCACAAAGGTCCCCGTGGGTTGGCTTCGAATGCGGAGCGACTGGACTAAGAAAGTCAGTTTTCAAGATATTCTCAACGTTGGAAGGAACGATCAATTGAGATCAAGAAACTTGCTCGGCACATTAAGAAATCAGGGCTATCACGAAAATTCCTCTTAGGGGTAGGTCTAGAATGAGGCGCGGTTGGACTAAGAAACGACGGTTTTCTCAACGAAAAGCTGCTAAGTTGGAAAGACCAGTTGGGATCGAGAAACTTTCTATGGTCTAGGAAATCCGGGCAATTACGACATTTCCCCGTGGGTTGGCCTTGAATGAGGTGCGGCTGGACTAAGAAACATCAGTTTTCGTGAGACTGTCAATGCTAAGGTGCTAATTCTATGAATTGAACGATCAATTGGCATCGCGAAAATTGAAAGACGGACTCGAAAATGCGGGCAATCACGAAAGTTCCCCTTGTGGGTAGGCTTAGAATGAGTCGGGGTTGGCCTAAGAAACGTCAGTTTTCCTGAGGTTCTCAACGTTGAAGTGCTAATTCTGTGGGTGGAATGATCAAACGAGGTCGACAAACTTTCTAGACGGACTATCCGGGCAATCAAGAAAGTGCTCCGTGGATAAGACTAGAATGAGGTGGCTGCACTAGGGCATGAAAGTTTTTGTGAGTTTCTTAGTATTGAGCTTCAAATTCAATGTGTGGACTGGAATGATTAGTTGGAAATGAGAAACTTTCTAGACGGACTATCCGGGCAATCACAAAAGTTTCCTGTGAGTTGGCCTCGTATGAGGTGACTGGACAGGAAGATCTAATGCCGGATGAATGAACAAGAACCGATAGATAAATAAAATTGCAAAATGTTAGGCCTATGGGCTGATCAGTTCCTTGCAAAAAAATGCAGCTACGGATCATGAGATCCGTGACTGCAAAGCGCGATCCGTTTTCTTGATGTTAACCAATATTTCCGCAATCGCAGGCAGACCTGTTAAAATCTTGTCACAAAACATCATTTTTACACAGCAGCACGATCGTCTATCCTCGATCGTGTCACCAGATTGCCACCTCAAAGTTGTGGCACGCAAACTACCAGACAAGACATCACACCTAGAGTTAACAGAATTCATCTCAAAATAAACTTTGAATCAAAAATGATCTCATGGCACGAGCACAGCTGATCCTGCTACACCCTAGAATGCACAACACATGTTCCATGTTTTTCTCCACATAATTATGCCACACTTCGTATAATATGATCGAATTTTTCGGATCGATCTTAATACACTCGAAACACAAACACTCGAAAGAAACTGTGTTCAGGGAATATCAAGTATAGAGCACGTGTTTCGATATTCGGTGCACTTGCAGCACTCATCTCGATGTATATTAACTGTTTGTTTTGGGTTTTGTGTATTTATAGAGCGTGCCGTCAGAGGAGAACATGAAATCCACATGGAATTGAAAATATTATTGCTGCAGATACACGCTATCTTCCAGACTTGATTTCTGTCGAAATTTTCTATTTTCGTGCTTAAATAGACAACAGACCAATGCGTGGCGGTGCGGGCCATTTTTCAGTTTAGCCTTAATTGACCAACACAGAAAACAAAAGAATGACCCCGGGAAGAAAGCGTAGTTACAAGTGCGCACTCTCCCAGCAATTAGCGTTGTGTGTGTTCCTCCTAGATTTGACATTCGCCCGAGTCTGTCCTAGTTCTTGCATGAAACAAGGCTACACCAAGATTGCTGAAGATAACGACCAGGCAGAAAGGGGACTACTCCATTCCAGTGTCGCTGTGTGGCCTCCTCATGTTACGTGAGACCAAGATTCATACTCGTCATTGTCTCCCCCCGCCGCCGCGCCGCTCCCGAGGAACTGATTGATTAGCAGAATAATTACGATGACATATTCCTTCTTAGAATGCACAATCTCTCCCGAGACATATAGAATATCATAGTCCCAGATGAGTATCTCTTCTCGGCTACCTGTTGGAGTTTCTTTCTTTGGAAAATATTTCGAATCCCATTACCGGTCACTGATTGATGGCCGCACTCAGGCATCGCGTGAAGTGGTCTAATATTTAACATTTCTTTTCCGAAAATTGTTTCTCTTCATCGTTTTTCACTTTAGTTGTTTGGGTTTGTGTAGCCCTATTTTATTATAGGCATAGGCTTGCTCGGTAGAGCATAGTTTCACCTATACCTACCCACGATCAATTGATCGTTTTTTTCGACTTCAGCAGATATCTCAACATTTTTGGCGGCTAATTGAGCAATTATCTTGCGTTTACGAAACACTTTGAGTCTACGTAAATATTTGGAAATCATTCGTAGACTCTCGTCAAAGGTTGTCGGCAACGAAGCCGAAAATGTGAGCCAAGTCTGACGCCAAATTGTGTTATAAAAAACGACCCAAAAGAAATGTATCTGACAGTTAAAGCCATTGCAATTAAAACCCAAAACAAACACCGAAATTGGCATGTTACGTGTAAAGTTGATACTTTTGTCGCTTGAATGAACGATCTGTGTTTTGGGTTGAAGTCACGTACGGGCCATGCTCGGTTTACGCTTCAAAGTCACGATCTTTGGCTCAAGACTGCGGAACGCCGTCGGTCGTCGTCGCACAGTCGGTGTCGTTAATAAGTAAATTCGCAAAGTTATGGATTTTTCGTTTGCTTTCTGGTTTTCCAATGCGTGACCTCAACGGCATAAAGTTTGAGGTGTGTATAGCCATATGAGTTTTATGACGTTTCCCATATTACACACACACCTTTTCTTTTGTGGTCGAATCGTCTTTTGTTCCATTCAGTCTTTTGTCGAAGCCTACGATTGAGTTACTCTTTTGAACTAGCTCCCTGCAGGGTTGAATTGGGTTCTATGAAATTTGTTTTAGCCATAATTAATCCGTCCTACGCTTGCTGGCATTAGAATATCGATAAAAACATCACCATGATCTGTGGAGGGGTACATTTTTACGAGACTCTGTTTTTTTTTTTCAAAAAGATCGTAAAAAAATTTGTTGAATGCCATAAATTTCGTTTGGAAATACAGAAAAAAATGTGGCGGATAAACTTCCTTTCACGGATATCTAAACATTTTCAAGTCATAAAGTCATTAAACAGAAAAGGGTATTGAATAGCGCGCTCGGCCATTGAATGGATATGATCATTTTGGTGCGGGGTTTTATGCGTTTCATAACAGATACTTAATGCGATTCATGTGGATGCGGTATGGGCTTGGAATCTCACAAGTTATTGGATATCAGAGTGCGAAGGAATATTAAGTGCTCCCGGCTTTTGGGTTTGAACGATCCATTGCCCAGGAGCGGAATATAAAATCAAATGCTTTTAACGTGAGTTTATACTAACAAGTGGAACACAAAAGGACAACAGTAGGTATGCGTTTGAGTATCACTTGGTGACCTCATTTTTCACCTATATGCGAAACGCTTTGCAGAAATACCAGTCGCCCTGTTACCGACGACCACGGAAATCACAAATAAAATTTCCATGTCCGGGTAGGTTTCCCAAAGAGCTCTTTTTGGCAGAGTTAAAAAAAGGACGTTAAAGGTGGTTGGAAATAGAAATAAAGAAAGTTCAATTGAACCACTTTTTTATGGATTTAGTTGACCTGAATAATTTTCCATGTGTGGGCAGGTGCTCCATAGACCTCAGTTTGTCTATGTTTCAGAGATACGAAACGACCGCTTAAACCTTCTCGGGAAAGTAATGCATCAAACCTAATTAAACATTGTGGATATCGATGAAATGCCTCTCCAAAAAAGTTTACATGTCTTGGCAGGTGCACGCAAGACCCAAGACCTCACTGTTCTTGGATACAAGAAACGAGCATTTAAGTTTACCTAAGATGAAACCAAATCAAGGTCCATAAAACCTACTCTAACATTGACTCTATGCCTCTTCGATACAATAGTCGTGTCTGGGCAAGTTCTCCGCAAACTGTGTAAGAAGCAAAAAACGTGGGTGAAGTTCTTCTAAAGGCAGCAGCAATTCATTTGAACATCTGCAATACTTCCTCAATAAAACCATCATTTTCGGGGAGCACCGCAGGTGATTGGTTTAGAATTAAACTGCTAATTCTGCGGGTGGAACGATCAGTTGAGATCGTGAAAGTTCCTAGACGGACTAGAAATTCCGGGCAGACACGAAAGTTTTCTTTGAGTAGACTTAGAATAAGGCGTTTTCCTGTTGTTCTCAACGTTGAACTGCTTATTATATGGGTGGAATGATCAAATCAGATCGAGAAATTTTCTAGACGGCAATCACGAAAGTGTGCCGCGGATGGACTAGCATAAGGTGATTGAACTAAGGCACGAGAGTTTTCGCGAGTTTCTAAACATTGAGCTGCACAATTTTTTTTTGTGGACTGGAAGAATCAATTGGGATCGAGAAACTTCTATGACGGACTATCCAGACAAGCATCATTCTCGGAAAGCTCCGTAGGCGATTGGTTTAGAATTTAAAAAAAAAACAAGCATTTAGGGCTTAAAAAAATCAAGAAACGATCCTTCAAATTAATGAATCTGTGCTCCAATGCCTCTTCAAAAAAACTCGTATGTCTGGATAGGTGCACTTTTAAGCTTATTGTGTGATAGTTGAAATTTGTACATTCAAGCTTCCTGTACAGGGCAAAGGGAAACTAAAGTCAATCAACTCCTTTCATTTCACCACAGAACCTCTCCACTAAAAATCTAATGTCTGGGCAGGTCCATTGACAATTTTAGAACAGAAAAGCATTTTTAATGAATTATTGAATATGGCAATAGCTCAGAGAGTATCATTAGTCTTGAAAAACTTCTCAAAGTGCCGTTCGGATTCGGCAAAAAATTGTAGGTCCCCTTGTATGTAAGGAAATTAACACACCAGCATACATTGTTGAGAAGTTGGCCCTGGTTCACCTCGAGCTGTTGCGCCACTCTATTTATTTATTTAATAGCTCATCGACACTTTGGTTAGGTCCTCTATAATATGAATCCCATGTCTGGGCAGGTGCTTCACAGGCCTGTGCCAGAACAATAATCGTCTCTTGTCGTTGCAGGTGCATCACAGATTTGTTTTAAAACCGAAAATTTGAACTCATTGGATTTATGAATTTATTAAACTTTTCAGATTTTTCATTACATATATTTCCGATGTCTGGGCAGGTGCTCCACTGACCCGTGAAAGTAGTCATTCTTAACTGAGTAATTGGAGCATGGAATAAAATCAAATCAACGTAGGGCTTCTTCAAAGTAATTTCCATGTCTGGGCAGGTGCACCACTTCACCGACCCGCGTGCGGAATAAGCCAATGCAATTGATTAACTTGAAATACAGACGCAGTTATCAGGGCCTACTCATTATAAATCATGTTTGGCCACAGATATATGTATCAAAACTGAAGTCATGTTTTGATACATTGAGGTAACGTCACAGGGAAAGGGAGCTTTCACAGGGGTCAATTAAATTTACTTGTCGGATGCATCGCAGATCTGTTTCAGAATAAAAAAACGAAAAATTTAACTTATTACACTCAGGAAATTAGTGAATTCTTTTGACTGGCTTGAACATCAATACAATTTCTTTTCAGTATAAGTAACATGTCTGGGCAGGTGCTCCATTGGCCCGCGTTACAATCTATGCACCTCGGATCTATCTCAAAAAGTAAAAAATTTGATCGTATTGACTTTAGGATTTAAGTCAATTATTTTGACTGACTTTTAGATCGATATAATTCCTTATCAACATATTTCAGATGTCTGAACAAGTGCTCCATCCTCCCGAGTAAGAACCTAAAAGTGGTCATTTGTACCTGAGTTAATAGACCTCAGAATAAACACAAAGTTAAGATGATCCACTTGAATATTAACGCAGGGCTACTCAAAAGTTAATTCCGTGGCTGGGTAGGTGCTCGTCTACACCGACTCGTTTCAGAACTTAAAAATTGCCATTTTCAACTTAGTTATCAGAGTTCGGGATCAAATAAACTCAATTGACATACTTGAAACACAGACAGGACTACAGGAGTCAACATCTTTTCATTATGAATCCCTTGTCTGGGCAGATGCACCACAGATTTGTATCAGAATCGAAAATCGAAAGGAATCGGAATTAATCAGACTCTTTTGACTATGACTGCAGGTGATCTAATGACTTCACTAAAACTGGATTGAAAAACGAGCCATTAGTTACCACTCGAGCAAATAGGGCCAATTCAACCATCCATTTAAATATTTGTGCAATGGCTCTGTCTCTGAGAGCGGGAAATAATTTTGCTCTTTGGCAAAACAAAACTCCCTTTCAAGTTTAACAAAATTCTACTTCCTAAGCAAACTTTTTAGTTTTTTGAGGCAAAGATAAGGTAAAAAAGTATCAGGGAGGGGATTAACAGAGGGTGGCACGCAAAAGCGGGTCATAATTCTGCTTCTTCGCCAGAAATTCTGCTTTGGAAAAATTTCGACTAATAAATTTAAATTTCACTTTTTTTTTAGCTAATTTTCCAATTTTTTTAAGTAAAGTTGATACAGGTAAAAAAAACGGAAGGCGGGTTGTAGCGGGTGACATGCTACCCCATTAATGTTTACCTTTGTCTCTTGTAAAAGTGACATTAATGAAATTAAAGAAAAAAAAAACATTATTTAGAAGCTGAATTTTAAAAGAAGACTTTTGTTAAGAGAATTTTGAACCACCCGGAATTTTCACCCCAACCCATCTGCCACATAACAAGCAGGTGTTCCAAAGATCGCATCGTTTTATGAGACTTGAACGCACTTGAGAATCGACTCATACTTTTGTAGGCGCATAGACATTGACACGCACACCCGATTTTTTTTGGCCTAAATTCATTCATTGGAAGTCAACCATGCACATGGGCCACGCCGCTAAAAAGGGGCGTGGACTAAGAAATTAATAATAAGTTAAGCATTTAAACTTATTTCGTTAGAGCCATCAGGAAAAGTGTTAAAAATAAAAACTTAAGTAAAAAAATCAGTTTTTTTTTTTTTTGCTAAAAACGCCTCTTAAAAATGGGCGGAGCTCAAAAATTTGTAGGGAACAAACCTAGAAAATGCTAAAAATTCTTATGTCTTGAGTTTGAATGAATTTTTAGAGAAATCATGTTTTTAAAGATGTAATACAGTAAAAGTCGGCATGGTCGATGGTATGGGCGGTTCAGTTTTCACCATGTTTTTAGCCCCATTTCTATAAACTAAGATTTGAGTTGATTTCAGTTCCTATAACTAAATTAACGGGGTCAAAAGGTCTTTTTAAATAAAATGTGAATTAGAGGTTATATCACATTGAAGCCAATAGTAAGCGTGATCAATTTTAACATTTTATCTCAGCAGCGTAATCGTGTCGGGACCCTTACTTATTGAGCTCCCGGCCAATGAAGGGTCTTTACCTGGTTCACAGAGTGATTCCCTCTCAACCTCTGCGATCCTATGAACCCTGCTTTCAGATGCCCAGACCAAACGCTCTTGCATTGGAGGTTCGGTTTTCCTAGCCGTTTTGAACCTGCGGAAGATCATCTTTGCTGGAGAATTGTTTTCCAACCGCTTGATATAACCGCGATCGTGCCAATAGTCTCCTGAGCCTTCGTTTTATGGCTTTTTCAACTACATCCACGTCTTGGGTACAGCGCATAGGTTCGCGATTGTGTCTTCTCCTCCATTTGCTCTCCTCGCACACAGGACCACAAATTCGCTTTAGAAATTTTCTCTCGAAAGAGTCGAGCTATATTGTCCCTTTTCTTATCAGAGGTACACTTTGTCTTTCGTGAGAAGAGCAACGACGCAACGGTTTCCTAGGGTTATTCTTCGACTTATCTCCACTTAGGTGTCTTTTGTGGAGTTAATGTTAACTCTAAGGCTTATGAACCCCGCGCAGAAGCAATAAGTTTTAATGGAGACTATTCGAGCTTTTTTTTATAGAGTTCAATACGAGATCAATGCGTTCTTCGTAACGAAATCGTCAGGAAACAGTTGCCCATCAGGTTAGCGTGAAATTGAAAAAGGAATCTTACAAGACACAAGACAGCACTACTTGTAGCTGCAATTTTTGGATTTAGTTTTACCTAGATGAAGTTTAGATGCAAGGATGAACTTAATGAATGCACTAAGCTTAGAGCAGGTGTAAACGTCATTAATTGTTTTTAAAGATTTTTGAACGTCTTGATTTTAAGGCGATTTGAAAACTGTGTCCGTTAAGAGACTAAACTACGTCAAAACATTGATGGAAATTTGCCAAATTCAGCCTGTTATCAGTTCCTAAGAAAAGGCGGCATCTTACAAAGCCTGCTGTAGTAGGTAACCACTGAAAGATTCCTCGAAACCATTATAAAGCCCATTCGAAGGTTGACTACTAATAAGGATGATCGAATGATGTTGAACCTATGCAGAAAGACGTTAACATGGGTTTTCAATCGTTATTGGTGCTCAACTAAAGTGCTTCTCTTATTAACATGACACAAATGTCCCTAGAACGTCTCCACTTTTATCGAAGCTGAAAGCCACCATTTTTCTTCTATCTATCTTTGCATGTTTTTAATATTAATTTTCCTTTTGTTATTTCCCCTACAGCAAAACAATATTGTATATTTGTCATTATTCAAAACATTTGTATTCAAATGATTCCCCAGCCAGTCCATCAACGAATGCCTGTTCAGCATATTTTATGGCCAAACACAAACGAATCTAGCAATATCCATCAGAAAGAAATCACAAAAGAGCCATCCATAGTACGCGCACATGATTATGTTGGAATTGATTTGATTATCCAGTGGTGGATTGGATACATCCAAACGATAGCTGGGAAATAATAAAATCACAATCCATATGAATAGGCTGGGGTATACATGGGATTTATCAAGCAAGACGCATTGAAGCTAGGAGCCAGTGGAGAAAACAAAAAAAAAATATTTACATTTTGGTTAGTTTAACTCAATCGTATTTTGAGAAAAAACGACTAAAACTTTTCGATAGCGTTTCTCAATTAGGGTCAGATTTTGGTCAATTACGATTAATCTTAGCAGAGAGTCAATTGGAAGCCGGAAGCAAGATCGAAGCCTGTTTGCTGTCACAAGTGCCTCCACTAATAAATTTATTGTTTTTCAAACAAAGTTCCTTAAGCAAAAAAAAACCCAACCAGACTTCAGTCCATGCCAATCATCCTCCATCCAGCGGCTACCCCCTATATAAGTGGCCTAATTACCCCGCACTGACAATCTGGCCACTTACAGCGCATACTGGTTCCGTCCAACGTTGCAGGATAGGAGGCATGCCACCATTTCGCGTGCATATGGAACCCCAATGCGTGTCCCACACGGGAGCCCATACTTGTTTCGCCAGCAATTTTAGAAGAATTTTAATTATGGTCTCGTTCATTATGCCAACCAATTGAGATATGGAGGAGATTCACACGAGCCGATTCCCATGTGGTCAGATAGGAGCGCTATGTAGGCTAAGACGACTTATCCGTAGGTGTGGCGCGGTGCTCAGTAATTGAGTTCACTATCTTGTTCCAACAAAACAGGTGGACTACGACTCTACATCGGAATGTGTTTTTGTCGTGATCTGTTCAAATATCGATTTCCTGTAATAAGTGTCCCAGGGGTAAGCTGTAAGTACCTTGAGATGGGACTGGCGGAATATGACTCGAAATTGCTTGGCAAATATGATAAGATAGCTATTATCACAGTGTGCAATTGTGTGCTAAATGGCTCCTGAGGATTTTCAATAGTTTAAGGTTCAATGATCCCGCCATGATGCAAATGTGTTGAGCTTATATGTTGACCGTAAAAGGCTATAGAAGGACCAGTAAGATTTCGCTCTAGCACAAGGAAGCAGAAAGAGGGACAATTTAGAAGGGCATTTCATTAAGTGTAAATATCCTGGTGAGACTATCATGGCCAAAAGGGTTCGCAGCAAAAAACTGTTGTTAGCTCTTTTGTTTCAAGTCTGCCAGATACAGTGGCCCTAAAAGTCATGGATGACTCTTGATTCTTTAAGGAGAATTTGCCTTAAAGCCTTTATGAAAAACAAGTGAGTATGTGTACAAGACTTTGCCTGTAATGAACTTTTATACCCGACCGCATTTTGCCTGTAACACCAAATCTTCAAGTTTTTCAGCCTAAATTCATAAACTGAGTGTCAATCGTTTGTGTCGACCACGCCTCCAAAAAAAGGTTTCCCTGAAAATTGAAATCAAATTAAACAAGTGGGAAAGTGCAGCAGTGCGTATGCAAAAGCTTCAGTCCATTGCAAAATGCCCAACCACACCAAAAAGAAAACTGCCACGCCTCCAAAAAGTGGGCGGGTTATAAAAATATAACTGTTGAATGCTTTATACTAGGTGGTTGCATACATTTCGGTCTAAAACTCCGCCTTTTTAACTAAAAATATCACTTTTTTTTAAGGCCACGCCCACAAAAGTGGGCGGAGGCACAAACCAGATGTATGAAAAAGTTAGAGAATGTTAATATCTACAACTTTTGTCATACAATTTTTAGTCAAATTTCATATATATTTATTCAAAAACAGTAAAATCCCTTAAAAAAGTGGGCGTGGTCAATGAAAAGGCCAAGTTTTTTCGGCTACTTCCAACGCTAAAATTTGGAAAAAGGATTTTTTAAAATAAGAGATGGTCGCACATACAGGCCTGTAGTGGGCGGCGTATCTGTGGGCGGATTCAGCTAATTTTCAAACTTGATTTGGTCCAATGGACTTCCAGAAAACCCACCAAATTTTAGCTCAATACCTTAAAATTTAAGGTTTAAAAGTTGTTTACATATGGACGGACGGACGGACATGATTTAATAGATTCTGCTCGGTCCAATTCATATCTCTAAACGGTCTTAGGGATCTACGGTGATTATTTTACTGCATTACAAACATACATCAAACTTAATATACCCCGGGTAGGGTATAACAAGTGGGTAAGTGCAAATTCGTCTGTACCGAAGCTCTAAGTACCCGACTCTATTTACCATGTAACACTAAATTTAAAATTTTTTTGGCGTGAAAACATATACTGGATGTCAATCATTTGTAGTGACCACGCCCCCAAAAATGGGTTTGGGTTAAAAATTAAAATCTAATAATTCTAATGTCGTTAGAATCTTGAGGAACGCGTTGCTTAAAAAACAGTTTTTTTTTCTAAAAACGCCCCCTTAAAGTGGGCAGAGCTCAATACTTTGAATAAAATAAATAAATAAATAGAGTGGCGCAACAGCTCGAGGTGAACCAGGGCCAACTTCTCAACAATGTATGCTGGTGTGTTAATTTCTTTACATACAAGGGGACCTACAATTTTTTGCCGAATCCGAGCGGCACTTTGAGAAGTTTTTCAAGACAATTAATACTCTCGGAGGGCTTGTCCAACCCTCGCGGAGGGGGGGACCGTGAAAAGAACAAGTCTTTTTTTTTCAGGTGATGATGGCAGGATTCGAACCCAGACCTCCAGCGCAGTAAGCACACACACTAACCACTACGCCACGGCACCCCACTTCACTTCACTTCACTTCAATACTTTGAACCTATATAACAAATGTAGCAATTGTTAATATCCTTAATATTTGTCGTAAATTTTTTTATCGATTTAAAATGAATTTTCCCTGAAACTAGGTTTTTAGAAGTCAATTTTGGGCGTGGCTGTGAGCCGATTTTATGAATTTTCAAAGTTTGGCTGTACAAAATGGGAAACAAAATAAAATTCAAGTTTCAGCTTTCTGGCTCAATTTTAAAGACCTAAAAACTTCTCATAAACGGACAGACGGACAGAGGGACAGACGGACAGAGGGACAGACGGAAAGATGGACAGACGGACGGATGGACGGACGAACAAACGGTCAGACGAACAGACGGACAGACAGACAGACGGACAGACGGACAGACGGACAGACGGACAGACGGACAGACGGACAGACGGACAGACGGACAGACGGACAGACGGACAGACGGACAGACGGACAGACGGACAGACGGACAGACGGACAGACGGACAGACGGACAGACGGACAGACGGACAGACGGACAGACGGACAGACGGACAGACGGACAGACGGACAGACGGACAGACGGACAGACGGACAGACGGACAGACGGACAGACGGACAGACGGACAGACGGACAGACGGACAGACGGACAGACGGACAGACGGACAGACGGACAGACGGACAGACGGACAGACGGACAGACGGACAGACGGACAGACGGACAGACGGACAGACGGACAGACGGACAGACGGACAGACGGACAGACGGACAGACGGACAGACGGACAGACGGACAGACGGACAGACGGACAGACGGACAGACGGACAGACGGACAGACGGACAGATGGACAGACCGACAGACCGACAGACGGACAGACGGACAGACGGACAGACGGACAGACGGACAGACGGACAGACGGACAGACGGACAGACGGATAGACGGACAGACGGACAGGCGGACAGACGGACAGACGGACAGATGGACAGACGGACGGACGGACAGACGGACAGACGGACAGACGGACAGACGGACAGACGGACAGACGGACAGACGGACAGACGGACAGACGGACAGACGGACAGACGGACAGACGGACAGACGGACAGACGGACAGACGGACAGACGGACAGACGGACAGACGGACAGACGGACAGACGGACAGACGGACAGACGGACAGATGGACAGACGGACAGACGGACAGACGGACAGACGGACAGACGGACAGACGGACAGACGGACAGACGGACAGACGGACAGACGGACAGACGGACAGACGGACAGACGGACAGACGGACAGACGGACAGACGGACAGACGGACAGACGGACAGACGGACAGACGGACAGACGGACAGACGGACAGACGGACAGACGGACAGACGGACAGACGGACAGACGGACAGATGGACAGACGGACAGACGGACAGACAGACAGACGGACAGACGATTGGAGATCCTAAAACGAATTTTAAGCTGATTCGTTTTACGATCTCAGGAGAATGACGAAAATTGTTATATGAGAAGATTAGAAAAAAACCCTAGGGTTTGCGGTCATTGATCACTGATGTCTTGACAGATGATAAACACATATGCCCGAAAGAATGTTAATTTAACATCCCTTAATCGTCTTTGGACTTTAATATTTCATATTAAGAACCAGCGCACGTCCAGTCCATCCATCCAAGGAGGATCAAGAAAGAAGACTTTGAAAAGTAGTTGACCAACTTTTGATAAACACTCATATACGTACTCTGTACACCAAACGATAAGCAGAATGATTTGCATGTATGTTGTTGGGCTCCAGTGACCAGTTGTCTACTAAACAAATGACGCCTGGACAACGCCCTAAGAATCATCACAAACAACTGACAGCGACCGACGCGACGGTTTATTCTCATTCCTAGAAAATCATTTCATTCAGGGTACAAAGCTCACTTGTTTACTTAGGAATGCGATCAATTGTATGCAGTGTGCACCTGCGCGCTTGGCTACACTCAATGTGATCAAGTGGCTCTGAGTCTGAAGGCAAATGCCAGCAAAACAATTTGATTGGAATTTATTTTATGCTCACGCTGACAGGTGAGTTCTATCGATTTTTAGATGAGTTTGTGTCACAACGATGAAAGGCTTTGAGCATCGTTTTAATAAGTATTTACGGCCTCTAGTTCGCAGCTGCTAGAGGGCGCCTTAAAATTAAAGTGTAACCTGTGAGTGATCTGTGCATTTAGAAATATTTCGAAAGTTATGCATAACGAAAAGCCCTGTACATGAATACGATGACTCACTTTCGAAGGCATCTTCAGAGATGTCTCAAAAATGTTGAAACAACAAATCAAATTGTTATGATACTTCATACTCATACTCATGGTGACAGTAAGATCACATCACCTTATGTGTCATGTTGCTTAGCTCTGTTGACATTCATTCGAAAGTATCAAACGATTAAAACGTGACTATTCCCAGAGCAAAAAAAAAACTTTCTCTTACACAAGCTCTTGCGGAACAAGTACCAATCTCAATTTTAAATAATTCCATATCAACATTAATTCGCTTCAATCAAAATACGAGTCAAAAGTAGTCGTTCACATAAGTGGTAGCCGGTAACTGGTGCAGCCGTGTGAGGGTCCTTCGCTACCTACCTGTCTGCTTGAGGTTTCAATTACATCCAGTTTCGCAAGGAAAAAAAACAATGTCTGCACTTTTTGTCCATTGCTCGTGTTGATATGGCTAATTATGCTTTTGGGCGAAGCTAAATTGCAGGGAAGCCTAATTGGCGGTGGCAACAGAAATCTCGGTCACAAAAAACAGTCTTTCACTTGTTCCAGTAACGAGAGGCCATATTGATTGTAATGGCTTGGCAAAAAAGTGCATCTTTTCTGGAGTACACTCATAAAGATCGTGGGAAGATCTGCTCATAGAGATTTTTTCCTCAAGCCTTAATATGCGTTAAATCTTTCATAACCTTAAAAAACGAAAGAAGAATGAACTCATACTGCGGGAATAATTAATTATTTAGTGCGGTTAACTGCCTAAGCGCTGTCGTGCTGCGTTTAATTCTGCTTAATTAGGGAAAAGTATCGAAGAGATATTCGTCCTAAATGGGTTTTCTTCTTAGATGATGCCAAATTTATCAGTCTAATGAGCTCCAGCCAAGAAATGAATATTAATAATGTGTCGATAGGCTAATCTTGTTTTTTCTCTTTGGCGGCGCTATTGTCTTTGAGCAAAATATGCGACGCGTCGTGTTTTCCTAAAATATCACGAGATTTTATCTCGAGACTAATCATATATGTCAAACGATGTGACAAAAAAACAAGCTCTTCATAATTTGGAATCAAAACTGATGGGCACATTCAACCCATAAATCGGCTTAAAAATATTTTTGACGCTCAAGAAAGAAATGATTCATCGTTCACAAATTTAACAGGTGTGTAAATTGAGTTGTCATAAAGTAGTTAAGGCTTAAGATTTATAAAAAGTCCTACATGAAACGAAATAATTTACAATGCGATAGAGTCTTTGAACAAGTCCAAAGTTCGGACGAAAAAAGCAGCCTAAGAGCAATTAAATTGGAGCAGTTGTTGACTGTGTTGTTGTGGGGTGCCGTGGCGTAGTGGTTAGTGTGTGTGCCTACTACGCCGGAGGTCTGGGTTCGAATCCTGCCATCGTCACCTGAAAAAAAAGGCTTGTTCTTTTTCACGGTTCCCCACCTCCGCGAGGGTCTGACAAGCCCTCCAAGAGTATCCATTTGTCTTGAAAAACTTCTCAAAGTGCCGTTCGGATTTGGCAAAAAATTGTAGGTCCCCTTGTATGTGAAGAAATTAAACACACACAGCATACATTGTTGAGAAGTTGGCCCTGGTTCACCTCACCACCTTGCTATGCCCCCAAAATTTCGAAACTCCTTTTTTAGGTTCAGGTAATCTTCGCTTTTTTCCTCACCCACAAAATGAGTGCGACGCATGGTGCGCATGAGAATTTAGCAATCGCATAAAAGATATAAAGGGTGATTTTTTAGCTGGTTTAGTTTTGGCAACACTGGTTTTGACAGCTGACGTGTGTTTGGTACCTTGTGTCACTGTCAAACAGCTTCAGTTTGGTTTGCAATTTAACCATGGATCGTCTTACAAATGAACAACGCTTGCAAATTATTGAATTTTGCTATCAAAATTCGTGCTCGGTTCGAAATGTTCATCGCGCGCTGCTTCCATTTTATGGTCGGCGAGTTTGGTGAACAGTTAATTTCACGTTTCGGGCCGGTCAATTGGCCGCCTAGATCGTGCGATTTGACACCATTAGATTATTTTTTGTGGGGGTATGTCAAGGCTAATGTCTATAGGGACAAGCCCGCTTCGATTGACGCACTGGAAGCCAACATCCATGCATTCATTCGTGAGATAGCGGCCGATATGTGTGAAAGAGTATGTCAAAATTGGACTCAGCGGATGGGCTACCTGAGACGCAGCCGCGGTCAACATTTGCATGAAATTATCTTTAAACATTAAATTGCAAGGTTCAAACTATCGATTCAAATAAATATTTCATTAATTTTTTCGAATTTTTTGTGTTTTTTTTTTAAAAAGTTCTCAACCTCTTAAAAAATCACCCGTTATTAATAGGCAAAACGTTTTTACGTCAACCGCTTTAAGACGTTATTTATCAACCAAATTTTATGAAACAGGCTCCAAATGAAAGGTGAAGTTGCGTTAAAGTGCACAACATTGACAAATTTAAATAAATACGTTGATTTTGATTGACAAAACTAAGTTTTGGCATTCACGATGGTGAAGATGTTTTTTTTTCAGCCTTAAACCTAATTAAACACAAAAAAAATAAAACAGGGAGTTACACAACAAGGGGCGGAGAACCAGAGGAATGTATTTTCTTTCTTTTGCTTCATTCCTGCATTTCAGTTTCATTAGCTCTACATTTCCTTGTTGGACTGTAAATATTTGATCGTCAAAAAACTTGTTGTTTAATTTTGTACATTAAAAAAATGGCGAGTGGACAAGTAGACGTTGTAGACTTTTAACTATCGCGTATGGGAGCACCTCTGACTGACAATCGGAAGGTGCTGGGTTAAAAACCAGGTCAAACCAATTATTAATATGCCAAAATATCTTGTTAAGTAAATTATAGCAGTTGTACTGATAATTTAGCCATGCTGCTCTATTCTGACGTTTAGTCACAGATTTGAGCTGGGATACTAGCGAATGAATTTTCAAAGAAAAACCGTCTTTGACCGGGTAGACCGGTCACGCAATGTCAAATGGCAATGCTTGAAATTCACTTATTAACGTCTTCTATATGCCTGAAATAATCAGCGAAAAAACTAAAAAAAGTAACGAATATTCAGTTATACCGTAAGGTAAAACTAGTGAGGGGTCGAACTTGGACAGAGAAATTTATTCACCGATTCGCTCTTCGGTCACCGATAGTTATTTGGTTGAAGCAGTTCCGGCGATAGGTGAAGTTTGCAGGATCGTGCTCTGCTAATGAGCTAGAAACCTTTTCCTCTTTCGATGCTTCGTCCATTCACTATTCTACAGAGTAAAGTCAGGTTATTAACTGAAGATTTTAGGCGTTTTTACCAGTTTTTATTCAGTAGCTGGCGCAGTCGAGCAAATCCTTTTTCTTGTAGATCGGGGTTAATTAATGTAAATGAAAACGCTAACCGTCTTCAGTTTTTCACACGAAGTTGCCTGAGGTCCCCTTCCACTTGCGTGTGCCACCTGAGTCTTGGTACACGGGGTGGATTGAAAGATCTTCCGGGCCAGGACATTGTGTCCATATGCTCTAAGTAACCTAGCCATCGCAGTAGTTGCGTTTTGACTCTTTTGGCTAGATCGGTGTCGCTGTACAGCCTGTAGAGTTTGTTGTTTTATCTCCTCCTCCACTCTCCATCTATGCAGACGGGACCATAAATTGCCGAAAGGATTTACCACCCAAGCAGCCTATAGCGTTTTCTTCCGCCTTTGACAGGGTTCATGCTTATGGATCTTCCACGGACACCTTAGTTGCTCGATAGAGGACTTTGCTACTCAATTGCCTTCTTAGTCCATAGTAGCAGCGAATGGAAAGAGTTATCCTTCGTTTGGTTTTAGTGCTGGTTGCGTTGTTTGAATTTATATAGCTAAACCCAGGAAGTCAAAGTCCCTAACTTCCTCAAGGCTATAGCTTTCTACTGTGGTCCAATACGTTGGTGGTGGGTGCCTTTTCTTGATGAAAGCATATACTTTGTTGTGGCTTCATTGACTGCTCTTTCCTAATATGGCTTCTTCCACAGACACAACGCTGCGTTCTCCGATTATGTCAATCTTGTCTGCATATGTGCCTGCATATGGCAGATTGTGCCTCTGGTGTTGGCACACAAATTCTGCACAATTCTCTCAAGTCAGATGTTACAAAAAGTCACAACACAGCGCGTCGCCTTGAACATATTTAATCCTTTTTTGACATCAAAGGGATCGGTAAGATCTTAACTGACCTTGACGAATCAGCGTGAGTTTTTTCACCGCTAAAATGCAAAAAATGGCGAGTATGGAGGATGCCGTCAGCTCCGGCTACTGTGGTGCTGCCTTAAGATTGGATATAGCTACTTTCACTTCTTGCAGGTCGGAAGTGGGTGGTACCTTTCGTTGCTTTGTCGGTGACTTTTTCGCCCGCGTTGAGTGGTTTATTCTGCTTCAGTCTGAACTGAATACGCTTGGCAGTACCTTTTGATCATATCGTAAAACTTTCGTACCTTATTCCTGTTGTAAAATCTCTCTACCTCTTCAACCCCACGCTTTTTATGCTCTCGCTTCTTCCTGCGGTGTTTTTGTCTTCTCCTCTGCTCGTAGAGCTCGCGGTCAGCACTCCACCTTCTATGATTTCTGTTTAGCCGATCATATGCGCCCAAGACCTCTGGAGGCTATATTTCTTTCTTCCCCATATGTTGCATTTTTGGCTGTCACAAACTTAATGTTCTTCTATGGAATATAGGGTGGATACAATTAGTTGGTGGATATAATTAGTTACGACAATGGCTCCAAAATAGCAATGTCAAGACATTTGAAAAGCTTAGACCTATACACTAATCCCGCACTCTTAAATTCTCAACCTGCTCGTATACAATCAAGGCAAACTTTAATTTAAATCCAATTTGAATCATTACGTCAACCAATTGGTGGCTTTGGCTGATTGTTAACTTTCTTGGGTGTGCACTGTAGGTGCACCCATTTCCAGCTTTTATCATTCAAACAACATTGTAAGCAATCGCCTTCCAATTCACGGGGTACGCGTTCGACAATCGTTTCCCTTTCATTGCACGATCAACTATATAAAAATACCCGCTAAGGTCAAAGTCGCCAAAGCCTCGGCTTGGCCGCAGCGTGCCTTCAGTTTCACGTGCAGTCAAGCAGATCGCCAAACATTCATCTCACATCGACATGCCCCGTATCTATCCCGTTTTGAATGGTGTGCACTTGCCCTCGTTTTGGATTCGAGCGCTGAAATCGCGCTGAAACTAGAAAAACTCGCAGACGCGCCAATTGCCTATACTACGAGTACTTGACGCTTTCGCCTCACGTCAGGCGCATAATTTGTTGATTTTGTTTCACCTCGCCTAATACCTCGAACTACTTTTGCCGCCCATTAAAGACGATGCGGACTGAACCTTAATTGCCTGTGTGCCTCTGCTGCAGTCGCATGACAGCCAAACTTTCATGGGTATCTCTGCTCGATGGCACATCAGTGGTTGGCACCTCACGGTACATCTCTCGGTGATGGCACTCGAGCAACATTCAGACAGCAGAGACGGAGATCAACGACATTCCGTGCTAGATTTTTTTGATTTGCCTTGATGATGGGTGTTTTTTCTAAGGCTACCTTAACACTTTCAACAGACTTTGCTGCATGCTTGTATTCGTTGAGCCGGTGCGCCTAAGCACCTGCGGTTATCTAGCTGTATTCGCTTCTTTGTGTGGATTAGACATTAAGTCTCTTATTGAATCTCTAAATTCAGCCATTAGGATAAAAGAAATATTTTGATGGCGTGAATAAGGCGATACTGAGCTCACTTTTTGGTTGAGTTTAATGTAAAGCTAAAAATTTCAGCTCAGTCAAATATTTTTAAACTAAGAAAAAACATTTTATGAGTCTCATATTTCAACCAATTGTAGGTGCATACGTCTGCGATCTTATACCTCGCCAAGAATTAAGCAATAATCAGGGACAACTTGAAGGGAGTCAAAATACTTGATGATTCCCCTGATGCATGTCGACGTCTGAAACGCTGATGGAAATATGACTGATGATCTTCATTGTAACGCACGCATTGTCATTATCCTAGATCTAGATTCTAGGTAATATGGAAACACAAGACTAGTCGTCCGAGTAGTTGAAATCCAATTATCCAAACGACTCCAACAAGCCCGTAAAGCAATCAGGTTTAATTGAATTTGAAAAGCTTTCAAAAGATCACTGAACCTTGAGGCCCATTTGTCTCGGCGCCCTCGTTGTGTTCTGATGTTCCATCTAATAGAACCTCTCATCACTTTTCACTTTGCTCTTGGGAAAGTAAAAAAAAAACATTAAATCCGTATCTAAATCATCCCCCTTCCCCAAAAGAAAGACACATCTCTTCACATAGAGGCACCCAATTGAGCTAGAAATGATTGGCGTTCCCCCACAAAACCATAATGTTTTGATGTGCGACTTGTGCGTGTTGCACTCAACATGACACAGCAGACATCATCACATCGCGTCTTTTGTGTTTTTTCCTATCTTTTTTTTTCAAGTGGTCGTTGACTGGAGGAGGATAGATACGCCGAATGCGAGGGCGTTCACTGAGATACCAAATGACCATAACGACAAATTTTCGTGATTAAGGCATTTTACACCCACGATGGCGACACGATGATGGTCGATCATTTTGCTTACATAAGTCATAATTGGAAAATAGACAAAAACTGTTTGGTGTTGGGCGACTATTGTCTTTCGAGTAGGCTTCAGCACTTTGTAATGGATTCCATCTGACCTTCATCATCCAGGCAGAGATAAATCATCATGTCACACACAAGTTGCGTGTCTGTGGTCTTCTCTGATCTTCTCGAGACATTAAAAGGTGCTCACGACCAGAAGCTGCATACGAATATGTTCTGCGAAAGATCAAAAAGCATCCACGCGCTGCGGCAAAACGGGAAAAAAGCCCCAACCAACCGAAGACATTAAAAAGTGATTCCCCACATCTCAGTTGTTGGACAGTTGTTGCTAATAAATTATGACCCACATGCGAACAATGCCCTTGTACGGATGGACGGAGGAGAGCTTCGTCTCTAGCCACGGATTGACAATGGCTGGCGTTGTCCGTTGCGCTGATGCTCATCAATTGAACCTTTGTCGTACGCGATAGTCTGTTGTACGGAAAAAAAACTTTTAAAGATAAAAGACTGAATTTATGGCCGGCAACATTGAAAAGATATCTGTCAGGATTATTTACGCGTGTTGACTTTTATCGGCACTCTCACTGGACATTCAAGGTGAAATTCCGAGGTGAATTCCTTGACTTGAAAGAGATGTTGCCAGGTTGGGATTTCTTTATGCATTTTCAGATACATCAGGACGAGACTTCGAAAATATGACGAAGCGAGCATTTGACTTTTTTTTAGATTAGCTGATTACAGGTATGATGAGATCAGGGAAAACATATATAGGCTCGGTCGACCTTAGAAAGAAGGTATGCTGTTGTATAATTTGAGGTAAGTTTCTTGCTCTAACCAAGCTATCAAGGTTGGTAAGTCCCTGCAGACATTTATAGAAACTTACCACATCTTGGATTATAGAACTTTGGCTCTGGAAATTACTTTTTCGTCACTGTATCGAGGAGAGGGCGTATTTGACTTCCACTTCTTCTCCGGCTCTGGCTACCCAGCTTTTTTCTTATCATCAAAAAGGCAGGCCATATAAGAATTATGTGATATTTTTCCTTGAGAGGCTTAAAAATATTGTTTTGTGCCAGAATTGACATCAAACCTGGCTGTATGACACCTTTTTTGACGACCTTTACTAGTCTAATTTTTTCATCAAAGAATGAAAAGCTTGTCTTGGACCTGATATGCACAACGTTGATTTCACCGAACAACCTTTCTTACACAGCCCGTAAAACCAAGATTCGGCCCGGTTTATTTATTTTCAACTACTTAGGGCTTAACTTTAAACTCTTTCCTGACAGTCATCTAATGTGGCACAGCACAAAATATCTCATATGCAATGTGCTTTACTTGCCCGTTGTAGAAACTATTTTTTATGGCCAGACTCTAAGTACTTTCCATTGTTTTAAACCAACCGCCTGGCCGCGTTATAAGTGTCTTAACACTTTCGTTTTCCATTTTCACCAAAACAATGCAGCAATTGTAGAATGACTATTATACGACAGGTGATAAACCAAAGAAAAAACACACACTCACTCAAAGCAAAAGCACGGTAGCAGGGTTAGGCTACCTTACATACCTTTGCTGCATACCTATGCGCACATCTACGCCATGGAAATAAGTTACCTGCTGGAGATTATCTTCGAAACCATAAAAAAAAGAACAACCAGCCGATCCCAAGGCTTTTTACTTCGTTTTCAGATCATAACTCATAAAAAATTCCACAGCGATATCTTAAGGCTTGTCGACAACAATGCCAAACTATACACCCGCCTGGGAATTATAATAATTTTTGCGTATATATCTTAAGGCACATTTCCATATCGAACCTCTGGGTCCGAACACATTTTATCCACGTGCTGTGAGTTAATTAACATTTTAATTTTTATCTTTCCTTCAATTCAGCCGAGATGACTATCGAAAAAAAAAAACACCACAGCGAGGACCGAATTACTAGATCAGATACGTTCATTATTCCGATTTATTCATATTTCAGTTCCCATTTACAGGTTTACCTGTCTTAGTCCACCTACATGAAAACGTCCACCATATTGATTAACATTGATTCGGTAAGATACTTGGAAATACCCAAAATCGAACGGTTTAACCATGGAAGATAAATAAGTTTCAAAGCTTGTGTTTGTGTCCGAAACAAATGGTAAAATCTGGCGTCAAAATTTGAAGTCGGCATAATTTGACAGTCGGTTTGGTATTTTCGCACCAAATTAACTCGGTCATTAGCAACATAGCCAAGAAATTGCGTTTATCGCCTGTTTTTTGATGGCCTAAAGTGTGAACTTAAAGCAAAACTTAATTTATTTGTTTAAACAAAAAAAAAACTTAATGAAATTCATTGACGACTTCAAAGCAAGTGTGACTGGAATTGTGTGAATTAAATTAAATCGATTTGTGTGTTTCAAGATTAATTGGCAACACTTTCAATAAATCTTGTAAACATATTTTATTAAAACGTGCTGTGAAGACTTTTATTAACCATGAGTTTGTTGAATCGAACTTCAATCGGTGATAAAAAAAAAATCGTTCAGTCGAACCGTACCGTGACTGACTTCTTTTTTTGCTTACTTGATGTCTTCTCCTCCTAAAAGTGTTTAACGGCAAGGAACTATTCGACAGCAAATATTTTTTACGGGAGAAAGCAACATTCCTAGCAATTTCCCTATTTTACGGAGTGGAATAAATGCACCTAAAATTACACTGTGGGGTGCCGTGGCGTATTATTAGTGTGTGTGCTTACAACACCGGAGGTCTGGGTTCGAATCCTACCATCGTCACCTAAGAAGAAAGACTCGTTCTTTTTCACGGTCCCCACCTCCGCGAGGGTCTGACAAGCCCTCCGAGAGTATCATTTGTTTTGAAAAACTTCTCAAAGTGCCGTTCGGATTCGGCAAAAAATTGTAGGTCCCCTTGTATGTAAAGAAATTAACACAGCACCAGCATACATTGTTGAGAAGTTGGCCCTGGTTCACCTCGAGATGTTATTATTTATTTTTTTAAATGACACCGCTGGCGGTAAATATTTTGTAGGAAAACACGAGAAAGTTAATTCCGCGTCACTCATAAAAACCTTCTGGGGTTACTAGTTTCCAATTGGACGCCTTCATAGATGGCGAATAAGAGAACGCTTACCATATATGGTTGGTACCGGAATGGAAAATATTTGCCGAAACCAGCAACATACGAAAAATTCAGGAGCCTTTGTCTAAAAAGAACGACTTCCTGCTTGAAATCTGTTATCAAGGTTAGGTTTTGCCGAATCTTAAACAACTTTTGCGGGCTTAGCGTCGAGCCGTCACACACGGAGCTGGTTGTCTTTACAAACAGGAGGTCAGTACGGGACTTAGACCTATCAACACTCGAAGACTCGGCTCTTCAATAATCTTCATTATGCTAAGGCGATAATATCTCATAAGCTCATTTGGAATATCAACATAGAAAAAAGTGTAAAAAGCTTATACGGGCCTATATACGTGCAAACGAATTTGCGGGATAAATTGTGTTCTTCCCCTAGTATAACAAACTGGTTCTACACAGCCATAGTAAGAACCATACTCAAGTATGAATTCTTGGTCTGGTGGCCAGCTATAACGAAACAGAAAAGTCTGAAAGCCTTCACTTAGGTCCAAAAAATGGCTGGTCTCGTAACCACAGGTGGTCTGAGATCAATCCTACTATGGAGCTAGAGACAATCCCAAACTTAACGCCTTTAGATCTCTTCACTAAAAAAGCACTGCAAAAGCGCAATAAGACTTCAAGGGACAGGCAATTGGAGTACAAAATCCGAAGGACACAGTTCAGTCAATCAACGGACCACATAACATCTTATCTTGACTACACCATTTACATTTCAAGCAGAGAAGATTGGAAGCTGAATGCCGTGGAATCCACTCCGCGATAGGAATCTAAATAACAGATGGCTCTAAATCAAGTGAGGGTACTGGAGCAGGTGTTTGCTCTGAGAAACTCGGTATCCTAACAAGCAGAAACCTGCAGTATCTTCCAGGAGAAAAATTTAGCAATACTTATAGCCGCCGAAAAGGCCAGAGTATTGGAACCATCACAGGAGGATATTTCCATTTATGTAGACAACCAAGCAGCCATAAAGGCCCTGGCAAAACCAACAACTTAGGGCTCTAAGCAGACAGAATCATATTCGCATTGTTTGGGTACCAGGCCATAGTGACTTCATCGGATATGAAAATGCTGACGAGCTAGCGAAACATGGCTCCCATCTATTTATCACTCCGCCCTCTTTTCAGATAGGCAAGGAACAAGTTTACCGTAGGTCCAAGTGGAATTTAGTTGTTATTTTTATGCTTATATATGTATTTCCAAGTATATGCTGTCATCAAGAAAAGACACCCAACACCGACGTCTTGGACAAAACATCACCATCGACAGCTATAACTTTGAGGTAGTTAGGGACTTTGTCTACCTGGGTTCCGCTATCAATTCAGACAATGACACCAGCGCTGAAATCAAACGAAGGATAACTCTTGCCAATCGCTGTTTCTTTGGGCTAAGAAGGCAATTGAGTAGCAAAGCCCTCTCTCGAGCAACTAAAGTGTCCATGTATAAGACCCTCATCATCCCAGTCCTGCTTTACGGTGCAGAAGCATGGACCCTGTCAAAGGCGGATGAAAACACTTTAGGCTGCTTCGAGAGGAAAATTCTTCGGACGATTTACGGTCCCGTCTGCATAGACGGAGAGTGGAGGAGGAGATATAACATCGAACTGTACGGGCTGTACAGCGATACCGACCTAGCCAAAAGAGTCAAAACACAACGTCTACGATGGCTGGGTCATCTAGAGCGGATGGACACCAACGCCCCGGCCCGGAAAATCTTCGAATCCACACCGCAGGGACGACGCGGTAGAGGAGCACCGAGACTCAGGTGGCGCACGCAAGTGGAAGGGGACCTTAGCCAACTTCGCGTGCGAAACTGGAGACGGCTAGCTAGAGACAGAGCTGGCTGGCGAAGCTTGTTGGCTGAGGCCCAGGTCCACCCTGGACTGTAGCGCCACCTTAAGTAAGTAAGTAAGTATATATGTATTTCAGTGTCCTGATTGCGAATATGTTATTAAAAATTGTCGGTCTCGTTTAGTTTAAAAGTTATAGCTATTCAAAGTTTCAATTTTTCCATACAAAATACCTCATCTTTGACTTTTAATTTCTGCCTAAGAGTATGCTATAGAAATCTGATAAGGTTTGCTGTAAAATAAATTTGCTTTTGGAAACAACATTGTTTGGGTGGCCCGCTTCGCGGGTTTAAAGGATTTCAACTCCCTTTTTCGCAGGGTTTAGCCGCTTACGAGACTTCGTCGCTTCGCTAAGGGTAGGTGCCAGTTGTCTGGCAGGCGCCTGTGGCCATTTACGGGTATGTTAAAGTTGCACTCTTTTTGAACTTCTTTGGCTTATAACTTCTAAACTTATCGAGACCGACAATTTTTAATAGCATATTCAGAATCAGGACACCCAAATCCATATATTAAGATAAAAAAAATCCAATACATTCCACTTGGACCTACGGTAAACTTATGCCAATGTCTACAATTTTTCAAAATATAACCCGAAATAGGTGGTAAAATCTGCAGAGTTTCGGCCATACCAAGGCGTTGTGGCCATCCATAGACAGCAGCAAGTCAAAAAAGCTTATAGCACCAATAAGGCCACCACTGGCCATAGCCGCAAGAGTTATAACAAGCCACAATCTGTTAGGAAAACTCCCAGCAAAATTAAGAATCATTAACATCAACTACATTTGCAGGGTCTGTCACGATCCCGAAGCGGTCATCATCTTCTACCGTGAAAAGACCTCCTCTGCCAATGTCTAAGTGGCAGCAGGCAATGCTTTTAACTTCTAGGCAAATTATTCTTTGAGAAGCTGGACGAGGTTGCAGAATACTGGTTGCGCTTATCGTGAAGCCTAGCAGGAACTCCAACTGAGCCAAGTTTCTCTTCGAAGCTCAGGATAATTCATCTAACTTAGTACATCATATTTATACAAGCATTTTGAATTAGACCTTTCCTTCACTGAGTTAAACATTTTGAGCCTCTTACGCGCTCTGTGCAAACGCAATGGGTTGCCTCTATATAAACTTCAGCCACCGACTACCTTGACATTTGCTTTCAACAGGAGATCTGCTACCAAAATACCTGAAAGATGTTAATGGAAGGAAAAGACTATCGCCGAAGATGACGAGATCGCCGTCTATACTGACGGCTCTAAGATGGACTTCGGAACAGGCTCAGGAATCTTCTGCGAGGCTCTGAAATAAGCAAATCATTGCGGGTAAACGACGACTGCCATTAAGGCCATGGAGGCGCTGAGTGGTGAAGTTGAGGGCTATGAAATATCATTACTTGGCAATAATGTATGTTACTTTGGGGGCCAGGTCACACGGATGTCTCGTGAAACGAAGAAGCGGATAAGCTTGCGAGATCTGGGTCTGGGATGAATGAATCTCTAGCCCTCAAATCTATAAGAGTTCCGCTGAGCTCGATAGCACGTAAGATAGAAACCAAGTCCTTGAGTGGAACTTACCTACGTTGGACGGAACTCGGCACGTGCAGACGCACAAGGGAGCTATGGCCGGCGGTAAACCAAAAGAGATCAATATATATGATCGGACAGGTTCGCGTGGATATCCGAGTACTCACGGGAAACTTTAGGGTGAATCGCGCTGTGGGGCTGAAGAAATTGAGTCTGTTCGTCACCTGCTGTGCAAATGTCCAGCCTATAACAAAATAAGGCTTATTACCCTCGGCAGTTACTTTAACTGTCATTAAAGTTACCAAGATTTTAGACCTTCTTAGTCTTTCTAAAGTCCTTCTAAGTTTTTACGGATGGGTCCAAGAGTGCGGCACTTTAAGCTTTCTCAGCACAGCGGTTCATTTCTATTTTCGTTTAAGGTGTAAGAGGGCACCCAAATTGACACCACACTAAGACCACCCAACTGCTGGTCTTATATTGAGCCGTGACTATTTTCACCAGGGCATCCATCAACCTTACCTGTTCTAACACTTTGGGTCATGATTGAGGAGGATGGCACAGTTTAAATTTTTGTACCGCCCTAGGAATCCCCATGCTTTTCCACTGCTTGGAAAGCGTTACCAGCCCGGTGACATAATGATGACCTCCCGATCTTGTTGAAAAGAGCGAGGTAACCAGTATCGGTGTAAGCATATTCCAAGGACGATTTGTAAGAGTTTTACCAAAAACTTACCTTACTTATACGATGTCAGGGAAACCGTTTAGGGCAAACGTTTTTGACATTTACCCGTACGTAACAAGACGCACGTAAGAATTTGCATGAACCCGTACCGGAGGGGATACATTGAGGGTAGAGGTAAAAGCTTTCGATGTGTTTCCCACCAACAAAAGGAAGCAGGGGCTAGTAAGGAACTTTCAGGAACCAAAAACTATGGCTGGAAACAAGTTGTGCTGTGAAACTGTACAGGACAGAAAATCAATCTTTGTTTTATAAATTTACAAGTTTGCTGCGCCGCAACACTTCTAACTTAGCTTTGAAGAAATAATTTCGTATTCTCGATACTGTTTATTACCAATCACCATGTTAAATAGATGTTATGGTGAGGCTACTGGCAGATTTGTGCTATTTTTTACAGCCCAATTATTGGAGTTGCCCCAAGAGGCCTCAAGAGGTTATTGCGACTTTCATAATAATTCTGCTTAGAGGTTTCTTAGGCTTATAAGTTTCATGTTTCTTCAATAGCTTCATGGACTTATGTTTTGACATATGGTTAATTTTTTTCAAGAGGACCATGTCCACCCCAAATTGTAGCGCCAGGTTGCCAGACTTTTTCCGAGGCTTGTCGGCACAATTGACTAAAATGTTGGAAAAACCCAGGATTTCAAATTTTTACCCGGGACAAATTCAAAACTCAATAAATAAAAAAACTGTATATTATTTCATTGACAAAAAGATATTATTACTTTTTTAAACAAACCGTAATGTCATACAAATTGTTTTTTATGTTAATAAAAACAAGTAAGACAAGCAAATTGTACTAATATATAAGGGTAAACCGGGACGTCTGGCAACACTAAGCGTTACCTAAAGTTGGTTAAATAAAAGTTTACGGAACAAGTGCTGTATATACAGCATCGTAATTCATTTACAAAACAACATGATTTGCGCGTTTGCAACATTCAGGCGCGAGGTTATTATATATTTATATATATACATATATTGCCCACCTATCCCCTCTACATATCTTTAAAGCAATGTAGCTGCAATTACTTTTAATCTAGGACAAATCCCTGTTATCCTATGCGTGCGACTACAGATAAAGTGTTTGCTTCATGCCTTACACACCTCTCGCACCTTCACATCCTATTTTCTTAACAATTTTCGTAATTTATGTCAAATAAATTTTGATATATTTTTTCTTTTTTTGCAGCTATGCCACAAACAAGCTAGAATTCCTGCACGAAACCGGAGCCACACAAATCGAACGAAATGGCTTCACCAATGAGTGCTGTGACACTCTACCGCAGCCCTGGCGGTATGTGCAACACTCCGTCCATCAATCAGCAATACTTTAACAACAACGAACACAAGCGTATAATGCAACTACTCAGCGCACCGGCAATATTGTCGCCAACCCTAGAGCCTACATCAAAAGGACTCCTCAATGGACCCGGTCAAAATAATTGCTTTCTCAATTGCGCCGTTCAGGTGAGTCGATATTTTCAAAATGTCATGATCTTGATACTATATCCTGGGCCCCTTGAAAGAAACTAGAGCTGAAGCTGTCATAACATGACAAGAAAATGAATGCAGGGATCCGTGAAATTGAATTCATCCATCACACGCAAGTGTGCAAGTGAGGTTCTCTCAATTCTTCATGGGAAATGGACTTCCATTCATAGATCGGGGTACATTATACCGCATCATAGTCAGGGCTAATTAGGTGGCGTCATCTTTGCGAATTTCCTTTTCTAGAGATGATGGGCGTTGTGCCTTCTTGAGTTTTTTTTTTTGCCATCAATACAGAACCCATGTTTAAATGTGGGAATATCTCTCTCTCTCGATTAAGTTGCGTTTTCATTGTCTCCCCATGTAATAAGTGGCAATGCATATAAGTGCGGCTCTAGGATGAAATAAAGTCAATGGGTCTTGGCATGAATCCCATGCATATGGAGATGATATTCATAGATTTTTTTTCCTCTTCTGTGCTCCTTGTTCTTGATGAGATTAATTGCTTTTGTTTGTGGAAGACTCTGCTAAGCATGTCTATATGGGACGGCATTGAAAGTGCAATTTCTTGTAAGGCAGTCCGGGAATGAGAAAGCGAACACGAAATATTGTTATGTTGACCTGCACAGGGAGTTTTTGCAGAACTTCGATTAGTTGATCAAAATGATTCCAAAAAGTGACATGATCTAATCGGGACTTTATGCACAGGAGACTTATCCACAGGAATTAGTCCACACGGCCTGACAACCTTTTCCATCCTTTTGCCAGATTCTTGAAACAAGAGAAGAAGCATCCCCGAATTTGGACAAGAGTTCACGACTAAAAGCCTGATCCTACACCATGAAACCAATAGTCAACCCTCGAATCCATTGAATATGTTTTTACTTTTCAAACCCAGACCATTTAGGGGTTTTTTTATAAGAAAAAAAACAAAAGAGTTGAGTAGTGAACTCAGCTGGTTTTCTGCATAATCTCTTAGATTGAAGTCGATGTCTTGTGGCTCGCTTAGTTTTTTCTTCTTTTGAATAAGCAGACAGCTTAATGGCATGAGGCCAATCTATAAGAAAAAATACCCACAACATCTGCCCATCATCCACAAAAAAAGGGTTCACAGCGAGGAGGCAGACAAAAATTAAAAAATTCGTGGTTACCGCTCGCTTAACGTCTGTGTTGCCTTCTTAGCGATATCCTGCAAGACAACTCGAAAGAAGCCACAAAACGCAGGTGTTTCCATATCCACGCGTGCTGCTCTTGATTGATTTAGCATCCAAAGAAGCTAATGGTCAGATTCTATCTCTTTGGGTTGCGTGATTCGAATGAACGTTTCAATGCTTCAGTGCACCTGCAAACTTCCAGATGCGAGATCTAACTCACTTGACGTTGGATTTTAATGGGTTTTAATAGCCTGTCCGCTAAATTGACAAAAATTTAGAAACGTATCGTACAAATGATTGAACGATTACATTTTTCCAAATGACAGTAAATAATCAATTTGTTTTTGGAAAACGAATCCTGTCATACCGAGAAGGCATAAAATTACAAAAGATGGAAAAAGCCTCTCCTACACACTCTTGGAATTCCGAAGAGGCATCCATAAATTTTGCGTGCGAGCGTCTGAAACTCGTTTCGGTCGGTGGTGTCAGGCCAAGCCCAAAGATTTGAGTTTCTCTGAAATAAAAGGGTCGACTTCACGTCATCTCACATTTTTTTGTGAAGCCCATGTAATTTGTTTTGTCTGATACATAATGCGTGTGTTAATCCACACCTCTTTCGGTACGTGAATATTTGTTTATTGGCCGGGCGGACATCTTCCGTGTAAGCCGATTAAAATTAAGTAAATTCCATCATTCACATTAGCAGCGATAAAGCTTTGGCATCAGGCCAGAAAAGCGTGTTTCTTCGGAGACTCTTGTTGAATCGAGAAATGCAATCGAGACATCCGCTCTACGAAGCATCAATCACTACAGACTGCCGTCAATGACTCGTCAAAAGAGAAGCCTACACGCGGCAATAGAAACCACTGAGTCCGTCAACGTCAATCCGAACCCCTACGTCGTCATCGTCGATGATCCTTTGTCTATTGTTGAGGGCAAGCACAACAACGCTTAATTAAATCGTCGGTGCAATAAAAAGTAAACCAAGAAAAAGGTACATATACGTTTTCCACTTACTTCAGGGTCAAGCCAAAAACATACGTGTAACACGAAGAGACACATCCTACCCACGCTTCTAGCATGATCCACGAAAATGCATAAATTTCCTCGGCGGCTCTTTCGTACAGGCAGCTCGCCGGAACGGAAGGAAGACGCTTTATTTAAGGCTGTGCTCCGTGTTGCATACACAATGCAGGTAACATTTACGATGGGAAATCCACAGATGATATAATTTGATATGCAGACTGAATTGAAGGGTGGCCGGTGGGCTTCCCCCTCTGGTGAATGCAATAATAATCTCATGCTAGCAAAGAGAGAAACCATCTTACCGATCGAGATTAGTTCACACGATAAGCTCCTCAGGCCGTTGTAGGAACTGCTCGATCGTGAAGCGCGCGGTAATATTCTTGTGTTTGGTACAAAATGTACTTTTGTACCTCGCTCACCTTCGGTGGTGAGTGTGCAACTAGCAGAGTCGGCCACTGAACTGCCACAAGACGGAAGGACCGACCAAGTTTAAATTGAAAAAACCACAAGTACACACAGGTGTCATCTTAATTTCCACACCATGTTGGGAGAGGGCGAATCATGATTCAATTCTGATGCTCTGTGATTTTCACGATTCTCATGATTTTCTCACGCACACCCACAGGAGTGGTGGTCTAGAGTGCTACAACACCCATTGGATGCTGACCTTCGCAAATCAATAATTTTTCTTGCACTTTTCCCATCGACCAGCCGCCTGCAAAGTGTGCTTGTGTGGTTTCATCTCCATGGTTCGCAGATTTGCCTGAGAAAATCCCAATCAACTAATGATAATTAATTTCATAATGTTGACTGAGAGGCTCGGATGGGGCGACCGACCGCCCGCCGTACTGTCGAGCGTCTAGACTGATTTAGTGAAGTTCGTGCATCAACTCTTTTGATTTTTTTTTTTTTTATTTCGTGGGGATTTCACTTTCTTGCAAACCTAAGGACACCATCAGAGTGTAATGTGTTTTCGTGCGTGGCGGGATAATAAAATTGTGTATGTGTGGTTGTTTTTTTATCGCCCTTGATATTGCTTGTAGTTGAATGGAAAATCGTGCGACGATAGTTTGAAGTTGATTTGTTGCTATCGGGAGCGCGAGTTTGCATTGTGATGAAACGCGAGCATGTAAGGTGACGTTGGCGGTGTTTTTGGCTTGGAGTAATGGCATTTTAATGACCAACGAATGAATTGCTTACTACTGGATGCATAAATCTTACACAAAATAGTAGCCCTTTAGGGATTAAGACTCACAAGTTGAAATGATCATCTTGCAATGATGCACATTTATGTAAAGATCTAAAATATTTTCAGTAAAAGTATTTTAAAACTCGCTTAAACAGATACTGCTTAAACACTTCTTCTAAAAAAAAATGACTTCTAGCCCTATGTAACCAAGGCGATCGTTTTAGTCTTAGTCTTCTAGTCCCCTAAGGGCCAGTATTTCAGTGCGAGGTCATCCGATTTTTTGAGTTAAACTGAGATTAACAGCAGAAATGAATTTTTCAGTGACTATTGATCCGAGATTAATTTGGTGAGCTAATCCCGGATGAACTCTGGTGAGCAATAGAACTTCTTTGAATGTTTTTTATGTGTGAAATGGCTGGTGGTTTTGCCTTCTGAAAAGTGGCATCTAAAACTTACTCAAACTTATTTTCCTGTATTTTTCAATGTGAAGTAATAGTTGGATGAGTCAATAATTTGACCACTTTGCCAACTGAGTTAACTCTGCACTGAAAAACTGCTGGCTGGGTTAACTCCAGATTCGTTTTGTAAAGGGATTAGCAGATCGTGTTTTAAGCTAGGCTTAACTCACCACTGAAATACTGGCTTAAGGCTTAAGAAATCGGTATATTGGACCCACCGAACTTTCTTCCTCTTTTCAAAACTTTAAAAACCTAAAAAGGATTCAGTATAGATTGAAGAGTTTGTTTTTGCGGTGTTTGTTTTCAGTGGTGGTTGAAATTTTGGTCTTCAGCTGCTTCGGTAGGAGCTAGTTCATAATACTAACGGATGATTTACAAAGGTGCATGCATCCCACCAAAGTATCACCTCCGTATTGAAAGAGCTCCACATATATGCCTCTGAAATTGCGGCTTGTGTTGTTAAGCTTTTTTATAGCTAAGCTTACTTCTTCAATATTGGGTGGTGGGACTTCCTCTTGCACTTCCGTTTTATTCTGTTGCAGCTACTTCCGTTTCTTGTACATTTTTCACTCTCTCTAGATGACGCATATTAAAAAACTGCTGAAATGCTGCTCAAACCCTTCAATTATTTCCTGTGCCTTGCGGTGACCAGGTTTTCTTTGCCCTTTCGTAGAGCCTGCATTCCAGTTTTACAGCCAGTGGCCTATTGCTTTAGCGTTTTTTTTTTATTAAACACTCCCGTTTAAGGGTTTGGATACTCTTATAATGTGTTGACATAACGCGAGCGGAAAGTATCATAAGGGAGAGGTACTGATGCACTTTGGTTTTAAACTGTCGAGGACTAAAGTGTGCGGGGGAAAAAACTAATGTGGGAGTTATTTCATATACGTCTTGTACAGCTTAAAAAGGAATTTCAATATAACGCGGTGCGCCCAAAACCAGACTACAGGTTGTACTGTATTGAGCACTCGTTGTTGTTCGTGTGTTTCGGCTGAATTTTTTGAGCAGTGGTATACATCAGCTGTCTGCTCTTGTTTTGATCTGTAGACTCTTAAGCTGGGAGATTTCGTAGTCCTTCTATTCAGCAGCAATCCCCTTTCTCTTTTTTCTAATCGTACAGTCTCTCACACAAGCGCTCTATGAAGACTCAAGATACTCGAGGTGTACTGAGGCAAATTATGTTTCTTTTTCTTGGCAGCTCACTGCTTCTTCTCTTGGAAACTCGGGCACTGAATAAGCCACGACAAAAAAAATGGTTAGAGTCGAAGCTGGCCATCGGAAAGTGTGCACATAGAAGATATAAAATGTGTGCCTTGTCTGGAGACCGCCAGGTTGCCTTGTGAATTCTGAGCCTTGGAAATCTAGTACTACCTAGGTAGAGGTTATTAGAGTCAAATTAGCACTTTGATATACCTTTTCAGTACTTTGATGTGCCTTACCACGACTCGTGGCACCTGATTTGTGATGGCTTTTGAGATTGTCATGGGGTCGGTGCCTATATCCAACCAGTGGCGTTCAGAAATTAGATAAGAGCTTGTATTCCTGTATGCGAGATATCGATAAAGTCTTGGAAGAAAGATTGGTTCAGTGCACGCAGTTTGGCTCCTTCTATCGCGCGCCGGTTATTTGCAGAGAGTTTCTTTCTCATTCAAATTTCCGCAGCTTCGGCGGTGGGGATTGTGTGGGATACCTAGTTTGGCCGCGTGGTCTCCAATTGCTAATGCCCTTAGTGCTACTTATAACAGTGTTACGACCTGCTGCGAAATCTATTGGTAGCCGTTATCTGTTGTTGCTTCGTGAAGGCTGTTCTTTCCAACTTATCCGCTGAAGATGTTGTCTTTTTCGACTTTAGGTTTAAAGTTCCCAAGTACAACTTTGACATCGTACTCCGGACAGGCGCTAGGCTCTTTCAGGAGGTCCGTCTTCACTATTGGCGTATGCACATTAGGCTGATGTTTTTGAAAGTCGCTTAGATGCGGATAACAGCAAAGCGATGAGCGGGCTTGAAATCAATAATAAAGAACTTCTTTCAACATTTTTATTAATTTCGCAGAACCTGACTGGGTCAATAAAAAAAGGGGAGTTATCACATGGAGAATGTACAGCAAGGAAAGGCTTTTAAAGGTTTCGATTGGATATTTTTTAGCTTTGCTCTCCTATTTGCCTTGTTTCAAAAATATTGCCCCGAAGTGGATCTTCCAATCCAGTAGCTAAGCTTCGACTCATATGTTGCACAACGATTTGAGACTCTAAGGGCCGATTTCTTAGTCGAAAGTTAAGAATAGATTCTGACACTTTACTCACTCAGGATGAAATTCCGTTTTCAAATGAATTTTTTTTTAATCACAGACTTAAGCCACCAACATTGGCGACCTAAGTTTTTCACAAAAAACATTGCAAATTATTTTATTTTGATAAAAAGCAGATCAATGTAACAAAAATGAGTGGGAAAATGGAAAAACCAACACGATGCACTGAGAATTTTTATTGAATGTATCAAAAACTACAAAATAAAACTATTTTGACAGCATTTTCTAGGAGCTTACGTCAGGTGAATCGGATGGCATCAATATTGGCAACTTAAGTTGCCACTGTGAAATCGGCCCTAAGTCGTGTTCATTGTATACAGTCCTTATTTCACAAATAGTCAACCTATTTCAAATATAATTAACTATTTTGTATTTATCCTTCCTAGCAGTTATCCTGTGGAGGATCATATAATAAAAAATCGCCAAACCGGTTGTTTTCTGATCCTTATGGCAAAGCATGGAACGTTAAGCCCAAAAAAGTTGTTTGAATCTGATCTCAAACTAAGTCTTTATTTTTAAAGTTTATTGCTCACTCTCGATCGCCCAGCCTCAGGCATAAAACCTATTAACTAAGTAATTACCTGCACGCCTTGATACTTTCTTCAGTAGCCATAGTTTAAAATTCGCAGAAAGAGGTCAAGACTCTTGCAGTGTCAATCAATAAATCGATTCATTCGATTGGGTAATCGTTAATCTCGCAAGGTTACATGCTATACTCGATGGGCATTCTGCGCATTGTTGTCATTTCAGTGCTCAACAGAGACCTCAACCTGAAAAAAGTAAACCTATCTCTTGTAACTATAGTTGCTGTTAATAAATTGTTTAGATTTAGCTTCTTTAAATGCTTCATAGCCCCTCGCGACTAACCCTGTCACCTCTCTAGCATCGACTTCCTTGAGATTTATAGTTTTTGCAGTTTCAACGATGCACACCCTCCACGGGGCATTTGCTGCAAATTGGCAAAACATGAAAAAGGAGAAGCTACTAAGCAGTAACACAAGCACATTCTCGCTCCAAAGTCCAAATTTATAAATAAAACATTCGAGATGATGAGGCCGCGATAGTGCCTCTAGGCCCAGGTGTGTGTGCGTTGTGCGCGCAGCACCATAACATGAACTTTAGTGCTCGCCCAGCACGTGCTAATCTCCTGGTGGTTGTCTTGTCGTCGCCATTGGATATAAGGAAGAAAAAAAAATAAACAGAACAAAACACAACTCCAAATGCGATAAACAATAATGGTAGACCCAACTCAAGTGGTTCTTACCATTCGACCTTTTTTCTTCTTGAGGAAGCACTTCTCTGATAGAGCTCACCCAGGTAGACGGAGGAAATTTCATGTCAAGTTCATAAAATCGAAACGAATTAGTGTAGGCATGACAGTAATTTGTTTGGACTTCCCCATACCCGTGATTGCGCAGAGTGATAAATATACTCGTAGCACCGAGGTTAATAATTGTTGTCGTAGGCACCACAGCACTCACGACAAGATAAAGAAAGAATAATGACCACGAGGTCAAAATTATCATCAACTATATCCTGCCTGTCTGTCCAATATCCGATCGATTGAGAAGGCACAGAACCGGAAGGATGCACATACAGGCGAGCGCGGTGCATTCATCCGGTGTTTCACAGTTCCCAAGCCAATTACCACCGCGGTGCACCGATCTCTTAGCTAAGGGTTAGATAATTGGTGGACAATTTAGGTGAAGATCTTATGTCATTATCAAATCCTGTCATTAGGTATCTCATAAAGAAATAACCAAATACATCAGAGGCGAGATTTATTGCCACCACTATAACGCGGCGACAATCTTACACGTTGGGTGCGGGACTTAGCTCCAATCATGGCATATGGTGGGAGAAATGTCAATGGCCTCAGAAAAGTTACAATACAGAAAAGCCCCAACGCAAAGAGAACGAGAGAAAACGACTAGAACTGGTGTTGAATTGCGGTAAACTTCTTCTAACGAGACTAGCTCTGCAAATGATATATTCTTTTTTTACCTCATTTTGAATGTGCGATGTGGAGAAGATGACGATTATATGCTAGGAAATTATTGTGGTCGTTAAAGTTTTGCAAGACATTCAATTCTCAAGTTTTTTTTTCGATTCAACTTTGCGGTACAATCAAATTTTGCATCACAGTTCGCATATCAACTCTTTCGTTTTTGTTTTTTTTTTAGCAAAAAACTTTGATTGGTTGGGTACTTTTTTCGATTCAGAGCTCCTGAATGGAAAATAATTTGTGGTACTGGTACCCACAAGCATGTTATGGGTCAGGTAGCATTAGGGTAATATGGTCTTTGGCTATGTCTTACTCATATAGCGTGGTATGGTATGGTCACATGGTCGACTTAAAAGTGCACAAGTAATTATTTTCAGTGTTTACCTAAAACCCAGCTCTTACCTTGTGGATAATTGGATGGTATGCTGATTGCCTTACAAAGAAATGTCGATCAAATTATAGGGGGGCTTAATCTTTGCATCGGAGTAACAAGCTTTAATTTGTATCGCTGGGTTGGCCATTGATTCAGGGAGTGGAAAAAGATTCATTCTCTTAATTGAAAAGGAAAAATTTGAAAATATTTTAGTACTTTTTCCTGATACCATCTCGGAACATAGGTGCTCTTTTGGACAATAGGGAATGAATCTATTCACACGCTACCGCAGCCAAATTACTTCATTTGAAAGGCTATAAGACTGTCTGTGTAAGAAGCATAGATGAACTGCATGTAATAATCGGCAGTAAATTTGCATGGAAACACAGACAGCCGCAAAATCGTTGCTGATTGTGTACTTGTGTACATGTGAAGGTCGCAACTTATTCTGTGGACTAGCCCCTAAAGTCCAGCTAGCATCACACAGTCCTCGGTACGTTCTGATTCTCTGTTTCTATTTCTCAATATCGAGGCTGAGGAAAATGACCACAATTTTTCTAGAGAGGAGTCTTTGTCTCTTGGTTTTTATGCGAGCTCTATCGGAAATTGTCTTGAGCAATGGCGTCAGCGAGGAGTGCTTTGAAGTCTGTGGTAATGTAGATACTCGCAAATTTACTGCTTGTTAATTTGTACTGCTGGCTAACGTGTCTTTTAAATGCTTAATTTGTGTCTGCTTTCGATAGTTAAGCTACGGATGTCGTTGAAGAATACATTACATTTTTATCACTGAGTATTCCGTACGCTATAAACATCTAAGTCGAATCTTAAGACAGTTGCACAGGAAATCCGCTTCCGCCGCAGCTTGCTGTTCCAGAAGCTTATATAACTATAAATTTTCAATTTCTTAGTTATCAACAGTCCATGTTAAATTCCTAAAATGCTGACACATCTGGTTTTCAGGGCAAGCTCCATGCTTTTTGGCTTGAATGTTTAAATGTGACTATGTTGTGCTTCAAGGGCAGTAATACGATCAAAGTTGGGCGTTATTAAAATTAAACCGGCTTAGAATCGGTTGAGGTGTTTCGTTTAATCGTGAGGTTTAATCGTGTATGCAGAAAATCAGCCTAAGTGTACGAAAACTGCGAACCACCTGATTTTGAAATTGATTGATCGAGAGCTGTCAAAAAAAAACTGATGGTCACAGTTCACGCAGAAAATTTTTTGTGGTTTGTGACAGCACTTGTCATAGATAACGTAAATCGGTTCCCCCTCCGTTTGTCGAAAGTTCCCAGTTTATCTTGAAAATGTCATCTTACTTTTGGTGTCCAGTCTACTAACGGAATTTTACAGCTGGCATTTAGTATGAGATGTCTGTGATTGATCTTTGCAGTAATTCAACAGTGATTTTGCGGAGATGCATTTTGGGACAATTGATCCATCAACAGTGCTGCCGTTCTCAGATTCTCAAGAGTATCACAGACATAACTTTTTCGGTATCTTTTTCAAACGAAGACTTATCCTTGGTCAACTGAGGTATTTTTGTAATCTCAAATTTTAGTAATTTTTTGCAATAAAAAAGTAATTTTTTCCACTATTTTTCACTAAAAAAAATTCTTTTTAAGTTGTGGGATTTTGAAAATAATCAAAGAAGCTCAACCATTTCACACCATTTCGAAAAGCTTTTTGCCTTTTAACAAGATTTGTGGGTGTAAATGGGTGTATATACGCCTTAAGATAATCAACAAAAAGACTTGTATTTTCAACGTTTCCAGCCAGCGTGCCAAACTTTATTACAATAAAAAACCATTTGTTGGCGACTTTGTTGTTTTATTCGTTGGTGATTAAATGGAGACTCATGTTATATTTCCGATCTGCTTTTCAACGAGTTTGACTTGAACACAGAGTTTTTTTTACCTTTAAATTTATTTCTGATCTTTTTTTTGAACTCTCATAAAGGTATATTGTCAAGCAGCATTGCAGAACGTTTTTAAAAGATAACCAGCACCTTTTCGATACTTCGATTCTTCTCAAAACGAAACGAAACTGAAACGAGAATTAAACGAAAGAGTCGATGTGCGAACTGGCATGCAAAATTTGATTTGCACCTTCGATTTTAGGTGTCGGTTTTGAACTATAAATTTCTGCTTGTATAGAACAATCTTGCTTGAGCTTGATGCAATATCGTTGGTAGCCTGTTTTGTTTATACAAAATTAACTTTAAGCATTTTTAGGGTTGCTTACCACCAAATCTTTTGCTTACCACAAAATCTTTCATTAAAAAATGTTTGCGGTTCTCTCACCCTGAATCAGTCCCGAGTTTTCAGCTTTTCCTTTCGTTCATCAACTCTAATGTTATCTTCACAACATTATACCTGTTGATTTAGATGGCAATCAATCAACATTTCCCTAAGTACACAAATAAAAACAACTTCACCTGGAGACAAGCCCCGAATATATAGTTAGATCGTTTAATCCTTGTTAGTCATAGTTGCAAGGATACTATTCTCCTTTCCCGTTGTGGTCAGTTTATCATCGGTTTAATGAAGCATTTTAATGACAACCTAATGACAAAGTAGCAGCTATTTAAGTCCCTATGATCCTTAAATAGCTGCTAAGAGGACCAGGAACCCGTACTAAAAATCTTTTTTTTAATACGGGGATCTTAAATGCTTCGATACCAGTATAGCAGTAGTCAGCAGTTTGTTATTACTTAACGATATCATGGAACTTTTATTAAAAAAACAACAACACATGTTGATGTACCTCCTGAGTCAGAGAGCTGCCTTACCAGGCTGACTGAAGGCTTTCATAAAATAGAACTCCTATATGAGCTAAACTAATCGCCATTATATGGCGTCAAGTCCCAGATGCTTCCACTCCTTACTGTTGGAGCCCAGATCAAGTTTTAATATATCAGGAAATGATGGATAGTAAGACGAACTTAGAGCACACATTCCTCTCCCTATACCCATAGCTTCCCGATCCATTAAGATACCCACTCACTTAAATTATGGCTCCTGTCTAGTCAAAGGTTAAAAAACAAATAATAAGCTCTTCGATTACCGCTGAGTCACTTTATTGTATCGATCAGAAAACTTCCAAATTCCGACTACTTCAGCCATTAAGCCCTCTATAATCACTGAAATATTTAAATTCCCAAAAGATTTCTCATCGGGAAAGAACAAAACGCAGACACATTCCATAATTACTAACAAATCTTTACACCGAATTCAGAATTTTCCATTAAACCCTTTTCTCCATCGAGGTCATTAAAAAAAAAAACTGACTATTTGTTGCTGCTTTGAACAACCTTTCACCCAAAAGCCGACAACACGGCAATAGTATAATAAATTCATTTCTAGCTTCGATAGTGTCTTGTGTGCAGTAGCACCAGCTAATGATCCCACAGGGGAATTTCCACCATCGACTGTGACCAATTGATCATGGCCGATATCGACGCGACACAACGATATGGTGTGCCTCCACCTTACGCGCCTTGTCACCAGAATTAGTTGAATGCTGTTTCTTGTTCGACTGTAATCCGGTCGTTGGCAACAATTTTACTCCTGGGTAATCTTCACACTCATTTATTTGTGCGCGCGCGCGTGCAAGGCAATAGATACAGAAACAGTCGGGACACCCGTAAGGCCAACAATTGGTACGTGCTGTGTTAAATATAAACATTAACTTTAACAAAGAAGTGACACAGTGGTCCAAGTTGAAGGGGGGGACTCAAGCGCAAAGTAACAAAAAATAAAAACAAACACCATCATCCAATGTATCCTTTTTTCCGAGACGAGAGAATCAGTGTAGTGCGCTCGTGCTAAACCAGCCTCGGTGATGCTTTCTTGCAATCTCCTGCTGATCGGGCACAATGAACTTGGCCACAACATAAAAAGCAGCAGCATCATCCCGTGTGTGTGTGCGTTTGTATGTGTGGCTGGTGTACAAGACTCGTGCTGGAAGTTTCCATTCCTGGGGGAGGACGCTGGCGAGGCTTATTTCTTGTTGGACCCTTTTTTTTTTAGCTCGTGTCTCCCGAAAGTGGTTCGACGATCCATAAAACCGAAAATGAAAACATTGAGAAAAAAAAAAGAAAAGAAGTTGCAACCAGCTGGGCACACAAGCATCAATTATTGCAGACGACAAGCCCCAGCAAAGACGTGCGGAGCATCATCAACATAAGAACCGGTTGCCACAAATAAGAGTGCGGGTTGATGCTGTTGGGTTTTGTTGTTATTTTATGCTGCGCATGCGCGCTGTGGATGATGCTGCAAGATCTCCGATGCAGACTGCTGTCAAAGGGCTGTCAGCGAACGTACGATTTCGAGTTGCTTTTCCAAAAATAGACTTTCTTTAAGATAAATGGTTGATGATGGTGTTTGTTAATAGAACCAGGCTTAAATTGAGTATACGAACTTGGCGATGATATTCCCTTGGCGGGAATATAATGGTCACGAGCTAGTTCGCGCGCGATTGGGAAAATAAATCGGCGGTAGGTCTAGGAATCAATGCTGATCAGCATTTTGGCGCGATGTCAGAATTTTCGGAGCGTTGCAAATCTTTGGCTGGAATTTGGTGTTATTCCTAGACACCCTTGGAGTTGTAACTGACGCTTTTTTGAGCTTTTGGGACTAAATAAATAGAGTGGTGCAACAGCTCGAGGTGAACCTGGACCACTTTCTCAACAATGTATGCTGTGGGTGGTAATTTCTTCACATACAAGAGGAACTACAATTTTTCGCCGAATCCGAACGGTACTTTGAGAAGTTTTTCAAGACCTTCGCGGAGTGGGGACCATGAAAAAGAACGACTCTCTTATTTTTCAGGTGAATATTGTAGGATTCGATTTTAAATCTTCGGCGTAGTAAGCAAGCACGGCTCCCCACTAGCTTTTAGGACTGCCTCCATGTTGGTCTGCTTCGTTAATCGCAATAAGCTCGGTTCCAAAAATTGTGGATTTATTGCAAAGGGGTATTTATTTGTGGCATCTCTGCCCTATACTATACCAGCTCCAACTTTACTGCTTGACTTCGTCATGTCGGTACACCGCTTTTGGGCGTCATCAGTCTATTCCTCTCTTTTCGAATTTTGTAGGTTTTGCTAAAGCTTATTACAGGCTTATTGTGATATCACTGAATCGTCTTGATTTCCTGATCAGATCCCTTTTTTTCAGTTTCACTAGATTCCCTTGGAGATTTCCCTCTCCGTAAATATATTTGCGTTGAAGACTTAGAACCAATCTTACTGCTTCCGCTTGACCAGCAATAATGTGTAGTGACGGAAGGTTTGGTAGGATTTTTATACCAGCTGTGTGGTTAACATTGGTACAAATGCACGCTTATCTTTGCAGCTTGTTTAGCTCTTTTATGGCGCGATGGTCCACTGCTCAGACGTTTGTTTCCAAATATCGGCGCCATAGAAAATAATTGGCCTAATCATTTGGGTATAGGCCCACAAACTCATTTTGGCATTAAGTCATCGTGCTTTACCAACGAGCTGTTTAAGCTTAAGTAGCTTTTCGGCATATGGAATTAATTTGTACATTCCGGTTGAGTGTGTTTTCTAGAGTTACCTTTAGGAACTTAATCTCTTTCCCAGTTGTAAAAGAAATACCTTTAATATGTAGTTTTCCAAACTTTTTCTGTCTTCTTCTGGTGAAGCGAATTATTCTGGTTTTGCTGGGATTTATAAAAAGTCCCTCAACCTCATACCATTTCCGAGGTATTTTCAAGGCGTTCTGCGTAAAATTGTCTAGCGTATCCTCATGTTTACCTCTAATAAGAATGGCTAGATCTTCAGCATATCCAATGGTATAAAAGCCATTGTTGTTTAGTACTGCGTAGCTCGTGTTCAAGTATTGACCATAAAAGTGGGGAAAGAACTTCACCCTGAGAACAGCCTTTCACGGTTTTTATTACTTTTTCCATATTACCTAAGTTGGCTACTATGTGCCTTTCTTTGAGCACATCTTTGAGCATATAGTCCATTTAATACTGAGAAGATGAAATCTTATCCTCTTTAGAGCATTGGTAAAATAGTCGTAATTGCATTATCAAAAGCTCCTTCGATGTTCAAAAGGCACCTTCAGCGACATTTTGATGTCGCACCAGCTCAATAAGCTTTTCCGTTCCTTCAAAAAGCGCAGACGATACAGCTGAGGGTCTACCTTTAATGTAAGAGAAGTGGTGTGTGTTACTCTCAGGATTATTACCATCCTCTAGATTGAACCCCGTGAAATGAGTCTTCAGCAGTAGTTTCACAGTTTTTGAATAGTCCAAAAGAGTCCTATAGTTAGCCCTTGAGAGCGCCTTATAAACTGCCAACTCCAGCCAGTCTTTGAAGTTTAAACAATAGTTTTTCCACGACCCATAGTTGGTTATGGATTCTTTGTATTATGTCCTTATTCCTGTTGCCTGATCCTTTGGCTTTGTTGAACTCATCTCTAACCACTTTTCCTAGCTTATGCAGCTCAGAGTTCCACCAATTTATTTGTGAATCTTTCTTTGAGCGGGAAGCTTGAGTGGTATGAGGATAAGATTTTCTATGTGAGAATTTCAACTCAGTTCTTCTGGAGTATTTTTTCTCAAATGTAGCCAATCAGTTTATTCCTAAACAAAGTTCCAAGTTGGTACTAGGAGATTTGTACCTGATAACTCTTTTGACTTGGGAGTTGTTAGGTTAAACAAAATTTGTGATCTAAAAAGAAGGCTTTCCTTGGGACTCTCCACGTATGATAAAAAAAGTTAAGGTAATTGTATGTAATTAATGTAAGGTCTTACACTTTGCTTCCCTATAATTACATTTTGAAAGGTGCATGTTTTACCTTAACAAAGGTTTACCTAAACCTTTCTCATGCTAGGTTAGTGCTAAGTCAGAATTTAGTTAAAGACTCACCTCCTGAACTGTTGTTGCTGCTACCCACAACATACCATGCGCGTTGGCATAGCAGTCAATGAAAAGGATTTGATGCATTCCTTGACAGTACTATAGACCATGTCGCTGGTCGTGCACTCGAAAGTGCAGAGAGTAGGCTGAGGTTACTACAGCATCTACTCTATCTTTGCTAGGCAGATTGATTAGGACCCTAGCGCGGTTGGCGGTGTCGCTGTATGTGAACTCTGGAATGGGAATGTATTTTTTTCTATAATGATAGCAGATCCTGAGCATTCAGCTGTAGTGTCATATACCAAATTACAGTTTCTTATATCGAATGTCTTCATTAAGCCTCTGTTATCCAAAGCTTCCTGAGTTGGACCTAGATTAAATAATCCTACAGCAAACTTTTGGCAGCTTTTCTGCACACTGCCTCTGCAGGTTTTGCATGCTGGAGGTTGGCTTGTAGTATTTTTTATCATGTTTTGCTCGAGGGATTTTCATAGCCCCTTTTTAACATCTTTGGATGCCTTATCCCCTTTTGAGAGACCCCACTACTCCGTTATCTTAACGTCCTGACCTGGTTTCCGCAGGGTGACTTCACCAAACAAATCAAGCCATTTTGACATTGTTTGGTTCATTGATAAGACCATGGCATTAGGTGCTCTTTTTCACCCTAATAAGTATCCTCCAGGACTTCGGAGCCCCAGGGCTGTAATATAATAATATTTGCTCTTAATGGTTTTAAGCTTATTGTAAAAGATTTCCATATAAATTAATACTAATAATCTACCATATAAGGCCGTCGTTTTCTGTCCTTCAATGGTGTTTAGGAGACATTTTGACTCATTTTGGCAGCATTCGAAAACTTTCCAACTACGGTACATGGCTGAGGAACTGATCCGTCGTCTGTGGCCCTCAAGTCGGTTTCTAAACACGGCTTCCGCGGTTGTGTGGTGATTTTCAACCATTCTACTGTCTGCTAGTTTTCACAGTGCAGCATAAGGAATTTTGCTTTGAAGGTAGCACCAACAAATTTTAGACACTACTAGTTTTTTTTAGCTTCATGCTGGATCCCCTGTTGTGACATCGACTAGCAGGACTATTTTTGAGGTATTAAATACTTTGACGGGGGCTTGAAAAACACTGATACATTGAAGGAGTATCATGAAGATTTAAGCCAACAACGTTAAACTTTTTTGGTGGGTCAATCATTAGTTTCACATAAATTTAACTACTTAGGTATGGCAACGACAATATGAATAATTCTGTCTTGACTACCTTGCGGAAAGGTATTATTTTACCTCGAATGTTTTGATTTGCACGAGCTTGAGCCAAAACCAACATAGTCTTACATTTTCGCTGTCGGGTGTAAGTACTCCAGTGGTTTCGTTTCGTTGCCTTAGCCATAAGCTTGCCTAAGCCAAGGGTAATAATTTTACTTCATAAATAAATGCCTTGTTTTAAAAACTAGGTACCACCCATTTCCCACACCTTCATCAATTGACTGCTTTCATAAGACAAACATACTTCGACACCTAAGTACCCAATGATTAACAGACAATACTTGCGTAATACATGATTTGATTTAGCCTTCGGTTGGACATCATGAGTTATAAAAAAAATCCCACTCAAGGCTTCATTTATTTCGATGCTCTTAACGGCTGTGTATCTTTAAGGGTTTTAAACGGAAATGGTCACTTCGTATTGCCGCCTTAAACATTTTTTAACTGCCAATTTAGCTTTTTAGGTTAATTCAATTTCCTCTCGGGCACCGCTCGCGCACATCTGTGCCCACAGTGTGCGGCAAGCCACTAATTTTCTAGCGTGATTTCACCTGTTAACTCCAACTAGCTACCAACAAAAGAAACAAGAAAAAATAAATGTCCATAAATGTTTAATAACAAGTCAACAAACCAGCACGCCCGACGCATGGTGTGCAAGACAATATTAATAAAATCCATACAACAGAAGCATTAAAATATAGGAAAAAAAACTTCAATCCAAGCATTCCGATCCACTCAACCAGAGCGACGCATTGTGAATTTGAAATTAACCACACATAATCGAATCGACAGCACCGCACACACCGGTGTATACATAGTATATGCCGCAAATGCCATGTGTGGCATACTGTATTTTGTTTCAGCCGCAACAGCATTCAAGCCAATCAGGCGGTATATGTAATGTTCATAGGCCATTTTTACGCTACGCTTTCGGACTATACATCTGCTGTGCAGATAACTGGTTTCCGCGAAGAAAAGCTTCACCGAAACCATGCCGCAGTCCGTGCAAGAACCACACGAAAAGGCGCTGCTGTCTTCGCTGAGGTACATTCGCGCAAATGGTGGTCTTTTAATGCCCCCACCCCCCAAACCGATGTTGCGAAGACAGTTATAGCAGATGGAGAAGATTCACTGTTAAGCATTGAGTCAAAAATGCCAGGGACAACTTGTCTATAGTAATTTATTTCCTCTAAGCTTATTTGCAATTTTATGTCTGTTTGTTTGCGAGTCTCTCAAAATGCGTAGGTGTTAGCGAAGTTCGTCAAATTTACTCTTGTATTATTAACATTTTTCATGTTACCCATAAATTGGCAAACTCGGACGCTTTCAAACCAATTTTTAAAACTTTTTTTTTGCTTAAAAACAATTCTGCTCTGGTATTATTAACATTTATTGCGTTACCCATAAATAAGCCAACTATGACGCTTTAAAACCAGGTTTTTCCCGCTTTTTACGAAGCGTACAACTTTATCAAAACAAAAAATACAAAAATACATCGCAGCATCATCCTGAAACCAGAACCAGAACCAATAAAGCAGATCGCATTTCTTGAGTGCATAGCATCCATACCACACATATAAAAAAAATTAGCTGCCGCGCCTCGTGCCCCCAAAGTGGCAACGCGTTTCTACCATCAGAAACTAGTTGTGGAGTAGAGTGGCGCGGCCGCCATTTTATGATAAATACTTATGAGTATGCTACGAGGATAATTTGAGGCACAGATTTAGAAACCGAATGTAGCCTTTGTTAGAGATTTCAAGGAGTGTGGATACGTGACAGTAATTCTTCGTTTTTTTCCATTCTCTAATTGCAATGGAAAACAGACAAAGGATTAAGTTAAATATTCTTTTTGGTTTGTTTTTGGACGCTTTGCTTGGAAAGGTGTGGAGGTGACGAAAAAACACTGCACCTATCTATTTGCCAAGCTCTGAGGGTGTACTCTCTCGATTTTTGTGAATTTCCCTCTAATTTTTCGAACAACCATACCACTATTTTGTTTTCTCATCGTACTTCTCTTTGGGAGAAATCAAAAGAGTTGAGTAGCGAACTGGGAAATTTAGTTGTTTGAGAACCAATTTTGCTGCATACTTCTTTAAGCTTTGGTTGTTCGAATGTGTGACTGAGGATACGAGATTTTCGAAATTGCAATTTCGTTGCATATCTTTCGGAAATGTATACCCGTCGCTGTTGTGTATTAGCAGTGCGCTGTCAACAACATTGAAGTTCAGGGTACCATTTGAAAAGGAAATTATGATGGCATAAATAAATGCCTTAAAGGGTTCTGTGATCACTCATTTCGTTCAACAAGATCGGTTTTAGGTAAAACTGTTGCTTGCGATTCAAAATTCAATTAAAATTCTTTCGAAAACTGATGCTAAGTTTACTATTTAGTGCTGGTCGATATCAATTACGACGAGCACATAATGCTTTTCATGTAATTCTGCTGTTGTAAGTTCGAAAAAATGTCAAGGAAACACGGTGGTTAGCTTTTTAATTGCATACTGTTTGGATACTTTCGGATATCCAAGGCCTTTGGCCTTGCACTTTTAAATACTGCTCTTTGGATCTACCAGTAACAACAACAGAGTGTGTGAAATTTTCGGGTTGTACCCTTAGATATGGGTAAAATTTATGCAATCAGGGTAATGGACACCAAATCTGGCTCCATTTTCATATTGAATTTGATTGTTGAGGAAGACCTAAACCAGCTTGAAGTGCTCTTCTGGCAGTTGGTGTGGATGAACAGAGCAGAAATTAGATTATCGCCAACTGGACTAGAGAAAAGATTTAATGGGAATTGAAAGACATGACTTCGGATACAGTTAGAAATAAATCAAGTTGAAGTTAAAGTTTAAAGTTTAACAACTGCCAGAAAAGTGTCAATGCATTACCAATTTCGCGTCAGTGACAACGCTGAGACGACAGCATATGAAGCGACAAACAATCTGTTCCATTGACACAGCAGCCTTTGTGACAGCAGCCTCTGTCAGCTTACGTTTGTGCTGACAGCTTAAGAGTTTTTTTTTAAGTGTACGGCATGAAATAAATGTTTGTGTGTTTTTTTTTTTAAGTATAAAAGAAAATAAGGTTTGCTGGGCAGGGTATAAAGACTAAAGTAGCCCCTACGCCACTAGGTGTTTCACAATTATGGTCTTTGTAAAGAAGACTTGATACGACTTATACCCGCCAAAAAACTCGTAGCCAAATACTTTCTAGATCAATTCTTTGCGATTTATTTACCGTGACTGCTGGCAGCTTTTTTGCCAGAACAGTTAAGCTGACGCGCTTTTATTTCTAGTTGCTCACACCGACTGCGCCAAGTTGGTAAGTGATCAGAAGTTCCTGATACTAAGATTTAATTAAGCTGAATTTTTCTGTATTTATTGACTGCAACAAAATGATAAATCATTTAAATGACTCTTCCATCATTAATTTATTTGGAAAGCTGATATAAATAAGTTTGCTTTAAAAAGTTCACCGAACGTATCGTTGCATATATTGGGCATGACAATGCCATAAAAAAATTAATTTAGTATTAAAAAATAAAAAATTGCAATATAAAATTCAACGCACATTCGAATATTCGTAGAATTATAAACTTTGGTAAAAGAAAAATAATTAAAAAAATGGTTGTCCTTGAAAAGGAGGCTTGATTTATTGTCCGGGCCCTAGGTCGACACTTTGCCAATAAACCACGTGGACAATTGACAGCGCTTTTGCTAGAGAAGTTGAGCTGAAGTGCTTAAATTTATAATTCATTTTTACACCGACTGCGCCAACTTTTATGGTAAGTGCTCAGAAGTTCCTGATAATAAGATTGTTTTAAGTTGAAATATTTTTGTTCTATGTTTATTTTCTGACTGTAACTAGGCCATCATTACTAGCTTATTTGGCGCAGTCGATATAAATAAATGTTAGTTAAATGCAACAAAAAATAAATAACATTTAAATTTCAGAACTTAAGTTGGCTTTGAGGTGCCTTTTTAAGTCAGTGATTTTTCAGTTGTTGCAAACAACCCTTTCCAACCTAGCCTAACCTAGTCAGTAATTTTGTTCTTTTTAGGATAATCACAAGCTTAAGCGCTTACAAATAATTAAAAAGACAAATTTTGGCTCTTTTGGCTCTGGCAGTAATTAAAAGACAATAACTGCGGTGGCTATTAAAAAAATTCACATTGAGGTTTACGTTTAATGTCTTTTAACTATCAAAGTGTCAAAGCCTACTGCGCCAAAATGCTAAGTGCTCAGAATAAGTGCTTCCTGATAATAAGATTGCAGGAATAAGTTGCATGAGTTGAAATATTTCTGTTTTCTGCCGCCTGCGAGAAAAATTAGTAAGTCATCATCACTGACTTATTAGGCGCAGTCGATATGAGTTTATTTTAGTTCAAAGCAACCTTAAAGAAATAAGATTAAAATTTCAGAACTTGAGTAGACATTGAGATGACTTTTTTAGTCACTAATTTGGTTCTTTTAAAGATAATCACAAGCGCTATCAAATAGTTAAAAAGACAACCTTTTGAAGCGATGGAATTGTTTCAGAAGAAATTCATCAAAATGAACAAAATAAGAACTTTCGTATTTGGTTTGAGTGTCCAGGACGTGGGAACTAAGGCTCAGTATTTGTTAGGTCAACGTTTTAAACGCTTATCTATTACATTGGTAGGTTTGAATAGTTTTAAGTGTAATTGCTAAAACATATGCAATGTTCATGCTTTTTTACCGACCGCGCCAAATTAGAAGTAAGTGTCCAACTTTATGTTTTTTTGGTTATCTTTAATTATAACATTTTTTTAAAGTTTCGCACACTAAACAGGTGACACGAAGATGCTTTATGCTTTCGCAGTCGGTAAATTCTGTACATTCAGTAAAATTTTGGTGTCGTAGTTGTGTTTTCAGGCTAATAGATTCTTGAAGTGTCACTTGCATATTATATTAACAATTAAATTTTGGCTTTTACTTGGTGTTCTTTGGAAAAAAAACCTTAATTATGGGACTGAGGCAACAAAGCTGCTTGCCCAAGATCTAGACAGTTCATAACGATTCATAACTATCGCTAAAGCCATATCATACCGATGTCTCTTCTTCTTTGCCTTTGGTATACTTCTCACTCACATCATGTTAAGTTATCACCACAAAAGCAGCCACGAACTTTTGAAAGGCAGTCACTTAAATAACCTGACAAAGAAGCCTAGTTGTAGCGGCTGTCCTGCTTTGTTGGCCAATGTTGCAAAGCCTTCTGACATCACTTTTAACTGGAACATAAAGCTTCATGTTAACCATCATGTGTGGCCAAAGTTCTAGACAGACCATAGATTCCTTGGGGTTGTCGAATGCAATTTACCATTTCAGTAAGATGAATCCCAAAAGAAGACATTTTGACATTTCCAAATATTGTAACCATCTGTTTTTATTTGGTTTTAGGCCCTAGACGTGCTGCTGATTGGATAAGGCACCATGAGTCAAGTTTAGCGCATTTGAAGTCAACAAACTCCTGAATTGAAGCCCATCTTACCTCCATCGCTTCTTAAAAACAAAACTCATACCTGCAAAAATTTTCTCAAAGTAAACACATTGTCATTACTTTAAAAGTACCTATGTGCCACCGTGTATCATTTTCCAAAGAACTTTCATTCTTTCGAAATTCTAGTGCTGCCCCGTATCTACCTACCTAGGGTCACTTAATGCCATCTTCGGTCATTAATCAGCCTGACATGTCTATGCCAAAATGCAAACACCATCAACAACAGCAAGCAAACCCCTTTTTTCCCAAACCATTAAATTGGTTCCATTCGAGTAGGCACACGCTGTTCTGTTCCCGCGCCGTCTACCATCATTTGGACATTTCTTGGCCACCGCAGACACACTGCTTAAATCGAAAGAGCTCCGCTCTCTTTTCTGTCTCACCTGTGTGTACCTCACCTTTGAACAGGTAAACCTCAAATAAAGGGAATTTATTTTCTTGTGCCTCTCTGCTGGGTAAGTTCGAAATATCTTCAAGACAACTGGAAGGAAATGCCACCAGAGAGACTTAAGTCAGTGTTAGTTTTGCTCAATCCAAAGGCGGAGGTGTGTGATTAGTGCGCTCTTATCAGGCAGAAAAATAAATTGTGTCTATGCAAAAACAATCCGAAAAAACGAATTTGCTTGACAAACTTTATTTAAAACAAACTTTAAAGACTCTTGAGAAAAGTGTCATTTGATTTTCTAAAAATAGATTCAAAATCTCAACCAAAAAAGTGCTGCACTCTGGTGTGCTAAATATGAACTGTGTGTGCTGCGCCGCGCAACAAAATGGTGACGTCAGTCCCGAGATGTTACCATAAGTCTTGCTTCTCTACATGGCACTTAATGGATCTGCTATTTGTTACACTTAATTTTAATTTTAATTTTAATTTCAATAACCAAATGTGGTGCCCAGTTAATATTGACATTTGCCATGATGACTTTTGCGCGAGTTTAGTTCCTTTATAAGGTTACAGTGAGATCAAACGAAAGGTGCTTCAACGTAAGAGAAAAAAAAAACCTACAGGAATAAACAGTGCTAAAAAAAAACAACTCAAAGGAAAAAAAGGAAGAAGATCCCTAACAATTGATTGTGTGTGCCAAACGACAGGTGCATCCATAGTTTGCAATTTTGTGCAGCACCTGTGACCATCATATAACCAGGGGTTGCTTTTAAGAAGACCCCGTATTGCATGCGCGAAACAGTCGGCCAATAAATTCCCTCGTCTTCCAGTCTCTATAACTCCGTAAATTGGATTCCACAAACTATTAAAAAACAAAAATGGATACAATACTATCACCGATTGGTGAGAAGCTCTCGTCGTCTAATGTTGGAGCATTCTTCCAAACCTGCAAGGTAAGTGGCGCACTTTGATAGAGCTTTACTACTCGTCGCGCACCTCTTTAAGTCTCTATAATCGGTGTGAAACCATTCAGCATGCTTAGGCATTTAAACGGGAACACCGACTACGATGTGTCGGGCTTGTGTAGCGATTTTAAGGAGAACGTGTCGTATGTGTGTGCGCATGTGATGGATGGGTTTAATGCATTAGAACATCACGTACAAGACCTCCGTCTCGGCGTGTACTGTTATTGTTGGGTGAGGTGCGGTAATTAACAATTCCCGACGACACAGGTTTGCTGTTTCGTATTGTCTTCCTTATGCGCAGGTGGCAATTTCTCTTCTTTTATTCTTCAAGAAAAATACCAAAATCGGATAGTCTTCGGAGAAGATTATCTTCTGGCCAACGGATAAGGCTTTTTCTGTTTTCTTTCAATTCCTGCAGATGTTTCTTCCTCACGTTCTATCACTTTTAGAATGAGATCCTGGATACTTTGATTGTATCCCGAGATCACCCTTAATTTAGCAATATTAAGGAACACTTAGGTACTTGCTGTGCATAAATCAACTCAAACTATAACAAAGTAAGTTGTCTAAAACGTTTAAATAATTCCCGAAACACCACCTTTCGCACCTTTTACGAGACACTTTTTCCGGCCACCAAGCAATTTCGTAGAACCTAAATCTGGCAGATGAAATCTTATAGACTTTCTGAACAAGAATTCTTTGAAACTTCCTAACTTAAACCGTTTTTACGACCTGAATATACAAGACCGTGGTAGGATAACTTTGATTGTCCTGCTCCTGTAGAAAGGCCCAAACTGGGGACACAATGAATTTACAGGTTAGGTCCATTCTTATGTAGGGTTTACATAAGAACAGTTTACAAGGAACAGCAACAATACTGCTTTATTAAATAAAGTTCAAAGACTATCTTGTACATGACAGGTACTCTTAGAACAACTCCTTCAGTTGCACTTGAAACAATGATTCACCTTCTTCTGCAGATTCATCTTCATTCAAATTCATGATTCACCAAAAGCAGCACTAGGCTCAGGAAATCTCTACAAATGGCTCGTCACAACATGGGTCATGCAAGCATCCTAAATGGCCAAGTTACTTTAGCTGGTAATTCAGGCTATGTTGTACTAAACCTTGCCTTTAATGTCAAATTCAAGATTTAATTTCCAAACAGAAATGCCTAGGAGGTCTTAAATGCATCTGCAACAGAAATTTTCACAGACGGATCAAAAACAGCGCGTGGAGCAGGAGCTGAAGTCTTCTTTAGTTAAGTTCCTCGTGACCTATTCATTTCCAAATGCCTGCTGGATTACTGCAGTGTATTTTAAGCAGATATCACAGCCGTTCAAGCCGCGGCCTCACATTCAATTAACTCAATAGACTGCAGGGTTATTGTTTTCTACCCAGCTGCAAAGAGACTTTCTAGTTGGGGTCCCCACAAGCCACTGTTTGGTAGGAAGATATGTCAGAAGACTCGGTGCTCCCTTCATCGATTTCCGTAGAGTTGGCAGAGATGAGGAGGAGGAAAAAAACCATGGCTTATTTTCCGTCTTACCGACCCATCCTATCGACCTTGAGAAGTAAAACTATAGGTGAATGCGTCTTTGAAGATTTAAACAATCAGCAAAACTCGACCTTAAGAATATTATGAGCTTTGTCTCCGGGGGTCAAATCGGCTAAACGCCTAAAAGGTCAACCACACAATCTGTCCTTATTCCACCCAGGAATGCTCAATTTCAGAGCAACCACTGCAAGCACGAAATTTCCCATCATTTCCCTCCACAACGCTCCCAGGTCTTCCCATAGAGAAGTGGTCTGCTACAAGTTATTACCGTGTTGGTAACCACTTCTTTATAGTCCCCTTGGTCATACCGCTTCTGTTAACGCGACCTTTCACATTTCCCCTAGATTAATTTTAGTTTGAGTCACCTGAAGGACTCCCCGGTTAACTCCCCGCCTATGAATTCTCCTCCAAAAAGGGTTTTTACTTTCCTTCTCTTGAGGCTTGTTCTTACTTGAGGGGCAATAGGTACGGACTTAGACCGAAATCGATTATATCCTGGTCCTCTCATTAAGGATTTATCTTTACGGATCTTAAATTACCTCGCTGAAGAGGTTCATACCAAAAACTGTTGCCCCTAAGATTAAGTTATTCCATCCAATTCATACGCTGCCCACCCTTCCCAGCGTTATAAATAAATAAATAGAGTGGCGCAACAGCTCGAGGTGAACCAGGGCCAACTTCTCAACAATGTATGCTGTGTGTGTTTAATTCCTTCACATACAATTTTTTGCCGAATCCGAACGGAACTTTGAGAAGTTTTTCAATACAATTGCTACTCTCGGAGAGCTTGTCAGACCTTCACGGAGGTGGGGACCGTGAAAAAGAACAAGTCTTTTTTTTCAGGTGACGATGGCAGGATTCGAACCCAGACCTCCGGCGTAGTAAGCACATACACTAACCACTACGCTACGGCACCCTACCTTAAGGCAAATAATTATTTGGGGTCTAACAGTGACGGGACTCTATTTTTCAGGAATGTCCCCCAAACTGGCCATAATAATTCTGCTAAAATTGCTTCACATCGAAACGGTCCAGCACTCACTTTTCGGGTAAGTCCCTAACCAATTAACCATCAGAGCAGGCTTATAACAATACTGGTTGCCTCGACATTTTCACCCTAATCGGGTACCACCATTCGGGTCCTCGGGCTAAAAACTCCGGTATTAGGTGGTATTACAAGGGTCTTTTGGTCTAAGTGTCATCTAAGTCATCTTACCTTACCTAACCTAAGGAATGGCATACATAGACGACGTCTTTCTGTAATTTGCTTCAGCTTGGTGACCATTGAACAGCTAACACCCCTTAAAAAATGTTTTTCTTCCTTTCTCAATATTGAATTAAACTCACGGACATTAAAGTGGGACCAAAACTTAATAAATGTTTTGTTACTTTATCCTGAAGGGGCATAACACTTGCGGGATGAAGCTTTGGTCTTTTTGCTCATGCTTTAATGCTAATATTTTCTTGTTTTACCCTGATGGGGCATAACACTTGCGGGATGAAGGTTTGATCTTCCTGCTCATGCTTTTAATAATTGACAATGTGTCAGCGTTGCTTGGGCCTCATGGGATACTAATTTTTTTGATTTGTTTTATAATATGCTCATTGTCAAGGGGTTAAGGGGTTATGACTACCCTTATAATGCGTAGCACATCGCGAGCGGGAAGAATTTGGCGATAGAAAATATATAAGAAGAAAGTAATTCTCGGTCCAACACAAACGCTGATCAGCCAAATATGAAACCCCTGCACAGAAAGAACAAAGCTTACCATCGCAAGTGTTATGCCTTTACGGAGAAAAGCAAAAGTATAACAAGCAGAATATTTCATAAAAATATATGGCATGCGTCTTATTGTTGTCCATTCTATTTGCATATTAGAAAAGAAAACGGTGTAGCCTGGGTAACAGACGCCGACCAGGAAGCCGCTCATTTTGGGACAGACGCTTCCGGATTTTTCGTTTATTGTGGAGACGGCTCCCATTATTCTTTCTCAAGAAGAAAGGTTTGAAGTCTCGTATTTCTGGCTAATGTTTGCTAAGTTTGCTAACAAATGAAACCTATTGTTTGTAGATCTGTAATAGTTTCGCGGTACTACTTTTCTAAAAAGCTTTTTGTTAAAACTTTCTTGTCTTTGGTTGTCGCAACCTTGACGTTCATCAATTCAATAGACGACAAATACAGGGCAGGAGCTTTCAAGAACTTCTTTCAAGGTGTTCACCAATGATCTACTGATATCTCGACTGATAAATCCGTCCACTTTCAAATGGCTAACGACGTGCACTGCCAAAACGCTCAAAAACGTTTAATTTTGAAAGGAAGTAAGTCACGTTTCCAAATACGTGTAAACAAGCAGTCAAACAATTTTCTCCAATATCGCTAGCAAAGTTCCTCACGATCTTTTACCATGTTTGCATAACACCATCAACTACCACGTGTCCGACAGCCCATATACGGTGGCCCTATCAAACAAGCCCGCTCTACAAGACCATCGACACGAATAAAATCCGAAACAACCACTCGAACAGCACATTACCTTTGATCTAATCAAATATTTGTCCAAACTATAAAAATTGGTAATTAAATCCACAAATAAAAAAACAATATTTCTCCGATATGCTCACAGCCAACAGATGTATCTGGGGGTTGTTCTATGCGTTCGTGTGTTGCTTAAACACTCATGTGCGTAGATGGTTTTTCAGTGTTGACAGGGAAATCGTGTGGGCTCTGTGTGTCACTCACTCATGCACCATTCATATATTTGTCGCCTATGCACACCGCCACAAGAATTACTTTTGTTAATTTTTTGTTTTGTCGACTCTGGTCATCACCGGAAGGTAAATGACCAAAAGATACTTTTCGGCTTTTCCTAATTTAATGAGAGGAAAAAGAAAAATATTCACCGGTTCAGATTAATTGATTGTCAAACGAATTTGGTAATATTTACGATTCTTGTAATCAAATCGGTCTGGGGAGTGGGTGTCTTAAGCAGATGCAGAGCACCGGATGAGGGAAGACGACGCCGCCGCCATTCATTGCAGCGCACACATGTGCCCACGGGTATATGTTTTCGAGTCATAATCTGGGTTACGTGAGATCTTGGTATTTTTGGGGATTTCGATTTGGATGGCAAATTTCAGAGTCCTTTTGGAGGAGTGGTTTTTTAAGAACAATAGTAAATGAGTCATTTTGGGGGTTGTTGTCTAAGGGTCAATACAGAAGAATGTTATGGATCGAAAATGGGTCGAAAAGTCTTTAATCTGATTCAAGAAGGATTTTTATTAATTATTTGCTGGCTCACCCTCAACGAAGTGATTCTTCTCTGGTAAAATTTGAAGCACCTCATAATAGGCGACCACAAAACCACCTGTTATCTTCCACAACAGAAAACCTTAACCAAATAAGGATCTCGTTGTGAATGAATCGATCTAATCGATTATTTGTTCTCACGTTCTTTCCAAAATCAATACAGAAAAGGATGAACCAAAACACACCTGTTGTCATATTTTTGTGTTAACTCCAACAACTGCGGTGGTAGTCGCGCCAACATTAGTGCAATTAATTTACTCCAAGTGTTGATTTCAATTCATCACAGTCGGGCAGTCGGATATTTTGTATCTGCAAAGTGATCACCTAGCCTATAGGCCAGCGAGAATTTTCCACGCGATGAGTGGTGATGCGGTGATGTTGGTCTCGAGTTAATTTATTACAATGAGCTGGTGCGCAAAAAAAACAAGAGTTTCCCAGTCTATTTAACCCTCTTCTCGAGTGTGCGTCATCCGTCGTAAAGTGGTTTCCGTATAGGAAGTTCCCAGACCATAAGACCATGCGCAAGTCGCTCATGTGTGACTCGGCTCTATTGGAGCATAATATCTTCTCACACATGATTCTTCTTCTGGCGTTTGTTTTTTTCTGGCTTAACCCTTTCTTGCTTCTGTGGAGTAATTTACATTTAAACAGTATCTAATGGTGGGGTGGTTACAGCGCGGTGACATAGAGTTGACAAAAGGTAGACAAACAGTGCGGACGACCATCTTTTCGAGTTTTGTCATTTCGGATTAAGTCATTTTGGGGGTAATGCATCAAGTGCATAATGACCATGGAATGGATGATGGCGTTAATTATTTTTCTCATTACACAAGGAATCTTTTTCGGATTTCCATTTGGGAAAAACTTTCACATCTGTGGATGGTTGATAGAGGTTTCCTTTCCGTTGTGGTTTGAAAGTGAATTTTATGGTTTTGCATAGGTTTTCCATTCAAAAAGGTTGGACACCTTGTAGTTTACCTTGTGATGTTATGTCATATTTGTGTACCGTTTTCTTCATGGTCTTGATACTTTGAAGAAAGTACTAAAAAGGAGGAGGTGCACAACTTTTTGTGTACACTTTTAAGGTTAAAGTTTAACTCCTCTCAACTTCTTACATGTTGTCTGCTTGCTTACCAGTTGCTTGACTTCCCCTAACACAGTTCTGCTTCGACCAGCGTACACTGCCTGTAAAGGATTTAGCTAAAAATTTTGATTTAAGGAAGTGACCTACATAATTCCAAGGATTTCCCTCTTAGAACTTGGGTATTTCTTTCCCGTTTCAAGTTGCCAGATAAAGGATTTGCATTCAGAAGTAAAGACTGCCGTTTTCTTATAGAACCATCCGGATTTGCATAAATCTTGGGAGTAGCCTTAGACTGCCGTTCGTCTCTAAAGGAGATGTCAGAGCAGTTCAACATTCTCCTGTGCTGGGTGCCAGGGCATAGTGACATTCCAGGCAACTGTAAGGGTGACGAACTCGCCAAACTTGGAACTACTCTCTGAATTTCGCCTGATAAAGGCTCCTTAGGCATTTCAATTTCGACATGCAAACTCATGATAAAATTGGATGCAATAGAAAGAACAAATCTCAGATGGACAAGTGGCAGTACCTGTCTAGTAACAAAACAGATTTGGCCAAAGCTAGATCTTAAACGCTCTAGGAGTTTATAAAATAAATAAATAGAGTGGCGCAACAGCTCGAGGTGAACCAGGGCCAACTTCTCAACAATGTATGCTGGTGTGTTAATTTCTTTTACATACAAAGGGACCTACAATTTTTTGCCAAATTCGAACGGCACTTTGAGAAGTTTTTCAAGACAAATGATACTCTCGGAGGGCTTGTCAGACCCTCGCGGAGGTGGGGACCGTGAAAAAGAACAAGTCTTTTTTTTCAGGTGACGATGGCAGGATTCGAACCCAGGCCTCCGGCGTAGTAAGCACACACACTAACCACTACGCCACGGCACCCCACAGCTCTAGGAGTTTGATAGCTGTTAAAAGATCGCACATGAGTGCTACAATCGGTGTTATTACAGGACACTGTCTGACAGGCAAGCACGCGACAAGGCTTGGTGTCTTTTCTAACGATTTTTGCAGGAGCTGCATGGTCGAATAGGAAGAAGAGACCGCTCTCCACCTTTTCTGCAGATGCCTCGCTCTCTCTAAGTACCGAAATCTTCACCTTGGAGCTTTCTTCTAAAATGATCTTAGTGATCTTAGCACGACTGGACCAAAACGTCTCTTACGCTTCATTAATAGCTCCAAGTAGTTCAACGAGTAGGTAATTTTTCCAGATCCACGTGGTATCACAATGGACCTAAATAGTGAGTTGGGTCATACAAGTGAGTTGGGTTCTTCGAACCCGACAGCCACTTCAACCTAACCTAACCTAATCGAGGAGTGCTTAAATTTTCTAAAGATCCCCTTGTACGTCGAGAAGGCGACGAGGGCCTTAGCCTTATGGTACTGAGTGTCTCAATTTCTTCAAAATCCTAGCAGCTTATTTAATAGTAATTTTGCAAAAGCCGTCCAACCGAATTCGTGTGCAGAGTCTAAGGACTCTTAAGGAGTCTTAAGGACTCCTGTTAGTATTTAAATATAATTGTGGTCTAGTCCGCTCATAATTGGTGTTCTTGTTTACAGCGGTCTTTGGCTCTCTTTTAGGTCTGCAAATTTCAGGCTGTGTTTTCAAGAACCCTTCGTAGGTGCTACTCAAGGATACTCAAATTTGTTTTTGCGTGTGATCAACGTCAGCGGTGTTTTTATAAACTTGAAGGCCCGAGATACATTCAAACCAGATTTGGCAACTTTGCTCGCTTCTTTATTTCCTGGGATATCAATTTGCGTTGAGCTCAGGGTAACTCTGCTGCCAAATGATTTATAGTATTGAATTCCTCTGCACAATTTTACAGCTTGGTTTAACTACGCCTCGCTTCTAATAGTCGCTCGGCTGTCAGAGGAGCAAACGCGCCGTCTTTCGTCTCTAGAGCTTCGACTAAGGACTCTTTACTTCGCCTAGTACTGCAGTCGTAATTAATCCCGAAAGATTTGCTTACCTCATCAAAACTTCACCGAAGAGGCCTGCGTCTGTCCAAACGTCCATCTTAGAATCGTCATTGTAGATGGCGATGTTGCAGTCATCTCCTGTTAATGTCCTTCTATCCCATTTCTTTTCTATTGGTATCAAATCGCTGAAAGTGAATGCCAAAGGTAGGTTGTCTGCGACTTTACCTTTAAAGAAACACCATTGGAAAAGTCCATATAAAGGTACAGAAAGACCACAGTTAGACTTTCTAATTCTAAGTTTGTCTTGCTGCTACAGTCTTTATGCAAAGATGTCATATATTGAGCAGAGGGGCGCCGCCTCGCCATGCTGCTGGGGCTTGTGTGCCGGATTACTGAACACAATACCCCGGGATCGAATCATGACCGTGCCAATAAAAGTTTTTTTTCGATCCCACCTACCTCCAGGGTATGACAGACTCTCCTAGAGCATCATTTACAATTAGAGTCCTCTTAATTCGACGTTCAGAATCGGGAAAAAACTGTAGGTTCAGTAAGTGCCAGTAGTTTTTCTTTTTTGTTTTTTAAGTGAGATTGAGTAGTATAAGTCTCTAATACTGCAGCAAATGTGGATCTTATAGTGACACTAGTCGTTCCAGTTCCGGCCTCTGGTCTTTTGTCTCTGGTCTCCGGGTCCGGGTGGGCCTCAACCAACAAGCTCCACCAACCAGCTCTATCTCTTTGATACCGCCTCCAGTTTTGTACACGGTGTTGGATCAGGTTCGCCATCTCTACTACGCTGCCCTTAAGGTGGTTTCGACGATTTGAAGAGCTCGTTTTTCTAAATGCTGTCATTTGCAGTTCTTAAATTTTTGAATAGATGCTCAGTGTCAGTTGGGAAATTTTTAATTTTTTGTAGGTTTCAATGTGAACTTATTAGACCTCAGGTTGCAAATACTGCTGTGATTTCATTAATAAGTAGACAAAAGCTCATTGCTGGATTCTAGACAATTCTACGCCATCATTCTCTGCTGCCGAAAGTTTGACTGTCAGTTTCAGTAGTCTTGTAAGTCTTAAGTAGGATATCGTTATCAGTTGCGCAACCATTGCCATGCTGCCGAAATTGTTGAAGAGACCAGCAGATATCTAGTTGAATATATTTTGACGTTCTCCTGTTGTTACTTTAATCCCCACAGGCAAATGAACATGAAACAAAGTTGATATCACTCAAAAAATTTTTACAGAAAGACATATTACATTTCACAGCTGGTTAACATCATCACGCCTTAAAGAAACTGTCACCCGCTTTTCTAACTCGACTAGAATTTCTCCTCCCTCAATTTTCTAAGACACTGTCTCCGCATTCCGAGAGTATTTGAAACAAAATTCCGCGGTCAGTGGACAATATCACATTTCCCATCACCACCATCTCGTCGTTTAATGTTACACCAAAAGCACTTTACTCTTCTTTGTCTCGCCTCACGTGATGGATGTCTCTAAATAGGTGAAAGGTTAATTTTTTTCCCCCCGTGTTGATCAAATCTTTGCCACATGCGGTACGATCTAATATCTCAGCGTGTGCGCGGTTAGAGTTTCATCCGCATCAGGCGCATGGTCAGTGTAAGATGATATTTTTTTTTTATCATCCAACCAAATTTGCTTCTAAATGATCCCTTAACCGCACATGACTTAAGTACTACGTTTCTGAGGAAAAGGAGCAAAAAAAAACTTTAGAACTTTTTACATGAAAGTTTTGGTTAATTGCTCTCCGCAAAGACCTTCTTAGCTTGACAAAGCGTGAAATTACAGAGCCTTACCACTTTGCGCCGGCCACCGTCAAACCACTTTTAACGAGGTGTGGTGTGTGTGGAGGAATAAACTATAATTTCGCTCTGTTCTTGCCACATTTTATTACCCCCTGAGTTGTGTATTGCTATGGTCAATTGGTTCAGAGCCGCAAAGACTGTGATTCTATGTAAAATCTGAACTAGTTTCTGTGCTTTGGCGCGATTAGAATGAGAATTGCTTCAGCCATTTTCGTATAATGACCTCAGGAGTTCTGCTGAAATTCCCGAGAGTGGTTTAGTTATCCTGTTCTTTTAGTTTTCGAAGAAAATCACTGCAAATACGACTCTGCTCAAGTTGAGATGAATAAAATTACCGTTCGCCTGCATTGACCTCGCTTTTTGGGAAGATGCGAAGTGAAAGAAAGCAAAAAAAAAAACCTAAAATAATCAGAGCTTTGAGGTAATTTCAAATTCTCCGTTAAAAGTGAGAGACGTAAATGAGGCAATTAAGATATCAACAATTACAATCGTAATTCATCAAAAAAATTTAGCCATTTACCAACTGTCTGGAGAGGAAATCAAAGAAGAACGAAAACGAGTTCGTTGCTCAACTCTTTTGTTTTTTCTCGTTTGCAATTGTTTTCCTCCACTGCTGCATGCGCGGTATGATCTCGAAACTCGGCAACAGCGTACAACTTATCTAGTTTCTTGCGCCCAATCTCCCTTTTCAACACCGCGAGAATCCCCTTCGCCCTGGAGTCTGCAGCGGGATAAAAAAAAAACAACAACCAAACGGCGAACCCTATGCACATGTAGGCAGTAGTTATTAGCTACATATCTAACCCAAAAAAGAAATAACCAAAAGAAACTTTCAAATCTATTAAAAAACCTCCGGACAAAGCAAAAGCAAGCGAGAAAAACCAACAAAAATTCAAAACCAACGCCAACCACATCCACAGTAACTTCGAGTCTCTGACAAGAAACCATGGAGCTTGACCCGAACACAACGCGTTGTCTGTCTTCACGTTATGTATATACCCATGGCACATAAGAAACCCATTCCACATAAGACGTATAAATAGAAAGGAAATATATACACGGGCAGCGCACACTCACTCAAAACCCCTTTGGGAGGCGGTGTAGGGGAACTGTGGCTGCTAAAAAGACCCACAAGAGGAAATCGCCTTACGAGATATAAAGTGGGTACGTTTCCCCACGCCACGACTCCAAGTCCCCGTTTGGCAAGTTTTCGGCCAAAGCACCACATCCACTCCAAGTTGCAGTAGTACAGTCTTTTCGTGGATGGATGCTTGGATACAATCTTTCAATCCACTGCTGTGCTGCCGATACAAAGCATCAGGAACAGGTTTCTGCTCTCAGAGCCAAGGCGTAGCCCGACCATTGTATTTCTTGTTTCTCATTTAACTTTGTATTTGAAATTATATTCTGTGTGTGTGTGTGTTTGTGCTGGATTTCTCTTTAATAACTTGTCTTGTCGTTTTAGGTTCTATGGCACTTGGACGCGTTCCGAAGATCGTTTCGACAGTTGAACCAACATGTCTGCAGCGGACAAGATTGTATATTTTGCGCTCTAAAGGTAAGTGGAACTTTGTGGATTCTATTGCAGCGGAAAAGTATGCAGAGTATTTTGCTTCGAAATAATGATCACTCACAAGAATTGTGTTGAGGGCCTTAGGGCGTTCGTGAGTCGTTGTCTTTTGATGTAATGGTCGTTTTACTCAGCAAAGTACATAAGTGCACCAAAGACGTGGTAAGACATCAAATTAAATAAAGGTGAACTTAAGAGGCTTTAAATCGAACAAGAGGGAAAAAAATCTTTCAAACTTGTGGGACGGAGTGATTTCATTATTTTCTATCTAAAAGTATGCAATCAAAGTGTGAAGCTCAGATCAGTTGAGTGAGTCTTACTGGTCATTTTACGAGACTCAATTATTTAATTAATTTTAAGAGATTTTCTTGACCAAGGCAGATTGCTAAAGTTCCTGGCAAAGTTCAAGAAAGTTGAAAATGTGTTATATGAAAATGGTCATTGTTTCTTAATAGTCAAAAATAAACTAGCTAACAAGACACGGGGGTAGCGGGGTAGCGTTTCCTGTTCACATGAAATCATAAAAGGTACATTTAAGGAAAATAGTGATTATTGAGGAGTACAAACGAATCTACTAGTGTCGAAATAGAACCCAAGCTTCTTCATACTGGTAACGTTTCCTTGCATGAAATGACTAGAATGTTACTATAGCCTCAATTCTAACTAGGAGTCTGCATGAGTGTATACGAAAAGCCTGCAAAAATTAAACTGTGTTTTGGTTTCTGGAGCCATAATGTGCTCAGCGCTTTGTGCGATCCAGAATCAGTTACTTACACAGGAAGTGCCAGCTAATCAACAGGCAATCCAGGAAATCAGTTGAACCTGAAACCTCCAAAAAACTGTTATGTTTTCAACTTTTAAAAGGTCTGAATTAATAAAGTAAAAAAAAAAAAAAAACAGGGAGAAAACTTACCTTATCGAAAAGGCCACAACGACGTTAGAGAAAGAGCTTCGCAGGAGAGTGTGCTTTAAAAAGACCTTGACATTGCTTACACTATAGGCTGTCAACTTTAGGTAGTCAAGTCTTGATGTACATAAGGAATTCAAGGCTCTTTTGTCACTTCTCGATGGCAAAAAGTATCTTACATTTTCGTAAGTTGACCAAAATCACACATCAAATTGTAAAATGAAAAACTTAGCTAAATTTTTTTTTTTTATCAAATGCTTGGATTGGTTTAAATCTTAGCCGTCCTACAATCTTTCCATACATACACTCCACAGCCGAAGTTGATCCTACCTCTAAAAATTTTAAGCCCAGTTGGTAGTCTTTTTATATATGGCCCACGTTGGGCGCCGTCGTTCAGGGAGAGATATACTGAAATAGAGGTTTCTTGGACAAATTCTTGGAAAATTAATGATGGCTTTTTCCAAATATATTGAAGAAGTAGGCAATTCTGGATGCCACGCTGGCGGCCATGCTATCGTTAGGCATTGTTCTGGCACTTCAAAGGTTTCTGCGGCAATATCGGTTATAGAGATAGAAAATGGTCGCGTTTTTATTTAATAATGCGGGGTTAGTAGGTCAAACCACTACAATTACTGCAATTTTTTTCTATGATGCCCCACGTTAGGTGCCATGTCATCACAACGTTGAAGACGAAATAAAAGTTTTCGAAATAAAGAAGCAATTACACTAAGGGGCTAAAATTCTAAATGTTTTTATTTTTTTTCTTCTATCTCCGGCAGCCCTCTTCTATTATGCCCGTTTTAGGTACATATTAATGTCAAAAAGCAGGTCTGTTCACAGGTAGTTCTTATTAAAAAGATAGAAATTGGCCAGTCTTTTTCGGGACGCTACGCCAACACCGTTTTGATGTCCTCATTGGATGTCGCGCCATTTCTTAGCTTCAGGTCGATCACCACAGATGTTTTCCAAAAAGTATTGGTTAACGATAGGATATTTAAGTGTATTCTTCCTAAAATTTTAAGTGAGAGAGCTATTCAACTACATTTACTTGTAGTTGCTCCTTCAAAAATCAAGCCTCTTCCAAAAATAATGGGTGAATTTAGGCATCACATTAATGACTACAGCACTTGTTTGGACGCCCCACGTTGGGCGCCGCGCCGTCGCATCTTTGAGAACTAAGAATTGTACCTACGATTGAGGTCCTTATGTGTGGAGAGCTATTCAACTTCATTTGCTTGTGACAGCCTTCTTCTACGATACCCCACGTTAGGCGCCATGTCAGTCACTACAATTGTATCCTGTACAAAAAGGTTATTATACCTGCTTCTACAAAAAGCATTCATCTTCAAAAAAAAAAAAACTATGGATAAGTTGAGGCCATTTTTGATGCCCCACGTTTGGTGCCGCGCCACCGCATCGTTGAGAACTAATGTCTGCACCTTTGAGTGAAGTCGTTATGGGCCGAGAGAGCTATTCAACTACATTTGGTTGTGAGAGCCTTTTTCTGTGATACCCCACGTTAGGCGCTATGTCATCGTTAAGGGACACGTTTGTCACTACGGGTGTGTCCTGTACAAAATAGAAAGGGCTCCTAAAAAAGTATGCCTATTCCGGAAATAGGCAATGTATTTAGCTATGTTTAGGCAATTCCACTTTAATTGCTGCAACACTCTTCTTGAGGCCCCATGTTGGGCGCCGCATCATCACATCATTGAGAGTTAAGGGTTGTACCTACAAGTGAAGTCCTTTTGGGCCATAGTCTTCTTTTTCCAAAAAGCAACGAGTGGTAAATAAACTGACTTCATGGTAGTGTGTCTGTAGCACCATAATAGCTATTGTTTGCTACCAGATCTCGCTCCTTTGACTTTTAAATCATTCAATCAAGCTATCGGCATCAGAACTCATCTTCTCGACAGGGTTTGACTACATGAAACTTTTGAAGAGTATGTCACGACACACTCATAACCCTTACAAGAATGAAAGTAAAAATGCTGTTAACGTATTTTATTAACCCCGATAGTCCTTGTAGATATAAATCTATAATGACCGCTTTAAGTGGAAGTGAGGGCTCTTGGATTTTATTTAAATTGGTGGCGCTCTTATTTAGCTAAGGCGTCAGCCACGAGCCATTGTATAAAATGCATAAAAACTGTTGCAGGAAATCTTTAAAGAACGCCCAACAAAGACACAGTCAAATTTAATTTGTAAATCACGGAACCATTATATTTAAACTAGTCTCAGATTCATTTAAATTTCTTAAGTGCTTAGATAAGCATGCGGTCTTATCGTCTCCTCTATCCAGAATTGAAATACATGGCATTCACAAAGTTACCTGGAATTGACTGCCAGTTCCCTTAAAACCAAGTGGAAAATGAAGACATGCAAGTCTCAAGAACTCAGCCCTTCATTTTATTGAAAAAGGATTAACCCGAATTCAAGCACCTCCCTTTCTTATTATGTCTTCACATGCCTGACTTAAAATATAATCTTTCGAAAATAAACCCACATCCAACACATGCAGTCCATGCTGCTCACCAATGGTAAATAGCACCTAGTTTTTCCCTCACGTATATCCTGAAATCCCTTCATCGAAATTACACGAAACAACTGGAAAGCCAGTGAAAAACCCCATCCATGCCCTCCGTACGTGTTTTCCAATTCACCTAACAATTAGCTAAATCAATTGGTAAAAACAAACAGAAAACCCGCGCAAAACACATGTTGAACCTGTGAAAAGCACCATACAGCAACAAGGTGCACCCGCGCGATTCGCTGGTTCCCACAAATTCTGGCCGACATGTGTCCAAAGGAAAATCCCTATTTCATTTCTCACACCTCAAAAAAACCGTGTATCCTTCATTATTGGGAAAAATTCCCACATCTTCGATGGCCCATCAATAAAGAAAATCTTTTCTTAAATCCAGTTCGCTACTCAAGTCTTTTGTTTGTCTCATGTAATGTAACATTTCCAACGGAATTCCATGAGAACTCTGACATTTGCCAATTGCAAGATGCATTTATTTTTATTTTCAAATGCCTCGTTACTCAGGTATATTCATTGATCTTTCTACTGGTTGCATCTTCATGTCATGAGGCTACGAAGAAGACGTGGTATATTTTGTTGTCTAAGTGTGTTTACCCATTGCACAAGTGGGTATTCGCACTCACACGTCTCGTGGTGCCCTCTTCTAATGAAAATTTAAAAATTCACCTCGATTACCTATTCAGTTGTGGAGGTGACGTGCTGTATGACTTCTCTGCCCAAAGTGGCGGTTAATATTGAAATAAGTGAGAGGCTAGAAGCGAGGGAGCGACGATGTTTAAGTGTTTGTCTGCCAGCTGACCTTGATGGAATATCTCACTCAAAATTGTATGCGTATGACCGGCACTAATTGAGAAATTTTACGGTCGTCACTTGTAGAAGGAAGTAATTTTTCCAGGAAGTTACTCATTATACGGCCAGGAAGTCTTCCTGCCCCGACAGACGACCGACAACGGAAGGATATGTCGTAAATCTAAGGCTTTTGCACTTTTTTGTACTTGTGAAACTCCCACGAAATTTCCCAGAATTTCGTAACATCACTTAAGGGTCATAAAGTGTCCAAGATAAACAATCGACCCCTCAAATCTATTGACAGACAAACAAATCAAAATCGAAATCCAACAAAGGCTCATAATCACAGGTATATTAGGTTCTTTACCCCTTAAAGAACGAATGCAACAGCCTTCCATCAGGCAAGAGGGATTGTGCATCGTAATCCGCAGCCCAAGGGAATCCGCATCCACTTTGCGGTTCGCTGCAGTGCGTGGGAGAATGTCACGTATATCAATTATAATTTCTCATTTTTAATTCAAACGAAAGGGGGAACGACTTAGAATACACAAACTCGCTGTCACACAAGCCACACTCATGCAAGACTGCAGGAAGAACATAGATCCATGTACGTCATCGTGTGGTTGTGTCAGAACACGGCGCGCTATAAGAACCTTAATAGGAAAACTCTTGGATGGAGGAAAAAAAAAGTACAGTCGTCACTTTTCCTAGTTTTTCCCATTCTCCTTGGGCTGGGTGCAGTGCAGCCATGCCATGATAGTGTGTGTGGGTTTGTTTTTTCTTATTTCTTCAGAGAACTGTAATATGAAGCTGAAGGTATTGTGGGTCAATGTACATCTGATAGATTAGTTCTTGGATGGAAAATAGAGAAGGTTACACAAGATGCTGGGGATCTTCCGAGATGGCTGGCCGTTAAATTGAGATCGGTGTGTGTATCGGGTTCATTTTTAAGCCTAAGTTAGTGCTACTAGGAAACGGGATACTGCTTGAGGAGTGGTTATATCTGGCTTGCATTAATCGGCTTTAAACCTTTGAGTCTTAACAAAAAAAATCGAAACAATTCAAATCGTAGGCACAAGCCCAAGATACCAGGTCAAATTTGATCTGATTTTTCCTAAAAAAAGTTGGTCCGATTTTTTCTTAAAATTTTCTTTTATCCTCATCCGACTTTTTGCAGAATTCTCTAATGTTTTTGAAGTCCGAAGTAATTGAAAATAGCTTGTTAGACATGGTGTGCAAGTCGATTTAAGTTGTACAAACACCTAGACTTTTTGATCTGACCCTGCCTACGGCTTTGATATAAACTCCTTTCAAATGACACTGTCGAAGCGTGGCATGTGGCTTAAATCAGCACAAAGCCGGGAATACATTGCCTTTCCTCAAACAAGTTGTTATTGGAGAAGAATGGTGGATAACTAGCAAAGACTTAAAGGGACTTTACCAACATACATAGCCAGAAACCACACCGGCATGTTAGGAGCCTTAGGACTCAATTAACGATGTAGGACACACCAATAAAATATATAGTCTGAGACTACCATTAAATTAACTTTTACAATTTATTTCTTAGAAGACGTAGGAGCTATAGTATTTGACCCAAAAAGCGGGCTAAAATCGTAGTTCAAGCGGGTTGAAATCGTAGGTTATCGTAGGTGTGATGGAAAAACAAGCCACGCAACCCTAGATGCCAAAAAATTGGTCATTTGGAACAAGCAACACCTGTTTTCATGAAGTCTGGAGATTCACTCGTCAAGGGAAGACCAGCGCTCGACTTTTTTTTTAATATCTGGATACAATGTGAAGGCCACTTTATAGGGCTGTGGGCTCAAGTATGTCTCCACCCGACAAATTTGATATTAATTTAACAGGAACATTCTTTTGTTGTCATCTTGTCGGCTCTTAACAGACAGTGCCGATGTCATTTCCCAGGAGCAAGAAAACTATTTCTTCGATATTTTTCGATCCTACCATCGTCACCTGAGAAAAAGGCTCATTCTTTTTCACGATTCCCACGTCCGCGAGGGTCTGACAAGCCCTCCGAGAGTATCATTTGTCTTGAAAAACTTCTCAAAGTGCCGTTCGGGTTCGGAAAAAATTGTAGGTCCACAGCATACATTGTTGAGAAGTTGGCCCTGGCGCCGCTCAATTTTTCAAAAAACCTATTTCGTTAAGAGATCTGTCATAGATCAACAGTTTCAGTTTCCCTTTTGTAGTTTCAAACTGCTATAAAGGTGTGCGAAAAGGGTTTAAAGTTTTTTTTTATGTCTGGATACAATGTGGAAGTTACTGTCTAGGACTGTGGGCTCCAGAACCGACTTAAATAATGTCTTCACCGACCATAAAACAGCGATAAGCGGGAGAGGATTTAAAATAAATCGTGAAGTGTCCCCACTGGACAATCATGGGACTAATTTGACACGATCACTCTTTTGTTGTCATTTTGTCGGCTCTCAAAAGAGAGTGACGATGATATTTGCCAGGAGCGAGAAAACAATTACGTCGTGGAAAAACCATCAGAAAACATATTTCTAACAGATCTGTCATACCTGGACAGTTTTAGTTTCCATTCTAAATGGGCTCAATGGGCTGCTTCCACAGATACCCCAGTCACGGATTACCTCCCTATGACATTCGCCTTCAAAAGGAGATTCGCTACCAGAATACCTGAAAGAGGTGAATGGGAAAATAAGACCATTACAGGAGATGACGAGATCGCCGTATATACCGACGGTTTTGAGATGGACGTCGGAACCGGTGCAGGCATCTCCTGTGGAGCTCTGGGCCTAGGTAAATCTTTTCGGATTAATGACGACTGCCGCATTTTTCAGGCGGAGCTGGCAGCCATAATTCAAGCTGCCTCCGAGCTGAAGAAACACAGCCCCGCAAACAAGACCATCACCATATACTCTGATAGCCAAGCGGCAATTAAAGCCTTGGAATCAGACGTAGTGAAGTCGAGGGCTGTGAAACTATGCAAGGAAATTCTGGACGAAATAGCACTTGGCAACACTGTAACTGTGTGTTGGGTGCCGGGTCATACCGATATATAGGGAAACGAAGAAACGGTCAAGCTTGCGAGATTTGGGTCTGGAATGAATGCATCTCTAGCCCTCAAATCTATAAGAGTCCCGCTGAGTTCGATAGCACGTAGGATAGAAACTGAATCCTTGAGTAGAACCAACCTACGGTGGACAGAACTTGATACGTACAGACACACAAGGGAGCTATGGCCAGCGCTAAGCAAAAACAGATCATTATTTTTGATCGGACTAGCTAGCAGGAATATCCGAGTACTCACGGGAATCCTCACGGGGCACTGCGCTGTGGGTATACACGCTGAGCGGCTAGGCATACCGCATAACGATTACTGCAGAGGCTGCAGGGACGTTGAAGAAATTGAATCTGTTCGTCACCTGCTTTCGAATGCCCAGCCCTAAACAGCATCAGGCGTAGTACCCTCGGCAGTTACTTCTTAAAAGGCAGCTCGAAAATCTCAATAATGTAGGTCTAAAGGACCGCCTAAGATTTGTATACAAATCCGGATGGGTCCAAGAGGGCGGAGCTCTGAGCTTCTAACAGCGGTCTATTTCTGTTTTCGTTCCAGGTAGTAATAAGGTTCCCAATGGACACAATGGACCCAACTGCTGGTCTAAGTGAAGCCGTGACTATTGTCAAAAGGGCATCATTCAACCTAACATAACCTAATCTGTTATAAGGGTGTGCGAAAAGGTTTAAGAGGATTAAAAGTACGTGAATGAGACTTTTGAGGAGATTTATTAAGTAATAAGAACTTGCGAGAAGATTTGAATTTGTATCGCTAATCTCAATATTTGGAGAATATGCGTCGAAGATTTATGAAAATCGCGGATTAGTGTCCGGTGGAGACATGCCTTTGAAAGGAGATTTTTATAATAATTACTTGCAGAGGGAAGCTCAATTTTTGTGGTAAAAAATTATGGTAACTTAGTTGTTCTACAACAAAACCCGATCAACAATTATCATGGTCTGCCTCTATCGCGTATCGGTTCGAGTGTCCACACCAAAACCAATGAATTTACCTTGCTAGGTCCAGTGGTTCTATGTAACCGGAATTGGTCCAACGCGGTGAAGTCACCGCTTTTGTGCAGTACGACTAAAGCCTACGTCACAATGAGTCTGTGTGTCTTTCACATTAAATCAAAGACACAGCGACACACACGTAGTGTTGTTGTATACGTTTTCCTGTATGCTGAACGTTGAGACACAGAAACAGCGACGTATTCTGTTCTGCCTATAAGATTTGGTTGCAGCCACCCAATAGGTGTTGAACAGTCGTTCGTCCTACTGAATTGTTGAACCAAGGAAAACACATATATCAAGCGTCTTTGAACATTAAGTAGCATTCAACTACTACGTTGTCCATAAAAGAGAGAATTTCGTTCAGCCAAATCCTTAAGATTGGTAAATCTCTCCAGATGCCTCTAGAATTTTTAGAAAGGTTTTTGAGGCTTTTGAACTAAACTAAAAGATATGACAACAACTATGCAACCTTGTGGAACCCCAGCGAAATTTTTAACTAAAGGTTTCTGGATAAAAGTTGCTAGGTTTTTTAATTTGTGAAGACATCTTCAATGTGTTTCAGTTGTATAACACTCTGCTTTTTGTTTTCTTAAACTTAACTTCTAATTTGGTAGCTGCCTAAAAGATGAGTTGCCTATGGTTTAAGTTACCTTCATAGCACCTGACATTCCTCACCATTAATCAGGAATCAAATGTGCGTGACCAACAGGAAATGCCTAATTTTCGCCCATCAATAAACCTAAATTAAAAACCTATTGTGGTAATTGCATTCATTACCCTATCATATGACCTTAAAGTCTTTTTAAATATCCCTCCAAGTGGAGGTGTATATCTCTTTGCCATTTGTTGTGTTAAATGTTTTTCGTCACTAATTAAACCTAAACGAATTGTTAATGGTATAATTTAAAATGACTTTGGTAAATGGTATACGACATACCCAGAAATTGAAGTGGCGACGCGGTGGTTTATTAAACTTTAATAACTTCCAATAAAAAGTCGTTCATTGAACTCAAGGATCTTCATTTGCAGGTGTTGGATAAAGTCTGAATTATGGCCCAGATACTACAGATCTCTTCAGTGTCTTATGTGTTCGTACTGAAAACATAATATATCACACATGAGATGCATGTTAATTGCTTAAAGAAACAAAAGTGATAACTACCCCCACATACAGACACGCATTTCTGTTGCTATCATTCATTGCCCCAAATTTAGTATTGGTGTATAAAATATACGGCCTCTTTGGCTTAGTGTTAAGTACAAAAACAAACTTGTCTCCATGTAAACACAAAAATCGTGGCAAGTGCTTGCAGGGCACTCTAATCGTCGTCGCCGATAATTGTACAAATAAAAGTGAAAGGGACCGTATCGTTCTTGGAAGCCTTATGACGCTCTCACACAATATTTTACGGGGGAACGTCGTCATTTTGTGTCGTGCCAAGGGGTTGTAAATGCGCTGTTTGGCTGATAATTCTTATATTAATCAACCAAACAGGTTGGGTCGTATAATATTAAAAGGTTTACAGTGTGCAACGAATCTGACGACTGTCTTGACGTGCTTATTCTTTTATGAAATTAAATTTTGTTTAATTAGACGTTTATTAGCACATAAAGGTTATCAGAGGCAGCTTGTTGGCCAACCATGCTGAGATTGCATTTCTAGAGAAATTTTCAAGACAATGGATGCATCACGCGCATTAAGGCCAGGTGTCAGTTTGTTGATAATGACTTAGTCATGAGTTTATCTTTGGACATGTTAAGGCAGTTTTTGAGATCAAAAAATCTTATACAAACGAAGGGGGCAATGCCTTTGTCAGATATCGATAACTGGAACGCTTCAAGATCTGAAGAAGGAGCTCCAGCTTGTCAAAATCTCCTTTTTCTGAAACCTTCTGAAACATTCAATATTTTTCGATAAACTTGACTGACAAACTTTTCAGAATATTTACTACTTTTACATGAATCTAGTGCTCTCGTCAGAAGTGAGTTCTTTTCCATTTCAGAGAGCAAACAAGTGTTCCTTAATTCTTCAGTAACTGTCCTGGCTTGATACAAAACGGATACAGTCGTCAATTCCTACTTCAGCAGGACTTCGTCCATTCTTAGGATTTAATTAAATGCAACCAATAATCCTCTTAGACTAAAGGAACCCCTCTAAATGCCATTATTAAGGTACATTCCAATACCCTTTTAATCCACTCAAAGCGTATAATGGTTATGGCCCGTTTTTCGATTGATCAGTCATGGGTACTTTTAACCCGGTCCGCTGTGGCATTCCCTCCTGAAATTGAGTGGTAATTGATTACCGAAATCATAATTCCCCGAAACTACATCAAGGTCCCTGATGGCGGTGGTGGCAAGCGCAACATGACATAACTATAAAACACGATGCGTCGTCGCCGACATACCAATCTTTTATTTTCCCTCCGTTAAGACCTCCATGAGTCATTCATAGTTTTGAGTCATCAGCATTGTCCGAATCTTTCTCAAGATGATTTTTTCATGGGTCCACCACGCATGCTGCCCAACATGAATTAGTTAAGACTTCCCACCCATTGGGTGAATGTTGGTGGAATTTCCTGTATAACACCGAGTTTTATTTGTAGCAAACTTTCATTTCCCTTGATTTGAACTCGTATCTCTAAACGGAAAGGTATAACCAGCCAACAAAGAGAATCAACGAGTTCATCCCGAAACGCGAAGAACAAAGAGTCACTTGTGGTGGCACAGATCCATGTTCGAAATGGCGATTTCCCCTTTGCGTTGCAAAAATAAAAGAAACCCTACTCCCCAGGAGACCAACGGGGGTGATTTGAAGACACGCTAGCACTGCTCACTCTTCTGAAATGGAAATTGTTGCTAGCAACCAACTATACCAAAGAAAACATAGAAACTCGTTTGTGGCTACAACTACCACCACAACTGGCTCGTCTCAAAACCCGTTCCCTTGTACCTTTACCTGTAGCCAGAACCTACACAGTGTAGGTAGAAAAGCAGGTAAGCCAAAGGTGTGTGTACTCAGGTGGACGGAGTGAAATGTAAAGTCGAGTCAGTCTTTTCGAACGCTTCGCGCGGTACAGAACGAGTGCTGTTATGTAGTTTTGAGATTGAATAAAAAAAAAGAGAAAAACAAATTGACCAAACAATTCTCTCAGTTGTGTGTAGATTTTGCGAAAAAAAACATAGTAAATTCTTAAAATGAAGTGAAAAGTATCTTTCAAATAAGTTAACCGATAAAAAGAGATATCGTAAGTGTCCAACCATTTTGGTTATGGAAACGTGTTGCTGACTGCGCGGTTGATTATTGGATACACACCATCAATTAGCATCATCAGCATTGGATTATATACATACACATTCGAGAGTTGTGCGGTTTGAAACTGGATTTATAAACTCTTTTCGCGCATTAAATCTGCTCTGCATCTGCACGCAGTGCATTCTCCCACACCTTTTTCTTTTCCTTATTTTGCATTCTCAACAATAGACTTAACATCCCGTTCATAGTATAGGGACAATGGGGAATAATAATATTCTATGCGCACACAGAACACTCCAATCTCATATTTCTTTTACCGAGAAACAAAAGAGTTGAGCAACGAACTAGCCTTTTATGCAAATAATGCTTCAAAGAAAGAAAAAAAATTATATAAAATGCCCGTTTAGAGTGCTGCTTGCTGAATATCAATCTACACGAAGGAGAATTTATTTCAGAATTTTAAATTTCCTTAAAGCAACATTATTCTAAGCATAAGACATTATTCTTATACCTGTGCGCCTGACTTGAATTTCTAATTTATTTGACTTGAGTTCATTCGAGAGACACAAAAATATCGATTGTGTTGACGATCTAGAAATAAAAGGACAGACACATCATTAAATTTTCGAGAGATCGTCTTGTACCCATATCTCAGTGGGGCAGCATCGTTTCTTTTTTTTTCTTTTAATGACTCAAGGGACTTTGGTCCCCTAAGGGACTGAGATAAAGAAGAAAAAATCAAATCCATTGGGCAAAGGCGGGTAAATCTCGACAGAAGAATAAAAGAAGAACACCTTTTACACAGGTGTTAGCATCGTATTCTGAGAGTTTGCTTTTTTTTGTTGTGTTTTATCGACCCGCTATATTTTCCCTTCTCATCTCGTGAAGATTAGAAAAAAAGTCGAAGGAGAAAATGTAAATAATTGATGGGTATTTTTAAATTTTTCGTGATGATGGTTTTGTGGAAATCTCTTCTTTCTGTCATTCGCGGGCCAATTAGATTTAGCTGAAAGCTAAATGTTAACATGGCGGCTATAATGATATTCTTCTATCGTTCATTTGAGGAAAAAAAAAGTCCATATCACGTGTGCAAGTTAAACTGATATTTCAAGGTCTTCAAGTGTTATTTCGTGCTTTTAATAAACTTGTAGTTTGTTTATAGTTGCGAGGAATTTACAATTTATCAATCCCAGTCTTTGTAAGGGGTTAGTGTAGATATTTCTGATTGAATCACCGCACGACTTAATCTCAGTGAAATCGCCATAAGTTGGTTTTCCGTTGAGACTAAGACGGTCGTTTTCTGCGGTTTCACTGCCCCTATGTGGTTTTTATGGCCGCATGAGTTTGGAGAATTGTATTGTTTAAGGAGAATTTTAATAGCTCTGACAGCGGTTTGTTTTGCAGTGTCTGCTTACGTTGGTGGTCTGTTCTTTATTGTTTTTGAATAGATGTGGCTTGTCGAGTAATTTGTTTTTATCTGAGCTGTGTTTTTTTTCGTGTGGTGCTTACATAAGGTGAAGTTGGGGATCATGTCATGGCACACAGTGGGTCATATATGTTTGTTGCTTCTGGTTTCGAGTCTTTTTTTAAGTTTCGACTTTCCTGTTGCTCGTTTCAAGATTTTTTTTTCAACGAAAACAAAGCTAAACAAACAAACGTCGATTTAATGGCGGTAAACTTTTTTTTCTGGAAGTAGTACCCAAAGGTTGTGTTTATGTTAACAAGCAAAAGTCAAGTATTTAATTTTCTAGCCATTTTGTTGATGTCGATAAACAAAGATGCCAATAGCTAATAGAATTCGATCTTTAAACGAGTCATGCAATTTATTGGCGCTGTCGTTTCTATGTCTTGTGTCTTTTCCGTGTTTCTACTCCTTTGAATATTATTTGATTAGAAACTTATTGGCAACTGTTAGTTTTGTGGGAAAGATGCCTTCATTTTTACGCTACTGTCACAAAATATACAAGAAATTTATTCCAGGTACTGGAAAACATGCGTTTAAAGCATTGTAGAAAGTTATGGACAAAATCAATTAAGCAGTGGTCTGTGATTGTTCCTTACCACTGATTTTAACCACAAGGTGACCATTTTACTATCTTATTTGAGTTGGTGGACCAAGTTGACATGCTTTCAATACAAACATAATAATCCTAATGTCTTATATCTCTTGATGGGTCAAGGGTTTTTATCACACACACGTACAGAATCCTTTTAGATTTCTACTCATGAGCTTTAGTTATCGTCAGCTGCCCTACATATTCTTCAAGGCTCCGGCTTTAGATTCGTTGTCAACTCTACCGTCCCTCATTTGTTTGCAATTAATCCTTTGATTATACCTTAGTGTAGGGTATGATCAATCCTCTGAGAGTTCCCATACGCAGATGTGCCTACTCCTCCTTAGCCCATTCTTAAGCTCCGAACTACCCCTGAGCTGTCTGTCTGCAATCCTCTTGTGATGTTCGCAGTAAGTTGCTGTAACCAGCCCTTTCTTTTGTTTACTTCTATCAATGTTCTTACCAACTTGTTTTGAAAATAAGGTTGGCCATATTTTGCTTAGCCGAGTAATTACCAATCGTAAAAGTTCTAAAAAAGAAGAGTTTTTATGAATTTTGATAACCTTTAAAAAACTTACTGGCACTTGCAGCTTAGGAGAGTAATACCCTGAACTTTGAGGCATGCACAACGTTTCGTCAATGCCCTACCACGAGCTGAGAGGTGTCTCGTGACAAATGATGCTCTCGGTTTGTGAGACCCTCGCGGCTGTTTTTTTTTTTGCCAATACCGAACGGTGAGTTGAGAGGTCTTTTATGACAAATTATACCCCCGGTCGCATATTATCAGCGACTCTTGTGGAAGCAGCACCGTGAAAAAACTTTCCTTGCACTGGCTGAGATTCAAACCCGGAACCTCTTGCACAGTAGTTCGGTTCGACACTGCATGAAGGGGTCTATAAAATGCTAGATAAAAATTTATGCTGGAACTATCATGGACTTCTTTTTTACACTTGTACTTCTTACTCGGTTTTTTAGGTTCTTTCAACCAACGAGCTGTCTTAAGTTTAGCAAAGTTGGCCTATACTTGCATTGCGCTGTTAAAATCTCAATCGGAGCATTACTGCCACTTAATTCTCTTGTGGCTAGGTCAGTGCTGCTGTGGAGTCCTTTCGGTTCAGTATTATTATTCCTTATTCATTGGATTCATGCTGAGTGGACTAAAAATTACTCACAGGATTATTTTTTCAAGGTATATCCTAGAGCGTCTTCATCCACCTCAGACAAAGTCCATGATTCAAAAGCAGTACTGGGATGATAAAGGCCTTATAAATCGGCACTTGATTTGCTTCAGAGAGGGTTTTGCCTTCTTAGCCTAACATGGCCATCTCCAACTCCATTTATGAGCTACCATTGCATGACTCCTTTGATGCGTAAGTTTGCTCCTCGAAGCATAGTGCAACGGCTTTTTGACTAATACGTATCAGGAGGTTAGATAACGTTTGACTGGCAAGAATAACTTACTTACTTACTTAAGGTGGCGCTACAGTCCGGGGTGGACCTGGGCCTCAGCCAACAAGCTTCGCCAGCCAGCTCTGTCTCTAGCTAGCCGTCTCCAGTTTCGCACGCGAAGTTGGCTGAGGTCCCCTTCCACTTGCGTGCGCCACCTGAGTCTCGGTGCTCCTCTACCGCGTCGTCCCTGCGGTGTGGATTCGAAGATTTTTCGGGCCGGGGCGTTGGTGCCCATCCGCTCTAGATGACCCAGCCATCGTAGACGTTGTGTTTTGACTCTTTTGGCTAGGTCAAGAATAACATCTTATTGAATTAAGGTGTGCAAAAAAGGTGGGGCTTCTTGATCTTTTGAAAAAGAATTTTTCAGGCTTTTGACGATACGCCTGGTTCTTCGTTACTCCACAGAATAACAAGTGATCGTAATAAAAGATCCTAACCGACTTTCAGGAATAAGGTTTTTAACATTCGCTGCCTCAAATGATGCAAATAAGAACTCTGGCACTGAAGGGAATAAAATAAGCCAAGTCTGATGTTAAAGACACGTTTTTTATTTTTTTATGTAGGTACTTTAAAAATCTATTGTTGATGAACTCTGAACTTTTACTTACTTAATTAGTTACTAACAGTCCAAGTGGACCTGAGCCTCAGCCAACAAGCTTCGCCCCAGCTAGTTGTCTCCAGTTTCGCACGCGAAGTTGGCTGAGGTCCCCTTCCACTTACACAGCGCCACCGGAGTCTCGGTTATCCTCTACTGCTGGGGCGTTGGTTTCGACCCGCTCTAGATGACCCAGCAATCGCACGCGTTCTATTTTGACTCTTCTGGCTAGGTCGGTGTCACTGTACAGCCCCCGTACAATTCGATGTTATATCTTCTCCTCCACTCTCCGTTTATGCAGACGGGACCAAGAACCGCCCGAACAGTCATCCGCCTTTTACAAGGTCCATTCTTCTGAACCGTAAAACAGGACTGGGATGATGAGAGTTGGTCCGCTTCTCTATTTCCATTGATCCTTTGCACTCCCATTAAAAATAAATAAATAAATAATGCACTCGCATTATGTTAACTTAATATGAAGAGTAGCCTGCCCTTTGAAAGCTTAACGCCACAAAGAACAATCCAAACTGCTGAAGAGTTCATTCTTAAGAAAAGTACTTCATACCATTTACCTCAACTATAACGCCCCTCATAGTTACTACTAGAAAGAAAATCCAAAAGGTTTCCAGGCTATTGCAAATTATTTCTCAAGTTTTTTCGCTTTTATAGCAAGGTTAACTCACTACAGGAAAAAACTCACAAAACGATCTCTGTAATTGTTTTTTCGTATGGATTTTTTGAAAAGAAAAAAAAGCACGTTTTCGTTGCATAATCCTTACAAGTCCAAAGTAGTTTCCAAATTTTCTTTCCTCTATACTCACTGGCTCACTTTCAACTTAAAACTACTTGTGACCTTACAACTTATCGATGAGGGTTTTGACCCGAGGCAATTTGATTTGTGGCTCATAAATCAAGTTTTGCACTTGAGCCTCTTGAAAAAAAAAGTTGCTCATACAACAAGACCAACGATCGGTTGTGTACACGGAAGTATGGTACACTCTGTTCAAGGACCGAACTTAAGAATACAAAAATCAGTCTAACCATGAATTGGTCACTCAATATCATTGAACAGCGTAAACACGATTCAGAAAAATAAATAAACAAAAACGATAGAAACTCCCTGAAAAACAGCGACTTTTTGTTTAAAAATTGTTTTCATTGTCGGCGAATTAAGTTGTAAACAAAAGAGTTGACATGCGAACGTGGTCAAAAAAATTACAAAAAATTGTTTTGAAATTTCCCCATTTCAATCAATTCCCATAAATCAGGAATTTTCAGTCACCCACGCTCTGCAATAAATACAAATGACATCATAAACCACTCGACAGCCGTATTAACTGGTGTGCCACTAACATCAGTCAAGCTGTCACTAAAGGCAATAATCGAGAGAAACACACTGAACTATTTCACAGAATTTAAAGTGCTACAATTCCCAAATAACTCTTCAGTAGAACAATCGTAAGATACCTACGTCTTAGCCCTAGTAGCCGACTTGGAAACTACACTAACCGCACATTAGCCGCAATTAAGTCAGATGTGGAACGCTGCAAAAAAAAAATAATTGGAACAACATAAACTTCCGAGGAAAAAACTGTAGTTTATGTCATGTTGTTATTAATCGTTTGTCATTGTCGATATTTGTTTCAAACTCTCAGCTAACTATGCAGATTTGAGGGCCAGTTTGAACGGCAGAAAAAGACACTTAATTACCCACCGTTTAGGCAAAATTTAAATACAAGAAATGCCAAAACAAAACCACACGAGATGGCTGGGTGAACAAGTTTTACTAGATGTCCCAGCATCATCTCACAACAAAAGAGAAAGCCAACTTCGATTTCAAAAATTTCCAAAATGAAAAAAAAAGAAGCTTGGAATGTGTACTCAAGAAGGGAATAAAAATGCCAAACACTTTTCCATCTTATCGAAAAGTAAAAGTCAACTAGAGATGAATTTTTTTATTTCTCGGGCTCGCCTTATTCTCTCATGGGAGTTTGGGTCGTCAGTTATTTTGAGGTTCTTTTGCGTGAAACTGTCGGTGTAGGAAGATTTTATAATTCTGACAATACAAGTCCATCAATCATTCAAAAGTGGACATCAGTCATTGGTTCACAGGTTTTTTTTCTCTTGATATTGAGTGGTGATTGATTGAGTGTTGTCACACGATGATACATTGTATGGCTGAAGAAGATGGGGGCAAAACATGCAATGCTGTGGTACTTAATGTTTATAAGGTACAAAATTCCAGGAGTTTTTCATGATCGTAGCGAAGATAGATCAGACAAATCAGAACCAATTAAATTGATTCATTCAAAGACTCTTTCCTGAAGGAGATCACTTTTGGCCAAACAGCTGAAAAAAATGGATGACAACAAAGTGCTGACAAATAGTAAACACACTTATACCCAAAGCTTTTAGCTGGCCCTGAAACCAACCGTTTGAAACCCAATTCAACAACAGTCGACTGAATTCAAAGGTCAAGAGTGTAGCAGTTTTGTTTAAGTTTCTTAGTCCGATTACATTCTTGCTAAAGTATCTATTTTCACACAAAGTGTAGCTTGACACCTCTTAGGTTCTGGACAAAAGAAAAACTCAAGTATTTAGTTCAACTGAGGTCAACTCAAACGTATCTCTTGCTGCTGGCTTTTTCTTTAGTTGGCTTTCATTTTCAGTATATCTATTTTAAATCGATGAAGCCTTACTGCTACCACCCCAGGCGGTCTAGAAACAAGTTTACCAAAAAACACATATAACTTTGGCTGTGCGGTTCTCCTTCCATATATCCAGCCAGCCACTCAGGTTTTAAGCACAAACTCACACTTGAAAGATCGGTGCTTGCCTGAAGCGTGATGCCAAAACTGGTACCACAATGTGGACCATGGTCGAGTGCAATGCAATTTTTCTTTTGCACAAAGTTGATTATATGTTTGTGTGTGTGTGTGCGTTTGCGTACTACTTTTCCTTGCAAGAGAGAAGAACAACTCTGTAATGAATGTAATCGATTTTGAACGATCAGGCCACCTGTTTCTGACTTGATGCCACATGCCAATGGCTTTTGAAAAAGCAAAAGAAAAAATTTTCTGCACATCCCCTAATGTGTTATAATTAGGCCCAAGCAACCCTTTGCATGTGCAGCCCTGTCCCGCTGGCGTCAATTAATTACAAGCCCTTCGAATGGTGGTCAGTTCCATTAAACAAAGGAAGTTGTCAAGGCGGAGCAGAAAAAAAAGTGTCATTGTGTCGGTGCAGAAAAAAAAATGACAAAAGCCCACAGAGAAGACGTTTCCTGTCTTCCTGAGTCGTGTTCTTTTTTCTCCTTTGCCATGGCTTAGTCGTGAGCTTGGGTCATCATGACTCACGTTACCATTGTACTGCTGTTACCATTTTTCTTATTTTTTTTTGTTCTCGTTTTCCCTGCTTCCTTTGTCGTTTTTCTTTATGCAAATTTTAAACTTGGCCAAAGATGTGGGCACATTGGGGCACCAGCACCAGTTACCGCCTCTGTTTGGCGGAGACGCTGTGATGTCATTATAGGTGATTGTTGAAAAATTAGTATCCATTAGGTGGATTTTAATGGACATCATATTTGTGGGTACACCGCTGGTAGATTGTGGATCATGCTTTCAAGGCTACAGCGGCTGAGAGTAATGTGCCGATATAAATCAACGAAATTGGTTTTTATTAAACACAGACAGTAAATTGTGCGGCGAATAATTTTATTGATCCATTAGTATGGATGGGGGAGCCATTCTCTTTTTGCTGTTGGGGTTGACATTTCACCTTTTGATAGTATCAGTTGCGTAACTTGGAACTTAGTCTGTGTATGTTGTAAAACAATGCCAAAGGCGTCGTGTTGAAAATAATCATCGCCTTCAGAACGCGTCCACTCATAGACCCCTCGGAAATCATGATTAAACTAACTCACATCTTCCTCCAAGCACTGCCATACCGACTTAACTACGCACCTAGTACAAAAACACAAAAAAAAACTGCCCCAAGATGATAAAATTTCGCTACAAACGAAAAGAGTCAACGAACATAGTTGGCACCGCAGCAGCTACAGCTCCCGTGCAAAAAGCCATCAAAGAGCAAACAACCAAACAGGCCAAACTTAGCCAGACTAAAACATCGCCTGGAAACAACAATACCAACGGTGGTGGTACCTTACCACGCATCAGTCCAAAGAAATTCACCGACCAAAATGACGCTAATAAATCTGCGACGCTGACGCGAAAACCCACCGCAAAGATTACCTCCGGCATTGCGATGGTAACCCAGATCCCATCGACTGCCGATCAGTTCCATGGAACGAATAGCGAAAGCAACAACAACAACGTCGATCGTGATCGTTGCATCAATGCAGTCATTGTGAGTGATCATTATTTAATGCCGCATTTAAGATTGACAAAAAAATTAGCAAAACATTTTAAACAAAAAAAAAAAAAATTACTAATAAACAATTTATTATCTTCTTTTCTTCATTAGGAACTGTTCCAACAATTACAGACCAGCTCGGAGCCAGCTCTGTGCCCTGAACCATTGCGACGGGCTCTTGCCAGCGGTCCACTGGCTGGACGGAGATTTCCACTGGGATGTCTTGGCGATGCAGCCGAGTGTTTTGAGCTGCTGCTACATCGTGTACACTCACACATTTCCTCGGATGATGGAGATTCCTGTGAGTCACAGGCATGCATTGCTCATCGGCGATTCGCGATGCGGGTGATCGAGCAGAGCGTCTGCAAATGTGGTGCCAACTCGGAGCAATTGCCATTTACTCAGGTGAGTTTCAACATTCTTGTTGCAAAACTAGAACAAAAAGTTTTACGAAAAGTAGTAAATCGAGTTCGTACAAAACTCACGAAGGATTCAGTTAGGTCCAAAGATAGGTTCAAATAGGTCCTTAAATCTCATCTCCCGATCAACCAAGCAAAATTTTAACTGGAATTTGCAACGCTGTCGGATAAATTTCTTTCCTGTATCCTGCCATATCACAACAGACGTGAACTGGCATTGGAGGCCTAAGGAAGATTAAAATTTAATCCCAAAGTGTTTCCACCGGAAAAAAAGATTAACTTGACGTTGACGTTCGCTTTCACTCTTAACATTTCTCAATGGCATCCTTTGGTGTGAAGTCGCAATTTCGCGAGCTCCTCTGCCATATCGTTGTAAACGTAAGAGTTTCCGGAATCCAATGCAACTCGGCTATTCTTTCCGTGCAAACATCGACCAAATACTTCTCTTCCTCGGCCACCACGGAAGATTTTTATGGCATCAGTTTGTTGGACCTTTTACGAAGTGCATAAAAATCCAAGATCCGGCAAAAATACTCGAAATCCAGCGGCTTTCGAAATTTCTAAATCTTTTTCTCATGTGATTTAGATTTTAATAAACTCTCCATAAAATGCATACAACGAAAGAATTTCCCAAATAAACTAGCTTTCTGCGGCCTTGAATACGTTCCACAATGTTCCACAGCAACAGCTGACCGACCAACAGTCAAAAAAAATACTATGTTCATTTCCTGGGTACTTTTTTTTATTAACTCACATGTTTCTAAACTCATTTTGATTGTGGAAAGTTCAAGACAAGATAAGCAATTCAAAATTCTCAAATCGATGAGAATATTTAACAGTTTTGCAGATGTTACAAATGCCAAACAAACTACAGTCGATTGCCATGGTGAATGCGTTCAAAATCTTAGATTTCGGTAAAGGTATCAAAAGACACCTCAGATTTTACCTTGAGAGATTACCTTAAGGCTTCCTATCCACTTCAGAGAGTCATAGGAATATTAAGGACATAAGGACGCTTGTACACTTTTTCACAAAACTTCAAATTCCGAGATTTTGAACCGGTCGAATTTTCTATGACGTTTGTATCTGTGAAAGTGCGAAGTTTTCACGTCGATTAACGTATGAGACATTTGAGAGTTTTCACATCTTTGACCTCTTTCAAATCAGTTTTTCTTTGACAGCTGTCCCTTTCAAAAACCCGGATTTTGGAAAACAAAAAGCGCGTATACTTTCTTTTGAAGTTAGCATCTGTGACAGTGCGAGGTTTCTACATCGATTAAAAAATGAGACGTCAAAGAGTTTTCACATCTTTGACATCTCAACTCTTTGACCTCTTTCTAACCAAGTTGTATTTTGACAGCTGTGCTTATCAAAAACTCGGATTTCGGATTTTGGATTGAAGAATCTTGTGGTGCTTATCTCGACGGGGTTTTGTTTGACGTTTCGATCAATAAAACTTCATATTTTGCTGATATTTAAATTTTTTACATTGTTGTTCTCTGACCTCTCAACTTTTCGCTATCAACGCTTTTCAACTATGAGCTTCTTTGACAGATGAGGCTGTGGAATATAAAAGACGTTTTAAATGAAAGGTGATTTTTCTAATTTAAAGAGGCGTATCCCGTTTAGAGTAAAACCACTGCGAGTTGCTCTCGGGCGACTATGGAAATTGTTAAAAAAATTTCGACAAACGCAACAGTAACAGAAACAAAACTTCATACATTAGGAACGCAAAAAGCATTCAGCGAATTTAGGTTCCACCTGCTGGGGTTCTGCTTCTGTTTCTTTTTACGTTGCTTGTGACAACGCGGTTTGGTTAAAAGATTTCAACGAGTTGATATGTCAAAGTACAACATAAAGTTTAAATAATTTAAAGTTAAAAAACCACCGCACAAAAATGTAGTTTTATTAATTCTAACGTCAAATGAAACCCCGCCGGTGATTGGTGTGAATGAGAGGTTTCCTTTTTGTGAAAATCCAATTTTTTGGCGCGGTGTAAGAAAAAAAGCATCCACCACAGACCTTTATCCCAGGCACTCATTTAGGAAAGTAGTTTACTCATTCCTCAGCATGCAGCCCGCCATTTCAGCGCCTACTCGTGTGCCAAAATGCCGCCAAACCAAATCCGATTGCAAATCCACCTGCGTTTGCGTGTGACGGATGACCAAAAATGACAAAAAAAGCTAACAAGAACACCCAAACGTTGGAAAACTTGATTCTGCTCGCAACTCCCGAAATGGACTCGTGTAGTGGATGCTTGTCACAATCCATTCAGAAACACGAGCTAACAAACTGGACCGCCGAGTCGGTCGGCCGACCCGCAGTAGTATCTTGTATAAAGCCACTTAACAGCTAATTTTCTCTTCCGTTTTTGTGGCACTAGACTACAGGCAGTTGGCGTGGGATACGGTTACTGGATACCGCCCATGCGAAACCGTAAAATGAAGAAAAACGAATCAAGAATGTTGCACGTGCAGAGGTGTTGATTTACGAAGAGACTTCGTAAATAGCATAGACTATATCAAGAGGTGATTTGTCAAAAAAATTAAAAAATATCCATCATGGCATGTTAGATCCGCCAATGACGTCGTCGGATTGACTGATGATTTGGTTGGTTTAGTTTTCGATTGGATCAGTTTGGTGTTGTCTTGCAGACAAGCTTTAGATAAAAGGTTTTATGTTGGCGGCTCGCGCGGTGTTTGACCATTTTCCGGTCGTTTGTTTGGAATTTGGAAATAGGTTTCTTATTTCATGCGACAAGATGGGAATAACTTAACCATCGGCTGTTTAGTGCCTAATGGAGAGTTTTGTTAGGTTATATAACATCCGGAAAGAGTTGTCATAATCTCTGTATGGCAAGAAAGGTTGTGGGAAAAGAAACAGGTCTCACTGCAACTGCAACCGATGGAACAAGAATGAAACTGGGGCGAAAATATTGTTTAGGTTGCGTAGTCTTTAGGGGTTCGCCAAACAACATGATCACATTGTTGCGCAATAAACGACCTTATGACTTAAATTGAGAAATTAGAAGTAAGAAATTAGTCAAAAGGATATATAGACCCCATCTGCGATCTGTTGCATGGATGCACATGTTTATATGACGTTACATGCGAGTGGTACAACATGTGAGAAGGTTTTGAAGCTGGTTGTTCTCTGGAGGTCCTAATATTACTAAATTCCCCCCGGATAGCATTGAGTTTCTTTCATAATCTTTTTTTTTTGCAACTTAACGTTAAACTTAGGAATTTCCTTCAATGAAAGGTATTTTTAAAAAAATGCAAAATGCCCACAAAAAGGGGGCGGATAAAATGAAAGTGTTTTTGGTTTCGCTAAAATATTCCTTTGAATAAATTCTAATGAATAAATGAAGGTGGCTTGACCACATGTTAATGCTTTCCCTTTTCAATGTCATCGAACTTTTGAATAATTTATTAATTTGTCTTCGAACGCAAGAGGTTCTTTTGAATGGCAAATAAGATATTAACCCCCTTTTGGCAGAAAAAACTTTCAATTTTCTTTTGCATTAGGAATTCACATTTTTACCGAAAGTCACCTTTTTCGAAAGCAATTTAAAGCCATTTTTTGGTAAACAATTTATAAATGATCAATTCCTTTGGACAAGCACTTTAAATTATATTAGGAATGTAGTTTGGTTTGATTTGATTGAGGCCCATTGAATTATTGGTTATCGGCAAGCTTTTAGCACAGCTCATTAATCCCTAAAATGAGCCTACTCGATGGAGCTGTTGAATTATACCAGAGATGCTTCAAGACATGCCGTAACTCAAAGTATAATCCCAATGCCTGGGCCGGAGTAGCAAAGTAGTAATTGAAGTCCATTAGTAACTCTCACGTTCCCCTTCCATTTTTTGTTTCGCAGTGTTTCCAGTTCTTGGTTGTGACATAAATTGGGTTTTATGCCCCCCATGTTGACACAACCAAAAACTTACAAATTTGAAAACCTCATTCTTAAACTTTCACATGGATTCGTCTACGTCCGCCGAACCATATTTTATGGGCTGAAAAAACATTGACAAATTTTGGCGCCTTAAATGGTCTGCTCATAAGCGTTGTCAACCAACCACAGCCACAAAGGGTTTTTAAGCCCCTCGTCTGTTAACGTGTACTTAAATGCCTTGTGGTTTTCGCTTAACAAAGAAGTGACCCAAAAGAATATCACCTGAGCAGTATCCTATTTATTGACTGAACACCAAACCTAAATCATAAATCTTCCTCTTTCAGATGGTCCACTATGTGTCAGCCTCAGCTCTGACATCGCAAAACAATCTGGCTATACAGAATCACCAGCAACTGACTTTTGGCCAACTACTCCGTGCGGCCGGCAACATGGGAGACATACGTGACTGTCCGGTGAGTAAAACTTTTCCACTCCATTAGTATTAAAATTTCACAGTGTCATCATTAATCAAACGGTTATGCAAGAAACGTCATTCGGACACACACTGGCCAGGCCATATGGCAGCACTCGATTAACTAACCCTTTAGCTTAGATCGAATCCTATTCAATCGACAAGTGATCGATCGATATATTCGAGAGCTGGCAAGCAGCTGTCTCAGTGTGTGTCGATGCCTGTGGTGGCCCTGAAAGTAATGTCTCATTGTTTTGATTCCAGAATTCGTGCGGTGCCAAGATTGGTATTTGTCGGGCATTACTCAACAGACCGGATGTTGTCTCTATTGGTATTGTTTGGGACTCGGAGCGACCTGCAGCCGAGCAGGTTCATGCAGTGCTTAAGGCAGTCGGTACCTCGCTGCGGTTGTCCGACGTCTTCCATCAGGTATCGGACCAGCGTTGGGCACAGACAGTACAACACGAGCTGGTGGGCATTGTGTCCTACTACGGCAAACACTATACGACATTTTTCTTCCACACCAAGTTGAAGGTTTGGGTGTATTTTGACGATGCCAACGTAAAGGAGGTAAGCTTTGAAAATCCTTCCATAGCAAAGAGGTTGCCTAACCGTTTTTTCTTTGTTGTGTTTCAGGTTGGTCCTAATTGGGAGGGAGTTGTGGAAAAATGCAGTCGAGGTAGATATCAGCCTCTATTGCTGCTCTATGCGGTGCCACAGCCACCAGCTGGACCTCAGATGGCGCCACAGTACATCCAAGAACTCGTTCAGTCTACTGCCCGCCGGGCTATAACTCCCAGCCCGGAGAAGCCTATTATGGGCAACACCCGTCGTGCCATAACTCCGACGCCCATCCGATCGCCAAACGACTACCAGAACCTAAGCGTCATCCAGAGCAAGATCTTTCCATCTGATGAAACAGATGCTTACATCAGCCGCAAGACTGTCGAGAACGTTCTCAACGCCCAGTACCAGAACCTGAGCGTCATTCAGGACAAGATATTCCAGAATGGGGGATCGCCGCCTGTGGAAGACAAGGAGGGAGGCTTCCTTAACCGCAAACCGATCGAGAATACCCTCAACTCGCAGCTGGCAAGAAAGCACCATTTGAATCTACATCGCAGCTTGAGCGCCGAGTCCGGACAAGTAGCCAATGGCTCGCCACCCAGCGATGGGCTCACGATCCCCGATCATTTGAATCAGCCTAGGCGCCGAGACTCCGGAAACTGGAGCGGCGATCGAAACAGTGCAAGTTCAGCCTCATCGACCACTCTGGACAATCCGTACCTTTATATGGTTGGCAAGCGAGGGGGCCCTGCAGCGGTTCCTCAGAGTCCAACGCGACAAGCCGGTATGCCCTACGATCCAGGCTACGATTCGTTTTCGCTCTCGTCGACGGACTCTTACCCACCGAAACACCACAATCCACAGTTGGCCAAAATCCCAGAGTCGGTAGTGCTCACTGGAGACTGCGAGAAGCTTTGCCAGGAGGCCGATCAGCTGCTGGAAAAGTCTCGCATCGTCGAAGAATCCCATGATCTGGAAACAGCTCTCGTGCTGTGCAATGCTGCAGCTGGGAGGGCTCGAGCTGCAATGGATGCACCGTACAGCAATCCTCACACGATGACTTTTGCCCGAATGAAGCACAACACCTGCATCATGCGGGCTCGAAGCCTTCACCGTAGAATCTTAGTGGAGAAAGGCACGGACTTGGAGGCCAACTATCCCCCCGAGCTGGTGAAGAACATTATGGCCGGTGGCAGTGTGAAACACGTGCGTCAAAATAGCAAGGACAAGACGTTCGATAAGCCAGTAAACAAGAACATTGAGATCTATGCCACTTTGCCCAAGAAGAAGACGCCGCTCAAGGCTGCACTGCTCGCTGACGACAATGCAATTGAGTTCGAAGCACCGGCAAAGCCGGAAAGGGAGAGCCGCAGCATTTTTGGACGCAACAAAGAGAAAGACAAACGCAGTCGCAGCGAGGATCGCAACAAGATCACCCGGGAGTTCTCGGTGGCCGAAACTTTGCTGGTCAACGCAAAGGACACCCTCAAGAAGCACAAAGAGGACAAGGACGAGAAAAAGGAAAAGGACAAAAGCGGCAAGAAGCAGCATAAAATTCGCAGGAAGCTACTAATGGGTGGCTTGATCAGAAGAAAGAATCGCTCGATGCCGGACTTGACCGAGGCCAATGCAGTCGAGGACCAGCAGCAGAAAGAGAAGGCATCAGTGCCCATGGTGTCTGTCGATGACAGCACCGTAGGCTTAAACAAGAACAGCATGAGCGGATACAACTCCGAAGGCCACTTTGATTTCCGTGAGATGAACAATGCCAATCCAAATCTGGAGCGCAGTAAGCTCATGCGCAAGAGTTTCCACGGAAGCGGCCGACAACTGACGGTTGTGGCTAAGGTCGCCCCACCGCCCCCAATGCGGACAAGTTCCGCGCTCACACAGCAAGATGCAGTTCTGCAGCCATTCCACGAGGCGAACCTATCGAATATCTCCAGCATGAGTGAGGACTCGTGCCAGACAATCATCACGACTTGTGCTCAGGTTCATTCGGAGCAGAGCCCGGTGAAGTATGATGAGCAGACCAATGGATATAAGAACTCGTACGGCTATATGGACGGTGGCGTCGACGAGGTTGACTGTCGGTTAATGGACTCAACGCTCGACCTGCCCCCTTATCCAAGTCCGCCAGTATCGGTTTGCCATTCAAGGCAAGCTAGTGAAGACTTCCCACCACCACCACCCGAAATCGACATGGAACCACTCAATCAGCAAATAAACCAGATACAGGCACTCGAGGCGAATAAAATTAGAAACCTGGAAACGCTAGAGGGCACCACCAGCATTCTAGCTCAACTCCAGCAGCGACAGCATTTGTTGAAGATGAGAAGCGATCAGAATTCTCCCGTTGCCACTGGAAACGACAATTGGCTTAAGGAGCTGCAGATGAAGCAAGGCGACTTGAGGAACAAAAAGCCCGAAGCGATGGGTTCGCCCAGCAGTGTGCGTGATTTAGCGAATCGGTTTGAACAGACCAAGCTGCAGTCGCCCGATCAAGCTTCCCAAATGCGTTCCTACCCGTCGCAAGAGCTCCTCAGCAGCAAACCTCAAATTCGCACACAAATGAATGGACTTCCCGGAGGACCAAGCAGTGCTGGAGTCGACGAGGTCGATTGTCCTCGCCCAAGGCTGCCTCCTCACCAGGTGCTACCAAAGCCGAAATACGAGATCGCCCAGAGCCAGATAGCCGAGGAGATTCGCGAAGTCGAGATGCTGAATGCAGTCGTCCAGCAGACGCTTAACAACTCCCAGCACGGAGTTAAGCGGGTAAAGAAGAAGAGCGTTTCCTTCTGCGATCAAGTGATTCTTGTGGCCACCGCTGACGAGGAAGAAGACGACAGCTTCATTCCGAATCCGATTCTGGAACGTGTGCTGCGCACTGCCCAGAACCCCAACGACAAGGTTACGGCCCAGCTCATCCAACAGCAACAGCAAAACATGCTCCGCATGCAGAGTGAAGCCATTCCCAGAAACGTATCGCAGTCCCTCCAGCAACAGCAGCCAAGCCCCACACCGTCTATTGCGGATACCCGTCGCAGCCTGCCGCAAGAAGTCCAGCGTTATATCCAGATGAGACAACAGCAAAGTCCGCAAATGGAAAACATTCGCCACGAGATGGCCTATAGTCCGCAGCAGTTCCAACAACAGCAGATGCCACCACCCCAGCAACCCAACCCGAACCCGAACCCTAACAACGCCGCACACATGCGTTCTCAAGTTTACACTCCAATGCAGGACATTTTCCGTATGCAAAATGTACCAGGACAGATGAACGGAAGTGCCAATACTAACAACAATAACTCCAGCCCCCACCTCAGTACGAGCCCACACACCAATGCGAACGGCTTGGTTCAGCAGCTACCGCCACGAACCAGTATGAGCGGCATCGCTAGTGTTGCCAACATGCAACACATGCAGATGCTCAACGGCAACAATGGACAGATGGACGCCAACGTGAACGGCATCGTTGGATCACGGGCTCCCATCACCGAGCAACAACATGCTTACCCCAACACAAACACGACGAACCCCAACAATCGCATGCCTGTACCGAATTTGAACCAAAGCTACTTGGTTTCGCTACAGATGGCAGCACAGAAGCAGCAACAGCAGCAGCAACAACAGATCATTAACCAACTGCCGAACGGTTACCACATGATGCAGCAAAATGGCTACCACCCACTGCCAGACGAAAGACACCATCCGAATGGACCATCACCATACCAGAGGGTTCCAATGCCTCATGGCGGCATCTACCCTGGTAACAATAATTCCCAACCTCCCAACTCCTCTCCCTATTTTCAGCCACCGGCGCCCCTAAAGCAGATGTCCCAGAAAAAGGTCAGCTTCGAACCGGGCACCAAGGGCGAGGCAGCAGACCCATCGTCGTTGCAACTGCAGAACACCAACGGCATGCCCACTTTAGAGAGCGCACAACAAAATGGCGGCCTCACAAGTAATGTGACCGTTATACCAACCCGCGTCTACAACAATGCAATAGTGAAAGCCTCTGCCAAGGCGGTCGAATGCAACCTTTGCCGCAAGCGCCACGTGATCGCACCCGCGATCTACTGCACCAACTGCGAGTACTACCTGCAGATGTTAAACAGCAGAAGATAGGAGGTCGTCAGCACTCTTGTTGGCGCCTGCCCGCCCTTCCACAATGGTCTCTCTCTCACTAAAAGTGCAAATTATACAACGTTTTTTTTTTTAGCACGTCCATAGATTTAAGATTTTATTTTTTGAAAAAAAATTAAATTTTGTTTTAAACCCGCCCCAAAAAAATGGGGCGTGTCTGTGCATAGTAGAAGGTAAGTATGGAAATAAATATTGTGATAAATATAAGTTACAATATTTTTTTTTTTTAATTATTATTTTGCTTTAAGAAATATTGCGCATATCACTAACAACGATGACAATTTTTTTTATGGTTGTACATAAAAAAACTTGTAAGCATAGGAGCTTAAATATAATTTTAAAACATTTATTATTCTTTTTTACTAATATAATATTACATTATTTTTCTTATACATGTCAATTTTAAGAAAATTAGCAACACTGTCGAACGGTGTTGCGCTTGCGTACGATTTGTAATGATTTAAGAGAAAAGAAAAATATATAAGAAAAATAAAATACATCTTCATATATTTAATAAATAAATAAAAAAGATTCTTTTACAGATAAAAAATAATTGTGTTTAATTTGTATGTGATTTTGGTTGTAAATTTTTTTTTTTGGAATATGCATATCAACCTTAATACTGTAAAATTTTTGCCTGCGGTTCGTCGAATAAAACCCAATTTCACTCTTTGTATTACACAACGAAACACATTATTTATCAAACACGACTTATTTAAGTTCAAATCAGAATTAATTCAACTTCGCCACTAAGAATTCAGTACTTTATTTGAGTTTAGTACTTTTTACTTTAACTCTCAAAGTGTTCACAATGCAACGCTTAAAATACAAAGTGTCGTGCGAGCCTGTCATTTTGTGTTTACATGCAGGATGACAGGCTCGAAATTCGCTTTGAGGTTTTTTTTTAATTTTGCATAAGTGTCAAAATGAAGAAAGCTTTTGTTGCATGTTTAAGTGTATTCAATGCTTTAATTAGCCTTAGAGAAGAAGTATAAAAGAAAATCGATAACATTCAAAAATCGATAGAAAATCGAAAGCGAATGTGTAATTAGCGGCATAAATTTAAGCTTAAATACAAAACTTGAGACACTAAGATTCCTTCGAAGACTGACGTTTCTCACTCTATCTCTAAGAGTAACGCTAGCGCACCTCTTTTGGTCTTTACCCAAATTTCATGACCATAGATGAGGGTTTGAACGAACACTGAATAAAAACTGAGATCTTTGCTTCCACTCCTAGCTCAGCTTTCCTGATGACTGGCTGGAGCAGTTTCTTTACTATTTCTCCAGCTTGGCCAATCTTGCAGGATAACTCAGTATCACTCTACTTAAACTTCTATACGCCTGTTTCAATGGGAAACCATTTATGTGAAGGGTACACTGCACAGGAGTTCGGGAAACAACCATCGCTTCGGATTTACTCACGTTAACCTTCATCCCAACCCCACCACAGATGGGCGCAAATCCATCTAGAGGTCGCTGAAGTTGCTCCTTGGACGATGGCAGAACAGCTTAATCGTCTGCGAAAAGCAGATGGCTTATCCCGACGCCGGCCATTTTGAAAGATTCCTCACCAAAATTGCGATTTAACACCCAGTCCATAAATGATATAGCTTGTTGGCTGAGGCCCAGGTCCACCCCGGACTGTAGCGCCACCTTAAAAAACCCATAAATGATATGAAAAGGAGAAGCAAGAATAGCCTTCAGAGTAGAAAACTGGGCGGTTGTACCTCTGCCAGGTGGAAAGCCGCATTGCTCTTCCCGCAACAAAGGCTCGATGACAGCTCTGGAGCGCGCTTCCAGCACCTTCTTAATACTTCACCCGGAAGACATAAGAGAGATATACCCGTGTAGTTAAAGCAATCTCTCTTGTCACCTTTTTTGAAAATGGGCACTATAACTCCCTCCTTTTCCAGGCCAACTTAATGCCTTGAGCATTTTTGGCCGGATTTCATCAAAATTACCAGACTTACCCACTTTATCGCGGCAGTGACTTCGTCTACTGTTCTATTCTAGACTTACTGCACTATTCTCGGCCCAAATCTCGTCAGCAATGGGATTGTCATCTTAGTTCAGTGGCTTGTTGGGTATTGAGCAGCTCTGAAAAGCCCTCGATCAATCTGTGTAAGAGGTCGTTCCTATTTGAAAGAAGTGTACTGTCTTTGCATTTAACCCCTTGTACGATATTTAACTTCTTTTCTCGGCAAATAGTCTGCCAAAACATCTTGTTTGTCAGATTTGTAATCCTAAGACCTTTTTCAAGCCTGTTCCGACCGCCATATTGGAAGTTCTTCGCGCTTCAATATACCTGGCTCGAGAAAAAGAGTTCCTACACTGATTCCACACAACAAAGGCTCTCTTTTTCTCTCATCCACAGCCGCCACACCAAACATTTCTTCCAGAGTCAATGACAGCCGATGAAAACAGCTTCCATTCTTCCTCTACATTTAAAAGGTCAGTTGGAATTTGCTCAAACTTCTGGGAAAACGTGCCGTGCAAATCGCTTCCTGTAATCAAAATAAGCATCCTGTAACCTTTCCCATTGACCCATGCGGGTCACCAGTCTTGGTTTTTGCCTGGGTGGCAAAGGAATACTGTCGCTAGGTGGTGATCGGTTGACAGCTCATCTCCTCTCAAAACGCCAACATCACAAATCAATTTTTGAACACATGATGGCACCACCAATCAATCCCTGATTTTGATTGATTTCTCTGTAGTACCAAGTCTATTTATGAATGTCTTTGAATTGGAAAAAGGTATCTATGAGCCATAAACAGTCCAACAAGGTCACTCCGTTCCTACTTTGATCCGGGTCACCGTGCCACCCAATCACACTTCTCCAAGTACTGCCGTGCGTACCCACACGATCATTGAAGTCACCCATCAGGAGAAATAAGTCCATTTCTGCCACTCTATCCAGGGCAACATCAACTTCGTTCAAGAAGGCCGCATACTCGATTAGGTGCATACGCCTGCACTAGATTGTTCAAGCTTATGCCATGTATCCATCGGGCACTAATCCGCGATTAACATAAATTTGCATTAAATCCTCTACAACAACGCGATTTCCCATACAAATTTTAATCCTCTCGATTAAAAATAAAACCCCTCATAAATCTCATTCACCCTTTTCATGAACCATTTCCAAGCCATTTCGAACACCTTTTTAACAGTTTGAATCGAAAAAGGACCCTTAAACTGTCCACGTATGACAAATCTGTCAGAATCATGATTTCTATTGGGTTGTTCACAACGGAAATCTTTTTTCGCTCTTGGAAAATGGCATCGCATCTCTTTTGAGAGCCAAAATGACAGAAAAAGAGTGCTCATGTCAAATAAATCCAATATTTGTCTGGTGGAACCACTTTGGAATTTATTATTAATCGTCTCCCGCTTATCCTCGTATTATTGCCGGTGGAGACATAGTATTAAGCTTTAATATCAAAACCCGTCCTCCCAATGGAACAAACTCAAAGCAATTTTCCGACAGCCGGGGGCTTGTGGGTAGCCAGATCAGAAAAATCTCCACCCATCAGCCAAGTCACTGGTTCCGAAACTATTGCAATTTGTTGAGGAGATGCCAGCAGTATCGAGCTGCTATTAGCCTCCTTAAACCAGTTCAAGTTCCTTCTCCGTTAGCGATGAGACATTTCGTTTGCCAATTTTAAATTGGTGCGAAATGTGAGCGCGTCGAGCAACTGGTAGGCCAAGAAACAGGCGGTAGGATCAGGTAAAGAACCTCTCCGAGTCCCACCTGATGATTGCGCCTGAGTCTCTTGAGTTGGTGGCGGAGGATCGAGAGCAATGAAAATACCATTTGGTCGCCCTCGCTCCACGACCGTTGTAGAGGATAAGCGGCCTTTTAGAAAAATGTACCATCTAAGCTCTTATTTTGGCTTAGCGCTGCTCCCCTCCGCCTCCCATAATAGGTACTGCCACAATTGGTGGGCTGCTCGTAACTTCTTCGGGTTGAGCCTGGTCGGATGCCAAAGCGCTCGCATGATGACACTCCTTAGGTCTAGCTCCAAAGAGTGCCCTGGGTGAGGATCCTCCCATACCCGAGGCTTCTTCTTTCTTCTCTTCCTGGATGGAAGGGAAAGGTTCATTTTATACCTATATGTGCCAGGTATTTATTCGGCCGATTCTAACATGGACAACAGACGCCGACCAAGAAGCCCTTCATCCCAGACGGTCTTGGAGTTCAGTTACCCCTCTGGGATCAGATGTTGACCCGTTTGCCGCACACTATGTGTCAGACGCTACAGGGTTTGAATTAGACCTTCAGGCTCATCTCTCAGTTGTAACTTTACTGCCAAGGGTAGCCGTCCCACCAGGAGTATATACACCTGACAGCATCACTTATAACATGCTGAAGACTACTTCCTTCTTCCAGTGGATTTTAGTCGGCTTTTACGGCTATTCTGGTCCCAACCTTGCAGGGGTGAGCCTGTGCCTATACACGCACTCTCTAAAAAAAAAATTGTGAAAAGGGAATGGAATCAGTTAGGAAATCTGCATTTGCTTGGGACATGACCCAAAATTGTTTATTTCAAACTTGATAATTCCAAAGAAAAACAAAATTTTGTCAAAAAACAAAAACTTTTTATTCACTTCACAACGAGTTGCGGACATAAAGGTTATCCCCATGTAACATGGGTGCCATGTTAGTCAATTTGTTAGTGTGAGGATCATATTCTTCCAAAATACGACCACCATCACGGGCTGTTCCCCAAAATAAAACTCGGCCGCAGTAATTCAGAGCAAAGGATGACGCTGAATAGGATATTTTGGATCTTGGAAACTTATCGGTTTGTAACTCACCCGTTAAAGTGTTAAATCGTATAATTTTTAATTCAAACCATATTTTTGACTTTTCTTCATATGCCAAATACAAGTGGTCGCCAACAGCTACAAACCCAATTTGTCGGGGAAACACCACCCGAATTGGATGGGGCCGCACCACCCGAAGCCCAAAATTGACGAACTTTGTTATAGGGTGATTGGTCCAATCGTTTTTAGCCGGGTCATAACATAGTAAATTTTCATCGGAACATATATACAATTTCCCATTTGAAACGGCTGATTGTAGGTTTGCCGCAATTTTCAATGGAATAGGGGCTAAATCTGTCCATTCACGAGTTGTAAAATCGAACATTTCCATCACGTTGTTTATGAAAAGTCTTTGTGTGAGACCACCAATGACGTACAAGTTTCCACCGAGCTCTGCCATCGCATGATCAAATCGCGCTTCCCTCATTTTGGGCAATGTCGTCCATTCCAATGTGACCAAGTCCAAACAGTCAACCGTGTTTAAGGTTTCACCTCGGGAACGACCTTCTGTGATTATAAGTTTTCCATTTTTTAAAATTGCACCAAAGTTTGTCCTCTTTTCCCGGCTCAGTGGAAGGTCTTGAGATGACCACACGTTCAGTTCTGAATCAAAAGCTTGCATGCACCAAGCATCTGTAGCCTTATTGACACTTAAAACAAACGTTTTCTTGTTAGATCTTCTTGGTTTGGTGTTGAATGAATTCGATAGGTTTGTTCTACAGCTGGGCCAGAAATGCCATTGGAGCCACGTTAAAATTACCTTTGGGCACCTATCCGTCTCAAAAACTGGAACAACGTGTTCAAATATAAACTGTGGCGTCAACAGTGAAAAGCGAACAACCGACAAAAGGCTGGGCATCAGGTCCTCACGGTTTACCTTGTTGTGGTTTACCCAGGCCATCACGCTGCGGAATACGACTTCTTCTGATGCAACGGAAGCGTCATCACTACCCAGCAGTTCGCTTAAATGAGTCGAGTTCATCGCAAGAAACTCCTCCTCCTGACAGACTTCCTCAAGATTCTTGCATGCGAAATAAGAAGACTCTTTGTGCAGCTCAGTCAAGCTATACAACTTGGCCAAAAGTACATAGCCAATGCAATTGCTGACATCCAACTGCTGACCTATGAACTCGCAGCAAGCGACAAGTAATGTCGGGAATCCGAGGTAGTGTGCTGCTTTTAGTATTTCCTCGGCCGTATCGGTGTGCAGCTCTATGGAACCCGTGTGCATAAAACCCACAATTAACTTCAAGATGTCTCCACCGATGTCTTGGAGTTTGATTTCGGTGGCAGTGCCATCTTGTAGGCCACTTCGAAACATCGCCAGAAAGTATTTACTCGAGGCTGAGAGAATTGATCTATGAGCCTGTACTCTATAGTCATCTGGGCCAGCGATCAATGTTATATCAAAGGGCTCATCCCCTTCGTGAAAGGTTTTAATTTTATTCGATATGTTGACATGTTTATCGCAGGTGAATATCTTGGATTTATTTGGTGAAAAGATGACGTCTTGATTAGCTGCCATTGTGCTGAAGTTTTACAATAGAGTTTTCGTGTTACAAAAAAATAATACGAAATAATTTTTATGATACCATTTCTACACCGCATCGAAACCTGAGTATTTGACAAGATTTTGTATGACATTTAAACCAGCTGTGGTAATCATGTAATTCACGTCGATTTGACTTTAATTTTACCCTTTAGAGCTGTTTTAATTGCTTTAAATTACTCAAGCAATGAAAGCAATATTTTTTTGACAGCTGGGTCGGTTAGCTTTTTTCGTAGTTTTTAAAAAATATTTTTTTTTGCTATTAAAGTCCAATATGAGTTTTTGAAACCACGGAAATTTATTGAAAATTTTGTGATTTTGCGCGCTCGTGAAAGACAGCTGTGTGAGACAGCGCGTCTCGTGAAATCTTAGATTTCGATGGTGTCTGTAGAGGCATATAAAGAAGTCTACAAGCTCAAGTAGGTACCTACCATATAAGTTGTTTCCAGTACAAAAATAAGAGCTGTTCTTGGTGCTAGCGGCAATGACTGACGAAGAAAATTCGATAAGAATCCTCGCAAGATTCATCCAACGCTGAAAAAAAAAAAAAATAATAAAAATTAAAAAATCTGGGTTTCAAATGTAATAAAAATTGGGAAATATGCGACTTCGTAAAACTCAACAAAGTGGTGAGAGGAAAACTTAAAAAAAAAAAATATATTACTAAAATAATAATAGTTTGTTGGATATTTTTCTATATTTTATCGGGATAACTATAAAATCGCAATCGATTTTGTCCTTAAGAATTCATCTCTAAGGCCTGGGACATACGGCGACAAAAAACTGCGAAAAAACCGCACAATTTTCTGACGCAAGCAAACCCAACACACAAGCAATAATTTTCCGTGAGGTCCCTGTCACTTTGGGTGAAAACTAAAACTTTCGCTTTTTTTTTGGAACTTGTGGGCACACAAGGACTAATTTTCCATTCGATTCCAGTCATGTGTGGTGAAAACCGTCATTTTATTCGTTGAATAGAAAAAAAAATTGGATGTTTTGTCGTTAGGAAAATTGTAACAAATGAAAACTGGCGACTAATTTTCGTAGCCTCAATCGTTTGTTGTCTCTTATATAAATGTTTGATCTTCTAGTTACCTTTATACCATATTTCCACCGGGCACTAATCCGCGATTAAGATAAATCTTCATTAAATCTCCTCCTCCCAATCAGGCGATTTACCACACAAATTTGATTCCTTTCGGCAAGCGATTAAAAATAAATCTGCTTATAAATCCCATTCATCCTATTCCCAAACCCATTTTATGCACTTTTGTTACAGATTGATTATCCAAAAAGGGAAACTCTAACTACTTACGACAGATCTTCGCATTCGCAGACACGGCAGCCACGAAATAGTCCAAACTCTGGATCAGACATCAGACAAATCTTGCACGTCGATTTCAACGAACGAGGCTCTTAGCGTGCTAAGACGACACTGCATTAACTGCCACTGCGGTATTTAAGGTGCTTTCGTTGGAAGGCAGCCTGCCAAACGCGATTACTGCTACAGAAGCTTGAGCAATTTGTTAAGGAAACTTAGTCGTAGTCTGACAGAAGATGAGAGGTTTTTAAGTGAGTAAGAATCTCACACTAATATGAGCACGCGCGGCCGGTCCTCGTAGAGCCTAAAAAGGTTTTTATCTACGCAAGGCAAAACCTAAACACCTTCCCTGTTTGAAAAACGGGCTTGTTAAAGTTTGTTAAAATGGTGCTTACCTATTTGTTTAAAAAAAGGCACGCACACACACTTTTGTAATAAATTCAACTTAAAATTTGGTTGCTTCTATTAATTTTGATTGTATTCAAAATTTGTAGGCAAGCTTCGACTTTGTTTCACGATTGTATTCTTTGCTGGTTGGCAAAAGACTGACCCAAGATAAGCGCACGCTTTTCTCCTGCAGGGGTGTATAATACGTACAGTGATGATTAGGGACACACTCACCACATTTGCAATTCTTACCACTACAAGAGAAAATTTCAAGAAAAATGTGCAATTAGTGAAAGCAGGTAGCCGTAGAATTTTCCTAATCTCTATGGGCGATGGTTTAAGAAATAAAAACAACCCTCAAGTATGAAGTCATACACGGAGTGGTCCGTCGGCTTTTCTTTACAGTGCTTTATGCAGATCTTGACCGTGTAGGTCAAGCATCGTGTACACTGTACACGTAGATTGTTCTCACCCCGTAAACAATAATGCAAATATGAATTTCTCATTTTTTCACAGATTTTTAAATGCACCTACACGCCGGAGGCTTTGCCAGTGGGTAAGTATTTTGCCTGAGCCATAAAATGCATCAAAGTGTGCAGTGTTGCGTTTTCAAGGATAGTTTTTTTTTCGTCAACTCTAGGAGCTACCTTTGATTGATTTGTTTTGGCTTCAATAAAACAATATTTTAGGATTTATTGTCATTGATTTTGACTCAATTGGGGCAGATGGTCACACTGATTACAAGTCAATTTGAAAAACGGTTATTTACCATTTTTTCGTGGGTGTTTCAGTTGTCAGTTTTCTTTGGCTTTAATAATTGTTAGTGTAACACAGGGTGATGAGTTTATTTATTTATACAAATTAACTCACTGCCGCGTTAGTAGTGCTCAAAAAAATATTTTTATTTTTTTTTTCTAGTCTTAAGCTCAAAACAGATGAGCAGCGGTTCTGCACGTATCACTGCTAGCAGCACTGCCTCTAAAACAGATGTGCACCCTTTTTGACGTTATCAATGCCAAAGTTCAATGTTTACAAGTTTGTCATCCGGTTTTAATTACTTGTCAGCTGGGTGAAAAAGTAAAAAAAAAACTGACCAATAAAACTAACCGTAGAACCACAGTGATGTAGCTGTGGCGGTAGTAGTAGCGGTAGTAAGAGTTGTCAAAAGCTAAAACACATGTATTCAGTGTATTGCGCACACAATGTGTGTCTGTGGCGGTAGCGCGTAGCTGTGGCGGTAATAAGAGTTAGCCAACTTTTATCTTTCGTAGCGCTACACGGTTGACAGCGCTACACGGTGGACAGTTCAATACAAGTTAAGTAAACAATGGAGGAAAAGGACCTCGAAAAGTTTTTTGAGATGCTAAATCTAAAGAAATTTTATGGAATTTGTGTCATCCGTTGTACAAAAATATTAAATCTAGTTCAAATTAACTCAGAGTATCGGCCATTGTTTATAAACGATGTTTTTGTTCGACATAGCCATGCTACACCATTGTGTTCAAATTTTTTCCGTACTACGCCACATGGCTCCGCGGCTGTACTACGTACTACTGCTACATACCACCGCTACGGGCATTGTGGTCCCACGGTAAGGCGGGAAAACGCACTTGCTCTGTATTGAATTTTTCGTCAGTCAACAAACAGTCAAAACTTTCAGATTTGACGGTATCAGTGATGCCAGATATCTTATATTTAAAATCTTCTTTATTTTCATTGTGGTTGCAATAAGTTTTATTATATTATTATATATTTGTTATACTATTAGGCAACAAATTTAGAAATAGAGACTTCGTGCAGTCGCAGCAAACCCTGCAGTTGTTGGGTTCGCCTGCCCTATAAAATTCCTGCACATCTGTTTTGAACTTTATACCAAATACTTACAATTTTTTTTAACTTAATTAGTTGAACTGCTGCAGCTTAGTCTCGGGAATGAATTAATTATTTGTGCAAAGTCATTATAAGATCTGTTTATAATTTGCAACGTAGAGTGCTTTTGGTTGCGTTCCAAGGGGATTTTTCACCTTTTAAGGAATGGCGCGAGCTTGCTGATAATCCGCATTGTCAAGTATGTCTAGGGGACAGAAATCGTCACGAAAACTTTATCAGCAGTCCTCGCATAGAGCGAGAATCTCTTATACCATGTCTCCACTTGACACTAATCCGCGATTAATATAAATCTTCATAAATCCTCTGCAAATCACACGATTTACCATACAAATTTAAATCCTCTCGGCAAGCCATTTAAAATAAATCTATCATAAATCCCATTAACCCTATTCACAAACCTATTTTCTGCACCTTTGTGACAGTTTGAGAATCAAAAACGAAACTCAAACTGTCCCTGTACGACAAATCTATTACTATCTAGTACGTACGTCTTCTTGTGGGGTGCCGTGGCGTAGTGATTAGTGTGTGTGCTTACTACGCCGGAGGCCTGGGTTCGAATCCTGCCATTGTCACCTGAAAAAAAAAAAAGACTTGTTCTTTTTCACGGTCCCCACCTCCGCGAGGGTTTGACAAGCCCTCCGAGAGTATCCATTGTCTTGAAAAACTTCTCAAGCTGCCGTTCGGATTCGGCAAAAAATTGTAGGTCCCTTTGTATGTAAAAGAAATCAACACACCAGCATACATTGTTGAGAAGTCGGCCCTGGTTCACCTCGAGCTGTTGCGCCACTCTATTTATTTATTTTTATTTTACGTACGTCTTCAAGTGTGATTTTAACAGCGAAAATCGGTTTTCGCTCCTGGGAAATGACATCGCCACTCTCTTTTGAGAACCGAAATGATAGAAACAGAGAGCTCGTGTCAAATTAATCCTATCTTTGTCCGGTGGAGCCACTTTGGGATTGAGTTTTAATTGTAACCGCTAATCCTCTCTTAACTGCCAGTGGAGACATAGTAGGTATTACGCAAGAGAACTCTATAAAAACCTCACTCACGACTTGATCACTTTTATTCGTTTCGCAAATTAAATAGTTTTCTTTTTTTGTCAGTGCTCTAGTTCCAAGTACCTCCGCTATAAAGCGTTTACAGCGATACCGACCTAGCCAAAAGAGTCAAAACACAACGTCTAAGATGGTCATCTAAAGCGGATGGACACCAACGCCTTGACCCGGAAATCTTCGAATCCACACCGCAGGGACGGCGCAGTAGAGGAGCCCTGAGACTCAGGGCCAGAGCTGGCTATGCGAAGCTTGTTGGGGTGAACCTGATGCCCAGGTTTACCCCGGACTGTAGCGCCACCTTAAGTAAGTAAGTAAACTCTGATCATCATAATTTTATTGTGACAGCTCTCGATCAATCACCGTCAGAATCAGCTGGCACCCAGTTTTCAAATTTTTTGGTAAGTTGTTTTTTTTGCCTACACTTAGGCTGACTATCTGCATGCACAAATGAAAATAATATCTTCCTACATCACAAGCCTAAATAAAGCAACGATTCGGAACAATATTTTTGTGATCACCTTGCGCAGACGGATTATTTTGTTTGATCACATTGACTGTTACCAAATGTAAAAATCACGGATCATAGCCGCATTCCACCCTGCTCTTTACAAATCAAATTTTAAATGTATTCAAATTTGCCGTTAGACACGCTAACTGAAGACTGTGTGTCGGACCACATTTTTTTTTAACAAAAGGAGGCTTTTGAATTACTTTTTATCTTTGCCAAATTTGCGTCAGCATATTAATTTTTGGTCTGCAGCACTTTTTCAAAGCCTTCTTTTGTAGGGACAGAAAAATAATCGCGCTCGTATTTGAATTTGGCCACGCCCACTTTTGAATCAGTTTTACCATAAAATGACATTTATAAGTTTCATTCATGTAAGTTACGGAAAAGATGTTATGCATCGATCGAAGTTGTTCAAATCGTTGATCTTAGGCCTAAGAAAATTCTTCCTAAGTGTATGCAATAAAAACAATAAATGGAGAAGGCTTGAAACTGGCGTCCAGCTGATATTTTACGGTGATTGGCCGTCAGCTTCAACTCTGTTACAAGAAAATTGCGATGACCACATGTGTACGTAGACGAATTGCCGTTCCACCTCTGGGTATTTTTTGCGTTCGTAAAAGAGCAGGTATTGGACGTGTTTGATGACTTAACCCGAATAAATATTGCCTAATTACATGCACCACAATTCTTACGTATGTAAAAAAATAACCGCTGATACAGAAGCGACTAAGAGTATGCTATTCAATTTTAAGTTTTTTATTATTTGAAAATTTTTTAAAAACTGATATTCGTTATTTTGTTAAAAAAAAACGACAAAGAAGAGAACCAAAGAGCGTCAAAGTAGGAAATTTCAGTAATTTGTGCCTCAACTCGAGGTGCCCTACGAAGAATAAGGAAACAGCGCTCTTGTACTAGTCCTCAATAGGGATAGGATCTTGGTACCAAACAGGGCAGGAATCCGCGTGACGTTATCGGCTGATCCACCTAACTTACTTACTTTGGATCTAAGGTGACACTTCAGGTTGGGGTGGCCAGGCCCAGCCAATAAGTTTCGCCAGCCAGCTCTGTCTCCCGCAAGCCGTGTCTATAGCTTTGAAACCAAAGTTGGCTGAGGTCCCCGTCCACTTGAGTGCGCCACGTAAGTTACACCTTTGAAGAAAAACTTTTCTTAGAGCTAAATGATCTTACGGGAAACACCTGTTACACACCATCAAACACCGTCAAATAAATGCAATCTGATTCATCTAACATAGGCGGTTTTAACTGCAGTTATCACCTCTGCTAAAGATGTGAAGTGTGCACTTTGCAGATGTTCAAAATATGTCTGTGGAGTGGAGCGGCTTGTCGTGGCGGTTGGCAGTGAAAATATCTGCATTGTTAATTAAAAAAAGTTTTTAAAGAAGGTTTGCTATCTCTACTAAAGTCTCGAAAATCGACAATAAGAGCAGTCTTCGAAGAAGACCTGGAAGAACCGGGAACAAGTAAAAACACGCACCGCATTCGTAACATAAGAGACGTAACGTCGAGAGTATATAGGTATATTGCAAAATAAAACCTTAACAAATACAACATATTAAATAAAATCTACACATAAAAATTAATATCTACAAAATATTTACATCGATTTTGTGGACTAAAAAAATAGCTATAAAACTAGGAAAAAAAAATGAGAACAATTTTGTGGCGCGGTTACTTAAGTACCCATGGCCGCTAAAGATGCATAATCTCCATCACGATTTCACTTTTCCGATTCAAATGCTTGATTGGAATGGCCTGAATCGTCTTTCCTGATATCTACCTGCGACTCCATGTGATCTTGACGCTTTTCAATTGCTGCAACATCGTCGCTCTCATAATCGCTGTCATCTGAGTGCTCGATGTACTTGAATCTCATGGCGAGCAAAATGAAGATGATCATATCGGCGACCATAAGAGCCGCAAAGAGGACAAACTCTTGAGCCTAGGATAGTCAAAGCAATAAAAACTACTGCCTCCATGTGCTTTTGGAGTAGCTCACCTGTGACTCGAAGAATTTCAGTTTGGCAATGATAACGACTAGGATGTTGCCGATGGCCACGGTAAGCAGCCAACAGGCTTGCAGGACAGACTTCATGCTCGCCGGTGCTTGAGTGAACGAGAATTCGAGACCAGTCACTGAGAACATCACCTCAGCTGCAGTCATCACAATGTACTGCGGCAGCTGCCACATGATGTGCACCGAGTTTGGGTTCACTAGAACGTGCGATCTGGTGGTCTGAGAAGAAAATTGATTAGTAAAATTATTGAGGGAACAAAAAACGTCTCCTTACATATCCCTTTGACTGACTTCCTGCCACCAGTAGCACAGTGGTCCCTCCGATTTCGGAATCTAAGAGAGCTACTTCCTTATCAATTGACGATAGGACAGCAGATCCAGGTGCAAGGTTTAGTATTTCCGTGTCGTTGTGGAACATTTCGAAGGTCAAGCCGGAAGACCTCAACAACAAAGGCCTCTCATTCGCAGGAACATTCAATAGAACCCTCAGCGCTGATTCACCGGACTTGGGCTTTCCAGGTGCCTCCTCATACTCGTAAACGTCATTATTGGTGATAAAATAACTCGTAGCTTTTCCAGGACTGAGATTAAACGCGCCTTTTATCGGAGGACAGTCGACCGGGTCGTTTGACGACGCTGTGTAGTTGTACGATGTCACACCGCTCAAAGTCAGGTCTTTTTCCTCCAGTGCCCCCAATGACGGTACAGAAAACTGTGCATTCTTGGGGACATCGGTGATGAAATCGTAACTACAAGGCATTCCATTGTACACCCTCAATTGGGCTTCAAATGCACCCGGCACTCTTGGATCCAATGCCTCGAGTTTAAACTCAACAAAGGCAGACATTAGGAATGCCGCAGCGGCCAACAGTCCACCCAGCGTTAGCTTCTGCAACGGTCTCTTGATACCGACCTTCTTTAGCACTGGATACACAACATAGTTAAACAACGGAATGAATCCCAGAATCAGCAGCGGATTGATGACTTGCATTTGGTCGGGCTTAATAGTGAAACCGCCGATATAGCCCACCATTCGGGTAGCTTGGAATGTCCAACGAGATCCCTGCTGATCGAATAGAGCCCAAAACACCGGCAACGGAAGGTACAAAACGAGAATCTTCAACAACGCCTTCGTGTCGTCAATTAACTTGCGATCACACTTTCCCTCGGCGTAGTCGAGCCAGTGAATCTTCGGAGTCTTTTTTCCCTCTCTACAGCGCCCCATGATCGCCTCCTTCACACACTGAGACACGCCGAGAATCATGTTACCCGATGGTGGTTTGATCACGTACAGACGCTTGCCAGCGATGAAGATGACTAGCGAAAAAACCATTAGAACTGCAGGAACACTGAATGCCAAGGAAAAGCAGTCATTGTCGCCAAAGCAGTGAACGTCAGCGCGGAGAATTGGAGTGATTGTCGTCGAAATTAAGGATCCCGCATTGATGGCAAAGTAGAAAAGCGAAAAGAAGGTGGCCAACTGCTTAGCCTGCTCGGGGATTTTAAATTGATCACCGCCGAATGCAGAGACACAGGGTTTTATGCCTCCAGTGCCGGTAGCTATAAGTAAAAGACCGATAACTGTCGCTTCCCTGAAAAAAAAAGATAGGTTTAAAAATTATCGCAATAGAAAAGAGATATGGATTGGATAGCTTGAAGTGGTGATGCTTTAAACAGATGCTTAGCTTATGTCTCACATGCCCCTACAAAGCCGCAAAACTCTCAATATTCGCCAGAAACGCCAGCAAAAAACGGGCGGAAACTAAGCCTTTTATTTTTGCCTAAAAATACACTTAATGTCAGAAAAAGATGTTTTGGCTATTTGGCATCACTGTTCTATACAGCAGGGATTTTGGCACCACTGTTTTTGATAGGGATCAAAACCTGGACTGCATAAATCTAGGCAGCATATTGAAAGTTTTCAATGTCAAGGAGATAATGCTTTGATCAGTTTTGTTCTCGATGCTGACTTTTTCAAGTAATTTAAATATAATTCACAATAGAGTCGTGAGCTTAGCACCTGTGCCACAACGGTCTAGGAATCAGAATCTGGACAGTATCTTTAAAAGCTTTCAACACCCAGGAGATGTTTTTTGATCCCTTTTGGCTTCTAGATTATCGTTTTCTTAATCAAAAAATAGTTCACAATAGAGTCAAGAAATCAGAACATGCGCTGGAAAAGTCTGTGAATCAGAACCTCAGAAGTATCACCAGGTGCATCCTTAGGTTTCAAGAAGACTTTGTTTTGATCTGTTTTGGTTTCCATGTCGATGGTTTCAATCAAATTTAAAGTGGCTCACAATGGGCGTAGGAAGGAAGCAAAAACATCAAAACAGCAGAAAGGATCTTCCCCACTGGGCACCACAATGGGTTCCAATAGACCGAAGTGCAATTAGGCGCGGGTTACGTCGCTTAATCAACCCAATAACCTAACCTAACCTGATTCACAATGGCGTCTAGGGAATAACTATGCGCTGCGAAGGTCAAAGGGTCAGATCCTGCACTGCACTATATTTGTTTTTTATCCCAATAAGACTTTTTTGCTCCGTTTTAGTTTCGATATTGACTCCTCAAATCAACTTCAAAATAATTCACAATAGAGCCAAAGTATTAGCATCTGTGCTGCGAAATTCTGGGGATGAGAACCTGATCGGCATAGAAGTTTTCAATCGCAGCAAAATTTCGATGTCCTGTCTATAATATTTCGGAACCGTGAAAAAAAAATTCAATCAACCTATCTTTTAAATAGTTCACAATAGATTTAAGGGGTCAAGACAACTTCGGCCGTAAAAAAATTCGCCAAAAAAAATAAACCGTTTTTTGAGCCTCGTTTTCGGTGTTGAAGTTTTTCATTAACTCAAAAAAATTCACAATAGAGTCGCGGGAACAGCAGAAGCGCTCAAAATTTCAAGGGATCAGATCCTGAGCTGCATGAAAGCTTTAAACTTCAGAGATCTTTTTGAGCCCGGTTCGATATTGAACTTTGACGTTTTCTTGTCACTTAAACTTATTTACAATAGCGTCAAGGGGTCAGAAACTGGGCAGAAAAGTTCGAACGAATTCTTTGATCTTGGGTCGCACAAAATTTATAAATATAGAAAACATTTTCGGGGTCTTCTTTGATGTTGACGTTTTTATCCCGCTTCAAAATAGTTCACAATAGAGTCCAGGGAGGGATCAATTCAAGGGATCAGATGCTAAGTTGCATCAAAGTTCTCAATCTCTAGGAGATCAACTATTTCAAAAAATTCACAATAGTGACTGGGGTCAGAGCATAGGCATCGAAAATCTAGGCATTAGATCCTGGGTTGCGTATACATTTTTTATTTTCAAAAACACATTCTTTTTTGTGTGCTTTGATTTGTTAACGTTTTCGGCCAACTTTAAAGTAATTCACAATAGAGTCTAGGAAACCGCACTTGTACTGAAAAAAGTCAAGTGATCAGATCATAGGTGCGTAACGTTTTCCATCTGAAGGAGTCCTTTTTTCTCCGTTTTGGCTTCGATGTTGCCGTTTTCAATCAACTTTAAAATAATTCACAATTGGGTCTAGAGCATCAAAATTCTGAGCATCAGATCTAGCAGATGTTTTCAAGTCCGTTTTATTTTCGACCCTTCATGTTTTCATTAAAAAAAAGCAATTCACAATAGCGTGTTTTTTCACGTTCCGGGAATTTTATAAAACTAGAAAAATGGTTTTGCTGAAACTTCGAATTATTGTTGAGCTCTAACGAGAATCGGATCAAAATTGAATGTCCTCACGATCGAAAAGCCTTCACAAATCCAACCTTAGACAATCCTAGTTAGTTGAATCATACTCACTTGACTGGTAAATTCATTGGCGGCACAGCTCCCAGCGCGATGACCACAGCTCCCGCAGTATACACCACCGACAGATACCATATCGTCTTGAACCTTCCAAGCCAGCTATCAGCGAGAACCGCTCCAATCAATGGAAATATATACACCAAACTGGTGAACACGTGAAACAGCACTGTTGCCTGATCTTCGCCATATTTTAGCTTGTCCGTAAGGTAAAGCACAAGGATCGCTGTTAAAAAACGTGTTAAAAATGCACATTCACAATAGTTTTAAAGTAAAAAAAAACTTACTTCGCATGCCATAGTAATTGAATCGCTCGCAGAACTCATTTCCGATGATAAACGCAACCGATTTCGGATACTTGATGGTGCCCTGCGATGGAGAAAGAACAAAAGTTATGATCAGTTGTAGGTCACCTGAGCCAATGCTTCTTGCACCATCCACTCACGACAAGTTGAACGGATTGCACAGATCAGTTCAGATTTTTTGCTGTTAATTTTGAAATGCTCGAGAAACAGCCTTATCGCTTCAAATTACATGAATCAAGTCAAGAATGGATCAGTCCATAACGATCGATTGAGGCCGTCGGCACTTGCAGCGGTGGTGGAGCTTTATGGGCACGGAGTGAAACTGCAACCATTCTTTAAAATTGTACATGCGAGCGTGTGGCAGTAACAGGCACACAGACACACACCCCAAAAAGAGTTACACCAGGTAACAAGTATTTAAAGAAATTCCCAGAATAAAGACCAGTTGACCAGAGTCGTGGTCGGTCGTTACTTTTTATGGACGAGCTGATGGCTACCAATTTGAATTAAAAAATGTATCATTGTAAGAAAAGAAGGCTTAAAACAGGTAAAAAGAGTTGATATTGCGTCAGAAAATTAATTCTTTCAAGCGCAAAGCAAAACAAGTGAAGTAGCTGCCGTCCACTCAAGAGCGAAAGTGCCGCTTATGATGGGCTTAAATGATGGTCGATGTAAAACTTTCTTTTAAAAGAACTGCACCTTGTTTTGGAAAAAGCAATTTTTATAAAATGGACAGAAAAAACAACGGCGAGAATAAGTTATTGATTGAAGAGCAAATAATGTCATTTTCCGATTCTTAAACCTTATAACCCAATCAGCTGAGATACTTCTTACGACTGCATTCAGTTGGCTACAGTCCTTTCGTTGATTGCCAGTCAAGATGATGCTGGCCATCACTATTCATGGCACACGTTGAAAAATATCCAAGCCACACCACCATCGCAGGTTTTATTTCGTTGACTTCAGGCAATGTACCACCTTCAGAGCTTTCGATAGCTCAATGGGGCATGAAAACGTTAACAATTCTATTTAAATTCATCGAATAATTAAAGACCTTGCGCCAAAAAGGGGGCAAGTCCATTTAGTAGAAAGTCAGAGGAATATCGAAAATTTTAAAAAATAGCAGTATTGCAACAAACCTTATTTTAACCTTAAAACTTGAATTACATAAATGTAAAAACATCAAGCTTTTTAATGGCATGTTTCTTAAAACTTCGGTGCATAATTTTTAAATACATATTTTTTTCTTTCCCATAAAATCAAACCTTGGGTGTGCCTCGTTGCCCCGTTTGCATGGTCCTCAATTTAAATCGCGTTATGAAAAATTTATGCTTCCATATGAGACGTGCAATAATCGAATACAGTGACAGTGACAGTGGCAATGACAGTGACAGTGCGACAGTAATGATGTCGAAGACTGCCCGAAAATTGTAACAGTAAATTAATATTTCTTAAAAGCGTTCTGACAACCTCATCAACGCGTAAACAGCAGAGATGCATACATCCACGAAGCATCTTAAAATTTTCTGGTGACGTTAACCTACCAATGATCGACTGTCTATCGTCTATTATAAGCGTTATTTTTTTCAGTGTCGGCTTACATTTCAAATGACTCTTGTATTTTAAAGTGACTTTTGTTGAGACGCTTGAGTTTTCTTTCGGTTATCAACATCAAAAGTCACTTAGTCATATCAAAGCAAGGACCTAAGGGCACACTCAAAACCAAGCTTGACGCTTATAACACAGCTCAACGAACTGTGGCAGTGATCTAAAAGGTACAGGAAGAAACGCTCACTTCTGGCAATAGAAAAAGGAATGAGAAAATTAGACAACAAGACAGATGCAGCAACATCCCCAGGATTGCAGAGGAAGAACTCTTGTTAAGACGTAGACTTGCTTTGAACGAATATTGTGGGAAGTAAGACGAATATATTCAAGCGATAACTATATAGACTCTCATGGAGGACTGGCGATATAAGAGAATACGCTCAGTAAGAGAATACTTGCAGCACCGGATCTTTTGCAGGGCACTTGTCCCTTAATCTTTCTCGTTCATCAGAAAAACTGGCTCTAGTTGGCTGGCCTGGAACCAACTGCCAAGTTCAAACCCTTTTCTGAAGGTGGCGCGTATCGAAATCGCACCTGAAGTGCTTGCCTTGAGGGCAGATGCTATTTTTGACTTTTTCGTTGAAATGTGGTACGTTTAACAGGTCCCATAATTTTAACCTTTCACCAAAAAAGCGGTTGAAGAGTAGAGATATCTATACTTAAAGGGCTTAGCCTGTGGCCCAATGAATCCGTTGCCTCCGACAGATAAGGTAAATACACACGCTCTTATGGTATGTGGCTCATAGAAGAAATGCGTGATTTACGTCACTTCCCATTAGAACGTGTGTATTTAACTGAGTTGCATGTGAAGAAATTATAACACAGGCCCTGGTTCACCTCGAGCTGTTGCGCCACTCTGTTTATTTTATTTAACTGAGTCGACAGTTGTGTAATTCGAAGTGGTGGAGGCAACGGATTCATTGGGCTAGACCTGTAAGGGCCAGTTTTTCAGTGCTGAGTTTAGCCCTTGTGGTTAAGCCCAGCTTAAGCCTAGATATCTTAGTCCTGGAACAAAATGAATCTGGAGTTAACTCAGCGAGCAGTTTTCCAGTGAAGAGTTAACTCCGTCAGTAAAGTTGTCAAAATCTTCGACTCTCGAAACTATTGGCTCCCCGCACCATCACCTCACATAGAAAAACACAAGAAAAGAAGTTGGTTCAAGTTGTTGGTTTATGTGCAATATGTATGCAGAGAGATAATGTAGACTTTTGGACACTCGAGATTGAAGTGGACTCTGGTGCAGATGGTAGCACCTAAGATCGACGATTGGAAGGTCCTGGGTTCGATTCCAGGTCCAACCCACCATCTTTATACCCGACCCAGGGTATATTAAGTTTGATGTATAGTTTGTAACGCAGTGAAATAATCACCGTAGACCCCTAAGACCTTTTAGAGATATGAATGGGACCGACAGGAGAATCGATTAAGCCATGTCCGTCCGTCCGTCCGTATGTAAACAACTTTTAGGCCTTCAATTTTAAGGCAGAGAGCTGAAATTTTGTGGGTTGGTTGGAAGTCCAGTCCTTCAGATCAAGTTTGAAAATAAGCTGAATCCGCCCACAGACACGCCCACTACAGGCCTGTATGTGCGACCATCTCTAATTTAAAAAAATACATTTTGCAAATTTTAGCTATGTTACAATGGCGCTAGCGCATTCATTTTTGGTACGTAACATTGCCTTAAAATTGTCTTTAAGGTAGCCAAAAAATGTTAGCTTTTTCATTGACCACGCCCACTTTTTAAGGGATTTTAGCTTAAAATTACTGTTTTTCAATAAATATATATGAAATTTGACAAAATATTATATGACAAAAGCTGTAGATACTAGCATTTTCCAACTTTTATGTATATATCGTATGTGCCTCCGCCTACTTTTGTGGGCGTGGCGTTAAAAACAGTGATTTTTTTAGTTAAAAAGGCGGAGTTTTAGGCCGAAATGTATGCAACCACCTAGTAGAAAGCAATCAACAGTTATATTTTTATATCCCGCCCACTTTTTGTGGGCGTGGCAGTTTTCTTTTTGGTATGGTTGGGTATTTTGCAATCCGTCGTAGATGGATTGAAGCTTTTGCATACCCACTGTTCCACTTACCTACTAGTTTTATTTTATTTTTTGATGCTTTGCCAACGTGTTTTGTTAAGTAAATTATAACAATTATGATGACAACTAAGTACAGGTCCTCTATTCTAACGTTTAGTCGTAGAGTGGAGTTGAAGTTTTAGCGGACGAAAATGTCAAGGTTCAAATGAAAAGGGTTGCAGGATCGTACCCTGCCGGTGAACCACACACGGTTTTTTCTTTTGATATTTCCGTCCGCTAATATTTCAACACTACTCTAAGAAGTTCGCGTTGTTTTCAAATAATGTCATTTTTACAGAAACACGCAGAGCAACAGCCATTTTACAAAAAAATTAATATACCCTCGGTCGGGTATAAAAACGGACAAAGAATTTTAAACTGTTCTGCAGACTTTTATCTGGGATTAACTCACAAAATTTGGGGAGCTAAGCCGAGAGAAACTTACTAACTTACTTTAGGTGGCGCTACAGTCCAGGGTGGACCTGGGCCTCAGCCAACAAGCTTCGCCAGCCAGCTCTGTCTCTAGCTAGCCGTCTAGAGCCGAGAGAAACACCAGATCGAAATTGACTGAAAAACGCACTTCGGGGGTTAATCTCAGTTTAGCTCAAAAACTCGGATGATCAAGCATTGAAAAACTGGCCCTTTGCGGGTATACAGTTTGAGCAGACACAGGTAAGGAAGAGCAGGAAGAAGATGTTGAGATTAGAATGTTCCATCAAGATCGATAAAGACATGACCGACCCATTTGAAGTCAAAACTAAATTTAGACAAGGCAACGCACTACACCATGTGACACCTTTATCATCATACTTGGAATAATTGTACGCAGGAATTCCACGACAACACCAGAGGTACAATCTTTCAGAAGTCCTCTCATACGCAGATGACATTAAAATATTATGTGAAAAATAAAAGCGTTATGCTTGTAAAGCCTTCGGTAGTTTTGGGACAAAACTAAGTAGGGCCAAAGCTAAGCAGGTACAGTCATCAAGAAGACACCCCCAGCATCGACATTATGGACAAAACATCACCATAGACAGCTCTTTTACCTTATCTAATTAAAGACTTTGTTTGCGTTGGTTCCACTTTAAATTCACTTAAATTTAAAATTGTGAAAGTGACACAAAGTGACTTAAGGCCAAATTTGGTGATTTGGTATGTGACGGCACCTGTAGAGCCACCAAGGATAAGTAGAAAAGCTATACCCACTTAAATTTCCTTCATTGCTGGTTCTTAGACCTGATGAGGATTGATTCAATTAATGGTCTGATCGACGTTTACTACAATATTGTCCCATTTAAATCTTGGGTGACTAAAAGCCCTTTTGAAACACTGCGCGCACACAAACAAAAAAGTCCTTGATTTATCTACCAAAGGCAAAGTTGACGGACACTTATCACTTCGCTAAGGCTATCAACCTTTTGTTGCTGGCGCTTGGAGTGAGTAGTGAAATTTATGAAAGAGATGCACTCAGTGTCGCAGTAAAACTTATACACATAATTTAGAAATATGTTTTTTTTTATTGACATACAAATCATAGTTTTTTTTTATAAAATAAACCGATCGATCAACAAGTAGATTGGTTCTCCCCCAAACAAGTTGTTTTGCTAACAAGCTAATTGCCTTTAGAAAAAGTCAGAAAAAAAGCTTCGTTGTTGCAATTACTCACCTTGACCAACCTACACCTGGTTAGAATTGAGAGCTTTAACCAGATTTTCGTTCTAAGTCAATGAATAAAGACATCAGACAGATACTTCACTCAAGTCAAAGCAAGCGTAATATAACTTTCGAAGCTCAGGCTTACCAATTCGAAAGAGTTGGTTTTTTTGCGCAAAAGTAAAAGTCAGTCGTGTAGGAAAGACCGCAAAATAAGTGTTTATTATGCAAACAAAGTTAAAAATGTTTTTTTCCCCCCGTCATAATAATTAAGAAAGCAATTGAAAGAGACTTGTTTTGTCTGTCAAAAGAGGCTTCGAGCTTTTATCTTGGCTTTATTGACTTTTTAGCTAAAAACCAATTTTTATTCGAAAAAAAAAAAAACACTTTTTTTTCATATTACGATTGCACAGTGTGTAACTGATTAGCTGTCAGGTGTTTAGTATGTACGCACGAATAGTTGAACATGCTGGCTCACACAATCAAGCTTGAAAAAGTTTCAATGACCATCCTTGACATAGAGCCAGCCGCATAGCCAGCTGGCTGAGCGGTTGGTATACCTAAACGCCAAACGTGAGCACGTTTAAAATGCAAAACGTTCAAAATTAATCGTTTTGATAGCGTGTCACGGTGTGACGACATTTGAATTGTCATCGTACGTGACAAGTATACGGAACTTTGGTAGATTTTTTGTTTAATTTGACCACCTATGCTGTTCTTGGTGTCTATCTAGTTGTTAGAGATTGCATAATAAAAATGAAATTTGGAAGTAAGGAAAAAGCAATCGGAAGACTTTATGACGGCTGTGGGCATTTTTTGACATTTCTATAAATAGCCACATGTAATAACGGCTGACTTGCAATGTATTAGAAACTCAATTTGAAGCTTGTTTGACATAAATCATGCGCGTATCTCAATCCAAATGCAACTTCAAAGAGCAACTGGGCCAGTTTTTCACGTACAACATCATTCGAGTTTCTGCGTTGTTTAAGGTTTTACCCTAGAAATAAGTGTTCAAGTCGATTTTGACCCAGAGTTATATTTAACACTGGCCTCATTGAATTTTGTGGGCTAATCCCGATAAAACTGAAAGGGACACGCCAAGCTTTTTTTTCTATTTTAGAGTTGAGAGCGCAGTTTTCAGTGCGATCAGCTGATTGTCAAAAACTAAGTGCAACCCTGAAAAATATTTTTATCATTAAACGCCAAAGGGCGTGCTGGCAAATTCCACTGACAAAAAAGTGTAACGTCAAATTTGTACAGCTTTGAACTTTCTGCACGAACAAAAACACCGCGGCCCTTCAGTGCTACAGCCATTGGCATAATTGTATGGACTGCTAGTACCCAACTTCATATTATGGCCTACTTCCGTGGCCAAATTTGGAAACACTGTCAATGGGTAATTCAAAGTTGTGTACCTACTTCAACGTGACGGATGCAATGGATTCATTGGGCTGAAGGGTTAAGGTTTTCATCGAATGAACACTTTTAGGTTAGCATTCTGATCAGGTGTTACAGAATGTTGCCGTAGCTTCCATAAACGACTATGACTCAATATACTTCTTGAGTGTGTAATCTTTCAAAGTCATCTTTGAATTACATTGCACAATGACAGCACATTGCTGCCACATATTAAGTAAATCGGAAGTAATAAGCTGAGTACACGCCCTCCGCAATCACGAATGTGGAGTCCCTGAGAGAAAGTTCAACTTAACCTCTATAACGCAGAGTTAAAATCACATAAAACAATAAATTCAATGCACATGTAATTGGCCATAACGCAGATTGAAATTGAAAATTAATTAGTCATAGTGTCAAAAGCGTCAAGTCATAATACTAGATTCAACAGTCTGTCCGACCAATGACAGTAATTAAATGACGTCTGCCGTCAACGCTCAATTTTATTAGTATTGTCCGATCCCATCTTCTGGGCGAACGACCAATCGGTCGAATGTCCGAATTCATCACTCATGTTTAGATGTTAGTAAGTCTGATTGTGATCAGCAGCTGATCGTAAAAAAAAATTATATTATGCAGGCTGTAAAAGGAAAAACGCGGATATTATAATTGGAAGCGTGACCATTGATTGAACAGCGCCATTAATAGAGCATAAATTTTCGGAAAGAGGTACCGGAAAATATGGTTCACAATTTTAATGAAAGTTTGGTGCGATCTGATCTGTTGGCCTTACGATCATTCGGGGGCTGCTTTTTCAATTTGGACATTCAGCGTGTGTTCGAACAAACTGGGTCAAACGGAATCGATTTGAATTGGCTATTGGGATAACATTTAATTGATGCGGAAAACCGACAAGTCGGCGTAGATTGAAAAGGAAACGTGCGAACAGGAAGAAAACATGCTTTTGACCTTGACCAATTTATTTTTGTTTTCACTTTTGGAGCAAAGCGGATAAAGTAAATCATGGTCTTAATACGCCTTAAGTCGTCAGCGCAATGAATTCGTTGCATCCGTTACATCGAAATACACAACTGACATTTCAGTGGGTTCATTGTGCTGAATGCTTTACAAAACATTGAAAAAGAAACAAAGAGTAAAGGCAATAGTTCGTTGGGACGAACCTCGGGACACTTGATATTATCTTCTGATCTTTGGATCCTCTAAAACGATTTTACCCTGTTTTGTAAGGACTAGAGGTTAGTTATCATTTCTTTATCCATTTTTTCAAAAGTAAAAAAAGAAAGGATCTAGAAGCGTCAACCTTCACAATGATTGTCGCAGTGAGTTGTCCTGGTCGGCGTCTTTTATCTCTGATAGAATCGGTCAATTATTAAACCTGTCAGCTAGGGAGGTACAAAAGGCAGTTTCCCTCTTTTTTCTTTCTTTTCCGGCTGTGATGCGGTGACGAGACCTACAATCGATTCACTTTACGAACACACCCGCTCGATTCATTAAAGGCCTTTTCGGTTGGCAATTCCGGGGAGAGTCAAACCAGAGCGGCAACGAAAACGCGAGGCCAGGGCAATCGCTTGCTACGACGCAATGAAAGCGAGAAACCGCGACGACTGTTTTGACAGCACAGGCAAAACATAACATTATTTCTTAGATTTGTCGACTTTATTGCACCTGAATTGTTTTTATTTCACAACAAGTATTAGTTTCAAGAAAAAAAAAGTCTATTCAACAGCGTGTCATAACTCACAACAGCGATTGATGCCTGTTTTACATCAAGAGCGAGAGAACGATTATATGTATGTTGTTTTGTCACTGTGCGGTCAAAACAGTGGTCGCGGTTTCTCGCTTTCATTGTGTAGTAACAAACGATTTCCCTGGTCTCGCGTTGTCGCTGCCGCTCTGGGTTTGACGCTCTCGCGCTGAATGTGAAACGATCATAAGGGCCTCTTGTAAAATCGCTGTCAGTTTGAACAGGTTTAATAATTGGCCGATTCTATCAGAGATAAAAGACGCCGACCAGGACAACTCACCGCGACAATCATTGTGAAGGTTGACGCTTCTAGATCCTTTCTGGTTTTGCTTGACGCTCTTTACTTGAAGCGGTTTGACGCTCTCGCGCTGAATGTGAAACGATCATAAGGGCCTCTTGTAAAATCGCTGTCAGTTTGAACGGAGCGCACTATGCTGGGATCCACATCGAGGATACGCATACGAGGGAAAATCAAAATATCGCTCTTTCCTCGAATTAAATTAAAATTAACAAAATGTTAATTTATTCCTGTTTTGAGCTCCTTTCCCATCATTGGAAGTGGTTTGTGCCCTTTTTGTGCCGTTTCATGGATTCCTGTTTGCTTTCAGGATCAAGATGAACCCACGTTTCGTTGAAAAATCTTACATGATGATTTTTTTGTTTTAGATTTTTTAACATGATGTTCTGTTAAAAAATCTTACATGACGCAATTGTTTGTGAGGTGCTGTAAGCCTTAGAGACTCCCATCGTTCACTGAATTTTGAAAGGCTTAATCTCTCAGCCCAATGAATCCGTTGCGTCCGTCACGTCTAAGTACCCAACTGGGCAGCGGCCCATAGAAGAACTTCGTGCCGTACGTGCGTCGCTTCCCATAAAAACGTGTGTATTTCACTGAGCTGTCAGTTGTGTACTTCGACGTAACGGATGCAACGGATTCATTGGGCTGAAGGCTTCAGACAGCCATGAAGTATGGTGTGTATGGAACCGATAGAAAGAGTTTTGTTTTCATCGGATATCCTGAAGTACAAATTGTTCGACCAATCAGCTTCTATGAAATTTGTGCAATCAGAGAGCTGTTCGAATTGAAACATTTCTTCGTGGGACATTAAAAGCGATTGGCCTCCTCGGAACTATCACAATTGCGCTGTGGAAGAGTCCGCGTGTATTTTAAGGCAGAGCTTTATAGACTTTACATTTGGCGAGTTAAGCCGGATGGAAATTAACTTAAAAACTCATTGCGGTGGCTAATCTCAGTTGAAGTCCGGAGCTCGGGTGATGTTGCACTGAAAAACTGACGTTAACAATCCGATGTCCTCTAAAGCTCTCGTAGTTTTTTCTAAAGTAAATAAATGCTAATAATCTGCAGGTAGGTATGGATGACATTTATTAATTCTAATGACTAAACGTGTGGTTTGCAAAGTATGGTATGCAGCCGCCTGGGAGTAAGTAGATATTTCATAATGCTATTTTATATACGAACTAAAATTATCACTAAAGTCTACTGCAAAGACGATAAAAAACCTGCCCTCTTTGTTTGTTTTATTTAAACAATAAATCGAACCCAAAAAAGTACAAAGAAATTAGCATTTTTAAATTGCGCTCTTTGAATGCAAATTTGGTTTTGGCGGTCGGTCGGTGTCACCGATATGGTAAGTCAGTATGACAGTCACGGTGTGATGACATTTAACTGATGTGAAGCACCTTCGATCTTGTATTAAGCGAAATTTGCATATTTTATAACCACTTTTTTTTTTATAAAAAAAATTATATTAGGAAGAAGATGTTGATATAGGTATACACGAACTTTGGGATACAGAAGAAAGCTAAGTTGGTATTCTGCGAAATTTTCAGCACTATAACTTTCGAAATTGCCTTGGAAAATTTCCAGGTTGAGGAAAATTACAGAAAGTAACGTCTTGTGCCACATACCGTCGTCTATTGACAGCTATTTATTGACAATATGTCAGTTAAAAAAAAAAAAAAACCTTTCATCACTTTCTCAGACGCACACATCGCTCATGACAATTAGCGGTAATTCCCGCAAAAGAGAAAAAAATCAGCTATTCTTTTTAAACCCTTACCGGTTTTTCAGTTATCTTCAGCGTACTGCTAACCATATTCGTCACTTGGATGTGTAGTCAGGTGTTGGCACAATAGATTGTTAAACTCCCCGGACAGCGTCAGTACCTAGCATTCCGACGCGCAGACTCTAATGACAATCAAAATTGCCCGCACTCGGCATAGACAATTACTCTTCACGGCACACAAACACAATGCTGCTCAAGGACACCGGGCCTAAACTAGGTAATAAAGGCCGAACAACACAAACAAACTGTCTGCCGCGAAGCTGCAACAATTAATTATAAGGAAGAAGAAAAATACGTTTCTAACGACAAATAAAAACAGTTTTCTGACACCTTAAATGACGGAGCACACACGCGAAACGCCCGACAGCCGACAGTGAAATAAAGAAGCTGAAGCTCGGCTCGGAGGAGGCTTATAGAACTGATCGTGGCTTGTGCATTGCGATCGGTCAAGTCATATTTCACTCACTCACTCGCGCTGCAATGAGTTTTTGGCATAGAGGGGGCAAGTTGAGAGTGTGGAACGTAAATAAATTATTAAGCAGATTTTTGCTTTTGCTCGCAGTTGGAACGAAGAGAGTCGAATTGAGTGATTAACTTCAGCGCAACAATGGATCTGTTGATAGCGCGTTGGAGGAGGATGCGTACTATTGGTAGAGGTTGGCAAAAATAACAGTTTAATTAGGTACCTACACCATGATCGGTGATTAAAGCTTTTCAGTTATAATACACTGATAAAAACAGATAAAGGTTTCATTGAACCCTTGGAAATCATAAAGCCAAGCAAATTGGGTGAACAAGCACGAAGAATTGTTGGCATAGGGACTTACGATGGATTTTCAAGAGCCAAGATCAGAGCTGATCAGATCACTGACGTTTATTAGAAAGTATTGCGAAAAGCTTATGGGAAGATTCTTCGTTGACATATAATTAGGTATAATTAGGTTGGGCTTTATATAGTTCTTTTGGAGGTACTTTCTGTTGGTACCTTAGCAGGTGAGTTTGGCAGTTATACGAGGAATCTGTATCGTATGCATAAAACAGCTGGCTTATTATTATTGATGATAATTTTTTTTCCGATACTTTAATAATACGCTGTTTTAAGTCTTGTCCAGAATTGGTTTACTTTTTTCTATACAAAATTATTCTGACTTATTCGAATCCATTTAGGGTTTAATCATAGCTATCATCGGATTGCATCATTGAAAAATTTGTTTTCATGTTTTAAGACGTTTGAGCAAACAATGTTCGCTTTTATTGGTATCAAAATGAAGCTTATGAATTGTAGAATTTTTTCCGTAAAAAAATACATGAATTGCGTTAAAACTTTTATGCAAGCTCGCTTTTACTATTTCACTGACAGAAATCGATTTCAAGGAACAGCTGATTTTGATTTGTGTTTTTGCGACAAAATCGTTCCACTGAAAAGCATTCCATTCTCTTTCTATTCTCATCTGTCAGTTTTCCTTTTACTGATCAACTTCAACCTCAAATGCCTGTAGTTGCTTGTTGGCACTGACAGAAACTTTCAATGATTGCTATGAATGACTTGCCAGAAAACCGAAGACATTGTTCCACTGATTTGTTCCAATGATGCTATCCGATGATAGCTATGATTAGACCCTTAAGTTGTTACCCACAACTGTCACAAATTTCACGGGTCGAGTCAATGTAACCAAAACGTCAACAAAATTAAGATTACTTTTGCGGTGTGAAAGCCTGAGTTAGATTCTAAAATCTAGATGCTCAGTATGCATTCAAAATTTGATAACTGAGAACTGAATAGCTGTAATTTTTATAAATTATTGCATAATACTCATGTGAGATTTTACATAAGTTAACAGAAATAAGCTTTATAGTAGATAAAAGGGAATTTGCACAAAGCGCTGACTGATTTTGAAAACTGTAACTCTCCGCGTCTCCCGTACTTATCGCTTTCATTCTTATCTGTCATAATAATTCCATTTGTATAAGCTTCCGTCTTTGTGAGATGACAGAATATGTGCCCCTGATTGAAGTTCACGGGCATTCATCCACGCGGTGATTGAACGCAGCCAGAGTAAAGCATCGCAGCTCTATAGGACTGTTTTGCCCGACAATCGCAACTGCACTTGGTCGCCGCGTCGGTCGGTCAAGACAATGAACCGCCTCGCATCGGCCAACAATGCGAAGCTTCCGTTCTTATCGTTGCGCTGACGTGAAGATGCAGTTTATTCGTTTAGTGTCACTCAATTTGTATTGTCAATCGAAGAGAAGGTATTTTACGCGAGATTGTAAATTGTTTTGCATGGAACTTTTTTGTTTTGTTTCTATTCTCACGGATGTGCCTTGAGACGGTGTAGACTCAATGAGCATTGCATGAGTTCCGGAATCGGTATTCATTACAATGATAGGTGTTCTGGGACATCCGAAAGCAATATTCGCACAAGCTCGTCATTTGAAAACTGAATTGATAGATGCATCATTAGATGATTGATAGATTGAAGTGGACTTTAGCTGGGGACTTCTTGAAAGGCATCGCCGGAATCTATATACGCTCTGAACGCAGATCTATACATACCTACACTTACGTTCAAATTTTATTCTATTCATCTCGCTTTTTATGAAGAATGTAATTGTCACATTTAACGACAAATATTCAATTTTTTTGTAGTGCCTCTCAAAAGAGTCGCAGCTAAAAAAATTCTCGCAAAGAAAATCGTGCGACAAAGTGTCGTAGCCACAATCATTATTTTTGTTGTCTGCTAATACTTTGCCGCATGGTCTTTTGACGTTCGTCGCGTTTCGGTCGTACCTTGCCTAATGGCCTTTTCGGTTGGTCGTCCGGAAGCCCCCGGTAGCATTCTGGAGACTCTTCTGAGACTGTTTCGTTTGACAGTTCCTCTCCTAAAAAGAAGAGAAATTTGTTTTTGGCCGAGAATCCAGAATCAAAACCAGAAGCACGCACGCACGTGCGTCATAGATACACGCTAACAAATCATGTTTCATGGCGCTCGCTATATTTATCGTAAATTTTTCTTCAAATAGAACTGTCGCTCGAGACGAGATTCCAGCCTTCTGTCAGAACTTGTAGCAAAACGACCGATGACAGATTGTTTGCGTCCTGTTATAGCCAATGTTGACACATTCAAAGAATCGACTGAAACCTGGATTTTCACATTTTGTGACAGTCAATGTGATCAAACAAAATAATTTGTCTGCGTAAGTTGATCACAAAAATATTGTTCCGAATCGTTGCTTTATTAAGGCGTGTGATGTAAGAACACTGATTTTTATTGGTACATGAAGAAAGTCAGCCTAAGAGTAGGCAAAACCACCAACTTACCAGAAACTTTGACAACTGCTGACAAGCTGATGTTGACGGTGATTAATCGAGAGCTGTCACAAGCAAATTTTGATGATCACAGTTTACGCAGACGAATTTTTGTGATTTGTGACATCACTTATCATAGATCACCTTAGCCGATTCCAACCCTGTTTAAACCTATGGCCTGCCACAAGCGACGAAACGGATTTTGGGTTAATTGAGTTGTATCAGCTGTCTAACTTTAATGTGTCTACACGCGACGAATCGATCCTGCTATTATATAGCCCTTAATCCACTGCTTGACTTTAAACTCCCAGTATGACTGGGCATGGCGTTTCAATGCCGTGTAATCATCTCAAGTTGCACACGAACGCGTTGACACTTTGTGGCTCTCTTAAAAAAATGACTTCTGTACTGTTTTCGTCGCACGTCAAAAGACATTCATGTTAAGGGTTTAAAAAACCTAATTTTTCCCTTTACTCGTTTTTATCGCCGCTAAGAATATACTGATCTTATTTTGAAACAGTGTACATAGCTACCTGTATATTTTCTGGTTCCAATACAAAATTTCTTCTTCTTGTCGAGCTTTCTGGTATTGCTACTTTTGACTTTTGGCTACTCTTCCTACTTGGCTTACTGCAGGAGCTTCTGATAAGAGGCAAGCCTGAAAATTGTTTGTCGTGTCAAAATATAGCAGCAAAACGGATACACAAGATTGAGCTTACTTTCATTGTATGCTGATGGCATCTCATTCTGTAAACCTGCGGAAACTTTTCAATCTTAAATGTTGTCTGTCAAAATCAATCAAGTCAAAATCAATAAATCACGAGCCTTAAAAGTCAGTTCGAAAAATATAGCTTGTTTATGTTTTTTTTTTGTTTCACAAGAAATCTCCTAAATATTTTGTGTTTGAGTAGGAAAAGTTCCCTGGTCATCATTTTTTTAATACCATTTCCTGGGCTCGTCTAAAAGATTCCACAAAGCAACCATATGACTGTGAACGATATTTATATTCGTCCCGTTTATTGTAAACATTTTCCTTCTAGAAAACGCCTCCAACCCACCCATATCTTCACCTAAGGATTATTGTTTCCTTCAACAAGACCTGTGCAGTTTTCTTAAAGCTTAATGTAGCCATGTCCTTGTCTATTACTGTATGAAAAACTCAATCTAATCCATGTCAGCCTACATGGATGATGGATCTTTAAAACTTACGCGATCTTAAAATATTTTAGTCGACTGGTAACTTACATAGGTAAGGTCAGTCTTAAAAGGAATTTTTCGCTGACTGCTGCCTCCTGGACAGTTTCACATCTCCTTCCTCCAGGGTTATGGCAGCTGCTTCAAATGTAATTGGAGTAAGTCATTCTTAATTTTACTGAGTATTTTCTCCGATTTGACCTTTTTATCACTTCTTTAGCTACAGTCAATGATGGCCTTTTGAGTGATGTGAGCTTTTTTGATCTGCTACTGACAATGGTAGGCCAAAACGCCTTTGTAAAACCACAGTTCTGTAGATTTTACCATCTGTTGCGTGCTTCTTTCGGAATAGTTTTAGCCATATTTCCTTTTTTATGAGATAGACTTTTTTTTGGCCGACATGCCAAAAGACTTGGTGCTCCCTTCAACGATTTCTGTAGAAGTTGCAGAGACAAGGAAAAGAAAGAGACCATGGTTCACCTTCTGGGTAACTGTCCCTGTTTAGGTGAATACTTCTTTGATGATCTAAATGATCTAACACGACTCGACTTAAGGAGGATAATGAGCTTTATCTCAGGGTCAAATTAGCTAAACGCCCAATGGGTGAGCCACACAAACGATGCCTCTACCGTAGAGCACCTACAGCAAAAAGCCAAATATCTCCCATCACCCCCTCCCCCCACTACATCCCAAGTTTTCCCAACAGGACCGGCCTTGTAAGGGCTAATATCGCTTCGGTTGCCTTCACCTCTCCACTTTTATGGGAGCACTGGTGTATATTGCCCCTTTCACCTTGGTACCGGTTTACACTGCCAGTTGCCCCTACCTATTCCATCATATCGATACGGTTGCCCGCACCCTCTTCACCCCTACGGGAACACGAGAACATACTCACTCTGGTATGGGCTCATACTGCTTCGATATAATAATTATAGGAGTTATTACTGAGGGGTGTCGTGGCGTAGTGGTTAGTGTGTGTGCTTACTACGCCGGAGGTCTGGGTTAGAATCCTGCCATCGTCACCTGGAAAAAAAGACTTGTTCTTTTCACGGTCCCCACCTCCGCGAGGGTTTGACAAGCCCTCCGAGAGTATTAATTGTCTTGAAAAACTTCTCAAAGTGCCGGCCGGATTCGGCAAAAAATTGTAGGTCCCCTTGTATGTAAAGAAATTAACACACCAGCATACATTGTTGAGAAGTTGGCCCTGGTTCACCTCGAGCTGTTGCGCCACTCTATTTATTTATTTATATTTATTACTGAGGGGCAATGGGTAGATGATCTAAAGATCCAGCTAGACTCGACTTAAAGAGGATAATCACGAATCAAGAGGTTTAACCCCTGAATGGTGAGCCACACAATCTGTCTCTCCTACGACCCGGGAACTCAATAGTAGAATACCTCCCGTAAACGCCATTCCCCCCCCCCCATTATTCACCCACCATCACGCCCCAAGGTTTTCCCTTGCAGGACTTGAACGGTACGGGCTTATACTGCTTCGGTGGCCCTCACCTATCCGCCCTTACGGGAACCCCGGTATAATTTCCCATTGGTATGGGTTCATATCGCTCCGGTAACCCCTAGATTTCCCATTGCCCCGAGGGTTGATTTGGACTTGAGTCGTCTGAAGTATGGGTGTACACCGAAGAGGGTCACCTCGCATCAGCTTCTTGCCTTATAATTCTCGTATCTAGGCACTGGGATGACACCTCTGGGCAATGCCGCCGTCATAAAGAAACCAGCGTCAGCTACTCCTTCCCCCAGCAAGAGTTCACAGCGAATTCGGCTACCCCTGCACTTACCCTTCCTTGCGGATAATTCTTACCAGAGAAGCACTAGCCACGGACTTATACCGAAATCGGTCGCCCTTGCCCTGTTTTCTCATATAGGAACCTCTCCTCACTGACATCCCACCGCCGTCTTGTTGACGCGGACTCACACCGAGAACGGTCACCCTCGACAAGGCACTTCCCCCAATTCGTACCAACTCACTCCTCCCATCCTCCAGGCAAATTCCCGTTCTGGAGTCCAAAAGTTGCGAGACCTCTTTCTCAGAATTCTCTCTCAGGTCCCCCCAACTGAAACAAACTTAGAATAAGGCCAAAAGACAAAAACACAAGTTATACATATTCTTTTCTCGATATTTTAATGTCAGTACAAAACTGCTCGAGCACTCTCGAACAGACTTAGGCGTATACAAAAATGCAACAGTTCACAATACAATTACAACAAGTCAATGCATGATGAGTGCTTCAACATTTATCAATCTTATAAATCTACACTTAGACCTTAAGCTCCATAATGTGGTTAATGTTCTTAAATTCTATTTTTATACAAGACACTATAAGACCCTATGAAATCTCTATGAACTTGGTTTGTCATTGCTTTCGCCGCTAGTCTTGGGACTTTCTTCAGACTTCGTTTCAGGCGCCTCTTCGGTCTTCTTCACTTCGACCTCAGGTTCGGCTTCGGGCTCTTTTGGTGTTGGCTCTACACTTTCGGTTGGCTTAACTTCTTCGATTTTGTTTACGTCTTCACTTGGCTTGGGATTGGGAGCCTCAATCGCCCGAGGCTTATCAGCATCTCCCCCTGACGACGGCTCATCTGAAGTTTTTGGATTCAGTTCCAAGGAGCTGGGCTTTGTCTCTTCTGTGTCGGTTTCGCTTATTGACCTCGTTGCGTTGGGATCGTTTGGCACGTAACGGTACGCCATGAACATAAAGACGATCATGTCAGCAAACATGAGGCCGGCAAAGAGGAAGAACTCATTGGCCTGGGACTCGAATAGCTTCAGCTCAGCAATGATGACGACGATGACATTGCCGAAGGCAACTGTGAGCAACCAACAGGCTTGTAGGACAGACTTCATCGAAACGGGCGCTTGAGAGTACGAGAACTCGAGACCAGTGACCGAGAACATAACCTCGCCGAGAGTCATAATAACGTACTGTGGGATCAGGAGCAGCATATTCACTGAATTGGGTTCGGCGATTTCGAAGAGCTCGGTTTCATACTCTCCATTTGCCGTCTCTCCTATCACCAACGTGTAGACACCGCCTTGCTTTAGTTGGGTTGTGAGCACTCTAAAATTGTCGACAAACACGTCGTATTCCTCTGAGCGTAGTTCAACCAACGGATAGTATGCGCTCGTATTTTTATACCCTTCTGTACCCTTTTTGACCTCCTTCCATATTATCTCCTTTGTGCCTGACACAGCGGCTAGAGTTCGAACAACTGGGCTGCCGCGATCGGGCTTATCGACTTCATCAATGTAACGTGTCATTATTCCCGTTGAATTGAGGAAGATGCTGTGGGCTATCTTGTCAGTGAGTCCCCACTTGCCATTCTCAAACTTTGGACAACCTGTAATTGGAAAAAAAAGAGCGTGAGACTGTTCATCAAAAAGACCCTTTGAAAACTCACCTTCTGCTGAGCTGACAGTATATTCAACGTTCACTAGTCCGTTCGAGACACCGAAGTGCTTTTCTTCAAAAAGCTGCATAGACTTAACCGTGAAGTCTGCGTGTTCAGTGATGTTAGAGGTGAATTGGTAGTCACAGTTTGGAACTCCGTTGAAGATACGAATTTGAGCCACGCCAGATGAGGGCAGCACCGGGTAAGTAGTCTAAGAAGGGAGGAGTTAATTTGATTAATCTGGTACCATATTCCCTTTAACATACCTCAAGCTTCAGCTCAACAAGGGCAGATACAATAAACGCGATGCCGGCCAGAATTCCACCAGCTGTCAGCTTCTGCAATGGTCGTCGCACACCAACCAAATTGAGAAGCGGATAGAAGGCAACATCATACAAGGGAATAAAGATCAGAATCAGGAGTGGATTGAGCATCTGCATTTGATCCGGCTTAATGGTAAATCCACCCAAATCACCGTCCATTCTGGTCGCTTGGAAGGTCCATCTTGAGCCTTGTTGATCAAACAAAGCCCAGAAGACTGGCAATGGAACGTACAACAGCAGGACACGCAACAACACCTTAACGTCAGCCACCAGTTCTTTGTCGTACTTTTTGTCTGCATGATCGAGCCAGTGATCTCGGGGATCAGTTTTTCTCTCCTTGAAGTAAGTCGACATGCCGTTCTGTAAAGAAAGTCTCAATAAAGCCGATTCGATAGGATACAGCTAAGGGCGCCATTAAGCTTACACCAATTGTCTTGCAGACCATCACGACCATGTTCCCTGCTGGCGGCCTGATCTTGTACAATGGACGACCGAGCACGAAGATAACTGCGGAAAGGATAGTTAAACAAATTAGAAGCGCTCCTCGGGAGATGTTCGTTTTGCTTACTGATTGCGGCCATCATAAGAATTGCAGGTACCCCAAACGCCAGGGAGTAGCACTCATTCTGTCCAAAGCAGTGGACATCTTCACGCAGGATGGGTGTGACAGTTGTCGAGATCAGTGACCCAGCATTGATTGAGAAATAGAACAACGAGAAGAATGTAGCCGCTTGCTTGATCTGCTCGGGCATTTTGAACTGATCGCCACCGAATGCCGAGACACAAGGTTTTATGCCGCCAGAGCCCAATGCTATCAGTGCTAAGCCGATCATCGTAAACGTTGTTGCCGGTAAGTTCCACGGCGGAATCGCTCCAAATGTCACCAACAAGGATCCGGCTACGTACACCATCGAGAGATACATGATTGTCTTGAATTTGCCCAACCAACTGTCGGCGAGGATGGCTCCAAACACGCAGAGGAAGTACACGAACATGGTGAAGATGTGGAAGATGACGGTTGAGGTATCGGTATCATAGCCAAGCTCACGATTGAGGTAGAGCACCAAAATTGCTGGAAGGAATTAAAAAAATGTTTAGTCTTTATTAGGACAAGTTGATGAGCTCTGGAGATCTTTGCACTGAGGTTCGAACTTGCAGAAGAAGAATTCGAACTTGGAGCCCTTCGATCAAACTTATGTCTATTACAAAGCTCAAAGAGTTGTGTCGTTGATGGGTCTCTCAAATGTTCGGGATAAGTTTAAAGCTAAACGAGGCCCCATGCCCCTAATGATATGGGGATGAATCGTAGGAACCACCCGACGAAATAAGATTTGTAGCTTCTTCAATACACCTAGTTTTGGGCAATAGGGAATTCCTCTTGATTCCTTTGTGAAGATGAGGTTGTAGCTTGGTTTGATTTTGTACGGTAACTAAATTTTTTGAACCTTTTCGGGCCAGTTTTTCCAGTTCGAGATAATACGAGGTTCCGAGTTAAAATAAGATTAGCCCCAGAAATTAATTCTTCAAAGAATACTGCTCTGGGATTGATCTCGGCTCAATTCGACAAGTTTGGCGAGTTAATCCCGAATCAACTCTGGGAACATTATGAACTTCTTTGTATAAAAACCTGCCCTTAACCATTTTTGAAGACTCACTTCTGGGTTAAAAATCCTTCTGATGGGAGGCCTTAATCCATTTAAAATGAAGCTTCAGTCTTTTGAATAATCAAGTGGCTCGGCTCAGGGTCTAGCATCGAAGGCAACAGTCATTTGGACCATCCATCCAACGGGCTCCATCCTCTCAGGCTTGTTATAACAGCAATTCATTTTTTGGGATTAGTCAGCCACCCAAGGTACCACAAGGTACCACTAAAAGAGACCCGCAGGTAGGTCTACTTCTAGAACCAATCCATTTTTAGAGCCGCTGATTTTTAAAACTAAAAGCAGCAGAGCCTAGGGCTGTAGATATAAGATTCAGAGCGATTCTTATTTAGTACCAAGTGGCCTTGAATAGGAAGTTTGTAATATTGTGTTCCCAAGGCGCCAAATCTCTTTTCAGTTAGATTTTACTAGTTTATATGCCAAATTTTCTAGGCCCGATGAAGAGCTTAAAAACGTGTTAATCTTTGATGAAGTGCCACTGATTCCGTTCTCAGATTTGAAATGCGATTGGCAGTCGGTCAACTGCTGTTTTGATTGCCACCGCTGCCCTGTTCTTATCTGTTTTGAAAATAAATTTCTCTCTTACAGAAAACTGTGGAGAGAAGTGCATTTTCATCACCTAGGTAAAAAATATGTATAAAACAATGCTGCTTGTTCAAATCCATTAATTTTAATTCGATTGTTTTATTCGATTGCTTTAGCTAAGCCTACTCCTTAAGGTTTAAGTCTTTAAGGACCATGTATATGAATTTTAAGCTAAACAACTTTCAGGAACCATTGGTGTTTGGTAGAATATGTTAGGAAGGTGTAATGTGGTTAGACGGTGTTCTTCCGAAATCGTTATCGTTTATTTTTATATATAAAGCCCGTAGAGTATCGATATTTGGAAGACTTAACATATCTATGGCAAGGCAATCAAAAAAGTCGATGACATCGTGTCGTTAAGTGAATTTAAACTATTTCCCATTGCCCAAGGCGACTAAGTCCAGATCTGCATTGAAGTCAAACGTTGCCACTGTTAAGGACATCCAGATAACATTTTCGATAGCACGCAATTTTTATGTCCGGCGATTAGAAAAAGTCGATGACATCGCGACATGAGGGGAATTTCAAAAGTTTCTCAGACCTCAAGACCTAGATTTCCATTTAACCCGAACGTTCCACTATAAAGGACATCAGATAACACTTTCGATAACATGGAACAAATTTCGATGTCCGGCGATTCAAAGGTCTCTGACCTAAACTGCGTCAAATGCATTTCGTAAACCATGTCACGTTTGTTGTACAATTGTGCTCATTTGTTGCTTTATGGTAGACAATAAATTTTTATTTGATTCGTGCGCTTTTCGACTACCTTCAAGTGCATTCATTTCCCTAAGACACATCGATATATCTGACGAGTCTGTGTCGCATACTTACTTCGCATTCCATAGTAGTTGAAGCGTTCACAAAACTCATTGCTGATGATGAAGCCCACACTTTTTGGGTAAGGGATTTTCTGCGAAAGACAAAAAGTACCAACAAATTTTACAACTTTGCTCTGGTTAAACATAAACAATTAAAAAAACAGATAACACGACTCATAAACTTTGATTTATTGCATAAAATGTCATTCAATCCATTGCAGAGTACAATCGAACAGTTCATCTAGCCTTTGACGAACGCTGGCTATATCCGAGGATTTTGCGTTTGTCATTATTGCAGCTAAACTTTTAATCGAAAACAACTATCGGTGTAATCGATTCTGAGTGAGTGATAAGATTGAGCAAATATGTACATATTAAATAATGTATTGCTCATGTTATGGGCCATAAAACAAAGAAAACATACACAATCGATCCTATCAGCTTGTTACTACCTCTGTACACGAATGTTGACTCGTTGGGACTAAAAAAAGTGGATCATGATAAGCCAACAAAAGAACAGTTTTTTTTTCCGGCTTATCGAAAGTAGATTTTATCGATCGAATTGGCTCGTAATCAAGCCAATCGAATGGGATTTAGCAAACAGGTTTCCACGCAAACAAAACCCTCAATAAAATGCGTGCAATCTATCGATAACAATTATTCATCGGCTTCGCGTTGTTATGCCTTGTAGGTAGTGATGTGCAGGAAGTTGTGCCTGATGAGCGTAGCAGATGAGACTTCTTAAAAACGGGCCAAGAAAGTCGAGAGCTAAGATTACTGGTGTTTGGATCAATCTAAGGACTTCCACTAGACCCGGTTGGAGATCGGCGCCTGAAGCGCTCGGGCTGATTACGGTGCATAAAAATAAAAATATGGGAGGACCGATAAGCCACCCTCTTTAAGCGATCCTTTACGAGGATCGTCACGCTTTTCCATCTAGACCGGTTGATACCTCAATAACCCCATAGTTGTCAAAAAAGAATTAAGACGACGCGTAGTCAAGTGACTTCTTTAACATAATTTACTTAAGAGAATTGTGCGAAATTCCCGCACCAACACCAGAGGCACAATCTTTCAAAAGTCCGTACTATCCGTCATCGCATACGCAGATGATGTTGACATAGTCCGAAAAATACAGCGTGATGTCAATGAAGCCTTCAAGAGTATTGGGACGGAAGTTACGGATGCTGTCAACAAGAAGACACACCCAACACCGACATCTTGTACAAAGAATCACCATAGCCAGTTATAGCTTTAAGGTAGTTAAGGACTTCTTTAACCTGGGTTCCAATTTTTTCTCGTTCTCTCACTTGGCGTCTTTATTTGTCAGATTTATGCCTTGCCGATTTCCAGATTGAAAGTGACTGTAAGCAATCTAGTGGAGACACCAATCATTGTCCAGACTATTTTTAGTCATATTCCAGTAATGTTACAATCTTGGCAAATGGCAAGGCATAAACCTCAACACAGATGTGCAGCTATTTTCATGCAGCCAAATTAATTTCCACAGTTTTTTTAAGGTTCACGAACCCAAGATCTGCTTGGGTTGAGTGGCTGCACGATGACTCTATTTCCAATGAATTGCCTAGGCTTATGGCAGCCACAAAAAACACCAACAATTTTGGTATAAGCCAACTAGAAGAAATTTGGCATCACTGATACGATACCTAAAACACCACAATGTAATTTAATGAATGAACAAGTCAAAATGAAATGCCTGGAGGAATTTTTTGTAGAGTACTGCAAGCAACAATGTCAGGGCTGAAGATTTTGACTGTTTTGTTCGTTGACTGACAAAAATATCAATAAAGAAGACGTATGTGTTTTCCTATCTCATGGCCTTTTCGGTTGGCGATCCCGGATCAGGACGTACTTTTCACGGACTGGGGCTGTACGTCCGAACAGCCAAACACGTTTTGCTTGATTTCGAAGTTTGTCTGACGTTGTCAGGGGACAAATGACATTTATCCAACTTGACGCATGCGTTGTATGATTGTGTGCATCCTTCTGGTTCTGATTCTCGGCCAGAAGCAAATTTCTCTTCTTTTCAGGATAGGAACTGTCCAATGAGTGCCCAAAAAAACAGATCAGTTACAGGAGAGTCCAGAATGCTCCCGAACGACCAACCGAAAAGGCGATTAGTTAGGTCAGTTTTTGTTTATTTTTTCATTCAGTTGACAAGTAAATCAACACCGGATGACAAGCTGGGACAGAACTTGTTCACATTCATTTAATTTTGCAATGATACGTGCAGACCGGCTGCATATCTGTTATGAGCTTCAATCTGACGAATGGAGACGCCACCGCACATAAAACAGAGATTAATTTTGGAAAGTTAAAAGTTAATCCCAAAGCGTTTCCACCGGAAAAGAGGAGATTAACTTGAAGTACTGTCATTTTGGACATTTCTTAACGATACCGTCCGGGTTAAGTTATGTTAAACTCACGTTTACAATGACAATAATTGTAAACGTGAGTTTTTTTTGGGTCCCGGGCAGCTCAGATTCAGGAATAATTAAATTCACATTTATTTGCCACTGAATCTTAATCTACGAAGCGCAATAAGCCCAAGAAATAGAAAAACAAGCGTCAAATATGTTGATGAGATCTCGGCCACAAAGTCTTTTGCAGTGTGGAATCCTTTGGGAGTTAAACTTTTTTGATCGGTCCAACCACATCAACAGCAACATTAACCGTTTTGCGCAACCCTTAACACAACACAACAAAAACAGCTCTCAAAAACCGCCTTGGTTTTTTCCGTGGACAAACAAACAAAGTTCTTAGAATTCTGTACGATTTGATTTCAGCAGTGAAAGAGTTTAATTACACGATAAATGTTTGCAGTTTTCATGAACAGATTAAAATTCTTATGATAGATTGCTTGATTTATATCCGGTGGAAAGACCCTGTAAGCCTCAAATGCAAGATGAAAGAAAGTTGTGACAGGAATTCGTAAGCAAATTCAGCTGAAGACCACAATTTTCCGTTCAATACCTGCCGATTTTGGTGACAGCTGTCATTTTCGTCGTTAAAAAAGAGTTTTCAAACTTTTTTCCATGCGGTTTTGGAAAGAGCTGGTGTTTGAGAAATTTTTGCAGTTGAAATCAGTTGTTGTCTAATAAACTTTGATATTCGTGATTTTTACAGTCGTTTTGAAAGAAAACTACTAAAAAACTGGGGTTTCAAAAACAGAAAATTTTCATAAATGTATGGGAAAACTCATGTTTTTGTAGAAGTTTTGGCGTGTTTCCACGCAAACACAGTTTTGGGTACGGAGTGTAGAGGGCCCATAAAACATACTTTTAAGCAAAATTAAGGAGGTAAGTCATCAAGAGATTAAAAAATTTCAGTATAGGAATAAACATAAAAAATTATCTCTGAATTTATTTTTTGTGAAATCTGTGTAATAACACGATGTAAAGTAAATCCCGAATGAGCACTCTTTTCCTGTCATTTTCGCTCTCCAAAGAGAGTGCACATGACATTTCGCAAGATCGCAAAAAGATTTATGTTGTAAAAATTGCAATAAAAAGTATTCCTGACAGGTTGGTCATGCGTGACACACAGTCTCAGTTTCCTTTTCGATTCGCAAACTTTTACAAAGGTGTGCAAAAAGGTTTGAATGTGAAATAAAAAAGGTTTGCGAATAAGGGTGAATGAGATTTATACGGAAATTTAATTTAAGTCGCTCGCCGAGAGGATATAAATTTATATGGTAAATCTCTAGATTTAAGGAAGATTAGCTGAGGATTTTTGTTAATCGCAAATTAGTGTCCGGTGGAAACATCGTAGGCATTAATGTCTTATTAAAAATCTTTCACCGCTTAAAAAACTGCGCAACGAGAAAAAAAAACTATTTATTTATGGACATATTTGAGTTCTGCTTGAAAACAGGGAAAAGTTTTCTTTTCCATTTCCTATCGACCAGTAATGTGCAAAATTTTGTGCGGTTGCCCCACTCTATTACTATTTTTATTTTCTAATCTGATTAGCTTACCTTTACTTGCCCCTCCACCGAATCTGGATCATGAATTTCCCCATCAGCCTCGGCTTTCTTTGGATCTTTTGTATCAAGTGATGGTGTAACCAGTTGTAAATTGTTATTTCCATTTGTTTTGTCATGCGTTGATGTCTCCCCTGCAGAACAAAAATTATGAAAAAGTGTTAACCAATGAATGACGTCAGTTTATTGAAAATTAAGGCTGAAGAAAAAAATAAATAACTACCCACCATGAAATGTGGGTGGAGCTAATCTCTTTATTGGCACTACTTATTGCTGGCTTATTTATTGATTAAAAAAAAATGGGTTTACCCAGAGCAATTTAGCAAATATATGTGTTATAATTTTACTATGCAATCAATACTTTTTTGATTATTCAGCTAACCCGGAAGAGCTGATAAAGAAAAGTGAATTTAACAACCAAATTGTATAAGCAGTCATTGTTTTATGACATCACTGAGGAATTCGGTTTAGGTTTAATGTTTTTTAAATTCTGAATTTCAAAATTGTTGTAACTGAACTGTCGAAAATGTACTTTAAAATTAGTTTAATTTTTTCTGTAAAGTGCACTTCATACAATTTGACATACTATACAATCTGGAGTTGGCCCATGAATTTAACTTACTTCGAATAACTTTTTTCATCAATTAGATACCAGGTTCAAGATATGTCGCCTCTCAAAAGGAGAATTCCAATCCCAATCTAGTCGGTGCGAATATTTGACAACTGGGTGCGAAACGTAAAAATTCATGTGATTTTCGAATCGATTACACTAATGGCCTTTTCGGTTGGTCGTCCGGGAGCGTCCGGGTGCCTTCTGGATTCTTCCGTTTGACAGTTCCTCTTCTGGATAGAAGAGAAGTTTGCTTCTGTTTTTGAATCCAGAATCAAAACCAGAAGCACTCACACAATCATACAACGCATGTGTCAGGTTGGAAAAATGTCATTTGTCCCCTGTAGAATAGGAAATTTTGCTTCACAAATACAACGCCAGACAAACTTCAAAATTGAGAAAAAATTGTTTGGGTGTTTGGATGTACAGCCCCAATCCGGGAGCACCCTGATCCAGTATCGCCAACCGAAAAGGCCATTAGTCTATTATAGGCATCGTAAGCGCTTGTTAGTACCTGACTAGGATTTTTGTTGTATTTTGACATTTGATTCAGAATTCACCCCACTAAAGCTCATGATTAGGCCTTAGGGCCTATAGCTGACAACACAATATTGGGAAGCTATCAAATTTACAAACGTTTAAACCGCCTCCGATGAATAAATAGGTCCACGTTTTTGTCAGAAATTGGCGAATGCTAAAGTCACAATGCGATACCTCGTGGAGGTATAGAGACCTGCCACATATTCTTCTCATTTACTCTGGTAGCGGGCTAACAATAATGGCTTCAAGCGCAAACAGAATTTTTCATTGATTAAAAGATTTGCTCTTTCTGTCAAAAGATCCATCCCCTTGATTTTAGGAGATTTGATTTGTAAACTTAACGATATCTTCTGTCATAAATGTTTCACAAAAAAAAGTGAGACAGCGATCTATGTTCTCGGGCGAGTTGACAAATGAATTTCAGTCAATGACAATGTATGGTTCACAATATCGGTGTTATCGCTGTCTCGTGCGCCGGGCTGTTCGAAAAATTGAAAAACCCTCGCTGAGGTTGACGATTATACTGTCATTTGCTTCGCTATTCTGAGTTGTGTTTGCCGCACTTGAATAAACTCTTTTTCGAAGCTAGTAATAATGGTTGTAAGGAACAAAGCATACGTCTGTAATTGACGAATGGAAAAGTCGATATGCGATACCTGGTGGACAGTAGAGGAATATGCAGATACCTGCAACAACGTCAAATTGAAAATTTTGACTGTTTGTTAACTCACAAAAATCTCAATGCTGTTTTCCCGCCTCATTTTGATTGGTCAGTTTTTGTTTATTTTCCACCCAAGTCAATCAAAGCCGGATGATAAACTCGGAAAATTTTTTGAAAGTTGACGTTGTTGCAGGTCTCTACAGATTCCTCTATTCTCCACCGGGGGGTTGCCTTCAATCGCCAATTGACGATTAGAAAAGTTCGAATGCGATACCTTGTGGATAGTAGAGGAATATTTAGCGACCTGCAACAACGTCAAACTGAAAACTTTGACTTTTTTTTGACTGACAAATACTTCAATGATGTTTTCCCGCCTGATTTTGATTGGTCAGTTTTTGTTTATATTTTCTCCAAGTGACAAGTGAATCAAAGCCGAATGATGAATTTGGCGATTTTTTGACAGCTGACGTTGTTGTAGGTCTCTACAGATTCTTTTATTCTCTACCGGGGGTTGCCTTCAATCGCCAATTAAGTCGATAAATTTCACAAATAAGTATGTTCTGTTTTGTCACTTTGTAGTGAAAACAGTCGTCGCGGTTTTTCGCTTTCATTGCGTATTATTAAACGACTTTTCGAGTCTCGCGTTGATGTTGCCGCTTTGGTTTGACGATGACGCGCTTGTTGGGAAACAGCCATCAAACGTCAAATCGATTTTTTATTTTATTTTATTCGTTGGCTGTTGTTGTCATACCATTTGTCAAACGAGTACCTACGAAAATTAATTGCTTAAGTTGCGGTGTCACAAGGAACAGGAACAGAAACAGAATTTCATACATTAGCAACGCAAAAAGCATTCAGCGAATTTAGGTTTCAGTTGCTAATGTATGGGATTCTGTTTCTGTTCCTGTTTTACGTTGCTTGTGACAACGCGGCTTAAGAAACAATATTTTTCCTTCTAATTTAATTTTTGTGAAAGGAAAAACTACTTTGTTTACAAAACAGGTTGATAACTTACTCGGAAAAACGTGAATTCTTTCGTCGAAGGCAGGTAAACTTGTCAACTTGTCACATCTACTGTGTTGACAGCTATGGGTCTTCACGTATTCGAAATTTGACCACCAGGTATCGCATTCTGACTTATCCCAATAAAAAATTCTTTATCTTCAAAAATAGTTGAGTCATTGAAAATGGTTGCTTCTGTTTTGACATGTCTGTTTTCAAGTACCTACCTATTTTGACACCACTTGTCAGTTTGATTCAAATTTGAGAGTGTCACATTGACACTTTTGTAGTCTTATTTTCCATATTGAATTGTTTTGTGCAAGAACTAAATAATTGTGCCGTGCGTCGCGTGTCGTTGCACTTTGTTTTCAAGGTTGCCCAATTAGTTAATGGAAATTTCTAGTTGCTAAGTAACCAAAGAGGAAATCGTTAGCATTTTGCAAATTGAATTTCTGCATTAGAAGAACAACACGTCCGCAAGCCAAGCAATTTTATATTTCTTTTGTTTTGATTTGTAGGCATTTTCGTCTGTACCGAACTCATATAATTTGATAACAATTAACAATTGTTCTTGATAAGTGCTATCAAAATTAAAATTAAATTTTTTCTCTTCATTCTGTTGGAGTTGATTGTGCGTGCGTGTGAGAATGTTGTCAGATGTTCTGCTTAGATAAAAATGTTTTATTGTAACTCCACCTCGTGACAAATTGATTATATGAGTCTGAGACAAGGTTAATAACAAATTGTTGTCGGATATAGGTTAAGCTATCAAGATTTACTCAAGATTGATTTTTTTTTTAATGATTTAAAAGTATTTTGACATAGGATGGCATTGGAATACATGTAGGTTAGGGTTGCTGATAAAATTTATTCATTAAAAAAAATTCACTAATGACAATTTGAGATTCTAGACAGGTTCTGAAATTCAGATTCAGATTTGTCATATTATTGTGAACTAGATACGTTTCTGATGCTCCTGACCAAGAAATGGTCTCAAATTGCGTGCGATACTGAGATATGACATCCTCTTATATGTGAATTACATCCTAATTTTATGACATATCTGGACTTCGCAATGACAGAAGGATTACAGAACGATTTACAGTAAAGGAGGTGCCGTAAAATTCAACTTGCCATATTTTTGACAAGCTATAAATTCCATTCATAATAGTAATGTCTGGATTATGCACGGTTATCGCCCCCGTCCCTTACGTACCTTATCATTTTTAATTACGTATATACTCGTATATGAAGCGTGTTGTATTAGCCGATCGTAATCTACGTACGATTTATTAACAGGTTCATAAATTAAGTTCTGTAATAATAGGGCACAACGCAGATTCCTCCCATATTTGAAGAAAAAGTTCCCCTCACAATCGGGAGATTAGGAAACTGCTGCCGCCACCAAATAGATAATCGATAAAATCCTCGTATAATCGATTTTGTTACACGCATCTTATCCACTATCCAGACAAATACTTACTGTCATTGTGACGTTTAAAAAATGCACACACTTTTCGAGCCGCTAACACGGCCGGGATAAAACATGTGGCGAAATTCATTCAAAATAGATATGAGATACATTCAGTTCATTATGTCACTTGAAGTACCTGTCTGTTGACAGACAACTGACAACCACTAAATAAACAGCAATAAACAAGTTTTTTTTTTACCAAACACGCGGTGAAAAATGATAGCTCGATGGTTTACCCATTTTCCCTATCGTAGCCAGACACAATTTGCTTTAATTGCTTGCTAATCGGTGCGCGGGGCAAACTTACATGCAGTTCATTCATGTTTTACAAAGAGAACAAATAGGTCGCATTATAAGTTTCAGAAGCACCATCGGCATGTAGAGCCATCGCTGTCAAAATGAAGTGGAGAAATATCGATATTTAATTGTGTTTCCGCAGCTTTGGATGTCAGAATGAAACTGAAAGTCATAGTTACAAATAAAAATACGAGTGAGTAGCTACTTAGGCGCAGGAGCTTGTAACAAGAGAGCTTATTTTTAGAACGCCTGTCTGCGGGCGCTTGCTGCGTCATGTATTCCCGCGTTATAGAAAGGTTTTAGCTGTTTGTCATGAACGATGTATAGAAAAACTTCTGTTGACAAATCTCTGAGAGTTTTTCAGTGATTTTCTTTATCATTCCTGTCGGGCCTAAGCTCATGACTTCACCCTTTTGTTTATAGTACCAGCATACTAAGGTACCACTAACAATTATATGAACTTCACTTATCAGCATGGTAGCTATCGAGTTCAGGACACTGCGTTTTCAAGAAAAGTTCTAAATAAATATTTTTAGAGCCAAGCCATCTTCTATTGGCGATTGAAGCCAGGCACCTCCTTGAAGATTAGGGGAATATGTAGAGATTTGCAAAAACGTCAGCTCTCAAAAAATTCCCAAGAACATAACCTGGCTTTTGATGAACTTGAGAAGTTTTTGAAAGCTGACGTCAAAAACTTCCCAGCCTAACTGCCAACTTGACACAAAAAAACAAAAACTGACCAATAAAACTAAGGCGGGTCAGTTTAACAATTGAAATTCTCAGTTTGACGTTGTTGTAGGACTCTTCATACTCTTCTACTGTCCTTCGGGTATCGAATTTTGACTTTTTCATTTGGGAATATGTCTTTCTCTATGTGTCTATCTACCGATCAATCAACTGTCAACCAGATTGACAATATTTCGATTGACGCAAGGCACTCCTCCATCATAATGGACGTCGAAACTATCCGAGGGGCCACTATATCATTGTAGCCATGGTACAGCTGCGGATATGCTGACCAACGCCAAGAAATGAAAATGCTGTGTTGAAAGTTAGACGTCGGCAGGCTACTATTGCAAGAGCTCGCCAGGTCCGTTTTTGATCGGGTCACTCAAAACCTTCCTTTGCAGCCAGCACCAAGTGCTGATAGCCAGTGGCAATATTGCCAAAATCCCATCAGTGATGCCGCCTCTGATGTGCTTTGCTCAAACGGCCATCGCAATAAAACCCCTGGTTTGACGATGAATGCCGGTAGGCACGTGCAGCTTAATCGGAAGCACTCAGCGGTGCTCTACACGAAGAAGTAGTAGATCTGATCGCGGCCTCTACGAACAGAGGAAGAGAGAGGAACACCGGCTTTTCCGAAGGAAAAAAAGAAAGCAAAAGAAGAAAGCGGTAGAAGAGAAAGAGAGATGCTATACAACAGGAATGAGGTTCTACCAAAGGATCAAAATCTCTTTCCAAAGGTTCGGACTAAAGCCTGTAAGGACCATTAAAGAAACATCTTAGTAGAAACACAGTCTGTGCTGAGGATTTGTAAAAACAAAATCTTATTTAAGATGGGGCTTCCGGGGTGGAAATAGGGCTTAGCCAACAATCTTCGCCAGCCAGTTCTGGCGGGAAAGCCATTTCTGCAGACTGTATAACGGCGACGATGAACCACATCCTACTGTCAGATAGAAATTGCCGGCGCAGCATACAAACCATACCGCCCACCCTACAGCTGGACGAAGTAAAAGTAGCTGTGTAATTGTACCAAGAGCACACTTAAAAGGTATTTTGAATTTGCCTTATCCCGAAAACTCTTAAGCGGGGACCACAAAGCAGCCTTGGCTTCACCTCGGCCTGGCGTTTACAAGCTCAGCCATACGATTTCATTGTTTCCTACGACAATGAAACTCGGCTTTAAATTTCTTTTGGCAAAGAGGCAGAGTGCGTAAAGAGAAAAAGTAATGCAACGTAATGAAGCTACAAAGCGAAGCCTTGACTTCAACTGTGCTGAACATTTTCTCCGTCTGAAGTAAATGGGGGTTGATTTCGAGCGCACGCCGCACACACTAATGGCGTATTCTTTTCAACTGTGGAATATAGAAAAAAATTGCTCTTTTCTCGTACACTTGAACGGAATCGTGCCAATCGGTTCGGTGTCGACACCGAACTCGAATTTTCGCCACCGTCATATTTGACGGTGGAGCATGGGTGTAGCTTTGATTGTGTATGTAAAGTGACGTTTCGGCTCAATTTCATTCGTTATTTCTTACAGCGCGACTAAAATTGTATGAAATCGATAAAAAGTTACTTAATTTATCAAACTCAAAGCTATCAAAATTCATTTTAAAAAACCGACCAAAAAACCGTACAAAAAACCGACGCCAACAAAATCACGCTATGAAATGAAAAAAAAAATGAAGTCAAAGCAATTTAAATCTTAACGTGATGACTGAATCGGTGCAGTATTTGTCGTTCTGCACAAAATGAAAGCGAGTGTACACCACTCTGGAATTGGCGAAAACACCGAGTATTATTTGACAGCTCGGTGTGGCAGTTTAGTGTTCAAAGGAATACGCCATAAGTCAATCAGCCTTCCTTGGTTCTAGTGATTGCATTAATAAAATCTCTCTCCCTTCATGAGCGCAATGTTATTGTGGTCCACGCTTTCATTTTCTCAAGTTCGAATCTCCCCTTTTTTTCTTAACTTCAAGTAACCGTAAGTTTAAGTAGAGTTTGCAGTAAGCTTATAAAGTGCCCTTGAGGGGGCATCAAATCAAATCTAAAGTCGATTGTCAGCAATCTGGTTCATAATCAGTCTGGCTTTGAGCCAGAATATTTCACCATCGATCAAGTACTCACATTGCGGAAGATCTCGGAGAAAGGGATTCCATGAGCTCTAAATCGATACCCATCACGTATTCGCGTTTGAATGCATTTATGGAGTCGAGCTATACAGGGGAATGTGTAGCTTTGGCATCCCTGCCAAACTCGTCAGTTTGTGCAGCATGACGATGGAAAATTCACGCCGTATCTCCAAAGTCGATTAAGACTTGCCGGCGCATTGGATGTCAAAAAAGGATTAATGTAGACGTATTTAAGATCATCCTTGCGAGAATTGTGTAGAACTCAAGCGCCAACACCAGAGGCACAATCTATCATAATTCCGTACAAAATCGCTTGGTCATATGAGAAGCCTTCGTGAGTATCGGGACGGAACACGGAAGTGGCGAAAATTGGCTTAGAAGTCATTGAGGGCAAAACCAAGTTTATGCTGTCATCAGGCAAAGACACTGACGTCTTGGACACAATATTACTATAACCAGCTGTAACTTTGAGGTACTTAAGGTCTTTGTCAACCTGGGTTCCGCTATAAATTCAGATAACGACACCAGCGCTAAAATCGAAGGAAGGTGAACTTTTGCCAATCGCTGTTTTTTTTGGGCTAAGAATGCAATTAAACACCAAAGCCCTCTATCGAGCAGCTTAAGTGTCCATTTATAAGACGCGCATCATCCAAATCTTGCTTTATGGTGCAGAAGCATGGACCCTGCCAAAAGGCGGATGAAAACACTTTAAGCTTTTTCGAGAGGAAAGTTCTTCGGGTTATTTTGCGTCCCGTTTGCATAGATGGAGAGTGGAGGAAGAGATATACCATCGAACTGTACAGCAACACCGAACTCGCCAGAAGGACACCAACGCATCGGCCCGAAAAATCTTCGAATGTACACCAGGGGCAACACAAGAGAGGAGCTCGGAAAATTAGGTGGCACTCGCAAGTGGAAATGAACCTCAGCCAACCTCGCGTGCAGAACTGTAGGCGACTAGCTTGAAACAGAGCTGGCTGGCGAAGCTTGTTGGTTTAGTGCAAGGGGTCCACCTCGGACTGAACCGCTATCACATTATAGGCTGAGAAATATACCCTACTACCGACTGCAGGAAGGAAGCCATGTTGCGAGGAAAACTCAGTGTTATTTGTTAAGGAGAACGAATCGTAACATACCAAATTTAAAAAAAAATACATATAGATAAAAACTGACCCTTAATAGGAGCTTCGCATTCTAGCTCTGGCAGGAAGCCAGCCAACTTATGGTAAGATTATCCAAATTTCTACACAACTTTAGAGCTCCTGTTGTTTGCTAAGATAATTTTCCCAAGTCCCCAAAACCAAAAACCCCAAATAAAACAGCTATGTGCAATATTTTCATAGATCTTGTGTTACCTATTTTACATTCAAAAAAATAATCCTCAAACGCCAAAAGCGCCATATTTAAAACTTTTCCTCTATTGCAATTGGTATTCCTGGAATATCTGTTTCTGTTTTTACTGGTCGCAATAAAATGGTCATCGAGGATAAACTAAAGACACTTTATGAAGCACCTGTGCCAAAAGATGAGTAAATAGCTGAAGTTGAAGGCCATAGAGGTCGCAATAAAAAAAAATAGCTGTTTGGCACAAAACTTCCCTGCAAAACTATCAGCGTTAAACTGTTTCGTTCAAATTCGGCAACTCGCTATAGTCATGCTTTCTTCTGCTGTTATGCTACTTCTTTAAGTCTTGTTAAAAGAAAGCTTCTAACAAGAAGTGAATAAGCGAATATAAGTCTTTGCGAAGGTTGCACTTGTGTTTGAACACTGCTGGTTCTTCAAAACTAAAACTAAAACTAAAACTGTTGCAAAACCTTTTTTTTATAAATTTTATCATTTTTTTGAACCTTATAAGGCCTTAAGATTTAGTCAAGTTTATGTTTACTAAAATATTTTGAGATTTCCGCTTGTAATTAAATTTTTCACATTTTGTTCACAACTAAAAAAGATATAATTAAAAACGTTAAAAAAATCACCATTTTCATGAGGTTTCTCATCCGGCGTCGCTCCCATGATTGTTGTCAGCTAATTTCTATTCTTACTTAACTCGTTCACACTAAACCTTGACTACGTTTAAAGTTTGTAATTCAAAGCTGTTTGCGCATTCTGTTTCGAGAGTGTCCCGTTCCGATCTAGACCTCACTAATTTAGCACTGACCAATTTATGAACGCGAAAAACCGCAAGACCTGTAAAATAGGTCCTAGTCCGTTAAGTTCGTTGCACCGACTAAACTAGGCGAAGTGAAAGCCTCTCCAATACATGAGGGCTTGTCGAGAGAGTGCCTAAGGTCGTTGCGTAGATACACTGTCATATATTTGTTATCTGGGGCGCGCGATTAGGGGCGGACGACGCTTGGTGGCTGCCATGGAGGATGGAGGACCAAGAGACGAAACTAATTTCAGTGTCGATGGTATCGCGGTTGGTTCTCCAATTTAAAGATATACTATCGGGCTTTCGGTTCTGTTCGACTTGGGAATGCTTTTGTTTTACCAGTGTTCTTTTTTTTATGCAGCTTATCAGGGCACAAAAGCTGTATCAAATCTTATCAATCCCCAGAGATATCAAAAAGGCGCAATAAAAGCAATTGCACAGCAGAGATGCCCTGCATATAGGCTTGTGCGTAAGGGCTTTAGCGTGGAGACCTGAAATTGCTGGTCTTTCCGGAGGGACTCTCGACGTGAAGACTCTTCAAGAGTCCAAAGTGTCATCTACAGTTTGGATTTGGGTTTTCCTTGGTTCGCGACGCATATATATGACGGATTATGAGGTAGTAAACTTTATGGCCTCTATTTGATTTCCTGTTGGTAGCCCAATAATAGATTATGAAGTGGGACGATAAGTGGAAATCAGGTAATTCGAGGAATTATAAGATTGTACAGCGTTTAAAGTGGATTGTGTCTGATTTGAAAGTGATCCCTTTTGAAGAGTAAAAGTGGGTGCTTTTACACTAAATGCAAGATTTAATCGGGTGCAAAACTGAAAATTTATCAGTGTAATATAGAGGTCGAAAAATAGTCTCAGCCTTTTTAATGCGTGTTTAAATTTACTCTCCGATGTTGAGATAATGAATAGAGATCGCGTTGTAACCGATATTGGCATAATTTTTGAAGGTCGGTGTGAAAATCATGCAAAGGATATTCCCCTCGAAGCTGCCTAAAGCGTTTTCATACGCCTTTGACAGGGCCCGTGCTTCTGCATCGTAAAACAAGACTTCGATGATGTGGGTGTTACAAATGTTCATGTATTTGCTCGCGAGAGGATTTTGCTACTCAGATGCCTTCTAAGCTAAAGGAAACAGCGATTGGCAAGAGTTAACCTTCGTCTGATCTTAGCGCTGTTGTTACTGTCTACAAAAATACCCAATCCTTATTAGGTTATCTACCTTAAGCCAGAATTGCGCGTACCTGCTCAAGACCACTCTTTTTTAACAAACGAGCCACTGGTAGGACCAAAAATGTGCGATTTAGCAGAAATGAATTGAATTTTGCTTAAATACCCCCATCCCAACCTTAAGGACTATTACAAAATTACTTATCCATTTTTCCATACCCACAGGAATGGCACACTCAACTCAGAATTCTTAAGGGTTTCTTAAGGGCATATGATCGAGACCGAATTCTTAATAGAAAGTTTTTCACATGCTTTTAGGCCTTAAGTTTTGAGCTAGGGTAGGCTGAAATTTCGTAGGTAAGATCCACGTCATACAAAGCAGTACAAGTGAAAACATTTTTGAAGTCCACCTACAGACACGCCCACAATTGGTCTAAATGTGCAACTACCTTCAGAGCTTTCGAAACTGTAAGACGTTTTAAAAGGTTGAAATTTGACATTTAGCATCTCCTAATGAAAATTAAGAGACAAAAAAGAAAAATTTTCATGGTAAACCTTCTCCGGTGGGCGTGGCATCTATTTTAAATCTAAATTATTCTGAATCGAATAAGCCATGTCCGTCCGTCCGTCCGTCTGTTTGCAAAATATTTTACATATAAAACGGTTAGTTCTACATTTTTTTCATACAAAACTTTGGGCCACGCCGACTTTTGGAGGCAGAATTGAAGAAAACCCTAAAAGTTTAAAAAAAAAAAACGTAATTTCTACTGGCCTTAAGCCTAATTACGGATAGCATGAAACAAAAAAATTAGCAGGTTAGATAATACTATGTCTCCACCAATAATTACAAGAAGATTAGTGGGAAACTATTAAAATAAATCCCAAAGTAGCTCCATCGGTCAAATATAGGATTAATTTGACACGAAAACTCTGTTTCTGTTATTTTAACTCTCAAAAGAGAGTGGCGATGCCATTTCCAAGGAGCGAAAACGCTCCTTCCTCATTAAAAATCACAATAGAAAACGTACTTGTCACAGATTTTTCGTACAGGGACAGTTTCACTTTCCTTTTTTGATTCTCAAACTGTTGCAAAGGTGCAGAAAATAGGTTTGTGAATAGGGCGAATGGGATTTATGAGAGGATTTATTTTTAAACGCTTATCAAGAGGATTTAAATTTGTATGGTAAATCGCGTGAATTGCTGAGGATTTAATAAACATTGATATTAATCAGCGATTAGTGCTTGATGGAGACATGGTATAAACGAAATTTCATTCCAGATTTCCCTTTTAAGGGTTGATTTTTCAAAAATATTGAATTTTAACCAAAAAAATTGAATTTTTACATACATTTAAGCGTAACTCGGAAATATCTGTGTTACAATTGATAGTTTATTATTAGGGCCGGTTGGACCGCGCCCCTTTTCGAAGTTTGCACTTCTTATAAAATATCGAAAAATAACAAAACAAGTGGGAAAGTGCAACAGTGGGTATGCAAAAGCTTCAATCCATCAACGACGGATTGCAAAATACCCGACCAAACCAAAAAGAAAACTGCCATGCCTCCAAAAAGTGGGCGGGATGTACAAATATATCTGTTGAATGCTTTATACTAGGTGGTTGCATACAGTTCGGCCTAAAACTCCGCCTTTTTAACTAAAAGAACCACTTTTTTTAACGCCACGCCCACAAAAGTGGGCGGAGGCACATACAATATATTCATAAAAGTTGGAAAATGCTAGTATCTACAGTTTTTGTCATATAATTTTTTGTCAAATTTCATATATATTTATTGAAAAACAGTCATTTTAAGCTAAAATCCCTTGAAAAGTGGGCGTGGTCAATGAAAAAGCTAAAATTTCTTGGTTACCTTAAAGACAATTATAAGGCAATGTTACGTACCAAAAATAAATGCGCTAGCGCCATTGTATATGTTACAATGTTGCTAAATTTTGCAAAATGTATTTTTTTAAATTAGAGATTGTCGCTGTAGGCCTGTAGTGGGCGTGTCTGTGGGCGGATTCAGCTTATTTTCAACCTTGATCTGAAGGACTGGACTTCCAACCAACCCACGAAATTTCAGCTCTCTGCCTTAAAATTTAAGGCCTAAAAGTTGCTTACATACGGACGGACGGACGGACGGACATGGCTTAATCGATTCTCCTGTCGGTCCCATTCATATGACCGTCTTAGGCGTCTACGGTGATTATTTCACTGCGTTACAAACTATACATCAAACTTGATATACCCTGGGTCGGGTATAAACATCAGCATTTTACAATTTGCGATAAGATGAGGTATTCAACGATCCGTTTTACGGACTGTAATTTATGCACACACTGTTGCACTTACTCACTGGTTTGGACTCAAAAAGGGGCGGCCATCAACTACTTTTCAATAATACTCTAAGACTCTTATAATCTTATAACTCTTATCTTATAAACTTGGCTTTTTCTTAAAAACGCCCTTCTCTCCAAACGCAGTTTTAATAGTGGGCGGCCTAAAACTTTTAGTTTTTCTTTTTTTAAACCTGTACCGCTTCGGGAAAAAAAGATCGTCAAGTATGAAGTCATACACGGAGCGGTCCATCCGTTTTTTTTTTAGGACTTAGCGTGCAATTACTGTTAAGTTACGCAAATTTTTATTGAAACGCAGGTTGACAAATAAAATTTTTCTATTTTTTTGTAAAAAAAAACTAAAAAAATAACAGGTTTTTTGTTTTAATTTTTTTTTTTAATATTTTGCTTTTTACTTTAATTGTTTGTGCTTGAGTAAAATTAAGTTTATTAGATAGAAACAACTTAGAAGTAATAAATATTTTTTAGCACTACCATTTTAGTAAATCAACTTAAATGATTTTAAGCATATCTCGGAAACCACGCAATATTTAAGCCCCCCTGCATTTTTCACACGCGGTTTTTTTAGCTTTTTTCTGCTTTTTCTTTATTTAAAATCCATAAACGTTGGGACGTTATCATTATGTTTTTTTATTCTCATATACTTTGGGCTAACAACGGTTACATAATTTTTCCTAATACTCAGAACACAGGTTTTTTTATTATCGGTTATAAGAGCGAGTTTTTTAATTTGTTTTTTAAACCATTTCAGAATATTTTAAGTTAGAAACGCCATTTTTGAAAGTTCTTAAAAGTTTTAGCATTCGCTTTGTACGTTTTATATACAAACCATTATTTCATTATAATCGATACCACCGTTAAGATTCCAGAATATTTTGAAAAATAATTTTTGAAATTTTTTTGAAGTTTTCGAGCTATATCTCAGAATATGCTAAATATTCGAAAATTTCTATAGCTTTCCCGAAAATTACAAATCATTCTGTGAAGTGTGTGATTTTTTTCCAAAATCATTTGGCCGATGCTATACCGGAGCTAATGGTGGGGTGGGGACAAAATTTTTTCACTATTTTTTTTTTCGAAAATACGCCAAAACTACAGTTCTAAAGCCGTTTAACAAAAATTGATTTTAGCCTTTGGCTGCTTTATATGTTAAATAAAGTGATGAAAAAGTTATGATGTTAAACACGTTGAAAAAAAGTATCTATATTCCACTCCTTATTTCTGAAAAACTTTTCAATATTTTGCAAAAAATTTATTTTATTATGAAAATCCAATATTTATTTAGTGCTTTTTTCAAATGTCTTTCTTTTGGCTGTAAGACTTTTTAAGATCAAGCCGAAACACTTTTTGTCTTTTTGCCATCAATATTCAAGCTGTTATTAAGCCGTTATGCGTGTAGATAAAATATTGCCTTGTCTGCATTCTCATTTCTTTGACTGACTTTATAAGTGTACCAAATTTCATTTTTCTATGACTTACAGTTCAATAGTTACAGGTGCGGACGTCTGTGGCAAACTTCTATATACCCGACCCTTATACCGTGTAACACCAAATCCAAAAATTTTTTGTCCCGAATTCATTTTTTTTTGTGTAGGTCGCGCCCCAAAAAGTGGGTCTGGGCTAAACCAATTAATTGTTATTTCGTTAGATTCATGACAAAATGCGTTAAAACCGAAAATTATTTCGGAAAAAAAGTTTTTTTTTCTAAAAACGCCCCTAAAAGTAGGCGGAGCTCAAAACTTTGTATGAAGCAGACTTAGCAAATAGTAAAATCTTTAATATAAGTCATAATTTTTTTTTTCAATTCGGAGTAAACTTTCCGAGAAATCGGACTTTTTAAGATCTGACATGTTAAAAGTGGGCATGGTCGATATTGTGGGCGGTCCAATTTTTGCCTAGCTAAAGGTCTTGAGCCCATATTGCTCAGTACTGAAGTTAAACTTCCTATGACTTGTCTAACTTGACCAAAGGGCATTTTGAAAGAAAATGTGAAACAGAGGTTGTCTCGCATTAAAGCTAGTAGTGGACGTGGCCGTTGACAGATTGAGCCAAATTTCACACTTTGTCTGTACAACAGAAGATCCAAGACGTGCACCAAGTTTCTTTAAAATAAGTATACCCTCGGTCGGGTATAAAGAGGTCCTTTTTCCGTTTTTGAACGGACTGCTAAAACCAACTAGATTAATTGTACCAACATGAACAAGCTTAAAAGCTTAATGAGCGCCTGATTGACATACTCAAAAACCACCCCCATGAAATAGCCCTATATTTTTTTGAGAGGAATAGAAATCAAGTGTTTTTATTTTCAAAACGGTAGGAGCATTCTAAGTGCTTCTTTTCTTTAATCTTAGCAAAAATGATTAATGCGATCGTTAAAAAAAAGAAAACAATATTCGATCGCGAGAAAGGTTTATCTATCTTAATCTTAATAAATTCTTTAATCTTATCAGCTTGTTTTATCAGCATTCTTGAACTAAATCCAACGATTTCAGATCGATAAGTAGGTACTTGTATAAATCATAAGGCTCCCGATGTACAAACCATTTCCATTTTATTCCAACCATTCGTTCACAAATTTTACGAAAACAAAAAGGTAAACGGCCTATTATTGGACTTATTGATTTTTATAAGGAATCAAAATTCAAAAAATTACCATATAGACGGCGAATATACTTCGGGTCATTTTTCGAATTAACGATAAATAAATGGTGACATTTTGTAAAGAAAATAATTGTTTTTTTATCCACAATTATTATTATTTGATTTTAAAATTTGTGTTGATGCGTTTCGCCTTATTGGGGCATCATCAAGAGAACCTTCGTGATGCCCCAATAAGGCGAAAGAGACTTTTGATGATGCCCCAATAAGGCGAAACGCGTCGGCACAAATTTTAAAATAAAATAATAATAATTGTGGATCAAAAAACAAGTGTTTTCTTTATAAAATGTCACCATTTACGTATCAGTTTCACCAAGTGCCTACACTTAACTCGATAGAGTGTATTTAATTAACCATAAAGTTGCATTGCCTTCATCGTTTCCCTAACAGAGTTTAAGGGTATTTCGTAGTCATAAAATTTTTCGCATAATTAAACCAACTTTAAATTTTTGAAAATTTTCTATATTTTTACTTCAAAATTTACTTGCAAACGTGGAAGTTAGGTAAGGTTAGGTTGTTGGGCTGATGGAGCGAGGTGACCCGCGCCTCATCGCACTTAGGTCTATTTAGACCCATTGTGATACCCAATGGGGGATAATCCTAGTTGTGTGAATGTTCCGCTTCCTTCTTAGGCCGTGTTGAGTTCCTGGAGCCACCTTGTTGATTTAACATACCTGGAAAGAGATGTTAGTGGTGCGTTTGAAAGTTCTGAGATGTCGTGGAAGAAGTAGCTTCCTAAAGTTCTTTTCCTCAACTGACTTAGACTGGGACAGTGGCACAGAAAGTGAGGTGTGTCCTCGCAGCAATCCGTATCGCCACATCCTCTGCAGATGTCGTCATTGTCGAGATTTAGTTTCATAGCCTGGTGTCTCAAAAGATTGTGGCCAGTAAGTATACCTACTAGTAACGACAGAGTCTTCCTGTTGCTCTTGATGAGCGCGTTAGTTTGGGACTTATCATATTTAGGCCACATTTGTCTTGAGATTTCACTGGTGGACAATAGGATGTCCATCTTGAATTTGCTTTCATCCGAATCTTGTTTTCCACCCGCCTTCTAAGGTCACAGAGTGGAGGTTTGATCCATTGAAGGGCTTGATGAGGATCCAATGTTGATGCATGTCGTGCAAGCTCATCGGCTTTTTCATTGCCCCGAAAGTTCCTGTGGCCAGGAACCCAGCAAACGTGGAAGTTACTTGACCAAGTTTTTCTAAATCTTAATTTCTTATCCCAAAGATCCCCCTATCGTCCTTGTTATCATGTTTTTTTCACCACGTGTCGTATACATCGCGGTTGTCGAAATCGATTATCTCTGTGATATACGATTTGCGATTAGGTATTGATAAATAATCAAATCCTTAATCTTTTCAAGAGCAGACATACAGTTACACGACTACAAATATTATATTATTATTATGGCACAATAGCTAATATCCGTTTTTAGTTTTTTTATTGACTGTCGTTTGAGTTTTTTTACGAATAAGAGAGTTAAGGTATTTTACCCACACATACCTGCGTCATTTGTCAAAAGAAAAAGCGAAATGCAAACTCTTATCTTTTGTCAAACGAACTCAAGTTGTTAATTGGTTATTTCTGTTTGGGAATTAAACATTCCTTTGCAAAAGATATTTTATCACAAACAATAAAAATTCTTTTATGAAAGAGAATAAAAATGTAACCGGGGGTTAAGTGACCCAATAAGTGACCAAAGTTTTCAAAAGTTTTCGAAAGAGATTTTTTTTCTCCGTTTAAAGTGGCATGTGGTCGCCGCTGTGAAGCGGTTAAGCCTTCAGCCCAATGAATCTGTCACGTTGAAGTACACAACTGACAACTGAGTTAAATATAGACGTTTTTATGGGAAGTGGGCCATAGAAGTACTTCGTGACGTACTCTTACACTTCCCATAAGAGCGTGTGTTTTTCACTGAGTTACCAGTTGTGTACTTCGACGTAACGGATGCAACGGATTCATTGGGCTGAAGGCTTTAATGTGTCGGACTACTGCGCACAAGGTGTCGGGTTCGAATTCAAAAAATAAATGTATTTTTTGTCATGGTTCCAGGCCCTTTCGAGAGAGTATAATTTGTTATGGGATTTGTCAAAATTGTAGGACACCAAAGAAACAACAATCAATGCACTATTTTGTCCCTCAATGCCCTCCATAATGTATCTGTAGTCCATCTCCTGAAATTTTCTAGAAAACAATTGCAAACTTGTAGTTTTTAAGAACTACGAAGATTTGACTCGAAAAGGTGCTTTTCGAAAACTCGGGTTTGCTGAAAGCTGTTCCGGTGGTTGGGTGTTGTAGGAACCGGCTTCAAAATAGTGACGCCCAGTGTTGTAACTGGTACTACACACCATTGATGCTTATGCTACCTCCGCGTGGTTTACTGGCATTGCCTTCCCTTCGAAGTGGCTTGCTGAACTCATCATGTGCAACTATTGATCAAAAACAGAATAGCCAACACGATAAGCTGACCAAAATGGCTGGCTCATTGAGTCCCGGAAGTCAATTTTGAAGGCCTCAAAAGAAGAACGTGCAACGGAGGAATTCGCATATAAGAATCAGCGTTGCTGTCACAAAAGTCAGGACTTATTTGAGCTACCCCGACTTATTTAGGGCTAAGATCAGAAAGGTATTCCAGTAGGTAACTATAGTCGGGGTATTGGGAAAGAGATATGGCGAGTGATCCCCTCACTGGGTCAACGGCAGATATCAAACTGACTCTGGTGCACCAGGCCAGCTGTCGTAGGGTTGAATTAAGGACCTGGCCCTCCAAGTTTCGGGGCTATGCCGCCGGGGAAAATTCCGGCCACGAAAAAAAGTATAGTTATGAGAGGGGAACAAGTAGTCTCGGAGAATTTTAAAAATAATCAAAGAAAACCAACAAAAAACCCGCAACGTTCAGGGACCAAGATTTAAGAGTATGCACCTGGAACGTAATAACACTCTACACATCAGGTGTAACTCAAAAGCTTAAGTCTTCCCTCCTGCGGTGGTAAAGCGCACATTATTGCAATCCAGGAGACACGTTGCATAGGATAAGTTATGATGAAAAGAAAAGATTTAGACTACAGCATCCATAAAAGACTGCACATGAAAGGGCGCGGATTCGTCGTAGGGAATCGACTGAATTCAAAAGTCATTGACTTCAAACCAGTTATGGATCGCCTTGCTGTGATTCGCCTCAAAGGCACTTTCCAAAACATCAGCCTAATATGAGCACATGCGCCCACCGAAAACGCTAAAGACCCTGACAAGGAGGAGTTCAATTAGCCCCTGCACATAGAGCCTACGGAGCCTGTCCGGAGTACGATGTCAAAGTTGCACTTACTCAAGGACTTTAATGCAGAGGCCGGAAAGGAAGAACTCTTCGGTGGATTAGGTGGTAAGCACCGGATAGTAGATTTTGCAGCAGCTCGTAGCACTGTTAAAAACCGCACTTGGTTTCCAAGACTCAGGCAATCTGTCGGCCTTCAGACGGACGAACAGTCAACCAAATAGAACATGTGCTCATCGACGCAAGACACACATCTATCGTCTTAAATGTGCACACTGGCAAACGTCGACTGCCTTCCGTGGCAAGATTCAGAGCTCGACTTTCAAGGACTAGCTGCAAGCCGCCAAGAAAAAAAAACCTATTCTTAGACGTCTCAGCACACCTGGAGTAACTGGAGCCTATAGACGGCGCTTGTGCGAAAGACAACATCCAGTGGAGCCAGTCAGTACCGCGAAACCATCAAAAGCGTGGCTGAATCAGTCAGCTTTAGTTTTTAAGCCACCGTTGAAAAAGAGTCCTTGGCTTGGTATGATGGTGATTGCCTGAACAAGAAAAAAGTGACAGGAGATGCATGTGTGAAGAAGCCAGCTCTGTCTCCAGCAAGCCCTCTTCAGTTTCGCATGTGAAGTAGGCTGAGGTCGCCTTCCACTTGCGTGCGTCAACTGTATCTCGGTGCTCCTCTACTGCGCTGTCCCTGCTGGGAGGATTCGAAGATTTTCCGGGTCGGGGCCTTAATGACCCAGCCGTCGTAGCCGTTGATTTTGACTCTTCTGGCTAGGTCGGTTTCGCTCTACAGCCCATACAGTTTGATGTTATAGTCTCCTCCTCCACTTTCCGTCTATGCAGACGGGACCATAAATCGCTCGAAGAATTTTCCTCTCGAAGCAGCCTAAAGTGTTTTCATTCGCCTTTGACAGGGTCCATGTTTCTGTACCGTAAAGGAGGACTGGGATGATCAGGGTCGTGTACATGACACTTTAGTTGTTCGAGAGAGGGCTTTGCTACTCAATTGCCTTCTTAGCCCAAAGACACAGCGATTGGCAAGAGAAGTATAACTCTCTCGTTTGATTCAGCCTGGCGTAATTGTCTCAATTGATAGCGGAGCCCAGGTAGACAAAGTCCCTATCTACCTCAAAGTTATAGCTGTCGGTGGTGATGTTTCTCCAAGACGTCGTCGGTGTTGGATGTCTTTTTTTGATGACAGCATATACTTGGTTTTGCCCTCGTTGACTGCTTAACCCATGTTCGACGCTTTCGTCCCAATACTCACGAAGGCTTTACTGGCATCACGCTTTGTTCTTCCGATTATGTCAATGTCGTCTGCGTGTGCGAGTGGTTGAACGGACTTTTGAAAGATTGTGCCTCTGGTGTTGGGGCGGGAGTTCTGCACAATTCTCGCAAGTATGATGCTAAAGAAGTCACATGAAAATGCGTCGCCTTGTCTAAATCAATTTTTGACATCAAAGCGACCTTGACGGAACAGCGTGAATTTTCCACCGTCATCCTGCACAGACTGATGAGTTTGGCAGGGTTTCCAAAACTAGACATTGCGCTATATAGCTCTTCTCTCTATTTGCTGTCATACGCGGCCTTGAAATCGCTGAAAAGGTGGTGTGTATCGATTTGGAATTCCTGGGTTTTCTCCAAGATCTGCTGCAGTGTAAGTATTTGATCGATGGTAGATTTTTCTGGCCTAAAGCCACACTGATATGTGCTATCAGATTGTCGACAAATGGCTTTAGGCGTTCACACAGTACATCAGTTGGCACAATTTGTAGTTGGCAGAGGGACTCCTTTCTCAGGATCGGGCAAACAATGCATCGCCAGTGAATTTAAAAAGCGCGGCAGCTAGGCCCTCTGCTCCCGCTGCTTTGTTGCACTTGAGCTTAGACACAGCTATACTTTCACTTAACTCTGCTTCATCGGTCACGTCTTCGCACGTGTTGAATGGTTCGTTCTGCCTGACAGCGGTATTTCGTTCGTCTTCGCTGTTATACAGTCTGCAGAAGTGGTTTTTATTGGATGGATTCCACAACTATGTTTTCTTGATATGGTCCTTATAGGCTTCAGTTCGAACTTTATACCCTTGGCAAGATCTTTTGATCCTCTGTTAAACTTTCAACCCTCATTCCTGTTGCAACATCGATCAAAGAGTCTAGCGATCGAAACAAAACCAGACAGTTCAATAAAAGAGCCAAGCAACTGGCTCCTGGCTTTAAAGCTGGAACGCAGGTTTTTCGAAATAGCGAAGAAAACCTATTCACCGAAGCACAAGGAATATTTGAAGAGTTTAAGCTAATGGGCAGCATGTAGAATGAGTAAAGCAGTTACGAAGTAGGGAAGAAACTGTACCAGAAAAGAGTGAAAGCCCACTCGACCAAATGGAAGTTCCACCACCTGGTACTTGAAGAAGTAAGCTTAAAAAAGGCTACCGGCTCTGATGATTTATAGGCTGAGCTCTTCACACACGGAGTTGATGTTTTGGTGCGGAGCATGCCCCGAATCGTAAACCAAGTGTGGGTGGCAGAAAGCATGCCCAATGACTGGACAATCAGCTCCATATGCCGCATCTTCATGAAAGGCAATCCTATAGCTTGCAGGAACTATCGAGGCATATCCCTGTTAAATGTCGCATATAAAATCCTGTCAAACGTACTGTGTGAGCGCCCTAAGCCGTTTTGCGACAAACTAATCGGCACCTACCAGTGTGGTGCCTTCCGGTTATGCAGATCAATCATAGATCAGATCTTCACAACAAGGCGAATCTTGGAAAACTCTGATGAATTTCAAGTCGAAACACACCATCTTTTCATCAACTTTAAGGTCGCATACGACAGCATTCATCGTCAGGAGTTCTATTTGACGATGGCCAAACTCAAGATCCAGCCAAGACTGATCAAATTGTTCCGTGTAATATTAGAAAATACGATTTTGGCAAACAGCTCCTCGGAACTAAAATCCTCCGGGTCTCGGCAAGAGATGCATTGACAATTGTATTCTTCAATCTTCTTCTGGAGATGATAGTGCCCAGGGTAAAGGTTAACACATGAGGCATTATCTTCGACAGATCCTTGCAAATTTTTGGAAGGAAGGCCCTCCAACCGTGCTGGACAATGAGAAAAGAAGCAGAAATCGTACTTGGCTCTTTCAAGAGAATTTTTTTCAAGGCGAATCGATGGCGCGGTGTATGAAGAGGACGTATGGAGGAGTTGATACATTCGGGAACTATATGTGCTGCACCAGCGTGTGGATGTAAAAGAAGACTACTCTGGCTCAGTCACATCGAGAAATCCAGGATCGCAGAGGATGGAAGGCTATGTGAATCAGGTAGAGACCCTCCATGGGTTGGGAGCCCTTTAAGAAGAAATGAAATCAGTTCTATAAAACAAAATAAAGCAACTTTCAAGGGCTTATCATGATCGGACTTTATATAATCAAAAAAAAAAACTCCTTTGTGGCCAAGCTGCCTGGCTCATAACATTGGCGCCCAACGTGGAACCCGAACTTAGTTGTTCCCTAAAACTGCTATTTTTTTTTTAAGAAACACTAGAAATCTTTTGAGGAATAAATCACAATTCTTTTTTATTTTTCCCAAGTATACACAGATACAAAAAAATTAAGAAGGGAGAAACTACACAGTTATTCACATATAAAAATTATACAATACAATTTTACAAGTACATTTACATAAGTGTTTGAGCCCCCAATAATACAGTTTAAAAGAAAGAATCCTTCACTCAACATTTTTGATTGATTCTCTGTCCACCTTGAAGGACTTAATAATTCGTCGACGCCCTGCATCGAAATCAAAAATGTCTTCATATTCCCCAAATCCAATGTCAAAATTCCTTAACTTAAACTAAACAAAACAAAATACAATAAAGTCCAAAACTATAGATAGATATACATAAACATATAGACACAGATACAACAAAACTTAACCTAAGCACTTGTTTGTTTCATTGTTATCACATTTTTTCGTTTAGTTTTTTCTTTAATTTATGATCGGGCCCTTGAGTGCACTTGTGTGGGGTAACACGGCCTTTCTAAGTGAGTCATGGTCACGTTATGGTTTCAGTTTCCACGTAGCCGTTGTGCACGTATCCACCCAAACAGTCGCTGCTATCGAGAATCTTTTCGAAAACCGTGTCCAGGCGACAACGATTTATTGTGAAACGTGCCGAAGGACTCTCGGCTGTCAGAGTATTTATCTTCTGGAAGAGATCAGCAAGGGACGGATTGTTTCTTGAGTCCTCTTCTGAAGCAGATGTGATGGAGTTGCCATTCTAAAAATAATAATTTGAGGAATGTTGGCAGCAATGTTTACTTGTTTTTAGCGCCCTGAAGACGTTGCGTTTGTGACGTTTACAAAATGAGCTGAATACACAATGAAAGCAACGCAACGTATTCAATGGGCGGGGGACTTTTTCCACTAGGACTCACCTCGGGAAGGTTCTGTTGGACTCTGAGTACAAATTTAATTGAGTGTACATAGGGCTGGACATCCTTGCAACTCGGAAAGGCTTCATGGATTTTCTGGAAGAAAATAAGAGACATGTATTTTTTAATGAAAAAAAAAACTCAGGGGATCCTAGTCCCAACGAACAAGCTTACTTTTTCAATGTCCTTGATCTGCCCTGGGTCGCAAAACACTGCTACGCTGTAGTAGCCCCCATATTGAATTTTCAGACTCTCTGGTCTACTGCATGTTATCATCTGTCCATCCTTCATAACCGCTATCCGATGGCAAATATGATCGATTTCCGAGATAGAGTGTGACGTCAGGACGATTGCTCTCTGCTCTGCGATGAGATCATCGATGGCCTGGTAAACAATTGATCTTGTTACCGGATCCATGTCACTAGTCGGCTCATCCATAAGCACAACACTTGTCCATCCGAAGCAGGTGATTGCCACATTCAACTTCCGTCGGTTGCCCCCACTTAGATTTTTCACTAGAACATCCTTGTAGCTTTCCAATTGAAATGAGATCAGTGTGCTTTCTGTCAGCTGAAAGAGAACAAATTTAGTTTTATTTTTTTTTTGTAATTTTTCGTACGAAAATATTTTCATATTTTGTAAATAAATTTCAAGATGTCGACCCCTTGTGAAAAATGTGACAATCCTTGTGAAATCACCCCAGGCAGTGCGGCTGTCCGGCCAGAATTTCGACAGCCCACAATGTACGATCACATGGAAATGTTTTCGAAATACAAGGAAGCCAAGGCACTCGCCAAAAAGCTAAAAGCCGCAAAAGAAGAGCTTTTGAAATTTAATCCTAAGTTCACTGATCTGCAATTGGACACAAAAGACGAGGACGAAGTTTTGGAGAGATTCAGCACGCAGGATGTGGCGAAATTTCGCGGGAATTTAAAACGAGGTCGCATTAGCTTTAAACCCGAGGTCCCAGAGCCAGTTGATTTTTGGAAAGCACGACATGAGCTACGACCAGTTGCATCGCTGCGAACGATCTCCAGGACACCGGTCTACTGTCCCGTGAGTAAGTGCCGCATGACCATGGGGGTGACGTCTGTGTTGTCACATTTCTTGCTCGATCACAAGAAGGAAAAATTGGGCGTGCAGTGTCAAAATTTATACGCCGGCGAACGATCCTTTTTGTTGTTCGATCGGGATGACTTTCTGTTCGAGGATAACGTGTGCCTGGGTGTCCTTCCTTATGGGGGAATCGAAAGGTAAAACAAAAATAGATCAGTTTAATTTTTCCCACATCTTTATTGAAACTTTCCCCTCAGGCAGGAGGATTCTCGTCCAGCGTGTAGGGGTATATGCAAGCCCAACTCGTTTTTGTCGACCCTAAATGACTTTGCTCATTTGGAGAACCATTTACCGATCTTGGTCATGGCCTGCAAGACGTCCGTGTTAGCTCTTTTAGGGGACAAAAGTCTGGTATACCTTTAGCTTGCGAAAAAATCGTTCTATTTCAAATTTTACCTTTAAAGTTGGTTCGATCTGTTGGTGATCCGGAGCATCTGCTTATCATATGGTTAGCTAGCGCCCAAACCACAAAACATATTTTCTGTACAATTACAGCTTTTGACAAGTCCATGACAACGTCCAGGAGCACGATTGTTCAAGTAAGGACAAGGGGGAGAAGAATACCTGAACGCCTTTAAAATTTATGCCTTATTTCAGGTGCGTAGCTTGGGATCTCCACAAAATCCAAACGAGTTTTTGAGCGAAGACACAAACTTCTTGATGCTCAATGAGGGAGAGCTGGACATCCTTTCGGAAAACGGAATCAATTCAATAAACATCGAAATAAAAATTCACGAGTTCGAAGAATAAATGGAAGAAATTGTGGGCCTAAAGCACAGTTCTCATATTTTGTAGCAAACGTTTTTCACTGCGCAAAACTTGGCATTTCTAGACTAGAACGCGATCATACTTGAAAGATCAGAATTTTCAGTAAAGCATTTTCTTTTTCATCCTAATCTGTGGCGTTGCATAAGCCCTTAGCACATGACCATATTTGGAGGATCAGTTTCACTTTAAATTTTTGGTCTTAGGTTAACCGAATTAGCTCGATCATTTTTTTAGAGATCAGTTTTTTACTTGGCAATCATCCGAATTTTTGGTCTAGGATGACCCTTGAAGATCATCTCTTCAGTGAGGGATCATCGAAATTTCTGGTCTAGGATAAACCCGGTCCTCGATCATTTTAGAAGGGACTCGAAGAATTTTAGCCTCTATCACTTTTGAAAATTATTTTTTACTGCGGATTCCTTGCGAATTCTGGTCTAGGGTAAGCTCGCAGACTTCGACCATTTTACAAGGATCAGTTATTTAGCGCGGTAATATCTAAACTTGGCCTAGTCTAAACCTGCAGAATTCGATCTTGGTTGAAGGAATTTTTCAGAGCGGGATCAATCAAATTTCTGGCCTAGAATAATTTGACAGAGTTCTGTTAGGTTTGAAGTTTTTCAGTACGGAATCATCCGAGTTTCTGAAAGAATATAAATTTGCAGAACCCGATCACTTTTTAAGGATCAGTTTTTCGCTTTCGGATTATCCCAATTTTGGAATAAGGAAACTCTTAAATCACTTAGAGCTCGATAAATTTTGAAAGATCAGTTTTTCAGTGCGAGATCATCCGAATTTCTGACCCTATTGATCAACCTAGATTTCCTGATCTGTATCGATCAACTCACCTTTTGAATATCGTTGATTCGCCTTAGTCTGCCATAGAACTCGATCATCTCCTTCACAGTCAGCAACGAATCCAATGTATTAGTCTGAGGGCAGTAAGCAATGTCCCTCTGGAAAAAAAGGAAAACCGAAATAGTTCTTGTGCAAATTTTGTTGAACCCTTTGTTCACTTACATCTGAGTATACGATACTTCCTCCACTCGGCTGCATTTGACCGGACAACATTTTGAATATCGTTGATTTCCCAGCGCCATTTTTGCCCAAGAGGCCAAAACATTCGCCGGAGGCCACTTGGAAGCTTACATTCTTCACAGCATACTGCCGTCCGCCGAATCGCTTTGAAAGTGCATCAACTTTAAGGACATGTCTTTCCATGGAGCCCACCTTATCGCTTCGTTTCAAGGAGTTCTGGATCGAAATTATCTTTAGATCATCCATTGGCTCCTCGGTACGTTCATCTAGGAGCTTGTGCAGGTACTTATTGGCCACTCCACTCTCGATCACTATATTGAGAACCAAGAAGATCACCCCCAGTGCGATCAGGGCGCACATGTGCGGCAACAGAAGATCGCTTGTAATCGGATTCTTGTATGAATCGATGTCATACCGTCGGAAAAACTCGGCAACCATAAAATTTTTACAGATCTCCACCAGGCCATCACCCAGCGCGTGTTGCGGGAAAATTAAGAAGGCTCGGTTTAGGAAGAACCGCCAACTATCAGCCGTGGAAGACTTACCAATGATACCTATGAGGATCACAATGGCCATTGTGAAGATCGGAATTATCACATTCATGCAGAAGAGTGTCACGATGGCCATGCTGGCATCGCTAAAGAGCTTCTCGATCACATGAATGGCCGGAATACAAGCAAAGCTAAGGAAAATTCGTTAACGTACGATGATCACCAAAGACCTGAAATCACTTACCCGTAGAGTAAGGCAAGGAAGCAAATACCCCACAAGTTCGATCGGGAAGTGTAGACAGGCATTCCAAAAGCCAGAATGACTACTGCGCAGATAGCTATACCGACAATCAGGACCTAATAGGATTAAGCGTTAGATCTTCATGCAAGATTAAGGCTTAACGGTTACTAACCAAGAAATCCCAAGCGAATGCAACTCCCCAGTAAGTAGCAGCATCAACTCCACACAGCATCTGCTGAAGCTTTTCGCCTTTGATCCTCTCATTTACGATGTAAACGGATGCAACGGCGATCACCAAACTCAGCGATATCAGAAGGATGAACGAAATACCAGAATCCCCTACTTGCCGAAGGCTGAAAACGAAATTCTGGCTCTAAACAAGAAAAAATTGTAAAAAGAGGAGATCTTACATCGATGAAGTGCTGAATTCGCGATCGCCCAGCTTCCAAGGAACATTATAGGTCGTGATGCTATACCCTGCATCATCCATCTCCGCCTGGAACATGTGCGTGTTCAAATCGTTCAGCCATGCCATCATGGCATGATGACCCTTATTGTTGTACCAGACCGTTGCTCGGCTCTCGTTGAATGTCATGCCGCCATAGCGCTTCTCATGGTACAGATCAACAGTGTCCAAAATCCAATAGAACGCCTTTTCCGAGCTCGCAAACTCCTTGCAATACAGATCATAGTCCTGACATCCGAATCGAATCCTCTCGTAGACATCCTGCGTGAAATTGGTTGGATTTTCCAAGCTGAGTACATTTGTTGTGTCCGGATAGAGATCGCGTGAAAGTTTCAATCCCTTTTCGAAGTCGTCCTCTAGGCGCAGATTAACAAACCACATGGCGATCACTTCGAATACAGCTGGCAGCACCAAGGCACACAAAAGCATCCGATAATTCCGGCTAAAGTGAGTCAAACGCTTGCCAAACAAAAGCTTCACCTTCTCTCCGGTGGTCAGAGGTTCACTGCGAATCAGATCTTGCCCTGTAGCTTGTTTCAACTCGATCGGTTGCAAGGTCTGGCGCTTCGTGTAACCATTGGTCTTCTCTGATATGTTGTTGACCTCCGTGAAGACTTCTTCTAGGTTTTTACTCTTGATCGAGAGATCACTGATCTTGCCTTCTTTTTGAAGATCGCCAAGTGCTTCCATCAGAAGGGTACAGTTGTTGCCGTCCTGATCGTAGCTGATCTCGAGATTCAGGTCTGCTGGGCTATTTTGGGAGATCTTGTAGTTCGTTAGGTTGGCGTCCAAAAGTTTCTTTATGCCAGCCACCACTTGGGTGTCAGTGCACTGGATATCCAAGTCGAAAGTCTGGGTGAAGAATGCTTTCATCGTCGCAGGGTTGTGGTGCGCTACAATTTTTCCCTAAAAAGAGAAGAGTCAAAGTTGGGAAGGTGGAGTTGATCAAAACTTGTTGCCGACTTACATTCTTCAAGATGATGATCGAGTCACTCAGATATTCAGCCTCGTCCAGGAAGTGAGTGGCGAACACCACTGCCCTACCAGTCCGTAAGGCTTCTATTAAGTCCCATATGTCCTTCCGGGCCTTGTTATCTACTCCGTTGCACGGTTCATCAAGAATAACGACATTCGGAGATCCTAACAAAAAGAGAAGTTTTTTAAACCGATCATAATCACTCGAGATCGAGGTCCCAAACTTACCAATAAAAGCAATGGCCACACAAAGTCTCCGCTGGAACCCACCTGAAAGCTTCCACGCCTCAAAGCTCTCATATTTCCCAAAGTTCATGCTTTTTAGCGTCTTATCCACTTCTTCTTGGTAACCTTTTTTTAGTTTGATTTTGGCGTACATTTCCAAGTGCTCTCGGGCTGTCAAATTCGGAATGAGTATGTTATCCTGGGAGCAAACACCAATTTTATCATATTCCTCCGCATGACTATCGGAGGCTTGGGAAAGTATAACTCGTCCAGTGGTTTGAACAATCTGACCCGTTAGCATTTTTCTAAATGAGAAAGCGTAATTTAGCAAATTCTAGAGCAGATCCGCTGAAGACCTACATGATAGTACTCTTTCCGGCACCGTTTCTACCCAGCAGGCAAGTCACCTGGTCCCTCTGGAAGCCCAGGGAGATGTTACTCACAGCGATGTTATTGTCGTCGTAGAGCTTGGATACATTGGTCATTGTGGCACCCAAGTTTGGAGCCAGTTCCTCTCTGGTCACATCAGTAAATCGGAACTCATCTGCAAAAAAAAGTTCTTTTATACTTGCAGGGAGCTTTCAGCAAGCCGTGCCTACCATCAGTCCAGTACTCGACGAGGTATCCGATTCCTGCGTACAAAAACGTGTCCAGAATGATCATAAACAGGGCAAATGCAAATTGACTGCTCAAGCCCTCCTCAAAGGCGTCCATAAAGGTGAGGCCAGTCATTTGCAGCTCCATCCGCATAATGTGATTCCACGCCTGAGCAAAAGCCGACGTAAACGAAAGATTCAGGAAGAAATTCTCGAATGTCGTCAGGTTGGAATCGTAGATGAGGACAATGATGTACGGGCAAAAGGATATCAAAAAGAATAAAGACGTGGCCACCGAACCAATTGTGGCTGAGGTGAAAAATGTTGCACACATGTAACTGAAACCCTAAAGCTATAGGCCATCGATTAAATAACTCAAGGTTTCCTTACCAAAATGAGATCAAGCAGAGTCCGAAGAAGATCAGGAAGATGATCACAAGGAAGAACGATGTGAAGTGCACAATACCACCGGAATACAAAATGATACAAACAGCGATAAAGATGACCAAGAGCTCCACAAACGTTGTGATGGACCATGAGCTTAGTTCCGAGGAAGGCTTAAGACCCATCGAGCGCATTATCTGAAAAGGGAAAAAAATGAGGGTATAAGAATGCAGACAATCCCTGGAAAGCTGCATTTGCTCACCATAGTGTTCCTACTTTCCCGCATCCAAATACGGTGCCGGACGCAGGTAGCAATTTGTGCTAGAAGCCCTATATAGAAGGCAACCTGAATTGCCTGAGCGAGGTATAGTCCAGTCTTGAATCTATAAGAAGAGACAATCGTTCTGACCTATTGCTTTTACGAACCATACTATCCACTCACTCATCATTTGTGTAGGCAGGATATGGAAATTGTTTGGTGAAAAACTGCAGCTCATCTACCTCAAACTTATCCTTGGAATTCGAACCACTGAGGGCCAATCCGAAGAGCAAATCCAGCAGCCCTTGCGGAGCACGCTTTTCGCGACGTAGCTCCTTTACTGGTACTTCAATTGCTGGAACTTCTGTACCCTCATCATCCAACAATGATGTCGTTGTTCCTTCTTCATCTTCCTGATCTTCATCATTGATCCGAGCTGTGTTAGCTTCTATGGCTGTACCCTCCAGCTCCTCATCTTCTTCTTCGTCCAACGTGTCCGATTTATTGTCCCTATTCACACCATTCCAACCGTCTAGGAATCCCGACAACAAACTCGTTATTGCGCTGTTTTGACTACTAGAGTTTGACCTTGAATCTTCCTCATCACCATCAACGAGCCAATCATCATCATCGTCATCGTCCTCATCCTCGCCATCGACTCGGGAAATATGAATAGAACTCTGAGTCGTGGTCGATGTGGCCTTCTCCTTAAGTGCCCTAATCTCGTTCACTATGTGCTTCTTATGCTTTATGATGCCCAAGTCAATGGCATGCTTGATCTCGACGAAACCACGATGGTATTTAAGGTCCTCCTCCATTCGGCCAGCAGGTCCAGGGAACCAAAAGCGATTCCTGGTCTCTATGGTTGGCGGAGTGTTATCCGTGTCCATGTGGAAGTTGTAAACGATTTCCTTATCCCTGGTCTTGTTGAAGTGTACAGCCGCATAGAAGAGGCGTTGCTTATTCAGGCTGTAGGCCATCTGTTGGAGTTCATCCTCTGTCTCGACTCCAATGAAACGATCGACCGAGAAACACTCCAAGATGTTCTTAATTGTGTGGACCACCTCGAAGACAGTGCGGTCTGTGCGGATTCCAAGCATAACTGCTTCGATTTCTCCGATGTCTACTGAGTCTCCAACCAAACTTTTTACAAGTGGTGATTTGGCGAGTTCTAGAATTCGATCGAACTCTGCCTGGAAGTGGGTATCGTTGCGGAGTTTCACCAACGTTTCGTCCAGTGCAAATGCCAGCGACACCAAACGATGAAGCTCTTGAAATGTTGTGTTTGACTGGAAAAATAAAAACGAAAAACTTGAATATTTTACGGTTGTCAAGAGTAATGGACCTAAAGGCCAGCCCTACGGTAAGCCATAAGCCGTAATACAAAGTTATTTGAAGAGCTCTTTAGGGATGGCGTGTGGAGTTTATGACGTTCCTGGACACGTAAACCTTTTCATACTTACAAACTTCACAATCGACTCGGTGTCATCGTTCACTGGCGAAAACAAAATCTTTCCGTGGATTATCGGCTTGATTTGACTCCAGGTCAGCTTTCCATAGTTGCTACTAGTCACATCGAGGTACAAGCGCTTACAATACTTTGCTGAAAGGTAAAATTAGATCAGTTGACAGATTTTGATAAAATCATTCTTTCGACTCACTTGGCATAGCATCCAGTTCATCGTCGTTCACTTCGCTAAAATCCTCAGAATAAAGGATATCATTTGCCAAGGGTATAACTTCGGTGCTAGGAAACGGATGTCCACAAAGTATGTTTCCACCTCGAACAAATGTGGATCGATCTGGATAAGTTTAAGAGGTTTTTGATATTCAAAATAAGTGCTGGTAATTAACACGGTATACCAATTCTTTGGAATTCATTGTTCTTGGAATATGACTTTTGATATCGAGCATTAAATTTTAAATAAGCCATACAACATGGAATGAGACAACCTCCAAAATCTTACAAATACAGATGAATGCAAAGTCGTTGAATGAGAAAACCAAACCGAAGGTTACTTACTTACTTACTTAAGGTGGCGCTACAGTCCGGGGTGGACCTGGGCCTCAGCCAACAAGCTTCGCCAGCCAGCTCTGTCTCTAGCTAGCCGTCTCCAGTTTCGCACGCGAAGTTGGCTGAGGTCCCCTTCCACTTGCGTGCGCCACCTGAGTCTCGGTGCTCCTCTACCGCGTCGTCCCTGCGGTGTGGATTCGAAGATTTTCCGGGCCGGGGCGTTGGTGTCCATCCGCTCTAGATGACCCAGCCATCGTAGACGTTGTGTTTTGACTCTTTTGGCTAGGTCGGTATCGCTGTACAGCCCGTACAGTTCGATGTTATATCTCCTCCTCCACTCTCCGTCTATGCAGACGGGACCGTAAATCGTCCGAAGAATTTTCCTCTCGAAGCAGCCTAAAGTGTTTTCATCCGCCTTTGACAGGGTCCATGCTTCTGCACCGTACAGCAGGACTGGGATGATGAGGGTCTTATACATGGACACTTTAGTTGCTCGAGAGAGGGCTTTGCTACTCAATTGCCTTCTTAGCCCAAAGAAACAGCGATTGGCAAGAGTTATCCTTCGTTTGATTTCAGCGCTGGTGTCATTGTCTGAATTGATAGCGGAACCCAGGTAGACAAAGTCCCTAACTACCTCAAAGTTATAGCTGTCGATGGTGATGTTTTGTCCAAGACGTCGGTGTTGGGTGTCTTTTCTTGATGACAGCATATACTTGGTTTTGCCCTCATTGACTGCTAAACCCATATTCGCCGCTTCCGTCCCAATACTCACGAAGGCTTCACTGACATCACGCTTTGTTCTTCCGATTATGTCAATGTCGTCTTTTGAAAGATTGTACCTCTGGTGTTGGCGCGAGAGTTCTGCACAATTCTCTCAAGTATGATGTTAAAGAAGTCGCATGACAGCGCGTCGCCTTGTCTAAATCCTTTTTTGACATCAAAGGGGTCGGTGAGGTCTTTGCCGACCTTGACGGAACAGCGTGAGTTTTCCATCGTCATCCTGCACAGACTGACGAGTTTGGCAGGGATGCCAAAACTAGACATTGCGCTATATAGCTCGTCTCTATAGATGCTGTCATACGCGGCCTTGAAATCGATGAAGAGGTGGTGTGTATCGATTTGGAATTCCTGGGTTTTCTCCAAGATCTGCCGCAGTGTGAATATTTGATCGATGGTGGACTTTCCTGGCCTAAAGCCACACTGATATGTGCCTATCAGATTGTTGACAAACGGCTTCAGGCGTTCACACAGTACAGCAGAAAAGATCTTGTATGCGATGTTAAGAAGACTTATGCCTCTGTAGTTGGCACAACTCAGAGGGTCTCCTTTCTTCAGGATCGGGCAAACAATGCTGAGGTTCCATTCGTCGGGCATGCTTTCTTCCGACCATATCTTGCAGATGAGCTGGTGCATGCTCCTAACCAGCTCATCGCCAGCGGATTTAAAAAGTTCGGCAGCTAGGCCGTCTGCTCCGGCTGCTTTGTTGCACTTGAGCTTAGACACAGCTACTTTCACCTCCTCCAGGTCGGGTGGGCGGTATCGTTCGTATGCTTCGTCGGTAACGTCTTCGCCCGGGTTGAATGGTTCGTTCTGCCTGACAGCGGTATTTGGTTCGTCCTCGCCGTTATACAGTCTGCAGAAGTGGTCTTTCCAAATCCTCAGCACCGACTGCGATTCTACAACGATGTTCCCTTGATGGTCCTTACAGGCTTCAGTTCGAAGTTTATACCCTTGGCAGGACCTTTTGATCCTTTGGTAAAACTTTCTAACCTCATTCCAACCTCATTCCTGTTGTAACATCTCTCTATACCGAAGGTTACAAGCCCTAAAAAACCAAAGCGAAGACATCCTAAATAAAATTTCCTCGATAGCAAGCTTATTGGAGCGGCAAGGCTAGAAAATCTCTTTCTTCTTTCGTCGGGACCAGGAGTGTTTTTCAGACTTTCTAAAAATCTTTTTGCCTTGAAGCAAAGCAACAATTATCATTTCTTATAGACAAAAAGACAAAGAAGTTCGAATAGTCCTGCAGAATCTGTTCCAGGGTTAACACACCAAATTTGGTAAGTTAAAGTTTACTTGGCTGTCCGAAAAAACCTTCGCCAATTGCGTACATGTAAACCTTTTTTCAGCAGGAGCTCTTTAATTTCATTTAGGACTGGTTCTTACCTCCGGCACGGTATAAAAAACTATGAACTGTATGAACTATCAGCACATCTGCACAAGTGTAAAACAATCTGGAGAGACTTCAAAAGCCCTGAAAAAAAGTTTTTCACCTCGACAGAAAAAAAAAAAACAAGGAAGCCTTTGACCCGATCTTAACTGCTTTAAGCTCTTACTGGTCACGCAGCTTGCAACTGTCAATGCAAACTAGGTCATACAAGAATACTGAATGTTGTGTTAAGTCACGGCGGATTGAAAACCTTGTGAAAAATCGTCCTGCACATCCAAAATTATTGAAAAACTTTACGTCTATCACGGGGAACGTCTATCACGGCATTCCACCTATTTTAAGGAAGCTGTTGCAATGAATCTTTTAAGAATGCAGCCAAAATTACTCTTTACACTCGCACTCCAACTTAATTCAATTTATTTACTCCGAGAATTCAAAAAATGTAAATTTTTAACGCATTCAAATTCTAGAAAATATTCATTCAAAGTTTATTCATCACAAAACTCGAGTCAAGTATTCATGATTACAATACTCGACTTGTGCCTTCAAGTACCAAATCATGCAGCTCATCGAAGTATTCACTCCATTTATTAAATATGAATTCCTCTACAACCATCACCCACACAACATTCGTATTCATTCAAAATGAGTGCTCAATACAGTCTAATGAATATCTAACTATTTATTCATAATTAAAAGAGTTCAAGTTGTATTCATTCATAGTTCAAGTATTCATCATTCATCTGTATTCATAAATATTAATCATTCATACGCCAAGTATTTTTGTACAAACCTGAAAATAGTTTTTGTATATCGAAATTACGTCCAATCATCTTTTCAACTCTTGGTATTGATGCAGTGACTTTTCCAATATAGCCTCGTATTTCATCAAAGTGTTTATTGGTCACAAGGCTTGTCACTGCTGTTATAAAATTGGCCTTTTTCGGCAGGTCAACTAGCGTATTATAGAGTGTGTCATCTTTGATAAAAATTTGTGCAATGTCAATAATCGGTTTCATTCTAAAAATAAAATAAAATTTGGATTACAAAAAAAAATGTATTGAGTCAAGACTCAAAATAACTTACGGGGCATCTTCAAGCTTTGAATACTCCTCATACTCGTCGGTGCTTGAGCATTTATTTTCAATGCTGCAGATGTAGGAATGAAAGAACGGCAAAATGTTGTCCTTTGTTGGCAGCTGTCGTGTTGGAAACTGACAGTTGTCCACTTCTTGGGGGCCGAATCGAAATCGAATCGTGTAGAGCAGGATAAAGATCAGGCAAGGCCAGATAAATTGCACGATGGTCATACACTGAAAGGAAAGATTTTGTCAATATAGAGTTTTGAGGATTGTGCGTGCGAAGGACTTACAGGCTGCCTCAGTCGAACCAGGGCATCTTTTTTGAGCAGTGCCTTTATTTGTGCCGCACTGAATGTCGTTCGTAGAAGCTTCATTGCACAATAATTGTTTGCATAGATTAATAAGTGCACGACTGTTAGTTCATTTTCTTATCAGTGAGCTGGAAATAGGAAAAATATTGAATGATCATTGAAATTGTATAATGCAATTACTGATCATAGATGCTTATAAATAGTCCTTGGAGCATAAATGAGTTGTTATGAATTTCATTGAGCCTAAACATGCGATTTTTGTTGACTGGAAAAGTCATTTCTATTCTGTTTTCAGAGATGCGAGAACGCATGAAAAACAATTATGGATCATGATCAAGATCACTAAAAAGTACGAAGCCCAGATGCCTTGAGGTTATTTTGAATAGCGAGCTTGATCGTGGACTCTCCATCGTGGCACCGATGTTGTTTAAGAAGTGCTGTCTGAATTCGGCCGAACGGACGGATCGACGAATGGACGGACATGGGTTAACCAGATCTCCTTTCGGTCTCGATCAGACCCTGAAAGGTCTACTGAGACCTAGGGTGATTATACCTCTGTGTTAAGAACTATGCATTAAACGTTATATACCCCAGATAAGGTATAAAGATCTAAAAGAGTCTGCCTTATGATAAGCGATATTCTGGTTAGCGACCAGTTGATGTATGGATTACAGGACCGATGGGGAAAACCTCGCGGACGGGCGAAAAAAATCTGTTTTAGTTTTAAGCACAGCAGGCTTAAGAAAAGACACTCGGAAGTTTAAAATATCTTATCAGCAAAGTTCCCCTACTGGTATGGAAGAACCGAACGTGAAATTTCCAACAGGATAAGCAAAGCCAAGTCGGAGTCAAGTATGTTATCCAAAGTGTGGAGGAACAAGACGAGTGAATGAAGGATGGGTGCCAGTGCAGCACCTGGAAAGTGAACGACACTATCCCATAATAGGTTTTTTTTGCATACATTGAGAATTTTCTGCATAAACCACATCTCAACCGCCGAACTTTATTTAAAAACAGGACGGGAGCCTTTAGACACATGCGCAATCACTAAACGCCAAAAATTACATTGAGTCGGCCACACTTTTCGGAAGGTTGGCAGTTCCATTGCTAGACTTGTTGTAGATTGAACCTATAAGACCCGGTTTTTCAGTACTGAGTTAAGCTGAGCTTAAACCAAGATCTGTTAATCCTGTAACAAAGCCAATCTGGAGTTAGCCCAACGAGCAGTTTTTCAGTGCAGATTTAATCCCGTCAGCAAATTTGTCAAAATCTTCGACTCTCGAAAATATTGACTCTTCCAACTCTCAATAGAGCTTTTCGCCAAAATGTCACTTTTCGTCACTTGGTATGAAAACTGCTTTATCTCGTTCGCGCACAGGCCTACCCTTTGCAATCATTTCATTGTTTTCATACCAAGTGAACGGATTTCACCAAATGTTAGAACGAGAGGTGCGAGCAAAATAGTTACGCGAAAAACTCTATTCACATTCACAAAAATAACTGTCATTCTACAAAGAAAAAACATTTAAAGAAGTTCATACTGTTCACCAGAGTTTATCCGGGATTAACTCCCCAAATTTGGCGAGTTAAGCCGAGATTAACTCCGGACCTAGATTAACTGAAAAACTCATTTCTGGGGTTAATCTGAGTTTAACTCGGAAACTCGGATGATCTCGCACTGAAAAATTGGCCCTAAAAGGTGGTCGAACATTTGGTCAAATCCGAAAACATGATATAAACTTGTTGAGGGGGTAACTGATATCTATGGAAGAGTTGGAGAAGCATGGCATGTTTGAGGCCCTATGACCCATAAGAAGAATTAGGAATTAATAAGGATATGAGGTTTTTGGGGTTTTACGTCGCTTCACCGTAAATTCCACCAAGACGTCTGCATGTTTCGGCTTGTTGATTAAAATTAAGACGGTCACTAAATGTGCCAAGCTTTAATGTAAAATTAAACTTAAAAGACCTTGAAGTTTGCCAATAAACATACTTCTTAAATTAGGCCAGATTTACTCCAACTATACATTCCATTGCGCATCTCTGGTTGAGCTCTAGTTGTTCTCTAGTTATGACACTTCGGTAACCCGGTATGATAAGAACTATGCCTCTGGATTGTATACCAACAATTTGGGAACCATAGTCACGGCTCTTAATCTCTAGCCCTCATAAATGAGAAATGGAATGCCAAATGGGTTTCTTAACCCGCCGATGTAAATTTGATTTACGCAGTTATAAAACTAATGAACGTATTTACAAAAAAAACCCACGTGAAACTTTCCACTAAATTTTTTATAGCTTGTGGGGTCTGGGGTGAGCCTTACGTCAAAAGCCAAGTCTGATGCCAGCCAAATTCAGTCAGAAATGATTAACAAGAGGCGCTGATTAATCTCGCAAACCGTCAAAGCTCGAATTCTAGGATCAAGTACCTACATGAGTGTAGTTAAATGGTTTGAGTTCAGATTTGACCGGGTGAGCTCTTTTGGGCTAAAGCTGAAGCCTCCTAGGCTTGAAATATAGAAAACTCATGATTCCAAGAAAGTTTTATGACAAAAATATTCTGCGACTTACACGTTGTTCGTTCCCGAAATGGAAGCTCCCGACATGGAAGATAAGTACCCGCGAACGTCCTGTGATTTAGGAAAAAAGAGTTTAGGCTCGACAGAGTTTCACCATTTCAAGGGTGAAAAAACTCCATATGTGACTTTTATATACTCGAAATTGTAAACTCTATGTTTATGGTTTGCTTTGGGCCACGTTCTGAATGTTTGTTTTTAGACGTCAAGCTATTCAAGTCCCTAGTTCACAGAATGTAAAAAATCTTGGCTTATTCGGGCGGAAGTGTTTGTTTTGCTTTGTTGGGTGGCACCACAAAGAACTTGTTATTCACATGCGTAAACCCCTCATTTCCACTACTTCAACTCAAAATCGATGTGTGTATACAGTTGGTGGGAAGCATGAAACCTGAGACCTAATTTTATACCTTTGTTTCAAGTCTTTGGAACACCACTCCAAGGCGTGTTTATTTTTTCAAGATCTGTTTTGGATTATAAAAAAAAATTCTAGAAATTTGTTAAAATGATTGTTCTTCTTTCAGTTTTTATTGTTTTCCGAAAATAATTGGATTTTAATTTTAGGACCCCCACCCCACTAAAAAAAAACACATGTTCATTAGCGTGTCTATTATTTTAGCATTAATAATAAGTCATTTTCGTTTGATTATGTCCGCCAACATAAATCAAGTGCAATTAACGTTCGAAAAACCAGCACTACGCATTTAATTTAATTCCTATTAAAGACTTGACCATCAGAACGGACCTAAAAGGTAAAAGGTAAAAAGTGCTGGCGTCAGCTAGAAGCCCCTTTTAACCTAAAAAAAAGTCGATTGCTGTGTTTTCTAATTGCAGAAGAGTAATTATACTTTTATAAAACGATTCAGTTGGGTTCTAGTTCAGGGCATCACTGCTTAACGTCTCTAATTATCGGCGTACGTCATGGAGCTGTTGTATATTTCATTCTATCAATAGTTCAAAGTCAGAAGTTTAGAGATATGCTGCAAAAATTCAATAGTTGTATGGTAATTCTGTATCCCGAACACGACAGTGCGATGTGTAATTGAATACTTTCCTCTATCGCGACTCAGTGGCAACACACGGTCGCGCCTTGCAGTTTTCCAGTCATAGATACAGTGATGCTGTTGTTAGTCTAAAGCCTGAAGGCATAATTGCAATGCATGAACTTGACACAGACTTGCAATAAGTATAGCCAAGACCTTGTGCGGACCGGTACGCAAATATCTCGGCTTATTTTTTATACCAGATACAGTGAGCGATGGACAAAGACTTATCAGTAGTTTTTCAAAAGATTTTTCCAGCGGATTTTTGCGCAAGTTTCGCCAGGTCATCGCTTTAAATGGCAAGATTTAAATGGCAAATTGCTCGAGGTCATCTTTAGGTAGAATTTTGTAGGTACGAAAAGGAATTTGGCGATGAGCTAACAATTCGCCATCGAAATTGATCATCCTGTGATCAATGCAAGTTGGGGCTAGTCAATATCACCTGGTGGCTCTATTGTCCGCCCAGACGCCGATAGAAGTATTTACTTCAAGGAACAAAGATTTATAGGGTTTGCAGTGCGAATCCTAAGAGAACGATGAACGCGTATCTTAAAATCTCTCTGGAGCTTCCATTATTTCAGTATCGAATATAGTGAAACGAATAGTGATTCAGCCGCCAACTTGCCACTATGGATGCCACAAATACTCTGCATGTGTAACTGCTACATCATCGACTCAGGCGCGGATCCAGGAATTCTTTCAGGGGGGGCAATCTTGATAAAGTGTTGCAAAAAAATCTCAAATATTTTAGTTTCCCGTCCATCTCCATTTTGGTTTCGCCCCATTTTGCCAAATTCCATTTCGCAAAGGCCCTCTTCGCCAAATAGAATGAAAAACGATGTGTTTTAAACCAAAGTGAAATGAGGTTGCAGTCTTCTTGACCTTTTTCATACGACCCAGGGTAGCTATATTAATTTGAGTGCATTAGAATAACACAGTGAAGTAAACACTGTAGACCCCCAAGACCTTTTAGAGATATGTTCAAGACTGACAGGTGAAATGATTTTGGCATGTCCGTCCGCCTGTTTGTGTGAAGGTTTAAGGTCTTCGAAATTAAGCTCATGTTGCACAGACAAAGTGCAAAAATTAGTTAAATCGGCCGACGGCCACGCCCACTATTGGCTTCAATGTAAGACAACCTCTAATTCACAATTCTCTAATCCACAAGACCTTTCGACCAAGCTAAATAACGCGTAAGAACTCAAATTTTGGTGAATAGAAAATGCGTCTTAAAGCCTTTAACACGACGAAAACTAAACCGCTCCTCCGATCGACCAGCATGGAGCGCCATTCTAACATAGCTAAAATTTAGAAAAAGTATATTTTAAAACTAGAGATGGTCGCACATACAGGCCTGTAGTGGGCGTGTCTGTGGGCGGCTTCAGCTAATTTTCAAACTTAATCTGGTCCAATGGACTTCCAGCCAACCCACCAAATTTCAGCTCTCTACCTTAAAATTGAAAGGTTAAAAGTTGTTTACATACGGATGGACGGACGGACGGACATGGCTTAATCGATTCTCCTGTCGGTCCCATTCATATCCCTAAAAGGTCTTAGGGGCCTACGGTGATTATTTCACTGCGTTACAAACTATACATTAAACTTAATATACCCTGGGCCAGGTATAAAAATTACATCTCACCACGGTATTTGCGGTAAGATCTTCAGCAGCGTATCGAAGAAAGAGATGACGAGCTGGTGTTTTACCGGCCACGTTTCCGAAGTTATAGATCACTTCAAAGCTCCTGTTTTCGTTTGAATAGCTCTCTAAAAATGCTTTCAAAGGAGGAGCTTTAAATCGAGCGATGCCCAATTCGGGCCTGGCAATCATGTGTGGAGCCATTGTTTTTATACATGGTCGCAAGTTTTGCTACTGGCCCGCATGTGCCTGCAAGCACTTAAAATTACTGACTGGTTAACATTTCCCGTTTCTTCTTCGATTTGCAGTTATTTTTGGCCACGATCAAAACCTTTAGTTCATTGACTTCAGCGACTTGTCGGCAGGTATCTCTGTATATCTGCTTACGTAACGCTCACTGCTTCTGTAATTACATCGACACCTTTGAACAAGATCAGTTAATTTAACAATTTGTTTAGATTTCCGGTTCGCCGATAAAATCTTCCATTGTGTGCCATCATCACCAGAGGCAGCCATCAACAGACAATCAAACAACTTTTATCTCATGACCTACTCAATCAAGATTTTTTTTGTGGGAAACAAGCGGGCAGGCCCGCAACACTGAAAGCATTTTCGCAATTGAATTCACCTGAGGCGATAAAATCACTGGCAGAAGGCGTTCTCCCACAAAATCGATGTCAAGAATGTCTGCTGTATTTTTTTTTTTTTGCAATCGGCGTAATTATTATGATCTTGCATTTTTTTTTTTGTGCTCATTGACATGGTGGATCAACCATCAGCGACCTCATTCGACGAGAATATAAGCAATATCGGCACCGAACTGCAAACAAAACTTGGAAAGCGGAAGTTCCGTTTCGTGCATCGTTAACTCTGATCATTGTTGTCCGATGTGATGGGATATCTCTCCATAGTGGACAGAAGAGCGCCGATCGCATGGTCAAACTTAGTTCCGAATCCGCGGCGCACATAAATCAAAGATCGACACAAAAATGCCAGCATCATGATACGCGCATTACTATACGAGCTCATAAACATTGTCATTAATTTAACTGTTTGTCGACGCGGCTGCTCATTATTCAGATTGTGAACACTTGCATCCCCTCCTATCCGCTTATCGATTATTGTTATTGCTAGCCGATCAGTCTCTAATGCCTGCGTTGGCCACTGGAATTGGTCGCCCCGAGTGGCACCTCCACCTGTGTGTGCAGTTGATGTGTCTGGCTTCGGTTTAATTGTCGCGCCATGCCATTAGCTTGTCACGACCATTGGGCTAAATGACCCATAAAACATCTGACATCTACATCTACAGCCTTTGTAATTTGTTTGTTATTTGTTGGCTGTTTGTTGGACTTTTTTGTGGTTACTCATACGTCCCGTGCTCTGAATGGTGAAGACCCATAATATTGTTTTGTTCACATAAAAAAAAAATTATATAAAATAGATTTTCGGAAACCTTGGACATGGTCGTAAGAGTTCTTGCGAAGAAGAAAAAACAACTCACAAGAGTGAATGTTGTGAAAAAAAAGTGTTGACAGATCTTTATGAATTTGACATGCTTTATGGGTATTCTTTTCTTCCATACAAAGACGGTAATCTACTCAAGGCAATCGAACGAATCCGTGACGCATCACACGATAAAACATGTTAAGCATGTCAAAATAAAGAAGGTTTTGCAATTACACATAGGTATTAACTTGACATTACGGAACTAGTGCCGCGCAGTGGTGTTGACACAATAATATCATCTTGTTTGGGAAGGTCAAGCCGTTGAACAAGTTGTGGTCAATAAACCTTGGTTAGTGTAGTCCCCGTAAACAATCATAATTTTCGCCTTGATAAATAATTACAATTATTTTTAACACGGACGACAGAGTCGTTAAAGTCGAAACATCAAATTCGAAATTAAGAACAGAGCAAAAACAGATTTAGTCTCTTCTCTGTCAATTGTATGGAAATTTAGTGCAAGCTTAAAATATCTGTTACGAAGGCGAAATATCCCAGGGTTAAGCTTTCACAATTATGGTGAAAGTGTTGCATATAACCTTATGCATACATGGGGATCTCAAATTGTCCTCATCGGACGGATATATTGCGAAGCTGAACAATTTTTACCTCTGAACGTTATCGGTTCAGTCCTAGGCAGAAGTCAGAACTAGAAAAATGAACAAAATTTTTTTATTAGCGAAACTGCGAATAAGATCCACACCAAAATTCCAAAACGGTTACTAGCTATCCTTTCAAAAGTTCTCATGTAAGGGTGAGCCCTATCGGGATACTCGGAAATCTGTTCTGTTATCTCTTAACTTCGGCAAAATTTTGAGTGGCACTCGTATCAATGAAGACTTTTCATATTTTATTAAAAACGACAATATCGAACGACCGACGACATTTCAAAGTTCAGCTTTCCCTGAATTTTTTTTGAAGCGCGATTTCTATTTTCCTGCGACTTGTTTAGTTTCATTGATCAGAGCTTAAAGAATTAAAGCTTGTTGTGAACATGGACCTGTTCAACCCTTGTGATCCTCTTTGAAAATAGAAAATTTCTAATACTTATGGTTTCGACTGACTGATGGTACCTGGTACCTACAAGTCTTTATATGTACCAACCTGTAGATACAATTTCATTTAAGAATGACGTTCGTATTGATAATCGCGCCTGATCATCCCTGATGTCAACAAATTTGTTTACTAAATGCCGAGCCGAAGGCGACTTGTAAATTCGAACAATCAGAGAACATTTGTATTTAATGGTTTCGATTTCTTCGGTATACAGAAACCAGATGCGTTAGCATTTTCCCTACTGATTATATTGTGGTGAGTGCCAGAAGAAGTTTCCTTTACGTTGTTATTTAGCCTCAAAAGCCGTTGTTAAAAGCCACATGGTCCCATTGTTGGGTTAAATTCGTTACTTGATGACGATTATTTGCTTAGTTTTATCTAATTCCTTTCCACATTTTTATTTCCAAAAACCAATTAGATTTGGCTCGTCCTGTAAATCTTTTTATATACCCGACCCAGTTTGATGTATAGTTTGTAACGCAGTGAAATAATCACCGTAGACCCCTAAGACCTTTTAGAGATATGAATGGGACCGACAGGAGAATCGATTAAGCCATGTCCGTCCGTTCGTCCGTCCGTCCGTCCGTATGTAAACAACTTTAAGGCCTTAAATTTTAAGGCAGAGAGCTGAAATTTTGTGGGTTGGTTCGAAGTCCAGTCCTTCAGATCAAGTTTGAAAATAAGCTGAATCCGCCCACAGACACGCCCACTACAGGCCTGTATGTGCGACCATCTCTAATTTAAAAAAATACATTTTGCAAATTTTAGCTATGTTACAATGGCGCTAGCGCATTCATTTTTGGTACGTAACATTGCCTTGTAATTGTCTTTAAGGTAGCCAAAAAATGTTAGCTTTTTCATTGGCCACGCCCACTTTTTAAGGGATTTTAGCTTAGAATGACTGTTTTTCAATAAATATATATGAAATTTGACAAAAAATTTTATGACGAAAGCTGTAGATATTAGCATTTGCTAATTTTTATGCATATATTGTATGTGCCTCCGCCCACTTTTGTGGGCGTGGCATTAAAAAATGTGATTTTTTTAGTTAAAAAGGCGGAGTTTTAGGCCGAAATGTATGCAACCACCTAGTATAAAGCATTCAACAGTTATATTTTTATATCCCGCCCACTTTTTCGAGGCGTGGCAGTTTTCTTTTTGGTATGGTCGGGTATTTTGCAATCCGTCGTAGATGGATTATAGCTTTTGCATACCCACTGTTGCACTTTCCCACTTGTTTTATTTTGCTGTTGATAGAACATTTTTGGAGACTACCAATCGTTCAGTAAAAAAAGCATATAAAATAAGGGTTAACGTATGTTTACGTACTTACTTACTTTCCTCCTTTACATTCGTTGTGATACTCAAAAAATTGATATGACAAAAAAATATGAGAATTGAAAAGAGGACACTTTTTTCGTTTAAAAAAATTATTATTCTTGAAAGAAAGCATGGAATCGTTTGTCACTTGTATTTAACTGGTTCTGGCAATGGACTATCTTAGTTTCATTAGCGGACAAAAATGTTGTAACGAACAATTGTTTATAGGTCACCGGTAGGGAATGGCCCTGCAACCTTCACCTTTGGCAGGTTCTGCTTCTACAGTTTAGATGACATTGAACAAAAATTATTAAAAACCATTGACCAAGACATTTTTTGACATTTTATAAGTAATACAAACTTCGAAAAGGGGCGTGGTACAACCGCTCCTAATTACAAACTATCAAACACAGATATTTCCGAATTACGATTACATGAACCTGTGTAAAATCCAAGTTTTTGGTTAAAATTAAAAATTTTTGAAAAATCGACACCTAAAGGGGCGTGATATCTCGTTTATCTAACCTGCTAATTTATTTTTCTTGCTTTCCTTAATTGGGCTTGACGCCAGTCGAAATTACGTTTTTCTGGAGAATTTTAGGTTTTTCTTCAATTCTGCCTCCAAAAGTGGGCGTGGCCCAAAGTTTTGTATGAACAAAATCTAGAACAATGCGTTTTATACATCAAATATTATGCAAACTTTTTTCAATTTGGAGCAAAAATATTGAGTAAAATGCATTTAAATTTACCTGGATAAACCACACTGGAGGAGGTTTACCATTTAAGTTTTTCTTTTTTGTGTCTTACATTCATTAGGAGATGCTAAATGTCAAATTTCAGCCTTTTAAAACGTCTCACAGTTTGAATGTACCAATCAAAACGCCACTTGAAATAGAAGACGAAATAGAAAAACTCGTGAGAGTTATTCAGAGCGCTGCGTGGAATAACACTTCTTTTCGGAGATCCGAACTATCGAACAGCGGAACAATATATCCACAAGAAATAGAAGAGCTAATATGCGAAAAGGGGAGAGCGCCCCCGGAAAAGACCATCTTGAACCGCCTTTCAAGCAAACTGAAGCACGAACTCCAAGATTTTTAAAGTCGCGAGACTACTGCTTACCTCGAAAGTTTGACTGTCGATAAAGGTTCGAACTACTCTCTTTGGAAAGCAGTGAAGTCCATTAAGAAGCCTATAGCACACTCTGCGCCATTAAGAAAAGCCAACGGCGAATGGGCAAGATTAGACAAAGAAAAAGCGGATTTATTTGCAGATTACCTAGAAGAAACATTCAAACCGTTTGACGGGGACTTGTTGGTAGAGGAGCTCAATCCCTTTGCGGTACAAGATAATTTAGAATAAAAACCGTGTCATTGGCTGAACTTCGTCAAACGATAAATAATCTGAAGAACAACAAAGCACCTGGCTCCGATTTAATTAATAGCGAAATTCTGAAGGAGCTATGGAGCAATGGAAAGTGGCCAAGGTCATAATGGTTCCGAAACCAGGAAAATGTCCGAAGGACAAAAAGTCATACAGGCCTATTTCGCTACAGCCGATAATATTTAAGGTATTCGAGAAACTGTTGCTTAAAAGGTTGCAAACAAACATTGAAGAAAGACGATTGATTCCGGATCACCAATTCAGATTTAGAAAAAAGCATTCAACAATCGACCAGTTCTATCGAATAACAAACGAAATCGAAAAAGCTCTGGAAGCGAAAAAGATATGTACTAGCGCTTTTCTCGACGTATCGCAAGCCTTCGACAAGGTATGGCACGAAGGCCTGAAGTACGAGTTAAGGCTAAACTTTCCAGAAAAACTCTATAGAATCTTGGAGTCTTACCTTGAAGACAGAATCTTTCGCGTAAGGTACGAAAATGAGTACTCGGAATTCAAAGAGATAAATGCCGGTGTCCCGCAAGGAAGCGTTCTCGGTCCAATATTATTTTTGATCTATACAAGAGACATACCCCACGATGAGGGAACAATTTCAGCTACGTTCGCTGACGACACTGCTATTCTCGCTATTGATACGACAGTTGAATTATCAACAGGGAAGCTTCAGCGCGCTTTAGACAAAATATGCGACTGGACGAAGAGCTGGCGAGTCGTCCTTAACGAGACTAAGTCAACGCATGTTAACTTAAGATAAACAACAAACCCTTATTCATTAACTCCGTACAAATGCCGTACTCAAATGAAGCGAAATATCTAGGAATGACTCTAGACGCAAAACTTAAATGGAAGCCGCACGTTAAAAAGAAACGCGACGAGCTCGAAATCAAGTTAAGAGAAATGTTGGCTTATCGGAAGATTTTCGAAACTAAGCATATATAACAAACTGCTTTTGTATAAGCAAGTGCTACAACCATCTTGGACGTACGGTATAAAACTCTGGGGTTGTACTAAACCAAGCAATATATCTATTTTAGAAACTTTTCAAAATAAGACACTCAGAGCAATCGTTAATGCTCCATGGTACATAAGAAATAGCGATCTACACCGAGATCTTGGAATCGCAACCGTGACTGATGAGGTAACAAACTTTGCTCGCAAACTAAGTACTCGACTTCGCGGACATTGCAATAATGAAATTATCCGAACTTTGGATCAGACAAATCTTACGCGCCGACTACAACGAATGAGACCGTTGGATCTAGCAGCATAAGATGAAACCGCATAACTTGACGGTATAGTAGGTGCTTTCGTTGGAAGGCACCTGCCACACGCGATTACCACAGAAGCTTGAACTACTTGTTAAGGAAACTTAGTTGTAGTCTAACGGAAAATGGGAGGTGTCTTAGTGAGTAAGAGTCTCACATTACTATGAGCACGCGCGGCCGATCCTCGTAGTGCCGATGAAGGTTTTTCCTGCCCACGCAAAAAAAAGAAAAAAAGTTTTGGAAGCTCTGGCGGTAGTTGCACATAATATTTAGACCAACTGTGGGCGTGTCTGTGGGCGGTTTCAAAAATTTTTACACTTGTACTGATTCGCATGACGTGGACCTTACATACGAAATTTCAGCACCCTAGCTGAAAATTGAAGGCCTAAAAACATGTGACATACAGACGGACGGACGGGCGGACATGGCTTATTCGATTCAGAATTCGGTCTCGATCATATGCCCTTAAGGTCTTGGGGTCTACCATTATTATTTCACCGTGTTACAAACTATGTGACAAACTTAATGTACCTCCTATCCTATGGGATGGGGTATAAATGACCGTCAAGTATGAAGCCATGCATGGAGCGGTACTACCGCGACGGCTTTTGTTAAGGCTTAATTTGACTATGGCTTTCGATTAAGCTATAGTTAGTTTCTGTGTGTGCTCAGTATCAGCCTTTTTAATAAAGTGGTTAAAATATTATGCATTATTTTCAAAAATATTTCTAAATTTAAGCTTTATTTTGGACACTTAATATTATCAAGCGTATGTTTAGATTTTCTCCTCTCCTGCTGTAAAAGCTTTGAGAAAAGAACCAAAACACTCTTTGTCCTTTTTGTACCAGATTTTATGAAAATTTGTAAAAAATAATAATCCTTCCTCGTTATATCCCTATGTTCTTACCGCATTCTCCAACGGAAAGTAGTTTAGCGTGGCTCCTTAGCGGTGTGTGATACTTTCAAATACAATAAGGCCCGTAAGCTAAGAGCTCAGAAAAATTTTGAGCAGGTGTACATGGGTCGGATAGTCCTATTCCCCACAAAGAATGAAATAGGCCTCGAGGCTTAATATGAAATGAAATGAAACGTATCTATTCCGCCAGCGAAGCACCCTGATTTCATTAACTAATGTGGCAATGAATACCCAAACAAGTCTGGAAACACGTTCATTGGTGATTTCAAGAGTTGGTATAACTATTGGCTCACCGATGTTTTCACAAAACCATCAAGCAAGACTTTGAGTTAGATTTACTACAAAAGTTTTCTTTGAAAATATGAGAATCGAAAATAAGACATTTTTTTTCTCTCTAAAAGTACTTTTCGTTTAAAGCAGTAGTTTTGAAATAAGTCTTTTTGAAAGAAGGAAAATATGAAATGAAGCAATTCAGAGACCTGAAAAATAGTTAAATCCTTTTGCCCCGGGACATTGCGCCTCGACTTACTCAACGTTTTACATTTTACTCTCAGAAACTTCATTTCCATCTTGGAAGAATTTCGAAAGTCTGAGTTAAATTGCTTATTCAATACATATTTCTTCTCTTATAGGAATTTGAATGAGACTAAAGTTCAATTCAACTTATTGAGTGCCACATACACGAGTTTGCATTAAAAATTTGCACATTCCCATGCAAGAGAAAACAATGAGGAAACATGCAGGAAACAAGCAAATTTGACAGATTACTAATTGCAATGCGCAAATTCTTTGAGGAATTTTTACGGGTAACTTCACAATCCAGATCTCCTGCACACATCAGCTTCTTTAAGCAAAAATGCTGTTCATTTTTCTAAGCTTGATAAAGCTATCAATAGCTGCAGCCATAATAAGTTTATATGCGATCAAATAAAAAGTTGTCAATAGCACAACCGGACACAAGGTAATCAACAAAATTTCATCGACAACTACCTGAGCTAAGGACATAACGAATTTATGATAAATGTGAACTTTCGATTGCGTTTCAAGCCCCAGCTTTAGGATCTCTGTCTTACTCGGCTGTTTTACTCAAGATGGGTTGCACTCACGTTTTGTCGTCCATCAAAAAAGCTATAAAGATTGCAAGTGCGCAGTGATTAATCAACTTTTTGTTTGATGAAACCAGAAAAAGTAACCAAACCCCCTCTAGCTACTCGATTTGCAATGACTCAGGTTAAACATAGATTCTGTTTCTAGTAGTTCTCCTTGGCTGAAATTCTGCTTTCCACTCGATCATCAATTTAATTTGCATAGCCAAAGCTCTAAGAACATCTTTAGTAGTTTTTGTTGTTGTTCTTTTTGCTATTTACTTCTCGATTTATTGAAATGTCGGCTGGCCGTATCGCAGGCGATTTGTATTCCGGACCTACCTCCAACTTGTTAAGTACCTACTTATACTTAACTCGTGGGTAAATAGAATGAGGTTGTGTATAATGGAAGAAGAACACTATCTTGGGGGAATTCCAAAGAGCGGCACAAATCCTTCAACTTTGTAAAGTCTTAAGCCTGCTTCATCAATCACAAAGTATAGAGCTGTGTGTTTTTTGCACTTGACTCTTGGCCAAATCCCCCAATACCAGAGGGACTAAGTGCGATACACATGCGCACAAAAACTGGACAAACGCGTATAGTAGTGGTGTGGATTGAGTCGCAAACTTGAACTTGAAACCCAGAGCAGAGAAAAACATTGTCGGACCGGCTCACCGTATCGCCGACTGATCGGATTAATTTTCCTGACTCATCATTATTTATATTTTCTCACTTAATTATCGCGATGCAAATAATTAGCAAGTGGGTAAGGTTTATGCAAACACAACAAGTAGGTAAACTATGAAATAAAAAGTGAAAAGATTTTCGCAAAAACTGGAAGGAAGACAGTAGTTTCCGACAGACATCAGCCACATGAATGCATTAAAAAAAATTTGAATTTCGGACTTGTTTAGCACTTTTTTTTTTGTGTTACGCAATGGGCGAGAACCCAGTTTGTTTATACGAAGCTTGCTAATGGCTGACCTTAAAAAATAGTCGAAATACGAAATATTTAGCGACGGTTATGAAATTTCCGGTTTCGGATGCCTTCCGTTGGTCGATCTTTGGTATGAAATTATAATGCGATTTTTGTTCAGGCAAAATGTCAGAAGTTTTGGAAACTGCAGCGCGTGGCTTAAAATCTTGGATCTTCATTGCTGGATGGCTTATGATTTTGGCTGACATTTTCGTAGCCTTCGATTGCATAACATGAATTTGATTAGTTGATAGATTCATAATATTTACATAATATTTACGAGCAAAAAGTGCAGTCTTGTATTATCTTAGGTCGTAGCTTCAGTTGATGTTTTTGAGCCATGAGTTCGTTAAATATTTTTAAAGGAACACCTGCTGGCTGTGGAGATTGTTGCTTTTATGACGAAGACCTTTATTTTGTGAACAAAATTCTCCACGATTGGGCTTCTGGAGAATAGAATGAGTAAAAAAGCGCAACTCCAAAAATGTTTGGGCTGTTTACATTCTACTAGGACCAATGTGCTTTTAGGCCGGCCTTAAAAATAACGAATTGACCACGGTAGAGTCGACAACTAATTGGTGGAGGCACAAAAATTCTGCATACAACTGCGTATGACAAAGTTCGCTCCAACGTTTTGCTACTTGTTAACCTAAAACCAAATTGAAAATCAGTGCATATCGGCACTAAAACGTCAGACTGATTGCCTTGCCACGCTACAAAGTCATAATACAAGCGTCAAGGATGCTTCTGACAGCAGTGTGACAGGACATGTCAGATGTTTTGCACTACTATTTAGAACATTTTTCCCCTTTCTATTGGTTGAATACTATATCTCCATCAACAATTAAAAGAAGATTAGCGCGAGACGATTAAAAATAAATCCTAAAATGGCTCCATCGCACAAATATAGGACTAATTTGACACGAAAACTCTGTTTATGTCATTTTGGCTCTCAAAAATGAGTGGCAATATCATTTCCCAGGAGCGGAAAACGATTTCCTCAGTAAAAGCCAAAGTGGAAAACGTACTTGCGACATTTCTGTCGCACAGGGACAGTTTGAGTTTCCTTTTTTATTCTCAAACTGTTACAAAGCTGCAGAAAATAGGTTTGTGAATAGGGTGAATGATATTTATGAGAGGATTTATTTTTAATCGCTTGCCGAGAGGATTTAAATTTGTATGATAAATCGCGTGATTTGTAGAGGATGTAATAAAGATTTATATTAATCGAGGATCAGTGCTCGGTGGAGACATGGTATAAATATATACGGTCAGAAAGATATGAATGCGTACCTATTGAGAAAAAATCCTCTTCTCCATCAGTTGGAATCAATATCAGGTTCTGAAAACTTTCAGATTATGTTGTGAGCTTTTGAAGCCGAAGAAATATGCGATGTTTCAACTTTTAAAAAAAGTTTGTATAAGTCATGGATTGAATGCCTTTGTTGTCGTTTATCTATTCTGTGCTAATGATTTTTCAGAAAGATTAAAAAATTCATCTCACTGAAGTAAGAGTCCTGAAATTAGACTCGACCAGCTCCATGCGGTTCCATACCAACTTTTGACAAGACAAACACAAGAAACACATTCATAATTTTAAAGTCAGGAATGAAGAACAAACAAAGCCGTAGATGACATATCTGTCAAATATTAGTTCTGTTGTATTACAGGACAGCATAAAGCGGAATTCACGAAGATGCTTTGAAATATGGTATAAAAATCACACGTGCTAAAAATCATTCAAATTTTTAAGCAAAACTATAGCTATGCAATTTTGAGGTTTCAAAAACTTCAGAGATTTAACTCGAAAACAGAGAAGCATTTAAAAAAAACAATTTTTTTTAAATCTTCTAGCATCTTAACGGTAACAGCGATTTTGTTCAGATTTGGTTTAAGTACAAAGTGTCCTTTACGTCACGCTTACGCAAACGTCCCGCTACGTGATTTTTACGTCCCGTACGCAAAAATCGGTGCACATAGAACTTAAGAAAAACAGCCAATGGTAACGCAGGTGGGTTTACTATTAAACACATTTCTAAAGGCAATTTTTAAAAAAAGTGAGTAAGTGCAACAGTGCGTACGTAATAGTTTTGCTCCATCTGTAACGGAACGCGGTAAGCCTTATTCCTATTGCTATTCTACTTTCCATCCCTTTTCTCCTTTCCATTCGCATGTTTTCGTGTTTTCATCCCCGTCTCGTTCCATTCATGCATTATTTTATATAGAAAAAAAAAAATAGTTTAATTCCTTACATAAGGTTTTGTTGAATTTATTTTTTAAAGGGGGCATGGCATGTCTAGGTCCTATAACTTAAAACAATATAACCATAGAAGTATCCAAGTTTGCTGCTGAAATGTACGCAAAAATTAAATTCTTTTGGTTAAAATTTAATAATTTTGTGAAATTGACCTCTAAAGATGGGCGTGGTCAAATCAACGAAATCCAAAATAGTTTTGGGTGTACCTTATGTGCTTAGTTTTATTTCTTATTCTCTTCTTAGTGGGGCTCCTACTGTAGGCGTGGCCCAAGACTTTATATAAAATAAAAGTGGAACTAAATATTTTCTTTATAATATATTAAGAAAAAATTTGTCCATTGGAACAATAATATTGAATGAATTGCATTTGAAAGATCACTCCTTTAATCAATGCCACGCCCATAAGGGGCGCTCTGCTGACTTTATTTTTATTTCTATGTCTTGTAATCATTAAAAATAAATAAATAGAGTGGCGCAACAGCTCGAGGTGAGCCAGGGCCAATGCTGGTGTGTTAATTTCTTCACATACAAGGGGACCTACAATTTTTTGCCGAATCCGAACAGCACTTTGAGAAATTTTTCAAGACAAATGGATACTCTCGGAGGGCTTGTCAGACCCTCGCGGAGGTGGGGGACCGTGAAAAAGAACAAGTCTTTTTTTCATGTGACGATGGCAGGATTCGAACCCAGACCTCCGGCGTAGTAAGCACACACACTAACCACAACGGCACGGCACCTCACTTGTAATCATTAGGAGATGCAAAATGTTAAATTTTAGCTTTTCACATCGTCTTACAGTTTTGAAAGCACTGGAGGTAGTTGCACATTTAGACCAAATGTGGGCGTGTCTGTGGCCGGATTTTAAAAATTTTAGCACTTGTATAGTTTCGGATGACAGAGAGCTGACGTTCAAGATTTCAGCTTTCTAGGTTAAAATTTAAGGCCTAAAAATTGGTGTCATACGGACGAACGGACATCGCTCATTCGACTCAGAATTTGTCTCTATCATATGCCCTTTAGGTCTTGGGGTCTATCGCTATTACTTCCTTATATTACATTTTCGCCTGTATCAAAGTGTATTACTTCATTCCTGTGGAATAGGGCTTAAAAACAAACTGTGACGGTTTTGAAATAATACATGGTTTCCGATTCCGCGATGTGCGTGAAAACGCTTGAGTTAATTGACGAGACTGGGCAACTTATTTTACGTATAAATAAATGCTAAGCCATCACATAAAGCTTTGAGAAAATCATTAAAATTATACCTAACATTTATTTAACAAAAAAATATTTTAAAAGTTAAAGGCAAAGCTTTTTGCTACCCTTTATAAGAGTAACGAAATTAAAAAATCACCCAGTATCAGAACAGTAGACTGCAAACTGGAAAAAAAAGTATGTAGATACAACAGAATGTAAAATACATCCCGAAATAATTTTAATTAATACACAAAATTTGAATAGAATAAACAAAGATGAGCTTAACCTTCATCAAAAACCGAGGGACCGCTCTGTGTGTGTCTTCATACTTGACATTAATTAATTAAATTTCTACGAAAGCAATTCAATCTTCTTTGGCTATTTGCTTTTGCCTATTATTATAGGTGTTTTGTAACATTCCATTAAATTTTTACTTTCCGGTCTTTTTCTAGAATCCACTAATCTGGGGTGTGTCTAATGTAAAAAAAACCAATAATGGACGCTATCGTTATGGTATCTTATTACTCTTTCTACATGTAGTCAAGAACCTCAAAGAACCCATGATTTAGGTGTGAATCACATCTCATTGGAAAGACTTCGAATACTTCGAAGACTTCGAATAGTTATGTGCGTAAGACTCTATTTTTTAAAGCAGGTCATACTGGTTAATAAAGTTCTGATAAAATTTTCACGCATTAGTTTCAACCAACTCATGCTCGTTGCATTTTATCCACGAAGTGATTTATTTGCATCTCAGTTCCTCGAAGATCCTCGTAATTAAAAATGTGTTTAGAAGACTTTGCCCCATGGATGAGGTTTCCATATCTTCAAACATTTTGTTAATAGGTTACACCTCCCTTTACAAGGATGACAGAGAGTCCATATGTCAACTTTGATGTCTGTCAATCTGACAATCCATCTGTCCGTCTCTACCTTCTACCATATCTCTAACGCCCAAGTTTTAAGGGCAGAGTTATACCTTGAATAAACTAAGATTTGCTGATTCTTGAGCAAAAGAAGCTGATCTAAACCCAGCAATAAAAAATTAACTCCGTCTTATGTCAAATTATCGAAATAATGTCTCCAAATTTTGAAATCAAAGACTCTCCCAAATGTCTATTTTCTTGAAGAAGAACAGAAAAAGAAGTGGAATTGATTTCCAAGTGATTCCGGGCTGAGCCGGGATATTGATCGATATTGACTGAAAAACTTATATTTTAAGTTAAGATTAGTTAATCTCCAAAACACTGGTCATCCCTCACAGAAAAATTTGCCCCATAAAATGTTTTTAGGTTATAGTTATACGCTGATTATTATTTTCATCATTTATTAAGCTTCTGAATACATTTTATTTTACTTAATATATTTTAAAAGTTTTGCTTCTACTCTGGGCGAAATTGTCTACTTTTATTTCATAACTATGTCAACGACCGCACTTGTCAATATTTCCGATTTCTTGCCATCGAAGCAGTATTTAATGTTGGTCACTTTAATGGGTCACTTATGCCATGATTCATTTGACATTCAAAATAAAACTTGAGATGAAGAGCAAATTCGCAAATCTGAATACCTACTCCTTACGAATGATTAATCACAACGATCATGAGAAAATTTCAACATTGCTCCCAAAAATATGAAGAAAAAAAATATGATTAATGCGATAACTTTTTTTTTGAATTAACAAGGTCGTTTGTCACAGGGTGTATCAGAAGATGTACATTAAGTTAAGAGTTGTTTTCCTTTATATTTTTTTTCAGTTAAAGTGCAAAACAATTAGGCATTTTTTAACTCTAATTTAAGTGCAATTTCTACCACATAAAATTCACATATTGCTCACGTACTAAAAATTTGCCGATTGTATTGCATTCACATTCGTAAGAGATAACACAGCCACAATCAAGATACGAAAATATTTAAAACATTTTCTGCACAATTTCTTGTTTGTATCATAATCACTTAACTTGTACACGTTTTGAGGTAACAATAAACACGTTTCCCTATATAACTTGTTACGGAAGAGCTATCGTTTTTGAAATTTAACTGTCATGGCCGTCCAATTGCACGAAGTCAAGTTTTGTTTTGTATGTGAAAAAATCACGACAATCAGGCAGAAGTTGTCGCAGAGATGATTCGAAAATTAATTCTTAATTTCCAACTACCGGATATTTAAGTTATAACGTTTATCTGACTGAAAACGAATGCATTAAGAGTGAGATAAAACAATTTATATCTACTTTTGAGTGAACTTATTTATCTAAACTCTCGGATAATGACTTTAATCACATGTTAATACTGGCGTTAAAGGAAGCATTTTTCATGTCATTCATCCAGTTAATAGTTGGATCATCTCGACTTAATGAGGCAATCTAGAGTTCTATTTTTGAATGTTGGCGTTTTGAAGAAAATAGGTACGCTCATTTTTTTACACTGGAAAACACTCACATAAGAGACATTTAAATGCACAATTGTTCAAACGTCAAAAAGGTATAAGCCTAATGCGGAAAAAAAAACTTTTTGGTTTCGTTTTTAAACACCAGCTTCGACATTTCTCAAAATGCAAATTTCTTTAGCCAACATTTTAAAAGCTTAGACGATGAAAGACTCGAGAGGTAAAATTTTTAATAATGAAAATTTATACATTTTGCAGTTAGTTCTGGTTGTCATCACAGGTTGCACTACAGCCACAGCTACACATTGTGCATGCCTACTGAGTGTTTGCTACAGCTATATCATTGTGGTCCTACCCAACTACTCTTGAGAGTTACACTCTATAAACGTCAAAATAGCTCTTCTAGAACTCTTCTAATGCTCTTGACACTTTTCGGGCATAACATCTTTTTAAAGATCCTAAAATTATCTCGTAGCACTCTTCTTAAAGGAGTCTCCAGAGTATATTTCGCTGTTATAAGACTCTTGATATATGACTTCAACTCTTGTAGAGCTTGAGATTTGTTATAAGAGTTTTATAAGAGCTTAAATCTTGTAAAAAAAGTGCAACTCTTGTAAGCAGAGATTTGCTCTGATCACAAAATCTTTATTCTTATGAGATTACTTCATTTCTTCCACCATTGCCTGTAAAAAAAGTCCAACTTTTTCTACCTTAAATGGTTAACTTTCACTTTAAAACAGACCGAAAAGAAGTATTAGGCTAGAGACACACCGCGGCAGAAAAACGAGCGACTAATTACCGTCCGACTAAAAGCACACGCGTTTATATACAAGAAAACATACGATTGCAGCTACGATAATTAGTCGCGAGACTCGTTTTGTCTCGTCTTTCAAGCCGCATGAAAAAAAATACAATTTTATTTTATTTAACGATAAAAAAATTACTGTTCTCACCACGATTCACCGGGATCGCCCCGAAAATGAGTGTTTGTGTACCGATTTCTGACGAAAGGCTTGGAAACTCTTTTTTTTCATCGATTCAAATTAATTTTTAATCAAAACTGACAGGAACCGCACGGGGTTGAGTAAGCTTGCTGCAGAAGGTCGCGCTGTTTTTTGCCGCACGATTTTCTGTCGCCGTATGTCCCTAGTCTTACAGTTTGTTTTCTTCTCGTTGCTCGAAGAAGGCCGATTAGGGGTAGTTCTTTTTAGTGAAGAATTAACACCAGGATAAACCAAGAACTACATTAATCCTCAAACAAACCGAATCTAAAAGTGACATAGGGAAAAGTTTTTCAGAAGCAGGACCAGAGGCCTGTTTAGTTCGCTAACATAAATGTCCCATTACACACAATTCGTATGCCACGACTATAGAAAACTTTTGCTCGATTTCGTTAGGTTTTTGTTAACTTATGTTGGCTTAAGTTCGACACGGAAATTTGACAGCTGGTGACAAACAAGCAAATCTTATACGTTTTCCGAATCGTTAACGTCAAATCTATTATGGACTCGACATCGCAAGCGTTTGACTGGACTTGAGTGCGATTTAATATTTATTTTGACATCAGGTTAATCCCGTTTGAGGCTTTTATGGTCGGGCCTTAACTCTGTCGACAAAGCGATCGATATCTTCGAATATCGAAATCATAGAAACTATCAACTGTCACGTCTCGCAAGAAAAATAGGCAAAGAATTTCGACTTGATCTCTAGCCTCTTACCAAAAGTAATTTTTCACCGAAACCACGAAAAACTGTTATTTCACATAAAACAGACACTGCTAAGGAAGATGGACCAAAGTCCAAAGGTTTTTTTTTGGGGTCAACTGACCAAATCGGGCTGTTTTTGATCGCTTGACGTGAGGGTTAAGAGGTGCTTTCACAGCCGTCAAACTTGCGACGAGCGAACTGGCGGCCAAATGACTTTACTCCAAAATACTGTTTCAAAATGAAAATCGCAGCACGGAAATCTTAAAAGGATCAAATTTGTTTGGTAAATATAGAAATTTAACAGACATTATTTGAGGATTTTAGGTTATGTCTCCACCGGCAAATAAAAGAGGATTAGTCGGAGAGGATTAAAAATAAATCCCAAAGTGGCTCCACTGGATAAATATAGGATTAATTTGACACAAACACTCTATTTCTGTCATGCTGGCTCTCAAAAGAGAGTGGCGATGTCATTTCCCAGAAGCGAAAATTGATTTTCGCTGTAAAAAATCACAATAGAAAACGTACTTATGACAAATCCGTCGTACAGGGACAGTTTGAGTTTCCTTTTTTGATTCTGATGCAGAAAATAGGTTTGTGAATAGGGTGAATGGGATTTATGAGAGGATCTTTTTTCAATCGCTTTCCGAGAGGATTTAAATTTGTATGGTAAATCGCGTGATTTGTAGAGGATGAAAAAAAGATTTATATTAATCGCGGATTAGTGCCCGGTGGAGACATTGTATTAGTTAATCGCTGATTAGTATCTGGTGGAACCACAGTATGGTGAATTCTAATAACATGATTCCAATGCAGCCTTTTCTTGCTGTGTTTCGACTAGCATAGGTAAGTACCGGTTAAATGGGGGTGTGGTGAAAAAGGCCACACAAACACTAGGCTCCAAAACGGAATCAACGCAATTCCCAGGGAAATTTATCTAGGGCAAAAACATAAACATTCTCCCTTGTCAAGCAACCAATTTCTCTGCGGCTATTCAGGGGGCCCTTGAAGGTTGTGCTTTCTAAGAAATATTACTAACGATAAATCTCCAACACATCTCCCACAAATATACAGCTTCTGACTCTATACAAGAAACGGAAACGGTCCGCTTATTACGGACCTGTCACAATTATGGTGTGTTATTGGCAGTCTTTTGGTAACTGACATTTTTTTGCGCTATTGTGCAAGTACTTGTACTAACGGCAAGTTTATCTTATATTTTTCCGGTGAAAACACTTTGAGATATATTTTTAATCTTCGTACACCAAACTCCGTTTCATGACCGACGGAAACATTAAAGCTTAAATGCAGAAATTTAAGTTTTCTTAACAAAAATCTGCAGAAATATATTGCGAATATTTAAAACTAGATTTTGTAACTAGTTTGTTTTTGTAGTGGGCTCCAGCTCATCAACTTGTAATAACTGGAGAGGTCGGCAATAAATTCTTACAACTAGATTTTGTAATTCAAAGTTGTTCTATGGGAAACGAGCGTAGAAGTATAAAAGCTTGCATTTATTTTGAAACTTTTGATGTTCCGTGTCCCTGTGGGAACTGGGATTTTATCGGAATGTTAAATCAGCGTTTTCAGAGCCATTATTTTTAAATTTAAAATTGACAAGTTTACTTTTGTAACAATATAAAACTCTAAGCGCTAGTTTTAAAGCTCAGTTTTAAAGGTAAAAACTTAACCAACATGAGTCAGAGAAACTCACAAACATGGATTCCTTGATGGATACACTTTACAGAATCTCAAATGCCTTTGGCCATGTCTTACAAATTGAAGACCTTTATTGACACCTGAGTAGGCTTCGCTGGTTTTTAAGCAATTTAAATCTTGTTTCCAAAGTTCCAGCTCATTTAAATACCAATCTTAAGATTCTGATCGTTTGAAGATCTTTGCAAACGATTTTCGCGCCAGCTCCACACATGCCCATAGGTCTTTTCTCTAATCAAACTGTGAGCATCTTCACTAATTCTTTGTTCTCGTGTGCGCTACTTAATGGGGAAACAGCACGCCAGCACCTACTTCGTCATGTTAAGAAAAAAATCTTTATCTCCCCAGAGGCCATTTCAACGACCCCACCATCATACTCATCGACTTACCCCGAGTTGTGCTGCGCGTTCTTTTTCCGCAACGTGCGTGTGCTTAAGCGACTTTCCCAATCAAGCAGCCGAAGAAAAACACAGTTTTTTGTTGGAACTTTTCTGTTATTTTAACTTATTTCTCCTTCGTATCACTGTTTAGCACTTTTACTTTCAATCACATCGATCAGTGAGATCGATCACTAACAAGAGAGTCTTTCTTCGACCGTTAGTCGCACTTTTCTATCTGTGCTCTGTTTTCCGTGCGCCAAACTTACGTTGAGACTTTTTCTTTCACTGAAACTAAGAAAAAAATTTCATTACATGCGAGAGCCGAGTTTTGAAGCCATCGAGTTCCAGTGAAAACATCACTTATTTCCACTTGGCATGTACGTCACGTGGGAATGCGGACAACAACCACAGCAAGAAGTGCAAGTGTAACCAATAAAAGAAGCAAAGCAAATAGCCGCGAAAGCAAAGAGGTAAACAAAGAGTTGCAGAGGCATAAGAGGCCAACGGATAAACGGGCCGCACAAAGCGACAGCAGAAGAAATTCAAATCGTGCATGCGCCGAGGAAACCACTTTCCAATGGAGAATTGGTAGAGGTATTCTCTAGGTATTCCAAGTTTTGTGGAGTCTAGGCCAGGCTTAGAGAAAATTACTCAAAACTCAAGAATTCCAATGAGCAAAAACAAAAAAATTGCTGGTATCCTGTTCAGGACCGGTCTGGATGCAAATTGGCAGTGTCTGCGGTTTGAGCTTTTTTTTCAGCCTCTTTGAAACAGGTTTACACTCCTATAGGGACCCAAACTATTTCTGGCCTATTGGCCAGTTAAGGGAATGACCGAGTCCATCGACTGCACTTTCCAACGACACATCTGCGAAAATTGCAGACACAGAAGGAAATGCAAAAAACTGTTAATTGCGGCGCGCGGTGAGCAACGGTAATGAAGCAGCGATTTAAAACGAGAACAACCATGTGTGACCTTTCGCACCCGTGTGCTTTTTTAGCTGATAAATCTCGGTGAATCATCAGAGGCCAACCATTTTAAACCTTAGAAGGAAAACAATGTTTTTTTTTAAACACGGGACGACTTATGAACACCTCGGGCGGGATACATACGCAACACCACCGGGGGGAGTTTGAGAGATTCCGCTTTTCGACCGATTCTACAAGAAGCCGCAATGAAACTGAATCTGAGCCCAGCTATTGGGCTACTTCCGAGCCCGATCGTAGGTTTTAGCTCTCAGATCAGCGGCAACTCACCAGACTGGTGAGGAGGCTATAGTGAGGATGAACTTGACGCGCGGGGCGAATTGAGGCAAGTGGCTCGCAGAGCTTCAGCGGCGTGGAACCCGTTTTGGTTGTCTTTATTATGGTGGTTCGATCGATTCAGTTTGGTTGGAGCCTATCGTGTGGTGAATTGGGAATCGAACTGTCGGATAGACTTTGGGCGATTCTAGAGAGACTAAGACACTCGTTAGCGTCACCGGAAGGGTTTTGTTTTACACGCGAGCTCTGAACCTCCATCAGCGAAGATCTTGGGCCTGAGACAGTCTCGGAAGCTTGCATGTTTCGAACTAATCAATGTAATAAATGACAGTTATATGACATTTTTTGACTGCATGTCATTTTGCAATACCTCGACAGGGGGTGTATTTTGATCGATTGATTGAAACAACATTGTGACACAAAATAAATGTTTTACTTCTACGTCTTGAATACATTAAGCTACGAGCCATGAATGACATTGAAGTGTTTTGAATACTCATTATCAAATATTTTGGTATTTAAAAAAAAAATGAAATCATCTCGGTAAGCGATTAAAAATAAATCATCTCATAAATCTAATTCGACCTTTTCACAAACCACTTTTAACCCTTTTCGAACACTTTTTTAACAGTTCGAGAATCGAAGAAGGACACTGAAACTGTCCACGTATGTCAGATCTATCAAAGTTATGATTTTAATCGGGATGTTATCAACAAAAAACTTTTTTCGCTCATGGAATGACATCGCCACTCTATTTTCAGAGCCAAATTGACAGGATCAAATAAATCCTGTGTTTGTCTAGTGGAACCGCTTCGGGATTTATTTTTAATAATTTCGCGCTATTTCTCGATTTTCTGCCTGTGGAAATAAAGAAGTAACAAAGTCTTAGAACTAAGACCGTTGCTTATATTTAGCAGCCGCAGCCTTATACCGTGTCTCCACCGGGAACTAATCCGCGATTAATATAAATCTTCATAAAATCCTCTACAAATCACTTGATTTACCATACTACTAAATAAATCCCCTCCCTCGTAAATCTCATTCACACTTTTCACAAACCACATTCAATTTCAATCCTTTTCGCACACATTTTAAAACAGTTTGAGAATCGAAAAGGAAACTCAAACAGTCCATGTATGGCAGTTTTTTCTCGCTTCTTGGAAATGAAATTGCCGAACTCTTTTGAGTGCCAAAATGCCAGAAAGTGTACTTTTGCCAAATGAATCCTATATTTGTCCGGTGGAGCCACTTTGGGATTTATTTTCCATCGTCTCATTTAACCATTTTCCGCTAATCCTCGTTTTATTGCCGGTGGAGACATAGTATCTATGAATAGATCATTCTAACGCCCTACGATATGCATGAGCTAAGAGCTACCTGAAAGACTATTTTTTCGTCGGAGTCTTGATTCTGCATGCGACTTAGAGGGCGAATGGAGCAGAAGTCATAATCGCCTACTCTTGGTGTCTATGATTTTGCTTATTTCTAGTTTTCAATTCGTAAAAATTAATTTATTCGATGAAAACTCTAGTGCGCCGCTGAATGCACTTTTTACCATTTTTTCACACCAGTGCGAAACTGACGCGTATTAAGAACGGGGCTTGTTTGATTCAATGAACCTAATCATTTAATGAAACGGGACTTCCATTAGGCATTTTTAGAGATAAAAAAAAGACACCGAAAATACGTTCAAACTCTTAAGCCACGTGTATAGATAAATTGTTTAATTAGTAAACATTTAAACTTTCAGAAGCAGTTCACTTCGATTGTAAGCTAAAAGATTTTGAGGCTACGACATTTTTTTTGCCTTGCAGTACTAAAAAAATTAATTATTAACTGTGTAATTAATATGGCTAAACGTTTGTTTTGGATTTCGGCGAATCAAAAGTCGTTAGTAACATTTACCTATCAATTTGCTAAAAAAAAATATACTAAAAAATCTTTCTGTTTATTGAATTGAAACACAATATGGCAAAGCATAATTTTTTTGCTATATCAAGTCGAAACAAATCACGGAAGTTGATATTGTAATCGGTGGGCTGATGCCCGTAGGTTCTGCTTAATAATATGTTCTTGGCCAGCGATCTGTGACATCGAACAGTGGCCCACGCACCACACACGATCGCGATCAGAGATCGATCGTTTCAAAGCAGAATTCGAATTTAATCGTATATTCTGACATTGATTGATGGTTCTAATCACAAGATGGGATATAATTTATTTTAAGCTATATACGGATGTTAAGAAAATTTACCGAAATGTTTTTTGAAAACCGCAAAAAAATTTTAGGCTCAATAAGAAATTATTAATATTCTTAACAAATTATGCCTCGTAATTGAATTATTGTATGCCTTAATTTGCGAACGACTAACGCTTGTAAAATTGGTAAAGTTTACTTCGCATTTGTTGTGTCTTGACCTGTACAGATCCACCCAGACACAAAGTGCATTCGAGGAAATTGAGCTGGAAGTAATTTCTGACCTAACACAAATGCGGAACTGCGAAAAAATTACAGGCGGGTGGAGGCAAACTGAGTATAATGACTGTGCAAAATTTCTAGTTCAAAGCCTTTGACGCTTACCCTGGCTTATAGATCCACGTTGCTTCCATCCAAGGAGAATACACTCCTTAAGCCCGGCTTACAGTGCGGAACAAAACGGATCTGCTGAAAATAACCCAGCGAGCAGTTTTTCAGTGCAGACGCAACTCGCGTCAATGAAGTTTTCGAATTCTGCGACTCTCTAAATTATTTACTCTCCCCAGCTATCAATGACATAGAAAAAGAAGGCACAGAAGTTCGAAATGAGCTCCACAGTTTGATCAGAAATTAACCCACCAAATTTTGTGATAAACTTAATTCTGGGGTAAACACAGTTTAACTCCGGAGCTCGGACAATCTCAACTTAAAAACTGGCTCTTCATCATCATCATCATCATTTTCCGTGACCGCTTATCCTTAGAAGGGTCGCGGAGCGAGGGTGGCTAAAATGTTTGTAGTATGATAACTAAAATGTGAACCTGAATTACTTAGGGCCTGTTTTTCAGTGCGAGATCACCCGAGTTTCCGACTCAAACTGAGATAAACCCCAGAATATTTATTCGGGATTGATCTCGGCTTAATTCGCCGAATTTGATGAGCTAATCTCAGATCATCTCTGGTGAACAGTATGAAATTCTTTGAATGTTTTTTCTGTGGATTCGGCAGTGGCTGTGCGTACTTCTGTGAAAAATGACATCTGAAAATGACTTGAACTTCTTTTCCTGTGTTTTTCTATGTGAAGTGAGAGCTAAAGTAATCAGTAACTTCGTAAGTCAAAGATTTTGATAATATTACTGACTGAGCCATCCCTGCACGGATAAAGTTGTCGCTGGGTTAACTCTAGATTAGTTAGTTGCGAGATTTACAGATCTTGACTTAAGATGGGCTTTACTTAGCACTGAAAAACCGGCCTTTTTTGTCGCAGGTATTCGATGGAGCACTCAAGTCTCAAACACAATACTGCTCCATTGTACTACCATGCGGACACCGTACTTTAGTTTTCCCGTCTTTCGAAGAAAAACGAGAAGGAGCTTCAGTGATGAAGAGCTTAGGTGTTCGGCACTCACCACGTCAGCCCCAAAGATCTGCCACCTTAGGGGAGCATAGGCAACAACTACTGAGGAAGTGTTTCGCTGTATCGTCGCGTCGTCCTCTCTCTGGCATGACAAGGTGGGGTTTCGCTCAAGCCCAACACATTCAAGTGTTTAGCAAAAGCTTGGTGGCCGGTAAGGACGCCTACTTCTTGTAGTCTGCAGTCAATTCTCCTGACAGATTGAAGGAAAGACGCAGATCTCTTACAGGATGTCCGGGCGTAGTCGTTTAGTCTGTCTGCACCCATCGCAGTTACGCCAAAGAGCCATATGATGACGAGAAACCCACGTATCAATGGTAGACGTGGCAACAGATGCAGGCTGAGAACACCTCTTCTGAACCTTGTCGAGTAAGCTCATCAGAGATCTTATTTCCCTGGATACCAGTATAACCTGGGGCTGGGACCCACACAAGATTGACTGTATTTAGCCATTCGAAGTTCCACGAATTCTTGAGTTCGAGCACTATCTAGGACGAGGTATGAGGGTTAAGCAACGGGTTTGTGGCTTGGCTATCATGGAAAACTTTTTCCCCTTCAACTCTTAGTCACAATATAGCGCATAGCCAACTGGATAGCGAAAACCTCCGCTTGGAAGACAGACGTATATTTACGTAAGGGGTAGTGGAGTCTAACGTTTTCCTCTTACATTAAGACTCCAGCACCGGTTTTGGAGCCATCCATGAAAATACGATAGCATTCCTGGCTCAGAGTCTGAGAGTCTGGCCAAAGCCATTTCATTACCTGAGGAAAGTCGACTTGACAGTTTTGTCGCAAAAGGATTTCTGGTGTTATTGCGTCAGAGGGCATGTCAATACGACAGGGGTCGAAGGGCAATTCTAGCACAAGTTCTTCAAAAGTCAAATGCGTGTGGTACCAAAAACCAGCTCTCTTTAAGCGAAAGATGGTTTAAAGCATAAACCCCATATGATAAATATATCAAGTGGCGAAGGTTTAACAGAGCATCTAAAGCAGAGCCCGGCGTGCTGGAGAAGGCCCCTGTATAGTCAAGACAAACCGTTGTTTGGAGTTTGGCAGAAGAGGCAGTAACACGTTTCCGAAATCCTGTTCCACCAAACAACTGATACATAAGAGAGGGAGTGTTCTTATACCAGCGCCGTAAGGATCCTTTTCAGAGTTAGGCCTCATGTCTTGTCTTGCCAAAAGCGCCTCTACACTGCCAGAAAGTGGACAGTGCTTTTTCGGTTTTGGGTTCAACATGCATGGACCAAAGAAGGATTCTGTCAAGGATTATTTGACTTCATTGTATATCGGGATAGTGAACACCTTGAAGCACGAATTGAGTTAGACCAGTGACATTCCTCCTTCTTGTAAAGAGAAAAACCGTAGTTTTAAGAGGATTCACTGAAAGCCCATTCCTAGTGCACCAATCATCATTGATCAAGTCTAGGGATATTTGCGCCTGAGAGCACACAGTCCCAATAGGTCCATCTACGACGGATTGCAAAATACCCGACCATACCAAAAAGGCAACTGCCACGCCTCCAAAAAGTGGGCGGGATATAAAAATATAACTGTTGAATGCTTTATACTAGGTGGTTGCATACATTTCGGCCTAAAACTCCGCCTTTTTAACTAAAAAAATCACATTTTTTAACACCACGCCCACAATATTGGGCGGAGGCACCTACAATATATGCATAAAAGTTAGAAAATGCTAATATCTACAGCTTTTGTCATATAATTTTTGTGAAATTTCATATATATTTATTGAAAAACAGTCATTCTAAGCTAAAATCCCTTAAAAAGTGGGCGTGGCCAAAGCTAAATTTTTTTGGCTACCTTAAAGACAATTATAAGGCAATGTTACGTACCAAAAATGAATGCGCTAGTATTCAATGTAGCCAATGCGCTAGTAGCCAATGTAACATAGCTAAAATTTGTAAAATGTATTTTTTTAAATTAGAGATAGTCGCACATACAGGCCTGTAGTGGGCGTGTCTGTGGGCGGATTCAGCTTATTTTCAAACTTGACCTGAAGGACTGGACTTAGACTTAAAATTTAAGGCCTAAAAGTTGTTTACATGCGGACGGACGGACGGACTGACGGACGGACGGACATGGCTGAATCGATTCTCCTGTCGGTCCCATTCATATCTCTAAAAGGTCTTGGAGGTCTACGGTGATTATTTCACTGCGTTACAAACTATACATCAAACTTAATATACCCTGGGTCGGGTATAAATATTGATCCTAAAGGCTTTAACCTAATTCCAGTTAATTCGAGTGGCTTTCTGGTCGGCGCGGAGCAATGTTAATATCCATTCTAGGATCGGTTGGTCAGTGTAAATACACGAGTCCTTAATATAAACACCTCGTCGCTTAGGTCTTGATCTTGAGCATCTCACTGGATTTGACCCCCACAAGCTACAAGCAGCCCGGCAATTCTGACGCCACGCCATTACGGGAGCTGGAGGGTGCAATGCTTATTTAAAATAAGGGCTTAGCTGGAAGTTCTGGAAATCAACGACGACATAACTCAGAATAGGCACAATAGACTGTGAACTTCCAATCCGAGAGGTTGGAACACGTAAACCGATCTCCAAATAAGATATTTCTACAGAACAGTCTTATAACCGACCAGCTTTTAACTCTTAGGCTTATCGCACACTAGCAATTTTTCAAATCTTCAATACTTAAAAGTTTCCTCACAATATACGAAAGCTTCGCTCACATGAGCAACTTCTTTAAAGCTTAAATTAGACTGCATGCCATTTTGGCATATTTGACGTACCTTAGAATAAAATTGCAGCAAATATTTTTCTTTTTACGTCAAATATGCCAAAATGTCATGCAGTCTAATCTAAGCTTAATTCGCAAAGGTTAACTGTTTGCTTTCTAAAATGTCGCCGAAGTGAAAGAGTAGTTTCATGACAGCATCCAAAAACAAAGCTACGTAATGTTAAAAAAGTCTTTGTTGACACCAAGCAACTAAGAAATCTGTGGCAAAGCACAGATTTAAAAGTTGCCGCAAACAGGTTTCGTGTCAGTTGCGCATTCTCATACAAGCTCATGGGACACAAAAAGGCAATCAAATCGTTGCGTGACTTAAAGTTTCATGTGTGCGATAAGCCTTGAGGAAAAGGCCTGGGAATATGCCAAACCAGCCTACGAGTGTTTTGTGTATTTGGAAAGGCCTTCGGCCTATACGGCAGGTTTCAAATCCCATCCTTTGAATGTGTGCGTTGGACTTTACCAGGGCTGTGTATTGTCACCTCTCCTCTTCATAGCATATATGAAATGGATGGTGAGGCGCAGTCTTGGTCAAGAATGTTTTAAAGTGGATGATGTCGGGATAACCCATCTGCTTTTCGCATGATAGCTATATCCTTGCATCGTCCGAAGAGGAACTCCAGCGAGCAGGTGGATGGGTTTGCGGCCATGTGTTGTGATCCTGCGATGAAGGTAAACGTGAGAAAATTGGAAGTAATTGTTGTTTCTCGAACTTCTATGCAGTATACCTACCCCGAAAGCCATTTAATAAGGTAAAGAAGGTTAAGCATCTGCTCCTACCAACTTCACGAAAGTTGGTAGGAGCGATACTGAGTTATCCTATAGTATTGGCCGCAAGCTGGAGCAATAGTTAAGGAACTGCGCCGACTGGTTATTTGGAAAGCTGAGCTTTAGTGTGAGAGCAAAGATCGCAGTTTTTAATTCACTCTTCGTTTCAACATTGATTGCGGGTACATACAAGCTGCGGAAAAGATATTTCTGAGATGCGTTGTTGGTGCTACCCTTTGGGCCCGTTTTTCAATCCGAATTCATCCGAGCTTCAGAGTTAAACTAAGATTAGAAAGCCTAGAAATGAGCTTTTCACTGAATTTAGATCCGAGGTTAATCTCGGCTTAACACGTCAAATTTTGTGAGATAGAGGATTATGCCTGGAGAACAGTATGAACTTCTTTTAATTTGTTTTTTTTATGTTTTATTTCCCGAGTCGAAGATATTGAGAAGTTTTCTGTCGGAGCTAACTCTGCACTGAAAAAGTGCTAGCTGTGGTTTAACTCCAGATTCGTTTTGTTCCGGGATTAACATATCTTGGTTTAAGCTGACCTTCACTTAGCTCTGAAAAATCGGCCATTAGGGATAGAGTGAGAAACATCAGTATTCGTAGAAATTTTAAGGGTGAGCAGCTGCTTCTCCGAGTCGAACTATCAATTCTTCGTTGATTTGGACATGTTGTGCGCATGCCCCCTGACAGACTTCGTAGAGAGATGATGCTAGCCGAGATGCGAGTTTTTCCCTCCTGGTATGCAAAGAAGCAGCTCGTGCGATCAGGTTTAGAATACCTTCAAGACCCGCCTGGGGATTGCGCCTGCGTCTCTTGAGTTGGTGGCGGAGGTTTGGAAAAGATGGAACATTTAGCCGCCCTCACTCCGCGACCTTTTTTTTATGGGTAAGTAGTAAAATTAAAGGAATAATTAACTGCTTGTAGGTAGGTATTTAGAAAGGCTTGTTAAGAATGGGCTTCTCAAAGTTTTGTCGATTTGGAAAAGGCTTTATAATAGGTTCCTCTACAATTAACTCTGGCCTGTTTTGAATCGATAGGTTCACTACCTTTTGAGGGCCATTCAGGATTTATATAAAATATTCGGGAGCTTATGGAGCTGCTGAACAGTGTTGAGTAAAATCCCTTCACTTCGAATTGTGGACCTAATAAGAAAGTTTTAAATCTAGAAGGGTTAGGAGTGGAAAGTAGTGGGTTTAAGGGGATTCTAGATCAGTTGGAGTTATAGTGCTATAAAATTATTGCAGTTTGGTTTGTGCATCGGGTGCATATTCACGCAAAGGTATCAAACTTAGGAATCCGTTTGTGCATAGGCTGCAATATAACGGTAAATTTAACAGGCATTTAACGTTCCTGGAAGTCTATTTCATAAAACATCAAAGGATTAGATACTTAAGGCAAAAGGAAAAGAGCTTAAACTGAGAGCAAACTCTCTACCATGGTCATAATATTTTGAAAGTGACCGAAAGACTAAAATCAAAGGCATAAACGAACGGGATCTAGCAGGTGTCTACTGTTACTGGTAAAAAGTAGGTAAGCGAGGGACGCCAGTACCAGACCAGTACCTAAACCTCTCCGTAAAAGTTTCAATTTTAAGAAGCCTCTTTGGACGCCTCTTTTTTTACAAGTGTCTTCTACAATGTTATTAGGGCTAAAAAGGTGCTTCGGCATACCCAGAATGAGGCGTTTCAGGGCCAAACCTTCAATTTCTCCTTTGCCAACCTGGACATCGTATCTGAAGAACTAAGTTGTTGGCGGATGATTGAGAAAGACGGAAAGGAGCCTTAAGCGTCCATGCAAATCGACTTGAAAGTTCAAAAAAATGATGATGAATATGTTTAGGCTTCTGCTTAACGTTAGGATGAGTCATGTGCATAACCAGAGCTGGAGAACATACCTCGTCCTTAATAGTCCGTCGTCGCGTGAGGAACACTACTGCATCAAGTCTTTTACAACGTCCGATTCAAAAGGTCTAATTATCTACCAAAAACGTCAAAGGACGCAAAAACTCGAAGACAAAATTCGGAACAAAGAAAGGAGACAACCCGCACTTACTGAAGTACACAAAATATATTTATTTGGTCAAGGTCTGGGAATACACCACAATTGACACATTATGCGAAACCTAAGGATCCTTACGGCAACGCGCGGGTAACCTAAATGCATGCTACTGCTCCAACAAGCGCTTGTACTCGCTGAGGATTTGCTCCTCCTGCAGCAGGGGCAAGTCCAAATATTCATTCTCGTTGGTGGAGACATCCTCGTTGAATCTTTCGTACGCCTTCATCGATTCGACTTCCTTTTGGGCCTTCTGCAGGAATCGGCCCACCATCGTCGAACCGCTCGCGGCTCCCGTTGAAGTAGACGCACCCGCTGAGTCGACCAAGTTCTGCATGGTTGTCCTCAGTTGGTCGTCGTTGTCGAACATTTTCAAAAGGAAGTCCATGGCCTTGTCGACGTTGTTGCGTGTCGTCTGCAAAGCCAGCCGCGCCTTGTCTTCGTCGAATCCCATCTGTGTGAACTGCAATGACACAAGAGGCCTTAGGGAAAAGAATCCTCAAAAAACATAGAAGTCACCTCCGAGAGTAGGTTATCGTCGACTGTCGGTGTGGTGGCAGGAAGCGCTTCAATCAGTGTCTCCGTGTTGGACTGCAACATGTCCAGCTGAGAAGAAAACCCAAAACTGTAAGGAGCTCACAAGCCAGTGGATGTTTGACTTACCGCCGCGGTGAGATCATTTTTGGCCATTTTTAGGGCGACCACAACAAGTTCTCGTGGGAAGCCCATCTCCATGAGGGAGCAAACGCTTCGTGGATTCACCCAATCCTCGTTGTGCTCCCCGGAGTCTTGTGACTGTGACAGATTGGCGTTCAACTTCCGCTCCTTCCTGGACTTTTTGCGAGCCTCAGCGATTTTGGCCTTACGGTCCTGTATGAAGTTGATTGCCCCGGTCAGGTTGCCCTTGCAGGCGCGCAGTCCGAGTCTGGCCTCGATTGCTTCGAAGCCCATCTCTACGAGGTGCTGCACAGACGTGTCGTCCACCTTCAGTTCCATCAGTTCGGCCTGAGCAAGATGAAGCTTCTCGTAGGCCTCGTTGCGGCGGTTCTGGTGGAATAGCAGAACGCCCTGCAGCAGGTGAAGCCGCATGATGAGTGCCCGTTCCGGGCATGAATCGCCTTTCAGACTGACCAAGCGACTCAGGTCCTTTCCGTAGCTGCGGTGGAAGCTCTTTTCGCATATGTCCAGGCGGCGCTGGGCGTCTGGCAGCTGAGTCAAGTTCTGGGAATAGAAAAAAACTTGAGACTGTGAGTTGGGCGTTCAGTTCGGCGGCTATAACCTTGAGGCATAGATAACACCAGACAATGTCCAGGTTAACCAGTGCATAGTTGTCCACGGACTCGAGGAACTTGGAGTTGCAAGTGGTGAACTTTTCGTCAGCTTCCAGCAATAGAATCAGTGCCTCGTCGTAGTGGTTTCGCTTGATGGAGGCGCGAGCCTTCTCACAGAAGCCCATCGCCATCAGTAGAGCTTTGTTCTCCTCCGGAGGGAGGAACACTGGGTTGCCGTCTTGGTCCTCCATCTGAAAAATGGGTGATTAGCTGCGTTCTCTTCATGTGACCCAGAGTTCTACCTCAAAAAGCCTGCTTCCTGAGTTCACGATGGCCTCCACGTCTTCCTTGATCTTCCTTATGCGGTCGTACATGGCCTCGTCTGTGGAGTTTTCAACTGCTCCGATTATGGTCATCAGCTGCTGGTTGTTCTTCACGCCTACGGGGATGCAACTATGGACCCAGGACAGCGGATAAGCCACTCTACTTACCCTGCAGCTCGAGAACAGCCTTCGGGTTGATGATCTTTCCGGCGCAGATGACCTTGATGCGGCTGGCATTGCCGAGCTGCAACTTCTCGGCGATTTTCCGCTGCAACTCCTCGCCGAGCGCCGACAGGGCGCACTTTACCTCGAAGACGTTTTCTGTGCCGTCGGTGTTGTTCACACGGCGGACGCTGAACGTGGCCTGGCCTGCAGGCAGGCGATTGTTAGGGAAAACCTTGAATAGGGCTGCCCCCACCCCAACTACTCACCAGTCTCGTCGAATTCCTTGCGAGCAGCCAATTTGCGCAGCGCTCCGTCCTGCAACTCGCTCAAGGCCAGCTTGCAGTTGGACACCGAAATGCCCAGATTCGAGCTGAATTCCTCGGCAAGATTCTATGCAAAGGACTTTAATAATGAACAAAGAAAAAGGACTCGCGCCTGCAATTTTACCTGCAGTTCGGATTCGACGACTCCGATTTCCGGGTAGTAATACGGCTCCAGCCACAGCTTGATCTGAAGCGTCTGCAGACGGGCACGGACTTGGATGATGACATTGTCGACTTGGTTGGGCATCGCGGTGGCCCTAGTCTAGTGGAATGGGAGTCTTTGGTTTCTTTGTTTGTTCAGCCGATGGGGAAGACACATTTATTGAGGAAATTCTATCGATATAATGCGGAAATGCAAAACAAAAAACATATGATATGACTCGGGAGATATTCCACAACACAAAGGATGTATAAACAAAAATTTACGCAGGTGACAGCGTTACTTTGGGTTTGCACAGGGAAGTGAGTCGGTAATGGAGTACGGCCGTACAGTAATAGCAAAAAGCATCGACAAAAATAAATTTAACACAATCCGTGGTGGGCTTACCCATTTTTTTCTTTTGTCAAAGCTGCTGTCAATCTAGTGCTGAATTTTAGCTTGGCTAAAGTTTGAAGAGAATTTTTATTGAAGCTAAATTTTAGCCCGAGCTGCGAACTATGGTTGAAGAACTTTCAGATATTCACCATCACCAACAAAAAGTGGTTCCCAATTCGAATTTCTCTTGCGAAAGTAAAGCCGTGTTGTCACAAGGAGTGGAAAAAGAAACAGATATAGAAACAGAATTACATACATTAGCAACGCAAAATGCATTCGACGAATTTGGGGTTCCAGTTGATAATGTAAGAGATTCTGTTTCTGATTCTATTTTACTTTGCTTGTGACAATGAGGCTTTAAACTTAGATTAATCCCAGAAATGAGTTCTTTAGTCAGTATCGATCTGGAGCTGATCTCGGCTTAGCTCGCGATATTTGGTGAATAGCTCGAACTTCTTTGTTTGTTTTTCTATGTGCGATGGCTGCTTTGCATTCTTCTGTGCAAAATTACATTTTGAGAACTACTCGCACTTAATTTGCTGTGTTTTTCTCTGCGAAGTGAGACTTGGGAGGGTTCATAATTTAAAGAGTCCAAAGTTTTGACAACTTAACCGACGGAGTTAACTCAGGACTTAAAAAAACTGCTCGCTGGCTTAGCTTCAGATTCATTTTTTTCCGGAATTAACAGATCTAGGCTTAAGCTGAGCTTAGCTCGGCATTGAAAAACTGGCCCCTAGTATACAACTTGTAACTTTAGGAACCCCAAAATTAGACTTGTAAGGAAATGAAAAAAACTCGATTTGAAAGAGCCGCAGTTCGGAAAATTTTTCGCGAATCGAGTCTCGCGACTAATTGTCGTTGCCGCAATCGTGTGTTGTCTACTGTTTAAACGCTTTTGCGTTTGCCTAGCCTTAAGGCCCAACCAAAATAGACTTTGATGAGCTTAAGTCGGCTTTCCGAAATGTCCTATTGCACGCGACTCGTATTCAGAGACCATAATAGCCTTTTGCCCGATTTCGTACAGTTTTCGTTAACTTGTGTTGGCTTAAAGTTTTGTTTCTGCTTCTAATTAGTTCACTCATTGTCATATTTAAGCCCATATTTATTTTTAAACGTGCTTAAAAAATTCGTGAAAGAAGGGAATATACCAAGAATTGTACGCTAACCTCAAAAGTTTAAACGTATTTTAGAGCTGATAATTGGTTTCGAAGATATTAACATCCAAGGTTATGGAAAAAGTGACATAATTTTCAAATTTTATTTAAAACTTCTGTTATATTTTCGGCCTGGGGTTCGTCGAATAAAACTCAATTTCACTTTTATGATTTTACAGTGAAACACTTTATTTATCAAACAAAACTTCCTTAAATTCAAATCACACTGTTATTCAACTTTACTACTTAGAATTCAACACTTTATTTCAATTCAATCACTTTTCACTTTATAACCGATTTTCACAAGTCAACGTTTAAAATATAACTGTCCCGTACGAGCCTGTCACCCGTGTATTTATACAAAATTAAGCACCTTCTAGTACGTTCCATACCCCCTTTGGTAATTTTCCATTGGTACTTTTCCTCTGCTGAATTCCAAGGAGGGGAAATCGAAATTCGAACTTCAAATGTGACAGGCTGCTGTCAGATGACTGGAATGACAGTTGGGTATGTTCGTTAAGTGAATCGAGCGGGTGCGTTTGTAGAGTGAATCGATGGGTGCATTCAGCGACTCCTGCGAGTTGTTTTATTTCTTGTCGCCACATAACACTTCCAAGGCAATGTTATACTCAAAACGCTCACTGTGAAATCTCATAAGATTTTCAAATCGTTTGCTGAAGTCTATTATGGGCAACACAAACTTTTGGCAGAACTTAAGCGGGATTTTCGTTGTATTCCGACATAAGATTAATCCCGCTCAAGTCTTTTATGTTTGGGTCTTTATACTTCGTATCCACCGGCCAATAAAAGAGGATTAGTTTGAGACGATTAAAAATAAAACCCGAAGTGGCTCCACTGGACAAATATAGGATTAATTAACGAACACGAAAACTCTGTTTCTGTCATTTTGGCTCTTAAAAGCTAGTGGCGATGTCATTTCCCAGGAGCAAAAACGAGTTCTGCTGTAGAAATTACAATAAAAAACGTACTTGCGACAGATCTGTCGTTTCGATTTCCTTTAGTGATTCTCGAACTGTTACTTAGGTGCAGAAAATGGGTTTGTGAATAGGATTTACGAAAGGATTTATTTTTAATCAAAAAAAAAGTCTGCTGACTTTGCAGATAGCAGTTCATAAGTCAACACCAATTGCGATTTAATTTGTTATTTCGAAACGTAAACTCTTTTATTCCCTCTTCCTTCGTCGAACCGGTGCGGGCATTTTCTGTGGTGATTTGGGTCTAGGTAAATCTTTCCGAATCAATGACGACTGCAGCATTTTTCAGGCGGAGCTGGCAGCCATAATCGAAGCTGCCTCCGAGCTGAAGAAATACGGCCCCGCAAACAAGACCATCACCATATACTCTGATAGCCAAGCGGCAATTAAAGCCTTGGAATCAGACGTGGTAAAGTCAAGGGCTGTGAAACTATGCAGGGAAATTCTGGACGAGTTATCACTTGGCAACACTGTAACTGTGTGTTGGGTGCCAGGTCACACCGATATATCGGGAAACGAAGAAGCGGACAAGCTTGCGAGATTTGGGTCTGGAATGAATGCATCTCTAGCCCTCAAATCCATAAGAGTCCCGCTGAGTTCAATAGCACGTAGGTTAGAAACTGAATCCTTGAGTAGAACTAATCTACGTTGGACAGAACTTGATACGTGCAGACACACAAGGGAGCTATGGCCAGCGGTAAACAAAAAGAGATCACTATTTTTGATCGGACTAGCCCGCAGGAACATCCGAGTACTCACGGGAATCCTCACGGGGCACTGCGCTAAGAGTCTACATGCTGAGCGGCTAGGCATACCGCATAACGATTACTGCAGAAGCTGCAGGGACGTTGAAGAAATTGAATCTGTTCGTCATCTGCTCTGCGAATGCCCAGCCCTAAACAGCATCAGGCGTAGTATCCTCGGCAGCCACTTCTTCAACGAGCTCGAAGATCTAAATAATGTAGATCTAAAGGACCTCCTAAGATTTGTATACAAATCCCGATGGGTCCAAGAGGGCGGAACTCTGAGCTTCTAACAGCGGTCTATTTCTGTTTTCGTTCAAGGTATTAAGAAGGTTCCCAATGGACACAATGGACCCAACTGCTGGTCTAAGTGAAGCCGTGACTATTGTCAAAAGGGCATCCATCAACCTAACCTAACCTAACCTATTACCTCTTCCTTTATTCGTAGCTAAGCTATTCCCATCCCCAGCTTTAAGAAAACCATTCGGTACCTTTTTGCTAAACAAGGTTATGTTTCTTTTTCTGGTCGTTTCGCATTTTTTTGTCGTTGGATGTTTATTCAAAAGAATAAAAGAACTTCATTTCATGTTTTACACAAGATTAATGGACCTCAGGTTCAGTCAAACGCGATTTTCCTTTAGCTACAATGCAATCCCAAGGCGCTGAATTGAACGCCAGTCCATTAGTAATATGAAAAAATCTAATACCATGTCTCCACCGAGCACTAATCGTCGATTAATATAAATCTTTATTAAATCCTCTACAAATCAGGCGATTTACCATACAAATTTAATTCCTCTCGGCAAAAGATTAAAAAGAAATCGTCTCATAAATCCCATCCACTCTATTTACAAACCTAGTTTCTGCACCTTTGTAACAGTTTGGGAATCAAAAAAGGAAACTGAAACTGTCCCTGTACGACAGATCTGTCACAAGTACGCTTTCTATTGTGATTTTTACTGTGAAAATCGTTTTTCGCTCCTTGGAAATGACATCGCCACTCTCTTTTGACAGAGTTTTCGTGTCAAATTAATCCTATATTTTTTCGATCGAGCCAATTTGGGATTTATTTTAATCGTCTCCCGCTAATCTTCTTTTAATTATCGGTGGAGACATAGTATAAGAAAAGCCAATTGACCAATGGAAAAGTCACAGCGCGTTACGGTGCATAATTGAAGAATATTTAGAGCCGGTTTTTCAGTGCGAGATCATCCGACTTTCCGAGTCAAACTGAGATTAACCCCAGAATTGAGTTTTTCAGTGAACTAAGATCTGGGGTTAATCTCAGCTTAACTCACCAAATTTAGTGAGTTAATCTCGGATCATCTCTGGAGAACAATACGAACTTCGTTGAATGTTTTTTCTGCGTTGAATGTCAGTAGATTTGTGCGTTGCTGTGAAAAATGACATTTGAGAATAACCCGAACTTCTTTCCCTGGGTTTTTCTATGCGAAATGAGAGCTGGGAGAGCTAATAATTTCGAGAAAGTTGTCGAAGATTTTGACAACTTAATTGACGGAGTTAACTGCCCACTGAGTTAACTTCAGATTTGTTTTGTTACGGGATTAAAAGACGCTGGTTTAAGCTGGGCTAAACTCAGTACTGAAAAACTAGCCCTTAGAGACCTGCAACAACGCGAAAGCAAAAAAAAAATATTGACTAGAAATTGAATAGTTTCTCGAAGTGAAAAAAAAATCGCTAAAGATACGTGTTTTTTTCCTTCTAAAGACGCGTTGTCCCAAGGAACAGGAACAGAATCCCATACATTAGCAACTGAAACCTTAATTCGCTGAATGCTTTTTGCGTTGCTTATGTATGAAATTCTGTTTCTGTTTCTGTTCCTTGTGACAACGCGGCTTAAATTTCATTGGTCAGTTTCGGCTTTTTTCACCCAGTTGAGAAGTAAATCAAAACCGGATGATAAACTTGGAAATTTTTGGGAGGCTGACGTAGTTGATGTTTTCTACATAATCATCTTTTATCCACCGGAGGGTCGCCTTCAATCGCCAATTCAGTTTTTAAGCTTTTTGTTAAAAAACCGAAATATTAGTGTTCCCAAAAAATATTCCTTCTGAAATACCAAACCAAGCGGCACTGATCTAGCAAGTTTCAAAAAATGAACGCAACGTAACAATGTAAGCACTCCCTTAAAAACGATGTCATTTTCCCCTTCGTCACACTTGACAGAACACCACTGAAGTTTTTTTTCCCCCGGACGGTGTAGCTAGTCCAGAGAATCATTTCGTTCTAATAACTCGAATATTAGAATATTTTACAAGAATATTCCCAATTTTAAGTTAAAAAAAAGTGATTTATTTATTAACTGACAGAAGGTGACATCCAAAAATTTCAATATGTCGTCAACCAACATAAATATCCGTGATCTAATGAAAATACCCGAAGCTGAGTTCAAGCAGCATTTCCGTGATTGGATGGAACAAGACGACGTAGCGCGCTCCTTGCAGGCTAAATTGCGAAAGGACCTGATATCGAACTTTAACAAAACTTCTCTCGGTATGATTTGATTTAATAAAAAGTGAATTACCAGAGAAATAGAATTTCCCTAAATATAAAAAGTAAACAACAATATCAGTTTGTTTACACTTTCAAACGTTGCCATGGCACCACCAGTCGGTATTGCAGTGTTCTAACCGCCACTTTATTTTTATGCAGGGAAAAAAATAATTGCACAAGGAGCTATTTCGCACCGATTGACTCTATCGCCGTTGATCCTTGCCCTCAACACACTGGTGGCGGAGTTTCTTTACGCTCAAAACTGTCACTACACGCTGTCAGTGTTTTGCACAGAGGTTCCCTACCACGATACTCTGCCGGACTTTGAAAGCGCCCGTCATTTCCGGTTCAGTGAAGAAGAAATATTTGAAATATTCGATGCCCTCTGTAGTAACTGGGGAAAGCAAATGAAGAGCGATATTTGCGAGGAATACTCAAAGGAAAATGTGTCATTGTTGCTGGTTGTGTTGCGGCATCTCCTCAGTAAACCCCAGAAGAATGCATCCACCGAACAGGTGTGCCCGCCGGAAGCAGCACCAGAGCCACCCCAACAGGCAGACAAACCTCAAAAGCTAGACTCCAAAGCCGAATGCCAAGGCAATAACTTTAGATACTTGAATAAATACTTGATAATCCTGTCAAAAAAGGTGAAGGAGATGTCTCAGAACATGGAACTCATGCAGAAGCGGAAAACCACTGCTCGTCCAACTGAGAGAAAGTCGCTGCAAGCGAGGAAATTTGAGAATTTAAATCGCAGTCTCGAGAAGATATCCGAGAATCTTCGTTACATGTCTCTGTCGAAAAGGAAAAACAAACGACTGACAGCTGTGGTGACATCTGTTGACAATATGTCAAAGCAATTCGAGAGGTGTGCTTTGAATTTCGAACAAATAAGCAGGGGACTAGCGGATGGCAAGGGTCAAAGGGCGAAAGTGGAGAAATCCTACAGCGATTGGATAAAAGAGATGAGGTCGACAAATAATGGAAAAAAGTTTCTGGAGAAGGTAGGTAAAACGGCTAAATCGCGCCAAACTGAAAAATTAAAAATGGCAAAAAATATTCTCCCCCCAAAAATTTTTTCACTATTCAAGCAGTTGGGGGTCATATGCTACCTTTGCAACCCCAAGGGGGTTGATTTTTCCACGTCCATAAAACGGTGACTAGCCAGAGACGATACAAAGTAAATCCCGATGTTGCTCCACCAAGAGAAACATAATTAATTTGACACGAGCGCTCTTTTTCTGTCACTCTCAAAAGAAAGAGCCGATGACATTTCCCAAGAGCGAAAGAAGATTTCCGTTGTAAAATTCGCAATAGAAAACGTATTTGTGAGACATCTCTCATACGTGACGAGTTACAAATGATTCTCAAACTGTTATAAAAGCTTTTACTATGTTTCCACCGGCAATAATACCAGGATTAGTGGGAGACGATTACTAATAAATCCCAAAGTGTTTTCACGAGACAAATATAGGTTTAATTTGACATGCGCACTCTTTTTCTGTCATTTTGGCTTTCAAAAGAGAGTGGCGATGTCATTTTACACGCTCCAAAAAAGATTTACGTTGCAAACATCCCAATAAAAATCGTAATTCTGACAGATCTGTCATACATGGACAGTTTCAGTATCCTTTTTCGATTCTCAAGCTGTTAAAAAGGTGTTCGAAAAGAGTTGAAAGTGGTTCGTGAAAAGGGTGAATGAGGCTAATGAAGGGATTTATTTTTAATCGCTTGACGGGAGGACTTAAATTTGTATGGTTAATCGCGTAACTTGTAGAGGTTGTAATGAAGATTTATATTAATCGCGGATTAGTGCCCGGTGGAAACATGGTATTAGCTTTTAAATGAATGTCTTCGCGATTTGTAGACATTTTAAAGAAATTAACTTTTTTGTTTTTTGGACATAAAGCGATCTTTTTTATTATATCTCGACGTATCGAAATATGCCGTTAAAAAAGGTTTTTGAAAAATGCTACATGAAATCCACTGCCAGAGAGGATTTAAGGAGAGATCTCACGATTTAAGGCAGACTAGTTGAGGGTTTATGTTAATCGCGGATAAGCGTCCGGTAGAGCCTTGGTATTAAGTTTCACTCAATTTGAATATCCATAATCCATATAAGATTTCTTTAGTTCTGGACCATGAAGTTTAGTAATACGTTTCCACAGGCAATAATACGAGGGTTAGCGGGACACGATTATTAATAAATCACGAAGTGATCCCACCAGACAATTATAATATTAACTTGACATGAGCACTCTTTTTCTGTCATTTTGGCTCTCAAAAGAGGGTGGCGATGTAATCTTTTGACAAAAAGCAAATATTTTGTTCAATGCAAAACGCTATAAGTTTTTGATAATCAGCTGATTGCACTGAAAAGTTAAAGCCCCAACCATAAGTAGGAACCAACCAACTTAAGTGGGATTAAACTAATGTTAAAATTCATACCGGGCGTTCTTCTCCCGGATTGAGGATGTTGCTTGAAGATTTTGAAGTTTGGCGTTGTATTTGTGAAGCAAAAGCTTCTCTACAGGGGACAAAATGACATTTATGACATTTTTAGAACAAATTTGTGTTCTATCCAAAAGAGGAATTGACGAGCCCAAGAATACAGTGTCAGGAGAGTCCAAAATGACGGACGGCCAACCGAAAAGGCCATGAGATTTGACATTATATTCAGACGACAAAATTTCCTTGAGTACCTATGATTCATAATGATTGAGGCTTCGCTGTATGTTTTCTCCCAACTACAATGCTTTTTACGCCTCTTTATATCGGACTCTTCAAGTTTAATTTCCACTTCTTCTCTCTTAATGGCGACTTGAACTCCGCTACACCAAGCCGCTTCGCTGCACATTCATCTTTTTTGGAATTAATTGCTGCCAATGAAAAAAGGCGACATTCCCCTACAAAGTTGACGAAATCGAAAATCGTTCAACTTAATTCAACAACATCACCAGCGACGGTTACTATCCACCAGCCCTGGGTATGGTCCTCCGTACTAGACTCAATTTTCGAAGGTCTGTGTATGGCCTCCAGGGATGAGGCTGAGCCACCTATTTATGAAAATAATTTTTGGCAGAATAAAGGTCCACCAACTCCTATTACTTTCAATTTTTATGAGGCTCATCCTATTTGCAATCCTCCAAGTCGTGGAAGCCAATCAGGATAAAAGGAAAACACGTTTCTCTATATGCCTAAGCTGTACACTTTTATTGCAAACTTAGGGCGATTTTCAAGTTTAAGCTTCAACAGATAATCCTTTCTTTAATCCGGTTTCCAAACAGGGATATCGAATATATGGCAGCGCAGGACAGAACAGTTTCGTCCATTTAGAAGAGCCCTCGTTTCCAGATAGTTTTAGAACTCACCACCTCTTTTGTGTGTAACGATTACCTCCATTTTCCTAGGTTGAATTATCCCTACACAAACTCTTGCATCAGGAAAAAGAAAAAATGGAACGTGAATTCGAGCAAAGGCTCCAGATCCAAAAGGATATTCTCAAAACCAAGTACCGGCAAAAGCTTACCGAGGTAAGAACGCAGTAAGTTAAATGGCTGAAACTTTTGACCTCATCCGAAAATACCGTTTAGGAACTCGCTAAATATACTTCAAGAAACAACGCAGAAGACATCCAGAACCCCAACGAAAGTTTCGAAATCAAACTAAAGGAGTTCGAGGCCAAGCATCAGGAGTTGCATCAGAAAATCCACGAGGCCGAGCAAAGGCTTAGGAATGAGCCAATCGATAACGCCAAAAAGCCAACTGCACGAATCGACAACAAAGGAACACAAACAAGTGTGAAAACAATTGCAGCCCCACAAGTGAATGCCCAAGACCAGCTGCAACAGTTGGTCATGAGCATTTCGGAACAGGACCGCCAAGTCGACCACATTGTCTTCGATGCCAAGTAAAAACATTCCATCCCGCATTTACGTAAAGTAAACTACAAAATTTTCTTTCCCAGGCTACGCATTCAGGAATTGGAGCATGAGAGCAATCAATTGGATCGGAGCTTCCGCGACTACCTCGACAGGCAACGGTCGGAAAAGCAAAAAACTCGTGAGCACGCCGCTTCCATATGGCAGAGTTACGCTCTCGGCAAATCAATGCTCGACAAGAAGTGCTCCACATTTCGTGCGAAGGCAAGGACAATGGCAAAGCAGCCAGACATAGAGACTGACGTTCCCGTCATTGATGCATCCCCATCGGTGCCCACCATCAAAATCGACAGCACGCCTGGGAAGCCTCTGGCATTTGAGAATCCCTTTCGTGAGGCACAAAGGAAAGTTCTTGGAAGGCGCAAAACACTTCCGTCATTGCCACCCACCTTAAATGACATCGAGGCGAGTGTCGAGAAGTGCACTCCTCGACGACAGCGTCCAAGTGTGTTACGATTGATTGAACACAACGACGAGGACAACGGGAGTCGTCGCACCAGCGTAACACAAAAGCATACGTCCTCCTTGTCGCCGGGTCGTGTGCCCAACAACGCAACACTCGTGACCCTACCATCACCGGATCTGAGCATAAAGGACATCACTTTGGATGGCATCGAGATCAGTGGTGATTCTAACGGCAGCAGCAGCAGTGCACGAGGAGTATTTAAGCTCAAGCGCCAACTGTTTACGGCGACAGATAATGCTCGTCCGTCGTCGAGCAGTAATGGCCAACAAATGAATAGTAACGGCGGCAAGGAAACGGAACAGCAGCCACTGATGCAGGTTAACAAGGGGAACGTAGGCGATAAAAGGAAATCCCTTGACAGTGACAAGAACACTGTACCTATGGATAAAGGCCATGACGATGGCAAGGGAGACTTGAAGGAGTTCTTCGAGGAGGCAAGTAATGCGAACAAGTTGGATGCACCTTCGGCTGGAGGATTATTGGACGAAGATGTTTCCTCGCAAAGTTTCCACTTAGAAGTTTCCACAGCAATGGCGGAGGGGATGTCTGACAATGACTTCTGGGCATAGACGATTTGATGTATGATTAAATAAAGGATTTAAGAGGATGCGAAGAGAGTTATTTAGAGAATTTGTTTGCCATTTGTTAAAAGCGCGACTTTTTAAGGGCCACTTGACATTTAATTCAATTTTAAGGAGAGACTTTTTGAAGCGTCTCGTCACTGATGCTGGACCTGAGGAATAGTTAATGAGTTTCCTTAAATAAGATGGTTTGAGTTCACTTTGAAGCTTTGTCTTATTATTGGTACTGTCTGCAGATCTGCACTCCTTGGTTTCGACTTAAGTGATTAAAGGTGGAGTTTTTTCTCCCATTGATACTTTTTTTGTGACTTTCTTCACCTAGTATGGGCTCGTGGGTAGTTTCTGCTTGGGTTGTACTCCATTTAACCTTGAGTCTTTGTAAAATAAGCAAAAGGTTTCATGAACTGTCTGAGCTTATCAATGCTTCGATAGGAAAATTTTTCAGGTGATTTTTGGTCCCGCCTGCAAAGATAGAGAGTAGACGAGGACATTTACCCCCGACAGCGAATTAGCCAGAAGAGTGAGAAACTCTGAATGCGACGACTGCCTTGGCTTGGTCACCTGGATGAACACCATCCTCCGGCCCAGAAAATCTTCGATCCACCACATGGGAAAACCGCATCAGGTGGTAGAAGCTGGCTGGCGAAGCTTGTTGGTTGAATCGTCAGAAGTAAGTAAAAGAACAGTTTAATAGTTGGTAGCAGAAGGCTAAATTGAACGGTGTCAAATTCCAAAAGATTGATACTTCCATACTTTAGAGTAGTCAAATTTTTAAACTCCAAGGTCTTAAAGCTAATCCTGCTCCTTCCCAACGATCCAGCTTGTATTCTTGACCACCTTGGAGTAAGCGGTGATTCAAGATTGTCAAGCTCCCCCCTCATAAAAAGTTCCCAGGCTCGTTTTATTTATCAACAATTTAAGCTGATAAGAATAATTACGGAAGTTTGCAAAGGCCCAATGGAACGGAAAGCCACTAAACAATTGTTTTAAAGTCTTAAACCCGGTTAATCTCTGTTTTCTCAAAGGGTGATGCTCCTGATGCATACTTTTCGCTCATAGCTACCAACTATCCTTTATATTAAATCCTTTTATGCCAATAGAACAAAATTATGGTACTACTTAAGCTGTAAGGAAACCTACCAAGGTTAAGGGTGTTAAAGGAGCTAGGCTTTCATTCTAATTAATGAAATTTATTCCAATCGCGTTATACTATGTCTCCACCGGACAATAATCCGCGATTAATATGAAACCTCAACCAATCTTCCTCATCTCAAAACTTACCTACAATACAAATTTAGGTCCTTTTAACAAGCGATTTAAAATAAATCCCCAAATATCATTCCGCCTTTACTTTTGACCCTATTCACACACCTTTATAAAAGTTTGATACTTGAAAAATTAAACTAAAACCGTCCGCATATAACAGATTTGTCACAAACACGTAGTCTATTGGGATTTATGGAACAAAAATGTTTTTTTCGCTCCTGGAAAATGCCATCCGCAATCCCTTTTAGCCAAAGTGACAACGAAAGGGTGCTCGTGTCAAATTAATCTTATATTTGTCTGGTGGAGACACTTCGGGATTTATTTTAAATCATCTTCCGCTAATCGCAGTCTTATGGCCGGTGGAGACATAGTATAATTCACATTCACACTTCTCACGAACCTCTTTTATGCCACTTTTAACGCTTTTCGCACACAACAGTAGAAGCCACGAAAAACGAACGTGAAACTGTCGACGAAGTGACGGATCTGTCACGATTACGTATTCTATTGGATACAAAATACAACTAATTGTTTTTGCATTCCTGGGAAATTTAATCGTCTCTCTCTTTTGGGAGCCAAATTGACAACAAGGCGTGCTCGACTCAAATTATTAATCTTGTGGTTTTCTGGTGAAGACACTTCGGGATTTATTTCTTATTGTATCTCCAGCTTATCTCAGTTACGCTACTTTCACAAGAGAATAGATAAAACCTTTTGTGGTTTTAATAATTTGGATTTTTTTAAACTTTTAGGATTCTTCTGAGCTTCTACTTCTAACCTCGCCTATTTACAGCCTTTCCGTCATGCATATAATGAAGTGAACGATAGCTCTAATGACCTGTTTGTCAGTGCGAGAGATATTCCAAATCTCGTAGTTAAACTGGGGTTTACACCATTGATTCGATTTCCATCCGGGGTTAAGCATGGTTTAACTCATTAAGCCAGGATCAAACTTTGTATAAAACAGTTTGAAACTCTTTGCCTGCTTTTTCTATGACAGTTGCTTTGCGTGTTTCTGTGGAAAATGACATTTGACAAGAAAACGGATACCTAACAGCTATTTTCTGTTTGTTCTTTTTATGGAAAAATACCGTAGCGTAAAGAGAGTCAATAATTCCGGGAGCAGAAGGCATCGATAACTTTATTTACAGAGTTAAATACTGAAAAACTGATCCCAGGGCTAACTCCCAAATATATCTTTGCTTAACCCCGGGTTAACTTTGCACTGAAAAACTTGCCACTAAAAGGTTGGAGGCTGCAGAGTTGACCTTTGCTAAGCCCCGAAAAACATGCCTCTAAAATGTTGAAAGGTCGATGCATAAAAATATTCCGTTTTACTTTACTTACCCCTCATCCTTAAACCTACCAAAGGTTATTTTATATCAGGCGTGGAATAATATTATTATTATTCCACGCCTGAAATAATAAGTTCTCCCTTATCCACATCTTACCACGGTTCCTTTCTGCTTCGAGTCTTCTATTGGCTTTTGTATATCTGTCTTAAATAATTTTGAGGTTGCCTTAGTGAGTGGCCATGGAATCTTTTAATTTGCGAGTCCTGTGCAACGTAGTTTGAATTTTACACAATAGAGCTAAGGACCTTTTTTCACGAACTACGAAACTTTTCTCTCGTTTTGTCTGATGGATAGTGGATACCTTGTACTTTATCAAAACTCTCCTTGTCTGTTTTCGTCAAGACAGTTTTGTCCCTTTTTAAGAAAGGACCCCCCACAAGTAAAACGTGGGTAAGGAATCTCTAAGACGTCAAAATAACCAACAGTCTTTTTTATGTTCACACATCATTTTATTTAATTTTTTTTTGATATCGCTAACGAAGGACATCCTTGTCTTACACATACAAACATGGTATAAATTAAAAACCGTACGACGATTGTTTGGTGCAAATCTTAAAACTACAAAATGCCGAACATGCACAGCGTCCTAAAAACTAAAACGGTCCTCTCCTCTATACACACACGAATTAAATTCTATTTTCTATCTACTAGTCTCAGGACACACTACATATGTATGGGAGCTTAAGGGTTAAGGTTACACTTAAACAACTAGTAGTACTCTCGCGTGGCAGTTCAAATCTCCCTCCTAAACAGCGGTTCCGTTGAGCATGTCATAGTGCCCGTCGAACAAGCTGGCATGCGAGCGTCGTCGTTCCCTTTCGATTTCGTCCAAGTCGAAGGCGTCATACACCCCATCGGCCCGCCTCTCATCGAAGGCATACGCCCGCGTAAATTTGTGATGTGCAGCAGCCCCATTAGTGGTTGCCCGGCCAACCATTGCCGGATGCGGATGCTGATTGCCGTACAGAAAGGAATTGCTCGAGAAATTCGACGGCGACGTTGGTATAGCTGCGGGCCATTGCACAGCGGATGGCATCAAGGTCGTGGATGGTCGACGTGCTACACCAGCAACACCACCTCCGCCTCCACCGTGAAAGTTCATGGAGTTGCGCACGTCCTCGCAGGATTTATGTAAAGTTAGGCCAGAGTGATAAATGCTCGGCGCCTCCCTGGAACCATGCGATAACCTGCTCGCCTGAGCTGTTGGATAGTGATTGTGTCCCGTGACAGATAAGCGGCTTTGGCTACCGCCAACACCACCGATGGTAGAGACCGGCATTAGTAGGCTCTCCTGTGAGTCGGCGAAGCTGCGTTTCATGAACGACCTTGGCAACGTGCGGCTTTGATAAACGTTGCAGTCCAGCAGTTGTTTTGCGCTGCCCTTGGTGTAGAAGTGCTCCGGGTAGGTGTTCCAGATTTCAGACTCACATCGATCCAGGTCGAAGAGGCTCTTCTGATAGAGCTTACCCTCGGCGTGCAGGGACAAATTCGAGTTTTGCTTTCGCAGCGAGCCACTCGGTGGTGGTGGCTCAATGAACATTGAGCTGCGGCGCACATTTGGATAGTAAACCGCTTGCGGATTGTGATGCTGTGCTTGCCGGGAGTTTTGCGGCTTCGTTCTGTCCACAATGTAGATGTTCTCGTCGTCGTCGTCGTTGGGGTCATCGCCGTTGTCATTGATGAAATAGATGTCCTTTGGCTTGGGCCTAACTCCGGCGCGTTTGCAGAACTCATTGAAAAACTCGTCCTTTGTCTTGCGGATGCCACGCGATAAGCCGCAGATATCCTGAATGCCGGTGGAAGAGCCACCGCCACCCCTTATGCGCGAACCTCCCCCACCAGTGGCGGCGTCACCACTGTCAACGGAGTCGTTGTCCCCATCATCGCGTCGTCCATCCCTGTGGGTGGCCTTGGATGTCACCGTTCCCTGGTGCTTTTTCGAGGCGGGGATTTTCTTTTCGATCCCGTTGTTGGTGTTGTTGTGGCAATGCTTGCTGTTTGCCGATTGTTGTTGTCCCGGATTTCCATTGGCACCGTTCGAGAAAATCTCTGTTGTGGTGGATACGCTTCGGGTCAGTGGTGCCCCTCCCGCCGACTGCTGTTTCTGGTAGTGCACATCTATGGGTGGCAGTTGGAAATGCGGTGGAGCTGGTTCGGTATAAAGTTCGTTCAAGCTTTTCGCAATATTTTTCGAATGTAGGTCACATTTTGGTGGTTTCTCGAAGTAGTATCTGTGTGTTTTGGGAAGACACAAAAAAAAATACAGTTGGACATGAATGAGTGAGAACTTTGATGAAGCCATGAGGTAATGGATGGGGTCGGAATTCGTTGTAAGGACTCACCGTTTTTCCAAGTCATTGAATACGTTGGAGGGATGCTTCTTGCAATTATAGCCGGCTACTTCTAGGTTCTCTTTGCACCGATGCGGATGATGCTTGGAGTTTTTGTTTTCGCCTTCCTTGATTTTTTCCTGCATATTGGTGAACGAGAGGCATGGCAGTTTCTGCGAGGAAAAAAATCTGATCAGAATGCAATGGGGATTTTCTAGGAACTTTATTAAATCGTTGGGCTGATTTTCCTCGAAAATTGTTCAAAAGAGTCAAGGCCTAACTTTTCACAACCACATACCTACATGCTGTGCGAGTTACAGCGGCGACTAAAATTTTTGGCTGAATCCGAACAGCAATTTTTAAAGCTTTTTACCTCGGATACCGAGACGTCATGTACCCTTCAGGAATTCCCGTTTACTCTCTGAATAAATGGATGTTTTATGGTCCTGCATCATTATGTTTTAATAGCGTATGCCACAAATCTAGCGCTGGCCTTCGTTCACAGCTGAACAGGCAATCAAGTGTAGCTCAAGACGTGATAGGGGAAAGTTTCTAAGCCTTAAGCCTTCAGCCAAGTACACAACTTCCAACCGAACGAATTCCAACAGTAGAGGAGGAATGCCAGCTGTTTTCATCGGCAGTTATAACCTCTGCGAGAAATTTTTGTGGAGTGAAGCGGCTTGGTATAGCGACTACTGGCGAGAAAAGATCTGCGTCGCTTTAAGCACTTGGAGCTCAAGAAGACATTTGAGACAAGAAGAGGGCCTACATTGCGTATGGAATCAATGCAGAAACACAACTTTGCGATGCCGGTATAACGAGGCGCGTAGAACTTTCAGTGAGCTGGCTGGAACAGTCAGCACGATTACAGATCTGAAAGCAAGATGTTTTGTCAGTCTATTTGCCGTCTTAGGGGAAAGAAGTTAAATATCGTACAAGGTCAAAGGATGGTACACCTTTTTTCAAATGAGAACGATCTGCCTAAGACGCAAATGGAGCCAGCCCTTTTCGGAGCTCTTCAACCCCCGACACAGCATTGCAGTTCACAATTCTACTGATAGCGGGATTGGGGCGGAGTTATCAAGTCTGCTAAGGTTGATCGAGATTATCCGAGACTCCGAGTTTAACTGACTTTGAACCCAGAAATGAATTTTTCAGTGAATATTGATCCGGGATTTATCTCGGCTTAACTCGCCAAATTCGGTGAGTTTATCTCAGATCAACTCTGGTGAACAGTATAAACGGATTTGAATGTTTTTTCTGTGTAAAGAGGCAGTGGCTTTGTGTGTTTCTGTGAAAAATGACAACTACAAATGACTTCAACTTTTTTTTCTGTGTTTTTCTATGTGAAGTGAGATTTGGGAGAGTCAATAATTTCGAGAGTCGAAAATTTTGACAACTCTCGATGGAGTTAACTTTGCAGATTAACTTTGCACTGCTTGATGGTTTAACTCCCGATTCGTTTTGTAGCGGAGTTAACAGATCTTGGCTGAAGCTGGGCTTAATTCAGCACTGATAAGGTTATTAAGGTGGCGTAGGAGAGCGGGAAAGCACCAAGCAATTAGCAAACAGAAGTTTGCTCTGGACAGAGAGATTGCTCTCACTTTAGGGGTGTATCTCTCTTAAGTCTTCAGGAAAAAGTATTCGCGAATATGTTGGAAGCACGTTCCAGAGCCGTAATCGAGCCTTTGTTAGGACTCTCGGCTTGGTAAAGGCACAACCGACCAGAGCTTTTATACCCTATTCCACAGGAATGATGTATATATACAGGGTGTCCCGAAACTCAACGTCAAGCGGATAACGGGTCATTGCGGAGGTTTTACCCGTGTTGGGAAAAATAATAGAAACAAGTGGGAAAGTGCAACAGTTGGTATGCAAAAGCTTCAATCCATCTACGACGGATTGCAAAATACCCGACCATACCAAAAAGGCAACTGCCACGCCTTCAAAAAGTGGGCGGGATATAAAAATATAACTGTCGAATGCTTTATACTAGGTGGTTGCATACATTTCGGCCTAAAACTCCGCCTTTTTAACTAAAAAATCACTTTTTTTAACACCACGCCCACAAAAGTGGACGGAGGCACACACAATATATACATAAAAGTTAGAAAATGCTAATATCTACAGCTTACGTGGGGTGCCGTGGCGTAGTGGTTAGTGTGCGTGCTTACTACGCCGGAGGTCTGGGTTCGAATCCTGCCATCGTCATCTGAAAAAAAGACGTTCTTCTTTTTCACGGCTCCACCTTCGTGAGAGTCTGACAAGCCTTCAGAGAGTATCATTTGTCTTGAAAAACTTCTCAAAGTGCCGTTCGGATTCGGCAAAAAATTGAAGGTCCCCTTGCATGTGAAGAAATTAACACACCAGCATACATTGTTGAGAAGTTGGCCCTGGTTCACCTCGAGCTGTTGCGCCACTCTTTTTTTATGAGTAAGACTTCCCCCATCACCCGGTATCGCTTTGACGTTCAGGTCCGGGACACCCTGTATAGTAAGTTTGATACTGGCGAAAATGTTACGTAGAGAAAAAATAGCGATAGACTCCCAGGACCTCAAGGAATTCTGAGTCGAATAAGCTATGTTTGCCTGTTTGTCCGTCTGTCCGTATGTAACCAATTCGTTGGACTTAGGTACATTTTGATCTAGGAGGTTTAAATTAAGCACTGAAGCTTTTAGACATCCGAAGCAATACAAGTGTGAAAATTTTTCAAATCTTACCTACATTCGGGCTAAATGTCCAACTGCCGTCAGTGCTTTCAAAACTGTAAGACGTGCGTCGTTAAAGGCTGAAATCTTAAATTTAGCATCTCCGTAGAATTGTTAGACATTCAGAAGAAAAATAAAGTCGGCAGGCAGGCCTTCCCTAGTGGGCGTGTAATTATGTAGACAACATTTTGTTAAATTTTTTTTTAATTCAAGATTCTGAGACACACCCCTTATTTTCAGACAGAATTGAGTAAAACTTCTTATTTTACAGAAAACGTGCATTTCGACTGCTCTTAATTAAGGAAAGAATAAACTAGTGGGAGGGCTACAATCGGCTTAGGCAAATCGTTGGATACCCCATCCCAAACCCCAATTAACCACTGTCAAGCTCCGAATTGTGTAATAAATCTTGGTTGTTAAATTTCGGTTTCATTTAACTTCAATTATATTAAGAATTTCTCAGTTAAGAATCTTCTCAATAAGAAAGGGACGTGGCATCCACCCCCTCTCAATAACATCGTATTTTTGTTTATATTTTTTATGTATACACGTGCTGATTGCACGGTTTTCATATTTAAAATTTGGTTTATACTTAAAAACGCCCCCAAAAGTGGGCGTTGCGAAAATTTATTCACTTGAGTTTACAGCTTACGCACATATCTGAAAATTTTATAGTGCAAGTTTTTTTTTTAAAGCAAATATATCAAATAAAAACCGTTTATTAGAATGCACATTAAGTATGACCACGCCTACAAGGGGGCGGTATTCGCTTTTTTTTTAAATGCCAATCACAGTACACTTAAGCAAGGATATCGCATACCAAATTTCACCTATCTGCGACAATTTTCATTTTTCATGCTGTTAAGTAAAGTGGGCGGATTCCAAAAAAATGTTTCACTTGTACTGCTTCAGGATCTAGAAAGAACAGATATCAAGTTTCAAGTTCCTGGCTCAAAATTTAAGACCTAAAAACTACCGACAGACTGACGGACGGACGGACGGACATGGCTCATTCGACAACAATTCGGTCTCGATCTCGATCGGGTCTACGGTGATTATTTCTCCATGTTACAAACTATAAATCAAACTTAATATACCTCCTGTCCTATGGGATGGGGTATAAAACGAAAAATTTAGCAGACATGGTTAATCAAACCTTATTCAGGATTTTGTTCATACAAAGTTTTGGGCCGCGTCCATTTTGAGGGTCCCAGAAAACTACATTTTTTGTGTTCATTTAAGTCGTAAACTTGGATATTTTATTTATAGGGGCAACATTTAAACTTTGAATTAAATAAGCAATCTCCCTAATGAAGACGATAAGTAATCGACGAAACGTCATTAAACAAGTGAAAAAGTGCAACAGTGCGTATGTAACAGCTTCAGTCTGTCTGCGAAGTATTGAAAAATACCCTCCCCTAACTAGAAAAGAAATTAACATGCCTCAAAAAAATTGGTGTGTCAAAAAATATAACCTTCGGGTGCTTTATGCAATATGGTTGAATACATTTTGGACTGAAAACCCTGCCTTATGACTAAAAAATTCACTTCTTTTAACCACAACTACAAAAAAGGAGGGGAGGAGGGGCTACATTAGTGTAGACAAAAAATACTTGTATTTTAAGTAATTTAATTTTATTCCAAATTTCCGCTCTTTGGCTTAAAAGCAAGGAAGATATAGAAAATTTTTCGAATAATATAGACCGGAAAGCCCATTTTTTTAAAATAATAAATCCGAGGCTCTTTTGCCTCGGGAACTGGGGCTGAGTTTCGGTAGTTGGTATTGTGAGATTCAGTCGATAAAAATAAAATTTAAAAGCTTCTGTTCCTAGGAGATCTATTTTTTTTTTTGTTTATTAAAAAACTCCAAATCAAGCAAATGGTACAAAAGGATGCCAAGCTGTTTTACCACTTCAAAATTTCGAACGACTGGCAGCTTTTACATACCCCTGATCCAGACCTGTCTTTAGCAATCAAATGTGGTACATAATCTCCTGAAGATTTTGTTGCTTTGAAGTCTTCCAAATTCCTCTGTTTTTTTTTTTTCAATATTTCAACGCCCGAGACAAATCGGCTTGTGGCCTGGTTATGTCAGAAATATTAAGGACTCTCAATGCACATTGTTCGACGACTAACTATTTCCAATTGATGCTGCCAATATAATAGGGACTATTCACAGGTGAATAATGTACCATATCTTTAACATGTTGCCAGCTTCTATAAAATGCAATCACCCTCTAGGCATAGGTCGTTTACAAACAGACCAAAATAGTGGAATAACTATTTGAACATGTTTATAAAATTGAACTAAGTTATGTGGGCTTACGAACAAGCCATGTCATCCGCATTCCCCAGGATATTGTTTAGTATATTCCTTTCTTACTCATGCATGGCCCTGCAATCTTGCAAAGATGGCTTTTCAGCCATGAATGTAAATGTTGCACAATGCTATTCAAACTTCAGCGTTCAACACTCTAAATACCCTTCCAAATTGAGTGTAGCTTTATGCATTCCCTGAAAATTTGAATTCCCACAATAATCTAGTTTGACACAAGTTTTTCCGATTTTCCTCCAGCTTCAGGGCTCGAAGTTTTCTGCATATTTTTTTTTCCCCTTCTTTTAAGTGCAACAAAGTTCAAGAGGAGTCAAGAAAAAAAAATACCTCGAAAGCCAATTAATGCACATGAAGAAAAGTTTTCCTGTGAATTTGTGTGTGGGGGCGCATCCTTTTTTGTCGTCACAGTTGCAAGCAAACAGCATTTCCGGTTGCAAATTTCATTTTCGCTAAAAGACTGAGAAAAAAAGACATTTGTAATCCGCGGTGGTTGGCAGAATGGAAGCCACCATTGGAGTCTAGATCCCACGCACGTAATCATAAGTTAACTTCCGCTTGTCTAATTCGGATGATTTATTAAAAAGGCTCTCGTTGGAGGAAGGTAGATACGACCTGCTGTTTCAGGTTGGTAGAGTACTACGGTTGCAGGCAACCACTGACTAATGCTGTAGGTAAGAAGATTGGGGATTAAGCTAGTTATAATATTTTTCTGTGGAAAAGAATGTGACATATGTGGTACCCTATAGTAGGGAGTGAGTTAGAATTGTGAGGATTGTGAGGAGTTATCATAAATAGCCAGTATTCAGGGACATAATCTGGAGCGGTTGCACAACATTATGTACTTACTCCCTATTTTAAAAGGTTCTATTTAAAAGTGTTACCGGTGCAGAGAACATAAACGGTGTTGTGGAATGTGGACGCTTCGCTAATCAGGACCCACGTATTTCTTTTTATACCCCACCCCATAGGATATAGGTATATTAAGTTTGTCACATAGTTTGTGACACGGTGAAATAATAATGGTAGACCCCCAAGACCTTAAGGGCATATGATGGAGACCGAATTCTGAATCGAATCCGCCCAAAGACACGCCCACAATCGGTCTAAATGTGCAACTACCTCTAGAGTTTTCAAAACTGTAAGACGTTCTAAAAGGCTGAAATTTGACATTAAGCATCTTCTAATGAATGTAAGACACAAAAAGGGCAAATTTAATTGGCAAACCTCCTCTAGTGGGCGTGGCATCTGTTAAAAGTAAATTTTCAAATGCAGTTTAATCAATATTTTTGCCCGAAATTAAAAAAAATTTGCTTAATATTTTATGTAGAAAACGCTTAGTTGCACATTTTGTTCATACAAGACTTGGGGTCCCGCCCACATTTGGAGGCAGAATTGAAGAAAAACCTAAAATTTTCCAGAAAAACTTAATTTCGACTGGCCTTGAGCCTAATATAGGAAAGCAGGAAACAAAAAAAGTAGCAGGTTAGGTAAACGATGCTTCAGTCTAGATTTCGTTGATATAAAGCTTTTAGCCACGCCCCCTTTTAGGGGTCGATTAAAAATTGCATTTTTACGTACATTTAAGTGTAACTTGCAAATATCTGTGGAAATATCTTATAAAAAATAGTTTGTAATTAGGGGCGGTTGGATCACGCCACTTTTCAGAGTTTGCATAACTTATAAAATGTCAAAAAATAACATTGCCATCAGCATTTTCCAATGTGGGATAGGATAGGGTATTCAACGGTCCGTTTTACGGACTGTAACTTCTGCGTACACACTGTAACACTTACTAACTGGTTTAAAGAACAGGTTGAAGGTTTTGTTTTGCAATAGATTGGATCATTAACATGATTATTTTGCATAAGAATATTCCCAAACAAACGTGGATCCTATGGAGAGATCTCCAAAAGACTTCTTCGTCCTTTACCATTGAGGCCGACTTGGAGCAAAAGTGCGAGTTTAAACCTAAAGTGAGATGGCCACTGGCACTTCATCACCACTGGTGGCTGATTATGAAATGTTGGGGGATGTGTTCATATCTCCTAAGGGAAGTGCCCCTGCGTCGCGATCGTGTCTTTAACCTCTTATGTGCCAATGCCTTAACAGAGGAGAAATATAGAAAAATTACGACGCCAAGGGCATGTTTTATGAGGGCGGGACAAAGCATATGAAGTATGCTCAAGCAACGAAATCTATTGTCCTAGGCTACTTTAATGCCTATCAAGACATCTCCGGGCGCACGATCGGAAAGCGGATGCTGCACGACACGGCCTCCCATAACCGATTCGGGCTGATGGACTTTGCTGCAGGGCGCCACGTTTGGTGTAGCTTATACAATTCCCGTAACCCAACATCCTAAAAGGGACTTGGAGATCTCTCGATCAATCAACCGTCGAGCAGATTGGATCATATTGCTATCGACGTAAGACGCTCTTCCAGTATCACGGGACGGTCGAGCTATCTGAAGGCCCAAAATTGACCCGGGAAACTTCCCTGATGTAGACAAGGTACAACTGAGGCTATCCTGACCAACGTTTGACGTCAGAAGGCTTACAGCCACAATGAGATCTTAATGCGGGAACCACAAAGCAGCCTGGGCTTGGCCTCGGCTTGACGTTTACAAGTTCAGCCGTAACGATTTCAGTGTTTCCTAACACAATGAACTCGGCTTCAAAATGTTGTTTGTAAAGAGAAAGAGTGCGCAAAGAGAAAACGTAATGCTACGTTATGAGGCTCAGAAGCCCAGCACTAGTTCAGATGTGCTGAACTTTTGCTTCGTGTGAAGCAAATGGGGGTTGATTTCGATCGCACACAGGAAGTCAATCAGTCTGCCTTTGGCTATATTTGTATAGGTGTGTTGGTGATGCACGGATATGAGCAAAATATCTGAGTGTGTCTACATTTTGGGCCAAATTGTGTATTATTTTTTTATTAGTTGGACATGACACATGAATGTTCCACATAATTATGTACACAGCACTAGCTACCAGGGCTTTCGGCTGTGTGTGCGTTTTTTTTAATTTATCGTGGTATGCTTAGAGAACGCAGTGACTGGAATGCATAATAAAAGCTCTCTCTCCATGAGCGAAATGTCATTGCAAAGCCGGTTCAAAGCGCACGTATCGTAGCGGGGCGAAGACGAAGCCTGAGGCTGCTTTGTGGTCCCCGCTTAAAGTCTTTCTCCAATCTACAGAATACTATGCTCCCAGCATCAAGTATGTTGAAAGCTCAGTGTCAATGCTGCCTAAATGGCATCAGATAATTCTGCCTCTGATGTGCTGGGTTTCAGGTGGCCACGATAAAGAAATAACTGGTTTAACGTTGAATGCCGGAAAGCACTTGCAGCTAAAGAGGAAGCATATAAAGCATGCTCTGGGCCACTACAAGGAGAAGAGGCGAGAGAAACACCGGGTTCTCCGAAGCAAAAAGGTGTCGACTGCCCCGCATGAGCTGGACGCAGTTGAGAAAATAGGGAGATACTAAAACACGAGTCAGATTTGAAAGTTAGCAAACCATCAAAATTGAACAAATTTCTAACTGAAGCCTATAAAAACAATCAAGGGAACATCGTAGTAGAAGAGCGGTCGGAACTATGGATTAAGAAAAACTTTAGGGCAGAGACAACGGCCGAATGCGGCTGAGGCAGAATGTACCATTCAAGCCGGGCGAAGAACTCACCGAGAAAGCATACGAACGATATCGCCCAACCGACCTGTGTCTTAGCTTAGGTGCAACAAAGCACATGGCACTGACTTTAAATCCGCTGGCAATGATCTGGTAATAGGGGGTATGCACCTGCAAGATATTGTGGGAGGAAAGCTCGTCCGATCAACCTCAATGTTGTTTGTTCGATCCTCAAGAAAGGACACCCTCTGAATTTTTCCAACTAAGAAGGATCATCTGCTAAGCTGTGTGAGCGCCTAAAGCCGTTTGTATCTGATAGGTCCATATCAGTATGGCTTTAGGCCAGGAAAGCAAACCATTGCTAGGTGGCTGACTCCGCTCAGCAGGGACACATTAAGACCAACGAGTGTCCGTTGTGATACCACTTCAGGAAAGACTGGCGTTAACAGCCCAAAGACTTAAATGATGTCTACCCGACTTGGGGGAAAAGACTGAAGCAACCAGTATCAGCATAAATCTGTTCCGAAGGCCACCAGTCGATGGTCGATAGTTAGGGACTTACCCGAAAAGGTTTATGAGCGCTGTGGTACCCGTTTTGGTGTGAACCACAGTGAGCAGAATTGTAGGGGACAGTGAGGGACTTTCCTGGAAAATGGGGTCCCGTGTGGCTGTTGGACCCCAAACAGGAGTTTACCTTGAGTATGGGAGGGGTGGGGTTGATATGAATTGGAGAGAAGAACTTGAGGTCGAGGGTAATCGCTTTCGGTATGAATCCGCTTCAATAAGGAAGTGGGAAGTCAGTGAGTAGTAGTCCCAAATGATCTCATCTAAGACAAAGCAAGGGCTTTTGGTAAAAGTCCGTTCGCATATTGCACCTCAAGCAAGAATTTCCCTCAACGATTGGGAAGTGCAGGTGTAACCGATTTCAGTTTGAATTCTTCTTGAACTCAAGAAGAATTCAACCTCAAGTTAGAATTTACCTCGGGGGGATAGGAAAGGGGCAATCGGAGCAGTATATGAAATCGTACCGGTTTTCCTTGAAGGGCGGACAGGTGAAGACAGGCATAACGATATGTGCCAGCATCAGAACAGTCCTGCGAGGGAGGGCAGATAAGGGTTATTGGTAATTTGGGGTTATTGGCGATTTGGCATTTTTTCTTGGTGCTCTACGCTTCGGGTCCCGGGTGAGTTCAATAAGGGACGGATTGTGTAGATCACCATTTAGGCGTGTAACTTATTTGACCCGGAGCCAAACCTCATTATCTTCTGAAAGACAAGTTTTGCTAGGTCGTGGAGATCTTCGAAGAAGTATTCACCTAAAGTTTTTCTTCTCAGGATCGATAGGGCTGGACAGAAGATGAACCCTGCTTTCTTTCTCCTTCTCATCTCTGCTACTGCTATAGAAATCGTTGAAGGGACCACCAAGTCATATCATGGTCTCCCTACTAGACCTTTGGTCTTTGAGGGCATCATCCTTCTTTTTAACGTTCAGCCTATTAAAGGTGATCAGTCCCTTTTTCCATACTATCCAGCACTGGCAAGATTAATTTGAAAAAGAGGCATTTGCTGATGTTGCCCACCTATTGTTGGCCATTGTCAAGGTCCATGTGAAACTTTATCGAATTTATGGGTGCTGCCATTAGGTATGCAGTTGCCTAGAACTCTACAAAGAAATGTGTCGCATCTGACAGCAGTCTCATTTAGAGATAGTGATTCACGAGCTTTTACTGCAGCTTGGCTGTCTATATGGAAAACAATTGCTCTGTAGTCTATTGTGCTAATTGTAAGTAAACCGCGGCTTCTCAAACACATGTGGTCTCTGCTTAAATACACTCCGACTGCAGTGATCCAACAGGCTTTTGGGTCAAGAGTGAAGAGTACCAGAAAAGAATCATGCCCCCGTTTTAAATGCTGTTTCTGATCCATCTATGCAGATTTTTGTCACAGATGCGAAGCTCTTGGGTCATTTTATAGGGTGTTTCTACCGCATATAAAACATAGATTAAAGGTTAATGGCAATGCGCAGTCGTCACAATTTTGTTATCCACCATTCTGTTGTAGTGTGCGCACCCTAGTGCATTTAGCTTTTTTGACAGGTTCAACCACATCAGCAGCAACGTCAACCCACGCTGATTATACCTAGCTGTCAGTAAAAGGTTTGTTTGATATGTTTTGACCGAAAACGAACAGAACACGTAGAATTCTGTACGGTTTAATTTGAGAGTTCATACGTGGAAGAGTTTTATTACGCGATGTCGTAGGGTAAATCTCGGGATTTAGAGGGGATCGAGTAAAATTTGTCTTAAATGCGGATAAGTGTCCGGTGGAAACACACTATTAGGTTGCTATGACAAGAAAAGCGTTTTCGAGTCAACGCAAACGTAAGTTATTAAACTGATCGGGCTGTACGTACTATGACACCGACATGTGCAGGAGAGTTAACATCAAATAACTGCGAAGACTGGGCCATTTACATTAGTTGGACACCAATGTTCAGTGCAAAAAAAACCCTTGAGCCTATCCGGGATAGACAGATTATAGATTTTGCTATAGGAATGCCGAGCCTAAAGTACCGAGCGCTGTTGAGAGAAGACAAACTAAGCGAGAAGCTTAAGGTCCTGGTGAAAGCCCGGTGAAGACTTTTCTTGCTAAGATTATGAAAACTGTGCTGGGTCCGAAAAAGCATTTGACTGGATTCCTTGGGATAAGGAGTATTTTTGTGTGAGAATGTTATAACTAAGGAAAACCCACAATTGTGAGATTGTCTCAAACTAGCGGATAAAATGTCGAAAGACAAGCCGGCAGGTAACGAACTTGCGATTAACACACCTTTTAGTACACCTGTACTAATCAATTTATTCTCTGTCCCAAATTTAACCACTTCAACTGTGTGTCAGCAGTTTTCTTTTTAAGTTTCGGTTCTTTCGCATAGTTTACAAAATCAGAAATCACTGATGCCGTAAAAAGAAGCAAGTTTTTACAACTTGTACAACATTTAGTTAATAAAAAAGCACTGCACAACTCACTTCCCGGTTGTTTGTCAACAACTTAACGGCATCTACCTACTCAAGAAAAACCTTAAACATAAAAAAGCAGAGCTCAATAAGAATATCTACTTACACTGTAATATCCAACTTCCTGTAAGCCGATATAAAGAAACACGTTCAGGACCCCCACGAACTCTGTCGAAATAAATCCAAACACGTAAAGGAAGAAACTCTGTCCGTAGGTAACCTTAAACAGCGCCGGTTGCAGTGTCGACCTTGGACGAAGTTTTGAGCCAATTTCTGCTTTCAAAATCGAAATGTATGCAATCAGCCCGATCAACATGAAAAGTCCTATAAAGAAATAAAAAAAAAAAAAAATAAAAACAAAAGTAAAACGCTCACCATCCCGAATCAAGGAATAATCCAATTCGGTTGACTAACCCACCTGACACTATGAACATAATCCCCGAGCTAAAGTAGTACAGGTTGTTTTGATGCGAGCACGTTGGCACCAGGAACACGATAAAACTAATCAATAGGAAGACGCCAGATGCCAGAAAGAATGGACAGGACTTCGTGATGGTATCTGTGTGGAAGGAAAAATTTATGGAAAAAATAAAAAAAAAAAAAATATTAAAAATTTATTAGATCAATGAATTCGAGCGAAGTATCCACTCTTCTATCCGTGTATGAAGTGCTTGCTATGCCGTCTCGAATGATATAGGGACACGCTCGGTTGCAGGGAGGATTCAAATTCAAAGGATTTATGGTAATTTGCTTCCCATTTGCGAAGGGAAAAGCATTCATCATATCGAATTGGTTGGCGTTTTGAGTAAACAGTTTCGAACTTTCCATATATACGTCGAGCTTAAGTTTTCCAAGTGTATTGAGGGTGTTCTAGGGCCTGATTTATGTTCACCGAGGTTGTGTATACCTCTGAAGCAGCGTCTGTGTCCTTTGGTCCTTAATTTATTGCCTTAGGACAGTGTAAGGGTGGCGGCGCGCCACACACCACTTATTTTATGCTCTTCTGTGTAGTGTCAACTTAAGTGCCTGCAGAGGAGCATCAGCAAAAGAAATTAGCTGCACTTTCGCCATTTTGTGCGCCCGCACTTGTAAGCGAAGCTGTGTCCTGATGTGCTCTATAACTTACTTGCGTCGACAAGGATCTGGTGTAGTTGAGGTGGGTTCTATAGTCACTTTTGGTTGTTTAGCCCAGCGGCAAGATGGATGAATGTGATGCCGACAGGCTCTGTACACACATTTAATGAGCCCTCAGCCCAGAGAAGAGGATAAAATTTAACTGCATGAATGGCAGGACGTTAAACGTCACATTAGAGCATATATGCGCTCCGAATCATCATTCTTACTTTGTAGCCTGCGGAGCTCCGTGTGTGTGGGAGGAGGCCAGGCTCCTTCAAAGAAATCCATTCATAAATAAGGCTCTACTTCGTGTGTGGTTGGTTGAGGATACTTTTGCGAAGTTCAACGTCTTCCAAAGTATCATTCCCCCATGCAGTCGGTTTGGAACTTTGAGTAGAAGGTGACACTGATGGAGTTGAATGTCGGAGTGGTGTTGCCTAGGATGTTTATGTATGGCAAAGAAGAAGCTCTTGTTTTTTGGTTTAAAATGGACTTTTGAGGCAGTCTGTTTGAGGTCTCTTTTGATGGGATTTCCTTAAGCCCAACTTTCCTGCAGTACTTTTACTCCTCGTATAGAACAAACCATCAGCATGCAGAATATAGGGGTTATTCAGAATCCAGTGCGAAAGAGCACAAGCCCCAGACAGTCATTATCCTTGCACACAAATTAGCGAATTTAGTACGTGTGAGCCGGTGCTCCCATGGCGTTGAATAACGCCTCGAGGTGAGAATTTAATTAAATTCCACCGGTGAAAGGCACATTTTTTATAGCACTCTCATTAAAGCTGGTTAATGTGGATAATACCATTGTAGGGAACTGACAGGCAGGTTATGGGCAGGCAAAGGGCTGTCCTGGGGAAATTCTTCTTTAAAGCGATTATGCTATGCTCGAGAGATATACAATATGTTTAAATTGCTTTTACATAATGATACGAGGTGATAAATAGGACTCTGTTACGGTGAGGGTCGGAAATTGTAACACTTTAGAAATTAAAAATGAATCCACAAGTTTAACTCACGAAAAATAAAGCTCCTGTTAAGGAATAAGACCATAAAATGATTTTTCCTTATAGTAAAGCAACTAAGAAGGTTTTTCTTAAGCCCGTATCTGGTACATTGCCCAGATTGAGACAAATATGAGGTTGGGCACGTTGCTTACATGTTTCCAACAGATTTTTCTAGACAGGTCACGCATAACGAGATTAAAGAAGCACACCTGCATGGCAGTCCAAAATAAGGTAAGTACAACCCACTTCTGAGGTGGACTGGGTTGAATACTTCTCCTGGTCCCGCCTGAGCGTCTGAAATCATTGGAGGATCGCGGAAAGATGGACGGCCCACTTGTTGCAGAAATTTATTGATTAAAGGAAGCTTTTTTGTTCATCTGAAAACTAATGAATTTGATTTTGCTGTAACATGGATGGATGCCAATTTTATTGGGACTTCCCAAACTATCAAAATTTTGCCACAAGAGTCACATCTCGTTTTCTTTCTTTAAGCAAAGACCAAAAACGCTTTGGGCTTAAATAAATAGAATCGATTTTGATAGCTGCTGTTGAGTGGGTTATTTCACAACCAACACCAGAGTGTGTTGTAGAGGCTTGTCCGAGTTGTCGAATGACTTTCATCACCTGGAAACATATTGGGCAACACACAACACAACGACAACGTCCTCGTCGCATCGCTCATCTGTCATCTGGCTGTCTTACAATATGCCCGCGAGAGAACAAGCGAGAGCCTCGGACGAGTTTTCAAATTATGCAATTTTATTTAATGGCATTATATGGGGCGATTCACAATAACAGTGTTATCGAACGCCAGCCATTTCGAAAAATTAAAAAAAAAACTCATCGAGGTCGACGATAATTTTGACATTCGATATTTCGAGTTGCGACAACCGGTTGAAAAGACATTTTTTTAAAGACAATACTTGTTCTGAAGGATAAGCTTTGAAAACTAAAAAAAAAAATTGCAGTCAAAAATATTTTCCCGATGTTTCTCGCTTTCATTTCGTGTTACAGACAATTTTTCTAGTCCCATGTTTGCACTGTCACATAAGTTTGATGACCGTTTCACATTCAGCGCGAGAGCGTTAAACTAGAGTGGCAGCGAAAACGCGAGATCAGAGAAATCATTTGTTACTTCACAATGGAAGCGAGAAATCGCGACGACTGTGCTGACTGCACAGTTGCAAAATAACATTTTTAAAATTTAACGACATTATTGCAAATGAATGGTTTATCTTTTACTAGCTTCGAAAGTATTAGCTTCGAAAATAAGCGATTGAAATTCATTTGACAGCTCGCCCGAGACTCTATCTCGCTCTTGATGTGAAACAGGCATGACGCTGGCGTACTGATAGGCGAGAGTCTCGAGGAACTCATATCGACGCTTTTTAGCCTGGAATTGCGGTACAGGATAAATAATAAATGTGTAACGAAGCCGACATATCTTACAAACATGTCATGTTGTATTTAAAACAGTCGTCGAAGTTTCTCGCTTTCATTTTGTATTAACAAACAGTAATTCGAGTGGGGTGCGGTGGCCTAGTGGCTAGTGTGTGTGCTTACTACGCCGGAGGTCTGGGTTCGAATCCTGCCATCGTCACCTGAAAAAAAAGACTTATTCTTTTTCACGGTCCCCACATCCGCGAGGGTCTGACAAGCCCTGCGAGAGTATAATTTGTCTTGAAAAACTTCTCAAAGTGCCACTTGGATTCGGCAAAAAATTGTAGGTCCCCTTGTATGTAAAGAAACTATAACACCAGCATACATTGTTGAGAAGTTGGACCTGGTTCACCTCGAGCTGATGCGCCACTTTATTTATTTATTACTTTATTTAATTCGAGTCCCACGTAGACTCTGTCGCTCTACTTTGACACTTACAATCTGATTCTAAAACTAGCATTAGCGAGAGTCTCGGACGAGTTGTCGCTGTCAAACGAATTGACAACTGGTCAATGAAAATGTATGTATGAATGGCAGACATGATTAATCACACGATTTTGTACCATGGCGAGCAAGCCTCGCATGATGCCGACGCGCTGATTTTGACATGTAATAGATACCCGCCAATTCTCAACAGTTTTACAGTGAATGTACTCCACGAAACTGTAGGGGTAATAAGATGGCTTTTATGTGGGCTGCTTAATTGGGCAGTTGGCTCAATCACACGAAAAGATTACTGCAAGTATCCCCCCTCGCCCCTTATCGATATGAGTTTGAAGATTTATTTCTTATTATAACACATCGTAAAGTAAAGGCTAGGGAAAAAACGGCGCCATATGGTCCCCCTTAGTCAATAATATTTGAGGAATATTTTGGCCTGGGGTTCGTCGAATAAAACTTCAGAAGGAGTGTATCAAGTTGTACTATAAATAGGGTTTTGGTAGGTCATGAGGAATAAATGTATTCTCCGATCCCAATCCCGTTGATTCTCGTCGAAAGAAAGAGTGCAGTACAGCAACATACCGATCTGGCGAGAAGAGTCGGAATATGGCTCATCAAGAGCGGACGGACATTAACGCCCCTGCCCAGAAAATCTGTGAATCCATCCCACAGGAACGACGCAGAAAAGATTGAAGATGGATGGACTGATGAACGAAGTCAGTCAATTTTATGTGCAACAGTGACATTCATCGCTGCTCCATCCCATGCTACCGAGATCCATAAGTGTTTGTGGGGCGTTTACAGCATTTAGAATTTCAAATATGTCCTTGCTGCTCATTTGGCCTACACTTACCACCGCATCAAAGTATTTGATACAATTCCAAAGCTTCCTGAAAGCCCTAATCCCTATTGAAAAAAAAAACAACATCCTTTCTTCCCCTCTAATGCAGTTTATTTTAAAATCCACTCCATTAAATCTCCCTCAAATAGAAACGTTTTTTCTATTTTTGTCACTACCACCGGAAGAAGAACGAAAATATTCACGCCTCCCTTGCCATGTGTCATTAACAAGAAAGGGGGGGAGTCCCCATCCAACCACATGATGTGACTATACCCACTGCAGATCATATAAGTGGTCTAACTGTCAGGCCATTAGAGCATCCCTCTGGGGCTCTGATGGGCACCACGCCGACAGCACATGCTTCGACTGGCAATCAGTTCATCGATTATTGCCCGACAAAAAGGGGTTCGAAATTGATTACTGGAGCATAATTAAAATGTTTCGATTATTCGTGCATATTGTGAACAGTGAGTGGTCAATGGACTCGCCCCACACACGCAAACACACGAACAATGACGGCCAACAACAAAAAACAAAACAAACCGCCCAGTGGCCCCATTTGGCTGGGGGTAACAACGCTTTTATTGTCATACGCCCATCTGCGAGCGAACGACCCTCTTCCAGTCTCTCTATGTTATGTCATTTTGCTGTGTTTTGTTTACTTTGGCCCACTGGGAATCGGGCCAAAGGACTCTCTCTACTGCCTGCAGCCATGTGAGAAGCCCAGAGTATATTTATGGTCTTGTCGGCCAGTTATTACATTTGCCCGGGATGTGTCTTTTTTGTCGCTTTTGTTGCTGCTCCAGGATTATAACAATTTCATGAACCCGGCCAAAACGCTTTCAAGGGTGCTATCAATATTATATTAGCAATAATGTATTAGTTATTAGCTGGGGAGGCATAATATAACGCTGTGAGGGTAAATTTCCCCTGTTCCCCCAATGAGAGCGGTACAAAATTTGCCTACACTTTGCGGTGCGTAGCCGTGATGCTGCATTTGGCTTGATTTTAATCTACGACCAAATAATGTCCATTAATATTGTATGGCAGCCATTAAACTGCAGACTTTGTTGAGTTGCAACTCAACCAGGATATACTGCATGTGGCCTTATGAAGTTCATCGAAACCGGCGAGACTGGCAAATTTGAATGAGCTCGTACGATATTCCCGATGGGAATCAGCTTTAAACATACGAGTTGAGTAAGAAAAACGAAAACCTTAAAAAAGAATAAAGTGGTAAATAGTGGTCCATCCATTCAGATCTCTTTATGTCACTAATCTCAAGACCCGGATGGAAAATAGCCGTGGCTCGCTCTCAAAACGTCACAAATATAGACTCATCTCATAAGCCTTCGCATTGGAATCAAAAGTTTCCTGTTCCTGAACTGAGATCTGATATACACCTTCATACTCCACAATGTTAAGTTAAGCTAAAGTCTAATACAAAGCACAGCATGTCTTCCGAAGACATTTCCCGAATTCCTTTTCTACATCATCCCATGTTCGTCGCATACTCCCGAAATTAAACCCTCAACGAGGTCTACCACACATGCAGCCAGCACCGCACACCGCTTGCCTGTGTATGGCAAAGCTAAACACCGCTTTGAATACATAATTCGGCATTAATTTACGATTAGCTTCCTATTCGGCTCCAGCCAAACGTACAAATTGCGGTCCTACGTTACACCAATCACTTCAGCCAGCACCCGGGGGCTGAACACACACACACCATCTTAGCCAAGAAGTGCTGAATGGTTTAATTTAATTCATTGGATAAACCCGACAAAAGCGTAACCTAACCACACATTATGCTTTCTAAGTCAAACGGAACTTGTTCCTTCATGTGATCGCCATCATCCTTTTGCCCATCATCAACAGCCCCATTCAGTCGAACGGGAAGTCCAAAAGGCGTTTGCATTCCTTATTGCTTCCTCCGACCGAGCGAAAGGGTTGGGAAGCCCACAACTGCACCTACCGCAAGTTAAACAAAAGAAGCGCAAGAACAACGGGTGTAAACCGGAAGTGAGCCCTCAACTCAAAGCCCCCGCTCCTCCCAGGCCCGTTCCTTTTTCGTTCACCGCACACAGAGAAAGAGAGACACAGGGCGGGTGGATTTGTGGGGGTGGTGAACCGACTAACCAGCTAACCCAGCTAACAACATGAGTTCACAAGGAAACCAATTTACCGATTTTCCATTCGAACAGCTCCTTAATTTGTCGGATGAACTTATTACCTGTGTGCGGTTTGGGCGGTTGGAATGGGGATATGCTGCAAGCGGAGCACTATTGAGAAGGATATGTGGTAAACCGCCCTGGAGAGAGTCTTGTTTGCCGGGTGGGGCAGCAAAAAAAAAACTAGGTACCTCCCAATGGGCGACACATTCCTGAGCGGAATGAACATTCAATTTAGTTGGACTGTCGCAGCACGTTCCCGGGGAACGCGTTGCTGCTGCTGCTACTGATGTGCTGGTGCCGTGCTGATGCTTGTGTTAGGTTTCTCCCCCCTTCATAACAACGATGTGTGCTTAGTAGCCGAGCAATGACATGAATTACGTGCTTGTTGTCTTAATGGTCAATGATGATACGGATTTCGGTTAAATCTGAGGGTGATGGTCGGAAGATTGCGACGAAAGTGCATTTTGGCTGCATTACAAGGAAGATGGTGTCCTTAATTGAATCATATTCGAGCTGGTGAGTTCGTGATTAGAGAGGAAGTTCGATACTTTGCGAAGGGAGAGAAAGCTTGGTAAACTGCATTAGAGATTAAATACAGCCCACGATCAAGTTAACTGGTCAAATGAGTCTTCGGTACGCATCGAATCCAGGAGTAAAGCAGTTTTTTTTTGCTGAAAAAACATGTTGAAAGATGTAATTGTTTAGTTATTGTGTTACAGATAAAACGGATTTAGTAGGAGTTTTCCAAAAAGAAGCATTTCGAAAGCTACAAGGATACGATGCTCTTAGCTATAAAATCGCGAAGCATGTTGCTTAACCTGATGGTTCAGGCTAAAGTTTGGGATTGATTCGCTAGAACCAAAAGCACTTGACTGTCAAAAAAGTCGTTGAAACGCCTTTGATTTCTGAGAAGAATAGAAAAACGACTTAGATCCTTGGTTGGAGTTTTCACAAAAAGTTCAATAATTTTTAAAGCCTTACATCAGTTATTGATCTTGTATGTTTTTTGTTTACTCGTATATGTTTACTTTTACTTAATTAAGCCATTTAACTGTCTTGAGTTAGACTTATCCTTTACTGTGTGTACACATTAGATACCACAATAATTAAGGAGCGTGGCTAACCTGTTGATCTTGTGTAGCCAAACCATTGGCTGCTGTCAATTGGACGATCAACATTGTGGTGCTTGTCCGCCAGTTATCACAGTTTTGTCCATTTTCGGATATGATTTCGAAATAGGAGACTCATGCGAAGGCACAATCAACCTAACTGACGCAATGAACAAATAACTAAGGGAAGCCTGTTCGCCCACTCCAGGGGCCTCGGAAAATAAATATTCAGGGCGGGTAACTCAATGCTTTAACTTTCAGCGAAAAGATCTTCGGTGGATGGTTAGGTTAGGTGGTTGGTTGGTAAGCATGTCTCGGCCTAGACCAAAACATAACAATAGGCAGTGACAAGCTTGTCTTCATTGGCGCACCATGACATGCCTGCAGAGATCAAGAACTGTCAAACTTCCTTTTCTTTAGGCTAAAAAGGCAACTGAGTAGTTAAGTTCGAGTAGTACCTAAGTAAAATGGGCAGCGCGTTTAGCAGCTCGTGGGGACTTCAACTACACAAGGTACACTGCTGAATCTCATGCCCCTGGACATATAGTGCAGCAGCAAGGCAGCTGAAACAGCTGCCTGTTTTCCCTAAAAAAATTGGACTGGTTATCCCCCAGACCTAATGGACACGCCTCTGTGGAAATTCAGTAAGACACCCTCTAGAGATACCCTAAGCATGGACTGCCGACCTATGACAACAGAACATTCGCTACCAGAAGACCATGTCGATGTGAATGGAGAAAAAGACTATCGGACTAATTGACGAGATCACCGTCTATAATGACGAAGTGAGGGCTTTGAGATGAACTACAAAACAGGGGCACGCATCTTCTGTGAAACTCTAGGATTAAACAAATCATTCCGGATTAAAGACGTTTGCTAGCAGCCATAATCCAAGCTGCCACTGAGCTGAGGAACCATAGGCTCGAAAACAAGACCATTGTCATCGAATCTGACAGCCAAGTGGCCATAAAAGCCATGGAATCAAATGACGTAAAGTCTAGGCAAAGTCTAAGCAAAAAGAGTCTATTTATGATCGGCCAAGATTGCATAGATAACCGAGTAATGACGGCAGTCCTCAAGGGGCATTGCGTTATGGGGTTACTCGCAGAGCGGCTAGGAGCGGCATACTGCAGGCAGGACGTTGAGGAAATTGAATCACCTATTGTGCGAAAGCTCAGCACTAAACAGCATAATAATGTAGTACCTTTGTCAGTTATTTCTTAGATGAGCTCGAAGACGTAAGCAATGTGGACCTGAAGGGCCTCCTAAGATTTGTATACAAATTCGGATGGGTCCAAGTACACGTCACTTTGAGCTTTTAACAGCGGTTTATTTTTGTTTCGGTTTCAGATGTTAAGAATCTCCCAACTGTAGGTCTAAGTCAGCCATGATGCATGACCATTGTCACGGCTGACCAATGCAACCATCAATCTTACCTTACCTAACACACTCCAGGTATTCGCAAGCAAAAGATCCAAATGTGGTTTGTGACATAATTTGCCTCTGAGGCACCAGAGGCAAATGCTTGACACATTTCTAAAGAATTCGTATAAGCTCAGTCTTGCCATTTTTTATGTGCATTACGCTGTTTGCGTGTAAAGGTTGCCTGTTGATTCTCTGCATCTTCTCAATCAACCTTGTGAACTCAATGAAGGCTTCATCATAGACTACAAGAGGTCGGTTGTATTCTATAACTGAAGAGTAGTAAGATTAATAGCCCCAGAGTTATGTCAGTAACATCAGAACTCCTAACAGATTATCAACTGCCCACTTAATACTCTGACGCTGTTCTTAGCCTCGGCCAATCTTCCGTAAAGTACCAGAACCTACAAAATTCCTGTGATGAGGAAAAGGTATAACTAAAATAAAAAGCCCACACACTTATGTTGCAGTAGCGGTTTTGATTTGCTTTCAGCTTGCTTCAGAAATTGCCGAGGCAGTAGTTGGGCTCCACGTTGGGCGCCAGTTTTATGCGAAAAGTTCTTTTATCATGGAGAAGGGCTATACAGATTCCAACACTCTCTGGATAGTCTGTTCGAGACCCACGTCTGTTGCTCATAGGATCTTATTCTGGTATTGGTTGGATTTTGTCGAAAAATATCTTAGAGACCGGGTAGCTCCGATCTTGTGCATGCGACTCTTAATCTCTTATGATAGTGTATCGTTACCTCACGTCGAACGTCATTGTCGTGTAAAAGCGCGCTTCCACACGAGAGTTAGACTACTGCGAGTAGAGAGTTGATTTTCTATTCTCAACTTACCCGACTCCTTGAAAGTCTCTATCTGCAAGTTAATCTCATGACTTTCGAGAGTGGCCTGAGAGCTACTTTCAGTAGTTTTACTCTCAAGTGGACACGCGCCCTATGACGAATTTTTGCTAGCGGAAATTCAATGGAATTCTGAAAAGTGATTTGGTACATTTTGCCGATCCCGCCTAGTTCAGTCGGCATAGTTTGAGACTCTCGAGAATCTCAGGGTTTTGCGTTTGCGCCAAGTATTTAGCCACCAGAGCATATTGACGTCTTGTTGGGATTTGGTTGGTCAGTCGGTAGGTCTTGGCACTATGGTCTTTCCTATTGAGCACTTAGGCTTGTCTGTCCGATCCCCAGATTTTGAATACATTTTTATACAGATTGCATTTGGCATGGGGAATCTCACATAAGAGGAAGAAGCTGTTCAGAATGCCGGTCTCAGGGCCGTAGGCACAAGCTCCTCATTGTGCAACATATTTTGGTGATAGTTGGTACGATGCTGAAAAGATCTACCAGCGCTGTCGACAGGTTGTGGAACAGGTTCTTGGGCAAGAGAGAATATTTTGGCTTTTGTATAGGGCGTTTATTGAGGACCAACGGGATCAAAAATCTCTCAAAGGATTTTTCTTTCGAAACAGTCTAAAGTACTTTTATGCTCCTTTGACAGAGCTCTCGTGGAATTACACTGTAAAGCAGGACTATGAAGGATAAGGACCTTATAAATGGACACTTTGCTCAAGGAAGCAGTTATTGGCCTATGTTTATGCTGATCTGTGTTGGGTGTCTCTTCTCGATGACAGCATGTGGTTGACAGCCACCATGGTTAAGGCTTCGATGGAACTGGTGGAGAAGTCATTTAGCCAAGAAGGAAATCCATTAATGTATGGGCAAATATAACAGCTTTACCCAAGCGGAGAAATACGCTCAGATGTGCTTTATTCTGTCTTCAAACAAAATAAAGGAATTGCGACAGATTAATAATATGACACAGCTATAGGACAGCTAGGAAAGCCAGAGACCAGCCACATAGTTAGATCCAAACTTGGATGGCATTTCCTACACAAGATCAATGATCTGGGCAGGGTAATTAAAGTGGCCACTCCATGTCGGAATAGAATGAAAGAGGCTGCGGACTGCTAGGCAGGCAAGAGCGACACTAATGTTAAAAGACCTTGAACCTTTCTGTGGAATAGGGCAATGTGGGGCAGTTATTTCACCCAAGGCCAAACATCAGCACATGCCCTCGGCTTAGTAAAATAATGAATTATGCTGCTCTATCGAGGAGAGCTCTATCGAGGAGAGCTCTCTCGAGAACCAGGGACCTCTCGAGAGCTTATTTGGCGCAATAAACCACAGGTCGCAGAATTAATGGTGATGACGTTAATGGTGAATGAATATAGGACTGTAAACCATTTTCAAAATTTCCTAAGCCCACAAAAAGTTGTTGGTGGGCTCAAACTCAAAGAAATATGGCAGACTATGCTGAAATAAAGTTGTTCTGGAAAGTATCGAGCCAGGAAGATGTTGGAAAATGCAGGTAACTGCGGCGAAAGTAATGTCCTCCAGATCACTAAGAGCGAGGAAAGATAGGAGTCTTTCTAGTATCAAACAATACAAGAATGTTTTATAACGAAGTCTTATTGCGAAGAAAGCTCAGCTTAAAGAAGAATGTTTTGAGCAGCTTCCGAGCTCTTCGAAATTGCGAAGACAACCTACCGACAAAAATGCAGCATGGAATATAAGAAGGGTTCAAACGTGTCGGCAAACGTGTGTATTCTGGGCTGCCGAAGGCTTGAAATATTTGTAGAAGTGTGAAAAGTGTTTCACAGATTGAAATTTCCCAAGAAGAAAGGACGAATTTTCCCTGCCTATTTATGGCGTATTTACCCCAAATGCAACCTGAAACTCATATGGTTTGTGTAACGACTACCAATCAGCCTAAAGAGGTGTTTTGACTCCAATCGATTTCCTTCGTAGGTTAATCCCTAATTAAGCAACCTAATTTCTATCAATTCGTTGGCGGAAAATCACAGTAAAACGGAAATTAAAGAATATTACCACCAAGTCCCCCCGTCGTGGGCGCAGCAAAATCATCGAGAGTCGATAAAAAGGACTCGAACTTAATACATTTCTCGATTTCCAACCACGGAACGAATTTCCTCTCACAAAAAAACAAACGTTTCTTAAAACACAATTACCAGACTCCTTCGAACACCCCATTCAACAGGGAGGACCAACAATTTCCGCTGATGGACACTGGCTGCGAAATGAGTTGTGTTCCTCGTAAATATTTTGATTCTTTTTCGAAAATTGTTCAAAATCAAGTTACACTCGTATCTTCGCATCAAATACCTCGTGTACAAATTGAATTTGAACTTTCATCTATAAATTGCCATACAAGGAGAGTAGAAAAGTTTGAGAGGATAACTGAATAAGTTATTAACCCGAGGCGCTGCGTACAAAGTATAGGGCTGGAGGACCGGAAGGACATGATATTCCCTTTGCAGATAGAATGTGGCGACGAAATTTGCTGCAGTAGCAGTTGACAGTGTGTTGCAAGTGGAAATTAAGGAAACTTTAATTAGTCAAAAGTTTAAGGATTTTCGTTCCTTCTATACGGCAGTAGTTGGCGTGTCGTCCCCAGGAGATAGACCTTAAGATTTCGCTGTGTAGTGCCTGGAAATAAATACACAGCGGAAGGATGTGCGGCAGGAGCATTTCTTCATGAATTTAAATTGTTTTGCTTAATGTTGTTGCCTTATGCCTTGTTTGTTTTGGGGGTCTCAAGTCAGTAAAAGTTAGATTTTGGCGTCTATATGGTGCAGAGTTCGTTCAACATCCGTTGAAAAGGATCATCTAGTTAAGGTTGTACCTGGTGTGTAAGACTGGAAATCAGATGAGAATTTAAATGGGACAGATCGCATCTATATCTCTGCTTAAAGTGGGCATTTCTCACAAGTTTATAAACTTATAATATGAAATCTGTCGTCCCCAAGGACCTTACCAAATAAACGAGTGGTCAGCAAAATACAAACCTTTGTTCGGCTATGAATGGCAACAATTTACTACATACACATACACTATAGGACATGGTACTTACATGGTATAGCCGGTGTCGAGTCGTGCGGATCCGGTTGGTATCCTTCTTTTGGGAAGTAGTCAATTTTAATGCAGTTGTACGTTTCAACTCCTGTGTAGATTGTGAAACAGAGTGGTCCAGTATACATAAAGTTCCAGCACAAGGCAGCGTATGAAATTATGAAAAGAAAAACGTTAAGGGCATAAAACTTGATGAAAAAAGGAGACTTTTAAATTTCCATTTATAATGAAGGGTTTTTTTTTGCACTGTTTTGCACTGGAACATCCTTTCTCTGCGGGATAATTAAATAGACTTCATGTTCATGCTGCTGATGGTGGAAAGTGGAACTGAAGAGTGGACAATGATAATGCAATCAGGGTTTAGTCTAGATTCTGGTATGTCAAGCAGGAATCTTACATGGACTTTAAAGGTGAGTGAAGGAGTTTTTTGGGGCGGATTTTTATAGGTATTTAAATTAGTTCATGAACCTGAAAATTGGCTTTTGGGAACACAAAATTTGTTTACCCTTTTACCACAAGCAAGTCCCCATACAGGAACAGTCGCTGGTTGCAGCCATCAAAGCTATATTAGACAATGTCCCGTTGACTAAAGTAAAAAATCAGGCGGACCCAATCATCTGCCAAAGTAGCAACAGTCGTTACACGTACACAGTTATACTTCCCCAGTTCGTTAAGGGAAGACAAAATATTTTCGATTCCGCAAAGCTGGGTAACGTCACAGCGTACATTCAAATAAGCCTGTCATCCTTTTATCCTTCGCACCTTTCCTCTTGAAGCTTGCTTAACTTCTACACAACCAAATACGACCTAAGCCAAAAGCCAAAATATTCCCCTTTGCCCAGGAACCTGGCCCAAAACCATGGTCGACTGCGCTAGTAGAACTCTTCTAAAACGGTTGGATCAACTGTCACCAAAACCAAAAGATCCCGCCTTGCCAATTAACTTGTTGCACAATAATGGCGCCTAACGTGGGGCTCGAAATGCTACCAAGCGGGGAGCTAAAACCTACGATCCTGAGATTGAGAATGGCACACCCTGCAGACTAAGCACACTGTGCTTTCAAAGACGTCCTGACCAATTTTCAGAAAGTACGAGAAATTCCCCCAAGCCAAGGGTAACCTGCAAAGAAGTTGCGCCAAAACCTGAATGTTTGACAGACATCTCAGTAAAGTAGTCCCAAGCTCTACTGACTGACCAACCAGCTTCCACCGAGACGTAAAAATGTTTTAGTGATTAAATGCTTGTCAAACAAGAGCGTGAAGTCAATGAAGGGTGTCAAGGCCCTATCGACTCAGCTAGGCGCGCTGAAAAAAAAACGTCTCATGCCACTTAGCTGAATTCCAATGAACTCCCTCTAGAAAAAGTACTTCTTGCACGACAATGATGCACGACGTGGGACTAGGACGGAATGCTGTCATAGGGTTAAGAGTCTCATGCACAAAAATTGAGCTAACCGGCCTCTAAAAATTTCCCGACCCACCTACAGCCAATCCGAAAAGAATGTTACACCTGTTACACAACAATGTGCGTAACGTGGAGCTCGAACTGACGTAATCTGCAAACTTATTCAGCCACACTCGTATACATTGCACTTCCCGATGGTTAATAGTCCTTTCGCATACAAATGGCGTCCAACGTAGGGCTTAACTACTCATTTGCAGTTTATGCAGTGAACGTCACCGATTTTGGCTTTTTTGAATTTATTGAAGTTTTACTTTTTCTTGTGGTTGGAGGAGTTTAGTAGGTTCTGGGACTTTACGGAAGTTTAAGCCGATATTAAGGAGATCGTAAGAGTTTTAACCGAGCCAGGTTGAGATCTGTTAAGAATTCTAGAGTTATTGGCCCAGCAAATAGGCTCTTCATCTTACTGCTCTTTAGTGAAAGCTTTCAACCGATCTCTTGTCGGTCGAGACTACCTAGTTCTTCGATAGCTCAGCCTATGCTGGGTCAAATTCTGTACACCTTGACTAAGCCTACATGGAGTTCACAAGATTGATTGCGATGCGGTAATGGTTGATAGATTTATCAACCAGTATTTCCTTAGAGATGCCTTACATCGAGCTTAAGACGAGCTCTTCAAAAATGTGCGATCAACTCCCAGTGACACTCAGGTGTCCTTGAGGCAAAGGCTTGTAACTGAGGCTTTTGTTCGCGAATGTCTGCAGTTTTTCATAGTACTTATAGTTTTGAAATAAGGGCGCCATGTTGCGCTGGTTAGTGTGGTAATCTCATTCTAATTAACTTGAATTTTTAGGTTAAAGCCCGACCAAAATTCATTACTCTTAAAAGGTTTTTTTCACATCTGCCTCTTACTCTTAAGAGTTAATGTGATTTAGTTGATAAAAAAAATCTACACCTTAAGTCATACATCCATCGAGAGCGGAATCCTCCAAAGTTTCGTTCTCTTAAGGAGCATTAGACCAGCAAGTACCGAAGATTCCAGAGGAGAAGAGAACAAAAGAGAATGTAGAGAAAGAAGCCTCAGAAGTGCTTCCTCTTTCAGGGAATAAGATTAAAAAATAGTCTCGTTACAAAAAAAACACTAAACCAGAACGCAACGTACAACACCAGAGGGACAATATTTTGAAGTTTATAATATAATTATTTGCAGTTTTCATTGGCGAAATTAGAATAAAATCAATTGCTCGAAACGAACCACGTCGAGTTGTTTTCAATTGAATTCCAAACGTTTTAATACTTTTAGAGATAAAAAACTAAAGTGCTCCAATGTGCTAACACGCCCATAAGCACAGGTGTAGTATGACAAAACCAATCATCATTGATAGCTACAAGAGTTCTCTATCCTTTTCCTTAAATGTTACAATGGTTTATTCACGAAGAGTGTACCAACACAGTTTACCTACCAAAAAAAAGGTTCCTTTTCGCGTTTATCACAAGTAAACATTGCCATAACGATCCACCTCGTCATCATCCTTCAACAGGTGTCTCGTGTCTATCATAAATTTATGTTGTATATTCAGGAGTTCTTCTTGCAGCATCCAGCATTTCATGGATATTTTTTGTGAAATGACATTCGAACACCAGGAGCAATAGGAAGTTAAATAAAATATTCAATTTCTCAAAAAAAGGAGAGAGAGATAGAGAGAGGAAAGAAGCAATCGAACGAGTTGATAAATTTATTTACTCGAACATCACTTTCAGGACTTTATTGGTAGTGGATTGAAATTGAAATAAAGTTCGTCACCTGTGCCATATTCTTGCGTGACGAATATTTTTTATTCCAATCTCTCATACAGCTTTTAGGGGTATCAGTTTTTTAAAGATTGCATTTAAGTTTCAGTTTTTTTTTATCAATTCTCGTGTTTTGATTAAAATTTGGAAATCTCCAACAATGAAAGTTAAGATCCCAGCCAGCAAAATGAAATGTCAGCTATTGATTTTCTGTGCAAATCTGACTTATTTTAAGCTCCTGGCCTAAGAAAGCAGTTTTGAAAATATTTAATTTTAACAACGTTTTTAAAAATCCGTCATTCTTTGACTGCCGTCAGGGGACAAGAAGGCATACATCACAGTGACAGTTTGACGAAAGAGATATTGGAACTGTAACCTTATCTTGCAGTTCCTGCAAGGATAAGTGCTAGGGTGTTTTTCAAAGTTTTCAATAATTTCCGAAAAAAGGCATGAATTGTCTAACAGATTTTTTTTCGCTGAGTAGAATAGAATCAGCTGCTGCAGTACGGGCCAAGACTTGAACCAACTTTAACTGAGACCTTAATGCTATGTCTCCACCGGACAGAAACCCGCAATTTTCGTAAATTCTCAACTAATCTTCCTTTATTCTCGGATTAACCACACAAATTCAAATCCTCCTGGCAAGCCACTTAAAATAAATCCCTTCTTAAATCTCATTCCCATATTCTTAAAACTCTTTTATGTCACGTTCAACCCTTTTCACTCATCTTCCGAGCAGTTTAAGAATCAAAAAAGGAGACTGAAACTGTTCACGTATGACAGATCTGTCGCAAACACGTTTTCAACTGCGGTTTTTATAGCGAAAATCTTTTTTCGCTTTTGCAAAATGCCATTGGCAATCTCTTGAGAGGTGAAATGACAGAAAAAGGTCGCTCATGATCTTTTGTTTGTCCGGTGGAGCCACTCCGGGATTTATTTTTAATCGTCTATCGCTAATCGTAGTTTTATGCCCGGTGGATACGTTAGTATTACTGTTACAACTTTATTGATGATCAAAACTAATGATGTCAATTACAGTCAATTAATCTTTCGCAGCGCTGTGAACGGACAAGTCGAATGTAAGTTCAGATCTCGATCATGACCAGCTTTGGTTAAAGTTTTTGCAGCACTTGCCTTTGAATTTGCTGTAACCAATGTATCAGCTCCATGAAACCTAGTTGCAGTGTGACAGCTATCGGTCCTTTAAATCTTGGTGAAACAACAGCGAAACCTTTTAACCAGAGAAAACTCGCTGAGGACAACATCAAAGTGATTGTCAGGACATCACATGCTGCTGGTTGAGGTTATGAATTGATACGGTATAGCTTCGCTGCAGTATATATTGGTACGGATGCTATTCCGCTTGATAGAGGTTATAGGAAAAATTTAAGCTACGGAACCTGGTATAGGTATGCAAATCTAGTTTCTGTAAAAAGTTTTTCACAGAGTGATATTTACAGAGATTTAGGAATAGCTACTGTGAGCAAAGAACTAACAAACTTTGCTCGAAAGCTAAGTTCTCGTCTTCATGTCATATTCATGAAGAAAAGCACTTAGCTCGAAAGCCTAAGTGCTTGTCTTCAAGACCCTTCGACTCAGCTATGTATGGTTGAACCGCACGAACTGACGGTTTTAGTAGGTGCATTCATTGGATAGCAACCTACTCAACGCGATGAACACTACGGAAGCGTAAACTACTTATTAAGTTAATTAAGTTGTAGTCAAAAGGAATTATTAGAGAGCGAAAATCTACTACTATGACGTGCGTTCTTATAGTTTTCATAGTGTCTCTCATGAAAGACAAAAATGAAAAAAAAATGTCCGGTGGAGACACTTCAGGATTTATTTTAAACGCTAATAGTGCGCTAATCGCAGTTTTATGGCCGGTGAAAACATTTCTTTGCCCGAAAAAGGGTATTCATGTAGGAAAGACACGATAATTGAGGTCACTATGAGAAACTTTCTTCGGTATCGACAAACGCTTTCAGTATAAGCTCGCACAAAACAAGTCTTATAGAGGAAATCCCTGGGTATCATAGGAATGGGTTTGAACCTGGCGGGTAAACCTGGTGGGCATTGCAGGTGATCTACAAGAGAATTGCATAGGGAATAAGTAGGGCGAGAGTAACCGGACTCGGTGTAAGCCCATGCCTACGTGAAGTCCGCCATTCATTAGATGTCTAAGCGATTAGGCCCGAAGATAAGCATTCGGCAAATAGGTAAAAGGTCTTTTTTAACTCGAGTCAGGCTAGAAGTAGTACTCACTCAACTACGGTTTTCACTCGCAGTAAGTTGATTTAAACCAAATTTAAAGTAAGAAGACTCTTAATAAAAAACTGGCACTATCCAAATGTAGTTTACCGAAGATGTGAACTCTTTGAGGCTGTAAGGAGACTTTACGCCCACATCCTAATAAAACCATGAACCCAAAACAGCTGGTAGATATTAGGTCGAGGTTGAGCGGACTCACCTCTTTGGCCTGGTGGCCATAACCTAACCATGATTCATAGCTTGCTCAGAACATTCCTGTTGAGCATAGCGTGGGACTGTGAAAAAACTTCTATTGCACCACACCGGTTGGAATTCGAACCCGGGATCTCGTCAACAGTAGTACGACACACTAACCACTGCACTACGGCGGCGCCCACGTTAAAGTATGTAGGTACATATCACCAAAGAACTCCTGTTTCAACAAGAAGGCTTCAAGAGTGGAAATTTCAAGCCTACGTTATCAGAAGCATTGAATTTCAAAGTTGTTGTCTGATTCGTTAATGGAGGAAGCTAATGCTGTCGGCGTTTCTTGTGCCGTGAATCGTCAGCTAAAAGAAAAGGGTTTAAACATGCTTAACGGAGGGCACTTGGCTATTTTACTGAAGCATTCTGTGTAGATGTTCCACTTATTCTAAAAAAAAAACATTTTTTGTGGGTAGACCACAAATGACAGGATATTTAAAAATCTTGAAAACAGTTCAAAGAAATATTTGCGAAGGAGCAAATTTCAGAAAATATCAACATACCTACACAAAATACTTTAACCTGAATACCATTTCCTTATTTTCCTTCACCAGCCACCGACGGCGCAAGGACCTGTTGCACCATAGCAAACACGAAAAAAGATGAATGTGTACCTAATAACACATAATACCATTCCACCACATCATACGTTACACTTTCAATTTTCCTCATAAGGATAATATTTTTACCCTTCACTATACAGGAAGCACCTTTACAACAGCACGTCAAGGTCTAAGAATAGGTATGCAAACCTAGTTCACCTCTTCAAGAAAGCTCTGCTTAAATTTGCCAGTAGTGCGAGAATGAAACCCCGCACACAACCACAGGTGGTGCGAAGAGGAAAACACCGACTTTTTGTCTCGACACTGGTGAACGGTCTTTTGCCGGTGCAGTTAGCAATCGGAGTCTTCGCTTCCTTGGCGCAGTCGTTTCGCCCGCCAATGGTTAGGATAAAGGCCATAATTCATTTTGTTTCTTACTTCACGCTATGACGACGATGGTATTTGCAAGACTTCGCTTCGCTCCCGCTCCCACCCCATGACATGATAAAGAGCCAAACCGACTTGCACTCTCTCTACTCTATGGTATCCTTGTTGTTAGGACGAAGTTGGTATGGTACCGCATTATTGCCCCATCCAACATGAATAGTTGTGGCGGTGGTTGCACTGTGCTGGTGAACATCATTCAACTGTCGCAACATTAGCAGCAGACTTGTGGCTTTTGCTCTGCGCCTCCCTTTCCTTCATTATGTCGTCGTCGAAGGATGTGGTAGCGGCGCGGCGCGGCGGCTTAAACTATGTAAGGAGAGTTGATACAAATAGCACTGTGTGCTCCTTCGGTCCGTAGCAACAACGATATCTTATTCGGCATCCTCTCTAGGGAACTATGACGAGTTATTGGATTTGTTGACGACGGAAATGATTTTGATAGACTTTCGGTAAGGGAGGAAACAGCATTTTGTTTGGTTTCCTCTGCTTGTGGCCGGAAGTAGGAGTAAGAAGGAGGTAGGTCCTGCTAGAGGTTCACGTTTATTTTCCTTATTTTTTCGCAGTTGGGGTTTCAGCTTGGTCCCTGGTTGTTGGTCTGGTTTTGGTTTCTTTGAACCCGATATTGATTTGGGATTTCTCCAAATGGACTTGAGGTGCACGTCTGCTATAATAGACGCTACACTGCCACTAAGTGCACCCAGTTAGGTACTAGATAATCAGATTCGATTTGGACGTCGTTAGATGTTGCTGCTCTGATGGGCTTTTTGCAAGCAATCCAGTTATATTAGCTTTTTCAGGGCAAAAGGTGGTTTTATAGTAGACACACGTAGAAAGAGAAGGGCTCACCCTTTACATTACCCAAATACGTTACTCATAGCTTTAGAGGGAAGAGGAACTTTGGCAAAATGACATCCAAGTAAATTTGAATTCCCCCGTAGAAAAGTCGACTACTTTCATTCGTAAAATGAGTTTCCTGGTCCATGGCCCCCCAAGAGTAGTCCACAGTCATTGGAACACCTTAACAATTTACACCAACCTCTCACCATAAGAGGTGGCAAAAAGCTTTTGTAAGATTCGAAAGAAGGTCAAGAACTAATTTTTTCTTCAACGTTCATCGCCTTAAGTCTGATTGAAATTGATGCTCCCATAAGGCTGCACCAAGTTCTGACAATTTTCCTTGAAACAATCACGTCCTATCACACAAGCCCCACTTAACTTTCGACCTACTGGAGGACTCGCAGCGCCATCTCCTGCTGCCTCGTAAGTCAAAACATTTACGATTTAAGAAGATACCTATATTCCCTCAGGTACAAACAATATCCCGAAGAAAACACATCATCATTTCTTAATATACTACAAAAACAAATAAAATAAGGACTTGCCCCGAACTTTGCACCCACATAAAAGTAATCGCATCCCGTCGTCGTGTCGTCGTCACAAAAGAAAGGAACATCAACACCCGTCGACGGATAGGTCGATCCCTATAGCTTCATTACACCAGAAAATTATCCCCCCAAGCAGGCAGATTATTCCCATTTCACAAGGACTCGCCCCGGCACCAAGGCCAGATGAACGAACGAATACGTATACAATCCCAATGTACAACACACACTCTTACGACCATTAAGTGCCTGTACGAGTGGCCCCCAACTTTTACTGGCGCAAATCCTCAGCAAAAAAGTCCATCACCCAATGTGCAGGATGAGTTTTGTTTTTCAGGGACTTTTAGCAGCAGTCAATTTGGGTTATAAATTCCCTCGTACAACCCACACAACACTGGTAACATGCAATTCAATTAACGAATATAAATCAGCAGCGCCATCTCTCGGTCACTGCCCTTTCGCTCACTTACCTTGCAGAGCCGTGCATAGAATCCATAAACTCGATTTCGTATATTTGGTGATGAAGGCACCATCGTCCTGGGCGTTAAAGTTTGCCGTTCCATTGTAGTTGGCATTGGGAAGTTTCTCCTCGGTGTATAGCCACTGGGGACCGGCCAGAGCGGCGATAACTATCGCCACGGAAAAACTGCGGGAGGTCACGGAAAAAAAAAATTTCATGAATGTAAAAAAAAAAACGGATATGTGAATGGTTTGTTTTATTTTAAAATTGCTGAAAAAGAGGATTTATTGTCTTTTAACTGCGAAAGGATGCAGGATGTAGAATAATATATAAAAACCGCGGATAAAATGACGTAAAAAAATGCCAAGTCTAAAGGCTAGAAGACGTACTCGTGACTGATTGTTCGCAATGTTCTCCCTCTGGTATAATGGCTAAAAGATCAACACGAATGTTAGCCGAAGTCGGCAGTAAAACATGGACGGTGAAAGGACATAACAATTTGTATTAAAAGCTTTTTTTCTGGGTATAGAAAGCCTCAAAGCAAGCTAACTTTTTTTCCAAGATAATAAGTTTGCGATTTGGAAAAAAAAACTTGGAAAATGACTTTGAACTGAGCCCCTGACAAATTTAAGTCCAAGGCTAAATCTTAGAGTCTAGGATTATTAAGAGGATAACTGGTGAGCAGAAATTTGTCAGGGTAAAGTTTGCCTCTGTTACCAATTCTATCTTTATTAGGATTCAGGAAATTCAAATCAGTTTCGGTTTACAAATCTTTCCAAGAGGACCGTTAAATTATTAGTTGTATCTAAAAAAATTGGCTAAAAAGTACGCTTCCACTCAGTGAATTGTTGAAACTAAGAATGCCGATTTCGAACAGCTATGAGAAGAGTCTTGTCAAAAAAGGGAACTCAGCATGAGTGCACGGGACTCGAACCCACGTTATAGTGTTTAGGTGTCCATCATGGTTACGTAGGTACACTAACTAAAGTTGATGGTTAAAATTCTATTCTGAAAGGAACCCACATGGGTACTCGGCAGCTTCTTGAATTCCCACCTAAGCCCTTATTTTTACTTAGCGCTGCCCCGGCTAAATACTCGGACATACTGTGGATGTTGTTACTCACAGTATTTGACCTGTAGACAAGGCTAAAATAAGATTTTGCTCAGCAACACAACAGAAATTCTTCTACCTCTCAAGATCAGTTCTAATAGAAGGTATTTCATTAATCGCTTTTCATTCTGAAATTTAAAAAATACAACATTCCTGTGCGATATTACCATCAATTTTCGTCCCTTCGAAAGACCTATCGATGCCATTTAGTTTGGAATTAAGCATCTTTTGAATATCAATCACAGATTCTCAGGGGAAGAGCGCATCCGAAACGTCAAATTTTCCAAGAACTTGTTGCATGTATTAGGTCGAATCTAAAGCATGGAATGGGCTTTGTTGGCTTGAGAGCTGCTGTTGTGACTTAAAAAAACCCCACAAACAAGTCTAAATCGCTCGAATCACACGATTTCGGTGGCCAGTTAACGGAGATAACCTTAAATTATACGAAAAACAAGTGGGAAAATGCAACAGTGGGTATGCAAAAGCTTCAACCCATCTACGACGGATTGCAAAATACCCGACCATACCAAAAAGAAAACTGCCACGCCTCCAAAAATAGGGCGGGACATAAAAATATAACTGTTGAATGCTTTATACTAGGTGGTTGCATACATTTCGGCCTAAAACTCCGCCTTTTAAACTAAAAAAATCATCTTCTTTTAACGCCACGCCCACAAAAGTGGGCGGAAGGACATACAATGTATGCATAAAAGTTAGCAAATGCTAATATCTACAGCTTTTGTCATAGAATTTTTTGTCAAATTTCATATATATTTATTGAAAAACAGTCATTTTAAGCGAAAATCCCTTAAAAAGTGGGCGTGGTCAATGAAAAAGCTAAAATTTTTTGGCTACCTTAAAGACAATTATAAGGCAATTATAATTACAATAAAATTAAAAATGGTCGCACATACAGGCCTGTAGTGGGCGTGTCTGTGCGCGGATTCAGCTTATTTTCAAACTTGATCTGAAGGACTGGACTTCCAACCAACCCACAAAATTTCAGCTCTCTGCCTTAAAATTTAAGGCCTAAGAGTTGTTTACATACGGACGGACGGACGGAAGGACGGACGGAGGGACATTCGGTCCCATTCATATCTCTAAAAGGTCTTAGGGGTCTACGGTGATTATTTCACTGAGTTACAAACTATACATAAATAAAATAAATAGAGTGGCGCAACAGCTCGAGGTGAACCAGGGCCAACTTCTCAACAATGTATGCTGGTGTGTTAATTTCTTTACATAAAAGGGGACCTACAATTTTTTGCCGAGTCCGAACGGCACTCTGAGAAGTTTTTCAAGACAATTAATACTCTCGGAGGGCTTGTCGAACCCTCGCGGAGGTGGGGACCGTGGAAAAGAACAAGTCTTTTTTTTCAGTTGACGATGGCAGGATTCGAACCCAGACCTCCGGCGTAGTAAGCATACACACTAACCACTACGCCACGGCACCCCACGGCACCCCCTACAAACTATACATCAAACTTAATATACCCTGGGCCGGGTATAAACAGCCAAGTGGAAATTCAACAACCTTAATTACATGGATAAGCCTGCATGAGCCTTAGTGAGGACAACACTCATCGGTAAGCTTAAAGAATTTTCAATCTGTTGCCAATTGACGTATACACACGTGAGAATCGGCTGTCCAGGCACGACTTGAAGGTCCGTCGGTTAACTTAAATGATTCCATTCATCACTAATTTGGAAATGCACACATTCTACAACGGCTAATACGAACAAGCGTCCTTAGACTACTTTCGTAGATCTTGATTGACCTAAAAACTGTGTATTTCCCAGCACGAGTGGCTAGATCTGGTAATCCCGGAACAAAACGAATCTGGAGTTAACCCAGCGAGCAGTGGCTCTCCCCACTCTTACTTAACATACGGAGAAACACAGGAAAAGACCGCGTTAAAAATAAATTATGAGTGCAAACCGTACTCACCCCGAACGCTTCGCTTAAGTTACATTAAGCGTGGTCACCGGGAAACTGCCTAAAAATGCTTTTGGCGATTAGCACTACGCAAGTTGTAGCGGTATTTTTAACGCGGTATATCGCAAAACCTTTAAAATTATGTCTAACAACCGCCAAAGCCTTAAAAGTTATAAAGGAAAAGAAGTTCGAGTTGTTCTCAAATGTAATTTTTCACAGAAACATGCAAGGCAACAGCCAATTCAAAACAGAAAAACAGCCAAAGAAATTCAGACTGTTCTCCAGAGTTTGATCCAGGATTAACTAACCAAATTTTATAAGTTAAGCCGAGAAACTTTAAATCAGAAACTTAATGTCGTTATTTAACGATTGGAAAAGTCAGAATGCGATACCTGGTGGTCAAATTTGGAATATGTGAAGACCTATAGCTGCTAACACAGTTCTAGAAGTTAACAAGTTGACCTGCCATCGATGAACGAATTCACTTTTTTCCGTGTCAGTTGTGAACCTGATTTGTGAATAAAACAGTTTTTCTTTTCTCAAAAAAATAAATTAGAAGGAGAATACCGTTCAATACCGTACCGTAAACCTTCAATCGTCAATAAATTTGAAAAAATCGATTTACATAATTGGGAAAACAGGCAATAGAGCGTATTTAAAAACTTCAGTCGGTCTGCGACAGATTGCCAAAAAAAACTACGTTTCTCGGATACTGCTACGCCTACAAGAAAAGGGCGGGATATAAAAATATAACTGTTGAAAGCTTTTTGATAGGTGGTTTCATACGTTTGCGGACTAAAACTCCGCCTTTTTAACTAAAAAAAAATCACTTTTTTTAATGCCACGCCCACAAAAGTAGGTGGAGGCATATATAAAATATACAAAGTGGGAAAATGCAAAATTGCAAGCATGATGCATGTGATCACACCTTAAATGCAATGACGGTTTTCGATGTCTATCTTAGTCTATCACATGGGCAATGACGTGAGAAATTGGTTGCTACGATCTGCATTGATGAAATTACCAATTCGAGGCAGTCCGCATTTGTAAGTTTTTTTGAGTGTTTAGCCTAAAATTTTAAGGTTAAGCACTACCTACATTTTCTATCGAGAAATAGGTACGGTTCCTGAATCTAGACCTAATATGATTATTTCATCTTTATCTGAGAGTGTCTGCCTGCCGATCAATTATGAATAAACCACTTGCTGTCTGCAGAAATGCCATAAGGATACACGCAAGGATATGTGATTTCCTAGTTGTTTTAGAACAGCATTTCATTCTCCCCTAACTTTTGACAGTCATCAACCCATAAATCATACCGCATAAAAAAATCCCAATGCACAGAAAAAATTCACCTAATATCTACATACTTGAACACGGAAGACAGAATTGCGCGCCCGCCGAAAGGAGTTTCAAAAAGAGGCAAACATGAGAACGCAGGAAGAGATTTTTCCTGGGATGTGTCGCATGGCGCTTTTTTTTTGCTTCAACACTCACCGTAATGTCTAACATGGTTAATGTTTCATTAAAGGATTTTACTCGAAGATTTTACGATGGCAAATGGCAAAAATGTGCGATGTCAGATTTGCGTACAAGTGATTCTCTAGAAAAGTCTTAAGGACTTTCAATAAAAAGTCCCTAATTAGAAATGTTGAAAATTTGTTCGGGATTAAAAAAGTTCTAAAAGGGAAGTGGTTTGGATTAGAGAAACGAGATTCAAGGGAGCAAATTGTGTGTATGGGGGCTTTACACATTCACACACGTAAAGGTGTTAAAAGAAGGGACTAAAATGATTTTGTGAGGCTTGTGATTAGTGTGTAAATATAAGTATATAAGTTGGAATGGTCTTTGGTTAAGACTGCGACTTACTTTTGGTTATGAAAAGGTAAAAAAAGCAAAACCAAAATAAAGCCGCCAATAAGGGTCAAAAGCCATTATCTTGAGAAAGTCTGTAAACTGTAATAAAGATTCAGAAATGGTCCCCATGAACGAGAAAAAACCCAACTAGCTACCTCCTTGCTCCTTTACCGTTGAAACCATATCATAGTTTTTTTATGGCGGTGAAATTCAACGTTTCTTGAGCTTCCGACTATTTCTTGTTTTCTGAAGTCTTTCAAAAATGCCAATCGACCGTAACCATGACACTGCCAACCGGTGTATAATTTAACAGAAGACTTTAGTTGCTAGAAGTTCAATTCATCAAAATATAATGATTAAATAGAAATTGGCACTTTTCACATAAGGCAGACAAACCAGCTTTCTCAGTTTCCAAAATCTTTTAAGACGTATACATCCATTACGTTCGAGTGTTTAATCTAGATAACTGCACGTCTACGCCCCAACTCGAACTCTACTGTTTGGCATATTCTGACTATGAGCCTTGCCACCTGCACAACTGGATAATGTTAAAGTTGCTTTGTAAAAGTTAAAGCAATTTGTTTTAAAGTAAACTTCGTGGTACTTTTAAGGAGTTCATCTACCCTGGAGTTAACATTAACTCGACCCATGATACCTTAGTGGAGATTAGCTATAGAATTACGCTATATGCAACTAACTATCCTCGGGTTTTGTGCTAGAAACATTCCAAAGCGAATGTTTGGTCCTGAGTGTAGGGTGGACTACTGGAGGACAATATATAGATACAACCGCGAACCCTATGCGCTGTATCAAGATGTGGAAGTAGTTCAAAAAGCTAAAACGTGAACGGGCTCAGTTACATCAAGCGGATGGACAACAGGACTCCAGTTAAGAGTACTCTCGAATCTATGCCCCCAGGTTCAAGGCAGCCACCAAAAGTGAACCTATATTGTAAGGATCAAGCTATCGCAGATTTGGACAATTGGGAGCAGCTTGTCCAGGATTGCAAACGATGGAAGGCTACTGTGAACCAGGTGGAGGCCCTTCATGAGTCGGAAGCCCGATAAGTAAGTAGTTAGTAAGTTAAGTAAAGCTGGCCTAGATACCTGGATCTTCGATGGAGCTCGACAGGATACGACGGGGTAACGCCTGCCCGATGCATGGATTCTTAGCGTTTGTTCAACCAGAACTCAGAACAAAAAGAACCTTTTGAGTTTGTTCGATTGGACATTTCTGGCCTTTTAAATTTGAACGTAATAGTCGTTTGCCAACAAAGTGATGCGCTTCCATTGGATCAAGAACTTAGGCCAGGAAAGTCCACCATGATGATTCATCTTGTAGCCAGATCGTAGAAAAATTCACGAAATTCAAATGACTTCTCATTACTTTTTCATAGACTCTATAGAGACAGGCTATTCTAAAGCTTACATACGCTATGTCAGGTCAATACTAGTAGGCGAATGGTCCTTTGACCCCTGTCTAATGGATATGCCCCAATGCCACTAGAAATACTTTTGAGACAAAATTACCACGTCTACTTTCACCAGACTATGAGCCATATGGAAAGACTGCCTTCGTATTTTCACAGGAGGCCCTATAATCGGACAGAGGTCTGGTGCTGGAGTCTTTGTGGAAAGCGAAAACATTAGACTATCCAATACACCTTATGTAAGCTCTGCTTGAAAAACAAGACGCGTCTGTTCTTCCAGGGAGGGATTTTTGCTTTCCCCATGGTTAAATTGTGAGTGGTGAACAGGTGGAGGACACGAGCGCATGCGTTTGCAGTGACAGCTAAGCTACACTAACAGCGCTGCTCAACCCTCTTATCTCGTCCTTAATAGTGATCAAACTCAAGCACTCATTCAACTTATCCGGAAGTCTCAATACAGTGAATCTTGCCCGTTTGAGGGACCTTTTGAGCCCCAGTTAACAATGGGTTTCAGGTAAATGAGATCCCTGATGAGCTTGCTAGAGAAGGTTCAGAAGGGGTTTTCACAAGGCCCAAACATGCGCTGGGTTTGCGGGTATTTAAGGCTTGCATACCTGTGACACGTTTCCTGTGACAAACTCTCAACCAAATTCTTAATTTCTCAGAAGATCCCCATCATCCTTGTCCTACTTTTCGGTGCAGAAACATGGAATCTGTGAAAGGTGAATGAACATTCGTAGACCAGAGACAAATGACATCAGAAAGCCGTGAAGAACATTTTTGATGTCCGTCTAGAAGCTAAATCGCTTGTTGTTGAAGTTGCGACAAGCAGTCGCGACTCAAACACTTTATCGCACGATTGAGTCTGGAATAATTTTTTAAACTGGACCTTATTCAAGAAACACCGCAAAAAGTTTGAAAACTGTTTTGCCGCACAAATATTTGCCGCACGATTTTATATCGTCGTGTGCCCCAGACCCAGGGGCGAACGCAGAAAAAAATTTCGGGGGGGGATTTTCAAAAAATATGATTGAAATACGTTTTTGGGTACTGCCCTTGAGCAGCCCCCATGTTTTGATCAGGTAGTTCCAGGGGTGTTGGGGGACATGTTAAAGATAGTTAATGTTTATCCGAGAATTTTAGTTTCGAATTTCATTTTTGCAGTTTTTTTTTTTTCATTCCACATATTTCGGGAGGGGTTTCAACCCCCAAAACCCCCCCCTGCGTTCGCGCCTGCCCAGACCTAAAGGCAACCCTTTATGGAATTTTTTCAAGGAGAACGGCAAAAAGACAATTTTTTTCAATGATTATGATAGCAGCTGTCACCTAAATTTGCAGACGTCGCACGAAAATTTGTTGGCGCTTTTCTGCTTCTGATTATGCTTGCGGCACAAAATTTTGCGGCTTTTTATCGCACAATTTTGTGCCGTGAACAGACCTAAAGACAACTGTTTCTGGAACTCTTTCCAGGAGCACGCGGAAAAAAGTTTAAAAACGTTTTTCTTTGCACTGATGAAAATGACAGTTATCAACAAAGTTGGCAGGGACCGGGGCTTGGTCATGCACCGAGTTCGCGTATGGCAGAAAAAAGTGCGATTTTTTACCAAACGATTTTCTGTTGCCGTGTGTCTCAGGCCTTAAGATTTTTCGAAGGGAGATATGAAGTTGTTTTTGGTTTTCTCTACTTGTATAAAGTGAGTTGAGGAGGTGTCTGCAATGCAACGACTGAATAGGGCGACGAATAAATCGACGCAGAATATAGGTAGGAAGACCAAAACCAATGTTGTTCTCGCAATTGAAGATTTGGACCATCTTTGTATACAAATCCAAAAGGGGCTTTCTAGGGTCTGTTCCGAAAACGGCTTTCTAAATTATTGAAAATCTTGAAGGTCGTAGTTAATTCCAGACTGCAACAACGCAACGTATAGCTGGGTACCGTCCCACCTTAATAAATACTGTTCTGCTGCCGCTAATTTTAAAGTCCCAGTTTTATATTACAGACCCCAGGTTTGTCGCAAGGGAAAAAGTTCGGAAACTTTTTAATTCGTTATCTAATCAGTTATGCCTTAATGTATGTGTTCTTATCTCCTGAATGAACTGTCTCTCGATTCTTTGCGTTCATCCCACCATTGCATTGTGGTAACTGCTCAACAGGTGTCGCCCTCTCTCCCCCACACTATCGATACACATTCACAAATTCATTGAAGGCTTTTCATAAAACTCTCTGTCATCCAGTCAACGAACTTTAGCACTTTGGTCTCATTATTAATAACACCGGCAGCCAAACTTTGTCCTCGGCCCAGAGTCGCAAAGTGTCGAAAAGGTTACAGAATGTGAACCTTACATTATGCCACTTTATGAAGCACTTGACACACTGCACTCAAGTTGGCAACTCGAAACACAAATAGAATTAATCCGTAATCCCCCTTGCCGCACAACGACGTTCAAAAGTAACTTTGGTGAAACTTTTGACAAGGTATACAAACACCAAAGAGTCGCCGTCGCCGTGTAGGATTTTCTTACCTGGCAGCCACAGGTGTCATAATCCACAAGAAATACCCCGAGTTCTTTTCGCCGGAGAACCGCCGATCCAGTGGTGCACCTCCGCCGACTGGAAAATGTTTTTCCCGGTGCCTTGTCGACCGCGAGCAGGACGGTGCATTATTAATGTCGGTAAACGAGTTCACACTAATATTCAAATCACTTCCCTCGGTGTATTTACCCGGAAAACCACTACCGATACCCGCTGCGGCGGTGGCGGGCGGAAGGCCACCAGAAATGCTGTTAATTGCACTGCCGCCCAAACGCGACTGTCCATTGTTTGCGACTAGGTTTAGGTTGTTGTTGCCTGGATTGTTGCGCCTCAGTAAATATTCCGAGGACCTGCCGTTATGGTAATTTAATTCGATACCCACAGAGGAGAGGTCCTTTTCGATTTTCTTGGGGCGGCCACTGCCGTTCGCGCTGTCGCCGGATGGGCTAGCTACCGACTGGACAACACCACCGCCACCGCGAACGTTCGAGTCAATGAGATTGACACTGTTGGTCGAGCCACTAGCTACGCGAAACACATTCGGTACCGAGGGATAATCGCGCATCCTTTCGCTGGAAGCGCCAACAATATCGACCGATTCTATCAGCAGTTGCCGCTGAACTGAAAGTGTTTTGTCCCCAAGAATCCTTTTTGTGGATACCGCGCCATGCACTGGCAGAACGGAAAACGGAACCAAAGAGATTTCACTTAGTACAACGGTGTAACACGGCGAAGGGATGTTATCGCAATGATGTCCCTTTCTGCTGGTGGAACGTATGAAAGCCCTGTAAAGACGGGCAAGACATGAAACATTATATCTCTCTTCGGTTGGTGTTGGCAGATGGGAGGATATGTTACAGCTGAGATGAGCCTCACCAAAGTGCTGGAGGACGCATGTGCCGCTGAGTGCTGGTGTGTGCCGACGCTGAGCTGCCTGCCGTATGAATGTTAAAACTTATGCTTGGCGCTGAGACGGGAGTGCCTTTTTGGGGTTGTGAAGAGGGTATCAGATACCAGAATGTGAGCACAGCACCCTTGGCCGCTTTGGTAGTCAGTGCCAACCATCATGGAGAGCATCATCATCATCTTATTTCGCTTCATCATCGTCATGACACTGATAGTGCTGCGGCAGTGTGCCGGGCGACTGCTCGTCGGAGTCGTCTATTGGCATTCCAAGGATGATAATTATGTGTGAACTAGGTGCGTACTACTTAATTTGTGTGTGTGTGCATCACGGTTGGGTGCGTGTATAGTTTTGCCGGTAGTTGCGGTGCTGGCATCCTTGTACGGGAGTACGCGTTACAGCCCATTCACTGACCATGTGATTGTGTTTTTATTTTCAAACGCGTGTGTGATGTGGGTGCGCGGGTGGGTACTCGAGTGTTATGTCTGACCCATTGTCAGTTCGGGTGGCAAAGAAGGGAGCAAATTGTAACTTCCGCTTCCTTAGGTTTCCATTGATGAACTGAACATGGCATGTGGGGAGTTTTTTTTTGTAATCACGCTATACCGCGCACATGTTTTTAAAGGCACAAAGGCACGCGGTCCTTGTATTGTCGGGGTCCTTTTACCTGTGTTATAGAGGAAACCTGAAGGGATGAGTTTTGTGCACGTTGATTAGTGGATGGCTTAAAGGCAACCGGGGATCTTTTTTAGAGTGTAAAGGGGTGGAAAATAGGTTTTTGATGATTCTATGCCGGGTTTTTTTTTCGAAATCTCCCAAACTATCAAACCAGGGCAGTGGATAAAGGGTGTAAGCCAATCCCACGCGTTCTATCTGCCTGGGATATACCTAATTCGAGTGTAGGTACGAGGTTAGAACACAATCTAATCAGGGTTCAACTTAACTGATTTTACTGAAAGGACATTCAAAAAATAAGCTGAAGCGTCCACTCCTGATTTATAAGCCTTGCTTATATTAGCCCACGCCGAATCTGCCTTGTAAGCGTACAATTTTGAACGTGGTGCACAAATTTAAAGACTCACGGTTATTGGAAGTCCCCCAATCGCTAGTTGCAGAGGAGAGCGGGGCACTCTACTTGAAAAGTTCACAGTTCACTTTTTGACAATTCCGACTTAAACAATAAAATTCAGCTTATTTTGCATTTTAAAACAAAGTTTTGACTTTTTTGAAGTATGTAGCAAAGGCAATAAAAGAAAGAGGCAGGAAGATCAAATATTTCACTGAGTTCCTTTTTAAAAGTTGCATTTTCAGAATTTTGTAAAACAGGAAACTTATGAAAGCAGAATTTTGTATAAGAATTTTGACCCCGGCAGAATTTTGACCTTCGTAAGCAAGAGTAAAATCTTACCAAAATGGGTTCTAGGTGATAGCTTAGAGCACCACGTGACGTTGAAGTCTTGGTAGGTCTCAAGTGACGTTCAATGTTTAATGTTTCTTTAATCGTGGTAACTAATTATGGGGTGCCACCTCTTATGACTTCGGCTGAGTCAAAAAAGGGAAGAGGTTCTCCCAGTTTATTGAGCAGATGATCTATCACTGTCTCGGAGAGTTTGGTTTCAAGGGCTTCCCAGACGTCAGTCACTGACTTGCCAGCTCACCTACCAGTGCGAAGCTCACCTCTGACAACCGCACTGGCAGTGCGTGCCATCTGGGCTAGTTGAGGTTCAATAATACACTCATAAGTGTTCAAGTTCAGTGGGGTGCCGTAACGTAGTGGCTATAGTGTGGGTGGTTACTACGGCGGTGGTCTGACCTCGAATCCTACCGTGTCGTCACCTGAAAAAAATACCCGTTCTTTTCACGATCTTACACCCCCATACAAGCCAACAATCAATTGATTCATTGTGAACAAAATTTTAGATTGCGGGAGGAGAATGTAAGTGACGCAACTTCTCTCCCTGTCGGCAAGGAGTCATAAATTTTACCAACAAAATGTACCTCTTCTTGCCAACCTCAAGCTCCAACAATTTCTTTTACCCAAGTTTAGTTTACCTCTGCGCTGGCTTCTACCACGAGACCCTTGTAAGCACAATAAGGACTTTCATCCTTCTTTTCATTTCACCCCACAGTAAGTTCCAAACAACTTTAAGCCAAAGCCCAAAAAAGCTTCTTAGCAAATAAATCAAATTAAATTTTACCTCGAGTCCCTACAGATGGCAGCACTAAACTTTTTATTCCCCACAGAAAGCATGAACAAAGCTAACTTTTGTCCATTGAGCTTTGATACCATACCGCAAAATAGACTGCATCCTTCACACCAAAAATGCAAAACAACTCAACGCACTCGTGTTCCTTGGTTTCTTATTTTCGTCTTTTGTTGGCCAACATCTAAAGTCTTGTCGCCAAACATCCATGCTCGTCCTTGTTGGACTACATTTTTGGGCAATTAAAACTTTTTCCAGATTTTCGTTCATACATTGTACCCATTGCAGTGGCGGCGTCTGCATCCTTTTAAGGTAGAGATGTGCCTGCAATTCGTGTCCTAGCCACAGCTCATACAACATCCAGAAGGAGCACATAATTTAGTGCCTTTCCCTCTTCAGTGTCCGGAACCAGGACCTGTAGTAGCAACCAAACAGAAGGACCACTTCTCCCGCATCGCTTCCTGGTCGGGTTTGTTGGTGCATTTTGTTTTATGGAAGCCGCAGACCGTGCAATTATTTTTGGTTTATAAAAATTTTGTTCCTCGCATTTTTTCCCCCTTCCTTTTTGTACTCTCTGGAGGATGTCGTTAATGTGTCGAGCAGCACTTCAGGTGCGGGCTGGCTTTTATTTATTTTTACCTTCGAGATCTCTCCTTTCCACCCACTGGCTTGTGTGTCCAAAGATCCCAGATTGACTATACAAAGCGGACTCCCTTTATGTACCTAAACTGTATACGTATATAATTTGAGGACCAACGTCCTTGCTGGAGGATATCGAGCACGTTTCGTCGCATAGTGACAGGAAATGAGAACTAATAAGCGGAAGTATTCGATTTGGGTGGCTGATTGTGTTTGCCGCTTGTGATTGAAAAGTGATTCAGGAAATGGACGCACATTATGTGTGTGTCCTTGCCACAGACACATTCAAGTCGTTTCGTCTATGCGATACTGTATGTCAGCCTATCGGTATATAAAAGTAAACCTCAGGAGTAGGTAGTCTGTTGGAGCTGTTTGGTGGTCGATAACATCTGTTTCAATTTCGTTTAAAGTTGGGTGACGCGTGCGGCCGCATTTGTGCGTTTTAATGACACATTTTTGCTTGCATACCATTTTGTGGTTTTCGTTTTCAAATTAACGGAAATTGGCCAGGAGTTCTGAATAAATATGACGGCTTAACAGCATTCAACACTGAGTGTGTTTGAACGACTAATGAGAATTCGGGGCTAATTTATTTTCAAGAGCCAATAGGGTGGAGGCCAACCGCTAAGTGTAATGTGCAGGGCATCCATACATAACTGCTCTGACTTTAATCCTCATGGGTCCTTTTGTCGTCGATGACAGGAAGAGGAAAGGTCCAATTATTGTGGTATTGAACCAAATTTGATACTGAAGAGTTTCTTTTTCTGAATGAAGTGTGAAACTGTGATGCATTGACGAAATTGCATTGCTATCCTTCCTTTCCGAAGTGTGATATCATTGACAGGAGAAGTGGAAGTACCATGCGACAGCAAGGATGTGGCAGTAACAACAAGGAAGGACATTGAAATGGCTACTACAAATCAATAATTCGAACCTGCAGCCATATTTTAGTCGACGAGAAAGTTTCAGCATTGTGCATAATAGGGGTATCTTAATGTGCGACACCAAGGACGCCAGTTTAAATGTCCTTTTCAGTGTACACACTACTCAATAGTGAGTGTCGAATGGTTAACTCGATCCTTATGTGAGTGTCCAGGCATTGACAAAGGGATTTTCTAAAAAAATGCGTGCCGTTTATCCCATGGAGAAAATAATAAAGGACGCCCAAAAGACTTGATGTAGATTGGATGTGGATAACTTTCGCGTGAAAGGACAGTCTTGACTTTCGCCGGTGAGATCATCGCTTACTCCGAAATGCTGTTAAGAGTTTTTGCTTTACCCGAGGTAATATATGGTCTTGGCCAAAGGATCTCCATTCGGAAGTAGATAGTTTCTACCCTTTCTGGCAGGTCAATGCATCGCGCAAACAAAAGTCCATCAAATTGTGCCAGATCGAAATAAGATCTGTTGCCACAGACCCGAAATAAATGTACCCGAAGTGATTCAAGCACTCTTGGCAAGAAAATTCTGTGACGTTCGAAGTTTATCAAATCAGTTAATGAAGCGGGGATAAAAAAGTTAATCGTTAATGGTTTTACATCTTTACTAGAGTCAACTGAACCTCTACCATACTTCCTTCTACAGCACACTCCAAAAACTCTATACTGACACCATTGCGCCCCAGACATTGCTTTTTGAGCTACAGCGCATGGGCTTCGGCTAAGGTAACGTAAGTTTTTCGAAGCGTCAAGATAAAATCTTATCATGCCCTACAACGCAGCAGTGGGTTTTGTCTTAAAGGACCCTGTTATATTGCGCACGATAAACTCAAAAAACCCTCGACTCTAGGGTTAATGGCTGGGCTTCTCTCTCTGAGGGCGGGGTGCCGTGGCGTAGTGGCTTGTGTGTGCTTGTGTCCCTACCGCTGCGAGGATCTGACAAACCTTCTGAAATTATAGGTTCCCTTATGAAGAAACCAGCATACACAGCCACACATTGTTGAGGAGTTGGCCCTAATGGTTCACCTCGAGCTCTCTGAAGGCGACAAAACAGACCCTAGAATTATTCATCGGCTCTTCCTTGCTGATGATTTGCCAATTTTGCATCGGAATCTGGGGGCTCTGTTCATGCAGCACGCGGAGAATATAGGCTTTAGCTAGTTCCATCTCTGTAGCTAATCTACCCTTAGCCCTGTTTGGGACTTCTATATAGGGACTGCATTAAGAGCCGCACCTGCAGTCCTTCAGTGGTGGCCTAAGCCAAGTCATTTGATGCCTCGTCATTTGATGCAGTTAACATGAATGCCTTTGGACCATCTCCTTTTCGCCCATAGGTCTGCTGCTCCGAGGGCTTGCTCAATATTTCCTGACGCACTCTTCACCAGTCCGCTCTGCTTCTTGGGGTCTTCTACAGCGTGCTATAGCGGATTCCTCTGCTTCTCGCTGTGCTGGCCCGCCAGGCTTTGACCTTCTCCGCTGGGACTTTCCAAGGTGGTAGTAGACCATTTCGTCGTCTTGGTGTCATCGAAGCGTTCTCGTAGGACCGGTTTTCTTCGAGGCAAAGGGCTTTCTTCTCTGCTTTTTAGCTACTTTCTGCAACTCCTTGGGTTCCAGAAACTCTTCTTGCAAAAGGTTTTCTGTTGGTTACGAGAGATTTACGCGAATCGTCCCTCGGCCTTCCAGACTTGTCCGGGTTGCCAGCTGTAACCTAAGACGATCGGGCTGCCTTAGGCGGAGTCATCGTAGCAACGTCGTTCCCTATCGGCCCTCGGGCCGACTCTAGGGAAGATAGTTCCTTCTGAGTGAGAGAGGATTTTTCTTAGCTGTTAGGACCAATGAATAAAGAGACCAGGAAGGGAGAAAAGTGAAGTATCTCATGATCATGATGATAATTGGTATCTCATGATCATGAAAAACGGCGAGAGGTTCGTACTCTCCTAGAGACTGGCACAACTTCTGCTTGACATACCTGAGTGAAGGTGACATTATTCCGCCATTGTTTTGTCGCGTCTTTTAGCACGTAGTTCTTAGCAAATTTAACTATTTTTCGAAAATAAATAAACAAAATGTTCACTGCAAAATATAATGCCTCAGTTCGGTTTGAATTTGGTGTATAATTTTACTTCTCTCATTCGTAGGGAGAGAGAAAAAACAAAAAAAGAAAATTTAATTTTTACCACTTATATATATTTTGGTAGCTTGAAATTTTTTTTTCATGCAAAGCACTCTCTTATATTCTTTTATTTTATGTCTCCACCGGACTTAATCCTCTGAGCAAGTGATTAAAAATAAATCTTCCCATTGTACTATGTTTCCACCAGCAATAATACGAAGAATAGCGGCAGACGATTAATAATAAATAACAAAGTCGTTTCACCAGACAAATATAGGATCAATTTGACATGAGCTCTCTCTTTTTCTGTCATTTTGGCTCTCTAAATAGAGTGGCGATGTCATTTTTCAGGAGCGAAAAAACCTCCTATCCTATGGGATGGGGTATAAAATGGGTCGTCATCATATTGGCCTCTCTGAACCTACCCTATTTATGATGCATTGTTAAGGAGCTCCATTGTCCGCGAAGTATAAAACAGGGCTATTCGGCCTCACAATGCCGAATCTATGGAAGTACAGATAGGCCTGAGCCAGCTCCCAACAAGACCTGAACTTTTGACGTTTTATCCGTGCCAATCGAATCGACTGGAAGTTTGAATATTTTTTTTTTCACATCGTTTTGAGTTGAGTACAGGCAGATGGTGAATCAAGACCCTCATTTTATGCTCACGGCCATTATCTCTGAAACCTGTCTTCTTTTATATACCGTCTTGGCGACAAACCAAAGTGAATCATCTACTGTAAGCCGTAGCGACACTTTCACCACCTGGAAACTCCTTCTGTCAACTTATTCTATTGTCTGAAAATCTAGCAAAAATTCTCTTATAGAGAGGCTGCGGCGTTTTTGGCTAAAAAAAATGTTTTCAAATTTTAAAACATTTTTTAAATACAAACCTTTTTATAATACCATAAACTTCCATATGGACCCACCCATTTAAAAAACATTACAAAAATCTGCATCGGATTCTATAGTCTTTTATTTACATATTGAACTTGAAATTTTATTTTGATTTTGTTTTTTTCTTTATTTTGTTAGATTTACATATTTTTCTATATAATTATTTAAAACTACTTTTGATTAGTTTATTTTTATTTACAATTGTTAAATTTCCTCATTTATTGTAAAAAATATAATTATTATTGTTATGTTTTGATTTTCTTGTTTCGTTTATTTTACTAAAAAAAATATTGTTTTTAACATAATAATTTTGTATGGGGACAAAGACATAATTTTTAACTTTTGATTCGTAGAAAATATTACAACTGTTGTGCTTAAAAAATTGTTTTATATATAAATTTTCTTTTAAATAATTTACCATTAAGGTATAGAGTATAATGACAAAAAAAAATAATCGTATTTACTTTCCGTAGTTTGGATTGTAGGGTGGCTGCGTTGGGTAACTTTTTGGACCACTTGAAGAAGAAGAAGAAGATGGCGAAGACGAGGAGCCCGATGGATTTTCACTGAAGAGGCCACCGAAGTTTCTGGACTTAAAAATGTCACCAAGGCCTCCGCCACTGCTTGAACCATGACCAGCACCACCACCTCCTCCGCCGAGGAATTGGCCTAAAAGACCAAGACTATTTGAGCCTGATGAGCTGCTGCCACCGCTGCCGCCTCCACCGCCAGATAGAACGCTGCCTATGAGTCCACCAAGGATTCCGCTGCCAGATCCACCACTGGAGCCACCACTGCTACCTCCTCCACCATATCCGCCTTGACCACCACCACCATATCCACCAGATGGCGCATATCCACCGGCAGCTCCACCACGATTGTCAACACCACTGCCGCCAGCTCCGCCGCCACCAGAGAGTGCTTTAGAGATTTGACCGGAAATGATACCAGACACCGCTTGATTGATCAATGGATTAGAGAGGAAGTTCGAGAAGAAGCCACCACTATCGCCCTTGTCCTTTGGTGGTGCGGGCTGAGGACGATTCGGGGTATATCCACCACCACCGCCGCTATAACCGCCACCACCGCCGCTGTAGCCACCACCTCCACCGCTGTAGCCGCCACTAGGGTAACCACCACCACCACCACTGGGATAACCACCACCGCCTCCATAGCCACCAGCAGGCGCCGCCGGTTGTGGACGATATCCTCCTTGGTATGGGTTGTATGGCGGCTGGTATCCACCACCACTCGCTGGGTTCGGATAGGGATTGACATTTGGAGTAGGATTGGAATTGGGCAAGGTTGGATACAAGCTATGACCGCCTGCTGAGAATCCATTAAATCCTCCACCGCCACCACCACTACTACCACCCGGATACGAAGGTGCCGATGGCACTGACAATGGGTTTTCATTGTGCGTTGAAGATTGGGAAGCTGGTCGGTCCCGTTCATCGTGATCTGTGATGCGCATGATCGTCAACATGTTTGTATGTTGGAGTTTTTTTTTTGTTCGTTGTGCCCAAGCAAAAATATAAGCAGAAAAAAAGTAAACAAAAAAACAGAAACACAAAATTTAAGCAACAATTAAACATAAAAATTAAGTTAAATTAAAGATCTAAAAAGTTTTCTATATACAATACGCTTTAATGGAGATAATGATTTAAGATAAGAGTGGTGAAGTTTTACGAGTCCTTATGTCAAAGATAATGTAAGAAAAGATATGGCAATGTGACACTCTCACGCTTTTTGTCATTGCATTGACGTCTCAAGAACTCCGACTATAAATATCACCGACAGTGAGTATTTCACATCTGGAACATTTTCCGACGTTATAGTTGCGTTATTCTGTGGAGGCATGTTATGTGTTATGGAGGTTGGTAAAAAGATATGGCAATGTGACTCTCTCAACGCTTGTCATTGCATTGACGTCTCAAGAACTCCGACTATAAATATAACCCACAGTGAGTATTTCACCTCTGGAACATTTTCCGACGTCATAGATACGTCATTCTGTAAAGACGTCATTCTGTTAAAAGATATGGCAATGTGACACTCTCACGCTTTTTGTCATTGCATTGACGTCTCAAGAACTCCGACTATAAATATCACCGACAGTGAGTATTTCACCTCTGGAACATTTTCCGACGTTATAACTAGTTGCCTCATTCTGTAGAGGCATTGATGTGTTATGGAGGTTGGTAAAAAGATATGGCAATGTGACTCTCTCAACGCTTGTCATTGCATTGACGTCTCAAGAACTCTGCCTACAAATATCACGAAGTTATAGTTGCGTCAACCTGTGGGGCCATTGATGGTTTGGGATGGTTGCCTTGTAATCAGTTAAGAATCCCAATAATAAGAAGTGAAATAACGAAAGGTTGCCTTTTGACGCCACTACTGTTTCTGTAAAAAAACCGATTGTTCTTGAAATTGAAGCATCGTTTTTGATTACCATACTGAAACTCAGATCACATGACTTAGACCTTCATCATTGTTCCTTCTTTAATAGCTTCTAAAAAATGACGAGAAGACTAAAATGCCCCTATCCAAACCTCAAGTCTGACAGTCTCATACAAATGCCACGTTGTATTATAATCACATTCATAGTCCCTGGAGTACATGATACTTTTTTACATCCTTTCAAGTTTGAGCAGTGAGTAAGCAGCTATCTTTATAATGTGATCCTTTAGAAAAAGTTTTACTGTGACTCCATTTTAGACCCATTTCCAACGAAGACCGCACCGAACTATCCTTTGTATATCATTTTTAGATTATTTTGTGAAGTAAAATTAGATTTTGTTTTACACTGACATATTTTTTTGTTCCTAGATACGATACGAACTTTGCCAAGTCTGGACAAAAAGCTCGCTTAAAATCTCACTGTTCATTCTTGTTAAGGACCGGAAAGGATGAAAAAGAGACAGTAAGGACTAATCTCAGTCTTACTTACATCGACCCTGTATTCTAATAGAAAGGCAAACCGTTCTGAAGAGCGTTGCCCCTAAGTGATCTTCCTGATCTTACTGACCAGATCCTCAAGTTGTTTCCTATAGGCACGACCTGGTTTGTAAATTTATCTAGCCGATTAAAACGATCGTATTAAACCATCAAAACCGAGTGAGAACCCTGAAGTTCTATCACACTGGACTGATGCTGAACCATATTTATGCAGTTGAGCAGGTTGTAGTAGCATGAAAAGTGGTTTTGAAAGCGATCTAGCTGATCTTATTAAAACTGATCAGAACCCGTGGGAGTCACAACAATCGTGCTGTAATCTACAGGTGTTATTTCAACTTAACTCTTGCTGTTTTAAGTGTTTATAGAGCTGACTATGTATACCTATTTTTAAAATGATCATACTGATCTTACAGAAACTGATCGAAAGCTTAAATTGACTCACAATAGTTGATGTCACAGGTGATCTATTGAAGTTCTTAGTGTACAAATTGCTCAAGAACATTTAGCTAAACGCTTATCCTTAAAAATGCTGATCAAAAGCTCAAATTGATCCTCATGGGAGTCAAGCTAGGACCTACGTGGTATAAGAACTGGCTTTAATCTTATTGCTATAATGCTATTGCTGGATACCTGGCCTTGAAAGTGATCGGGCTAACTTATTGAAATTGGTTAAATAAATTCCAATGACATGGTTTTGAAAGTGATCTGCCTTATCATGCATCGAAACTGCTCAAAAGTTTAAATTGCTTCCCATTAAATACGAGTTATAATCCAGTCAATCAGTATAACAACTGGCCTATTTCTGGTGTCAGTGCACTTAAGCTGGGTACCTGGAAGAGATCTAGCTGATCTTATCGAAACTGATCACAAGCTTAAATTGATTTTCATAGGAGTCAATCAACGGGGCATAACAACTGGCTATTGATATGATCCTGTTGCTGGATACCTGGCTTTGAAAGTGATCTTGCTGATCTCATTGAAATTAATCAAGAGTTCAAACTTATTGGAAATCGTGACTTTTGTAAGTAGTGATCTTTCGATCTTCTTCAAACTGATCAGAAGTTGACTCCCACAGGAGACGAGTTAAGAGCTTAAGCACATGAATCTGGTTTTGAAAGTGATAGTACTGATCTAATTGAAACAGATCAGAAGCCTCGATTGATATAAGTTTGTTATGACCCAGTTGAAATCATAATGAGCCTTTTGCTGGTCTGAGTGTACTCTATATGCAAACGGGGCAGGATAAAATAAGGAATCCTATTATAGATAAGACACTGTTCGATTGTTCTTCAGCAAGTAAAAAAAATTATACGGAATGGAGAATATGAACCCATCCATAATGATTGAAGAGAAGGCTTATAGAGAAATATATGCCACCAAGGCTTTAAGGGTAAGTTGGGTAAGTAAAAATGCTTTTGAAAATTCGGCCTTTTTTCAATTTCGAACTTCTAATGGATTTTTTAGTGCGCAAAACTTCACCATTTCCTACCTTAAATCGAACTCAAAAGCGTTATTTTTAATAATTACTACTTAAGTTATTTAATGTACAAAAATTCTAGTCTTGCATTAATTAATTAAAATAAAAGTTGTTAGTCTAGCTGTTAGCATTTATAAGTTTGCGAAAGTAAAGCGTCTAAATATAAATGAAATGAATTATTAAATTATTTGCATTCGCTTGTTAGTAATATTTTTTTGTATTAAAAATTATATGTTATATAAGCGGACGGATGTTAATTATAATGTATTTATAAATGAACACACAAAATACAACAGAAAAGGCATCTTTTTCCCTATTTTTTAAGCTACTGTTGTATTTTAAAGTATCCTTTTCTGTTGCGCATATTTGTATACTTTCAAAACTAACTAAAAAGTAAAAACAAAATTTTAAAAGAAAATAATATATTATTTATATATATATTTTTTTTTATTTACACGTAGCATAAAATTTTTCATTTTACTTTATGTATAGTTTAAACAAATTCGTATATAGTTTTATACATCACTTTTTATATAGTCATATAACAATTTTTTTTTTCTTTTTCTTAATTTCACTCGTCTTGTAGTGATTTTTTTTTGTTTTTAATTTTATAAAGCCATCACCAAACATTTTTTTTTTATCATTTAAATAGATTTAAAAATTCTTGTGGGTTCTTAAGATTTTCATTTAATTTCTTACACGTTTGTACAGTTAACTACAAAAATTCGTTGTTGAAAAATTTATTAAAAGTTCTATTTTGATATTGAACATTTATTGTGAATTGATTTTACTTAAATTTGTCTATTTAGTTCTATTGAGATTTTTTTTTGGGAAATTTAATTACTTTTTAAACTCTTGTGGCAGTATTTTCGGAGAGAAGTTTTGAAATTTTATTTCGAAGAAGGGTAAAATGTATTTTTTTGGCAAGATTGTGGTTGAAATGTTTTTTTGTCTTATTTTTTGTTTCCTTGATTTTTTTTATATTTAATTATAATTACTGTTTAACTATTTTCTTAATTATAGTGAAAGAGAGACTCGTCTGTTGTTTAGAACTTGGTTATTATGTAAATTCAATTTGTAACAGTATTGCTTTTAAATATTATTGTTATAGTTTTGATTTTATATTTTTTTTTTATTTTTGACAAAATTGTTGTCATTTTTATTTGTTAGGTACATTTTGGCGTTCATTTTGATTGATTACAAAAAAAAAGAAGAAGTAATTTTTCTATAACTTATTTTTGAAATAAAAAACGTTAAATGTTTGTGACTTGATAAAGATTTGACGAGAGGGATGAAAAAATCACAAAGGATTATAATTTTTGATATTTCTTGCGATGGGTGTTCTATTGGAAAAGGATTAAGCGTAAAGTTAAAATCATTCTTCAAAGTCTCTGGTCCCAGGGTTAAAATTAAACCACTCAATTTGTAAGGTTTAATTCGGAAATTCGATGTTTTGGATTTAATTCGAGTTTAAGTCAGTCAACCGCACTGAGAACCTGACTTTTAGTGCAGCCGAATCTCACATTGGAACTCATATGGAACTCAGGGCAAAGGTTAATCAAGTTGAATAACGCGAATGCTTCATTCCTCTCATTTAACTCATTCAACCCTTCCCTTGTCAGTTGTTTCTCCGAAAGTTCTAGAAAAAGGTCCGTGAAAAACGGGGTTGCAATCCAGAAATGGAGATTCTGCATGGACATGCCAGAGTCCAAATATGGCGCCAGTTCACAAAATTTTTATTTGAGTCAGGGTCAAGCTAGATATAGATTATACAGGCTCAAAAGTCCGCAACCTCTCACCTCGAGAAAGAAATAAAGGCAAAAAGAGGTGACTGACGTTCTCTCGCTTTCCTGAGGCTACAAATACGTGCTGAATGAAGGCAGAAAGTTTCGACTGCGCCATTATATGTATATTTCAGGTTTGTTCATAAAAATCCAAGACCTTTCATCTGCAGGTAAAACCAACAGCAACCAAAGGTCTCTGATCAAAAATAACTGAATTGTCTCATACTGGCGTGCTGTAACGTACGCTAAACTCCTTTGTTTCGACTGCGCCACTTAATGGATACTGCAAGCTTCTTAGGTCATAAAAATCCAAGACCTGTTACCTGCAGATAAGACTAATATAAGGGTCGGTTACTTGAAAGAATTGACAAAGAATTAACATCCGTTAAATTCTTTCGTTTCGACTGTGCCATTAAAGGACACTAGGGGCGTCTGATGTCATAAAAATCTGAGACCTGTCACCTGTAGGCAAAATCATCAGCAACAAAGGGTTGATGATTAAAAACAACTTACGTGCCTCATATGGCGTGATGCCACATCCCTTAAATTCCTCTGTATCGATAGCGTGATTTAGTGGATACTGCAGGCTTCTTTCGTCATAAAAATGCAAGACATGTCGCCTGCAGCTAAGACCAATAAAAAGGTCGGGGACTTAAAAGAACTGACGGGCCTTATACTCGCGAGCTATCACATACGTTTAACTCCTCCGTTTCGACTGCGCTATTGAATGAACTACAAATGTTCAGTGACTAAAAAGAACTGGCGTGTCTCAAGCTTACTCATCTGAATGAAACTGCTTCGTGGGAAGAAAATATCTACAGAAAAGTTCCGACTACGCCATTACATCGTTCAGACATCGGAAATATATATCGCATAGTACTTAGGCTCCAATAATGTCCTTAGACAGGTATTCTTCCTAAGCACTTAGGTCACTGAAGCCGCTCAAACTGAACTGTTTAAGGCAAAAAAGTTTCGAATGCGCCATTAAATTCCATAAGCAAATAATTATCTCAGATTAAAATTCTTAGCAATCAATCACTGAGAGCTCTCTTAATGAACTGTGGAATGAGAGAAATAGAATGAAAAGAGCAAGTGTGGACTGCGCCATTAAATCGTACTTAATTCACAAGAGCAAAAAAACGGATGTCTTTGCATGGCCTAAATAATGTTCTAGAACAAAAATTCTCAATGAGCACAAATAAATCATGCAGAATGTCAAAAGTAAGTATCGACTGCGCCATTAAGGCAGGTAGATATAGGTAGGTAGGTATAAACTCTTAAGACAAGGCATCCGACCAACCTCCTGAGAAAAGAATTCCTCGTAAGTAATCAGTAGTCACTAAGAGCTCTTTATTTAATCTCTTCAGAGTAAAGGCGAAAAATGTCGACTGCGCCATTGAAACGGAAAGCAAGCTCTAGCAAGCAAAACGAAAAACAGTAATCTTTGTTAGGATAAGGCCAAAAAGGTGTTGTCATTTAGCGGAAAAACGAAGCCTTCCAGCAGCAGGACCAAGGAAAAAATTTTAAACACCAATCAAAGTCGACAATTGAAACGCACATTGCAGGTGCGCACACACAAAACCTTTTATTCAAAGTGATTTTACCAAAATCTAAAGAAATAAAGAAAATACAACAAACATCCCCAATCGAGCCGGAAGATGTGGCTACAATACGCCAAATCCCCCGACCGCGTTACTTTTTTGGAGTCGTGGTGCTTGCTGGTGTGGTTGAATTTGTCGGAGCAGCTGTTGTATTGGCTGCAGTTGTTGGTGCAATTGTAGTTGTGTCCAGACTGCCGACCGGTTGCATTGCCACAGGATAATGAACTTCTGTGCCATTGGGATACTTAACGTAGGTGTAACCATTGGGACTGCCCTGCATCACTTGGCCATTATAGCCCTGAGTGTAAGCTTGACCGCCCTGAGTGTAGGTTTGACCATTTGCGCCGAAATAACTGTTGAACGACGCACCGGGCGGCGGTGGGGCGGAGTACCTTTGGCCACCGGAACTTACTTGGATGGTAGCACCCGACCCTGATGGCGGACCAATTCTGGTGCTGTATCCTGTGTTTCTGGACGAAGTGATTTGGCCATTGTAGTTGCTCTGTGCTGACTGGCTGCCTGAGGGGTATTTCACGTATACGGTCGAGGAGCGATAGTCTGAGGGATATCCATTTTGGTAGTTCGTTTGATAGCTGGTTTGATAGTCCTGACCTTGATAGCCACCTTGATAGGCACCGTTAACAGGCTGCAATTGGGGTGTAGGCCCACTTGGTGGTGGTGATAGTGGTGGTGGAGGTCCCTGAGACCATTGCACCTGTGAGTCTGATTGGCTACCGCTTCCAAAGTTGTTTGAGCCCCCTCCATTTGCATACCAATCGCCTGGTGGTGGGCCTCTTCTTTGATCATAACCGTTCCTATAGCCGTCATAGCCTCCATTGTTGCCATAACTATCGTAGCCGTCGTACCCACCTCTGTTGTCCGGTCGTACAGCATCGTAGCCACCGTATCCGCTTTCTCGACTGTCATAGCCGCGGTCGCTTCCACCATAGCTGCTTCCAAAGCTGCCGGCATAGTATCCACCATAGCCTGCATCTTGATCATACTGGTCCATGCGTCCACCCTGTTGTCCACCCATTTGCCGAGATTGAGCTTGACCCCCGGTACTAACGCCAACGCGGCCACTGGTCGATCGTTGGCTGTAGCCGATGCGAGTATTGGATTGGCGGGCTTTCTGAGCTTGAGCGTTGCTTGCAGATCGTGCTTGTTGTTGCGATCGCTGGCCTTGAGCCTGTCCGTTTTGCCGTTGAGCTTGTCCATTCTGTTTTTGATTCTGCCCGTTTTGTTTCTGATTCTGATTCTGCTTCTGATTTTGCTGCTTCTGATTTTGTTGTTTCTGGTTTTGCTGCTTCTGATTTTGCTGCTTTTGGCCCTGACCCTGACCTTGTCCTTGACCTTGTCCTTGTCCGCGGCCATTGCCTTGATTTCCCTGTCGGTTATTCGCCTGCCTGGCAACTCGTCGAAGTGCCGACTTTGATCCCTTCGACTTTTTGTCCTTCTCTTCTTTTTTCTGCTGTTTTTCTTCTTTCCTCTGTTCCTTTTCTACCTTTTTCTGTTCTTTCTTCTGTTGTTTTTCTTCCTTTCTCTGTTCTTTTTCTTCCTTTTTCTGTTCTTTTTTCTCTTGGGCATTTGCCTTCTTAGCATTCGCCTTTTCCTTTCCCTTTTCTGAATTGTCGTTTGCAGCACTTGTAATCTCTGCTCCTGAGCCTGATATTTTGTTATCGCTGTCCTGATTCGTGCGTTTTAGTTCGTCCTTCAGACTTCTGGCTAGTCGGTGATGGAATGACTTTGATTTTTTTGACTTGTTGCTCTTCTCTTCTTTTTTCTGTTGTGCATTGGCTTTGTTAGCGGCCGCCTTTTCCTTTCCCTTTTCGGAATTGCCCTTTGAGGCATTGGCTGTCTCTGGTGCGCTGTCTGTTTCGTCATCGCTGTCCTTATTCTTGCGCTTAAACTTATCTTTCAAGCCTCTGGCTACTCGGTGAAGGCTAGATGGTGAATCAAGAAGTGACCTGGTTATGCGGTGAAGGCTTGCAATGCTCTTCTTCTTGCCATTGCCTTTTTGCTGGGTCGTGTCTTGTTTGGCTTCTTGCTTGGCCTCTTGCTTAGCTTGTTTAGCTTCTTGCTTTTCTTGTTTTGCTTCTTGCTTTTCTTGTTTCGCTTCTTGCTTAGCTTCCTGCTTAACTTCTTTCTGTTGACTGTTGCCATTTGCGCTAGATGCTTGAGCTTGAGCAGGCTGCGCACTACTTTGCTGCGCAGCTAACTGGTTTCCTTGTGTTGATGAGACTGAACTTGGGACACTGGATCCTGATGCACTCGCTGCGGTAGGGGAACCACTAGCAGAACTTGAAGATTGACTCGTCTTGCGTCGTCTAAATCTGTCTAGAAATGACAGCCGTGACCCTGTCTTTCCGTCCTCATTCTTACCCCACGTAGGAATTGCCCTGACGAAACGTTGGGAGTTAACTTGTTCCTCTGTATACTCCTGGCCATCACCTGCATCTACCGCACCATCCTGATACTGATCCGGGGTTTGAACATCGCTTGATGGTGGTGGTCCTTGGCTGTTGCCGTCGCCGCCCTGGCTACCCTGTCCACCCTGTCCACCCTGACCTCTACGACCATTGCCTTGTCCCCTTCCATTACCGCCACGAGCTTGGCTTCGCTGCTGTCCCTGTCCTTTTCCTTGGCCTTGGCCTTGTCCTTGTCCTTGTCCTTGTCCTTTTCCTTGTCCCTGGCCTTGACTCTGGCCTCCGCCCCTCTGACGACCACCACCTTGACCTCCTCCGCCACCTCCTTGCCCATTTTGACGTCCACCTTGACCTCGGCCCTGTCCTTGTCCTGAGCCTTGGCCCTGTCCCTGTCCCTGTCCTTGTCCTTGACGTTGAGCTTGACCCTGGCCTCCTCTACTGTTCGAGCCTACACCACCTTGATTTCCCTGGCCCTGTCCTTGATTGCCCTGGCCGCGTTGACCTTGTCCCTTATTTTGGCCTTGGCCCTTATTTTGGCCTTGACCTTTGTTTTGACCTTGGCCTTGCCCCTGTCCCCTATTTTGTCCTTGGCCTTGTCCCTGGCCACCTTGTGCTTGAAGATGGACATTGCCACTTTCCATGAGTTCATCGTCGGGATTCAAATGTACACTGTCGCCCTGCGAGACAACACTTCTGGCCACTCTATGTAGACTCTTAGAGCCTCTCTTGCCGCTTCCTTTTTGTGCACTTTCCTGCTGACTTTTGCCTTGACCGTTGCCCTGTTGTGCAGTTGCCTGTTGGGAATTACCTTGTTGCGATCCCTTTTGCTGACCATTTCCTTGGCCTTTTTGGGAATCGGATTGCTGAGCAGCTGATTGTTGTGAACCCGCGGCTGTTTCTGAAGTTATACTTTTTTGGGCTGCTTGACCATCAGCAGAGCTGGAAGAACCACCTTGCTTTCCCCTTCGCGTAAACTTTTCGAGTAGTGCTTTACCTGTGCCATTTCTGCTCTTGCCAAATTTGTTCTCGAAGCTAAAAGCTGAATGCACTGACCTAGCGACTCGGTTTGAGGGTTCTTCTTGGTCATTTTCAGAAGGGGCATTTCTAGCTATTCTATGCAGACTCTTGCCACCGGTTTTGCGACCACCTCCTTGCTGGGTGCTTCCCTTTTGCTGACTGCTGCCTGCTTGGCTGCTGCCCTGTTGACCACTTTTCTGCTGTCCATTTCCCTGTTGACCACTTTCTGGTTTGCCCTTGCCCTGTTGACCATTTCCTTGCTGACCATTTCCTTGTTGACCGTTACCTTGACCCTTCTGTGCCGAATTCCCTTGTTGGCTGACTCCTTGCGGAGGTCCCCCCTGTTGATTACCGCTCGGTTGAGTATTGCCCTCCAGAGTATTGGCCGCATTTGCATCGCTGGGTGCTCCATCAACAGTGCCAGAGGGTCCGTCCTGCTTGCCCCTTCGCTTAAACTTGTCCATCATAGATCCACCACCTGTGCTGCTACCATCTTGATCCTTGTTTTTGCCCCATTTGTTGTCGAAGTTCAAAGCTGAGTGCACTGACCTAGAGTTTCGGTTCACAGCCTCTTCATGGGATAAAAGACCTCTGGCTATTCTGTGTAGACTCTTGGTGCCTGTTTTACGTCCTCCTCCTTGCTGAGAGTTTCCCTGTTGGGAACCCTTTTGCTGGCTGTTGCCTGCTTGACTGTTGCCCTGCTGACCCTTTCCCTGTTGACCATTTCCTTGTT